>JAROYE020000003.1:9872014-11212014 GCA_029619315.2 Dynastes maya | reverse complement strand
AAAAGAAAGTAGAATGTGCTGAACACTTGTACTTAAAATCTAAAAGAAGTAAAATAAAATATAAACTAAAGAAAAGAAATTGTATTTAACGCCATATTTTGTTCCGTACCTGGAACGATAATAATAGTGTTCCAACTTAACTTTGTATCGTACAAGCACCAGTTACTGTACGGTCATATCGATACATCATAGGTTCGTTCCAACTACCGGTTTCTGTACGCTACGCGTACCAATTTACACATCGATTATTGCGCGTGCGTCAAATATACATCGTTTATAAATCAGTAAATGATGTCGTAGATGTTGAATATTTTCTATTGATACAGATACACATTGCGCATATCAGTACAAACGCTTCTTGCTTGATACGATGTACCGATATGACCGTACAGCAGCTGGTACTTGTACGATGCAAAGTTAAGTTGGAACACTATTATTATCGTTCAAGGTACGGTGTATAATGCAGTTGGAACACTTCACTTGCACTGCGCAGGTACCGGACGATAAATTTACGGTTTTATAAGCGTCTTGGAACGAACCTCATATCAAGCAAGAACCGTTTGACAGGCGCAATGTGTATCTTTACCAATAGAAAGCATTCATATTGCATGTTACGTCCTTGTCTTTGATTTTCTTTTTTTATAGCGATACACAATCGATTCCAGAAAGCGTTCCAACATCTACGACACCATTTACTAATTAACAAACGATGTATATATGACGCACGCGCAATAATCGATGTGTAAGCTATTACGCGTACCGTACAGAAAGCGGTGGTTGGAGCAAATCTACTGTCAGATTAGCCAGGACTGAAACATCCATGTTGCACCCCAATCACCAGATTCCTCACACATAAAAACAACCGATTCAAGCACCTTACTGAAACTGCATAAAATCGAAATTAGTTTACAATTTTTAACTAACGTGTTGTTTTTGACTTAAAAGCTAAAGCAATTTGGGCTAACTTCCAAAAATCTGGGAACACTCCGCTGCAGAGTGGTTGACTAAAATGTAGTGTAAGAGGTAAAAGTAAAGAATCTTTACATTTTTTAATAGAGGTTTGGTATATCGTCGTAACCGGATCCCTTATTGATATCTAAATGATCTATGTAACATTGCGTGAAGCAATCCGCAACTGAGGAACGTCATTGTCAAAAGGTGCTAATCGTTAAAGTAATTACCATTGATGACGGCATCTACAGGTTCATTCACAGTGTTGAAATACTCAGCAAAAAGGTTACAAATTGGTTGATCTTCATTAGCTGTTTCGATGTCAAAACTCATAATTGCTGGCAACGCGGTTATTTTCTCTTCCTGGATATATATTTTCAAAATTGCTTAGGCTCTTGTTTAATTTCGTTTTCCGTAGATGTAATATATTGTCTGAAATCCTGTCTGATAATGAATTTAGCACGTTTTCTTAATAAAGAGAAAGTTAGATAGCCTAAACGATTGTTGGTTTGTCTAAATTTTTGTGGTATTTATTTTTTTTTTTTTTCGAAACTTTAACGGCAACCGCGAAAAACCACTTCGGATACTTTTGGGTTTGTATGCAGATGAGGATACATGTTTTATCAAAACATGATGCAAACAATCATAAAAATTCGAAGGATTCTGATTTACATTTGAATCACTAAAAAGATTATTCTTGTTTAAATTATTTCAATCAAAATTCATTGCATCAATGTCAGCGACGTGAAAATTAAATTTAGTCCAAGCATTTCTAGATCCTACCGGTTTTGTCCTGACAGTGAATATAATGTGAGCATCCTTAGGAATAAAGGATGAATCACATCTTACCACGTGAGCACCAGTGAAATTACAGAAGTCAAGATCCAATGTACGATCTTTCGCATTCGCTGCTCCACATATTTGAAAAAAAGTCAACATGGGTTAGGACCATTTAAGAATATTATGACTTTGGGATAGAATTTAAAGAAAACAGTTGGTAATGTTGGCAATATTACTGTTTAATTACATATAACATGCAAGTAAATATAATTTGAACATATGTTTACTACTATTTGCTTGTTCCTCCTCTGTGTTTTATTTCCTCAATCCTTTTTGACATACTGCCAATGCAGCTTTTTATTGAAATGCCATTCGTACGTACAATAATTATGTTTAGTTTGAATTGTGTCGTACATTAGTTCGTTAGTATCATTGCAAATATAAATAAAAACTGTATTTTTACCGATTTTCCAAAGAACTTATATTTCAAAAAGTTTTAATTTTATTTGTGTGCGTCTATTTTCGCCTGTCGTCAATTATTACCATAATGGGAAAAAAGAAGGATATAACCACAGAGCACCATGAATTCTGCTCTTCTAGAGACGGGAGAGTTCTCTCAACGAAGTTGCACAAAAAGAGGGTGTGTCACATCAAATTGTTTTGGGAATTGCGAAATTAATTAAGGAGAATATTCTTAGTACAAACAGTGGCAGAATATACTGTGCCGCAAAATTACTGTAAGCGATAATCGTCATATAGTAAAGGTTGCTACAGAACATCGTTTTTTATCCACAAAAAGTGTTCATAAAATTCTTAGTGGAGTAGGTATACAAATATCAGCCTAAACAATTCGTAGACGTCATGAAGTAGGCTTGAAATGCAGACGTCCGGCAAAGAAGCCAAAACTAACATCTAAAATGAAAGTGACACGATTTCAATGGGCTAAGGAATATAAAAAATATACAGTTGAAGATTGGGGCAAAAACGACCGGGACCACTACATTTAGTTAACGGAACAATGGAACAAAAACAATATAAAAGAGTTTCACAAAACCGTTTAATACCTTATTGGTTCATTGGATTCGACTCAAGGACCATGTACTTTCATGCAGGACAATGCATCGTGTCATAAGGCAAAAAATTGTAATGCGACACCTTGAATCTAAAAATCTGCGAGTACTACCTTGGCCAGGCAATTGACCAGACATAAACCCAATTGAATATGTGTGGTATATCTTGAAAAACATCGTAAGTACACTCACAACTCAACTACAAAGGAAGAATTACAACAACATATTGATAAAGAAAGATATTTGGCATAATAGTGACGAAATTAAAAAAAAACAATAAAAAGCTGCATTGGCAGTGTGCCAAAAAGGATTGAGGAAATAATAAAACACAGAGCAGGAATAAGAAAATATTAGTAAATATATGTTCAAATTATACTTACTTGCATGTTATGTGTAATTAAATAACAACATTGCCAACATTACCAATTTTTTAATTTTACCCCAAAATCATAATATTTTTAAGTGGTTCTAATTCAATGGCTAGAGACTATATATCATAAGTATTGGGAAGGAGATAGCCAGGCTCATTGTACTGTGGCATCCAGCTAATATTACGGAGATTGTAAACACCCACAACTAAGAAAAGGTCATTAGGTCCATGTTCAATAAGCTATTGTAATTTATTTAGGTGCATAAATCAGCAACTGAAGCGTGAGGTGGCACATACGCACGACACACATTTAGCACCGCACATAATCAAGGAAATGATAATTCACACATCCTGGTAGATTCCTCCTGTAGACTCTTCAATGCACCGGGAAACGTGCTGTGAAAATACTGCAGTTAGTACACCACCCCCATCGTTTTCACCTTTTGATTTAAATTAAATAATTCACTGTTATAAATACTTGGTACCAGCCAAGTTTCCATAAGGGAAATAATATCGTATTCTAGGCTTGTATTTTGTAAATAAATTAAAACTTCCATAACAAAACAAGAGAAACAGTGCAAGCATTGCATATTAAAAAAAATTGAATTCTAATATTAAATATCGGGCAGTTCCTTTCTTCCGTATGAAAATGTTACTATTGCCAATACAACTTGCGCCAATCTAATATCTATCTGTAACCGACATTGGCCCAATCTGATGGTTCTATCAGATTGGCCCAATGTTGGCTACAGATAAATATTAGATTGGGGCAAGTTATATTTCCTATATCGCACCAACATCAACATGTGAACATTTCGTAAAGTTGGCCTAATGCAACTAACCCAAGATGAACATAGAAATCTAATCAGAATCATCTATGAATATGGTCATTGCGGCATTGCTCTAACAAAATCACTCTAACCTTCCATGCAGATAAAAGATCCACCTTCCTAATATTCATAAAAATCATTAGAAATAGTTAAAATAGCTAAAAGCAACAAATTGATTATTTCTATCCAAACTACAAAGGGTTTTATTAGATGAAAAGTACGTAATGCATTTCTTTTAGCAAATTGAATTTATATGAAGTAATATTACTGATTGAATTACTGCATAGTCTAGCAATCGAAATGTATTTTGCGACATAAGAACTTCGTTAATAAATAAAAGTAAAAATTATGAAATTCACCAACAATAAGTCATGATAAACATTATCTCAGCTTCCTATATTTTGAATAAGAGTATCGTAGTTGCTCCTTTTCAATGTGACAAGCTTTAATGTTTTTCCAAATTAACAACATCTTTTATCAACAAACGGAAGGAACGGCAATGGGTAACAGCTTATCTCCGTTTATGGCTAACCTCTTTATGGCTAAATTTGAAACCAACCTGAAGAATACTTTGGCTTATTTCCCTCGGCTTTGGATCAGAGAAAATTTCCGTCTATCAAATTTACCCAGGAAGAAGAGAACGACAACAGGATTCCATTCCTCGACATGTTAGTAATAAGAAATAAAAATAAGCTAGAAACAGACGTATATAGAAAACGTACCAGTAATAACAAATTTATCTTACAGGATTCTAATCACTCATATGAACACAAACTTTCGGCTATTAACTTTTTGGTGCACCGGTTACTCAATTTCCTTTAACTAAAGACAGATATCAAAATGAACTAAAAGAAATCATCAATATTGCTAACTTTAACGGATTCTCTGAAGATGTCGTCTGTAATACTATTAGGAAACATAAGAAAGGATTAAGAATTAGAAATATGAGCACACTAGAACGCATTGACGGCCGTAATAATAAGAAATATGTTAAATTGCCCTTTTATTCAAGTTACACGAAAGGTCTTCAAAAAATCTTTTCTGAAGTTGACCGCAAGATTGTTTTCTCTTCAAGAAATAACCTTAAAAACCCTTTAGGAAGACCCAGTAGATAACATGGATGAATAAGGAATTTACAAAATTTCATGTAAAGATTGTGATCAAGTGTATATTGGGCAGACAAAAAGATCAATCAAAATTAGGTACAAAGAGCATTTGGCTCATCTCAAATTCAGAAGATTTAATAAATCTAGCGTTGCCCTACATATGCTTGAAAATAACCATAATGTTGATAATATAAAGTCAATTAAAAACGTAAAGAGTGTTGTTCAATTAAATTGTTATGACGACATGGAAATTTACAAAAACAAAAATCACTTAATGAATTCAGATTTAGGGCCACTAAATTCCAGCCTTTATTCTTTGTTACATGATGTTTAATTAATTACAGCTGTAATTATAACCATGTGCAATGCACCGCTTCATTGAAAAACAAAGATTTTAATAACTCACGTCATCCTGACCATTTACATTTTAATTTGGGGATTTTTTTTATTCATCTTTAGATTTGCATTTTAGGCTTAATTATAGTCCTGTACAATGAAGCGGCTCATCAAGAAACACTTAAGTATAATTAAGGATTACTAGGCTTATTTTAAATTTACATATTGCATAATTAATTTGCTATATAAGGTTAGTTTTTCACTTACAAGGGAACATCCCGAACCCGTAAATTCCAAAAAAATTGAAACTTTGTGGACAAGTAGTCCTCACCCCAAGATGTTCGAAGCCATTTTCCTTATCGGCCCAATTTCGTTTTAAGAGGGTGAAACGACTCCTGAAATTTTACTTGATTTTCGGTTTTTTGAAAATAATTCGATAACGGTTGGACCAAATACATCAAAGTTATATATCAAAATAATCGCCTCTTTGAGCTCTATTACATATGTGAAAATAGGATAGTATCTCTATTTAAAAGTTTGGTGGTGCCTTCCCCCACCCCTTCACGAATGAACCTATTCAGATGCCATATTGTGGATGTTATATAGCCCTTCAAGCAGTTTCAAAAACGTACTTCACTTTTTGTAAAACAGTTATTAAACAAATGAGGAAAATGATATTTGATATGTCTTCTTTAGAGACTGTGAAGGAATGTAACATAAATTTTGATGTTTTTAGATAGATATGTTTCAGAAAACAGAAATATAGGCGCCATGATAGTACTTAAAGGTTAAAGGATTCCATAATTTACGGTTCAGTGAATATAAATCAACACTAGCTTACTTTAAAACATCTCTTTGTGACTTGGCTTTATGTGCAAGAACCATGATTTCTTGTATGCATTCACACTGAGGTTATTTTTAACCATACGAGAGGCAGTTTTCATGAAAACATCACTCATTTGGCTTTGAATACGAAGATTGTTACTGGCTAGTCGTTTCTGTTCCTCTTCTTTTTACATTTTAACGTTATGGCATTTCCTTCCATGTAATCCTTTCAACATCTCGAAAGATTTTAACAGGTTTCATATACCTACATATACTCATTGTCCAGTAAATGGAATCCGACTTTCATAATCATTCCATTCCATACGGAAGGCTTAAGTTTTGAAACATACTGATAATGAGTATACACACATGTGTCAAACTATAGCTCATAATTAAATATCATAGTAAGCGTAAAAATGTAATTTTTAGATTTTACTTGATTTGCATAATTGTTAAAATGCTGTTGAAATTTTCAATAGTAAACAGTTCTTTAGTAAACAAATTTTATCTGTTGTTCTATATAAAAAGAATGACTGGAGTATTATGGTTAATTATATACGGGTCAATTTGCTGCCAGCCTTCTCTAAAACGTACGAAGCGAAAACGTTCTGAATAGTTTAGTGAAATTTTTAGTTGCGAAGTTTCTTTTTAATAAAAATATTGCGCTGCGATTGCGGAATTTACCAATAAAGCAAGTTTAAGTCTTGAAAAAATAGCTATTTGTATAACAAGGGAGAAAATTACACTTTACTCCAGAGTCATACATACGATTTTCTTCCACCTTTCCTATTTTTGTGACAATTTTTCTTCTTATAATTACTACTTAGCTCAAAAACATTAAACTAGAAAATGTTATGACAAGCTATGGAAAAACTTCACATATAGGTGGAGAAAAAAAACATTTATTTGTGGACTTTTCATTGATATGTCCAAGGATTTCGTTTCTATTCATTACTTTTAAGGAAATTGTCGTGTGATACGGCATCTGGTACTTACAAGGGAACATCCCGAACCCGTAAATTCCAAAAAAATTGAAACTTTGTGGACAAGTAGTCCTCAAGATGTTCGAAGCTATTTTCCTTATCGGCCCAATTTCGGTTTAAGAGGGTGAAACCACTCCTGAAATTTTACTTGATTTTCGGTTTTTTGAAAATAATTCGATAACGGTTGGACCAAGTACATCAAAGTTATATATCAAAATAATCGTCCCTTTGAGCTATATTACATATGTGAAAATAACATAGTATTTCTATTTAAAAATTTGGTGGTGCCTTCCCCCACCCCTTCACGAATGAACCTATTCAAATGCCATATTGTGGATGTTATACAGCCCTTCAAGCAGTTTCAAAAACGTACTTCACTTTTTGTAAAACAGTTATTAAAAAAATGAGGAAAATGATATTTAATATGTCGTCTTTAGAGACTCTGAAGGAATGTAACATAAATTTTGATGTTTTTAGACAGATATGTTTTAGAAAACAGAAATATAGATAAAAATGAATTAATATAATAATATTGCATGCCTTTCGGATGTCGATATTACAATTCATAGTGGTAGAAAAATTTATTCGAACTAACATATAAAATACATATTATTACATATTTTGTAATATATGGCTTATGTATACATGTGTATATATAATATATACGCTAGTAATTACTTAATTTGTATGATAATGCATTTCTTCATAAAAATGCTTAAAGCACAAAAAACTATTGCACCAGGAACACCGTATTATAGCACGCGCTCCACATATGGAACATCGCGATGGAATTTGAAAATCTTCTGTGAAGACAAAAGTGACGAGATTATCGAAACGATTTGGCCGGTCCGCAATATAACCACTTTTGTACCATGCATAAGCAAATAAATTATGATATTTTGGAGAAGATAATTGATTGTGCACTAAAGACTGTAATTTAATAATGTTGTTACGCGTATGCAAATTATTATCGTAGTTGTATAAGAGTATAATATCAGATAATTTCCTAACAAAATTTTTCTAAACACGAAATCCATAGACGTTTAGGGGTTGTATTATACCAGTGGTTTTCTTTGGTGTTGTGAGGATGTTCACATTCTTGTCGGCCGATATATGGTCTTTTAAGTTAGATGGACAATGACCAGTCCACGAATCTAGCAATAAAACTGTTTGAGATCCTATATTTGGAAGATATACCTTTATGAACCATTCCGTGAATAATGCTGTTGTTAGTTTTCCGAATGATGAAGCAGTTACATAAATATTTTCTGCGTGGAACATCGATTCTACTACTCGTGATCCAAATGTACCACTTTATTCTTTCAAAACCATAAATAAGGGCGACAACAAGCGTCCAGACGCGAATACTGTAAGAAGTATGGTATAGCTGTGTGTTATAGCGAATATAGATTGCACAATACTTTCAACTGCTTTCGATCCCTGTGGAGCTAACGTGCGACCAGAGTGCAATTCCAAATTGAATCCATTTTCGTCAGCGTTGAATATATTAGTAGAGCCTACCTTCGCAATATAAGGTTTTACTTCTTGTACGAAAGCCGACGAAATTTGATTTAACTCTGCCGCGTCTGTACCATATGAACGGGTTATAAATTTGGTAATTTTTCTAGAAACTATCCTGTATACTTTCTTGAAGTTCCATAACCAATGTGGGGATGCTCTTAAATTTGTTAATCCGATTTCTTCATTGGCTTCCATAGCCCATTTACGAAGATCTAGGTCGTGAATTATAGCATGCGCTTTGCTGCCAGTAACAAATTTATTAAAAACATATTCCGAAATTTGTAATAATTTCTCTCTTCGTGTTCCTCCTTTTTGTATTGATACCTTCCATCTAAAAAGCAAAAAATTTGTGAATACAAAAATGTCTTAAAATTAGCCTGCAATTTCTTACCTATATAATTATTGTAAAGACTTTACTCTGTTAAATCTATGTTTTACAGCTTCAAATGAACGTCGTTTTTTTCCCAGATTTCCAGAAGGTAACAGCTTTTGTCTTATATTCTAAATCGACAGTATCTCCTTCTTCTGGTGCACATTCTTCTTCTTCAAATTGTATAACTTCTAAGACTTCTTTCCGTGAAGGTGGATATCTATCATCAACAAATTCTACAGAATGTGGCCTAAATTCTTGCAAGAATTCTAGCGTTACGTCGTTATCTACTTCAAAGGTTGTATCGTCCCGAGATCTAATTAATATATTCTTCAATACGTCGTGCATTTCACATTCTTCATTGTTGAAAACTATTGGACGATTATCATTTGCGACATTAAATATCAGTATTAGTAATTGAACTACATTTACTGGATTTACTACCATTGTTGAACCAGTACTCTAATTCTCACAGTCAGACGCAGTATTAAAAAGTTACAAAAGTGACTTTTTTTTACATATTAACTATTACTCACATTAAAGATTATTGTACTTATTATAAGTATAAGTCATACTTTAATCATTGTTATCATATGTATGTACAGCTGTCGTCGCACTATATCTGCCTTCATAAGTATCATTACCAATTTACAAATTAATATATCGAATTTTAAAGAATTAATAAACTCATTGCATAAATTATTCTATTCTCACATTGATTGTGAGTTAGTAATAGAGATATCCGAAATATGTGTACACATCGAAGATAATACATTATTGACACAATATCTGCGGATTGCCTTTAACATATCTTTGTTTTGCACAGGCATTGACAATTACATAAAGGGACGTATCGTGAGGCAAGTTTAATCCTTTTCTAATAATTATTTTACAAAAAGTGAAGTACGTTTTTGAAACTGCTTGAAGAGCTGTATAACATCCACAATATGGCATTTGAATAGGTTCATTCGGGAAGGGGTGGGGGAAGGCACCACCAAATTTTTAAATAAAAATAGTATCCTATTTTCACATATGTAATAGAGCTCAAAGAGGCGATTATTTTGATATATAACTTTGATGTATTTGGTCCAACCGTTATCGAATTATTTTAAAAAAACCGAAAATCAACTAACAGTTCAGGGGTGGTTTCACCCTCTTAAAACGAAATTGGGCCGATAAGGAAAATGGCTTCGAACATCATGGGGTGAGGACTACTTGTCCACAAAGTTTCAATTTTTTTGGAATTTACGGGTTCGGGATGTTCCCTCGTTGGTTTACTAATTCAGTTTTACTGCTGATGATAAGAGCTTGGCTATCGAAACACGAGTTAAGTATTGTGGTAAGGTTTTTAGTGAACTGTTTCAATCTTTTTGGTGAGAAAATTCTAAATCGTGGTTTAAAAGATTTATATTTGTAATTTATATTTTATGAATTTACAAAAACGTTATTTAAAATCCAAAAATGTATCTCATCTTATTATTATTAGTAATAATGTTTATAAACGTTGTTGGTCCAACCTAACTTTGTTTCTCATTTCTATTTTTGAATTCTGGGTTGGGTTAAAGCAGTGAACATCAATTTCATATAGCTGGGCCCCATCTTGAAGTTGTGTGACAATTTTTTTTTTCTTTTGTTGGCATTTTTTTCTGTAAAATTTAAATATGTACACAATAAGGGCATCTATTATTATCATTATCATTATTATTATCATTATTATTGTCATTATTATCATCATTATTATTATTATCATTATCATTATCAGCGTTGTCATCATTATTATCATTCTACTAGTGTCGAATTCTACCCAATATCATGCCAACTGCCCAATGGCGATAGAAGATTAGTATAAAAAGAAACCATATCGGCTGACTCCGAACCTATGTCCAGATACCGATCGCGATTTACAACCAATGTTGCTATATTGATCCGATGTCTCGCCGACCTTTAGCCACTACAATGCGGTTTTACTTGGGTCCTTAACGCAACAAAACTCGAAGCAGAAATTGCGAGCTTCACGAAGAAGATAATAAGCAGAAATGCTCCATTCTTACAGTTAATACAGAAAGTAAATTATTACACAGAAACGACTGTGATGTCTCTGTTCATAGCAAACGATGGAAAAAGTAAATTAGGAAAAAGTGAAATCTAATGGTATCTACTAGAGAGAATGTGAAAAGTGTTTTGCGTACAAAAGCATTTTTGGGAAATGCAATAACAGAAAACAGATGTAATGCTTTGGCAATTTTATTTACAAAGAAGAAATTCATTCGATCTACTCATACTAAGCTTTGACAATAAGGTATTGAAGGTATTTATCAAGAGGAAGAGTCTAAGAATGGACTTCCTGTACGTGTAAATAAGGTCAGCGTTCACCTCACTGAGTTTAAGCTGGCGAAAAATTCAAGAACATCTCGGATAATTAAAAGAAATAAGTGCGCTCCCAATTGAAGAAGATTGTTAGCCATTTCTCACCGCATAGGGAATGCATGCGAACGAAATAGGTTGCCAATTGATCGTTTGCCAATAACATCGTCTCTCATACCCTAGATTTTTAACAGTCTCAGGCTCTCACGAAAATTACCACATTCGTTACGCTTCTAGTGAAGTTGTTATGCATTTTGTCTGAGTTTATAATTATTAGATTTTTCTTTATAAAAATAGGTAAATGATTATCTTTGTTTTTTTTTTTCATTGTAACCATAGTGTTTCCCAAGCTACCATGAAATAATAGAAAAATACAGCTTCTTAGTTAATAATCCTACATATATCAAATATTTTAGATTTAGATATTTTAGATAGCTAATTTAAAAAACGTTACAAACATTGCCCAAAATAACTTTCGTTTTTATTCACGCATAATTGAAAACGGCTTTTAAAGAAATGCGTCTTTTATATGGTATAAAACTTTCAGTTAAAAGACATAATATCAATTTAATGTAGGTTGCCAACAGTAAACTGTCAAACGCATTCGACCATAGAAAAGAGATGGACGGTATACGTGTTACATCTGAGAGCGATAGCTGCGGAATGTGATTGTTTTGTTCTTACAATTTCTGTTACAACCTCACTTCGCCACGTCACTTCATAATACCTTCATATTGGTACATACGCGTAAACGATTTCAATTTTATTTAAAAAATGGAGAACACAATACCCAAAAACAGAAAAAGAAACATTCAAGTTACTTATTTACGGATCTAAAAAGTCGTTTGCATATTCAAATAGACACACTACCTATAAGTAGAATAACTATAGTCCGTCTCAAGCTCATTATGCAGTATTAAATTTAAATGGAATATATGTTTCTCTTACTATCTTTTAAGATTTGCTAATAACGCTATCTCTGTATCCGGTGGCTATGTTGCAATGTTTACGTTAGCGGTAATGACAGCATGTTTATCTTTCATTTATGTTATGTCAAACGTTAATATTCAGCATTTCAGTCAGTTTCTTCACGGTTTTCCAATTAAAGTACTTATAATTGTTGATAAGTCGTTTTTTTTAGAACGGTAATATTTACAAAAAGTGTTTTCAGTAAATATACTATTACGTAGTGTTATTTCAATGAACTTAACCTATGCAGTTGTAGATTTTAACCCAACAAATGGAGTCAGGCGATAAAAAACGAAAGGAAGGCGAAAATGTCAGCTGTAAAGAAAAACTGATGGTTGTTAATGTCTTTAATTATTAAAAAAATCTATAAGTGCGAGTGTCACTGTTAAAGAAGCAAGTAAAACTATGTCGTTCAGAACATAGTGTTTATAACATGCAGAAAGAACAACAGCAAGGTCTTTTATCTAATCCAAAGAGTAAGAAGAGGAAGGATGCACAAATAACCGACTAAATACACATGACGACAACATATGTATATGTAAGTACTTATTCGACGTCAAGTTCATGTCTTTTTTTAGACAGAACATACCACGTACTCTAAACGCAATCCTTGCTGTTATTCATAATTAGAGTTTGTTAAAAAGGTCGTACCGGATGGCAGTAGCGTAGCGGTAGCGGCGTGGGTAGGGGTAATTTTCAACTCGTAGTCGATCTCGACAGTACCGCGAGAGAGTTCAAAGCGACAGTACGTTGCACGCTGCACGCCAAATAAGTACGCGGTGATGGGACGCCCAAAGGATGTAACGTTCCCTTCGAATGTGAATAAATATCTCAGGCATTTCCCTGGATTAGAATATAGAAGTCCGCATATTTATGGCACAATATGCAATAGCGGATTGCTAAGTCGCGATAGGTTTGAATATAGAAAACTCTGTAAAAGTAAACGTCATGTATTGAATTTAAGAAACAGTATTCCATACTGGCAATTTTTATATGATTTTATTTTTATGTTAAGTATATGCAACATCCCACAACATCTAGTATCTAATGAACATTTTCGTCTTTGGACTAAGTACGTTCCCCCATGGAAGCTGCCAACATCTACGCAACTATGATACAATTTGCCACGTGTGCAAGGTACAGTAAAGGAATGTATAAAAGGCGAGTTGAGAAGTAAGAAAATCTGCCTACGTGCGGATGAAACAACTGATGCTCAGAAATACAGCGTCATTCATGTTGCAGTGCGTCCTTTAAAACGTGATGGTCCACCAGCTTCATTGTTGTTATCTAGTAAAACGATTCAGCAAACTAATGCAGAAACTGTTGTCAGAATAATAAAAGATTCGTGGAGAGAATTTTGTATCACAGGAACCCAAGTCACAATGTTCGTTACTGACGGAGCCGCAACAATGCTGAGAGTTGGTAGGATGTTGAAAATATGTTTTCCGACTCTTCTTCACTTAACATGCCTCATACACGCATGTTACCTCGTAGCAGACACCATTCGAAAGAAGTATCCGATGGTGGATAAGTTAGAAGCATCTACCAAAAAAGTGTTCATCAAATCTCCCAAACACATCCGTGCATTCAAACAGTTGTGCCCGAAATTACCACCACCACCTCAGCCTGTAATAACGCGGTGGGGAACATGGCTCCAGGCAGTATAGCACTATCAGAAATATTTTTCACAAGTGAAAAATGTCATCTTGAAACTTGATTCAAATGATTCTGCAGCAGTTCGAGATAGTCAGCAACTTTTTTCCAATTCGGACGTTCAACAACAAATAGATGAAATTTCCATGAACTATTCTGAAGTTGCACAAGCTATTGAGCAATTAGAAAACAGTCACTTATCTGCACGAGACGCATTAAATTGCATAAACAATTTACAAGCCGCTCTAGAAAACTTGACGAACACTATAGGAGTCGATGTTGCTCAAAAATTTGGTGCAATTTTAACGAAAAATCCCGATTTACAAAAGGTTCGGTCTATAACTGAAAATCAGGAGTGCCCAGATGAGGAAAAGGAATATCTGACATTTGCAAATCTTACTTCACTGGATGTCGAACGATCATTTCCGAAGTATACGACAACGTATTCACAACACCGTCGACGGCTGAATGAATCGACAATGGAAGCGTTGCTGATGTTGCAATTCTACGCAGCTTACCAGGGCGGTTGCCAATTGCCACAGTGGACATCAAGACGACAGGAAAAGGTAACAATAAGTGTTGTTCGATTTCTAAAACATTGCGAACCGAAATCTTTGATAGTCGGAAACGCTTAATAAATTCTTTGTCATCCCAAAGATTTATGTGATCGGTTCGAGGTCGAAAAGTACATGTTTTCCTGCTAAATCTGCTTCAAGCAAGATTTGATGTTCTTCATCAATTATTAAGTTACATTGCAGTTTGTCGTTCCCGTAACTTACAAGTCAGTTAAAGCTCCTCTTAGTAAGATTATCACTTAAAAGGTAGTTAAAAGCCTTTTTTTTTCAGTGATAAAACAAATACAGACCGGGCCAAAATTAGCTATTTAAAATGTTTAATAATTTCTACCGTTCATTTTGAAATGGTTAATAGTAACGCTCTTAGTTGAAAGTTTTAATAAAAACCCTTAAATAGCGCGAGAACTACGCATTTTAGACATATGGTATGGTAGCGGTGGTAATTCCATCTGTCAGAGAGGAAGTTACCCTATACAAGCGGAGTAAAACCTCTCTTTAACGGAATGATTCCTCCCTAGTCGTAATTCCATCCGAAATTCTAGTAGAACCCTTCCCTAGCAGAGGCTTCTTCTTCTGCCGCAGTCACAGGCAACTCCAAACTAGCATTATAGTATGTACTATATAGGTAATGGAGGCAATTTTGCCTGCTGCGATATTTATATGCATTTTTATAGAGAGAATTATATCCGATACGGGTGCGCTTAACTCCGTTGCCGTGGTAAATGCTTTCCATGGTGATGGTATTACCACGTGGTTTAATACTGTCGAGATGGGCAAGGTTTCAGAAAAATGCAACTTTTAAATTTCACCAATATTTCGTTTTTATTTAAAGCTTCATCAGGGTCGTACTACAAATACAAATTAACAGAAATTAAAAGAAATAGTAATAATGAAATTATAACTTACAATGAGTTAAAGTAAACAGACCGAACTTGTGAACTAAAGATTTAACGATGTCCATCTGAGGGGCTATAACTGATGAGCAGAAACGTAAGTCAGTTAGGATCGAGGCGTGACTGAGAGCTTAAACAGGAATACGTCAGCGTTACAGGGGTAGAGAGGCAGGATCACGTATGCATTATATCCTTATCTAAAATAACGATAGAATGATGTACATAACCTAGCAATGCATGTTTACCTCTTTACCCCTAGTAATGCTGACGTATTCCTTTTTCGCTCAGTCACGCCTCGAACCTAACTGGCTTTCGTCTCTGCTGAAGAGTGATGAATAAGGTTCGACAAACGAGTGCAACGTCAGAGGCGTATCAGGTAAAAGTAGGTACGTGAGATACAATATTATTAAAAAATCATATATTCTTACCTTTTATTGACGTCTTGATGTCCACTGCGACAAAATACTGCTGTCCCGGTAAGCCGCATAAAATATAAGCAACGCTTCCACTGGCTTCGCATCGACCTAAATCACCTCTCAGCGTTTCTGCCGTAGTACGCGTTTGTCGAACCTTAGTGATGAATGAGGAGGTCGATACATTTATGAATATGGCGATGGCATTTGTTGAAGACACGTGCCCACAAAATTTAAAAGGAAATATATAGGTTGATTGAATTAATAATTAAATGTGATTAAGTTACACATGAAAAGATTGCCTAGTAACCAAGGGACAGCGTAAACCCGCAAACATGTTGACGCGAACATATTGCCGGAAATGTTTCCATCAATACCATGAGCTATATTGGCATTAATTTTTTGGTTATTTTTACTAGGCAATCTTTTCATGTGTATTATGGTAAGCCTGTAGGAATTGTTTAAAGGTGTGGACACGCGGCGTCTTAGGCGCCATGCCATCTTGCGTTAAGCAGCCCAGGAGCTGCTCGATAGGTGGTAGGAGTTTGCATCCCGAGTTGTTGTCGCTATTCTCTAGACGGCATGTCTGTGTTTCTCGACGCTAGGTGGCGTGGGGAGATATATCGTGATTCTGTTCGTGGAAAATGGCAACATATACTCGAGAGGTGAAAAACAATAGCGAGGGAGAAGGACACATACGGAACCGCGCTGATGACGCCAGGTAGGCAGAAACATGTTCGCGGGTTTACGCTGTCCCTTTTCCCTCGCTTTGTTTTTTGCCAGAAATGATTCCACCAATACCATGAGCTATATCAGTATTAATTTTTTGGTTATTGTGATTAAGTTGTCAAAAAGGAATTACATATAACTGGAATATTTTTATAATTTATTTTTTATAAAAACTAAAACCACTGAATCTCGAAATCAAAATCAATCTTTACCTCTATTGTTTAAATTTTTGATTATATCCAAATGAAATTAATATGAATAAATTTTGCTTAAACCGTCTATGTCGGATCTAAAACTCATAGTGTTAGGATGCTGATTTATATAAACGATTTCCAGAAATAAGCGGGACTTCAACAATTAAAACTTTTACATTGTTAAAATCCATTTCATGTAAAGTATTATTAGTGTGAATAGCTAATGCACTAGCTTGTTTGTTTAGATTACAATCACTGCGATGCAATTCTAGATTTTAACCTTTAAATTATCCTATCTTATGATGTCAACAATCGAATCTGTGAGTCCAAGTATATCAGGGAGTTTGTTACACTCGTTATAGTTCGATTAGGTGGTGGTAAAGGCAAAGGATGGATCACCCGCTTCAAAAGAAAAATAAGGATAGAATTATTGAGGAAAAGATCAACAAACCTGCTCAAGTTTTGTTTATAAAAAAATGGATGAGATAGTTTGATTACTCTGTTTCTCAGGGTTTTAATTAAGTTAATTTTTTGACCCATAGGTTGTGCCGAGTGATAATTTAAGTATCTTCCTGGATGTGTGGGTTTTTGATACCAATCTGATATAATAATATTAGCCTCTGTTCTTATAACTTTCATGTCAAGAAAGGATATTGACTTATTTACCTCTTTTTCCATAGTAAACCTTATATTATGATTAATTTGATTAAAGCAAGGGAATACCGGAAAAGAGTTAAACTGTGTTAAATCCAACTCCGTATTCTGATCTGTGTATGCACGCAGGAGTACGAAAGTTTTTTAGATGTTCTCACAATAAGGCCAAGTAATCTGGTGCATTTGGTAACAATATACTCCATATGGTCACTGGATACGAATACAGTATCTAGTAGTGGTAATCTTAGAAACTGCCGTTAGGACATTCCTATTTTTACTGTACGAAATTTAAGACTTATTTCTGGTGTAATCATGCAAATCAATTAGATTTCTTTTTCGAAAACTGCGCCCAGCAAAGATCTCTCAAAGTATATCTTATAGAGACAGTTTTATTTACGTTTCCCATAAGCTCCATCAAATCTACGTTCCCAAAAGCAATTAAAGCAACACTTCAAGAATGGGAAAAACATCCTTTCTATCTAGTTGTTAGGCTGGTTGTTATAGGTCGTTGTAGAGACTGTTTGCTTTTGAAAGCAACTTTCTACAACAGCAGTGTAGCAGACAGGCAGCAGCGAGTTCATGTTCTCGCAGAGGTAGGTATGCACAACGTACGTCTGTGCTTCAGTGGAAGTCGATAGCTTGGGAAGATTAATGCGTTTGTTGGATGGGTTCTAAAAATAACTGCCGGGGGCCATGGGAGGGGAGCGAGCGGAGCGCTGTGAATGTCGGATACCAGCGCGGAGTGTAGAAGGGTGGAGGAGGAATTGAATTGCTGTGGTATTATGGCACGGACAAGAGAGCACTCACGGCTAAAGCTGCCATCAGCAAATGCGTTCCGTCCTTGTCAGAAGCATTGCTCAACCGTAGTGGTTTTATTTTTCAACGACGAACGAAACGAAAAAAAAAAATAAGGGAAACGGATGGCTTTTTTTGTGGATGCATCTGCGTGTTTGAGCGCTTCCAACGCTACACGATGATAAATTATTATAGAACGCTATTAAAAAAAGGGGCAATTGGAGGTCGCATTAGATAAGCTTGATGGTGAAATTGATACGATTCAATTGGATTGCTTGGAAAGAAAGCAATTCCCATATTTTTCCAACTTTACTTGACCAATATTCCTCAAATATCGTCATTTCCCAAAACCATTAAATAGACCATAGCAATTATTCAAAGGCATGGCTCTAAATGCAATATTTTATAGATAATTCCAAAGATCCCACAGATAGTGACCGATGGATTTGATGATTAGATAAGATATGCTAATGTTTATACCAGATTTTCCATTAGAGATAACCTGACAGCACGTACATAAATCAAAATGACTATAATCCTTGTTTATCGATTGCTGCAGATGTTAATCTCAAAAAATGTACAATGACAATGGACTACTATTTATCTAATTAAAGTCTATAATAAGCTAAAAATATTCCATTTGTGTGCAAGTTAGATGTAGTGGAATTCTGTTCTCTTAGGAATACTATTACTATTTGTGTCAGTGCTTATTTCTTTAGCTTACAAGCCGGTAAGCTTTAATTACAATATAATGAGCAGATTGGAGCAGACATGACAATCCTATAAACATCAACAATATTCTGACAATATTATCAACATTACCAACAATTTCATGCAGTAGGTTTCCGTTTTTTTATTTTTTTTAAGAAAAATGTTTGGATAGCATACCTTTGCATTTTTGAAATAAGAAGAATTTATACTAAGAATCACAGCACGTTTATTTAATCCAATAAAATATGTAGTTGCTCTAACAAAAATTATAGTTGGATTTAACATAAAGTGTTACTGTTACATATTTTACTATACAGGCTGTCTCACCGATCATTATATAAAAGAGTATATATTGTTATGTTACAAATAACAATTAAAAGATTTGAATTGGGGAGATAATCAGTTTTGTTTTTATTTTAAACTTTTACTTACAAAAAAAAGAAAATGAGTTTAATATAATTAAAATTACTTACAGTTATGTTGTGGCGTGTGTGGCGTGTGTGGCGTGTGTGTGTGTGTAAAATCCTACTGGTTCCTTCTTCCCCCTTCTTGGTAAAATCCTCTTATTTTTGGTCCCTTCTTCCCTCTTCTTGGTAAAATCCTCTTATTTTGAAGCCCTTTGATGGTTTTCTCCAATTAAATTTCTTCGAATTACTTCTTAAAATTTTCTAACTGATTTAATATTCTTGACAATCATTGGTGATGATTTATGGTTCACTTGAAATGCTTTTTAATACATTTGCACTGATAACTTTCACGATATTTTAACTTTTATGTTGCAATTTTCTAAATATCAATCGAAAGGATGTTTGTTATCTGTCAGAATTGTTTTTCGTTGCTGACTTCTCTTTTTTCTCGTCGTCCCTAGCATTGCCAATCTAACGACTTGATATTTAATTTTGATGTTTTGAAGTTCCAACTCGGTGTCGCAGGTGACGTAAGGGATTTTGACCGTTATTTCCAAATACAGTGTGTTTTTTGTGTGTGTATGTGTCATTTTTACAAATAATGTTTTCAATATATAAATAACTTAAAATAAGCTGAGATTTTGATTCTCCCCTGTAACATATCATTAACTGAGTCTTTTTTTTTTAAGAAGTGAAAGATTGATAATATAAATAAAACTGATTATCTCCCCAATTCAAATCTTTTAATTGTTATTTGTAACATAACAAATTTGGCGACCCTGCCAGGATATTTCGATCAAGTCGGAATATTCTATTTTTCAAAATTTTTGACAGATGGACGAGTGCATGCGAACTATTATAACTGTGAAAGTGTTTAACTTGGAAAGTTGAAAGTTTGCTGAACTATTGACCGTATAAGGTAGTATTATAATCCGAATCAATTTTTCGAAAACATAATACGTGTCCGACAATTACGATTAAAATTTCATATGGAAAAAGTGTCAAAACCCATTTTTTTTTTATTCAATTACCTATTTTTATCTGTCTTGTCAAATTGCTCTTACAAAAATACAAAAAAAAAATGTCATATTCATTACACATCTAAAATTGATACTTTTCAAGATATTTAAGAAAATGTATACATACAGTGGTAGCCATCAAAATAGAGCCAGTTTGAGGATAATAATTTTCTCTGGGGGAAAAAAAGAATAGAATTTGAGACAAAAGCAAACAATGTCAAATATACCTACTCTATTTATAAAGAAGAAAATACAAGATTTGTTAAGTAAAATAGTGTTTTCAATGAAAAATACTAAAAGATATTAAAAGTTGATTGGTGTTTGTTGGACATAAAAATAGAGCCACAACAGAATACAATTAAGAATCATCTTTGTGACTAAAGCTGTTAATATTTAGTTGCTTGCCCTTTGTTAGAGATGACAGCTGCGCACCGCCTTGGCATAGATTCAATCATCTGTCGACACCTTGCTGTTGGAATGGCAGACCATTCTTTTTGGACTATCTCCCACAATTCAGCCTTGTTCTTTATTTTGTATTTCCCGACTGCGCTTTTTAGATCCCTCCATAGATTTTCTATGGGATTTAGGTCGGGAGATTGTGAGGGCCACGATAATAAATCTATTTTTTCTTCCTCAAAAAATTTTTTTGCCTTACGCGAAGTATGCTTGGGATCATTGTCTTGCTGATAAATCCATGTTAACGGCATGTTTTCCTCCGCGTAAGGTAACATAACATTTTGAAGTATGTTAACATACTCATTTTGGTCCATATTCTCTTTAATCCAATAAATTGTACCGATTCCAGACCACGAAAACGAACCCCATAGCTTAATATTACCACCGCCATGTTTGATGGTCTTTTTCGTATATTTTGGCAGCAATTCTGTTCGTGGTGGTCTTCTGACATAGAGTTTACCATCAGAGCCCATAATATTTATTTTGGTTTCATCACTCCACAAAATGTTTTTCCATTTGTTAATGTTTTGCGTGCCACTCCAATTCAGATGTTCATTCGCAAATCTATGTCGACTTTTTATATTTTTGGTGCTCAGTAACAGCACCTTTCTGGCGACTCTTTCATTTAGGTTGTTTTCCTGTAGTCGTCGGCGAATCGTACGTGCACTAATAGTTCACTCTAATTCGATTTTAATGTCTCTAGATGATTTTAAGGGATCTGTACGCGAAACATAGACAATCTTTCTACCTGTTTGTGGCGTAATTTTTCGCTTTGATTCGCGATTTTCTTTACCGTTTGCTGGTCTTAATGCATTTTCAACCATTTTCTTTGAACAACCTACAGTACCTGCTATTTTGCGTTGCGACATTCCTTGGTTATGCAATGTTAAAATCTCAGTCTTTTCAGTCGACGTGCAATGACGTACTCGTCCCATTTTAAGTAAATCTATGTAATGGATTAATAGTAATCTTACAATTATTAATAAAAAGCACCCTTACCTGATATAATTACAGCAAAAAAAAACCTGCAGTATCTTTAAATCACTAGATCTGCGTTGAGCAAGCGGCTTTATTATTATGACCATCAGGCACGAGATCCGGGGTTCACTAAAACGGGAATTCCCCCAACATGCCTACGCTACCTCACGGTGATTTCGGAAACTTTTGCTTGTAAACATGTTTATAGACCCCAATCAGAGGCAGCGGTGTTATCACCGTATCCTGCATTATTATTACGATAGATCAGAGGTTCCCAAACTTTTTTTTCTCGTAGACCACTTTCAAAATTTTACTGGTTTCGATGGACCCCCTGCTGCTACATTTCTACCATATTCCCAAAACTCGTCAAAAAATGTGAAAATTAGATCTAACGATGGAAATTTGCGTCGCGGCTGAGTTCCAACCCTAAATTCGGAGTGGTAAAAATAAAAAGAAAAATATATTTTCTTGTGTTTTATTTATTAAAATAATATGATTACAGACTTAATAGAATTAAAATTAAACATGAATAACGTAACGTAACTTCAACAATGCAAATCAACAATTAAAAAAAAAATAATTTTAATGGGAGGGATGTACTTGATGGATTGACAGCAAATTATCAATATTAGGCTTCAGTTTTGTGAGGAATAACCGCAAATCTCCCCGTTCTGTAATGTTCAATCTGCTCCTTTTTTTTGTTAGGTTTGTAACGACACTAAAACTTTTTTCGGCAAGGTGTGACGTGGGAAACGCTATCAAAAGTTTTCTCGCAATTTCCCACAGGCCAGGATATTTTTCGGGTATTTCTGCCTGCAGCCAAAATGTTTGATAGCCTTTTTTAAATTTCACCTTCAGCTCCTCATTGGCGCTAAGCTCGAGTAGCTCCTCTTGAAATATCACATCCGCCACTTCCGTTTCATCAAATGGATTTATGATCCATGGTGGTATTTCCATCGTCAGAATATCTTCAAATCTATTTTTGAAGTCATCATGCACGGCATCTAAATGTTGAACGTATGTCTGAATATACTCATCAAGACATTCTGCCTGTGACAAGTTTGGAAACTGGAAGAATTTGCGCCGACTAATATTTTGCTTCATAAATTTCAATTTTCCAAGAAAAGCCAAAATTACACCTTTTGTTTTTATTAAATTTAGGCTGTCCCCTTGTAACTGCAAGTTAATCTCATTAAATTTTTTGAACAAATCTGTCAAATACGCGATGTCTGCCTTCAATTTGATCAGGTTTTCCTTTAAATCTGAATCTTTACTTTCCAGAAACTCTAAAACTGATTCAAAAAGTGAGTAAAATCTTGTTAAACATGCACCTAAATAAACGAGTATTTAACGCATTGCTTCTTATTTTGTTAACTGCTTTAATCACAAATTGAAGCGATTGGTGCAATCTATCACTCAAATTTTTCGCTACCAGGTGTTGTCGGTGGATGACACAGTGAATTGCAGTTACTCCTGGTATAATTCTTTTAAGATGGCTTATAAACCCACGATATCGCCCGAATATGGCAGGAGCTCCATCTGCTGCCACCGAAATAATGTTTGTAAATGGAATCGATTTTTCCTTAAAAAGCTGACCTGAAAATACACTACTCAAAAAAATTAAGGGAGGTTTTAAAAAAAGGAAATTAAAGCTGAATAAACAGGCTATCTGATCCATAGGCCGGCCTAACTGAAAAAAAAATTTTCAAGCCCGTGGACAAAAAAGAAACAAAATTGCAAAATTATTTTTTAGGATTGCATGAGAACCGTAGCTCCGAAAAATTTTTAGTCAAAAAATCTAAAAATTAGAATCTTAAAGCTTCAAAATGCTTTTTAAAGTCTTAATACGACCATTTTTCACCGAAATACAGCCTGTCAAAAATTACCGAAAAATTTGGAATTTTTTTTTGCTCCCTTTTTTTTGAGTAACGTATTATCTGCCTACATTGATAGGTAATGCTAAACCAACATTTTTGTTCTTTACTATCAAAACTAGATAAATTTTCGAGGACCCCCGTCGAGTCTCCCGTGGACCCCTGGGGATCCACCTGGACCACTTTGGGAATCACTGCGATAGATGTTCGTTTTATAACCAACTGGCTCTATTTTGATGGCCACCATTGTATATGATAGCATAAAAGAGTACCCACCAATATATGTACGGTGAAACAGTTCACTAAAACCCTTACCACAACACTTAATTCGTACTGGACGCACGTTTCGATAGCCAAGCTATCATCATCAGCAGCAAGACTGAACTGTTCTACTAGTTCAGTCTTGCTGCTGATGATGATAGCTTGGCTATCGAAACGTGCGTCCAGTACGAATTAAGTGTTGTGGTAAGGGTTTTAGTGAGCTGTTTCAGTGTTCCAGTGCCACAGTTTTAGAGTATCCGTTTAATATGTACGGTGTAAAAATGTAGCTTACGTACTTTTTTAAAATATTCCGTAAATCTAAGTTAGTCATGTCATAACCAGTGAACGGCAAAATCGTAAGGGGTATGACTCAGGGCCGCGAATAGTAAACATACTACAGAGACGCACTAAGTATATGTTGCATATTTCAGACGTGAAGTTTTTATAAATGCATTTAAACGAAATTCATATATTAATTTTAAATTGAAAAAGAAGATATGTACATATGCAATAAATTTGCTTCAAGCAAGAAATAAGAGAAATGAATTAGCCATTACCACAAGAGACTTTTCTATATTTTCTGCAGTAAAACGGCTTCTTTTTGAAGATAGTACGTCTTTCAGTATCGGAAACGTTCATTCAATTTCACAACTTCTAAGCGGAACAAAATTGAAATGTGATTAAGAGACTTATATTTTATACATATACAGTGGTGCCTCGGTTTACGATAGTATCTTCGAGGGGAAAGGATGCTTTCGAAAAAGAACTAATATCCGCCAGAGGGAATTTCACATCGACTAAATGGCTACACTGAATACACTGTATGTGCTCGACTGATAGCTGCGTTTTACGAGGTAAATATAGATCACTACAGTACATAAATAACTTAAATTTAATCAAATTGAATTATGATTTTATGTTTCGCATGTCTTAATTGCATTACTCGAAACAATAAAACCAGCAAATTTCCTTTATTAATAACCTCACGAAATAAATAATTTTCTAGAAATTTTAATATTTTCATTGGTGTATTAAAACTATTACATTTTGCAAATTTCCTCCTTAAAATTACCTGTGATTTCGAAACCGGGTAAAAACCTAAATAACGTATCCTCAAATCGGCCAATAAGACTACTGACAACCATATCCAAAGTACTCGAAAGACTACTACTACAAAGAATAAATACCAACCCAGAGACTGAAGATTGGACACCACTTCACCAGTTCGGCTTCAGAGGAAATCACTCCACTATGCAACAAGTCCACCGAATAAAATTTGTTCCCATTACCTACTTCAAAATACTAAGATCTTACCTAAATGACAGAGAATTCAGAACTAGAGTCAATGAAGACACGTCTGACAACTTTCTAATAAAATCTGGTGTTATTGGACCACCGCTATATCTACTGTACGCGACAGACCTTCCAACAAAAACTATGGGTACTTTCGCAGATGATACTGTCATTCTTGCCAGTGATGTAGATCCAATAACAGCCTCCACGACTCTTCAAGAACACTTAGATGAAGTACAAGCACAGCTACACAAGTGGAAAATCCAAATCAATGAAACAAAGTCTACAAAATCCCTTATGTTAAAGACGCAATTAAAGAACAAAGTACAAAACACCATGACAGATTAGAAAGTCGTACAAATGTCCTACTTCATCCACTTCTAGAACCTCAAATTGGAGGAAGACTTAAAAGAAACTGGCCAGACCTGTTAAATGGTTAAAGAGGACTTGTCAATGGAGGAGGCCTCATCATTAGAGTTTGTTAAAAAGGTGGTACCGGCAGTGGCGCACCGCAGTAGGTACGTAATATACAATACTAGTGAAAAATAATATTGTTACCTTTTCCTGTTGTCTTGATGTCCACTGTGGCAATTGGCAACCGCCCTGGTAAGCTGCGTAGAATTGCAGCATCAGCAACGCTTCCATTGTCGATCCATTCAGCCGTCGACGACGTTGTGAATACGTTATCGTATACTTCGAAAATGATCGTTCGACATCCAGTGAAGTAAGATTTGCAAATGTCAGATATTCCTTTTCCTCATCTAGGCACTCTTGATTTTCAATTATAGGCCGAACCTTTTGTAAATCGGGATTTTTCGTTAAGATTGCACCAAATTTTTTAGCAACATCGACTCCTATAGTGTTCGTCAAGTTTTCTAGAGCGGCTTGTAAATTGTTTATGCAATTTAATGCGTCTCGTGCAGATAAGTGACTGTTTTCTAATTGCTCAATAGCTTGTGCAACTTCAGAATAGTTCATGGAAATTTCATCTATTTGTTGTTGAACGTCCGAATTGGAAAAAAGATGCTGACTATCTCAAACTGCTGCAGAATCATTTGAATCAAGTTTCAAGATGACATTTTTCACTTGTGAAAAATATTTCTGATAGTAAGATACTGCCTAGAGCCATGTTCCCCATTGCGTTATTACAGGCTGAGGTGGTGGTGGTAATTTCGGACACAATTGTTTGAATACATGGATGTGTTTGGGAGATTTGATGAACACTCTTTTGGTAAATGCTATTAACTTATCCGCCACCGGATACTTCTTTCGAATGGCTTCTGCTACGAGGTGACATGCGTGTATGAGGCATGTTATGTGAAGAAGAATCGGAAAGCATATTTTCAACATCCTACCAACTCTCAGCATTGTTGCGACTCCGTCAGTAACGAACATTGTGACTTGGGTTCCTGTGATACAAAATTCTCTCAACGAATCTTTTATTATCTTGACAACGGTTTCTGCATTAGTTTTCTGAATCCTTTTACTGGATAACAACAATGAAGCTGGTGAACCATCACGTTCTAAAGGACGCGCTACAACATGAAGGACGCTGTGTTTCCGAGCATCAGTTGTTTCATCCACACATAGGCAGATTTTCTTATTTCTCAACTCGTCTTTTATACATTCCTTTACTATACCTTGCACACGTGGCAAATTGTATCGTAGTTGCGTAGAAGTTGGCAGCTTCCATGAGGGAACGTACTCAAAAAAGGCGAAAGTGTTCATTAGATACTAGATGTTGTGGGATGTTGCACACACTTAACATAAAAATAAAATCATATAAAAATTGCCAGTATGGAATACTGTTTCTTAAATTCAATCCATGACGTTTACTTTTACAATGTTTTCTACATTCAAACCTATCGCGACTTGGCAAACCGCTATTGCATATTGTGCAATAAATATGTGGACTTTTATATTGTAATCCAGGGAAATGCCCGAGATATGTATTCACATTCGAAGGGAACATTACACCCTTTGGGCGTCCCATCTCCGCGTACTTATTGGCGTGCAGCGTGCAACGTACTGTCGCTTTGAACTCTCTCGCGGTACTGTCGAGATCGACTACGAATTGAAAATTACCCTTACCCACGCCGCTACCGCTACGCTACTGCCATCCGGTACCACCTTTTTAACAAACTCTACTCATCGTGTCATATAAGAGCAGAAATGTGCTCCTAAGTCATCACATTAGCTTATAGAATTTTGTTGTATTCTAATTGCTAATCAATAAACTATTAAAAAAAAAATACCTGTGACCCAATTTACTCTACCTATTTAAAAGCGATATATACTGTTATAATTAAGAGACTAAACAATCTTTACCTACTGAACAAGAAAGACAATAGACGGTAGCAATCATGTTCGATTTGAAACTGCTACACTAGAAATTTTTCTTATTTCTATCCAATATTCCGGGATTCTTTTGCTTTATATCTTAATACCATTATCAACAATACAATTAGATTGTTTGTTTATATCAAGACAGGATGTTGATCCCAACACACAACCGCAATTCTTATCATTATTATTGAGTTCTGTTTACACCATGACAGAAGCTGATGTGGACACAAATTTTCTCATCAAACAAACAACATTTATATTTACAAGAACTCTACCTGCTGTTATTGCTTCTCTATTTTCGTGGTACATTCGACCTAATACAGAATCCTTTTGGTAGAAGATTTACTAGGAAAGGTACCCAACCGGCACTTCCAGAATTTAATGAAGCTTGGGTGGTTTGTAGACCTTATAGGACTAAAATACCGGTTTCTGTTTTGGCTGAGAAAGGGTTTTGGAGGGTGAAATCGAGTTTTGAAAATCTGGGATTACTACTATTCTCGATAATTATTTCCTATTAGAGGTCACAAAAATACACTAAACGTAATAGGCGTGACCCCCACTCCTATGTCCAAAAGGGTGTGTATTCAAAGGTCTGCATATACACAAATGCAAATTCATTCATCATGGTAATGATAGTTTACATAAAGGTGTTGAAATCATATTGCATCTTAAACATTTAATAAAAGCAAGCTCGCTACAAATGGAACAATGAAGGAAAGAACCGCCATTGGTGTAACCAAAAGCCAACTCAACTGGACGGTCAAAACAATCGGTTATCTTTTCCAAGTAGCCGCTTTTAAACCAAGCACATGTAAATAGATTTCTAGGTGCAGATAGCTGGTTATTTATCAAAGACTGTAGTCTAATAATGTGGTTCTAAACTAGCTGCAAACTTATTTGTCTTGTTTACAGTAGAAATATAGGTAGGTGTACAAGTCCCTTCCCATACTAGTTGGCCCACCTAATGAAATCTTACTTTTTTGGATATAGTCTAAACGATAATATACTTGACATGCTTTTTTGAGTCCCAAATTTAATAACAGCGCGTTATTAATTATTTGCAACGAATAACATCTACTTTATCGCTTTATTTTAGAAATTTCAGCAGAAAATAAAAACATGTGCCAAAAAAGGCTTTGTTTTCAAATGTCAGCTCGTGTTGGTATTCTTACAAGGTAAGCTAACAGGTCAAGGTGGCTTTGAAAAAGGGACGTCAAACAATTGGTAAGAGCTGTCAGAACGTATTTTATTTAGTTTAATTTTAATTCAGCTGCTTAAAGGTTAGACTTTTTTCAAATGGGTAGAGGAAAGTTTTTAGATGGAAGCATTCGTTCAATTATTATCAAATTTTTTAATTCTGGAAAATAAAATTCGGAAATAGCAAATTTACTGGAGTTATCTCGATATAATATAGGAAATATTGTTAGAAGATATAAGACTACTGGTTCAGTAGCCGCAAAGCCCCGATATGTAAGAAAAAGCAAAATTACAGATGCGGATACAAGAGGACTAAGAAGAATTATTGTGAAAAATCGACGTGCTAGTTATCTTGAATGAAGTGCTTTGTCGACCGATGCTGTTGGAAGGCGAATTTCGAGATCCACATATCATAGAGAGGCCCACAAACTAGGATTTGGCACTTATAAGATATGAATTTTTATGTTTTAAAAAGAAACTGGTATTTTATAACCGGCGGTTTTATTTCAGGCCAAAGAAAAGAGCCACTTATAACACCACGCCAAAAGAAAAATAGATTACGATGGGCGAAAGAACATAACGATTGGACACCTCAGCAATGGCATGCAATACATTGGAGCGATGAAGCCAGATTCGAAGTGTGTGTTGGAGACAGTAGAAGTCGAGTTATCCGCAGAAAACGTGAGGCGTTCCATCCTGATTGTCTTAAAAGGAAGGTAAAATTTCCGGCATCGATTATGGTATGGGGCAGCATGTAATCAAAAGGGATGGGTAAACTTCATTTCATTGACATCGGGTCAAGATTTTGTGTTCCAGCAGGACGATGCAGGATGTTACACTTCAAAAACAGCTTTAAAATGGATGGAAGACAAAAATATACCACCTTTGGAATGAGTTTCTAGTAGTCCCGATTTGTCTCCTACCAAAACTTTGTGGTACGAGATGAAGAAAGTGCTCCGAAAGCATCCTGCTAGAACAATTCCTGAACTGAAGCAAAAGCTTCAGGAAATATGGGATTCTTTTACACCAGAATTTTGTTGAGACTTGGTTAACACTATAACCTGAAGAATTTTGGATGTCATAAAAAATAAAGGTGAAGTTATCCAGTGGTAAATTGTAAAATAGTTTTTTTGTTAATTTGAGGTTTGTTGGAATTTTTTCTATTTATACACATTTTGTATTATATATTATTTTTGTTTAAAGATGTTAAAAAAGTTGAATAAATAAAAAAGTTTAATATTGTGCTACGTCTATCAAGAGATGGTCCTGGAAAAGGTAGTAAAACCTCTAAGCCAGAGCTTATGCAAAAACCAGCAAAAGCAAAAGCACTCAGTGTTGGTTACAGGCAAATAACATCGAATTTATCAGGCATGAAGATTGACCATCCTCTAGTCCCGATCTCAATCCTATGGATTATAAAATCTGGCAAGCTTTGGAGGAGAAAATCTGCGCTAAACGCCATAGAAATTTGGACTCGCCAAAAGCATCTGCTAAGGAAGTAGTGGCGGAAATAGATATGGAAACGGTGCGTAATGCGATTGATGACTGGCCTCGCAGATTAAGAGCCTGTATTACGAAACGAGGGAATCATTTTGAATAATTTTTTAATAGGTAATTCATAACACCATATTGGTTTATTCAATCAATAAAAGATTCTTGTTTTCTTTTCTGTTTTATTTCTATTTTATTTATTATAATGATTAAAATTGTGACAGAACTTAGTGACCGACTAAGTATATATACTGTGTCTTCGAATCTATGGCTACTTAATAAAGGCGCTAAAACGAAAAACCACGGGCCCATTTCGAATAGTATACCCAGCTGAATCTAATCACCACAAAATCAGATACACATCTTTTTGTACGTAAGGGTTGGGGGTGGAGTTCACACCCATTCAGCCCCTATTGCATTCGACAACCTTTTAAAAATGCTAAACGCCTATATGTATCAATAACTTATATGAAGGTCTAATAGGAAATAATTAATGAGAAACTGCAGAAACCTCCAATTTTCAAAACCAGATTTTACCCGCCAAAACAGCCGAAACAGTACGGTATTTTACATAGTCCTATAAGGTCTACAAACCACCCACGTTTCATAAAATTCTGGAAACGCGAGTTGGGTGTCTTTTCTTGTTACATAATTCCAAAGTTATAAATAGAGTGCGGATCGATGACCGTCTCTATCGCTGACGCTTGAGACTGAATGAGGCACGATACATTCGTCCAACCACGCCATGCATATACGTTAGGGAAAGCGGTACACAGTCAATCTAAATGTAAAATATCAGTGGCGTAGATGCATCGAACGGAAAGCATTGTTTAATTCCTAATATCGCAAAATATTAAACAAAGATAAATTATTTCGAAGGTAATATTTTATAGATGTCATGTTAGAAGTAATTTATTAACATGAATAACATGAACTAAAATATATTCTAAATTTTCTGCTGCGAAATATGTTCGTTTACTTGTTAAGACACCCTTAGATATGGAGAAGCTTCTTTCGACATCACAACTTGTGAGAGGAGCGTAGTGAAAATAGGACCTATAAACGCTGTGTTTACTAACGGTTTCATTACTATCGTTGCACAACAGTTATAATGTGAACAAATCATAGCTGCGGGTAAAAATTCCATCGGTTTTTTTACACACGGAGGCAGCAAAATCACAGGAAATATTCTTTAATTTGTTTATCCTAGCATCTAATGTTTCAATTCCATTTTTCAATTATATTGTTTAAGATTCCAAGTATTTTATTTTTGAGGTATATTTCCATGCCTTCATAACAATTTAATTGAACAATACTGTTTACGTTCTTAATTAACTTTATATTATCATTGATAATATACCAAAAGGCATGGAAATTTACAAAAACAAACATAACTTAAAGAATACAGATTTAGGACCACTAAATTCCAGCCTTTATCTTTTGTCTTTTTTACATAATTAATTTTAAATTTGTTGAAAACGAATTAGAAATTAAGAGTAGGAAACAAGGCCGAAGATGGAACATACACAAACGGCATTTCTGATTTTCAATTGACGACTCTCTACGAGCGTCTACGCAAAGTGATAGAGGCGGTCGTCGATCCGCACTCTAGTCATAAAAAAAACTTAAAACTCACAAAAACTAGAATTTAAAATATTCAGTTCTGTTGAGGGCACTTCCTATTTTGAAAGTGCTGAGCTGGTTCGGCGTAACAGAACGAAAATCGAATAAGCAAATGGCACTTGCTTATAATACCGGAGCTTGCCTTCACTGGTATTCTTATTATCACAGTTAATGATGTACTCCTGTATACCTTGATGATTGTGTTTCGTTTAAAGTATGATGGACAACTAGGTTCGTTTGATTGAAAAACTAAACAATGTGTTGTCTGTACAAGAGTTTATTTGCGCAGGCTAGCAATGCTGCTCTCTGAAATACGTTACACGACTCTCCCAGGAGTGCTGTCTTTCCTCTATATATAGTAAGGTACTTAATTATCCTACAATTTAATATTCTAACATTACTTGGAAATTTCGAACAAATGCAAACAACACTAAATCTATAAGCCCTAAATTTGGTTTAGTTCTAACAATTTAGGTAATAAAATAAAATAAATGGTATAGGTGCCCATTAGGCGACCAGTCATAAAGCTGTTGATGACATACCGAGGTGAACCTTATAATATCAAATTTCCAGGTAGGAGGACTATTGTGTGCAATAGAGAAATAGAGATTTAAATTGAATAAATACGCTTGTAAATTACATTGTACTAAGAGGCTTAAATTGAAGAGTATTTCCTAAACCTAAATTATATTATATTGACAAGATTACGAATACTTAAAAGGTTTACTAAATTTTAGTTGAAATATGTTTGAGGGTTTTACCGATGTCGCAAATAATTCTTTGAACTTAAATATTTTCCTGCAAAGCTATAATTCTATGACTAAGGGGATTTCCTAATAACGTATTCGAGGTCTTAATTTATTAGAAACTTAAAGATACTAAAACTAAGAAAATCTGCAATGAATTTGTTGCGACTGTACGCAACATAGTCCCTCGCCTTGAAAGCGCTGCCTTTCAACACCGAGACTATCCATGCTGATTAGCAATCAATGGGAGTACACACAGCTTCGATGCCGGACGCTGAATAACGCCTGATTTGGTCTTCACGGTCGCGGTGCGGATGATGCCATCAGTACCAGGAAAAACTTCTGCGATGCGGCCCGCCGTCCAGTATGCCGACGGCACCTTGTCCTCTTGTATTAGGACTAAGCTTCCTGGTTTCAGGGTATCTTCTCCCTTTGTTTTCCACTTACTCCTGGTCTGCAAGCAGTGTAGGTATTCCCTTTTCCACCGCTTCCAAAAAATGCTCCTTTAGACGTTGGATATATTGCCACCGAGATAGCGAATTTGTCTTCATCTCCATAGTACTGGGCTCTGCAATGTAAGTTAGTGCTTCCCCAGTCAAAAAATGGGAAGGGGTTAAGAAGGACATGTCGTTGGGATCGTTGGAAAGTGGCGTAATGGGTCGGGAATTTAAGACACCTTCGATTTGTACCAATAGGGTGTACATTTCTTCATAATTTAGAGAATTCTTGCCGATAACGCGGTGTAAATGAGTTTTAATGGATTTCACCGCAGCCTCCCAAAGGCCTCCGAAATGAGGGGCTCTTGGAGGAATGAAACGCCACGTGATCCCTTCGGCTGCCAAGGTTTCTACAATGGTGCCCTTAGTTTGCTGAGATACAAATTGTTTCATTAGTTTGGCTAATTCTCGGTTTGCCCCGACAAATTGAGTACCGTTGTCGGAATAGATAGTTGCCATTTTCCCCCGACGTGCGATAAATCTCCTTAAGGCCCCTAGAAAGGACTCGGTTGTAAGATCCCCCACGAGCTCTAGGTGCACCGCTTTAGTCGCCAAACAGACAAATACAGCCCCATAAGTTTTGATAGACACGCTATTTCTTCTTTTGCCCGGCGCACATGCAACGGCCCAAAATAATCCACACCGACATCATTAAATGCCCGCGTAGCAGTTATTCGCTCCGCTGGGAGATCACCCATAAGATATTGAGAAGCCCTTGGCTTGGCCCTGAAGCAAGTAACGCATCTTCGTAGTATCGCCCTGGTTGTATTCCTAACTGATATTGGCCAGTACTTCGCTCGAACCGAAGCTATTGTTAGCTGAGCGCCGGAATGTAACTGTCTGATATGCTCTTGCCTTATTATGAGCTTTGTTACGGGATGTTTAGAAGGTAACAAAATTTGATGCCTTGCCTGATACGGGATATTTGCCTGACCTAGCCTTCCCCCGACTCTGATTAGTCCATCTGAATCGATAAATGGATTTAATGAAAGAAGGTTGCTCTTGCGATTCACCTTGCCAGTCGCCAGGAGCTGTTGGTATTCCGTAGCAAACGCCTCTATTTGCGCGATTTTTAACAAAACAGTAGCAGACGCGGACATCTCGTCCGTACTTAGAGATTCTGCTTTGATTTCGTCGAAAGATTTGGCAATTCGTGCTTTGACGTTCCGTATAAATCGTTGACAATAGGCTACCACGCGAATGAGCTTATTAAAGCTGGAGTATCGGTCGAATAGATCGAGTTCATGGGTGTTAACTTTAACAAGACATGCTACTGATTTGGCTTCAGGAACGTTAGCGTCCACGTTTACGTCCGATAACGGCCAGTCCTCATTTTGCAGTTCGAGAAATTTAGGACCGTGCCACCACAATTCATCGTTAATTAACACCGATGGCGCGCACCCTCTCGAAACGACATCGGCAGGATTTTCTTTTGTGCCAATATGCCACCAACTATCAATCGCAGATAATTCCTGTATTTGGCTGACTCTATTAGCAACAAAGGTTTTCCACGTTCTAGAGGTGGATTTTATCCATGACAGCGCGATGCTAGAGTCAGTCCAATAATAACATTTAGAAATGCTCACGTGCAGCATGTTTTTAACCTGTGCATCAATTGCGCTAAAAGCAAGGCTGCGCAAAGCTCTAGTCTGGGAAGCGTTGTTGATTTTAGGGGCGCGACCTTAGATTTTGAACACAACAAGTTACATGATACAGCGCCTGTTTCACTCACCGTTCGCACATAAATGCATGCCCCATAGGCCCTCTCACTAGAGTCGCAGAATCCATGCAGCTCAGCGATGTCCGGGATGTCTATGCTCATGATGCGCCTGTTGACCTTTAACGCACTTAAATGCTGAATTTCATTTATGTAAAGTTGCCATTCGTTTGAAATGTCTACAGGAAGGGATTCGTCCCAATCCAACTTCAATTGCCACAGACGTTGTATCATTATTTTTGCCTTGATTATCAGAGGGCCAATGAGCCCTAGTGGATCGAATATCTTGGAGATCTCCGACAGTATGTGCCTTTTGAAGTGCGTCTTTGCGTAGTTGGACTGACTATTGAATATTGAAGGATGTCAGCGCCTGCATTCCATTGTAATCCTAAGGTCGAAATTCGGGTGTTTATCTAAATCTAGAATGGTGCTGCCACTATCCGACTTAGGTATTCCTTTAAGCAGGGATGGCTCATTGGATGCCCATTTTCGCAATTCAAATTTGCCTTGACTTAAAATTGAATTGCACTGCGCTATAATGTCCTGTGCCTCATTAATGTCATTTGACCCTGTCAAGAGATCGTCCACATAAAAATCCCTCTGTATAATATTGGATCCTAATTCGAACGTATGCCGATTTCCAGCAGCCAACTCCTGCAAGGCCTTTATGGCTAGGTAGGAAGCTGAAGCCGTGCCATACGTCACGGTTTGCAATTCAAACGTTTGAATTTCGTGCTGATCTGATTCTCTCCACAATATTCGTTGAAAAGGTGTACTGTCACTGCTGACGCGAACTTGTCTATACATTTTCGCAATATCTGCGGTGATGGCATATTTATGAAATCTGAATCGACAAACTATATCAAATAAATCGGACTGCAATTTCGGTCCGACCATCAAAATATCGTTTAAGGATATCCCGGTTACAGTTTTCGCGGAACCGTCGAATACGACCCTGACCTTGGTGGTTAAACTGTTTTCTTTAATAACCGCGTGATGCGGTAGATAAAAATGATGATTTGGTTCTTTTGGTGAGTGGTTTACCAATTTCATGTGTCCCAAATGGAGATATTCCTGCATGAAGGCTGAAATATTCTTGTTTCAATTGGGGATTCGCCTTTAGTTTCTTTTCCAATGAGTAAAATCGTTTTTGCGCTTGATCACGAGAGTTTGTTAGCACTGATGGGTCTTTTTTGAAAGGTAATGATACAATAAACCTGCCGTCACTGTCCCTTTGCGTATTTTGTTGAAAATGTTGTTCACATAGCCTTTGCTCTAGGGTGTGAACTCCGCTCCTGTGTCGCACATCTTCAAGCTCCCAAAATTTGGTGATATTGCTATTCAGATTCTCGAGTGTCGTTAGATTACACACTACGGTGACTGATGGAGATACATTTACACTGCCCGCTACTATCCATCCCAATAGCGTTTTCTGCAGGCAAGGATGGTTCGGACCGAGATTAATTTGCCCTTGACACATCAGCGCAAAAATAACTGTACTCCTAATAATATATCAATGTCTCCGGATATATTAAAATTGGGATCCGCTAATTTGATATTCTTGGGTATCGAGATATGCTCTTTCCGAATGGAGACTAGTGGTAATCGCTCTGATATTTTTTCTAGAACCAGACATCGCACGTTCGTCTGATATCCGTTAGACCGGGATTTCATAGTCACGTCTATCGCATGGCTGATTACGGATTTCGCAGAAGCTACTCCTGTCAGGGAAACTTGAGTGGGGGTGAATGGCAACCCCAGAGCCTTCGCTGCTCGGTAGGTTATCAAATTGGATTGCGACCCTGGATCTAATAGCGCACGATATGCCTGGCTACGACCATTGGCATCTTGCAAATTAACCAAAGCAGTGCATAAAAGAACCTGAGTATTGCTGGCCGTCGCTGAACTGTGGTTTGAAACTAGGGTTTCTATAGCAGGTTGAGACGGTCCTGCGTTTATTGCTGGTGTATTTTCTTGTGATATATGCAATAGCGTATTATGTTTTTTATTACATGTTTTACAGTTATGCTTTGATGTACATTGATTGCTGGCGTGATTTGATCGGAGACAATTAAAGCAAGTTTTTTGGCTTTGATTTCTTCTATCCTTCGTTTTACGTCCATTTCTATAAACTTGCTGCATGATAAAGCAAATGATTTTTTTTGCAAACTACACACGATGGGAATGGCTTATTTGTAACCATATTAGTTATTGTTTTAAAACTATTTGGCTTGACGATCATTTCTAGTGTTTGGCATTTTTGCATTAAGAATCGCGAAAGGTCTTGAAACGTAGGCAATTCTGAAGATTGGATGGCCGTTTCCCATTCCTTAAAGGTTGTACTATCCAACTTTTTACTGACAATAAATATTATGAGATCATCCCAATATTCTGTTGGTCGTTTTAGCGTAGTGAGCGCTCTAATGTGCTTAATTACACCATCTAGAATTTGTCTCAGTGCACCCCCGTTTTCCTTGTATGCTACTGGCAAATCAAAAATGGCTTTAATATGCCTTTGAACAATTAACCTCTTGTTATTGTAACGCTCTTCAAGCATACTCCAAGCAGTAGCATAATTGTCAGCCGATATTTCTAGAGAATATAAGACATTGGCGGCGTCACCTTTTAAACAGGACTTTAAATAATGAAATTTCTGTATAGGAGGTATGCTATGGTTGGCGTTAATTAAAGCATTGAAGGTATCGTAAAATGTTAACCAGTCTTCGTATGAACCTGAGAATTTCGGTAAATCGATGGTTGGCAGTTTAACAAAATTTTGATTTGGCTGTTCATGAAGACCCTCATTTCCATTAAGAGTTGTATTTAGTGAAGCAAGCCTTTGTTGAAAGGCATCCTCTAGATTGTAGTATCTGTTTTCGAATAATTCGCGCTCTTCTGACTCTAATTCTTCCTCGTCTAAAGCTTCGATGGTAGATTGCACGGTGTTGAATTCATTTAACAAAGGTATTAAACTTGACAGACGACTACGAATTTGGCTTAGGCTTGTGTTTTCGTTGCACTTTTCAATGAATGTTTGCGCTCTTGTCAACGACGCTTTTAACTGAGAGCGTTGTAACTTAAGGGGTTTTAGATCGGCCATGGTAAATGATTAAAATAGAGGTTTTTATAATAGGAAAGTGAATGACTGGAGACTAACCTTTATTTGAAGCGAGGTCAATCGTTGTCTTCCCGGAGTACTCTGCAGTTCTTTCTTCAGGATGTTGATGTGAATATCCAAATGTGTTGATACCCAGACCAATGTTGCGAATATCCAAATGTGTTGATATCCAGACCAATGTTGCGAATATCCAAATTGTGTTGATATCCAGGCCAATGTTGCGAATATCCAAATGTGTTGATATCCAGGCCAATGTTGCGAATATCCAAATGTGTTGATATCCAGGCCAATGTTGCGAATATCCAAGTGTGTTGATATCCAGGCCAATGTTGCGAATATCCAAATGTGTTGATATCCGGCTCGAAGGACCAATGTTGAGGGCACTTCCTATTTTGAAAGTGCTGAGCTGGTTCGGCGTAACAGAACGAAAATCGAATAAGCAAATGGCACTTGCTTATAATACCGGAGCTTGCCTTCACTGGTATTCTTATTATCACAGTTAATGATGTACTCCTGTATACCTTGATGATTGTGTTTCGTTTAAAGTATGATGGACAACTAGGTTCGTTTGATTGAAAAACTAAACAATGTGTTGTCTGTACAAGAGTTTATTTGCGCAGGCTAGCAATGCTGCTCTCTGAAATACGTTACACGACTCTCCCAGGAGTGCTGTCTTTCCTCTATATATAGTAAGGTACTTAATTATCCTACAATTTAATATTCTAACATTACTTGGAAATTCGAACAAATGCAAACAACACTAAATCTATAAGCCCTAAATTTGGTTTAGTTCTAACAATTTAGGTAATAAAATAAAATAATGGTATAGGTGCCCATTAGGCGACCAGTCATAAAGCTGTGATGACATACCGAGGTGAACCTTATAATATCAAATTTCCAGGTAGGAGACTATTGTGTGCAATAGAGAAATAGAGATTTAAATTGAATAAATACGCTTGTAAATTACATTGTACTAAGAGGCTTAAATTGAAGAGTATTTCCTAAACCTAAATTATATTATATTGACAAGATTACGAATACTTAAAAGGTTTACTAAATTTTAGTTGAAATATGTTTGAGGGTTTTACCGATGTCGCAAAATAATTCTTTGAACTTAAATATTTTCCTGCAAAGCTATAATTCTATGACTAAGGGGATTTCCTAATAACGTATTCGAGGTCTTAATTTATTAGAAACTTAAAGATACTAAAACTAAGAAAATCTGCAATGAATTTGTTGCGACTGTACGCAACAAGTTCAAATCCCAATAAACAACCGTATCTTCAAATGACTATATCAACCCAATTTTTTTTTTGACAGAACAAATCTCATCAGAAAATTTACTTTTATGAAGTTACTGTAATATACCACACTTTCTTCGTTTATATGTTGCTAGAGTTGCCATTGGTTTGAAATGAGTTACAAAACTAGCGTGCCCACACGATATATAATTTTTAGAATTGTGCAGCTCTCGTTTAACTAGGCGATTTTGCCATTGCCTTGAGTTTCTACAAAAACATCCAGAGCGACTAAAATTAGACATTGGCTCGGCTCCATTTAGAGCAAGAACCTTTTGCAATTTTGGCCAAGTTAAGAATTGATATGACGTTCTTTAAATATAAGTATTCCAACGCAGAATGTTAATGTATGCAGATAAAGGTTCTCGTTAACAACTCTAATTGTAAAATTAATTGACTTCTAACTACAGAATCGTCTATAGAGCGTCTGAGCATCTATTTGCTGTACTATATTATCCTTAGACGCCTGTCGATGATGCTATCTTTATTTATGATCGCGATGCTGTGATGTCGCACTTATATTTATGTCGGCAAATATTTATGCTATCAACTGTCAAGAATCCTTATCCTCTCAATTGTTTATAATCATGTAAGTCGTTTTGCTCAGAACGTTTCTATCTCTTTCAAGCGTGTTCAGGTAAATACTCCTTACTTACAATCTCCAAGAATGAACCAGTCCTAGAAACAAAACCCAGAGAGTTAGAAGTATAAACGAACAAAAGGTAGATATATTCAAAGCAAAAATAAAAGGAAATTTGTCCTTACCTTCAGATGTTACTGAAGCTGCAGAGTTGTATAGCTGCTTCCACAGAGTATTTATGGCGGAATCCAAGAGTTGCTTTCCTGAGAAAGTTCAAGAAGTAAGACCTAAAATACAACGCAAAATAACAAATAATGAAGAAATCACAAAACTACAAAATTTATTAGACGCCTGGGGTACTGTGGCAAGGGTAACAAAAAGTCAAGAAAACTTTAAAATATATTAGCTACTAAAACTGGAGCATTTTGAAAATATCACGAAGGACAAACAGAAGCTCAACGAGAAATATATCCAAAGATGTAATAATAAGATTAAAGCTATATGGGATATATAAACGCACATCTAACAAAATAAATGAAATATTTAAAATGAATAAGTACTTCAGTAGTGTAGGAGAAACAATAGCAAGTAGCATAAGCACAACTGAATCGGGGTAGAAACTCCTTCTGAACATCAAGTTGAACAATGAACGCTCATTCTTGTTCAACCCAATAACAATTAATAACAATTAATAACATTTTGTGTGGTGAGGAGTGTGCCGATACTCTCTGTTGTTTGTCATACTACCCCACAGTCCTTGCTATCATTATTACCAATAACTCCTGAAGATGAGATAGAAAAAATCTTACAACTGAAAACAAAACGCATTGTGGATGTATATGATGTCTCAGTATATCTGGCGATAATTTTCAATAAATTCGTCCAACAGAAAATATTTCAGAAGCAATTAAAACTTGCGAAAGTGCATTCACAAATAAGACGACATACATTCCTGGGAAAACTATAGGCCTACCTTTAAGTATATTGCCAGCATTTTCAAAGATTTTTGAACAGGCACTTGCAATAAAATATGTTTCAGTTCGCGAAATACACTCAAAAACATTCCTGGCAATCCGGGCACATCGGGTGCTGCAAATATGGGAAAATAGAAGCGTCAAAAGTAGCACAACACATAAACGAAACCGGGCATAATATTAAATTAGGAAACCTGAAAAATATTAGGGTAAGGCGGACACATGGTTTACGTTTTCGCATGTTTAAGTTTTAGGATGTATACGCGGCAAAAGTAGTAGTAAATAATTTTCTCGAAAGTAAGCATGTTAGAATTTGAGTTTTTTCTTACATCATTCGGTCATACGGTTGAGGATTGTGACCCACGAGTTCTTCAAACGGTTGTTTCGAATTAATTAATGATGCGGAATATGCCGATACTTTAGTGTTGTTTGCAATAGCAATAAGACTTATATATTATTTGGAAAAGAATGAATTTTTATGTAAGCAACAACACGGCTATAGAAAAGGATGCTCGGTGAAAACCGGAATTTTAGCAATAACAAATGATGTCTACCGTGCGTATGATGATAATATGTATGCCGACATGAATATGCTAGATTTAAGAAAAGCATGATTGATTCGATGGATCGGAGTATTCTTCTGGAGAAACTAAGATATTGTAGCATACGAGGAAATTCATATGACCTATTAATATCCTATCTCCGAAAAATTGGCAAGTAACTATGGAGTGACACAAGGATCGATAGTAGGCCCACTCCTATTTTTGCTATACATAAATGATCTACCGCCAAACATTGTTGGTGCAGAAGTTTGCCTGTATGCGGACGACACATCACTTATAGTACGGGAAAAACAAATGACAGAACTGGAAGTAAAATCTGCCAGATTAAATATGAATACAAACAAAATTCAGAAACTAGTTTTCTCGGTCAAGGCCTATATCGCACCCTCCCAAGCAAATTTCCTATGACCGATTTTGGAGTCTGGTCTGAACTGGTCGCAGCATATCAGCCACCTATTAGGCAAACTGTCCTCCGCAGTATTTGCAATTAGAAGACTAAAGCAAATAGCCACAGTGACATACTTTTCGGTATCCCGTTCTCTACTCGGTTATGGGGTGCTTTTCTAGGGATTGACAACCGAAGCGAATCAGGTATTCCTTCTTCAAAAGAAAACGGTGCGGGCGTTGTGCAACGTTAAATACATCGCAACATGTAGAGGCAATTTTAAAACAGGAGGAATACTTACGTTAGCCTCCTTCTACATACTTGTAACCGTTTGCTACGTGCACAGTAACATAACACAATTTGACATGAACGGTTACAAACATACCTATGATACATACACGATCCCGGCAACAACTTAGGACACCATGCTATCGGCTATCATGATCCCAAAATGCAATTGATTCTTGGAGACCCAAATTGTATAATTATCTCCCAGAATATGTCAAAGCAGCAAACCCCAACAAATTCAAAACTCGAGTTAGAGAAATATTGCTAGAAATGGAATGCTACACAGTAAATGAATTTTTAATGATGAAATAAGCTACATTCACTTCGTCCCCTTTGTGCATCGTGTTAGTTCCTTTCTATCAAGCCGATTTTAAATTATCTTTTTATTTATTTTTTCTTTTAACCTGTTGCTTGTCCTTAAGTATGTTACATTGTTTGTGTTAAACCTTTTTTTTATTTTTACACGTTTATTTATACATTTTTATGACATGTACGATGGAACAAACGTAAACTTGGACGACCGACAAGCGACGTGGTAGTGTCGGGGGCTCACTTTCGTGTAGGCTCACTGCATATCGTCCGGGTTTACTTTTGTGCATTGTACATATACATATACAGCGTGTTTCACTAAGCCTGGGGACCGGCGATATCTTGTAAACTGCAATAGCTATAGTGTTGGGAAGTTTTTTTCATACCTAAAATGGCAAAATAAAACTTAATGAAAATATTTTTAAATTCTAAATATGACCGCTAGGAGACGCGGTTGGTAAGGTCAACAGTAAATTTTAAATTCACTGGTAAAAGTTCCAGGGTTAACTATAGTTCTAGACGCTTCATTAAAAAGCTTAGTTAATTACGCACCACTTTGCTTAAAGACGTTTTGTCAAATTGTGAATAATAAGTAACGCTGACCACGAGCGGTACCGCACATCGGCGTAGAATCAGTTCGGACCGAGAGGAACGGTAGTATTACTTCGTCTGCGGAGCAGTACGGACATTTTCGCTGCCGGTCATTTGCGCAATTGTTTATCTGTCCTAGGAAAATTATGATTTCGTCAGCAAAACGACCGCGGTCGGACAAACTTCGAAAATTTATTGCCGAAATTCCAGACTTAATATATGAAGGTGCTAAAATTAAATGTGTAATCTGTAAAATCCCGTTAATGTGTTGGTCCAGACAACATTGTCTACGACACGTAAATAGTGAAAAGCATGTCTCAAAAAGAAATTGCGCACGAGACAATGAAAAATTTATATTTAATTTATGCGTTACGTTTATCGCATGTAATATACCGTTTAATATACTAGACAAGGAACCATTTATCTGCTTTTGGAATAACTATTCGGAGTGCAAATTACCAAGTCGAACATCGTTACGAAGAATTGTGCCATCTGCGCGCAAACATATTGAACAAAAAATAAAATCGGAAAGATCAAAAATTGTGGTTATGTGTCGACGAAACAACAGATCGGAAGAAACATTCTATTCTTAATGTAATGGCACGCAAATTGGAACCTCATCAATCGGCACCTTCAATTCTATTAGTCTCCAAACGAATACAACAGTGTACTGCCGAAGTAATTTCAAAGTTAGTGTTAAATACATTGGACAAGTTTGAACTTTCAACAAACCAACTCTTGATGTTAATGAGCGATGGTGCTGCAAACATGCTTTCTGTAGGCCGGTCTCTTAAGAAGCATTCTGCTAATTTGTTACACATTACGTGTAAAATTCATGCTCTCAATCTTGTGGCGGATAGTATCAGAAAATGTTATCCTGAGGTAGAAGCTTTAATAGCGCATACCAAAGCAGTATTTGTCAAATCACCGAAACGTATTCGCGAATTTCACAGACTGTGCCCCCGTATACCAGAGCCACCAGAACCTATTCTAACTCGTTGGGGAACATGGTTGCAGGCCGCGTTTTATTATCATAAATATTTTGACAATATTAAGAACGTGGTTTTACAATTCGATACAAAGGAAGCTGCCGCTACCCAGAAAAGCCAGTCGAAATTTCAAGATAGGTAGGTTAAAATGGATTTAAAAATCATTCACGACAATTAGTTCGGGCTAGCAGATGCAATAGAAAAATTACAAAATCCTGCGGTGCCGTTAGAAGAATCTCTACAAATAGTGCCACATGTTCACGCACAGCTATGCGCAATTGAAGACACAAAAAATGTTTCTGTTCTAGAAAAATTTGAAAGTGTTTTTGAGAAAAATTCTGATTTTGGCACATTAAGACACATTTGTGAAGGTGCGTCAACAGAATCGTTAAGTTATTTGAAAGATTATTTTACTTACGCAAATATTACGTCACTAGATGTAGAACGTTCGTTCTCTGCATATAAACGCATTTTTTCCTCATGCCGTACTAGTTTTGCCGAAACAACAGTTGAAACATATCTAATGTTGCAAATATTTAACAGACATTATTCACTTTGTGATTTCACGGAGGACTCTTAAAATGGTAAGTGTTTGAGCACGTGTTATTTAATTTTTGTTTAAAAGATGAGCGAAATTATTTGCGGCAGCAAACATCTCTATTAGCAGAATAACTCTAGTGGAACGCGAGGCCTGGTCGACTCTACGCTACTGCGCGGTACCGCTCGTGGCCAGCTTTACTAATAAATATATACGTGTACTACACTAGTAAATATATAAATGGGGTTTTAATGTTTGAATAGGTGTTATTGGCCTACATTGTTGGCCCTATCTTTTATAATGAAAATTTAAACTCGGCTAGATATTTAAGCCTCTTGTAAACAAATGTAGTAGATCGAATTATGGAACTTCCGCTTGCTACATTGCAAAATATGTTTTTCCAGCAAGATGGCGCACCTGTACATAATCCTCAAATAGTAACAAACTTTCTAAATAACGAATATCTTGATAAATGGATTGGAAATTGAGGACCAGTAAGTATTTTTTGATGGGGCTATTTAAAAAATTGGTGTTCTCGAGATCCTATGATACCCTAGAAGAATTACGTCGGGCAGTTGAAGCAGGTGTAAATGGAATTGATCCAGACACAATCAGGCAATCATGTGACGCAGTCGTTAAACGTAGATTGTGCATGCGAGAGAATGGTGGCTTGTTTGAACACCTACTTCAGCCTTAGTTCTAGGATTTTGTTAATTTTTTTTATTGATGTCTCAGTCACTGATTTCATTCATTTTAATTAAATAGTATTAGTACGTTTCATATTACCCTTATTTTTGTTTTAGTGATGCTAGGTCGTCAAATTTATATCAGTGTTCTTGTGAACCACTTTTAAGTAGTACGACCGCTTACAGTTGTTGAGCAAGCACGTATTTAATCACAGCCTCCTATGGTCAAATCATAATTTACACTCTGTATCACAAGAACGTGGCAAGGATATCATGAACAGATGCATATATATAGCCAATTTAAAATGTTTATTTAAAAATAGATAATATACACGAAGATGCATTCATCTAATAGGAAGTCCAGTCCCCTTCGTTATCCAGTATTGCTTGACAGCGTCTAGGCATGCTATCGACAAGATTTTCCGCCAAAGTTACCGGTAAAGACCGTCATATTGTTCGAAGCTGATATGACAATTGCCTGGCAGTAAACAGACGCTTTTTCCGAAGCTTTACCTTCATGACTGCCCATGCATTTTCTATCGGGTTCGCGTCCGGTGACTGAGATGGCCAGTCGAGTGAAACGATGTCATTTTCGTGCTTCCACTTCGTACATAACCGACTCCTGTGTTTCGGGTCGTTGTTCTCTTCCAAAACCCAAGTGCTGTTATCGTCGCCAAATCATTTACATGAAGACCTTAGCAATGCCGTTTTGTATATTTTTACCATTTTATTCGCATTTAAATTGCCAGTAAAAACAAATAACACGCTAAAGCATTTTCTGCATAAACAACCCCAAACATGCACCTTAATAGGGTGTTTAACGGTGCGCTGAAACAAAGGTTTGCCACGAATTGACCAAGCATGTGAGGTAGAAGTCCAGGCCCAGAAAGAAGACTCGTCAGAAAAGATCACATTATTAAAATCACGGTCGATATTTTCGGTTGCGCCCTTCTTTCAAAAAAGGTTTCAGCTTTGTACTTCGCCACCCATAACCCGATGTACTTACAGCGGAGCACTAATGAAACTGACCATTTTCTTGCAATGCATCTTAGTCCGGGGTAGTATAAATCGTATACCTATAAAATTTTACCTGCATCGACCTTGAAATTGAAATTACAATGTCCACGCTCTTGTGATACAGAGTGTATATTATACATGGTTGAAAAGCATTTTTTATGATCATTTCAAAAATGTAAAAATCAAATGTGGCGCCCATAAGAGAAACAAAAGTTGGGTACAAGCGCAAAGAACCCAGTGAGCCTAGAATTTTTCTAATGCTATTTTTTAAGTCCTCATTACTAACTACCCCTATGCTGAAAATTTGATGACTGTATTTTTTTATAATAAAGAAAATATTAGGGTTTTTAGAAAACGCACACTTTTAATTTTCACCCTGTATCCCAGTAACGGAATGGATTTTAAAAAATGTAATCCCGGATTGTACTTAGCCGTATAAGTGGGCTACTTTTTCCCCATTTAACCAACCTTGTATCTCTAACGGTTTCCAATCTACCCATGTACTTCATGTTATCCTGGACACCCGGTGTTGATATTAAAACTAATCAAATATCATTAACCGTTAATTTTTCTTTATACAGGGTCCGGCAAAAAAAAAACTCCCTAATTTTAAAAGGTAGTTACAAAGAAACTAAGAAAGATACGGGAAAAATACTTTTATTTGTGAACAATGAATACTATGCCATTTTACATTACTTGGTTTTAAAAATTATATCCGGTAAAGGACGTCCTCCATTGTTGACAGATCGACGAAGTCTTTCCCGGAAGTTGTCCATAGTTCTTCGTGCCATTTCACTTTGGAATGACTGCCACTTCCTGGGTGATTGCCTCCTTAAGTGCTTGCAGAGTTGTGGGACGATGTTTGAACACTTGAGCCTTTAAGTGTCCCCACAGAAAAAAATCACAAGATGATAAATCAGGCGACCTTGGGGGCCAGGCGATGTCTCCTCGCAAAGAGACAAGACGTCCAGGAAACAACTCCCTCAACATTTCCAGAGAACACCGAGACGTGTGAGCTGTGGCTCCGTCTTGCTGGAACCAGACTTCTTGCTCTTCATGGTCTACAACAAACTGGTTTAACCTAGGTCGGAGGAAAGTCTCTATCATGTGACAGTAACGATTTGAATTAACCGTTACCGTTAGGCCGCCTTCTTCGAAAAAATAACGGTCCCCACACACCAAATTCAGCAACGGCGCACCAAACTGGGGGCTGTGTAGAAGTCGTTGATGAAGTTCCCGAGGGTTCTCTGCAGCCCAGTAGCGAAAATTCTGTTTGTTTACAGTACCTGACAAGTGGAAGTGGGCCTCATCAGAAGAAATAAACAACGCGCCAGGGGGAATGTTCTGAAGAATTTCCTCACGCACAGCTCTGCGAGTTTCAAAATCTCTATTACTTAATCCCTGGGTAACCATCATTTTGTAGGGGTGCATATGAACTTCTCTATACAGAATTCTTCTTACACTCCTATCAGTCAATCCTAGAGCAGCTGAACGTTTAAGTGCTGAACGCTTTGGGGATTGTTGGACGGACGCTTTCACACGCTCCACATTTTCCGGCGTTTTTGCAATCCGAAGTCGGCCAGTAGCTTTTCTTTTCAGTGCTGAACCTGATTGTCTAAAGTTTGATACCCAAACTTTGATAGTTTTCCTATCAGGAACACGATCATGTCGGCCAAGTTGGAATCGAATCCGAAACGCTCGCTGCGTAGTAATCACAGAACCACCGTTGCGAATAAATTCCTCCACAACAAACGCAGGATGCTCACCGAGCAAAGCCATTGCGCACACTGAAAATGGCACGTACACCACTTTCAAACAATACCCCCTCCACATCAATACCCCCACTACAACTCATACAGCGGCTTCTTCAAATACGGTAATTTTTTTTGCCGGACCCTGTATTCTTAAAAATCACTACTTATCGTCTAGAATCTATTCAATAATGTCCTTTAGTTGGTTTTGACGTCGCACCCGACTGTGACATTCGTACACTTCAATACAAAACACTGTCCGAGGTCAAATGGTTTGGTATTCTTCAGTCGTCGAATATGATGGTTGTCCAACAGTTGAAGAACCTCTGTGTTAGGACGTTGGTGAAGTCTTGCTTCATGCTTGACTGCCATTTTCTTGATTTCAGTGGATACCAATGGGATGTTCAGATCACGATGAGTGTTTTTAATTTCGTACGTACCATGGGGCGTTTACCATGTTTCTAAGAACCTTGTCCTGGAATTTTACTGACTACCATACAGCCAAACTGATTTAAGTATCTGGTTATAGATAAGAATTTCATTGTGAAATGCAAGTTGGGATTTTCTTCCCAGTAATCAGTAATATTTTTTGAAATATGTTTAATTCTTCTCGTTTTTTTCTTTATATGATGTTTCCATCGCAACTTAGCACCCAAGTTCATCCCAAGATACTTTGCATTATTTTCATGTGGAATTTTGATTTCACCAGTTGTCAAAGGAGTATTTTCTAATCTTCCATTGGTAAAATGTGAATTGGTTTAGCCTCGTTAAGTTTAATTTTCTAGACTTGAATCCATTCTAATAGCTGATTGGTGGCAGCCTGTATTTTGTTTGTTAATTCAACTGCGTCATTATTAGTTACCAGCAAAGCTGTATCATCTGCAAAAGTTGCTAAATTTATTTCTGGTAAGTGTGATGTGTCACCGGTGTAAAGCAAGTACAGAATTGGGCCCAAGTCGTCTTCTTGTTTTATTCTGAACTTGCGATCTGTTGTATACAATCCCTGACCATTGAAGTAGGACCACTTGAGAAATATATAATAATAATAATAATAATAATAATAATAATAATAATAGTAATAATAATAATAATAATAATAATAAGCTTTATTGCCCAACAGAGAAAATTCCAATTACTGGACAAGTAATTAATTAAACAAATTACAAAACGAGTACAAAAAACAAGTAAGAGTAACAAGTTACAAAAAATTATTAAAGTAAAGAGCAGTGACTATCCTTATTGTATGTAAGGTATCGTGAAAAATATCACATTGCGAAGATATGAGATTAAAGTTTGTACAAGACACATAAATAGGTGATTTTAAAAGAGCATTTGTTCGAGGAAACGGTAGATAAAACGTATTCGAATACCGGACATCAGAGCGTGGGATTATAAACTGTAATCTTTGAAGTAGTGCCGAGCAGTCAATGCAGCCATTACACAATTTCCAGAGAAACACCAAACCGGAGGATATGCGCCGAAAGTTAAGAGAGGGTAAATTAAATCGGAACAACAGTAACATATGATCAACGCCTCTCGGTGGGTACACTCCGTCTTGCCGGAACCAGAGGAGTTTAACAAATCTGCGTTGGACCAATTCCAATTGGCGTTTATGCGTTAAATAGTAAGGGCACCATATGATGGACGCGTATTCCAGACGGGGTCTAACAAGAGCGTAGTACATAGATTTCAAGGCTACCTCATCTGTAAACTCTCTGCAATTTCGTACAATAAAGCCAAGAGATCTTCTAGCCGCATGGGCGATAATGTGTTGCGCAAAAGTGAGTTTGCTATCAAACAAAATCCCTAGATCCTTAATTAGTTCGACACGTTCGATGTTAACTTGATTAAGCTCATAGTTGAAAGTAATTGGCGTAGATGCACGTGTGAATGAAATAACTTTACATTTGCTGATATTCAAAGGTAGATTATTTGATGTACACCATTTAGAAATATTTGTAAGATCGCTTTGCAAGAAGTCACAATCCTCAGGACTGGATACCTTACGATATAGCTTCAAATCGTCAGCGAATAGTAATGCATTCGACGATACACATGTACTTATATCGTTAATGAATAAATTGAAAATCAAAGGTCCAAGATTAGACCTTTGAGGGACTCCCGAAGAGGCAATGTATTGACGAGAGCAGAAGCCATTATAAAAAACATATTGAAGTCTATTGAACAAATATGATTGAAACAGGTGCACAAGCGAATCACTAAACCCAAAAGAGATAAGCTTATATGGAATTAAAGAATGGTCAAGGCGGTCAAATGCTTTGGCAAAATCGGTATATAAAACATCAACTTGCACGCGAGAATCTATAGCATGAGATAAAGACTAAGTAAACTGACATAGATTAGTTACAGTAGATCTTTTCTCAGTAAAGCCGTGTTGGCAAGAAGAAATGCTGTTTTTAACGCAAGGATTAATAGCAGTATATAAGCATTGTTCAAACACTTTAGCAAAATTCGATAAGATAGCTATTGGGCGATAGTTGGATATGTCAGCCGCGTCTCCGGATTTAAATATGGGTATAATCCGTGCAACCTTCCACAAATCGGGAAAAAGTGAAGTTCTCAAGACTAAATTAAAGATCTTGAAGAGAGGATGTACCAATAGGTGTTTACAATCTTTAATAAAAAACGAGGGAATTTGATCATGTCCAGAACTGTGACTATTCTTTAGCTTATTTATGGAAAGCAAAATAGAATTCTCAGAAAATTCAGTAATGTTTATTATTATTTATAAATATTAAATTTATTAAATATAATTCGAAAATCTATAAAAGCATGCCCTGCTATGAATCACGCCTCTTGCCATTCGTACGTAGAATAATTACGTTTAGTTTGAATTGTGTCGTTTATTAGTTCGTTAGTATCATTGCAAATATAAACAAAAACAGTATTTTTACCGATTTTCCAAAGAACTTGTGTTTCAAAGAATTTTAATTTTATTTGTGTGGGTCTATTTTCGCGGTCAATGACCATCATAATGGGAAAGAAGAAGGGCTATAATTACAAAGAAAAAAGCACGAATTTCTGCTCCTCTAGAGATGGGAGACTTCTCTCAACGTCAAGTTGCACAAAAAGAAAGTGTATCACATCAAACTGTTCTAAGAATCGCGAAATTAATTAAAGAGAATATTCCTTGTAGTACAAGTAGTGGCAGAACATACTGTACCGGCAATCGCAAAACAATTGTAAGAGATGATCGTCGTATAGTAAAAGTGGCTACAGAACATCGTTTTTTATCCACTAAATATGTTCATAAAATTCTTAGTGGAGAAGGTATACAAATATCAGCCCGAACAGCCCGTAAAGAAGCCAAGACTAACATCTAAAGCGAAAGTGACACGATTTCAACGGGCTAAAGAATATAAAAGATATACAGTTGAAGATTGGGGAAAGGTAACTTTCGTTTATCATTTGTATTTTTGGCCAAATTCATCCTCAAAGTTCGGTTAATGGTTCTCTACATTTTTTACTTTTTCCTAGATTATTTATAGCCACAAATTACGGCAAGAAGTGCTAACGGAGAGATGTCAATTTGTTCGTCGACGTTACAAAGAAGCATGTACGATCAAATCTATTAAACACCTCCCATCTCTAATGGTTTGGTCGTGTATTATTAGAAGGACCGGGACCGCTATATTTCGTTAACGGAACAATGGAACAAAAACAATATAAAAAAGTTCTACAAAACTATTTAATACCTTATATTGGTCCATTGGATCCGACTCAAGGACCATATACTTTCATGCAAGACAATTCTCCGTGTCATAAAGCAAAAAGTGCAATGCGATACCTTGAATCTAAAAACTTGCATGTACTACCTTGGCCAGGCAATTCACCAGATATAAACCTAATTGAAAATGTGTGGAATGTCTTGAAAAAGATCGTATGTACACTAGACTCAACTGCAAAGGAAGAATAACAACAACATATTGAGGATGTACGGCATAATAGCGACGAAATTAATAAAACAGTAAAAAGCTGCATTGGCAGTATGCTAAAAAGGATTGAGGAAATAATAAAACACAGAGGAGGAACAAGCAAATATTAGTAAATATATGTTCAAATTATACTTACTTGCATGTTATATGTAAATAACTAATAATATTGCCAACATTACCAACTGTTTTTTTTTTAATTTCACCGCAAAATCATATTTTTAAGTGTAGTAATTTGATGACCAGGGACTGTATGATGTCAAAATCTCAACATATGTCGTGATACGATTATAAAAATCGGTATATAGATCTCCCAACAAATAGGGAGGATTGGTAACACTGCGCATGCGTGGTAATGCACCGCTCAGCAAATGGCTGTCAAAAAGATAACATTTGACATTACAGGTTTCTGTTGAAGGAACATAGTACCAACTTTGTAATTTTAATAGCTGCAAATATTATTACTCTTTAATAATTCTGAAACTTAAGCGCAAAATGTGAAACGTACAAGTAAACTGCAATATGAATGGGTATGGATATTTATAGATTTGACTAATTGTAATTAGTCTGTCAGTTGTACATAAAAATCGTCCTTATCGCTACAGCTCGGAAGCTAATTAAAGATAAAGGATCAAACATTTTAAAGGTAAAGGTCATAATTCCGTAATCGATAAGCAATCATAAAATGATTATTGCTATTTTTTACTCCGATACGCTAGTGACGCAAGCTTAAATTGGTGATATTACGTGGCATACATAAGTATGTTGATCAAACTCATTTATTCCAGCAATGAATTAATGTGGGATCAGTAAATATACATCCAGCTAATCCATCTATGTGCAAATGTAGGTCAACAGCGCGTATATACTTCGACTGATAGCTTGGTTAGAGTGTGGAGAAGGGGAGCAAGCAATTCATGTTTAATTAGCATGAACTCGCCTTCTCAACCAGATTTATTATCCAATATAAACTTGTTTACTCGTCAAATATCGCTAGTGATTATAGAGATCCAAGCTTTTGAGTTATGTAAACAGATATGCCCGTGATAAATGATAGAAAAAAAGAAAAGGTGCTGATCCTGTGATCATAAAATACTCATAAAGTTTACTGACGTATACGAAAGAATTCCACGAAGGCAAAAAAGGGGTCATAGAGAAAGAATGCTGCGCGGCATTCTTAGAGAGAGGGGACAAGAGGGGAATGCAGGCGCTGATTGGAACTGGGCGATGGAGTCAGAGTAATTAATTCACGTCACGTATGACCGGAGTGAATAAATGAGCGATAGGCTGCGCGCATGCGCCTTGAAATCCCCGTTAATTAAATGACATATGTCCAACGTTGAACTGAATAAATAAACGCTGCTGCCCGTGATGAGGAGAGGGACGAATCTCGTGCATCGTCGTCGTTCGGCCAGCTTCGTGCGCTTTTTTTTTGTTTGGGATGAAGGCCAAGCGTGAGAGAGTTGGCCATGCACAAGCTATTCCTATGCGGATCACCCGAACTGAGCCTCTCTCTACCCGAACATCGACCGAAGCTTTGCGTGTAGCCCGCATAGCCATCGCCAAAGAGAAGGAGAGAGAGATAGACTCTTATCGCCTTCGGGACCCTCCGCGTCCCGCTACGCCGTGTCACGTGACGGAACGTGACGACCGCCATTGGCGAAGAAACACACGACCATTTTGTTTTGTTGAAATTTCGCTGGTACAGTTGACGATGTTAGCCGGTGCTGTACGCATTGAAAATATACGCCGGAACCTCGTAAAAGTCGCGCCGATTTTTTACGCGGAAGTGGCGATTCTTATTGTTTTTTTTTGTTGCGTACTCCGCTAACTCGTGAATGTATGAATTGAAAAAAATGTTAACCGCGAAGTGTTAGATTCGAAATAAGATGTCCCCATCGCGATCTGCTTCTATGCTGTGCCGATTGTGCTTAAATAAAGACGAATTAATCTACATGTTTGACGATCGTCTTGCGAACGGATATCAGCTGCGTATGTGTGTACTTCTTTGCACCGGTGTCCAGGTAAGCAGTGTGATCTGTGTCTCCGTCTCTTCGGGTGTTGTTTTTGTTATTGTTGTGTTGCGTACACTTACGATTGTGAGTTTAAGCGGGTTAGAAGATCGGCGGTTTCTGAAAAGTTACCGGTACAGCCACTACAACATCTGATTGGGATTTTGTCCTGCGTTCATATTATGCGCGTTTTTAATCGGCGTTACGTCACGGGTAGCTGTGAAATACATCGCAGCCGGTGTTTTTAGATACTCTTCTTTTTTTCGCGTTGCTTATTTTCTTCGCGCGCTCGGAAACTTTTTAATTGGATTAATTATGGGGAAAGTTTTGGATACTTTATAAAGTTTAACATTTTATTTTTATCGCTAAAATGATTTTAGAAGTATCTAAAGGAAATACTTAGTGAAATAAAATAAAATTTATTTGACCAAACAATCCGGATTTGAATGAAAGTTTGGACGTAATATAGGTAAAATATATTTTGTAGACAGAAAGGTCAAATTCTCACTTTGACCACATTTTAGTTTTTAATTTATATTTTAATTTTGGTTTCATCCTGTATTATACATAATTAAATACTTAAATGCAAATTGCGACATTCTGATGATATTTTAAAATATATTTTTTTAAATTATACACCATGTCTCAAAAGTAACACATAAAATTCATATTTTTCATATTGAGTGTTTTTAAAAAAATTTAAAAATATACAAAAATAAATCGAACGGTACTTTATAATTGTTATATTTTTATAGCATTACCATTGTTTTTTTTTCTCATTTCGAAGTGTTAAGCCTGTTTTACACGCCGTCATTTATTGGTCAATTAATTGAAGAAGTTCTTGACCAAGAAATCGGTAGAAATACGCTGCTTTACATGCTACAATAAATTGAACATTTTTTTAAAGATCGTGAATACTCGTTTAGTTTCGTTAATAGTTGAAAGGGAGAATTATTAAGCAGGAAATTTTCGTCTGCTTATAAAAGTAGATTGGCAATCTGCCATTGTCAAATATTTTGGTAATTTTGGTATATGCCCAGATTAGGTTAGGTTGCTTCGGTTTCATTTACTTAATTCAAATTATCCATTGCATCATAATCGTCGGAAATTTCCCAAATTTATTCTCACTTTGCTTAAAAATCACTAAACAAACCATGGGTACTTTTCTGTTACCGGGTTGGTATTAAAACAGCAAAGTTAGTAAAAAATCGTCGGGAAATTGTAGCAAAAATAGAGCATGTTCTATTTAATTCAATTAGTCGTACGATAAATTGTTCAAGAAATCGTATCGATTTTTGCTGTTTTACACGGTACGATAAAATCGAAGATCAACTTGTTCAATTAATTGACCAATAAATCGGGGCGTGTAAAACAGGTTTTAGTTATGACTAGAGCCCGTATTTTTAGAAAATCACAATAAATATCACAGAAAGACACTTTAAACAATTTGAAAAAAGGCAACATACACTGAAATAAAAGCAATAAAAAAAAGCAAATAAGTTTTTGATTTCTTAGGTATTACTTTAATATAATCTGGTGTAATAATTAATAATAATAATTACAATACTGCATTACGTACTTATATACATTACACTACTGAAGAAACTTTTTTTTATATTGTCTTCCCAGTTGCATTTTAATAGTTTTTCTAGATTAGAAGGCTGTCTTCTGTCAGATAAAATATTTTTGTATACAGAAAACGTTCGCTCGATGTCACATAACGTGAGTGGAGCATATTTTAAAGCGCATGTTTGACTGACAGTTACATTAGTTTGAGCTGAACCACTTTAATTGTTTCTCTTCTCTTGTATGAGAACCACTTCAAATTGTTTCACTTTGCCTCATTCTATTGATGCAGCAAAAGAAATTAAAACACTTACAGGGGAACACCGGCAACCTGCACTTCCCGATTTCGATGAAACGGCACAGGCTGAAAGAGTACCTTGGTATAAGAACACCATTTTTTTCTTACCTAGCGTATCTCGCCGATTTAGGGGTACAGCCCCCTCCAAAGATTTTTTTTTGATTGTATAAATATTTCAGATATCTTTTTCTTTTTAGAATATAATTTGAAGTAAATGACAGTCCCAAGGATGACGCGAATTATTTTCGGAAAAAAATTATAACGCCCCCCCCCCGTTTTTTTAATTTTTTTTTCTTTATTTTTCACAAATAAAGTATATTACATAGTCTAAAGGATGGCGCAAATTATTTTCGGGAAAAATTAATAACGGGGGACTGGGTACCCTATACTCCCATTTTTTTTACATTTTTATATTTTATTTTTTCACAAATAGAGTCGGTTTTATGTAGAATATGTCTGTGGTCAAATTGGGACAGTTAATAATAAAGATATTAAAAGACGATTATAAAACTTTACTCGTCATTGATTAACGTACATAGATAATTGTCGCTCTAAATAGACACATATTAATTAATTAGTTCGAAAACGTTTCCAAAAAATGGCATAAAATAATCCGATTGAGATGGATTAATTATAAGTGCTTACAGTAGATACCGATATACTAAAACTAGATTGTTCGTGTCACGTACGCAGTTATCTGAAGCAGGTGGCCGTTTCAAATAATATGTCAGAAGTATTCTTTCGTGCAGTGTAAATTTGTAGATTGGCATTATGGCAGCGATTAATGTAGTTAATGTGTTGAACATGTTACTTGCAACGTTTCAAGTAGCCAACATCGCAATAATTCCTTTGACGTCTGAAGAACTTGAGTTGCATGATGCGTTGAAGGGGATGATTGTAAGTGCCCAACAAGAAAACATGCTCTCTTTTGAATATGTCACAGGATTGGAGTTTGAACGATTAGAAGAACCACATGAAGCGCAATTTGTGGAAGATGTAGCAGAAGATGAAGAAGACAATTATAAAAATATTGCATGTGTTCCTAAAGAAAGAGGCAATGTTGTTGACCTAGATTACAAAATTAAAGCTGTTGAATACTGGAGAAGTGCTAAAGCAAGCGACGTTCTATCGAAGGCGTGAGACAAAAATTCAAAAAGGTTAAATCGCTACGCCAATTATATAGATGGGAGGAGAGTGTTAACAGAGGCGGCGCGCATACGGATAAACTACGGTTTATTACAGAATACGTTCATACAAAATTTGAAAATAGCATAGACGATGGAAAAATAATTCATGACATGGACCTCCGAAGCTGGGCTTTAGAAGCTAAAGAAGAAATTGGACACGACACGTTTAAAGCAAGACATTGGTAGATATGGCATTTCAAGAAAGTACATAATATTGTGTCACGCAAAATAACAAAATTTATTACTAGGTCGACTCGTGCTGGCTGGTATGGAAGACCCACGATTGTTAAACAATAATTTTATTAAGGAAGTCGGACCCCATATCGCTAGTATCGGCAGAAGCAACGTATACAACGCCGATGAAAGTGGATTTAATCTAGAAATGCACTTCGGCCGTACTTTGGTAGTAAAAGGTGAGAAAACCGTTGAAGCTGTTGTGCAATCTGCACTCAACAACACATAGTTATACAATTTTACCGGCCATTTCTGCAGGCGGACGGTTACTTTCGCCATTATTTTTGGTATTAAAGGAATCTACGAATACGTTTGGACCTCGAGTTGCGCAATCATCGTTTAATTATATCAGCGCTACCGGTTTCGAGACAAGCTCATCCTCAGGCAACACTATAAAAGGATACCAGGTCTGGGCAAACAGCGGTAACAGTCAGTGTAGTAGATACGTGGTGCGGAGTCGGCGATTATTTATTTCACACGTTCACAACGTCAGTACTAAACCGATGCTGTATGCGAGTAGTTCTGTATATATGTAGGCTGTCGTAACTTATTTCGTAATTGTACGCTTATGTTTGCTTTAAAAATGTCGCAGTTAGGTACGTCGCGAAAACGACCAATGGCAGACACAGTTAAAAACTTTATAGTGGACATGCCCGAATTAATTTTTGATGGCGCTAAAATTCAATGTCTAGTTTGTAAAATCTCTTTAATGTGTTGCTCCGAAAGCCATTGCCAACGTCACATCGAAAGCAAACAGCATTCTTCTGCAAAAAGTGGCATACGAGACCAAGAAAAATTTACATTTGATTTATGTGTTACTCTTATTTTATGTAATCTATCGTTTCGTTTACTAGACAAAGAAGCATTTGTTTCCTTCTGGAATATATATGCAGACTGTAAATTACCTAGTCGGACATTGATACGAAATGTAGTGCCATTTGCTCGTCAACATATAGAAAAAAGAATGAAAACGAAATTGAAAGATAAAAAACTGTGGTTGTGTGTGAACGAAACAACAGACCGTCAAAAACATTCTGTGGTTAATGTAATGGTACGTACAATGGAACCACATCGACCGTCATCCTCCTTCTTACTTGCTTCCACAAGAGATATAAATTGTACTACCGATGAGATTTTAAAGGTGGTGTTGAACTCATTGAACAAATTTGAAGTTTCAACTAAGCAACTTTTGATGTTTATGAGTGATGGTGCCGCAAACATGCATTTTTTGGGCCGATCTCTTAAAGAGCACACTGGTAACTTCTTACATATAACGTGTAAAATCCATACTCTAAATATTGCGACACAAACGATTCCTACATGTTTTCCACTAGTAAATGCATTGATTGCTAGTACAAAGGCAGTGTTTCTAAAGTCCCCGAAACGTACCCGACTATTTCACAAACTGTGTCCTGATTTACCTGAACCGCCACAGCCGATTGTTACACGTTGGTGAACATGGTTGCAGGCTGCGTTTTACTACAACAAATATTTGGTCAAGTAAAGAAGGTAGTTTTAAAATTCAATCCGACAGAAGCTGCAGCAATCAAGAAAAGCCAGGAAATATTTCAAGATAGTCTGGTTAAAAGAGATTTACAAACTATTCACAACAATTACTTCGGACTAGCGGAGGGAATAGAAAAATTACAAAATGTTTCGATGTCGCTAGTGGATTCTGTTCAAATTGTGAATGATGTTCACGCACAGTTATACGCAGTAGAAGGCGAAACAAATTCCGGTGTAATACGAAAATTTGAAAGTGTTTTATAGAGACTCCGATTTTCTTATATTAAGACAAATTTGTGAAGGTGCGTGTGAAAATGCATTAAGTTGTTTCAAAGATTATTTTAAATATGCAAATATAACATCGCTAGATGTCGAACGGTCGTTTTCGGCATTAAAAAACATTTATTCCACACGTCGTACTCACTTGACTGAAACAGCTGTGGAAACATATCTAATGATTCAAATATTTAACAGATGTTACTTAGATTTATAATTTATTTTTTATCTTCTATTGTATGTGGAAACTTTTATGCGCTCGCCACGCCTGTTACCGCATATTTGCCCAGTTTAATTATTTACTCCTTTTGTGTCATATTTTAATTTTTGCATTATTTCTTTTTGGGTGCATGTATTTTTTTCTTGTCCGTGCCGCCTGCCGCCCCCTAACTTTGCCGCCCCGTGCAATTGCACGTGTTGTCCCCCCGCACGGCACGGCCCTGTTTAGAGTATTGTTTCTTTTGCATCTTTCAATGCTTGATGTTTTAATCAATAAGATTATCCTGTAATAAGCAGGTTTTCTACTGTTGGATAATAAATGTTTATTATTATTATATATTTGTCTGACTCAACAAAATTATGTCAAATGAACACGTTTGTAGGATACATTTAAACAAATTCAATCTGTTGTTCTTAAAAAATGTGCTTTAACTCAAATAAACCTTTGTTGTATTAAATAAATAATTTCAAAGATATGTATATGTATATTTGTTTGACTCAAGAACTTTTTTTTCTCTGTGTAGAAATATTGTGAGAATGAGAACTCTTAAATACTTCCTTCAAAACCGTTTCATCGAAATTCCCATGCAAAAAACCTTGATTTTAGGAATAAAGTGTAATTTCGAAGTCATTTCGACCACAGTGCATTCCTTATTTTTGTAATGGGTATTACATATCTAAACATTTCTAATTATTATTACATTGACCCTCTCAAACGGATCCCAGTACATTGTTCCAATGACACGCTGTGTTTATTTTCAGTCCGGCGATCTCGCGAATAAGTTCTACACGCGATAATCGGTCATACGTCGATCTGCAATCCGCTTTTTCTTGTTGACGTAATTCACGCACTTTATAGAACTGTGTAAAACAGGTCCGAGAGCGCGCATACGTATACCATCCCGCCTATAATATTAGAGTACACATACACTACTACTACGTTCGTATGTTATGCATTTTATTTGCTTTCTTTTCGCGGGGAGCGCCGTCGAGTGTCTGCTAGCGCGGCGGGCCGAGTCTCCGCGTCGTCGTCCTGAATATAAATGAATCAGCTGATTCCATTCAAAATAGTAAACGTATGTATATACACAACACATAAATGAATCGACGGATTTTAATTGCGCGTTTACGCATTAGCGTATTTTACCTGCGCGCTTGTGTTCATTGTTTTGCGCGCATAACTTTATATTTTCCGGATTTTCAAGTCGGGCGTTCACTTAATTAAATCGACGCTGTTGATTTAATAAGGCTAATGGTAGATAATTAAAATATGATTTGTTCGCTTTTAAATGGTGTTATTGACCTGCGTTTTTTCTTTTACTTGTAAACACATTAGCACGGTAATTGAGAGTAATTATAAACGTTGTTTTTTTATTTTTATTTTGGAAGGTGTTTGTTATTGTAATATTATAAAAAAAATAAAATACCGATATCCTTGTACAGTTCGGTATAGAATTTGAAATATACTTCTGCATTTTTTAATTTTGCAACTACACTGTGTGAGAGAAATGTAGTTGTAAGGCATGCAATATATTTGTAGTTAACATGTTGTGGTGGTTCTCGCAATAAACATATACACTACCGTTCATAGAAGTTCGGGCAAGCAAAAAAATGTACGGAAGTCGAAGAAAATAAGAGAAATATTAAATGGCCATGTACTTAATACTTACTTACATGATTTTACATATTTTCAAACACAAATTTATTAAAAAAAAAAGTTAATGTAATACAAATAATTTAAATCCGATTTTCATCGAAAAATACACCTTTTGCCTTTAGGACTGCTGCCACTATTCTCGGCATCCGATTCACTAATTTTGCTAATGTTTCATTGGACAAGCTTGTCCATACCTCCTGGAGAATGCTCCACAAATGTTCCTTCGATTTTGGACACTTTTTCCTAACACATCGGTTTAATTCTTCCCATAACAACTCTATCGGGTTCAGATCGGGGGACTGTGGCGGCCATACCATAATTTTTAGGGTTCCTTCATTTTCTTCTTGCTGCAGGTAATCTGTGCACCATTTAGATTTATGTTTGTCCTGCATAAATTCCAATCCACGACCAATTAATCGGACTGATGGCATTTTCCTCCAGGATTTTCCGATATTCTTCTTTTTTCATTATGCCCTCAATTTTGAGCAAGTCCCCTATGTCGATTAAGGAAAAACAACCCCAAACCATTACAGATCCGCCTCCATGCTTCACCGTAGGAACTATAGACTCCCGTAATATTCTTTCCCCTCTTGATCTGCGTACGAAAACTCTCCGTCTATTTCCAAAAACCTCAAACTTGGATTCGTCAGTCCACAAAACGTTTTTAAAATCGTCCACTATCCAATCTCTTATGAGCTTGTGCCCATTTCAGTCGTTTCAGCCTATTTCCTCTTCGGAGTAACAGTTTTCGACAAGCCACTCGCCCATGCAACCCAGCCTCTTTCAGCCGACGTTTCACAGTACTCACAGAAACTTTGAAATCTCGCTCATTATTGAAGTTTGCAGCAATTTCTGATGCTGTTAGTCATCTATTGCGCTAATTAATTAATAATTATTTTTATTCGTAAATCTTCCGCAGGAGTCGTTTTTCTTGACGGTCCTGGCCGATTACGATCTTGCACGTCACCGGTTGTCTTAAATCGAACTATAGTATCATGTACCCTAGATTCTTTTATTTTTAATTTATCCGCAATCCGTCTTTCTGCGTACCCTTCCTGATGCAAGGTAATAATAGCAGATCGTTTTGAAACAGCTAGAGGCTTTCCACGGGGCATTTTAAGCAGTCAAACCGAAATTATTTTATTTTTCACTTGCAGAACCACAGATACTTTCACAATAACAATCTCTTCAGAACTACTGCGTTTACAAATGTTATAATACTTTATAAAGGGTATACGAATATTTCCAGGTAACACGAGTGAATCAGCTAACCCTCCTACGGACTATTATAAAGCTTTATTGTCACTGTAATTACTGGGGATTTCCAACATAATTATATATTTTATGATAACTAGAGTAACCTAAACTTGCGGACTCGCATAGGCGTCGGTATTACGGGTTAATATAAGAATACGAAAAATTCATAAATAAAGTAAACCGGTAGAGAAGCAGGCATGTAGTGTCGACCTTGAATATAAATCATGTTAAACCGCGCTGAGAGAGATTTCGTTTTAGTACCGGTTGAGCTGTTGCAGAGATTAGTCGAACGGTCAAGGTTATGTACTTACGTGTTGTTTTTGAAAATATAGCTGGTGTTTTTTGTGTATTGTAGTATTATACCAAGTACATAATTAGTGTATCGTTTCATATAGAACTAATATTTACATACCTAAGGAATCAATGCCTCGTAATAGATTTGCTACTAATGTACATAAGTATGTGTCACTTTTTCCCCATTTAAAATATGACGGTAGTGCAGCTTTTGCTTAATATGCAATGTTCGTTTGGCTGCATTGGACAGAACTGATTGCCAGAGGCATGTCAATGGTATTAAGCATATGAGAAATGCAAGAACTGAAATACCTTATACACTATCCCTCTTACATTTATTAATTATGTTTACCTCTTATAATCTTCCGTTGTCGTTGGTGAGAAAAGCAGCTTTTAAAACGTTTTGGCGACAATACGTTCCCATTACCCTCACAAACACAATTACAGAATCATTTGCCGCGAATGAAAAAGATGCTAGAAAATGTGTGTAAACGTGAATTGTGTTCCAAAAAAATATGGATTACCGTGGATGAGACGACCGATATAAAGAAAAACAGTATTGTGAATGTAATAGCTCGCGTTTTATCTAGCGAGAACACAGCATCTCGATATTTGTTAGCTTGCAAACGTGTTCAACAATGTACCGCGGAAAATATTCAAAAAGTGATAATGAACGCTTTGAAAAAGATCAAGTAGTGATGATTGTGACAGATAGTGCAGCAACGATGTTAAGTGTTGGGCGATCCTTAAAACATATATTTCCTAACTTAATACATATAACTTGCGTGCTGCATGCTTTGCATTTAGTTGGTGAAGTTGTTCGACAACATTATGGAAACGTTCTCCTAAACGTTCAAAAGAATTTCGTAAATTTTGTCCAGGTATTCAAGAACCTCCTGAACCAATTTTAACGCGATGGGGTACTTGGCTAACAGCAGCTTCTTACTATTTGATCAATTTTCAACAAATTCAATCAGTTATAATGCGATTTAATCGGAATGAATCCAAAGCAATTAGAGAAAGTCAAAGAGAATTTCAAATTCCTCAACTTTTAGAAGATTTAACAACAATATGTACCAATTATACAGTATTACTAGATGCCATCAGAACACTACAATGTACTGAATTGTCATTGCAGGAATCATTGGACATTGTAAAAAATAAATTACACACATTAAATGATACGCCAGGATTATGCGCTAGTCAAAAGTTGGCACATGTTTTAAGGAAAAATACCGATTTTAATACTTTAGAGGCCGTTTATAATAAGTGTAAGAATAGTGAACTTTTAAGTGATTTTGAAAAACAGTTTCTACATGCAAATGTAACTTCCTTAGATGTGGAGAGATCGTTTTCTATGTATAAGAATATTTTTTCTTGTCGACGCACAAGGTTTAAAGAAGTAACTGTGGAAACATATGCAATGATGCAAGTTTACAGTAGTTCACATCCTGATGCCTCTAATTTGTTGAATAATAAGCAAGTAAGTCTATTTATGAATTTTTCGTATTCTTATATTAACCCGTAATACCGACGCCTATGCGAGTCCGCAAGTTTTGGTTACTCTAATGATACCGGTCTTATAATAGACAAATAGTACCTGGAAATTGGTAAAAGGCTTCCAGAAAAGGTTAGTTTCAATAATTCTTCACAGAAATGTATATTATATAATTTTAAATTTTTTCCTAAATAGTTAATATAATTTGTCAGCTTGCCAGAACTTCCATGAACGGTACTGTACCTAAACGGGGCCCATGCAATTGTATAAATGAGGCCGTTGCTGTTAACATATGAATAAACAAAAAAAGCACTTTTTAAGCAACTTTGAAAATATCGGTATATTAGGATTTATTCACCGCTAATTTTTGAGGTTTTCTTATTGGATTATTTCAAATTATTGAATTATCTGAAGTACTATATTTTTACAGTCACGTTTAAAACAGCAGTCTAAAAGGAAATGTAAACTCCCGAGAATAAGAATTAATTCAGCTAAAAATATTTTCCTTTATTATAGCTTATAAATCTGCACTTTTGGCGTTACATAACTCTTATCAAAATATCATTAAGAATGTCGTCATAATATCTAATATCTAACGTATTTGTAGAATAATTATTATGACCGCATTTGTTATTGTCTAATTCTAACATTTTTTCAACATCATCCGACTCAGATTCATTTTCATTTGTAATTGATGTGCTCGGAATACATAAATTGCGCGACGATTCATGTTCTTGGTGTATTTTCCTTTTATATTGCCAAGTACGTATAAGGCGGTTATTGGCTTGTATAATTTGCTGTTGTGTTAAAATTGTTACATCATTAACTGAAACAATAATTCCTTCGCTTGGATTCCGGCTTGGAACTACGTCGTTGTCGTAGCTTTTGCCGACGTTTCGTCCACACTCTTATGAGATGTCCCATAAGAGGCTGTTACTGCACACTGACACTGAGTCAGTGCGCAGTAACAGCCCTGAAGATGTCTGGGCGACTACTTATACCGATTTATTAAATGATGCTGTTATCTTGAAATATTATTTCAACAATCGGCCTTTTTGTCAAGAATGCATGCATAAAACGTAGAGTTATCTAAAAATAAGAAGACCTCAAAAATTACCGGTAAATACATCGTAATATACCGGTATTTATATATATATATCGGTATAAAACAATACCGGTATTTTTAAAGTTAAAATTCTATAAGGGCACGCAGATATAACCGAAAAATACCGGTATGATACCGGTATTTTGCGTTTCGGTAGAAGTCCCTGCTTCATTTACACTGCTATTCACAACACCAATAAAGAAACAAAATTAAAATTCGCACTACCTTTGAAATTTTCATTGCTATTGGCTTGTTTATAAAACATGTAACATTTTACGCAAGTTCTTCAATTTGCCGATTTGAGAGTCTGAAAGTGTGTTTTAAATGATAAATAACCAGGAAGAAAGTATACCACAAGATGTTCTGAACCAAGCTGCGATTGCAGTATCCAATTTATTGCCAGGAAAGTCAAAATTCGTTTACGAAAAAGAGTACAAAACATTTTGTGAATGGAAGACAATAAAAATTGTGAAAACTGTTAACAAGGAAACACTGCTAGCCTATTTCTTAGAAAAATCAATGAAAGTAAAGGTGGTTGTGCACAGAGCAACGCTATGCATAAATGAAAATATTGATATTTCCAAGTAAGTAAACCTAAATATTCTAAATTAGATTTAACTATTATGGAGTTTTACAGGTTTTCAAAGCTCATCGCTTTTATAAAAAGACAGAATTCAGGTTACGACCCAAGAAAGTCTCGAACAGTTGAAAACACAGATTTCTACAAATTTTTATCCGAGGCCTCTAATGAAATGTACTTATCTATGAAGGTAAGAATTTTTTTTGAAATACGTTTCCAATTTTTCATTGTTTATAGGTAGTCTTAATTATGGGTGTAGCTGGCGGATGTAGAATTGACGAACTGCACAAAATTCGAGTTGTTGATATTGATAAGAAAGAGTCTGTTCTAATAGTTTCGCTTCCGGACACCAAAACAAATAAGAAACGCACATTTAGAATTATCAATGAAGACTGTCAAGTTAATTTAAGAGAAATTTACAAGAAGTACAAAAATTTACGCCCACAAAATGTACCACGCAGAAAATTTTTTCTGTGTTATCGAAATCAAAAATGCACAATACAACCTGTCAGTATCAACAATTTTGCAAAAATACCACAAATGAAAAATACATATTTCTTCCGCAAATTTATTAGCCAATGCAGGAGCTGACTTACTAACTCTTAAAAGGCACAGAGGTTGGAAGTAGAGCAACGCAACTGCGCTGAAAGACAGTGGCGGACGCATAAAAGTTTACACAAAATAAATGAAATGTGATACGTGCTCAAACACTTACCGTTTTAAGAGTCCTCCGTGAAATCACAAAGTGGATAATGTCTACTTAATATTTGTAACATTAGATATGTTTCCAAAGTTGTTTCGGCAAAGAAACGGCGTGAAGAAAAAATGTTTTTGTATGCCGAAAACGAACGTTCTACATCTAGTGACGTTATATTTGCGTAAGTAAAATAATCTTTCAAATAACTTAACGGTTCTGTTGACGCACCTTCACAAATTTGTCTTAATGTGCCAAAATCAGAGTCTTTATCTAAAACACTTTCAAACCTTTCTAAAACACAAACATTTCTTGCGTCTTCTATCGCGCACAGCTGTGCGTGAACATGTTGCACTATTTGCAAAGATTCCACTAACGACACCGAAGAATTTTGTAGTTTTTCTATCGCATCCGCTAGTCCCACGTAATTGTTCTGAATAATTTCCAAACCTGTTTTAACTTGACTATCCTGAAATTTCAAGCGGCTTACCTTGACAGCCGCAGCTTCCTTTGGGCCGAATTCTAAAATCACGTTCTTTATATTCTCAAAATATTTAAGATAATAAAATGCGGCCTCTAACCATGTTCCCCAACGAGTAAGAATAGGTTGTGGTGGTTCAGGAATACCGGGGCAGAGTCTATGAAATTCCCGAATACGTTTTGGGGATTTTACAGACACAGCTTTTGTATGTGATATTAGAGCGTCTACCTCGGGATAACATTTTCTGATACTATCTGCTACGAGACTGAGAGTATGAATTTTACATGTAATATGCAACAAGTTAGCACAATGTTTTTTAAGATATCGACCTACAGCAAGCATGTTTGCGGCACCATCACTCATAAACATCAACAGTTGATTTGTTGAAAGTTCAAACTTTTCCAATGTATTTAACACCAGCATTGAAATTACATCGGCAGTGCATTGTTGTATTCGTCTGGAAGCTAGTAAAATTGAGGATGACGGTCGATGTGGTTCCATTGTGCGTACCATTACATTAACCACAGAATATTTTTTACGATCTGTTGTTTCGTCCACACATAACCGCAGTTTTTTATCTTGCAACTCCGATTTAATTCTTTTCTCGACATGCTCACGAGCAGACGGCACAACTCTCTGTAATGTTCTCTCACTTGGTAACTTAAAGTCCGAATATTCATTCCAAAACGAGACGTATGCTTTTTTCCTTAGTAAATGAAATGGTAAATTACATAAACACATAAATTAAATTTAAATTTGTCATAATCTCGTGCGGAATTTTTTTTTGAAACATGCACTGCACTATTTATAGACAATCACTTTTCGACCAACACATTAAATCTATTTTACACACTACACATTGAATTTTAGCGCCATCACACTTTAAATCAGGCATTTCTGCAATAAATTCTCTTATTGTGTCCAACTTTGGTCGTTTTCGCGACGTAGGAAACATTTTCAAAACAAACGTAGAACTACGATATAGTATACGACAGCGTAGATGCATACACAACAGATCGGCTTTCGAGTCGCAGTTATACTGACGCTTATACCGAATTGTCCCGGCCGTGTTTATTTTGTGTAAACTTTTATGCGCCAGCCACTAGCTTTCAGCGCAGTTTGCGTTGCTCTAGGTGGAAGTCTTCTACAATGGTAGAACACTATATCGACGAATCAGTTGCTCAAAAAATATCCACGTCAAGAAAAATTTTTGCAGATATAAATTCAAATGAAAGGCCTGGAACTTCCACTGCACTTGACCCTGACGAGAGCAAAGTCATCTTTCCTTCTTTAAGTGTTCATCGCATTAGTAATAGTACAATTAACATTTATGTAAATGAATTACCTAAGCAACTATTTTTTCGTGGATAAAATTCTTTATTCACTTATACCATAAATAGTTATTTCATTAGTTCATTCACTTGCTCCTAATTTTAATTATTTACTTTAGGTATTTTTCCATTATTGGAATTTTTCATTTATTGGATATCCTTGTAGCTGGCCAGAGGAATTTTTTGAACACGAAACCGGTCGCCTAATTTCTCAATAGAACTTTGTGAGATCTAGACTATTTTTTCATTCCTACCTTTAATATGAATATTTTCTTATAAAACTAAATAATTTACTTGGAAGAAACATTTTTCTGTCTTGGATTTTGTTGATTTTCTAGCCCTAAGAAAATATTTATTTAATACAAATAAACTTTCAAGAAAAAATTTAAATTAGGAGCAAGCGAATGAACTAATGAAAAAGATTTTTTTTTTGTACGTTACAGTATAATTAAATTATTTCTTTAATAATGTAATTAAATAGGAATTATTTTTATGTAGTTTAATAACACTGTGCTCGAATTGGAGACTTTTTGCAACAAACTGGGCACCCCGGGGGTGAACCTAATTCGAGTATGCTGAATCCAATGCTGCTAACCGTTTTTAAAAAGCTCGCGTTTTCGAGTAATTTCAATTTAAAAATTTTAAGCCCAGGGACCCCCAAAAACGTAACTTTTATCATTTTTTGACTATTTATTGAATTTAAATCGATGGACGACGAAGAAACACCGAATAGAAACTATGAGAAAAATATTGAATCGATTCAGTCGATTTTTCATAATTTTTTTTGCAAAAAAGAAAACATTCAATTTTTATTGAATTAATCATATTAACCAAAAAATTAATGCTAATATAGCTTATGATATTGGTGGAATCATTTCCGGCAAAAAACAAAGCGAGGGAAAAGGGACAGCGTAAACCCGCGAACATGTTTCTGCCTACCCGGCGTCATCAGCGCGGTTCCGTACCTGTCCTTCTCCTTCGCTACTGTTTTTCACAGAAGAACAGGTACGGAACCGCACTGATGACGCCAGGTAGGCAGAAACATGTTCGCGGGTTTACGCTGTCCCTTTTCCTTCGCTTTGTTTTTTTGCCGGAAATGATTCCACCAATACCATGAGCTGTATTAGCATTAATTTTTTGGTTATTGTTACTAGGCAATCTTTTCATGTGTAAATTAATCATATTATTTGCATAATTAACAATCAAGAAAGTTTACATCTATGTATACTTTAAAACATTAAAATGTAATGCAAATAATATGATTAATTCAATAAAAATTCGATTTTGTTGTATGTTCCTATTTTAGGGACGTTCGCCATTAAAAGATGAAGTCAAATAAATGGTAAAGAAAAATATATCTGTTTCAAACTGACGAAGTTCTTTAAAAGAAAAAACTGTATTGTTGAATCAAACACATTACGTATATTAAGTCAAACAGATCTCAAGAGATCGTATGTTTGAATCAAATAACGATATCAAAAAAACTATTTCTTTAAATCAAAAAAAAATATATATCTTTGCCGTCTTTTAAAATTACGAATTGGTTGACCGGATGCATATTTGTTTGAGTCACGAACTTCTTTTTCTCTGTGTGATTTTACTTTTCTTAACAGTTCTTTTTTTCTTTTTGGTTAACTGTGCAACCTAGAACTCGCTTGCTACTTTAAAAAGGTGTAAATTAGTACTTAAAAAAAAAAAAATAAAGCGCTGCATTTTTATTACGTCAGTGTTCATTTTTGAATTTAAATATTCAGGGTTTTTAGTTAGAAGGAGGCTATCTTGCCTTCCTTCGTCGAAACCCTAACTGACCGTACTTCTTCGAAACAATTAGACGCAAACCGGTCATCTTGTAAAAGTACGCTATACTATTCACAATACCAGGAAACCATGAATCCTACCGCTTGCAAGGCATGTGTTTAAAACTACACAACAGCTGCGGAACGATTTTCAAGCATATAAAGATTTTGAGATGCTTGTTTCTGTTTATATCATTTTTTTTCGTAAACAGAAAACATGAATACGAAAACAAAATTATAAGCATAAGGCAGTTTATTTCGCCTTGTTTGTGCAAAATTGCGAAACGGACCTTGACCTTGGCTTTCACGAAGAAGCACATGCCTTACATATTTACGTTTCTTTTTTGAACAAATTGTGTTTTCTAATATTTGAGGGGATCCGATTGGAGAGTCGTTGTGTTCAAATTGCTCATCTAAATTTCATTAATAATCACCAAAACTCAACCCGGAAGTAAGTAATCTCCTTTTCCCTACTCCCAATTGAAAATATTTCCAAACGCAAAATGACAGAATCTTACCAGCAGTAAGTATAAAATATTCCATCCAACAACAGCGCAAAACTTGCTTGCCTGGTCTAAAGGAGAAATTGGATCGAGACGGTCTTAACATGGCCGGGTGCATCACCATGGCAACCGTTCCACTCAAAGCATCGTACTCTGTCTAGCGCGCCAGCTCAACGTCTGCTCATTTCCCAGCAGGGATCTTGTTACGGGCAGTAATTCTTCTTTGTGTTCCATGGTATATAGAAGCGTGAAGGACATATATACACAAAAGGAGAGAGAAATAAGATCAAATGAAATTGCATGCGATGATGGAATATTATCTGAAATTAAAGGTTCTTAGTTGAGTCGCTGTGATGAGTTTGGATGATGTTTGTTATCTTGATTGCCTGCCTCGTTAATAGTTCAAGGACAAAATCAACAATCAAGCTCTTAATAAAAGAATGTATTCAGAAATTTCATACCGCAATATCATCCAAAGATAATGAGACAAATTGAATGATGTGGTGCTATTGAATAAAGGAAATTCCCGGATAAAAATTTGATGATATGAATATGTTATACACTTAAATCTTTGAGCTTGACCGGAAAAATATATAGCCAAGATTTGGTCCGTTTATGTTGCAGCAAAGTTATGCAACAGCGTACTGCAGGGTGCAGCAATAGTACATCCATCTTTTATTACTTTTATTACTCGGGCTGTATATTAGATAGCAATTTGATATTTTGGGGATATAATATAACGTTAATTGTACATCTCTAGAAAATATAAAGGTGGCGCAGTAAAAGTAACTTTCTTAAATGGAACAGCCTGTATATTTTTTTACATTATTAAAGATCTCTATCTACACTCCATTAATCCCCAGATTATGAAAGTAACCTGTTTTGTGGTTTTGAGTTACAGCTGTTTCTGATACAACATCAAAAAATCGCATATCAAATTTCAAATTTAACAATAATGTGGATTGGTTGAGATTGGGTGACCATGTAAATTGTTTTTATCACCGGATGTATAGGCTGGTTATCGGGAAAGTATTGACTACCAATTTCAAAATGATTTTCCTCGATTTTGTTAAATGGAACAACCTGTATATTGTGACTGGAAGCGATATAGAATTACATTCTACAAACAGTTTCGTGCATCCCAGTGGACCTGCACGTTCATTCTACTAACCAGCTAGATAGGATGTTGGATTCTATAGTAACACATAATTTCTGTTATTCCAGTTCCATCAACAATGCACCACATTCCAACAACTGAACCAATGAGATGTGGAACATTATGGCTTGGGAACTATAAAGAGACCCAACTTAGGCTTGGGAACCTGTTAAACACCTCATTTAGGCTTGGGGACCTGTTAGACATCCACATTCAAGCTTGATAACTTATGGTACAGAAACCCACCCGTGGCCGGACTTTTACACGAGTAAAGTTTCTTTGCTCTTAAAGGCAAAGTCTCAAAAATGAAACAAACTTTTCCTGATAAACAAGAAAATTCAAATTCGAGGCGTCCCTTTTGAGATACGGCCTCTTGCTTGCACATCTTCATAGTATGCTGACTATGAGGACTACAAATGAGGAAAGAATCAGGTTCACAAAGTCATTCTATCAGCAGATACAAGTCGCTAAAGTATGACACAAATTTATCACGGTAAGATTTTTCATTCAAATTGTGATTAATTAACACTAGATGAGATATTCCGAAAGACAAAAACGTGAAAACCAAGAGCAAAGTTTACTATGATGACGACCCCATATATTTCTTTATTGTCGCTCGGAAATATTACATACAGGCTACCCCTCGTCGCGAAAAGCTAGGTTCCATCGCCTGCTCGTTCTCCTGCCTTGACAGACCCCTTGATTTCTTTCTGTGGGGTTACATCGAAGGTTATAATCCTGCTTTAACTTCAGCGGAAATAAGCAGCAACGAATTCTCCATACGTGTGGGCAAATTAATGAAGACATTTTATTATACGAATTAGAAAATGCAATGAAGTTGACGGCCATAACTTCAAACATCTGTTTGAAAGATTAATCTATCAATAATATAATAAATAGTGCAAATGATCTAGGTGTATTCTTTCTGTAGTAAACTGTAAAAGCAGAATCATATTCAAGTGCCCCGCATTTACTCCAATCTTGAATATACAAATATGTTGTTTATTTATGGTTTTCCTATGGGAATGCCACAGCTGCTGTTGAAGAATATCGTCAATGGTTTACAGATCCGGATAAAAATGTATTTCCTAGAGTCTTCAACAAACTGAGCGAGACCGGAATGCTTTCCAGTGCTAATATAACATCTGGACGTGGAACTCGATTCCAACTATCATCTCACGAAAAATTGATGCTCAAATGAGCATTCCTTAAACAAGAGTAACCCGCACGCCCCAGAAATCAAGTTTTGTTTTCATACCATCTACAATGCGCGCATCACCTACAACTAGAAGATTATACTAGCCGCAATTTTGTCAGTGGATAAATAATAATAACCGCCCCATAAGTTTCAATAATAAAGAAAGTTAAATTCACGACCTATTGAGAGATATATTAATTAGATCTCGAGGCAGCACAACATTTGTGGTAAATAACGACGTAAGACTAGAATTATTGCAAGAATTTAGACTAAATTCTGCAGAATTTGTCCGATATCCGCCTTCACGGGAAGAAATATTAGAAGTGTTACAATTTGAAGAAGAATGTGTTCCTGAGGGAGAAGATATTGTCTCTTTTAAATATAAGGAAAAAGCCGATCCTTCTGGAAAAATGGAAAAAGAAACGACACTCATATGAAGCTGTAAAACATAGATTTAAGAGAGTAAAGTCTTCATATCAATTATACAGATAAGAAATCACAGGGCAACTTCCATATATTTTTGTTTCCATAAATCTTTTTCCTTACTAGATGGGAAGCATCATTACAAAAAAGAGGAACAAGAAGAGAGCAATTGTTAAAAATTTCTGAATACGTTTTTAATAAATTTGATATTAACAGCGAAGCGAGCGCCATAATTCACGACCACATTGGTTATGGAATTTTAAAAAGGTATACAGGATAGTTTCCAGAAAAATTATCAAAGTCGTTACTTTGTAGGCCCCAGTAACACATTCAACGCTGATGAAAGTGGATTCAATCTAGAATGACACTCTGGTCGCACGCTAGCTCCACATAGAAAGTATTGTACAGTCTATATTCGCGACAACTCACAGCTATACCATACTTCCCACAATATCCGCATCTGGACGCTTGTTATCACCGCTATTTATGATTTTAAAAGAACAAAGTGGTACATTTAGACCACGAGTGGCCGCATACGGATCAGCAAATATCTATGTAACTGCTTCAGTATCCGATAAACTAACAACAGCATTATTTACGGAATGGTTCACAAAGGTATATCTTCCAAATACTGGACCTCACACAGTTTTATTGCTAGATTCACGGACTGGTCATTGCCCATCTACCTTAAGAAATCATATATCGGCCGACAAGAACGTGAACATCCTTACAATACCAAAGAAAACTACTGGCATGATACAACCATTGGACGTCTATGGATTTCGTGTTTGGAAAAATTTTGTTAGGAAATTTTCCGATATGGTCCTCTTACACAATTACGATATTAATTCGCATTCACGTAACAACATTATTAAATTACAATCTTTAGTGCATAACCAATTATCTTCTACGAAATATCATGATTTATTTGCTTATGCCTGTTACAAAAGCGGTTATATTGAGAACCACCCAGATCATTTCGATAATCCTGTACATTTTGTCTTCACAGAAGATTTTCAAGTTCCATTGCGATGTGCAGTTCCCGTGCTATAATACAATGTTCCTGGTGTAACCGTTTTTTATGTTTTAAGCATTTTTATGAAGAGGGATATTACCATACAGATTAAGTAATTATTTGTATATACGCACATACCTACATGTATACATAAGTTATATTTTAGGAAGTATGCCATGTAACAAGTATTTTATGTCATTCAGTCTTATATATTAACGTATAAAACATAATTCTCCCTATTTCTTTTTTTTATAGCTATATTACATAAAATAAAATATAATTTTTATACTGTTCGAAGAGCTCCGTAACATACATAACGAGTGATTTGAATACGCTCCTTATCAAAGGGGTGGGAAAGGGCACCATAAATTTCTTAAATGGAACTAGGGTGCTATTTTCATATATGTGATAGAGCTCGATGAGACGTATTTGCTCCAGCTATTGCCGAGTTTTTTTAAGAAAACCGAAAATCTACTAAACTTTCAGGAGAGGGTGAAACTACCCCCTCTTAAAATAAGATTTGGCCTATAAGGAAAATACTTTCGAACATCCTTGGGTGTGGACTACTTGCTCACAGTTTCATTTTTTTTTTAATTTTCGGATTCGGAATGTTCACTTGGCAAAGCTAAATCATATTTATAAGGCAACTGATGATAGGAAGTTTGTGGGAGAGATTTGAGTAGAGCGTTCGACATTCTTCATCATCCAGCCCTGTTGAAAAAGCTAGATGTGTGCGAGGTAGGCGCCATAAATTCTCGGCCTGAATGTTTCTTTCGCCTTTCTGGGACGAGGTTCATCGGGTCGCCGCCATCGATTCCTTTTTGGATAGAGGATCGTAATACAGAACCATTGTTTTATCTCCTGTGACAATGGACTTCAAAATCGGTTTCGGGTTGTCTCCGTACATGTTTAAAAACAAGCACACACATTCGACTCGACGTTCACGGCGATTTGCTAATACCTTATTCTTCAATAATTGAAATGTTTTGAGACGTTATCAGTTCAATTGGCCGACCGGAGCGCTTATCCTCAATCAAGGAATTCTTGCCTCAAAAGGAAACATTTTACCCACTTTTTTACAATGGAATATGAAGAATATAAATCATCCTAAACGCCGTCTAAACCTTGATTAATGTGATTAGGCGTATGACCTTCTTTTGTTAAAAATTTAATGACAGCGCGATATTCACTTTTCGTTACCTAAGACATTTTCATGCACTAGTCACGTTGTCTGGACGGCTACTAAAAACTACTACTCTTCGAGCCGTAATATGTCTAGTGTAGACCTCGCACATGTGCAACTATAACGCAACAGAGTTTGAACACGCTAGAACCTGTATAAGCCTGTCAGGCCAAGAATTTATGGCGCCTACATCAATAGTGTGCGGGGTGTTACCAAAAAACGCACGGCGTTAGTAGATCCTCTTTCTCGTCGTGTACGCGCTTGGAGTGCGGTGTACCACAGGCCCCATTCTCACCCCGACTCCCTTTCTACTTTACATTAATGATTTAACCCTCTGAATTAGTCCATATATTAAACGGATACTCTAAAACTGTGGCACTGGAACACTGAAACAGTTCACTAAAACCCTTACCACAACACTTAATTCGTACTGGACGCACGTTTCGATAGCCAAGCTATCATCATCAGCAGCAAGACTGAACTAACAAGCTAAGTGAAAAACTAACCTTATAAGGAAAATAAATTATGCAAATTGTAAATTTAAAATCGTAAAATTTAATGAGCCGCTTCATTGCACAGGACTATAAATAGCCTAAAGGTAAATGAGCCGAATGACGTGAGTAAATAAATCCTAGATTACAATGAAGCGGTTCATTGCACATGGTTAAAATTACAACTATAAATGATTAAACATGATGTAACAAAGGATAAAGGCTGGAATTTAGTGGTCCTAAATCTGAATTCATTAAGTGAGTTTTGTTTTTGTAAATTTCCATGCCTTCATAACAATTTAATTGAGAAGTACTCCTTACGTTTTTAATTAACTTTATATTATCAACATTATGGTTATTTTCAAGCATATGTAGGGCAACGCTAGATTTATCAAACCTTCTGAATTTGAGATGAGCCAAATGTTCTTTGTACCTAATTTTGATTGATCTTTTTGTCTGCCCAATATACACTTGATCACAATCTTTACATGAAATTTTGTAAATTCCTGATTTATCCATGTTATCCACTGGGTCTTTGGAATTTCCTAAAAGGTTTTTAAGGTTATTGCTCGAAGAGAAAACAATCTTGCGGTCAATCTTAGAAAAGATTTTTTGAAGACTCTTGGTGTAACATGGATAAAAGGGTAATTTAACATTACATTTACAATTTGCATAATTTATTTTCCTTATAAGGTTAGTTTTTCACTTAGCTTGTTAGTTCAGTCTTGCTGCTGATGATGATAGCTTGGCTATCGAAACGTGCGTCCAGTACGAATTAAGTGTTGTGGTAAGGGTTTTACTAGTCCATATATGCTTTCTCAATATGCCGGTTACACCAGTGTTATTGTCCTGAGTTCAAGTACGGAGGGAGAATGTGGTGAGAAGAATGAGGCGCTAGTGTCTAACAAAACGTACCTGTTACAATTTAGATCTTCATTACATGCTTCTTAAAGATTATACGTGCCATTCGAAGTGAAATCAATAAAGCAGTATCTATTTGGGGCTGACGGTTGACTCGCGTTCAAAGTGTAAGGAGCACTGTTAATGCTTGGAACGAGATTTGCATTCAGCCTTACTCGGCGTACGCCAATTGCGAAAAACTTAAGTTCAATTAGAGTGTTCTACTTTCCAAACGTTGGGTCGCGATTACGTTACATTTTAGTATTTGGGGTGACTTACCTAGACAACCTCATGCAGGCCTTACATCAAGGAATTACACATCTTGCCATTATTTTCCTTGTTTATTCAAGAAGTGCTATTATTTTATAAAAAAAGTTTGTAAGTATTTGTCCGCAGTGGCGATGTTTTTAGTGCGATGGCCAAATCAAAATATACGCTACACTTTCACAATTTAAAAGAAGAGTAAGTGCCTACCTACATAAACATTTATTTTGTACCAGAATATCTTTCCAGCTTACATATTGGTGGTGATGGTCACACCATCATATTTATCGTTGTCCATCTGCTGACGATGTCTGTGTTCCCTATTGAACTTACGGCTAATAAATACAAAAAGTAGTATGTTCTATTTGGAAAAAAAAAACATGAACTTCACGTGACCTTGACCTACCTTCCTACAGTAATTACTAAAGCTGGCCACGAGCGGTACCGCGCAGTAGCGTAGAGTCGACCAAGCCTCGCGTTCCACTAGAGTTATTCTGCTAATAGAGATGTTTGCTGCCGCAAATAATTTCGCTCATCTTTTAAATAAAAATTAAATAACATGTGCTCAAACACTTACCACTTTAAGAGTCCTCCGTGAAATCACAAAGTGAATAATGTCTGTTAAATATCTGCAACATTAGATATGTTTCAACTGTTGTTTCGGCAAAACTAGTACGGCATGAGGAAAAAAATGCGTTTATATGCAGAGAACGAACGTTCTACATCTAGTGACGTAATATTTGCGTAAGTAAAATAATCTTTCAAATAACTTAACGATTCTGTTGACGCACCTTCACAAATGGTATTAATGTGCCAAAATCAGAATTTTTCTCAAAAACACTTTCAAATTTTTCTAGAACAGAAACATTTTTTGCGTCTTCAATCGCGCATAGCTGTGCGTGAACATGTTGCACTATTTGTAGAGATTCTTCTAACGGCACCGCAGGATTTTGTAATTTTTCTATTGCATCTGCTAGCCCGAAGTAATTGTCGTGAATGATTTTTAAATCCATTTTAACCTGACTATCTTGAAATTTCGACTGGCTTTTCTGGATAGCGGCAGCTTCCTTTGTATCGAATTGTAAAACCACGTTCTTAATATTGTCAAAATATTTATGATAATAAAACGCGGCCTGTAACCATGTTCCCCAACGAGTTAGAATAGGTTCTGGTGGCTCTGGTATACGGGGGCACAGTCTGTGAAATTCGCGAATACGTTTCGGTGATTTGACAAATACGGCTTTGATATGCGCTATTAAAGCGTCTACCTCAGGATAACATTTTCTGATACTATCCGCCACAAGATTGAGAGCATGAATTTTACACGTAATGTGTAACAAATTAGCAGAATGCTTTTTAAGAGACCGGCCTACAGAAAGCATGTTTGCAACACCATCACTCACTAACATCAAGAGTTGGTTTGTTGAAAGTTCAAACTTGTCCAATGTATTTAACACTAACTTTGAAATTACTTCGGCAGTACACTGTTGTATTCGTTTAGAGACTAATAGAATTGAAAGTGCCGATTGATGAGGTTCCAATTTGCATGCCATTACATTAAGAACAGAATGTTTCTTCCGATCTGTTATTTCGTCGACACATAACCACAATTTTTGATCTTTCAACTCCGATTTTATTTTTTGTTCAATATGTTCACGCGCAGATGGCACAATTCTTCGTAACGATGTTCGACTTGGTAATTTGCACTCCGAATAGTTATTCCAAAAGCAGATAAACGGTTCCTTGTCTAGTAAATTAAACGGAATATTACATGCAATAAACGTAACGCATAAATTAAATATAAATTTTTCATTGTCTCGTGCGCGATTTCTTTTTGAGACATGCTTTTCACTATTTATGTGTCGCAGAAAATGTTGTCTGGACCAACACATTAACGGGATTTTACAGATTACACATTTAATTTTAGCACCTTCATATATTAAGTCTGGAATTTCTGCAATAAATTTTCGAAGTTTGTCCGACCGCGGTCGTTTTGCTGACGAAATCATAATTTTTCTAGGACAGTTAACAATTGCGCAAATGACCGCCAGCGAAAATGTCCGTACTGCTCCACAGACGAAGTAATACTACCGTTCCTCTCGGTCCGAACTGATTCTACGCCGATGCGCGGTACCGCTCGTAGCCAGCGTTAGTAATTACAATAGGACAATATTCGTCTCTTCATATATGTACTATAACTTTTGTATGAATCTTTTTTCCACAAAAAAAAATTGTTTCAAGATATTTAGGTGTGCCAAGATAAATTGACCGCTCGGTATATAATTTCCTAAGGTGCGGCAATAGACCACGACGGGACCTTATTTCTATCTCGATTGTGAATGAGACATCGGAATTGCTTCTAAATGAGACAAAGTGAACGAAAGAATGTAAATACAGTGCAACTTATTATTATAAATATATTTACTTCCTTGAAAATAATATTTCGCAGGTGTCCTCTTTGATGGCGAATATATTTCTTCTATAGCGAAAAACTGTCATGAACAAGTTATACAAGAGAAACCCACGCTGCATATGAAATGTGCAGAACTTAGCTGCAAGTAATAAAGTGAAAAAAGAGGATGTTTTAGTAACATAAAGCCATGATATAAATCTCCTCTGGTTCTACTGACCTAAGTCGCAAAATTGAAGCTACGACAATACTTCACTCGCACTGGACGCACGTTTCAATCGCCAAGCTCTATCATCATCAGCAATAACGGACTAAGCGAAAAACTAACCCAATAAAGTAATTTTAAATTATGCAAATCTAAAGTATACAATTTTAAAATATGCAAATCCTAAATTATGCAAAATTTAAAGTTACGGTTAATTCATTTCAGTTATACATGATCTAACAATGGATAAAGGCTGGAATTTAGGGGTCCTAAACCTGACTTCGTTAAGTTATGTTTGTTTTTTAAATTTCCATGCCTTCATAACAATTTAATTGAACAATGCTGTTTACGTTCTTAACTAATTTTATATTATCAACATTATGATTATTTTTAAGCATATGTAGGGCAACACTAGATTCATCAAACCTTCTGAATTTGAGACGTGCCAAATGCTCTTGTACCCAACTCTGATTGATCTCTTTGTATATAAGGCGCATTATAACTTATTAAGTGACCAAATGGAAACATTACACGATATTTTCTGCATTTATTAAAATGCGTGTTTTTGGTTACTTTATCAATTCATGTTACAAAAACATTTTCCCTTGTTGGGAACTTGATATTAGTTTAGGAATATGTGTGCCTCTATCTGTCCCTCCTCAACTAGCAATAAGCCTATATACTGTGACGTGTGATACTGTTTTTGCCTAATTTGATCGAATTTAATTGTCCTTTTTCCGATTTTTATTTTCATTACCTACAACTTTTTACTATTAACCAACTTTACCATTTAATATTTTTTTCAACTTCGCCATTTTGCTTCTCTCAACGTCAATTTTTCACACAATTTCACACTTTACATTTTAAATTCAACTCTAATATCTTACGGTATGATTTCATCTACGAAGCTTTAATTTTGACTGTAAACAGTATATGCTTTTATAATTTTCCTTGGAATTTTCGACGTAATTGATTAAGGAAATTAAAATTATGTCACAGGCAAGGAATTGAACCTCACATCTCCGGCTTTCTGGGTGGTCGCGTTAGCCACTACGCCACAGGGACCTGTGTGAGGAAGTTCATTATTTAATGTTATTTATCTGCAAATATATCGTAATATTCTTCTTCTTCTTCCTGTGGTTCCACAACCCTAGTGAGCCTTGACCTCCTGTAGACGACGCCCCCAACCATCTCTGCCCTCCCCCCCTCTGCAAGGTCTTAATTCTTATCGTAATATTTCGACAGACAATTTTTAGAAAGCGGGAGATGTGAGGTTCAATTCTTTGCCGGATTTTTTCGTCTTGTATAACATTTGCAGTACAACTTGCTTCATTTAAAATCGTTTCCTCTTTGTTTTGATCCACCCAAAATAATGTATTCAGAATTTGCTCCAAAGGTATTAGTATCTAACTTGTAGAAAGTGAAACTCTTTTTGCAGTAAATGATTTCTAGAGTGTAATTTATTGATATTAAATACCAGCAAAAAAAAATTGAAAAGTTGATACGTGATTTTGTAATTACAAAAGATACGGGTAACGCCATACTTAACACGTGAGTCAAATACGATTCACACTACATTTGCTCAATGCATTCCGTGAACCATATTTGCTTCGCATAAAGATGGTTCCATCAGGCTGCGTAGTTCAACCGTGATTCATATGATATGAATCATATCTAACGCTGGCCACGAGCGGTACCGCGCATCGTCGTAGAATCAGTTCGGACTGAGAGGAACGGTAGTATTACTTCGTCTACGGAGCTATACTGACATTTTCGCCGTCGGTCATTTGCGCAATTGTTTATCTGTCCTAGAAAAATTATGATTTTGTCAGCAAAACGACCGCGGTCGGACAAACTTCGAAAATTTATTGCAGAAATTCCAGACTTAATATATGAAGGTGCTAAAATTAAATGTGTAATCTGTAAAATCCCGTTAATGTGTTGGTCTACGTCACGTAAATAGTGAAAAGCATGTCTCAAAAAGAAATTGCGCACGAGACAATGAAAAATTTATATTTAATTTATGCGTTAGGTTTATCGCATGTAATACACCGTTTAATTTACTAGACAAGGAACCATTTATCTGCTTTTGGAATAACTATTCGGAGTGCAAATTACCAAGTCGAACATCGTTACGAAGAATTGTGCCATCTGCGCGCGAACATATTGAACAAAAAATAAAATCGGAGTTGAAAGATCAAAAATTGTGGTTATGTGTCGACGAAACAACAGATCGGAAGAAACATTCTGTTCTTAATGTAATGGCACGCAAATTGGAACCTCATCAATCGGCACCTTCAATTCTATTAGTCTCCAAACGAATACAACAGTGTACTGCCGAAGTAATTTCAAAGTTAGTGTTAAATACATTGGACAAGTTTGAACTTTCAACAAACCAACTCTTGATGTTAGTGAGTGATGGTACTGCAAACATGCTATCTGTAGGCCGGTCTCTTAAAAAGCATTCTGCTAATTTGTTACACATTACGTGTAAAATTCATGCTCTTAATCTTGTGGCGGATAGTATCAGAAAATGTTATCCTGAGGTAGACGCTTTAATAGCGCATACCAAAGCAGTATTTATCAAATCACCGAAACGTATTCGCGAATTTCACAGACTGTGCCCCCGTACACCAGAGCCACCAGAACCTATTCTAACTCGTTGGGGAACATGGTTGCAGGCCGCGTTTTATTATCATAAATATTTTGACAATATTAAGAACGTGGTTTTACAATTCGATACAAAAGAAGCTGCCGCTATCTAGAAAAGCCAGTCGAAATTTCAAGATAGTCAGGTTAAAATGGATTTAAAAATCATTCACGACAATTACTTCGGGCTAGCAGATGCAATAGAAAAATTACAAAATCCTGCGGTGCCGTTAGAAGAATCTCTACAAATAGTGCAACATGTTCATGCGCGATTGAAGCAAAAAATGTTTCTGTTCTAGAAAAATTTGAAAGTGTTTTTGAGCAAAATTCTGATTTTGGCACATTAAGACACATTTATGAAGGTGCGTCAACAGAATCGTTAAGTTATTTGAAAGATTACTTTACTTACGCAAATATTACGTCACTAGATGTAGAACGTTCGTTCTCTGCATATAAACGCATTTTTACCTCATGCCGTACTAGTATTGCCGAAACAACAGTTGAAACATATCTAATGTTGCAGATATTTAACAGACATTATTCACTTTGTGATTTCACGGAGGACTCTGGTAAGTGTTTGAGCACGTGTTATTTAATTTTTATTTAAAAGATGAGCGAAATTATTTGCGGCAGCAAACATCTCTATTAGCAGAATAACTCTAGTGGAACGCGAGGCCTGGTCAACTCTACGCTACTGCGCGGTACCGCTCGTGGCCAGCTTTAATCATATCTAAATGAAGTGTTTATGGGCAATGGAAATATGGAGGCTGGCAAACAACTTTATACACAAGTTAGGGCAGCAGAATTTCAATTACATGTAAAAAATCTGAGACAACTCATACGAGCTCATTTTGATGTTTTTCTTATCTTGTGACAATGTCTTCAAAAAAAGGAAACAATTATTTCTGTGATTAATAAAATTTATGTCTTCCACTTTTCAAATGACTTTTATTCGAAAATGTTATTACATGAGATATTAACATTTTGATGGTAGGTACCATTTAGACAATTCAACGATCTATCAAAATTTAAAAAATAGGGAGTTGTTATTTAAAAGAAATGTCGAAGCAGAAGTGGGAGAAACTTAAAATTAATGCAAAAAAAATTTTTTTTTTAAATAAAATTGGCCTCACCCAGCATTTCTTCGAAGAACAAATTGCTTCGAATTTAATGAATTAATTCCATAATTTTGCCGCGCCAAAAATTTTTCTTCATTACAGTTTAGAAATTGCAAAAAATTAACGCTGCGTATATAGAGAATGGCTATAAGAACACAATCCTAAAGTGTGTTTGTATGTCACTAGGTCAAGCAAACCGTGCATCATGCTAAGAGAAAGTTAATGATGCTAATTATGTTTTACAGTTGACAGGATCTATTGTTCACCTTTTGTTTGCTGAATCCTAGCCATCCAAGTATTTTGCAAAAGTTTGTTTAAAAAAAAAAAAGAAATATCGCGCATAACTAATAGTTTGTCGCATTATTCTTGAACGCAGTCCTAACACTAATTCTAATATTGCTTTTCGATAATCAATAACGAGACCACTAGACTGCTGAAAACACCCCAGCAGTGTTTTAATAACACAAGGGAGAGATTTCTATATTATATACGTCAATAGAATGAGTCATTGCGTCAGTCTCCATGCTACTACCGCCCAAGGATACCGAACCTTGTAAGGATTGTCTAATAGCCCATTTTTCTGCTCAAGGTCAAGCCGTTCGTGACGTCACCTGCGTTCCATTACCTTTTATTCTGATTCATTCTAAGTGTTAAAATGCATCTTTTTTTACAGAGCTTTTGCAATTAAATTGAAAATGCAAACAAATTGAAAAATAAAGGTAGTTAATAAAATAAAATCAAAGTTATTTTAATTAAAACAATCTAAAGTGTAACTACACTTTGACCCTTGTGTGTGTGACAAGGAATAACAAAACCTCGAAATTAGGAAAGTGTCTTCGCTGCTTAATCCACTTGCTACATGTCGTGTGCATTTTAATTTGACATGTGTCATTATCCTTCATATCGTTAAAGAAATATCTCGAAACTTGTTTTCGTTGGAATATTTGTGGTAATTTTTGAAATGCTAAAGAAGTATACAAATGCTAAAAATATTTTTTGCAGGTTACAATTCAAGAGGCCCGGTATAGACGACTTAGTTCTTAAATGTACTCCTTTTACAAAACAACTAGGTGATTATAAATTGAAATGATTTGCAAGTAATTAGAAAGTGAACCTGCTCAACTGAAATTCGAGTGATGTTAGGAAAAGAACACATATTTTTTTTCATCTATCCACAACGTAAGGAGTAACTAACCGACAAAATAAACGATTATGATATGAACTTGTTCCGCATCTTAGCGATTGCACCGAAACTGAATATTTGTAAATGGAACGTTATTAGTAACCTGGGCAAATATGCGGTAACAGCCAGAGGCGTAGCGAGCGCATAAAAGTTTACACATAAAATAGAAGCTAAGAAATAAATTATAAAACGTGCTGAAACACTTACCGTTTTAAAAATCTTCCGTGAAATCGCAAACTGGGTAACATCTGTTAAATATTTGAATCATTAGATATGTTTCCACAGCTGTTTCAGTCAAGTAAGTACGACGTGCGGAATAAATGTTTTTTAATGCCGAAAACGACCGTTCGACATCTAGCGATGTTATATTTGCATATAACAAATAATCTTTGAAACAACTTCATGCATCTTCACAAATTCGTCTTAATATAAGAAAATCGGAGTCTTTCTCTAAAACACTTTCAAATTTTCGTATTACACACCAATTTGTTTCGCCTTCTACAACGCATAACTGCGTGAACATCATTCACAATTTGAACAGAATCCTCCAGCGACATCGGAACATTTTGTAATTTTTCTATTCCCTCCGCTAGTCCGAAGTAATTGTTGTGAATAGTTTGTAAATCTCTTTTAACCTGACTATCTTGAAATATTTCCTGGCTTTTCTTGATTGCTGCAGCTTCTGTCGGATTGAATTTTAAAACTACCTTCTTTACTTGATCAAAATAGTTGTTGTAGTAAAACGCAGCCTGCAACCATGTTCCCCAACGTGTAACAGTCGGCTCTGGTGGTTCAGGTAAATCAGGACACAGTTCGTGAAATAGTCGGGTACGTTTCGGGGACTTTAGAAACACTGCCTTTGTACTAGCAATCAATGCATTTACTAGTGGAAAACATGTAGGAATCGTTTGTGTCGCAAGATTTAGAGTATGGATTTTACACGTTACATGTAAGAAGTTACCACTGTGTTCTTTAAGAGGTCGGCCCGGAGAACGCATGTTTGCGGCATCATCACTCATAAACATTAAAAGTTGCTTAGTTGAAACTTCAAGTTTGTTCAATGAGTTCAACACCACCTTTAAAATCTCATCGGCAGTACAATTTATAACTCTTTTGGAAGCAAGTAAGAAGGAGGATGACGGTCGATGTGGTTCCATTGTACGTACCATTACATTAACCACAGAATGTTTTTGACGATCTGTTGTTTCGTCCACACAGAACCACAGTTTTTTATCTTTCAATACCGTTTTCATTCTTTTTTCTATATGTTCATGAGCAAATGGCACTACATTTCGTATCGATGTCCGACTAGGTAATTTACAGTCCGCATATTTATTCCAGAAGGAGACAAATGCTTCTTTGTCTAGTAAACGAAACGATAGATTACATAAAATAAGAGTAACACATAAATAAAGTGTAAATTTTTCTTGGTCTCGTATGCCACTTTTTGCAGAAGAATGCTGTTTGCTTTCGATGTGACGTTGACAATTGCTTCTAGACCAACACATTAAAGGGATTTTACAAACTAGACATTGAGTTTTAGCGCCATCAAAAATTAAGTTCTGTGTCTGCCATTGGTCGTTTTCGCGACGTACCTCACTGCGACATTTTTAAAGCAAACATAAGCGTACAATTACGAAATAAGTTACGACAGCCTACATATACACAGAACTACTCGCATACAGCATCGATTTAGTACTGACGCTGTGAACGCGTGAAATAAATAATCGCCGACTGCGCACCACATATCTACTACACTGACTGTTACCGCTGTTTGCCCAAACTAGTTATTAGCGTCGAAGTGATTATTTGGTGATTTCGAATTAATAAATATTCGGTTATTGAGGTAAAAGGAGGGCGCCTCTTGACAACAAGAGGCGTCCTCCTTTTACAGTCGAATCACCCAATCACTGATGAATGACATTCATCAGTCATAGCTCCTCGGATGGGCATCATTAAATCTTTAGTTCATAAGTTCGGTCTGTCTACTTTAACTCATTTATGAGCCTGATGAAGCTTTAAATAAAAGCGAAATATTGGTGAAATTTAAAAGAGTTACATATTTCTGAAATGTTGGGTGTCATCCCGATAGTTTGAAACCACGTGTTAGTTCCTAACGACCGCCATACTCCTTGGTGTTTTATTATTAATTACAGACCAGTGTCAGTATAAAGGAAAAATCCAACAAATCATGTCTGGGGGTACCTCATAAAAAATTTCATGGAGTGCATTGTGCCTTCAGATCTTGTACAATAATTATAAGCAAGTTCTTAACCAACATGTGGATCTGTGTCGACTGTTTCGAAATACAATTTGTTTAGTAGCTGGTGTTGTCTAAAAATGAAAGAGTTTTACTTTTCGAGGCAATATGTTGGATTTTTTGCATACTTTGAAAGAAAATTTAATTATGAACAAAAATTTATCGACGCAGTATGTATCCGTCAATTATATTGAGATTAAACTACAAGGTAAATTACTTGAGTAATGGTCCTATATTATCGAGCAGGTTGTGTCCCAATCTTCAGGAATTGCGCCTATTCTGTAAATGGTAGGAGGTCAACATTTTCAAATAATGCAATACACTGTAAGGTATTGCTCAAAAGTATTCATGTACAGTCCCTGGCCATATTACTTGCAACATGTCATAAATCAACCCTTTTACCTTGAAATTCCTATCCTATTATAGTGATATTCTTTTGCTTTGAATCCGATCGTTTATAGGGAGACTAGATTATTGTATTAATAAATAAAAATACCAGAGAAATGATATTTAGAAGAGTAAAGTACGTATATATAAATATTTCAGTTATCAACTTACATTTAGCGAGTTCACAGTTTAGAGAATGCATCGATATTTTTTAAAATATTTCGTCATAACCGTATAGAAGCTAAGTTCTGGAGTATCGTTAAGTGTTTTGTGTTGATATATCGTTATTGCAAAGGTAAAATTGTTATTCTATCTCTTTCTTAATGATTAATTATTTGGAATTTGAAAAAAATTGAAATATTTGGGTTTTTTGTAGAAAATGCCCGGGAAAGATTTAACAAGTCAACAAAAAGCCGCTATAAAAACTCTTCTACAATCAAACAAACATTCACAACGAGAAATTGCAAAATTACGGAAAGTACCTCCTTCTTCTGTATCGCGTTTAGCTAGAAACTTAAACGAAGGAGCTAGCACATCGACACAAAGACGGACAAAGTGCGGCTGGAAAATAAAATCTTCGAAGAGATCTGACCGTGAAATTGTTCATCAGGCTTTAAGCAATAGATTTGCTACAATTAAAATGATTCAAAAAAATTTACAAGAGAGAGGAATAGAGATTTCGAGCAGAACTGTCAGGCGCGAAAATCGCCCAATGGGCCGAAAACATGTAAAAAAGCCGCGTTTAACTGAAAAAAATGAAATCTGCTCGTCTCAACTTTGCAAGAGAATATTGACATTTGACAGACGAGACTTGGAAAAAGGTGAATAACTTAACAACATGATTTTTACTGAATTAATGTTTGCATTATTTAATAGGTTTTCTTTAGTGACGAGTGCTCGCTGTGTGTGTTAGTGCAGCGAGCACAATTTGTTCGTAGACGACCTGGCGAACGTCTCACAGAGTCCACGGTTCTTCGAACTGTAAAACACCCTCCGCAGGTAATGATTTGGGGAGTGATTAGTGGAGACGGACCCGACCCTTTGTATTTTGTAGAAGGTACAATGCGTCATGAGCAGTACATAAATGTGTTAAAAAACACGTTATTACCGTATTTTAAGCCAGGACCTCGCATACCGACAGGGCGTATACTTATGCAAGATAATGCTCCTTGCCATGTGGCAAAAAAGGTTAACAAATTCTTCGAAGACAATCACATACCTTTTTTACGTTGGCCCGGAAATTCACCGGGCCTCGATCCCATCGAGAACGTATGGAATCGACTAAAAAGTAAGGTATATGAAAGAGAAAACCCTACAAAGAAAATATTAATGAAGAATATAAAGGATGTATGGTAGAATGAGGAAGATGTGAAATATATCTTGCATTGAAAATATGCCCCGAAGAATTAAGGGTGTTATTAAAAATCGTGGATTATGGACTAAATATTAATTACTTATCTAATATTTACATATGTTACATATTTTTACAATATATTTTATAAATAAAAAATGTAATACATGTATAGTTTAAATTTTATTATGAAGAAACTACAAAATATTGAGTGTTTCAAGTAATTTGGCCAGGGACTGTATATACAAGATGATCGATAAGTAGCGAACAACTACTTGCTTTGTTATTTTCAATGGAACACCATGTATATTGTGACATGTTTGGTTTCGCTGCGAACCAATATAATAAGGATTTCATACGTCTATTTCTAACCGATTTTTACATATTTATAAGATTGTTCCTCATCCCCCAAATTTAGGTACATCTTTCCCTTCAAAAAATTTTATGCAGACTTGGCTCTATCTGGGCCTAGTATTAGAACGCCTTCCAAACATACAAGGTATTCAGTAATGAACATCAAACATTGACGAAATCAAAAACCAGAAACGTAATTTTTGTAAATATATTTTTTCTATATCCACCCTAAAGGAAATTTATACCTCGAACGTTTTTGCATAATTATGCATATGATATCCAACATTAAAAGTAAAACAGATATTTACAGTTAAACGCGAATCCTGCTTTTAGATATCGCATCTTAGTGATTTCTTGTGTGTGTATTGTTTGTTTGGCTACTTACCGATCGTCCTGTATATATGGAAATATTTTGAAAATTACCTTGTGGTGCCTATTACGTTATCTCAAAATTTGGGCGTCTCACCATTTACACAGTAATCCTTCGGAAACAGATTTACTGTTGCAAAAGTGATGATTTTGGCAATAAACATAGCCAAGGTCATCTATTATTAAACAGATAAATAGAAGCTAATGGCTTTACGTAATTGTAAGATAGACGTTCTTGATAATGTAGGACCAAATTCTCCTAAAATCAATTTGAAATGCTTTTAGGTATTACTGCAATAATGTAGACGTTTATATAAAATATATAAAAACCACAGCCTTCGATAATATCAATAAATTTATAGCAGACACTATTTTTGGTACTTTTCCAACACGTTTCTGTAGAATATGCCAGGCTTCGTATCGATAAAACCTTTGCACATATAACATACTACATACCTACTACCTACAGACATCTAAATGAGAACCGCTGCGTTAGCTATTTCTGGTAAGCTTCGTAATCTGGGTGGATGACGAGGCCAAGCGCTTGCAAAGCAAGGCTTCGTGTTTTCGTGCTGTGTCACTTCGCAGGAAACCAGCGATCCTCACACCATTCGAACTACAATCCAAACCGAAAACGTTACATTCATCGGGATCAACGTTTCCAGGACGGCTACTAGCCAGCATGATTAAATGAAGCACGACATATCCAAGCACCACAGCCGCAAACCACCAGCCCGAACTGGCCGCAGGGTTTTGTACGTAAATACCGTGTAAAAAAGCAGGCAGTGAGGTAGAATGTTTTCAAAAAGGTTAAATATTTGAAAATATTGTTAATCATGATCTAGTTGCCAGTTTTATTAAATGATCTTGTGATTGTCAAACAAATATTTTGCAAGGTCCCACTTTAGGTCCACTTCTCTTTCTTTTAATTATAAATTTGTAAAGATTCTACTAAGAAACAAGTTTTACAGATCGAAATTTTTTGATTTTCTATTGGTTTGGTACTTACCTTGACTACTTTAAATTTGCTATACATCTTATATGTATCTTATATGTATTGCCAGGAGTCTTGAGAATGTTGTTTCATCAAACGATAATGCTTTGAACAACGATACTTTATGCACTTTGAACATTGTAACTCTATCATCATTTCATTTTGCATTTAACCTTTAAGTACTAGCACCTATTGGACATGCATAAGTACTAGCATGGCGCCTACGAGGCACCATTGTAAAACTACTGCTATAAAATTAATGTTTTAATTTTAAATGTTTCTTGTTTTAGGAATATACAGTACCGTTCATGGAAGTTTGGGCAAGCTGACAAATTATATTAACTGTTTAAAAAAATTTTAAAATTATATAATATACGTTTCTGTGAGAAATTATTAAAACTAACCTTTTCTGGAAGCCTTTTACCAATTTCCAGGTAGTATTTGTCTATTAGAAGACCGTTATCATAAAATATATAATTATTTTGGAAATCCCCAATAATTACAGTGACAATAAAGATTTATAATAATCTCTAGGAGGTTAGTTGATTCACTCGTGTTACCTAGAAGTATTCGTATACCCTTTATAAAGTATTATAACATTTGTAAACGTAGTAGTTCTGAAGAGATTGTTATTGTGAACGTATCTGTGGTTCTGCAAGTGAAAAATAAAATAATTTCGGTTTGACTGCTTAAAATGCCCCGTGGAAAGCCTCTAGTTGTTTCAAAACGATCTGCTATTATTACCTTGCATCAGGAAGGGTACGCAGAAAGACGGATTGCGGATAAATTAAAAATAAAAACATCTACAGTACTTGATACTATAGTTCGATTTAAGACAACCGGTGACGTGCAAGATCGCAATCGGCCAGGACCGTCAAGAAAAACGACTTCTGCGAAAGATTTACGAATAGAAATAATTAGTAAGCGCAATAGAAGACTAACAGTATCAGAAATTGCTGCGTAATTCAATGAGCGAGATTCCAAAGTTTCTGTGAGTACTGTGAAACGTCGGCTGAAAGAGGTTGCATGAGCGAGTGGCTTGTCGAAAACCGTTACTCCGAAGAGGAAATTGGCTGAAACGACTGAAATGGGCACAAGCTCATAGAGATTGGACAGCGGATGATTTTAAAAACGTTTTGTGGACTGACGAAATCAAGTTTGAGGTTTTTGGAAATAGACGGAGAGTTTTCGTACGCAGATCAAGAGGCGAAAGAATGTTACGGGAGTCTATAGTTCCTACGGTGAAGCATGGAGGCGGATCTGTAATGGTTTGGGGTTGTTTCTCCTTAATCGGAACAGGGGACTTGCTCAAAATTGAGGGCATAATGAAAAAAGAAGAATATCGAAAAATCCTGGAGGAAAATGCCATACCGTCAGGAGTCCGATTAATTGGTCGTGGATTTGGATTTATGCAGCACAATGACCCCAAACATAAATCTTAATTTGTGCACCGATTAGCTGCAGCAAGAAGAAAATGAAAGAACCCTAAAAATTACGGAATGGCCGCCACAGTCCCCCGATCTGAACCCGATAGAGTTGTTATGGGAAGAATTAGACCGATGTGTTAGGGAAAAGTGTCCAAAATCGAAGGAACATTTGTGGACCATTCTCCAGGAGATATGGACAAGTTTGCCCAATGAAACATTAGGAAAATTAGTGAATCGGATGCCGAGAATAGTGGCAGCAGTCCTAAAGGCAAGAGGTGGATTTTTCGATGACAATCGGATTTAAATTATTTATATTACATTAACTTTTTCTTTTTAATAAATTTGTGTTTGAAAATATGTAAAATCATGTAAGTAAGTATTAAATACATGGCCATTTAATATATCTCTTATTTTCTTTGACTTCCGTACATTTTTTTGCTTGCCCGAACTTCCATGAACGGTAGTGTAGGTACCTGATATGATACAAATCGGCAAAATAACATATAAAAGAAACATTAATAAGTATTATGTACTATTTTTCATAACATTCATTACACAATTTTTTTGTATGCTCTGAACAAATATTTTTAAAACATTTAAAGCATATTTGTTTAGGATGGCGGTTATTTTTTCTAGGGCACAGGTAACACCGCTTTCTTGAACTTGTAGTTGGAATTTCTACAGGTTGAGGCTTAATTTCTAAACGCTCATTTAGAACTTTTCGAATTTTTCTTGGCAATTGAGGGTACCCCAAACGGTCTAATTAATATGGTTTTACAAGTTCTTGTCCTAATATTTTGAGGAAATTTCTACGCGCAGTGACTGATTCAATATTATTATGTTTATAAATAATGAAAGCATTTAACACAGACATTAATGAGATGGAAAAATAAAATCAATGGCCATCTCCTTGTTCGCCGTCCTACATTGTACGTAGCACAGTTACGTCCACTCCACCCTTAGTTGTATTATAAAATATCAAAGTTTCCGGTTTCTTTTCTTCTCCGGTATCTTGGTCAATGTTTGCATCATGGTGCATTGTGGAGAGCAGAAGAACTGCCTTAGATTTTGTTGGTACATAAGAAATCAACGTTGCATTTTTTGAAAATCCAAACAGTGTATTTTTTACAGTTCTATTCTTGTTGGGAAGAAACACTGCTGGAATTTCTCCTTTATTTTTGCGTATTGTTCCTACTAATGTTAAATTATGGTCCGACAATAAGCGCTCTGACAAGGATACACTTGTGTGCCAGTTTGTTGTCACATTTCTGCCAGTCTTATCGATAGGTTGGATTAATCGAACGACAATTTCCTCTGCAGAGTTACTGACTTTATAAGGTCTTAGCTGAGTTCCGGTATACACTTGCATGTTTACAGTATAAAAATTTTTGGCGTCACACAAAGCAAAAATGTTTATTCCATAGCGATTTGGTTTTGACGGAATATATTGTCGAAACCTGCAGCTACCACGAAATGCCACCAATTGTTCATCAATGGTAACGAATTCAGTGGGCGAAAAAAACTCAGTGCATTTAGAAACAATATTCTCGAATAAATCCCGTATTGGGGCAAGCTTATCTACTTGAAGACGTTCATTACGTGTAGTAATGTCATCAAATCTAATACAACGAAGTATAAATAAGAATCTTTTATAACTGATTGTTGTATAAAAAAATTGACTGGCTAAATCCTTATCAGAGAATAAGTCTTTGAAATTTAAATGAGATGATCACAGTACACCGGCGACAATGAGCAGTCCTATGAAAGCTTTTATTTCATTGTGTGTCACGAAATTTGCACAGCTGGCTCTTTGAAAGTTAGGTCTTACTTTCAACTCAATGTATTTATTTGTATTTTCCACCAATATTCCAATTACCCAATCGTCAAGGAATAGCGCGAATATAGCGGAAATTTCTTTTACATTCTTCGCACGACCTTTGCAACCAGGAAGATGAATAACAGTATTACTTTTTCGTGTTCGTGATGTTGGAGGGGGTACTTTATTCCAAGTTGTATCTTTACCTATGAAATTATAAACCATAAGTGCTAAATATTTTACAACAGTGTTTATTTTTACATACCTAAGTAAAAATCTGTAACATCAGATAACTCTTCCGTATTGCTATCATCTTCTTCAATGACTGAATCACTATCATGACTAGATACACTTTCATGATCTGAACCTAAATCGCTTTCGGGATAGATGTTTTCGTTATCAAATTTTATCCAAAAATCGCCACTTTCAAACAATTTCGCTATTTCTTCATCACATAATCCACGTTTACTACCCATAATGTCAACTGTACACGTTAAGGCTCAACGAACTACTAACTCAATATTCAATGGGCATAGATATTTTTAAATACTCTACTATAAATCACTCACAAAAACACCCGTTATGTATAATGAAAGCTCAAAAAAAAAACAAACGTAACTACTGACACGGCGCCTTTCAGACACCACCGAATGCGGGGTCATAAATTATCTTTTGTTTACATTTCAATGCATGCAATATCTGGATTATATCATGTTACATAGGTTTTAGAAACACCATTCGAGGAATACATATTAGGTAAACTGACGTAAATGAAATTTTGTGAAAGATATTACAATTTGTAAAAGACCTGGCGCCTCGTAGGCGCCATGATAGTACTTAAAGGTTAAAGGATTCCATAATTTACGGTTCAGTGAATATAAATCAACACTAGCTTACTTTAAAACATCTCTTTGTGACTTGGCATTATGTGCAAAAACCATGATTTCTTGTATGCATTCACACTGAGGTTATTTTTGACCATACGAGAGGCAGTTTTCATGAAAACATCACTCATTTGGCTTTGAATATGAAGATTGTTACTGGCCAGTCGTTTCTGTTCCTCTTTTTTTTTACATTTTAACGTTATGGCATTTCCTTCCATGTAATCCTTTCAACATCTCGAAAGATTTTATCAGGTTTCATATACCTACATATACTCATTGTCCAGTAAATGGAATCCGACTTTCATAATCATTCCATTCCATACGGAAGGCTTAAGTTTTGAAACATACTGATAATGAGTATACACACATGTGTCAAACTATAGCTCATAATTAAATATCATAGTAAGCGTAAAAATGTAATTTTTAGATTTTACTTGATTTGCATAATTGTTAAAATGCTGTTGAAATTTTCAATAGTAAACAGTTCTTTAGTAAACAAATTTTTTTCTGTTGTTCTATGTAAAAAGAATGACTGGAGTATTATGGTTAATTATATACGGGTCAATTTGCTGCCAGCCTTCTCTAAAACGTATGAAGCGAAAACGTTCTGAATAGTTTAGTAAAATTTTTAGTTCCGAAGTTTCTTTTTAATAAAAACATTGCGCTGCGATTGCGGAATTTACCAATAAAGCAAGTTTAAGTCTTGAAAAAATAACTATTTGTATAACAAGGGAGAAAATTACACTTTACTCCAGAGTCATACATACGATTTTCTTCCACCTTTCCTATTTTTGTGACAATTTTTCTTCTTATAATTACTACTTAGCTCAAAAACATTAAACTAGAAAATGTTATGACAAGCTATGGAAAAACTTCACATATAGGTGGAGAAAAAAACATTTATTTGTGGACTTTTCATTGATATGTCCAAGGATTTCGTTTCTATTCATTACTTTTAAGGAAATTGTCGTGTGATACGGCATGTGGTACTTACAAGGGAACATCCCGAACCCGTAAATTCCAAAAAAATTGAAACTTTGTGGACAAGTAGTCCTCACCCCAAGATGTTCGAAGCTATTTTCCTTATCGACCCAATTTCGTTTTAAGAGGGTGAAACCACCCCTGAAATTTTACTTGATTTTCGGTTTTTTGAAAATAATTCGATAACGGTTGGACCAAGTACATCAAAGTTATATATCAAAATAATCGTCCCTTTGAGCTCTATTACATATGTGAAAATAACATAGTATTTCTATTTAAAAATTTGGTGGTGCCTTCCCCCAGCCTTTCACGAATGAACCTATTCAAATGCTATATTGTGGATGTTATACAGCTCTTCAAGCAGTTTCAAAAACATGCTTCACTTTTTGTAAAACAGTTATTAAAAAAATGAGGAAAATTATTTTTAATATGTCGTCTTTAGAGACTGTGAAGGAATCTAACATAAATTTTGATGTTTTTAGATAGATATGTTTTAGAAAACAGAAATACAGATAAAAATGAATTAATATAATAATATTGCATGCCTTTCGGATGTCGATATTACAATTCATAGTGGTAGAAAAATTTATTCAAATTAACATATAAAATACATATTATTACATATTTTGTAATATATGGCTTATGTATACATGTGTATATATAATATATACGCTAGTAATTACTTAATTTGTATGATAATGCATTTTTTCATAAAAATGCTTAAAGCACAAAAAACTGTTGCACCAGGAACACCGTATTATAGCGCGCGCTCCACATATGGAACATCGCGATGGAATTTGAAAATCTTCTGTGAAGGCAAAAGTGACAGGATTATCGAAACGATTTAGCCGGTCCGCAATTGTAACCACTTTTGTGCCACGCATAAGCAAATAAATTATGATATTTTGAAGAAGATAATTGATTGTGCACTAAAGACTGTAATTTAATAATGTTGTTACGCGTATGCAAATTATTATCGTAGTTGTATAAGAGTATAATATCAGATAATTTCCTAACAAAATTTTTCTAAACACGATATCCAAAGACGTTTAAGGGTTGTATCATACCAGTGGTTTTCTTTGGTGTTGTGAGGATGTTCACATTCTTGTCGGCCGATATATGGTCTTTTAAGTTAGATGGACAATAACCAGTCCACGAATCTAGCAATAAAACTATTTGAGATCCTGTATTTGGAAGATATACCTTTGTGAACCATTCCGTGAATAATGCTGTTGTTAGTTTTCCGGATGATGAAGCAGTTACATAAATATTTTCTGCGTGGAACATCGATTCTACTACTCGTGGTCCAAATGTACCACTTTGTTCTTTCAAACCCATGAATAGGGACGACAACAAACGTCCAGACGCGAATACTGTAGGAAGTATGGTTTAGCTGTGTGTTATAGCGAATATAAATTGCACAATACTTTCAACTGCTCGATCCTTGTGGAGCTAACGTGCGATCAGAGTGCAATTCCAAATTGAATCCACTTTCGTCAGCGTTGAATGTATTAGTAGAGCCTACCTTCGGAATCTAAGGTTTTACTTCTTCTACGAAAGCCGACGAAATTTGATTTAACTCTGCCGCGTCTGTACCATATGAACGGGTTATAAATTTGGTAATTTTTCTAGAAACTATCCTATATACTTTCTTGAAGTTCCATAACCAATGTGGGGATGCGGTGAAATTTGTTAATCCGATTTCTTCATTGGCTTCCATAGCCCATTTACGAAGATCTAGGTTGTGAATTATAGCATGCGCTTCGCTGCTAGTAACAAATTTATAAAAAGATATTCCGAAATTTGTAATAATTTCTCTTTTCGTGTTCCTCCTTTTTGTATTGATACCTCCCATCCCATACAATTTGTGAATACAAAAATGTCTTAAAATTAGCCTGCAATTTCTTACCTAACACATGGGCTGAAAAGTCCCGCGCCTAACACATAGATGGCGCTAGTTTTATTGCATTCACCTGTTTTGCAGTTAGTACTAACCTTAAAAAGACAGCTGTTAAAATTTCATGATATTCTGTTCATTAGTTTGTGAGTTATTGTGCTAAGAGTGACGCTACTTTTGTTATTTCCAAAACAATGGATCAAAAACAATTTCGTGTTTTAATTTTACACTGCTTACATGTACGCATGAGGAAATCTAATTAGATATCCTCATTTGTAGGTTTTTGTCGAGTAAATTACTGCAAACGCTTCTACAGAACTGAACAAATCGTATTGCTACTAATTCTGATGCGACAGTAGTCTCAACTACTGGCTTAAACCGCCATAAGTTAATTAATTGAAAAGTAATGCCATCACCTATCCACCATCTATGGACGCGCGTTTCGATGTTATACATCTCGTCGGCATAGCTTTGTGGAAGGTAATGGCATTTCAATATTTTAAATCGTATATATACGAAGTAGATGTTTACATGTACGCATGAGGAAATCTAATTAGATATACTCATTTGTAGGTTTTTGTCGAGTAAATTACTGCAAACGCTTCTACAGAACTGAACAAACCTACAAATGAGGATATCTAATTAGATTTCCTCATGCGTACATGTAAACATCTACTTCGTATATATACGATTTAAAATATTGAAATGCCATTACCTTCCACAAAGCTATGCCGACGAGATGTATAACATCGAAACGCGCGTCCATAGATGGTGGATAGGTGATGGCATTACTTTTCAATTTACACTGCTTCTTGATGGGAAAAAATACCGTTCAAGCGAAGCAATGGCTTGAAAAGTGTTATGGGGACTCCGCTCCATCAGAAATAACAATAAAACGTTGGTTTGCTGACTTCAAACGTGGTCGTAGAGACACACCGATGATGCAGAACGCAGTGGACGTCCAAATGAGGCGGTAACACCAGAAAACATCAAAAAAATCCACAAAATCGTTTTGAATGATCGAAAAGTGAAGTTGCGTGAGTTAGCTGACATCGTAAAGATATCAAAAGAACGTGTTGGCTTTATAGTGCATGAGCATTTTACTATGAGAAAGCTCTGTTCAAAATGGGTGCCGCGTTTGCTCACTGTTGACCAAAAACAAGAACGTGTTGATGCTACTGAGCAGTGTTTGGCCATGTTTAAACGTAACAAACCGGAATTTTTGCGTCGATATGTGACAACGGATGAAACATGGATCCATCACTTCACTCCGGAATTAAAACGATCGTCATCTGAGTGGACAGCAACTGGTGAACCTCGTCCAAAGCGCCCGAAAGCACAACAATCGGCTGGAAAGGTTATGGCCTCGGTATTTTGGGATGTGCGTGGTGTAATATTCATCGACTATCTTGAGAAGGGAAATACCATCAACAGTGAATATTATATAGCGTTACTGGAGCGTCTGAAGGCCGAAATTGCAAAGCAACGTCCGCATATGGCGAAGAAAAAAAATTTTGTTTCATCAAGACAACGCACCGTGTCACAAGTCAATCAAAACAATGGCAAAACTACATGAATTGAACGTCGAATTGCTCCCACATCCACCGTATTCGCCAGATTTGGCTCCCAGCGACTACTGGCTGTTCGCAGACCTAAAAAAAATGCTCACCGGTAAGAAATTTCGCTCGAATGAAGAGGTTATCGCTGAAACTGAGGCATATTTTGAGGCAAAAGATAAATCGTTTTACAAAAGTGGTATTGAAATGTTAGAGCGGTGCTGGAATGATTGCGTTGTTCTTGATGGAAATTACGTTGATGAATAAAGCTAATTTTGAACAAAAAAAAACGTGTTTTCTTTGTCAGGCCCGGGACTTTTCAGCCCATGTGTTATATAATTGTTGTAAAGACTTTACTCTCTTAAATCTATGTTTTACAGCTTCAAATGAAGGTCGATTTTTCCCAGATTTCCAGAAGGTAACAGCTTTTGTCTTATATTCTAAATCGACAAAATCTTCTTCTTCTGGTGCACATTCTTCTTCTTCAAATTGTATAACTTCTAAGACTTCTTACCGTGAAGGTGGATATCTATCATCAACAAATTCTACAGAATGTGGCCTAAATTCTTGCAAGAATTCTAGCGTTACGTCGCTATCTACTTCAAAGGCTGTATCGTCCCGAGATCTAATTAATATATTCTTCAATACGTCGTGTATTTCACTTTCTTCATTGTTGAAAACTATTGGACGATTATCATTTGCGACATTAAATGTCAGTATTAGTAATCGAAGTACATTTACTGGATTTACTACCATTGTTGAACCAATACTCTAATTCTCACAGTCAGATGCAGTATTAAAAAGTTACAAAAGTGACTTTTTCTTATATACTTATTTTTATCCAAACAAATCAACAATTTTAAACTATTACATATTAACTATTACTCGCATTAAAGATTATTGTACTTATAAGTATAAGTCATACTTTATCATTGTTATCATATGTATGTACAGCTGTCGTCGCACTATATCTGCCCTCATAAGTATCATTACCAATTTACAAATTCATATATCGAATTTTAAAGAATTAGTAAACCCATTGCATAAATTATTCTATCACCTTGATTGTGAGTCAGTAATAGAGATATCCGAAATACGCGTACACATCGAAGATAATACATTATTCACACAATATCTGCGGATTACCTTTAACATATATATTGTTTTGCACAGGCATTGACAATTACATAAAGCGACGTATCCTGAGGCAAGTTTTTAGGTTCATTCGTGAAGGGGAGGGGGAAGGCACCACCAAATTTTTAAATAGAAATACTATGCTATTTTCACATATGTAATAGAGCTCAAAGAGACGATTATTTTGATATATAACTTTGATGTATTTGGTCCAACCGTTATCGAATTATTTTCAAAAAACCGAAAATCAAGTAAAATTTCAGGGGTGGTTTCACCTTCTTAAAACGAAATTGGACCGATAAGGAAAATGGCTTCGAACAGCTTGGGGTTAGGACTACTTGCACACAAAGTTTCAATTTTTTTGGAATTTACGGGTTCGGGATGTTCCCTTGTTAGTTAAATTTCAAAGAAGAAATTTATTAAAAATAAGGAGTATTTCAGTATCTTTGAATAATACCCAGAAAGCGCAATGCCTATCTCCTTTCATAGCCAACTTGTTCATGAACAAATTTCAAACAGATCTAAAAAAGAGCAATGAATACTTTCCTAGAGTCTGGCATAGCCACATAGATATTTTCGCGGATTTAGATACTAACAATAGGAAAAGTACTAACCCTGAGTTCTTAGCGACACAACTCATAAACCCAAGGTATGTCAATAACGTTTCCTGGGAAACGCCAGACCTCCTTCGTACAACTACTTAGGAGTCAAATGAACCTTTATCAAAGCTTTCGGTGAGCAGCTACAAAAGGCTAGTTCTGCTGTGGTTATTGGAAATATACGTTCATCGGACATGGGAGGCTGGGATGCAATTTTAAGCTGTTCTCTTCGGTGATGGTTCCGGCAGTGACATATGGAATCGGAATTTGGAGAAACATACACCTACACTATACCGAGAAAAGTGCAGGTGTTCTTGTTTAAGAGGGAACATAACAAAAATAATTCAGAATTTCAAATTGATTTACCGACATTTTTTTATTAAAAGGCTTCTGACGTTTATTGACAGTGAATGTGATTTTGAAAATTCTGAAAAAAACATAAATTTTGCCATTGCACTTATATGGATTACAGCTGCTTGGAAAAAGGTATCTCCTGCTACAGTTACAAAATGTTTTTCCAAGGCCGGATTCTCTGATGTTGAGAATTATTTATTGTGCAATAGCAATGGTGAAACTTTATGGATGTTTGCTGAAACAGTTCACTAAAACCTTTACCACAACACTTAATTCGTACTGGATGCACGTTTCGATAGCCAAGCTATCATCATCAGCAGCAAGACTGAACTAGATTTTAGAGTATCCGTTTAGTTTTTATGGATGTTTCTCGAATTTTACTTACATGTTTTAATTACGGCAACCTCTATATAACGACCAATACTGTTTCTTTTTTCGGTGGCCGTTATTGACCGGTTTTACTGTATATCCATACATTGCTTTATCGATCGAAAATAACTGATTTATAATTCAGTACTGTTCATTATTTCATTAAATAATTATTATAAGAATAATCAATGTTTGTGCTCCCCATAATTAGCTCATAATACACTAGAATTTGCTAAAGAAAAAAAATCGATAGAAGGCAAGTAATTGTCTTACATACATCTAATTATCCTCAATAATTTCAATGCATAAATACATCCTTCTCGTCCTTGAAAAAACAGTTTCATATTCTTTTCAAGGGTTTGAATTACGTAAAGTTTTCTTTTAAGTAAAAGTATTGGATGACGTGTAACTAGTACAGCGCGTTGACTACAGAATTAAATCAGGTGCGGATTCAGAATCATTAAAGTTGGATATAAGATTCCTATAACAAATGCTTTATATCATGCCAAGTAATTACTGCTGTATTATCGTTAATATTAAAATAGTCCTCTAATTAACTCATGGTAAGCATTCCTTCTTTAAATATGCATAAGTTTACTAGGGCAGATCAGAAAATCTCTATTTAGAATGATCGTAACGGTGACTTTTAAAGTAAAACATGGGATAGTACTTAATAGATGATTCAATAATAATCACTGTGCTCGAATTGTAGACTTTTTTTACAACAAGCTGGGAGTGGACCTAATTCGAATATGCTGAATCCAATGGTGCTAACCGTTTTTCAAAGTTAGCTAGCGTTTTCGAGCAACTTCAATTTAAAGATTTTAGTCCCAAAGACCCAAAAAAAAACATAATTCTTATCATTTTTTGAGCATTTATTGAATTTAAATCGATAGAAATTGATCGAATAGACATCGTATCGACGAATACACATCGCATAGAAACTATTTGAAAAAAATTGAATCGATTCAGTTGATTTTTCATCATTTTTTGCAAAAAAAAGCATTTTTCTTGATTCTTTTTATTTATCATTCTCTGATTGTCCGGATTCTTCTGTATCGTCATCTTCTTCTTGTAAATTCCAACAAATGTCGCCCAAAAGAGCGTGTAGCTTTTTACCGCTATACCAATGTTCGAGCCTTGCCGTCACTTGATGAAAACGCTCGCCATGCTCCTCGGATTCGTTTGGTGATTGTTCGGCGAATTTTTCTACATGGGAATTCAAAAAATTAATTTTTAATGAAGTTCGAACGTTTAAAACGGTGAAAAGCAGTGAGCATGTCTTCAATTAATATTGTCCAATTTTCGGATCGATGAATTCCGGGAACATTGTCAATAACCGCTTTCACACAATCCCATGCCACAAGCTCCATGTTAATAAGTGCATTTTCAAATCGTTTGTCCCTCATCAAACGACGAATGTCTGATCCATTAAAATATTCTTGTAAAATAAATATAATACAAAATGAAATTTCAATAGATCAACATTCAGATTCAGACATCTACCTTCTTTTATTTTCATCCCGCTTAACCGTGGAATTATTATTATTATTATTATTATTATATAGCTTTGGCGGACGCCACTGGCCAGTTACCCCAGACACCCAACAACCCGAATGTACACAGGTATCAAAAACACAGACACACTACACACCCGGGGACGATCGGGTGGCTCACAAAAAAACAACAAAGGTAGGCCCCACAGGGTAAAAGGTAAAACCCACAAAAGATAGAAACACATAGGAGTATCAAAAGCTATATCATAATATTTTCTCTACTTAAAAATGTGAAAAAACAGAAGTTTACTTCAAAGCTACCCTGAGCGAGAATATAATTAACGTTTAACGGTAACTGCAACCCCATATTTATAAGTTCTGTTACCAATCTGTCTGCACTGTGCTTCTTGCATCCTAATATGATGTGATTCATGTCACCTATTACATTACAGCGATCGCATAAATCATTGAATGCATTTCTTTCTGGGTTCAATGCTTCAGCCAAGTACCGATTGGTACTTGGCTGATGGTGATGACCCACGTGTCTTCGAAAAGGCCTTCCCGAGTTAATTATAATTTGTGTGGTGCGGAATGTGCCATGAATATTGTGTTTGTTATGGTAGAACTTTTCGAATCCGATTCTCTGAAATTAGTCCCTCTGCAAAACCCAACCAACGAAAAATATAATCCTCCAGTCGGCTCCCCGTTGTCCGGCGGTGTCCATTGTCGAGAGGTGTCCGTTAAGGGAGGGTTTATACTGTATACCTAATGAAGTTTATGATTAATTTTCATGTTTAGAACCTGCGCACTGGTATACACGGCAAGATTGAGGAAAATAAAACTCTATTTAGAAAGTACAACATGTGTGAAATGCAAAACATGAATCCAGATCCACATTACTAACAAAGAAGCCGTTGACCTCGTTGATATGGTAATGTCACGTTCCGGTTCGGTATAACGGAAATTTTCACTGATAGTCCGCTGCTAGGAAACCTACCAGGTTCCGATTCTAACAGCGAGCAATGGATTTCAGACATTTTTTTTTGGTAAAAGCTGCGGTTTAATTGTGTTAAACCGCAATTGCGTTTGAGGTTAGATCATTGCAATCGCATTAATGGATAAACTAAGGAAATATCAATATTATCGATGTTAGTTACTTGTGCAATTACAATGTTTTGTTGACTTTGTTGACTAAGCGCATAAAAGTTTACACATAAAATAGAAGGTAAGAAATAAATTATAAAACGTGCTGAAACACTTACTGTTTTAAAAGTCTTCCGTGAAATCACAAACTGGGTAACATCTGTTAAATATTTGAATCATTAGATATGTTTCCACAGCTGTTTCAGTCAAATGAGTACGTCGTGCGGAATAAATGTTTTTTAATGCCGAAAACGACCGCTCGACATCTAGCGATGTAATATTTGCATATTTAAAATAATCTATGAAGCAACTTAATGCATCTTCACACGCACCTTCACAAATTCGTCTTAATATAAGAAAATTGGAGTCTTTCTCTAAAACACTTTCAAATTTTCGTATTGCACCCCAACTTGTTTCGTCTTCTACAGCGCATAACTGTGCGTGAACATCATTCACAATTTGAACAGAATCCACTAGCAACATCGAAACATTTTGTAATTTTTCTATTCCCTCCGCTACTCCGAAGTAATTTTTGTGAATAGTTTGTACATCTCTTTTAACCTGGCTATCTTGAAATATTTCCTGGCTTTTCTTGATTGCTTCAGCTTCTGTCGGATTGAATTTTAAAACTACCTTCTTTACTTGATCAAAATATTTGTTGTAGTAAAACGCAGCCTGCAACCATGTTCCCAAACGTGTAACAATCGGCTGTAGTGGTTCGGGTAAATCAGGACATAGTTCGTGAAATAGTTGGGTACGTTTCGGGGACTTTAGAAACACTCCCTTTGTACTAGCAATCAATGCATTTACTAGTGGAAAACATGTAGGAATCGTTTGTGTCGCAAGATTTAGAGTATGGATTTTACACGTTACATATAAGAAGTTACCACTGTGTTCTTTAAGAGATTGGCCCAAAGAACACATGTTTCCGGCACCATCACTCATAAACATTAAAAGTTGCTTAGTTGAAACTTCAAATTTGTTCAATGAGTTCAACACCACCTTTAAAATCTCATCGGCAGTACAATTTATAACTCTTTTGGAAGCAAGTGAGAAGGAGGATGACGGCCGATGTGGTTCCATTGTACGTACCATTACATTGGCCACAGAATGTTTTTGACGATCTGTTGTTTCGTCCACACACAACCACAGTTTTTTATCTTTCAATAGCAAATGGCACTACATTTCGTATCGATGTCCGACTAGGTAATTTACAGTCCGCATATTTATTCCAGAAGGAGACAAATGCTTCTTTGTCTAGTAAACGAAACGATAGATTACATAAAATAAGAGTAACACATAAATCAAATATAAATTTTTCTTGGTCTCGTATGCCACTTTTTGCAGAAGAATGCTGTTTGCTTTCGATGTGACGTTGACAATGACTTCTGGACCAACACATTAAAGGGATTTTACAAACTAGACATTGAATTTTAGCGCCATCAAAAATTAAGCCCGGCATGTCCACTATAAAGTTAAAGCAAACATAAGCGTACAATTACGAAATAAATTACGACAGCCTACATATACACAGAACTACTCGCATACAGCATCGATTTAGTACTGACGCTGTGAACGCATGAAATAAATAATCGCCGACTCCGCACCACATGTCTAGTACACTGACTGTTACCGCTGTTTGCCCAGACTAGTAATGAGGACTTCAAAAATAGCCTTAGAAAAATTGTAGGCTCACTGGGTTCTTTGCGCTTATACCCAACTTTTGTTTTTCTTATGGGCTCCATATTGATCTTTTACATTTTTGAAATGGTCATAAAAATTCTTTCCAACCATGAATAACATCCCTATGTACAATTGTAATTGTAGTTGTATATTTTTTTGTATATTTGACCAATGGTATGTATACATGTAACAATACAATATAATGTAGTATATGTAATATAACAAGCTAATATAAAAGAAAAAAGATAATTTATATATGACAAACAATTACATATTATAAGAACAGATACAAGGCAAAAAATAATAATAATAACTGTTAGTCAAAACTATAAAATAGTACCGTAGGTCACAAACAGCTAACACAAACAAAAACCAAGTTCATCCCAACGTTCAGAGCCCAACAAAGTATTCCTCTAAGGAGTACAATGCGCGCAAAGGCAAAATATTCTTTAAGTGCTTTCTGAATAGCCTATTGTCCGAAGTTTTATTGTGGTTGGGCAATGTATTGTATATTTTTACACTTACTCTCAGGTAAGAATTAAATGATTTATTTTTCGTAAAATTATGACGAATAAATTCAGGATTACGAATACTGTAACTATGGGCATCTGAATTAAATTGAATTGAATTCAATGAAGAAAAACTATGGAAAATAGCAAAATTACGATTTGACCGTAGTAGGCTGTGATTTAACGTATGTGCTTGCTCAACAATTGTAGCGGTCGTACTACTTAAAAATGGCTCACAAGAACACTGATATAAATTTGACGACCTAACATCACTAAAACAAAAATAAGAGTAATATGAAACGTACTAATACCATTTAATCAAAATGAGAGAAATCAGAGACAACATTGAAAAGAATTAACAAACTCTTAGAATAACGGCTGAAGTAGGTGTTGAAACAAGCTACCATTATCTCGTATCTATCTACAACGTTTAACGACTGCCTCACATGATCGCCTGATTGTTTCTAGACCAATTCCGTTTAGACCTGCTTCAACTTCCCGACGTAATTCTTCTACGGTTTCATAGGATCTCGAGTACACCAAAAAAAAATCGAAAGGTGTGAGATCCGGCAATCTAGTAACACCACCTTACTGGTCCTCGATTTCCAATCCACTTATCAAGATATTCGTTATTTAAAAAGTTTGTCACTATTTAAGCATTGTGTGCAGCTGCTCCGTCTTGCTGGAAAAACGTATTTTGCAAAGTAGCAAGCGGGAGATCCATTCATTTTGCTACATTTGTCTGCACGAGCCTTAAATATCTAGCCGAGTTTAAGTTTTCATTATAAAAGATAGGGCCAACAATGTGGGTGCCAATGACACCCATCCGTACATTAAACCCTCTTTTCACTTGCCCGACTCCACGAATTAGATATATATTTTCATTGGACCAAATAACAGTATTTTAGCGATTAAATAATGCACAGTTGGTGAAGCGACTCTCGTCCAACCATGGAATTTTCATAGTAAAATGTGGAATTTCATTATGTTTTCTGATGAACCATTGATAAAATTCTTCTCGTTTTTCTTCTCAATTCGTCACCCTTTTGAAGCCCTTGGCACGGTCGCTCACGATAGAGATGGTATTTGTAACGTTTTAAAATGCTACCGACTGTTGATCGGGCAACGCTTATGGTATTTTCATTTTCACGTAAAGAAGGACGGGGTTTCTCAACGACATATTGCAGGACCATAATTTTTTTTTTTTTGGTCTGTGTACTTATTCCTTTTTGACTTAATGAACTTCCGTAATTTATTAAATTTTCATGTAATCGCCGAAATGTGCTTGCGATTGTTTAATAGACGAATGGATGGATGCCAGCCTACTACGGTCAAATCGTAATTTTACTATTTTCCATAGTTTTTCTTCATTGAACATAGGAATGTTATACATGGTTGAAAATCATTATTTTTGCCTATTTCAAAAATGTAAAAATCCAACAAACCCAGTGAGTCTAGAATTTTTCTAATGCCATTTTATACGACTGTATTTTTTATAATAAAGAAAATATTAAGGTTTTTATAAAACGCACACTTTTGGTTTTTACCCTGTATCTCAGTAATGGAATGGATTTAAAAAATGTAACCCCGGATTGTACTTCGCCGTATAAGTGCGCAATTTTTTCCCCATTTAACCGACCTTATATCTCTAACGGTTTCCCATACACCCATGTACTTCATGTTATCCTGGGCACCCGGCATACTGTAATTTTATCAGTATCAGAGGTATTGTTTTTCTACATTAAACCAATTGATTTTAACGATCGGTAAGAATGAAAACTGTCCTCAAACTTTGATGTTACGCGAACTCTCTATGGCAGCGCGTCACGCACTCAAAACCCCGGGTTCGTAAACATCTAGTTTTGCTTGGAAAATAAAACACTTAGCCAAATACGTGTTCACTCAACGGCGAGTTGAACTAAACAAAAAGATTGTACTAGCGTCCCTTCGCCCCTTTGTTCACGATAGCATTTGTCAGACATCACGGCCAATTACGACACACGTTTCATAATAGACAATATTTTAAATTATTTCAAATGAAACTTTTTTCTTTAAAAATACCTTATTACAACGTCTAATCTGCCATGCATGTTCGCGTTTTAAAGCCTAGCTGTATGACCTTCAAAAGTATAGACATTTTCCACAGGATGTGACGACTTCTTACCGAGTAATGTTTAAATACATAAAGGTTTAAGTAAAATTCATTATAGAATAATATTTTTTAAGGATTCAGTATTGGATTAACATTCTTATTCAATTACATGCACTATTGTGTATGCGCAATAGTGTATGTAATAATGTAATGTACTTACATAAAATAACGGGGCAACTTTCATGGAAAAAATTACAACCTTGGAAAATACCGTTCACTTGAAACTGATCTCCATAGCTGTGAAGGTAGGATATAAACAAATGGAGATTGACAATTCACTTATAATAAATGAGTACCTACAGCTATTATTTTTTCAAATCTTAAGAACAAGGTCTCGAGATATCTAGAATAAATTGAGTATTCGATGAAAACGAACTAACAAGGGATTCCATGGTGTCGATCACCGATCGAATTGAAAGATTTGTAGGACTCATCGCGTGTTGTAAAACGCCGCCCACGAAGCCCACGTTTAGGAAGTGAAATCTACCCCTGTCTTTTCGTCGATTTTCAGATTTTTGTAATGTACACCGTTATTATGAATAAAAAAATAATATGTTTCACCAAATTCGTCTATCAAACTAGCGCAAATAAGATTTCATTGACCCCTTTGCCACTACCCTCCACCCCCTTGCAAAATGAGGTTCAAACGGAAAAGAACAAGATGTACGTACAAGCAAATATCATTTAGGCTGATATACTGAAATGTTATAATACAGGGAAATTGTTCAAAAAATTGAAATTTTTGTAAATCAATTAAATAATTAGATGAACTGAAGCTCGGGAGTGTTCTTACACACTCTATCGGCAATTTTAAACGAATTTTTAAAGTTTAAAAATGCAAATTAACCTGGATTTCTAAGGCGATGTCATATAAACTTTGTTTATATGGAACTCACGGGGAACTGTCAATTCTCAAACTTCAACCTTCACTTCTACCTTGAAATTTTACTATGATTTAAATATTACACACTTTGAAACTTGGAACGTAATCAAAATACGAGTTGCCTCGATGAAAGTTTGACCAAATGTAATCAAATTAATTCGCGTCCCTTCACTCCACTATTTTAATCGCGATGGCGATTGTTTTTTTCCACAGCAAATTTTGATGATATTTTCCAAATATAATACAGGGTCTTTCATTAAGAGGTATCATTTTAAGTCAACAAAAAAAACGGAATATTTTCATAAAAGGTGGTTATATTTTTATTTTAATCCAGAGTACAAACTCTGAGGTTAGTAATGGAACACAATATCTTCCTCGGCTCTGCCTACAAACGGTCATTCTTTTGATGAAATTTTTCATCACGTTTTCGCATAATAGCGGCTGTATTTCGCCAATGGGAGCTTTACTATTGTCTTTGAATACTTTAATCGTTGCTGGAGCATTGGGGTAGACTTTATCTTTAATGTAACCCCAAGGAAAAACATCTAATGGTGGTAAATCGCACGATCTCGGCGGCTAATGGAAGTCCTCACACGCCCAGGAAATTTTTCACCCAATAGAACCATTATTTCGCGAGCTGTGTGGCAGGTGGCACCGTCCTGCTGAAAATAAACGTCGTCCACATCCATAGCATCAATTTCTAGCCAAAAAAGTCGGTCAACATCGTTTGGTAACGCAATCCATTCACTGTAACGATCGAACCAGCAGCATTTTCAAAAAAGTATGGCCCGATTACACCGCCAGCCCAAAAACCGCAGTAAACTGTCGCTCGTTGTGGTTGGAGAGGTTGTTCGACTATTCCTTTTGGGTTTTCGGAGCCCCAGATGCGACAGTCTTGTTTGTTTACGTACCCAGACAGATGAAAATGGGCCTCAACACTCAAAATAATTTTGTTGAAAAAATCATGATCTTGTTCATGCATTCCCAGCACCCAATCAGCGAATGTACGGCATTGTGCGCTTGTAGGCCAAGATCTTTATGCAAAATGCGGTGCAAACTGACTTGTGATATCCCCAATTCCTATGATCGTCTCGAAATGGACAAATCTTGGTTTTCAGCTACACTCTTAGCTACAGCGGCGATATTTTCAGCTGACCTGGCCGGACGAGCACTTGTCCGAGACGTTCGAATTTATTGATTAAATTCGCTATAGCTGTGCGAGAAGACGCTTGATGATGACCAAAAGCAGTACGAATTTTACGAACCGTTCCCGCGATATTTTCACCATTTTTGTAGTGAATTTTCACTATTTCAATGCGTTATGCGAGTGTGTATCGATCGATATCTGAAAATCTCCTAGTTTTTACTTCTCAAATATCGCAATTACAGTTGTATGTTGACAGTTCAAAAATGGCGCGAAATTTAAAATAACACCTCTTGTTGAAAGACCTATTATGACGATGAAATTTCGATGAATAAACCTATATTCAACGAAATTGCTGTAGTGACTCGACTAGATGACTCAAAATATATTATTCTATGACCTCAAACCCAACCGATAACCCAAAAATGACGTTCTACTTAATAACTTTATGATAGATATTTAATTTACGAAACCCTGCTAGAAATACCTCTGAATTTACTCTGTTGTTTGTTGTAGAATCGTTTTTCATTGATTTTCAAGATTTACGAAATGGAGAAATTGTACAGAAGAGGAGATTCGTCGCCATTACCCCGCATTTGTCGTTATCTTCACTTAATTAAATTATTTAATACCTACACTCCGTTGATCGTAGGCTCGGGGAGGAATAGAGGCTTCTGAAAAAGAACTAAAACACGCCAGAGGGAATTTCACATTGGTCAATTGGCCATACTGAATACACTACACGTCTTCGATTGACAGCTGTGTTTGACGATGTAAATATATACCACTTCAATATATACTTGCTTCGCCCTTAGCCCTAACTACACCGAAAAAAGTGAAATGTATGTTTAGCATAGAATAAATCCAAACAATTTTAATTAGTAACCTTGAATATTATATATTTAATTTTAGCAACGAAAACAGTGTCAATGTGTCCTGAAATAAATTAAACTGTTCCAACCCAATTGGTTGTAATTCGTCTAAACAGTCAAGTAAAAAATGAAGTACCTTTTGTAATAGAAAAATGATTGAAATTGTTTGCATATCTTTTCACCAAAACCATTTGTTTGTTTTTTTCAGTTGTTTTGTTATTCTAGGCTGTTGTCGTTCAATTTTTTAATAAGAAAACTATTTTTTTTCAAGATATTAGGAGTATATTATTACAGTTGTAAAGTTTAAATACAAATAAATAAAGTAAGTGATTTACATGCTATATTAATTGTACAATTTGTAGCGATGGCGTCGGCATCGAAAGGAGTTGGCATTAAAGGAAATGTTATCTACAGCCAAGACAGAAAAATTATATATAAATATTATTGTTATGAAACGCCATTTAAATATCCCCACATATTGAATCTTCTTCTTAAGGTAGTAGTAAGTTTAATCTTGATCATATTTGTCTCCCGAGCATTAATTGTGAGGGGGAGTGATTTGTAGTTGAATATGGCATTATTATTCGGTATCGTGTTAGAATTTTCTGAACCTGTTCATGCATATCTGCATTTTTGCATTGCAGGCTTAACACTGAGTTCTTTAGTGTTTGCACAAACCTTTCAGCTCGACCATTGATGGCTGGATTATAAGTAGCTGTAAATTTTCATACTATACCATTTTGTTGAAGATACTCCTGAAATTCTTTTGAAGTAAAAGTTCTGCCATTGTCTGTTACTATGACTTGGGGTGTTCCAAATAATGCAAAAATATCTCTGCATATTTTAATTGTCGTTCTCGCTGTTATATCTTCAATGATATATGTAAGAGGATATTTGGAAAAGGCATTCACCATTGTAATGTAAAATTTCCTCGTGTAAGGTCCAGCAAAATCCGCATGTACTCGTTGGGAAGGGTAAGTAGTAGGTTCCCACATTTGTATTTCTGCTTTCTTTACTAAACTACATGCTTTACACGTTCTAACCATATTTTCAATATCGATATTTTCGGGGTAGTTAGAGATGAAGTACATGGGTATATTGGAAACCGTTAGAGATACAAGATTGGTTAAATGGGGAAAAAGCTGCGCACTTATACGGCTAAGTACAATCCGGGATTACATTTTTAAAAATCTATTCCGTTACCCGACGTAGTTCTTCTACGGTTTCATAGGATCTCGAGTACGCCAAATTTTTTAAATAGCCCCATAAAAAAGTCGAGAAGCGTGAGATCCGACAATCTAGCAGGCCACCTTACTGGTCCTCGATTTCCAATCCATTTATCAAGATATTCGTTATTTAAAAAGTTTGCCAGTGCCAAATGCGCCATCTTGCTGGAAAAACATATTTTGCAAAGTAGTAAGCGGAAATTCCATAACTCATTCTACTACATTTGTTTACAAGAAGCTTAAATATCTAGCCGAGTTTAAATTTTCATTATAAAAGATAGAGCCAACAATGTAGGTGCCAATAACACCCTATACATTAAACCCCCATTTCACTTGCTGCTTGACTTCGTGGATTTTCATTGGACCAAAAAGCAATATTTTTGGGATGAAATAATCCGCAGTTGGTGAAGCGACTCTCGCCCGACCATAGAATTTTCATAATAAAATTTGGAATTTCATTATGTTTTCTGATGAATTATTGAGAAAATTCCATTCTTCTCATTTCGTCACCGTTTTGAAGCCCTTGGCAGGGTCACTCACGATAGGGGTAGTATTTGTAATGTTTTAAAATGCTACTGGCTGTTTATCGGACAACCCTGTGGTATTTTCAATTTCGCGTAAAGAAGTACTGGGTTTTTCAACTACGGCTTGAAGGATCGTATTTTCTTTATTTTCGTCTGTGTGCTTATTCCTTTTTGTCTTAACAAAATTTCCGTAATTTATTAGATTTTCACGTAGTCGCCGAAATATGCTTCTACCTGGCTGAGGTCTTTTCTGGGTATTTATTGAAATACATTTCTGCGCCCATGTCATCATTTCTCCGAGAGAGAATGAAACACTCCCAACATATCATATTTATCTCTGTACGAAAAATCATCGATTTTAAAATCACACATCATTGACTTTTTACACCACAGAATCTGTTTGACAGTTAGAAAATTATGAGCTGTTACGATTGTTTAATAAATGTATGGATAGGTGCCAGCCTACTACAGTCAAATCGTAATTTTGCTATTTCTCATAGTTTTTCTTCATTGAACATAGGGATGTTATACATGGTTGAAAAGCATTTTTTATGACCATTTCAAAAATGTAAAAATCCAATACGGCGCCCGTAAGAAAAACAAAAGTTGGGTGTAAGCGCAAAGAACCCAGTGAACCTTGAATTTTTCTAATGCAATTTTTGAAGTCCTCATTACCCCTATGCTGAAAATTTGATGATTGATGACTAGAGCTCGGATTATATGCAAAATGCATATTTGGTATGAAAAGGTATATCAACAAAATTTTGAGGTTTTTGGATTAATTGAATGTTTTCTAATTAAAATAAGCCAATTAAAAAATGCATATAATGCATATTTTTCTAACTTAATGCATTTTTTAGCGAATGCTGCATATTTGTGCATATTTGTCTTAAATTGGAAGTTTAACCGAAAACTAGGTACCTCGAATTCCACTTAACAACTAAACCGAACCCCATTAAGCCGGATGCCGACAAAGCGCCCGGCTTATGTTTATACGATTATTCTGGGAAAACTCTAAGTATCAAACGTTTAAAATGGTTTGCCTAAAACACATTTCCTTCATTTGATCTCTTTCATTCGTTGTGTCTGTTACATCCATATACCGTAAAACCTGCAATATGCCGAAAGTTGAAAGTTTAGTGTATTCCTGGATAAAAAGTTACCCAGAGTTAGTGTTCGACCAGAGTTCACAAAATAAAGTATTTTGTACAGCATGTGGAAAAAACGTAAGTACCCTTACCGATATTTGTGTCATTTAATTATTTTTATGATTTTATAATTAACAGTTTCAAAAAATATGTTCATAATTCTATCAGTACCGAATTATATTCAATCATTTCTAACAGTATTTCTAATTAAATATTGTTTTTCTCTTTAAGGTGTCATGTGAGAAGAAATTTTTAATAACGCAGCACGTGGGTACCGCTCTACACCAGGACAAAGTGAAAAAACTTAAATCTGGCAATGGTTCTCAAAGTCGTCTTTTTGTATCATGGAAGAATATTCAGAAAAAGACGGCCCAACAAGAATTTTCCAAGGAGTTGTGCGAGGCATTCGTAAGCGCCAATATTCCACTAGCAAAATTAGGAAACCCGAAGTTAAAAAGTTTTCTTGAAAAATTTTGCCGGAAGCAAGTTCCCGATGAAAGTTCTTTAAGGAAGAATTACGTCGACCAAATTTACACCGAAATACGTGCTGAGATCCGGGCATTGATAGGTAACGAATTAATTTATTTTGAAGTGGATGAGACTACAGATTCTTGTGGTAGATACATTGCAAATTTGTTAATTGGCTGTTTAAATGCCGAAAAAGCTAGAAAATCATATTTAATAAGTTGTAAACAATTAGAGAAAACAAATAATTCTACAATAACTCGATTTATTCATGATGGATTAACAAATGTTGTCCGATGCTGCCCCTTATATGTGTAAAGCCTCGGTGAATCTCAAAATATTTTTCCCAAAATTAATTCATGCCACTTGTTTGGCTCATGGTATTAACAGAGTTGCAGAAGAAATCAGGAACCAATTCCCCCTTGTGAATGAATTAATTAGTAATGTAAAGAAAATTTTTCTAAAAGCACCATTACGAATTCAGCTTTACAAAGACTCATTCCCCGATTTGCCGTTGCCTCCACAACCAGTTGTCACTAGATGGAGAACATGGTTAAATGCCTCAATCTTTTATTCACAAAATTATCAAAAAATCAAAAATTTTGTTTTAGAATTGTCTGATGATTCAAATGCCATACAAGAAGCAAAAAAATCTTTCCAAAATAATGCAATACCAGTTAGCATTTATTGCTTGCAATTTTTCCGTAATAGTAGAAACAATTTTTAAATTAGAAGCAAGAAAATCGCCTTTGACTGAATCTGTAAATTTAGTAAACAAATGCCATAAAGATTTGTCAGCTGTTAGAGGAACAGGTGAAATTATTTTTAAAAAGCTAAACTCAGTGTTAGAAAAAAATGAAGGATTCAAAATTCTATCCAAAGTTTCTAATATTTTAAACGGGGAATTTGTAGACGATATTGAATTAGACCCAGATATTGTAGCCAACTTAAAAAATGCCCCCATTACCTCCGTCGATGTTGAACGATCTTTTTCGATGTTTAAACACTTACTAGATGACAAACGTCATTCATTTAAGATGGAAAATTTAGAAAAACATCTGATAATCAATTTTTTTAATAATACTGAGTAGGTTATGGATACTTTAATAATTAATTAATTATTATCTGTACATAGTTAGGCTCATAGAATTATATTAAATGTTAACATTTTTGTAGCTAATACCTGGGTGTTGTAAAAAAATTGTAAATATTATGTAATGTAATAGTCTAAGATGTAAAATAAATTTATTCTTCATAGAATCACTACACTTGTTTTTATTTTCGTTCTTAAAAACTGACATTTTGAGGCATATTTGCATATAATGGTGCATATTTGTTAAAAATTTGTGCATATTTTCTTCAAAATATATGCATATATATGTGCATATTTTACCGATTTTTCCATGCATATAATCCGAGCTCTATTGATGACACTTTTGGTTTTTACTCTGTGTCTCAGTAACGGAATGGATTTTAAAAAATGTAATCCCGGATTGTATTTCGCCGTATAAGTGCGCAACTTTTTCTCCATTTAACCGACCTTGTATCTCTAACGGTTTCCAATATACCCATGTACTATCACTTGCATAAAAATCTGGGACAATCGACATTACCCATTTTTAACATGTCTTTTGTAAACTATGAAAAAATATGTCAAATTGTCTTTCAGTGTCAATCGTAAATGGACAAGTCATTATCACACGATTCAAAAACGTCAAAGTGAACTCATAAGAGTCGTCCCAGATTTTTATAAGTGATTGTACTTCATGTTATCCTGGACACTCAGTATAGGCGTAAATGGTTTTTCCAGCGGATCTCTCGTACGTATATTTTGCCCATTTCCCAGAATGCCAAAAAAATGTCATCGGCGCTTGTTTGATAGACCTATGTATAGAAGGCGGATTTGGTGATATATAATTTTATTTTTGTATATTCATAGCAACGGTGTAAATAACGAAAATTTGAAAATCGTTCAAATAAAAAGCGGTGTATTACAAGAGTTGATGGGTCCTACAAATCTACCAAGTTTCAATCCGATCGGCGATTGACACTTTGGAATCTTCCCTTGTAAGTGGACGAGTATATTGTTTAATGCTGGAAAAAATAAAATTTTATCTTGAAACCAAATGGTAACCATTTCGAATCGCTCAATATACAGATACCACCTTATATAGGACATTTCACAGTAACTGCGGCAAATATAATACCACTATAAGGCGAGCAGAATGATGAGCTAACTTTCGAGTTACGTTCTTTGAACTGGAAAGCAACCGTTAGCCTTGTACGACTTCCACGATGTAGACGGATTCTTGATTGAGCCAGAAGTTTCTCTCTGAAGCTGACTGCAGTAAACGAACTTGCGGTTTATATTGTACGTTCGTGGTGGTTGCCTGAACTGTTATTATACAGCATAAATATGGATTTGTGAAGCTGTATAAAGTCGTAATTGAAAGACCTCCTAAGGTTTTCTTTTCACTAAGGAGAAAACGCGTACAAATATCCGTATGTGGTTTGACGCAGAAGCGTTTGGAATATTTTGACGTGTTATAGTAAATAATGGTGAAAATTCTTTTCCCTGGTCCGACTTTATCTGAGACTAGTTACATTTTTCATTTTTCTAATAAATAACCTTCCTGAGTTTTGTGGCCAAAATTCTTCACTCAAACTCTGTCGAAATAATTAATACATTAAAAATTTTTCTTGACGTTTGGATGCAACATGCCATCTTTATCAACAGATTTAAAAAATTGCGTAGAAGATACAGCAATCATTAGTTTCCTTTTTAAGGTATTTATATAATAAGCAACTTACAATTTTACTTATGTTTTTATCACCATTCTTTTTTTTTTGATTTATTTTGGATTTTGTAATTAAACTAATGTATTTTTACATAATTTTACATTTTTTTTTTAATACTTAGTCCCTTTCTAGAATAAACAGTTCAATTACTTACGAATAAAATATTTGCAAGGAAAGATAATAGATAATTCAACGTTTATCACCTTTTACCGCCAACTTGTAATTGTGCTCACGCTTCTTACATCATCTTCCCAAGATCGCCCGACAGTTCCATCTTGGAAGATCCATATTTCGTCAGTGGAGACAAATTGGTATGTGTCAGATTTCTTAGCAGGTACATATTCTGATAAAAAGTTTACACGTATTAACCTAATGTGTGGTAATTCAATCGGCACTCTTTTTGGGTCATTTTTTTTATAATGGAATCCAATGTTTTGCAAAATTTTCCAGTAATGCTTGACCACCCACAAAAACATCCCTCTCACGTAGTAGAGCGACTAATGATTTCAGAGTAATACGTTGCTCGAAATCCATATTCATTAAACAACATATAACACTGTGCTCGAATTGGAGATTTTTTTTTGCAACAAGTTGGGCACCCAGGGGGTGAACCTAATTCGAGTATGCTGAATCCAATGGTGCTAACCGTTTTTAAAAGTTCGCTCTCGTTTTTTTTTGCCAAAAAAACCGCAAAGAAACGTATTTTTATAATTTTTGACCGTTTATTGAATTTAAATCGATGGAAATCGATAGAATAGACATCCTATCGACGAATACACATCGAAAAGAAACTATTTGAAAAAAATTGAGTCGATTCAGTCGATTGTTCATAATTTTTTTGCAAAAAAAAAATGTTTTTCTTGAATTTTTTCATTTTTCATTCTCTGATTGCCCTGATTCTTCTGTATCGTCATCAACGACGAATGTCAGGTCCATTAAATATTCCTGTAAAATAAATATAATAAAATATTTCAATAGATCAACATTCAGATTCAGATATCACCTTCTTTTATTTTCATCTCACCGTGGAAAAATACGACGCAATTCGTTGAAGGCATTTTCTTCTGGGTTCAATGCTTTTATGAAATATTTAACAATTCCTAATTGTGGAGCGGTGGTAACAAAACTTTTTCGATCGGCACAAGTGGAATCGCAATAATGTTTTGTCGCAATTTAATTTCCCCACGTAAGGGCCAGTTCCGTTCGTTATATTGGTCGCCGGAAAAATGGGTATTCCACATGCACATGTAGTATATATTTTTTATATAACCCGTTTGCATACCTCTTAAAAAGACCACCACTTTTAAATCGTTATATTGCACTAAATTGATAATTTTCGAGGATGGAAGTTTCTAAAAGGTTCACGAATGGTCCATGATCGGTCCATGGAAGATTCTCGAAGGTTCCAGAAAGCTCCTCGGCCATTGCTCAAATTTTCCAGAAAATTCCAGAATGTTCCAGGTTCTTTGGGCCTAAAATTTTTAAATAAAAATTTCTCGTAAACGCGAGCTAACTTTTAAAAACGGTTGGTACCACTGGATTCAGCGTATTCGAAATAGGTTTATCCCCCCGGTGCCCAGCTTGTTGTATTTTGCAACCAACACGGTGCAATTAATAAAAATATATCATTTTCTTTGGAATTTCCGACGTATGTAATTAATTACTGAAGAAATGACTACGGTAAGGAATCGAATTTCACATCTCCCACTTGCCAGGTGGGCGCGCTAACCACTACACCACGGAGACCTGTTTTACTAACGTTTCTCGCATAAGTCGTCGTGGTGTAGGGGTTAGCACGCCCACCCGACAAGCAAGAGATGCGAGATTCGATTCCTTACCGTGGATATTTCTTCAGTAATTAATTACGTCGGAAATTCCAAGGAAAATGATAAATTTTAGTAATTCTCACCGACGGAAGACAAAATATATTAACATATAATTAATGTTTCTCCTTTCGAACATCAAAAGAAATCCTACTGAGAGCAGAAATACACCCACTGTTGATTGTCATTGTAAATAATTAATATCACTGCAGTTACAGTACTTATAAAAAAGTAAGAAATATTGCCTTTCGTACAGCATTTAAAGGCAACAGAGGTTCGCCACTAACACGCTCTGCTTCGAAATTTTCAACACAAGATGCAATTTGCGATTTGCATCTACTACAAAACACTTTCGGCGTAATGAGTTATAAAAATAACTGTCTTTAAACACAATTCAAAAGCAGCAAAAGCTAATAAAACACACGAATGAAAACACGCTATTAATAACCTGAATGACAAACGTAAACATGTGTAAATAAAGCACAATGTGTCAACCTCAACGTAGTGCTTTATTCTTGCCTTCATAGTTACCTTTTTTGCGTTATATTATTTGTCTAAAAATTCAGTTGATGAGACATGCATGACATCTTCGATGAAAATCCTATAGTCAGATGATCTGTCAGAAACAGGATAAAGAAGCGTGTGGTTTCTCATTTAAAAAAATTGATAGTGACATCATTCGACGAACAGCAATGATGCTATAAATAAATAAAATAGATGTTCTTTCCATAAATGGCTCCCACACTATATAGAAAAATCTTAAATATACATACGTATAAGAACGTTTTCCTTAATTTTACCCTGGTAAGGTACTTTAGGTATTATTTACCCTCAAATTTAGTTACTATTACCTAAATTACATGGTTTGTTCGTAAAAATTCGACATGCTAATTGCTTGACAACCGTGAATTGCTGGAAAAGTGGACGGTGACTCATAACGAGTAACCATTCTGTCCGTAAATATCCGTCTAATACAGCAGACGACTTAATCAGCTCCTTCAGAAACAATCTGCCGTTTATATTCAATTACATACATGTATTCTTATATTTATTATTTACCACGGAAAATTCGACAAATCTTTTCTTGCGTGGAGGACTAGAATAAATGAACAATTGCCATTAAAGTATGTACAAGACTATCAAGAGCCCAGAATGGATGAAATTGGTTCTAAGAAGATTATATTTTTCATGTATGTATTGCACGTAGTAGCTTTAACTGCAATGGACAAAATTAAACTAAGTGGCCGTTATGAAATTAACATGTATATAATCTAAGTTGATTTGAAGACAAGCAGGACCTTATTCAGACTATTTTATCTACTATCTAATTAAATATTTATTTATTTTTAAGATTAGACGGTACAACACAGCTGAGAAACATGTTTAGTAGTTCTAGTTGATTATTTGAATGAATAGTCTGAGCAAACAGCGGTAACAGTCAGTGTAGTAGATATGTGGTGCGGAATCGGCGATTATTTATTTCACGCGTTCACAGCGTCAGTACTAAATCGATGCTGTATGCGAATAGTTCTGTGTATATGTAGGCTGTCGTAACCTATTTCGTAATTGTACGCTTATGTTTGCTTTAAAAATACCGCAGTTAGGTACGTCGCGAAAACGACCAATGGCAGATACAGTTAAAAACTTTATAGTGGACATGCCGGACTTAATTTTTGATGGCGCTAAAATTCAATTCTAGTTTGTAAAATCTCTTTAATGTGTTGGTCCAGAAGCCATTGTCAACCTCACATCGAAAGCAAACAGCATTCTTCCGCGAAAAGTGGCATACGAGACCAAGAAAAATTTACATTTGATTTATATGTTACTCTTATTTTATGTAATCTATCGTTTCGTTTACTAGACAAAGAAGAACTTATCTCCTTCTGGATAAATATGCGGACCGTAAATTACCTAGTCGGACATCGATACGAAATGTAGTGCCATTTGCTCGTGAACATATAGAAAAAAGAATGAAAACGGAATTGAAAGATAAAAAACTGTGGTTGTGTGTGGACGAAACAACAGATCGTCAAAAACATTCTGTGGTTAATGTAATGGTACGTACAATGGAACCACATCGACAGTCATCCTCCTTCTTACTTGCTTCCAAAAGAGTTATAAATTGTACTGCCGATGAGATTTTAAAGGTGGTGTTGAACTCATTGAACAAATTTGAAGTTTCAACTAAGCAATTTTTAATGTTTATGGGTGATGGTGCCGCAAACATGCGTTCTTTAGGCCGATCTCTTAAAGAACACAGTGGTAACTTCTTACATGTGACGTGTAAAATCCATACTCTAAATCTTGCAGCACAAACGATTCCTACATGTTTTCCACTAGTAAATGCATTGATTGCTAGTACAAAGGCAGTGTTTCTAAAGTCCCCGAAACGTACCCGACTATTTCACAAACTGTGCCCTGATTTACCCGAACCACCACAGCCGATTGTTACACGTTGGGGAACATGGATGCAGGCTGCGTTTTACCACAACAAATATTTTGATCAAGTAAAGAAGGTAGTTTTAAAATTTAATCCGACAGAAGCTGCAGCAATCAAGAAAAGCCAGGAAATATTTCGAGATAGTCAGGCTAAAAGAGATTTACAAACTATTCACAACAATTACTTCGGACTAGCGGAGGGAATAGAAAAATTACAAAATGTTTCGATGTCGCTAGTGGATTCTGTTCAAATTGTGAATGATGTTCACGCAAAGTTATGCGCTGTAGAAGGCGAAACAAATTGGTGTGTAATACGAAAATTTGAAAGTGTTTTAGAGAAAGACTCCGATTTTCTTATATTAAGAAAAATTTGTGAAGCTGCGTGTGGAGATGCATTAAGTTGTTTCAAAAATTATTTTAAATATGCAAGTATAACATCGCTAGATGTCGAACGGTCATTGTCGGCATTAAAAAACATTTATTCCGCACGACGTACTCACTTGACTGAAACAGCTGTGGAGACATATCTAATAATTCAAATATTTAACAGATGTTACCCAGTTTGTAATTTCACAGAAGACTTTTAAAACGGTAAGTGTTTCAGCACATTTTATAATTTATTTCTTACCTTCTATTTTATGTGTAATTTTTTATGCGCTCGCCACGCCTCTGGCCGTTACCGCATATTTGCCCAGGTTAGTTATGACTCATGCGTTTTAGGTTAAAGTTTCATGTAACATTATTTTTTTTTTTAATTGAAATTTTTGGTAGATAGAAGATTTCACATCATATGTTAGGCTCCATAACGTTTGTCGTAGATCTAAATTATTTTTTTAAATAGTCCTGTACAATTTTCTTGATGCGATAATCTAAATCAAGATTTCTTACGCATTTTGGCATGACAAAGCCTAGATCATATCTTTGTTTTATGATTTAAGGTTTATTTTTGAGTTCGTACATTATTTTGTTAGAAAACGCCACACACTTATTCAAATTTAAGATATGCAAATATGGTGTTTGTTTACAATTTTTGTAATGGAAATGCTACAGCTGCTGTTGAAGAATATCGTCAACGGTTTCCACATCAAAGAAGTCCTGGTAAAAACTTATTTATCAGACTTTTCAACAAACTGTGCGAGGCCGAAATACTTCGCAGTGCAAACATAACATCTGAACGAGCTACTCGACAAGATTTAGAAGATTAATATTCTTGATTTAGTAGAAGAAAATGCAACGACTAGCTAGGCATTCCACAGAAAAGAGTAATAAACACACTCCATGAGCAATGCTTATATCCATACCATATTCAGCGTACACAACACCTACAACCGGAAGATTATGCCAGGTGTGTGGAATTTTGTCGATGGATAAATGATGATCGTCGTGTTGCACCGCGCATAATTTTTACAAATGAAGCAATATTCACCCGTGACGACATTAATAATACCCGGAACTCTCATGTATGGTCACACGAAAATCCCCATGCAACAGCCAAAAGTAATTTTCAAAGTTTTCAGTAAAGGTATGGTGCAGTATGGTCTATAGTTATTTCATTGGCCCTTTCATTTTGGAAAATCTCCTCACAGAAGAGCACTACTTAATTTTTTTAACAAAATAAATTACAAAGACCACTAGAGGATGTCCCTCTAAACACCAGAATGCAAATATACGAGGCACATCCAGGAAAAAAGTTCCGTTTGTATTTATTACCGCGGCAACGCTGCAACCGCAGTTCGGCGCATGCGCGGTAGTTGCTCTGAGTTAAGGAGAAGGAGATGACGCCATTTCGAGATTGTTGTTTACAGTTTATGGTGCTTGGTTAGCATGGCGACGTTGATTGAAAATTCCGCCGCCTGTGAGATTAGATCTATAATTCGTTTTCTGAATGCGAAGAACACTAAAACAGTCGACGTTCATAGACAAATTTGAGAGGTTTACGTGCAAATGCGATGAGGAGATGGGTCCGACAGTTCAATGAACGACGTGATCGAGTGCACGATAACGAACGAAGTGGGCGTCCAACTTTGGTTAATGAAGAATTAGTTCGTGCAGTTGAAGAACCCATAAAGGAAAATCGTAAGATCTTTCTACAGAATTTCCATAAATTTCAAGAGCACTTCTTCACGATATTGTTTCTGAAAAACTGAATTTTCGAAAACTGTGTGCTCGTTGGATGCCGAAAACTCTTACAGAGCAACACAAAAAAGTCAGGGCAATGCACTTGATTTTTTGACACGTTACATTAAAGATGGTGATGATTTTCTAAGAAAGATAGTGACTGGGGATGAGACGTGGGTCGCTTATGAAATCCCTGAATCGGAACTACAATCAATGGAATGGAGGCACACTTTGTCACCAAGAAAGACTAAAGCCAAGCAAATTTTGACACCTTGAAAAATCACGTGCACAGTCTTTTGGGACAGACACGGCATTCTACTGGTGCATTTTTTAACGCGAGATGAAACAATCAATGCAAATGTTTACTGTGGGACGCTTAGGAAACTACGTCGCGCAATACAGAATAAACGCCGACGAATGCTCACAAACGGAATTGTTTTGATTCATGACAATATCCGACCTCGTACTGCGAACAAGACGCAACAATTCTTACAGGACTTTGGCTGGACCCAGTTTGACCACCCTACGTACTGCCCTGACCTCGCCCCCTAACGACTTCCTTCTCTTTTTTGCACCTGAAAACGTTCCTTGGTGATCAAAACTTCAACAAGATGTTACCACATGGTTGACAACAGAGGCGGCAACGTTTTATGAGGAAGGCATACAAAAACTTGTGCCGCGCTATGACAAGTGCCTACAAAATTGTGAGAGCTATGTAGAAAAATAGTTTAAGGTTTATAGTTTTTTTGTTTGCAATAAATAGTTTTTCTGTATCTGTACTCGTTTTATTTTGATTACCAAACGGAACTTAGTTTCTGGACGTGCCTCGTATTATCAGCATGATGGAGCTCCTGCAACGTTTGGACGATAGGTTTCCAGGTCTTTAGATTTATCTCCAGACCTCATACCACTGGGCTATTGTTTATGGGTCTGGTTCAAAAATGAAGTTTACAAGGTAAAAGCCGACACTCGGGATGCACTAATTCGACGAAATGCTGCAGCCGATATTAAAAAATGACATGAAGCAATCAGGAGAGCAATAGGCGCCCTTCGTTGACGAAATGTAAAATGTTCAGAGATCAGTGATGGTCTTTTTGAACATTTATTAAAAGAACCCTATAATTTAAAAAATGTTAATGCATTAAATTTTGTTTATTTGTAACTTCGCTATAACTTAAAAACAAATAAATATCGGATAAGAACACATGAGTTTTTTTTACATTATTTTCACGTGTACACTCCTGGAGTTTGGTCCGTTCCTCCTGACTCACCGTGTATAGCATTTCTCTGGTCAGACCCAACGCCATTGCTTATGTAAACTAAGAAGGCGCCACCTTCGCGCGGAGGATTAACGCTAACTTATTCTCAAAATATACCTTTAAAAGGAAACAATGCTATTCGAATTAATTAGTAGTAAATATTAAATATATTCAAGTTAAAGTTACTGTAATCTTCTGACAGGGAAATTATTACTGATAATGGTCTGTTTTCGTTATTATCTGGAAAGAGGAAAGAGATATCACTACGCGATTTTCGCCACTACTTTAGTCTGTCAAAACTCTTCAAACACAACATAAGAAAAGCATATTGTTACATTTGAATTTTTAGAGATAATTGAGAAAAACTCGTACAGTTGGGGATAACGCCATCTGGTACATTTCTTGAACATTAACGGATGGTACAGATTGCGGCATTTAAAAACAGCGCTGAATGCCCTTTCAAACAAGTCCACGTTTCTTGAATTCGGGTAAAAACTGCAGAAGTTATAGCAGATTTAGTTTTACATGATTCGGCAACGCCTACTACACTTATTATTCATAATATGTCGAAACATCTTTCACCATAGTGGTGCCCAATTAACTAACCTTTTTAATGAAGCATTTAAAATTACTATTAATCCTAGAACTTTTTCCAGCTAATTTAGAATTTACTGTTGACCCTAGAAACTGCGCCCACTAGGGGTCATGTTTGAAATTTATAAATATTTTCATTAAATGTCCCTTTGCCACTTTAGTTATGAAAAAAATTTTCCCATCACTATAGCTATTGTAATTTCCCCACGCTTGGTGGGACACGCTGTATATTTTAAAGCTATAGTCTAATTTCAAGTAACCGATTCTTATTCTAAAACCACCACCACTTCCTCTATGTAGATACAGTCCCTGGCCAAATTACTTGAAACACTCAATATTTTGTAGTTTCTTCATAATAAAATATAAACTATACATGTATTATATTTTTTATTTATAAAATGTATTGTAAAAATATGTAACATATGTAAATATTGAATAAGTAATTAATATTTAGTCCATAACCCATGATTTTTTAATAACACCCTTAATTCTTCGGGGCATACTTTCAATGCAAGATATGATTGTCTCTTTTATATCTTCATCGTTCTCCCATACATCCTTTATATTCTTCATTAATATTTCCTTTGTAGGGTTTTCTCTTTCCTTACTTTTTAGTCGATTCCATACGTTCTCGATGGGATTGAGGTCCGGTGAATTTCCGGGCCAACGCAAAAGAGGTATGTGATTGTCTTCAAAGAATTTCTTAACCTTTTTTGCCACATGGCATGGAGTATTATCTTGCATAAATATACGCCCTGTCGGTATGCGACGTCCTGGCTTAAAATACGGTAATAACGTGTTTTTTAACACATTTATGTACTGCTCTTGACGCATTGTACCTTCTACAAAATACAAAGGGCCGGGTCCGTCTCCACTAATCACTCCCCAAATCATTACCTGCGGAGGGTGTCTTACAGTTCGAAGAACCGTGGACTCTATGAGACGTTCGCCAGGTCGTCTACGAACAAATTGTGCTCACTGCACTAACACACAGAGCGAGCACTCGCCACTAAAGAAAACCTATTAAATAATGCAAACATTAATTCAGTAAAAATCATGTTGTTAAGTTATTCACCTTTTTCCAATTCTCGCCTGTGAAAGGTCGATATTCTCTTGCAAAATTGAGACGAGCAGATTTCATTTTTTCTGTTAAACGCGACTCTTTTACAGGTCTTCGGCCCATTAGGCGATTTTCGCGCAATCGGCGCCTGACAGTTCTGCTCGAAATCTCTATTCCTCTCTTTTCTGTACTTTCTGTAATTTTGCAATTTCTCGTTGTGAATGTTTGTTTGATTGTAGAAGAGCTTGTGTAGCGGCTTTTTGTTCACTTGTTAAATCTTTCCCGGGCATTTTCTACAAAAAATCCCAAATATTTCAATTCTTTTCAAATTCCAAATAATTATTAAGAGAGAGATAGAATAACAATGTTGTCTTTGCAATAACGACATATCAACACAAAACACTTATCGATACTCCAGAACTTAGCTTCTATACGGTTATGACGAAATATTTTTAAAAATATCGATGCATTCTCTAAACTGTGAACTCGCTAAATGTAAGTTGATAACTGAAATATTTATATATACGTACTTTACTCCTCTAAATATCATTTCTCTGGTATTTTTATTTATTGATACAGTAATCTAGTCCCCCTATAAACGATCGGATTCAAAGCAAAAGAATATCACTATAATAGGATGGGAATTTCTAGGTAAAAGGGTTGATTTATGACTGTTTCAAGTAATATGGCCAGGGACTGTACTCGCGTAATTAATTTGCGTGTTTGATCGTGTCTGATTGGATCAGTCCAACCAAACTGGAGCCATTGAACAGATTATTTATACTTATAGCAACTTAGAATTGAAAATGCAGTTGTTCAATATTTAGGATTCTATTAAATCAGCGTTATAAATTCTTTGTGAGATTTTTCTGTTTAAATGTTACATCTTTAAAACACATTCTTCAAATCTGCTGCATAATAAAGGTGTAGTCTTTTTCCCTGTTTGGCAGTGTATTTGTGGTGATCAATGTTTAGTTGTCCATTTTACAAGCTACATCAAACGAGGAAGATTAACCACCAGAAACGACATGTAGCAGAGATTCTTTTAAGAATATTACAGTTCATTTTTGCCTTTAAAAACAATGTTTAAAAGAATTCTAGCTAATAATATGGACTTTCCTAAACTGAAAGTTTTAATCACTTCATCACATAGGTACAAACAATGATCTGACAAAGATACTAGAAGACGAAAATATAAAAACCAAGCGATTGATATCTCGTTTCTATGCCAACTGTTCTAAATGACGTAAGTACTTAGCAAAAGAGAAGTAGCAAGTTCTCTGCTTGTCTGTCTGGCCCGTGTATATGTATTGAAAGTTTCGTTAAAATCATGGAGTAAAGTGGGAAATGCTCCTGTTGGAAACGTTCGAGGTCCCTCAGAAAAGGTTTTGCGAGGGTTTCGTCCCCTGTTGTTAGTTCATATAGCAGTGCTGCTGCTGCTGCTGCTGGCAGACAGCTAACCACAGCAGCGTGCCACAGCTAGCAGATATCGATCGACCTCCGGCTTTGGGTTCTATAGCTGCCGCAGAAGGCCTTTCCAACGTAACAGGGCGTGCATGTGTCCGTGTTGGATTCTATCGATTTTGAGGGCCTTTACGACGTTGGCAAAGGCTCCCCAGGACTGGAAAAATTATGTGCCGACTTTACTTTGCTTGGCCAATATCTATCCGGACGAACGAGCTAAAATAGATGATTATATTTTCGTTCTGATGAGATCTCTTCCATCAATAAGATTCGTTAAACGCAGTTCGCACAAAATGTAACTTGCGCATCTGCAACTAGGCGATGTTTAATCAACGAATTTGGTACAGACAGGCTTAAGAAGTCATGCTTGTGCTTGGAAATTTGATCCCTGGATTTGGATCAAATATATTCGATAAAATATATGACAGTACACAATCTGCTATAACTAATCAGAAAGAAGTACCTGAATTTAAACGAATGCATTGAAAAATTAGTACCGGGCACCACAATTTTGTTCAAAGGTTGTTAAAGTTATTCTCAACCGTCAATAAAACATCTAGAATCTATTGTTTAAGTCACATTTTACTATGGCATTGTAATACAAAGTGTGTCTAATTCTTCGTAAGATTCTCATTCGAACTTCCTAATCCAAAAATACCGTACCGCGCATGCTGAAACTGCTGTAGTTCTCGAAAATTCGGACATCTACTCATTTAATAACCATTACTTGATATTATGTCATTGTTTCAGTATTGTTTGTATACTAATGTGTAACGTTGGCCACGAGCGGTACCGCGCATCGGCGTAGAATCAGTTCGGACCGAGAGGAACGGTAGTATTACTTCGCCTGCGGAGCAGTACGGACATTTTCGCTGCCGGTCATTTACGCAATTGTTTATCTGTCCTAGAAAAATTATGATTTCGTCAGCAAAACGACCGCGGTCGGACAAACTTCGAAAATTTATTGCAGAAATTCCAGACTTAATATATGAAGGTGCTAAAATTAAATGTGTAATCTGTAAAATCCCGTTACTGTGTTGGTCCAGACAACATTGTCTACGACACGTAAATAGTGAAAAGCATGTCTCAAAAAGAAATTGCGCACGAGACAATGAAAAATTTATATTTAATTTATGCATTACGTTTATCGCATGTAATATGCCGTTTAATTTACTAGACAAGGAACCATTTATCTGCTTTTGGAATAACTATTCGGAGTGCAAATTACCAAGTCGAACATCGTTACGAAGAATTGTGCCATCTGCGCGCGAACATATTGAACAAAAAATAAAATCGGAGTTGAAAGATCAAAAATTGTGGTTATGTGTCGACGAAACAACAGATCGGAAGAAACATTCTGTTCTTAATGTAATGGCACGCAAATTGGAACCTCATCAATCGGCACCTTCAATTCTATTAGTCTCCAAAGGAATACAACAGTGTACTGCCGAAGTAATTTCAATGTTAGTGTTAAATACATTGGACAAGTTTGAACTTTCAACAAACCAACTCTTGATGTTAGTGAGCGATGGTGCTGCAAACATGCTTTCTGTAGGCCGGTCTCTTAAAAAGCATTCTGCTAATTTGTTACACATTACGTGTAAAATTCATGCTCTCAATCTTGTGGCGGATAGTATCAGAAAATGTTATCCGAAACGTATTCGCGAATTTCACAGACTGTGCCCCCGTATACCAGAGCCACCAGAACCCATTCTAACTCGTTGGGGAACATGGTTACAGGCCGCGTTTTATTACCATAAATATTTTGACAATATTAAGAACGTGGTTTTACAATTCGATACAAAGGAAGCTGCCGCTATCCAGAAAAGCCAGTCGAAATTTCAAGATAGTCAGGTTAAAATGGATTTAAAAATCATTCACGACAATTACTTCGGGCTAGCAGATGCAATAGAAAAATTACAAAATCCTGCGGTGCCGTTAGAAGAATCTCTACAAATAGTGCAACATGTTCACGCACAGCTATGCGCGATTGAAGACGCAAAAAATATTTCTGTTTACCTGTCCTCTTTTTAATATATTTGCAAGTATGTTAAATGTAATTCACATATATACTCTTATGACATTATTGATTTAAATGTGCATGTATAGGTGAGGGGACCCATATTAGTCTTGTTCCAGCACTTAGTAACCCTCTCTGCTACAAGTGAGGATGTTTTCCATTTTCTACTTTATACTTCAGATGCATTGATATCCAGCTTGAGCATTCCTGACCAAGAAAAGTGATGGGACTTGAGGAAGAAGCTGAGCAATTACTAGAATATTTTTTTTTTATACGAGGCGTGTTCAGGAACAAAGGTACACACCTGCGCACGTGCAAAATATCGCGTGATTTCAACCCTGCAATCAAGTCGTCCTATGTCATCTTTTCACTCAATGTCAGTACGTCATTTATTTTGTTCCGGTCAGTACTTTGGAAATTATTGCGATAATAATGGAGCCTCCTCTGTCAAAATGCGTCTCACTGGAAGTTCGTGCAATCATTCGCTATTTTTGTGTGGCAATGAAGAAATCGCCGACCGCAATTCAGCGAAGAATTTCCGAAGCTTATGGTGAGGTTATGTCACGCAAGCAAATGTCGGTTTGGTGTTCAAAGTTTCGAAACTTCCAAGATCTGGAAGACCGAGAACGTCTCTGACGGACCGAAACATCCAACGGGTTCAAGAACTCATCATCACCGACAGACATTTGACAATTCGAGAAATGGCATCCGAACTATACATTCCGAAGACGGTAATCCACGACATTGTCCACAACAAGCTTGACCACCGAAAAGTCTCTGCACGGTGGGTGCCTAACCAACTCACGGATGCGCATAAGGAAGCGAGACTTGCATGCTCTTTGGAAAAGCTGCAACGTTACCATAACGACCCCTCGTTTCTTATGGATATTGTAACCGGGGATGAGACGTGGGCTCATCACACGACGCCTGAAAGCAAAGTTCAAGGTATGGCATGGAAGCATCCTGACAGTTCACCTTCCAAAAAATTTCACGTTACTCCATCGACTAAAAAAGTCCTTGCTACATTTTTTTGGGATTGTAAAGACGTCCTTCTGCTTCAGCTTAAGCGTTATGGCGAAACTGTAAACGCAGCAGCATACTGCGAAACCCTCGATAGATTACGGGAAGCGATTCGACGAAAGAGGCCTGGTCTACTTAGTCACGGAGTCAAGTTTCTTCATGGCAACGCAACGCCTCACACCGCCAGAATCACCACGGATAAGCTTCGTCATTTCGAATGGGAAGTCATCACCCACCAAGCTCACAGTCCTGACTTGGCTCCTTCTGATTTTCATCTTTTCCGAGACATGAAAGGTTTTTTGGGAAGACAACGGTTTCGGTCGGATGAGGACGTCATCCAAGCCACAATACAGTGGCTGCGTCGACAGGGACCTGATTTCTATACCAGGGGTATGTTAGACCTCGTCCGCAGATAGGACAAGTGCCTCAATCGGCTTGGTGACTACGTTGAAAAATAGTTTAAGGACCGCACTTTCATCCTGTAATACGCTTTTTTATTTTTTAATAAATTTATTTGTATCTTCTAAGGGAGTGTACCTTTGTTCCCAGACACGCCGTATTTTTCCAATTAAAATCTTATATTTTCCCATTGTTTCTTAAAATTAATTTGTAGTCAATTAATAAAACATATTACATTTAGTTTCCTTATTTTTTACCTTTTTCCTTATATCTCTTACTCCACTTCCCGATATCATTCTAAAGAAGACATATAATAGCAACAATATGAAGTGTTTTAATACCTCTCTATACTTTTACAAGATTCCTTAATCCAAAAAGATGCAATAGTTCATACGTCGGACAGGGTGTTGTCATGAATGAAAACAATTTTTTGAACCAATTTATCACATTTATTTAGACACTGTATACCGGGTTTAGCTGAAAACTACCAAAGATGAAGAAACGAGATTTTCTGCACGTATATAGTATACTAGAGCGCATTTTGTAAAATTACCTACAAATATGCAGTGCTCCAAATATCCGCAACCGCCTTCAACTTTTTTATTTTAAACAGCTTGCTATATTTTTTATTGATTATTTTGATAGCCACTTAACTTTGCAATTATATACAAGGTCCGGCAGAAATACTTTCCCAATTTTGAAAGGTAATAATATCCAACCTACGCAAGGAACCAAGATGGCTAGAAAACATTTCGCTTAGAATCCTGGATGAACGTAAAGAAGTGTGGAATGATGCTCCATTCTGTTGGAACAGCATATTGTCTTGTTCATGTTATTCATGAAGATGATTCAATTTTAGCCGGAGAAAGTATGTTACAATATCGATCAGAGTCACCATTACTGTAATGTTTCAAAAAATTACGGACCCCAAGCACCAAAATCACCTATGCCACAAAAAAAAAGCAGTTAAGGGTGTGGATTGGTCGCTGGTGGAGTTTCTTACAGTTCCCTGCAGACCAACAACGCAAAGTTTGGTTATTAACTGTTCCGCGTAGGTGCAAATGTACCTCCTCACTACAGATAACTACAGCTGCAGCCGGAAAGTTATTAAGAATACCTCGAGACGAAGTTACACGAGTTTCTCAATCTCCTTCACTTAATCCTTCAGCTACCATAATTTCGGATACACTCTGAATTCTTTATGAACAAACATCCATCAGAAAGCGCTAATGCAGCTGGATATTTCAGTGCTGAACGTTTTGGCGATTGCTCAACTGAACCTTTCACAGTAAACACATTTCCCGGTATCATTGCAATCCGAGGTCGGCCAGGAGATTTCTTTTTCAATGCAGAACCGTCCGCCTAAAGTTTAACGCTCAAAACCCAAATACGATTCGTTTTCTTACCCGGAACAGTATCATGCTGGCTGCGTTGCTATTACAGAACCGCCATTACTCCTCAACAACAAATGTCCGATGATCTCCAACCCAATTCATTTTGTCAGTTGAAAATGGCATATGTGCCGCTGCCCAGCGAGACTATCCCCCATTCTATACTCTCCTCTCATGTCGTGTAATAATCATTCAAAATCGGGGAGGTCTTTTTGCCGGATCCTGTACTTATTTTGAAACCAAGCCAGAAAACAGATGTAGTGTCGTATGAGGTAAAAATATATACAGGGTGTTAAATCTGTCGTACAGAGTTTATCAAAATTCAAACCCTTTTCGATTTTTTTTAAATAGAACATATATTTCTTTAACATAAAGTTATCTTTCGTAGTTTTTTTTTAGCTGTCATCATGTTTTAGTCTTTGCTGTAATTTTATTAGAGGTCATTTAATTTAATTTGAATTATTTATAGGTTCGCTATTAGTTATTACGTACTGCTTTACTCTTGTTGTCACCATTGCTGTTTTTTTCTTTCATTAACTAAAAATATATTTCTCGAAAGAAGAGTTCATAGACATGGTAGTTGTTCTTGGCGCTTGCAGCAGAAATCCACTCTTAGCATCAAGAATGTCAGCGGAATACCCAGTGGCGTAACTACCAAATTTGGGCCCCCACGCAAGATCTTTCAAAAATTTATTTATCGTAACAGGAGTAAAAACATAGAAGATCGGAAGGCCCTTTGAACCCCCTTGCGTCTAGGGCCCCTACGCATTGCGTGGACTTGCATCGGTGTAGCTACGCCACTGGTAATACCCTTTGTGATGTTTTTCTATGGCCTACTATAAAAACTGTTTACACAACACCCCATACAATGGCAAATGACATGCAGCTGGGAGTAAGAAACGCCTTTCTTCAATTAAACGAGGACAATTTTGCTCAAAATGTAAGCCAGTTCGTATAGAGACTGTTAAGAATATGCATAGAGCAGAATGGAGACATATTTGAGCAACTTCGGAATTAAGATTATTTTATTATGAAAAAATCTAAAAGTGTACATTGCTTTTTAGAAACTGAAAATAATAGTTTTGTATTACGTACAGTTTCTTATTACTTGAACATAATCCAAACAATTTGCGTAAGAGAGAACAATTGAGTGGAGGTAAATGGTTCCGTTTTTATTATCTCACAATTTTAAAACCAAATTAAAAAACCGTGGTACTTAATTATTGCCTTCTACGCTATAGGGTGATACATATTAGAATTGTCATACCTTAGAACGTGGAATAAATATAATAATGTAATACTTTTTATGGTAAGTAAGACAATAAGTGCGCGTAATATCAAAGGCACCATTTGATATTTGATTTTGTTTGAAAATCATAGCCATCTATCTGTAAAGGGTTTCCCAATAGCTATGATATGTCTTCGAAATGCCACGGCGGCCATTTTGGAAATGAAAAGAAATGTAATTTCTTGACAGTCGTATTCAGTATAGTCTAACAATTCATCAGGGCGAGATACACGCTTCAAAAACGTCTCATTATTACTCAAAAGTTTTATCAAAATAATCGATCTTTTGTCGAAACCAATCGCTCGTTACGTGAACATTTTGAAAGTAATAGTCTTCCTACTTGAAAATGAATCTACTCTACACGATAAAAAAACACAACAGTGACGACGAAATGCAAGAAATCTAGACAACATTGCTGCTGTAAGAGTCAGTGTTGCAGAGAGTGCAAGTGTGTCGGTAAATCGTCATTTTCAAGAAGTTGGACTCTCAAGGATGACAGCTTGGCGAATTTTGAGGAAGGATTTGGGTTTACACCCTTACAAGGTTGTGCTGACTCAAGAAATGAAACCACTTGGCCATTATAAGCGTCGTTTGTTTAGCAATTGGGCTCAAGAGAAACTTGAAAATTATCCTGATTTTTTAAGAAAATCATCTTTTCTGATGGTCATTTTTGGCTAAACGGTTATATAAACAAGCAAAACCGCGGTTTTTGGACTGAAAATAATCCACATGAGATACTTGAGAAGCTTTTGCATTCAGAGAAGATCATTGTCTGCTGTGGTTTGTGGCATAGTGGCATCGTCGGACCTTATTTTTTCCAAAATGAGGAAGGAAATGCGGTTACAGTGAACGGTGAAAGATATCGAACGATGATAATGGATTTTTTCGTGGTCCCAGTTGGAAGAGATGGTGAAACAATTGATTCATTGAAAGAAGAGTTTCCTGAAACATTGATTTCTCTTGATGCGATAGATCCAAGAAGAACTGGACAACTTCGACCAGATGCTTGGCCTCTAAGAAATTACGATTTAACACCATTGGATTATTTTTTATGGGGTTACGTTAAGTCATTGGTCTTTGCTAACAAATCACAGACAGTAGAGGACTTGAAAACCAACATAGAGCGCTGCATTCGTGAAATTAATGCGGGTTTATTCCATAAAGTAACTGAAAATTGGGTTCATCGAGTTCGCTACTGCATTCGTAGTGATGTGTTGTTTAAAACATAAATGCTGTCGATGAAACTTTCAAATAAAAAAAAAATTGGATTAACTTTTTTTTCTTATTTTCTTATTTACATTTAAAATCATCATTCTTATTGGGAAACCCTTTATTAGATGCCCGCATATGAGATATTATAAACGTATTTTCCATAAAAGTGCAATATCTTTAAAAATACTGAAAATAAGTATTACGTTATTGGTACCATTTTGAAGGTAATTTTACAGATAAATTGCTGGCAATATAAAAAAATATAGGTTCTATTTAAAAACAAATCGAAAAAAGCGTTTGAATTTCGATAAATGTTGCACGTCATATTTGACACCCTGTATATATTGTTACATTATACCACCTTGAAATGCATAAAGTGTTATTCCCTAAATTGATAGCAAAAGAGTAACTCGTGACTCTATATCTGTTTTCAGGCTATGTCAGAGTCCTGTAACTGTCAAAATTTTAACAAAATTTGCAATATAGCCAAAAGTAATTATCGAAAGTGCACATAACCATATATCACTGCAAAGGTAATTTAAGTGGCTATCAAAAGGATCAATAAGTAATATAGCAATCCATTTAAAATAAAAAAGTTGAAAGCGGTTACCGAAATTCGAAACACCCTGTATATTTGCGAATAATTTTATAGAATGCGCTGTGGTATACTATATACGTACAATAAATCTAATTTTTCCATCTTTGATAGTTTTCACGCTAAGCTCCGCTGACCGACTAATGGCGCACTCGGTATAATGAAAACATCTTTAATTACATAATATGCTACATTAGAAGTAGTAGACTTAATTTTTTCCTAGAATTTCACACAGCTCAAAAACAAATGCAATTAGTTACGCCAACATTACCTAAAGTAATTATAGTACGCCAAAATATTTTAACTGTATTTTGAAGTACATACCTGTGACCGGTACGTTACAATTATTTCAACTAATTTCGTTTGAAATTCTGAGAAATCGACACAGTATTATAGTTAGAGAGCGGAATTATATGCATCGGAAATCGACAAAATATGCGCATATATATGCAGAAAAATTCTTCGAAATATGCACAATTTTTGCTAAATATGCAGTTTTATTCACATATGCTTCTGATACCAATTAGCTTCTTGTTAAATGTTATAAAACAAGAATAATCACAACGAAACATTTTACAAACGTTTATTGTTCTTACATTATTCCCACTTACATTTTAAAATCACAATTATATAAATACATACGTGCTTAAAATTTGCTAAAATACATACTTAGATACTATATATTTTTATTATTAAAACAATTTACAATTAAATGCTTTTCTAAATTTTCTAATGGAAAATTATGTCGGCTATCTGTGAGAATGCATTTATATATCGAAAAATTTCTTTCAACATCAACGGAAGTTTTGGTGCGTACTTTAATGCATTCATCTCAGGACTTAATTCTATACTTGTTTCTGTTTCATCCATTTTTAATTCACCAGTTAAAATCGAACTGATTTTTGCTAAACTTTTGTATCCTACATTTTTATTAATTATTTCTTTAAACTTTTGACTTATTGAGTTTCCTATTCTAGCCGGAATATTTGAAACACTATTTTCTAAATCATTGATTAATAGAGTAACCTAAACTTGCGGACTCGCATAGGCGTCGGTATTACAGGTTAATATAACAATACGAAAAATTCATAAATATACTAAACCGGTAGAGAAGCAGGCATGTAGTGTCGACCTTGAATATAAATCATGTTAAACCGCGCTGAGAGAGATTTCGTTTTAGTACCGGTTGAGCTGTTGCAGAGATTAGTCGAACGGTCAAGGTTATGTACTTACGTGTCGCTTTTGAAAATATAGCTGGTGTTTTTTGTGTGTTGTAGTATTACACCAAGTACATAATTAGTGTATCGTTTCATATAGAACTAATATTTACATACCTAAGAAAACAATGCCTCGTAATAGATTTGCTACTAATGTACATAAGTATGTGTCACTTTTTCCCCATTTAAAATATGACGGTAGTGCAGTTTTTTGCTTAATATGCAATGTTCGTTTGGTTGCATTGGACAGAACTGATTGCCAGAGGCATGTCAATGGTATTAAGCATATGAGAAATGCAAGAAGTGAAATGCCTTATACACTATTCCTCATACATTTATTAATTACGTTTACCTCTTGTAATCTTCCGTTGTCGTTGGTGAGAAAAGCAGCTTTTAAAACGTTTTGGCTACAATACGTTCCAAAGTACCCATTACCCTCACAAACACAATTACAGAATCATTTGCCGCGAATGAAAGAGATGCTAGAAAATGTGTGTAAACGTGATTTGTGTTCCAAAAAAATATGGATTACCGTGGATGAGACGACCGATATAAAGAAAAACAGTATTGTGAATGTAATAGCTCGCGTTTTATCTAGCGAGAACACAGCACCTCGATATTTGTTAGCTTGCAAACGTGTTCAACAATGTACCGCGGAAAATATTCAAAAAGTGATAATGAACGCTTTGAAAAAATTTAAAATTGCCCAAGATCAAGTTGTGATGATTGTGACAGATAGTGCAGCAACGATGTTAAGTGTTGGGCGATCCTTAAAACATATATTTCCTAACTTAATACATATAACCTGCGTGCTGCATGCTTTGCATTTAGTTGGTGAAGTTGTTCGACAACATTACGGAAACGTTAAAGGAATTTCGTAAATTTTGTCCAGGTGTTCCAGAACCTCCTGAACCAATTTTAACGCGATGGGGTACTTGGCTAACAGCAGCTTCTTACTATTTGATCCATTTTCAACAAATTCAATCAGTTATAATGCGATTTAATCGGAATGAATCCAAAGCAATTAGAGAAATTCAAATTCCTCAACTTTTAGAAGATTTAACAACAATATGTACCAATTATACAGTATTACTAGATGCCGTCAGAAAACTACAATGTACTGAATTGTCATTGCAGGAATCATTAGACATAGTGGAGAGTGTAAAAAATAAATTACACAAATTAAATGATACGCCAGGATTATGCGCTAGTCAAAAGTTGGCAGATGTTTTAAGGAAAAATCCCGATTTTAATACTTTAGAGGCCGTTTATAATAAGTGTAAGAATAGTGAACTTTTAAGTGATTTTGAAAAACAGTTTCTACATGCAAATGTAACTTCCTTAGATGTGGAGAGATCGTTTTCTATGTATAAGAATATTTTTTCTTGTCGACGCACAAGGTTTAAAGAAGTAACTGTGGAAACATATGCAGTGATGCAAGTTTACAGTAGTTCACATCCTAATGCCTCTAATTTGTTGAATAATTAGCAAGTAAGTTTATTTATGAATTTTTCGTATTCTTATATTAACCCGTAATACCGACGTCTATGCGAGTCCGCAAGTTTTGGTTACTCTGTTGATTAATTTAACTGATTCAGTTAGTGGCAGCGATTCTTTTTCAAGTTTTGTTATTGTCAAAGAAACAAATTCATAATTGGCTTTAATAAATATCAATTCATTAGGCAAAGAAGAGTTTTTCAAAATTTCTCGACATTTTGCAATAGAATTGCAGTTGTCAGTAGAGAATTCTGAAATAATGTTTTTGATCTCTAGATATGCATAAAATATTGCGGCATTTAACCAAGTACCCCATCGGGTAATGACGGGTTCAGGTGGTAAAGGAGTATCCGGCAGCTTTTCTCTATAAATCTGAACTCTCAATGGTGACTTTAAGAAAATTGTCTTAATGTTACTGATTAATGTATTTACTCCTGGAAATTGCTGCCGAATTTCCTCACCCACCCTATTTAATCCATGAGCCAAACAAGTAACATGTATTAAATTAGGGTACAAAAGTTTAAGCTGTTGGATCGCTTTAATCATATATGCCGTTGCATCAGACAACATGACTAAAATTTTTCCTGTGGGAACAACATCGGGAAGAAAAAAAATGAAACTTTCTAATTATAATATACAATCTTTAGTAAGATTTACACACAAAATATTGTAATTTCCTTTGACGAATCAAAGCATATTTACTTTGATTTTTCTTATATTCCATCTAATCATTACTTTTTATTGCAGATTCTGGAAGAAGACCGCGTTTCCACAATGGTTTGCCATAAATGTTGTTCTTTAGCTATAAAGCTATACCAGTACAGACAAACCGCACTAGCAAATGATAAAGCATTAAAGGTGAGTTCCTTACCCAGGTACCTAACTTAAAATACATCCACATACGCTTCTATAATAATATTTTTAACTGGTTGGCTATAATCTTTGTAGTGGTTCGATAATGTTAACACTTTTGATAAACCACTTTTCACTATATTAACATTTCAGTCAACCCTTTTTAGCTTAGATACATAAAGTTCCGTACACATCTCTGCATTTAGTAATATTATTAAGATTGTTTTCCTAATTACTTCATCTTTTTCATGCTACAAAATTTTCTCCTGTTGAGCACTTGACATTGGTTTAAGAATATTTGTCCCTCTTTTTGTTCCTTCTTAACTAGCACTAGATATATATGCTATGATTTGATCCTCAAATTTAAATTGTATCATATCCTTCTCCATTCCTTTTTGTAATTTCAAATTAGACTCTAAATTTAATTGACCCTTGCCTATTTTAATTTTTGTATCTTTTATTTATAACTAGTCTGGACAAACAACGGTAACAGTCAGTGTAGTAGATATGTGGTGCGGAGTCGGCGATTATTTATTTCACGCGTTCACAGCGTCAGTACTAAATCGATGCTGTATGCGAGTAGTTCTGTGTATATGTAGGCTGTCGTAACTTATTTCGTAATTGTACGCTTATGTTTGCTTTAAAAATGTCGCAGTTAGGTACGTCGCGAAAACGACCAATGGCAGACACAGTTAAAAACTTTATAGTGGACATGCCGGACTTAATTTTTGATGGCGCTAAAATTCAATGTCTAGTTTGTAGCATCCCTTTAATGTGTTGGTCCAGAAGCCATCGTCAACGTCACATCGAAAGCAAACAGCATTCTTCTGCAAAAAGTGGCATACGAGACCAAGAAAATTTTACATTTGATTTATGTGTTACTCTTGTTTTATGTAATCTATCGTTTCGTTTACTAGACAAAGAAGCATTTGTCTCCTTCTGAAATAAATATGCGGACTGCAAATTACCTAGTCGGACATCGATACGAAATGTAGTTCCATTTGCTCGTGAACATATAGAAAAAAGAATGAAAACGGGATTGAAAGATAAAAAACTGTGGTTGTGTGTGGACGAAACAACAGATCGTCAAAAACATTCTGTGGTTAATGTAATGGCACGTACAATGGAACCACATCGACCGTCATGCTCCTTCTTACTTGCTTCCAAAAGAGTTATAAATTGTACTGCCGATTAGATTTTAAAGTTGGTGTTGAACTCATTGAACAAATTTGAAGTTTCAGCTAAGCAACGTTTAATGTTTATGAGTGATGGTGCCGCAAACATGCGTTCTTTGGGCCGATGTCTTAAAGAACACAGTGGTAACTTCTTACATGTAACGTGTAAAATCCATACTCTTAATCTTGTTGCACAAACGATTCCTACAAAGGCAGTGTTTCTAAAGTCCCCGAAACGTACCCGACTATTTCACAAACCGTGTCCTGGTTTACCTGAACCACCACAGCCGATTGTTACACGTTGGGGAACATGGCTGCAGGCTGCGTTTTACTACAACAAATATTTTGATCAAGTAAAGAAGGTGGTTTTAAAATTCAATCCGACAGAAGCTGCAGCAATCAAGAAAAGCCAGGAAATATTTCAAGATAGTCAGATTAAAAGAGATTTACAAACTATTCACAAAAATTACTTTGGACTAGCGGAGGGAATAGAAAAATTACAAAATGTTTCGATCTCGCTAATGGGTTCTATTCAAATTGTGAATGATGTTCACGCGCAGTTATGCGCTGTAGACCGCGAAACAAATTGGTGTGTAATACGAAAATATGAAAGTGTTTAAGAGAAAGACTCCGATTTTCTTATATTAAGACAAATTTGTGAAGATGCGTGTGAAGATTATTTTAAATATGCAAATATAACATCGCTAGATGTCGAACGGTCGGTTTCGGCATTAAAAAATATTTATTCCGCACGTCGTACTCACTTGACTGAAACAGCTGTGGAAACATATCTAACGATTCAAATATTTAACAGATGTTACCCAGTTTGTGATTTCACGGAAGATTTTTAAAACGGCGTGTGTTTCAGCACGTTTTATAATTTATTTCTTACCTTCTATTTTATGTGTAAACTTTTATGCGCTCGCCACGCCTCTGGCTGTTACCACATATTCGCCCAGGTTATTTATAACTCCTGACGTTTTTTATCGACAATCAAATCTAACATTTAAATATTTCCACGTCAAATTTTTTCTTTTCAAATTTAATATTTTACATGACTATTATGAAGTTTTACGAGAATGATATGATAAATATCTGTGTTAAGGAAGACAACCAAATTGTTTTGCGTGTAGTACATTTATTTCTCTACATAATCTCCTTGTAGCCCTATACACTTAGTCCAGCGAGGTTTCAACTTTTTTAAGCCACTCAAATAATGGGATTTGTCGAACTCTGTGAAATACGCCTGTATTTCGGCAATGACCTCGTCAGGGGACGTGAACCGCATTCCGCCAAGCCATTCTTTCATGTTTGGATAAAGAAAGAAGTCACAGGAGGCCAACTCCGACGAATATAGTGGATGGGGCACCAATTCGTACCGTAACTGGACTAGTTTCGCTGTCGGAATTGCCAATGAGTTAGCCGGGGCGTTATCATTATGGTAGGGAATTTTGTTCTTCACTAGGTGGGGCCTTTTTCTTTTTAGTTCAGCGTCGAATCGATTCAATGAATCAGCATAGTGCTGTCCCGTGATTATCCTTCCCTTCTCCAAATAATCAATTAAGATTGTGCCTTGCGAATCCCAAAAAATCGTTCCCATAACTTTTCCGACTGATAGAACCGTCTTCGCCTTCTTTGGTACATGTTCGCCAAGAAAAAAAACCATTTTGCCGGCTAATATTTGGTTTCTGGCATGTAGTGATGCACCCATGTCTCATCTACAGCCACATAACGCCGCAGAAACTCGATCGTATTGCGTTTAAACATGTTCAAGCATCGCGATTCCGTTTTTGATCAATCGTCAACAGACACGGCACCCATCTCGCCGATAGCTTTCTCTCACTCAATTTTTCCTGAAGGATGTTTTGCATACGTTCAATCGAAATATTTACCATATTAGCAATCTCTCTAATCTTCACCCAACGGTCTGCTAACACGATATTATAAACTTTATTAATCATATCGTCCGTAGTCACCTCAATGAGACGACCGGAGCGTTCCTCATCAAAGATAGATGTTTGGCCACGCTTGATTTCATTAAACCGATATCTGATAGTAATCATCGAAGGTGGGTGGTCCTTATAAACTGCATCTAACTTATCTCTGATTTCTGCACACGATTTCCCATCCAAAAAAAGGAATTGAATCACTGATCGGTAGTCCTTTTTCCATGATTGCACAAATACATAAAATTGTTTACTGTCAACAGCTCTCAAAGCAACACTACTTGATGAATCTTTTCGAAATGTTGGCAGACGTCGACCAAAGAATAGTACTCACAGTCGGTAATGCAGATTTTGACAAAAAGCGCCACCTGTCCAAATACGGGTACTTCTCATACCATCCTACTATATAAGTTCTGCATATTTTTTTCTTAAATTTTAATATATCGATGTATAATATCAACTTATTATAAGCAGTAAAAAAGGATTTTGTATTTTCATTTAGCAGCTTTTGGTTTTTTTATGCAATACACTTAAATTGAGAGGTGTGATAATATTTTTAAATAACATATTTCGGAGATTTGTATATTTGAAGAAATGTACTGTTGAAGAAATACTAATTTTCCTTAACGACATTGGTCAACAATTAAGTTGTTAAATGTATATTTTCTCTTATGTATTTGTGGACTTCTTTTAACAAAATAAATTTACTTAACTCAAACATCGTTCTTTCAGTGCATAAATGATGAATTCACTTTACTTGGTATATTCACCTTAAAAACCTTTCTACACGATAACTTGGCAACGTCTCACTGTTCCCTACCTGCTCGGCGTAACATCTTGTCACGCGGTTCTTTGAACGATTACCTCCCCAGGCGATATTTAGGTGGGTCTCGTCCTTGACCAGTCGTTGTGATAGGTCTTAGCGCAACTAACTCGAAATATCAAACAAGTTCCGTAACAAAAGGTGAACCCTTTTTACCTCTTTTGTGTATCTCCCTTCTTAAGCAGCTTCTAGTGGAGTATACTACTTATACTCCGCATAAAACAAACATTAATTTCGCAGTTGGAAACTAAATTTACTGATTGAAATGCTAGAAGAGCGAATGATGTTCTAACAGTTGCCCTAGATTGAGTAGAATATAACATTCGATAAAACATGAAGATTGATCATGATGAAAGTGATGCACAATGGGAGTATATCAGGAGAATTATCAAAACGGAAAATCTCTCTCTCTGGTTTCTCGAATATCGAGCGAACCATCAACCGTTAGGGAATAGGTGACGTTATATACATCAGCAGTTCCCCTTTAAATTGCTCGTAGTGGCGTGGAGGGTTCCCGACCCTCGAGAGTACCCTCAAAAGTGCACCAGGGAAATTCACCAGCGATGTACAAGGCACGACACCGGCTGCGCCATAGCACCGGGAGCTCGGTCGAGTTGGCAACATCGCCTCGATCGAACGCAAGATGGCGCAGGATGACGTGGTGCTTGAGCGCTGCTGCCTCAATAAGCAGCTGTCAGAAGAGTTAGGAAGGTTGGCAGGCACCTTGAGAAGCTTTAACGAATGTGAATCGTTCGTAATGGCGTCTTTGCTTTTACCCGTTCTCTTGAGTAATGAAGTCGGTATGAAACTGCAGATTTTGAGAAAACTGCACGACGTAATACGTGTAAAAATGTTGCGTAAGCACAATTAGAGTATAAACAAAAAAGTTAAAAAATGACTGATTAGACTTTCTGAATGTCTTTTGATTACGTAATCTGAAAGCATTTAATCTTTAATCTGTTGGAAACACAGGTTGTTCCAAATCCAGATTAAATAGCAAGAACTGCAGACATACTTGTAGCAAATAAAATTGAGTTCATATTGTACACATCCGTGGCATGACGTCATCTACGGTGTTACTGTTGTTAGTTTAAGCTATCATCTTCAGCAGTTTAACTGAACTAACAATCCAAGCTAGAACTAACCTATTTGCACACTTCTACAGTTACGGTAGAATAACCGCGGTCATGTTTGATTCAACAAGGTGTAAAGGCTGGAATTTAAGAATCCTAAATCTGAATTCATTTAAATACGTATGTTTTTGTAAATGTGCGCGCCTTCGTAATGACTTGTCAAACCTTCTGATTGTCTGCACAGTATATGATAATCTTTATATAATGTTTTATAAATTCGTGATTATTTATAGCATCTACTTGGTCTCAATGGTTTCCTAAAAGGTTTTTTGATGTTATTAGTTGATGAAAAAACAATTTTGCGATCAACTTTAGAAAATATCTTTTGAAGATCTTTCGTGTAACTTGGATAAAAGGGTAATTTCACATATTTCTTACTGCCGTTGTCCAATAATTTCTAGTGTGCTTTTGATCCAAAACCAAGGAAAATATTCTTAAGATATATATCAAGTTTACCCACAAAGGGGTTAGCCAGGTTGTACATGCTTGTTTTACGTACGGACCGTACGTCATGGAATTTAAATCCAGTTAGTATTTACTTGTACGAACTCTAGTACATACAATTAGTTTGTCAAAAATGTAAAAGTTAGTCAACCGGTACCCTTAAAACTTGTCAATAGCATGAACACATGTAATTACTACGAAACTTATAAAATAATCTTCTTTAAATTGGATTTTTATTTAACCCTAGAATAACTTATTTTACTGTTAGGTAATTATTAAATATCCTTAAATTTTACGACTGATTAGTAGAGCAACGCAACTGCGCTGAAAGCCAGTGGCGGACGCATAAAAGTTTACACAAAATAAATTAAATGTGATTCGTGCTCAAACACTTACCGTTTTAAGAGTCCTCCGTGAAATCACAAAGTGGATAATGTCTATTTAATATTTGTAACATTAGATATGTTTCCAAAGTTGTTTCGGCAAAGTGAGTGCGGCGTGAAGAAAAAGTGTTTTTGTATGCCGAAAACGAACGTTCTACATCTAGTGACGTTATATTTGCGTAAGTAAAATAATCTTTCAAATAACTTAACGGTTCTGTTGACGCACCTTCACAAATTTGTCTTAATGTGCCAAAGTCAGAGTCTTTATCTAAAACACTTTCAAACCTTTCTAAAACACAAACATTTCTTGCGTCTTCTATCGCGCATAGCTGTGCGTGAACATGTTGCACTATTTACAAAGATTCCACTAACGACACCGAAGAATTTTGTAATTTTTCTATCGCATCCGCTAGTCCCACGTAACTGTTCTGAATAATCTTCAAATCTGTTTTAACTTGACTATCCTGAAATTTCAAGCGCCTTACCTTGACAGCCGCAGCTTCTTTTGGGTCGAATTCTAAAATCACGTTCTTTATATTCTCAAAATATTTAAGATAATAAAATGCAGCCTCTAACCATGTTCCCCAACCAGTAAGAATAGGTTGTGGTGGTTCAGGAATACCGGGGCATAGTCTATGAAATTCCCGAATACGTTTTGGGGATTTTACAAACAGGTTTTGTATGTGCTATTAGAGCGTCTACCTCGGGATAACATTTTCTGATACTATCTGCTACGAGACTGAGAGTATGAATTTTACATGTAATATGCAACAACTTAGCACAATGTTTTTTAAGAGATAGACCTACAGCAAGCATGTTTGCGGCACCATCACTCATAAACATCAACAGCTGATTTGTTGAAAGTTCAAACTTTTCCAATATATTTAACACCAACATTGAAATTACTTCGGCAGTGCATTGTTGTATTCGTCTGGAAGCTAGTAAAATTGAGGGTGACGGTCGATGTGGTTCCATTGTGCGTACCATTACATTAACCACAGAATGTTTTTTACGATCTGTTGTTTCGTCCACACATGACCACAGTTTTTTATCTTGCAACTCCGATTTAATTCTTTTCTCGATATGTTCACGAGCAGACGGCACAACTCTCTGTAATGTTCTCTCACTTGGTAACTTAAAGTCCGAATATTTATTCTAAAACGAGACGTACGCTTTCTTACTTAGTAAATGAAATGGTAAATTACATGCAATAAAGGTAACACATAAATTAAATTTAAATTTGTCATAATCTCGTGTGGAATTTTTTTTTGAAACATGCCCTGCACTATTTATGTGCCGTAGACAATCACTTTTCGACCAACACATTAAATCTATTGTACACACTGCACATTGAATTTTAGCGCCATCACACTTTAAATCAGGCATTTCTGCAATAAATTCTCTTATTGTGTCCAACTTTGGTCGTTTTCGCGACGTAGGAAACATTTTCAAAACAAACGTAGAACTACGATATAGTATACGATAGCGTAGATGCATACACAACAGATCGGTTTTCGAGTCGCAGTTATACTGACGCTTATACCGAATTGTCCCGGCCGTGTTTATTTTGTGTAAACTTTTATGCGTCAGCCACTGGCTTTCAGCGCAGTTTGCGTTGCTCTAGTAATGATTGCCGTGAGACTGTTTACTGATGTAATCAATGTAAAAAGAACACAGTGTGTCGAAAAATGCTTTTATTATGAACTTGCGATACATTTTTAGAAAAAAATAATCGACATTCTTTGCAAATATTGGCGGTGTGTTCATCGCGAATTGGTTGATGGCATCGAACGCAAAAATTGGTTGTCATTCGGTGAAGACGACTTGTGCAGAAATGGCAGGTTGTCCGTTGGGATCTGCCTCTTGTGAGAGCATTAATAAGTAATTCTATTTCTAGTATTTCATAGATGTCTTGACGCATGAGAATGTTGGGACATTTTTTCGAATGTTCAGCCACGGTTTGATAGGTTCGTCTTTTAACTTGAGCATAAAATTGATACGAGAGGCTTGTTTTTTATTTTCTTTATGAGAATTGTGATTATTAATCACAAATGAATTGGTACAAGAAATATTTATCATGTCAAAAAATTCACAGTGGCCATCTTCTGGTTTTCCTGGAATAGTTCATATTTGAGCACATTTGATCTAATGTAATTGACTCCTGACTTACAATTAGTGGCATTGTAAAGGGTTTCCCAATGGTTATGATATGTTTTCGAAATGCCACGGCAGCCATTTTGGTAATGAAAAGAAATGTAATTTCTTGACAGTTGTGTTCAGTATAGTCTAGCATTTCAAGAGGAACTTGAAAATTATCCTGATTTTTTTAAGAAAATCATCTTTTCTGATGAAGCTCATTTTTGGCTAAACGGTTATGTAAACAAGCAAAGCTACCGTTTTTGGAGTGAAAATTGAGGAGCCTTTGCATTCAGAGAAAATCACTGTCTGGGGTGGTTTATGGCATGGTGGCATCATCGGGCCTTATTTTTTACAAAATGAGGAAGGAAATGCGATTATAGTGAACGGTGAAAGACATCGAACGATGATAACGAAATTTTTGTGGCCCCAATTGGAAGAATTGAATTTGGATGGCATGTTTTTCCAACAGGACGGTGCCACATGTCACACTTCTGGTGAAACCATTGATTTATTGAAAGAAAAGTTTCCTAAAATATTGATTTCTCTGATGCGAGAGATTCGTGAAGAATTGGACAATGCAAAGTGGTGTTTGGCGGCAGAAAGACTGGTTTAATATTTTTTAATGGAACTTTATAATCTGACGTGGCGTTATCCAAGAAAAGAAGCACTTTTCCATATTGTTTTTCATTTTATTGTCAAATTTATGGAGCCATCTTGTCATAATTTCCGTTGTCATCCATACCTTTTTGCTAGAAATCCATTCTAAGGGTAATTTGTCAACATGATTACCCTTACAGCAGCGAGGATTTTTACTTTTTCCGATTATTAGTGGATCTTCCTTCTCACCTTTCATATTTGCACACAGTAAAATACGCAAACGTTGTTTTGCTGCCTTCTTTCCTGCACAATTCTCATTTTTTAATGCAAATGTCTTATTTAGCATGGCGCGGTAATAAAGACCTGTTTCGTCGGCATTAAAGACATCTCGAGGAGAATAATTTCTTAAAATCAACGGTAACTTGGTTTTCCAGTCCTCTATATCGTCCAAATTAACCTCACCATAAATTGATTTAAAAGTTATACTGTGTCGCCGGCAGAAACTTTCCAACCATCCATTAGACGCTGCGAGATTTCCCATCTTTAAACTGCTTGCTGTCTCTAGTGCTTTTTCTTTAAGTAGCGGCCCAGATATTAGAATTGCTTTATTTCTGGCTTTGCAAAACCAATTATAGACGACTTGATCCACTGCCAATTCTTCCGACTGCGGAAATTTTCGTTTTTGCTCCAAGTTAACACCTTCCTCAACCATCTTTTTTAATTCACCTTTATTTTTCATAATACCGTTAATTTGTGTTTTTCCAACCCCATATTTTTCGGCCAGCTTTCGCGAACTTAACGCATACTTTTCACTTTCCGCGATTATATTTATTTTGTCTTTTAGCGATAAACGTCTTCTTTTTAGCGAAATACTTAATTAAGAACCTTTCGAATACGGAGACAACTTTAAACTAATCAAGTAACCGAAAGAACCTTTCGAATACGGAGAGAATTTTAAACTAACCGCAAGTAACTGAAAGACCACATTATATGTAAACTTGTAGAAATCAAGGCGATCTCTGTTTGATCAAACATAAACGTGCACGTTTTGCGCCGGCAATTTGCTGTCGAGGCGTGTTCGGAACTGAGATCGCATTCATCGCACAAATACGAAATAATATTGAGTACATATTTCCATCAATAAAGATACATCATAAAGAGTGAGGCCGATATCGGCAGGTAAATTTCTATGAAGATAGGCCGTAAAAATTTGGGTTTATTTGGCCGAGGTCGTTTAATAAGGGTAGCTGTAAATATCGGGTTTTCTTATATGGGAATTTCCTTATAGTCGATTCTGGGAACTTTGAAACTGTCCGTTACCTCAGGTGGCCGCTTTAGACAGGTGACCGTTAACACAGGTTTTACTGTATATCTATATTCGTGTGAGTTACAATTTCGCTAATAATTGTGTCGTCAAACAAGTGATCGAAACAATCTACTGGACTTATCAAACCTTTAGCACTTTCCTTTAGGTCCAAGTATAAAATGGATTACATTACGTTTTGCTGTCGTAGTAGTTTTCGATGGCTCTACATCTGTCCATCGGTGGTCGTTCTTGCCCTTCAAAGTTTTGCTAGATTGTATTACTTTATTTTTTATACAAAATTTACTAAGGGTGAGTAATCTTCTTCACCCCACGATTCATTCAAATAAACGAAAGTTACCGAACTGTGGAATACGAAGATGGTCAATCCTACAGAAAAAAGATAGAAACAATAAAATATAATTAATACAGGTGGCTTTTTTAAATAGAATACAATGTTTCTATTGAAACGAATGTAATAAAAAACGGCTTCTTACAGCATTTGTAACGCAATTCAATTGTTATTTGCAAACTTTTGGTGATATTAAAAAATCTGTAGTTTCCTAGGGAATTGAACCTGACACCTTTCGCTTGCCAGACGGACGTGGTAACAACTAGACCACGAGGATCTTCATGCCAGGAATGTTCACTTTTTAATACCTAGTTGTTATTTTCTCTGCAAATATATCATAATATTTCCATAGACAATTTTTAATTCTTATATGCCAAGTATACTAATTAATTGATATATTCTGGCTTCCGTCGGTGAAATGAAAATCTGTAATTTCCTTGTCTGTGGAAATATATATTTGCAAATAAAATAACAACTAGGTATTACAAAGTAAACGTTCCTGGCATCAAGGTCCCCGTGGTGTAGTGGTTAACAAACCCACCCGACAATCGACAGATATCAAAATCGATTCCTTGCCGGGACGAGATTTCTTCGAGTATTTAATTACGTCGGAAATTCCAAGGAAATTTCAGATTTTCATAATTCGCAGACGGAAGCCAAAATATATTAATTTTGGAGATATTGTTTATGGTATTGTCAGATACTTAAAACTGCTATTATACTTGGTAGTCCAAATAGATTTTGCTTTTTCACAGACGTGATGTGATGTATTAACGTCATTTAATCGTGATTAACGACAGATAACATTGGATATACCAAGCACAAGTCTAGATAAAACAACAATTAATCAAATAGACAAAACCAATTAGTAAAATTGAATTAATGAATTTTCATTTAATTTCACGTGCTACAAATCAGTAAGTTTTCGGTAACAATATTATTGCGTTACTATTGGAATATTTTATAAGGACGGTAGCATACCACCAATGTCCCAGCTTCTGCTTAGATTGTGTTTTTATGCAACCGGTAGTATGCGTACAACAACGGAGGACTTTATAGGAGTATCGAAAACTTCAGCTTGTAGGATAGTGCAACAAGTTTCCAAAACAATTCGTTCCTTATTGCCAGACTACACCTACATGTATATACATAATAATATAAATTTATTAAGCAGAAAAAATTTCGTCATATACGAATACACGAGGGTAAGTCAAATATTATCTACACTTTCGCCATAACAAGCTTTGAAGGTTATCGTAGTGGCGGCCGCTTGCGCATGCGTTGAGTTGGCGCCTCTGTGGTTTTGTGTGCGGAATTTAATTACGATCGCGTCATTTGTTTGCTAGCTACAACAGCATAAGCATGTCAGCTCCGCTATTAGTTTACACCAAAAAGGAACAACCAGCAGTGACCCAATTTTTGTGGTTAGAGGTTGTGAAAGGTGCTGAAATTCACCGGAGATTTTTGTCACAATACGGGAACAGTGCTTTATCTCGTAAAAGCGTTTTTTGTGGATCGAAATGTTTCAAAGTAGCCGCACGAGCGTAACAAAAAAAGAGGGAGCTGGACAGCCGTCAACCTCGACCACCGATGACAACATTCAGCAAGCTCGAGAGATGATTACAGCAAATAGGCGAGTTACCATAGGTAAGATTGCGTCTTCTTTAAACATCAGTCACGATTCTGCCTATCAAATTATCCACGATGAACTGAAATTTCGTAAAGTGTATGCGGGATGGGTACTACGAATGCTTACCGCAGAAAACAAAACCAAACGTTTGGACATCTGCCAACACTTACTGGATCGCTCCAACGCGGAAGGCGACGCATTTTTAAGCAGAATAGTGACCGTTGATGAAATGTGGGTTCATCACTACCAGCCCGAATCGAAACGCCAGAGTATGGAATGGAAACACCCGGGATACCATACCACGAAAAAATTCAAGACCTCGCCATCGGCTGGGAAGGTGATGCTAACCGTGTTTTGGGACGAAAAAGGACCTATACTGGACGACTACTTGGACAGGGGGACTACCATAAATAGTGCGAGGTACAGTGATTTGTTGGCGCATAAGCTGAAACCAGCAATTCGAAACAAACGCCGTGGTCTACTCTCAAAGAAAGTTTTGTTGTTGCAAGACAACGCCCGTCCGCACACAGCCCATAACACTATAGAAACCATCAACAGGTTGGGCTTTGAGACCCTAGAACACCTTCCCTACAGCCCTGATCTCGCCCCCTCAGACTTTCATCTCTTTGAACCACCCAAGGAAGCTTTGAGAGGTCGTCGATTTGCCTCAGACACAAACGTTCGGGATGGAAGGCATACGGAAGCTTGTGGCTCGCTGGAACAAGTGCATTGCTAAAGGTGGAGACTATATCGAAAAATAATGTATCTGCTGTACACCTATCTTTGTTTAATACAGTTGTAGAACTAAAAGTGTAAGTAATTTTTGACTTACCCTCGTACATAAAACGCTAAATATCACTATACTATACATTAACTCTGTTTAAAGCGATCAGAATCATCTCAGCGATGCTCTTCCTTCTGTGAATTGTTTTGTTTGTGAAATGTTTTAGTATTTTTATGTATTTTAATAAAGGAAAAGAGACCTATATTTTCACATTCATTTATTTGTTTTTTTTTTCCATTTCCTCTATTTGCAAACACAATATTTTTTTAGTTCGTATTGGCATGAATTAATCTGACTCAGTCCAACTAAACCCGGCATACATTCAAAGAAGTCCAACTCAAATCGAAATTAAAAATTACTCTAGTTTTCGAGGCTAGCTATAGTGTTTGCTCCAAGAAAATCATCCCCATTTTCTCACCGTTATTCCAGCACGTACAGTGTATTCGGTATGGCCTCTCGTTCAATGTGAAATTCTCTCTAGCGGTTATTAGCTCCTACTCCTCCCCGAGCCTCCGATCTTTAGAGCGAGAGTACTAGACAGTTTATCTAACTCCAGCCAACGGCAAACGTGGGGTAACGGGGAAGAAACTTCCCTTCAGTTCAATTTCTTCATAAATTCAAATGCATTTCTAGCATAATTTCATTAATTACATATCTATCGTAAAATTGTTGTCATAGTCGTCAGTATGTGTTATTATTATTGGCTTGTCAGTGACATTTTTTGAGTCATCTAATCGCGTCACTACTTTCATTTCATTATGCCACATTTATAGTTTTATAAATTCATCAAAATTCATCGTTAAATTGTATTTGGAAAAGAGTTATCAACATTTGCTGTAGACAAAACAATCGCCATCGTGATTAAAATAAAGGAGTAGAAGGACGCCAATAAATTTGCTGACTTTTGGTCAAGCTTTCATCGAGGTAACACGTGTCTGGCTGTATTTGCAAGTTTCCAAGTGTTAATATTTCAAAACGTACTATAAATTCAAGGTAGAAGTGAAGGTTTGTGGTTAAGAATAGGCAGGTTTCCTGTAAATGTAATAGAAACATAGAGTTTATATTGACATCGTCATAAAATTCAGGTTAATTTTAATTTTCTATTTTAAATTTCGTTAAAATCTCATTAATTAGTATTAAAATTCGTTTAAATTACCGAAAAAATGTTTTAGAACACTTCCGAACCTTCAGTTCATATAATTAATCAATTAATTTTCGAAAATTAAATGTTTTTAACAATTTACCACTTTTAAAACATTTCAATATATATGCTGAAAGATATTTTTTTTAATCGGATCTTGTTTTGCTTTGACAATTAAGGAATTACTCTCTTATAATACCCAGAGAAGTGCTTAATTCTTCATTAAAATATGTATGGCTGTAAGCTATTCTCTTACAATTACAGCTATTAAGGAAATATATTACGCTATTATTGTACTACCAGTATTGTCCGTCTAACTGTTCAACACAATTAGCCCGACACACGCTAGAAATTACCTCGTCTAAATTTGGAAGAAAAATAAATTGCGTTGTGTTGGAGAAAATATAGACTACGCGAGTATTATTTGCAATTTCATGCGTGTTGTAACCCCATCAAGCATCCGGCAATAATTGACATACAAGCAGGTATCAATCCAATAGCTTTATATCGATCATAAAGTGATCATGACGTTCATTCTGATGCATCAGTCTGTCCTTCTGCTATTTATTCTATTAGGTTGTATATCGTAATATTCAGTTTAATTTTCTACTAACAGACAGCATACCAGAAATTTATCTTCTGTCTTTTCTACAGAACGATTTCCACAAACCCGTGAAAAAATAGGAGTCGCGAGTGTCTTTTTATTTCGTTATAAAGAGTAAAAGTTAAAAAAAAACTCATTAGTATAAGAAAACAGTAGGTCTCAACACTGTATCCTGTGGGACACCCAACTCATTAATTCTACTTTTAAAGTTGACAACTTTAATTACAAGTTACAATAACCAAAATGATGCTAATATAGCTTCTCATGGTATTGATGGAATCACACACTGCAAAAGCAATATGAGGAGAGAAAACACTAGCCAATGGACATGTTTTTGCCTACTCGGCGTCATCAGCGTTGTTCCGAGTGCTTCTCTACCTCTCATCCCTGTTTGCCTCACGGCTTATATCGCTATACTTGGAAGCAACGAGCAACACTGATGACGCCTGGTAGACAGAAACATGTCCGTTGACGTGTTTCCTCTCTTTACATTGCTTTTGCCATGAATGATTCCATCAATACCATAAGGAGCTATATTAGCGTTATTTTGGTTATTGTTTCTAGGCGTTTTTGATGAGCCTTTAATGCATCATGGCCTGTGGGAATCATTTACATGTGCAGGTACCCAGAACGCTCATGTACACGCCATCTCGGGTTCAGCAATCCGGGAACTTCTGGATAGTTGGTTTGGGAACTGTAGCCGGTTTTTATCGCTACTCTCTAGATGGCAGACGTATATCTCTTGATACTAGATGGCGCCAGAAGATATTTTGCTCATTGTTTCGAAAGATAATGATATAACCCGGGAGGCAAATACCGATGTGAGCTATGGAAGCATCCAGAGCAACGCTGATGACGCCAGGTAGGCAGAAACATGTCAGTTGGCTAGTGTTTTCTCTCCTCACGTTGCTATTATCGTAAGTGATTCCATGAATACCATGAGGAGCTATATTAGCATTATTTTGGTCATTGTTTCTAGGCATTTTTTGATGTGCTTTTTACAAACTCAAACGTTCAAAGTACTCTGAAGACCTGCATACCGTTAAAGGTGACACCTAATCATAGGCATCTCCCCTAAAACCGTAACTATACAACTTACTAAATACAAAGATTTCACCAACACGGTCGAATGTCCTACTAAGAGAGCAAAATTTCGTGAAAGATTCATTGACATCATCGTTTCTCTTCTGTTACAGGAAATAGTGAACGAGCCATTCAAAGAGCCACCGTCAAACAAAGACGACATCTTAGAACTCCACAAGTCAATACTAGAGAACATCTCCCAATGTAAAGTGAGCGAAAGTGTCGCGCAGGTATACAGGGTACCTTTAGATGACGTATCGCAAGTTAACAACGAGGATAAAGTAACCAAAGATGACGTCGTTGCCAGCGAAACTAAAACAGATTCAGAACCGCACGAAACGGTCAAGAAGATCTTCCAGTACTTTCCAACAGCCCTGGTCCCTCGCGAGATACTAGATTCGAACGTCTTACCTTCAGTTCCGGTAGATCGCGATATAAAAAAATACATCAGAAGCGAATATGAAGTGATACCCGCCGATAATTCGGACGGGAGAGTGTTGAAATTCAAACGAAAATACCCTAGCACGGACGTAGTGAAATTAAGCGTTAAGAGGCGGCGAAATGAAGAAGACTCAAACTCGGTGTGTTTCAGCGATTCGGATTCTAGCATACCTTCCGTGTTTAAATCACGGAAAAAGGATTCGACGGCGGACAGCGACGATTCGTGCAGTGATTGTGATAGCGACGCTCCGGATGCGGATGAGAAATTATCTCCGCCGTCTCCCGTGCCACCCGTACCGACCCCTCCTCCTCCGGCATCCGCGGAAAGTCGTACAAACTCGAGACCGTCAAGAAGTAAAGCATCCAAAAACCCGCTGCAATTCCCAGATTCGGATTCGGACAGTGAAGTGACCAAGAAACCAGCGAACACGCACTACTGCGAGATCTGTGATAGGACATTCTGGGGTTGGTCGCAGCTGAAAAGCCATCAACGGACGCATCTGAAGTGCATCATCTGCCGTATCATATGCGACTCGCAAGAAGATCTCGAATACCACCAGAAAACCGTCTGCTTCAAATGGATAGAGTACAATCAACCTATACTCGTTTTGCCGAAGGTGGATGAGAATCCGTTCTTGTTGCGGATATACAAAGATGCCTTCGATAGGTATTATCAAGATATCGACGATGGCGTCTATGGTTCCACAGGTAAGTTAGGCTAGGAATATTTGTCCTAAAAGATTACCTACCTTACCTAAATAACGGAAAGATAATTTTATTCGCAAGCAATGGGGTTATCTAGAAACAACCCTGGCTATGTCAAAATTGCTGAATACAAAAGAGTAATAACTTCTACTTTCTAAATAGATATTAGTAGATGTAAATACCAAATTCGAATTACTGCCGACAACACAAAATGGCTATGATTAATTTCTTAATTACCGAAAATTAGTGAAATTCCCTTTGAATAAAAATAGGCAAGGAATAACAGAAATTTATTAAAAAATGTAGCAATCTACTTTTACAGATATTGATTGATCACACCATTAAAAACAGTTCAATACATATGAAAAATTCCACGACCTTAATTCCGGCGGAAACCCGCAATAAAAAATATGAACTGCTTCACTTCACGAAGAACTCCTCCTAGGCAAACCGAAAGATAAACCGAATACAAAAAAAAGTCGAGAATTTACAAAATTACTTGGGAAGGCTGTGATAAAACTTATATTTGAGACAGGCAATAGACACCAGGTCGGTAGAACACATAGCACATTACTGCAATGGGAGAATTGAATCGTCGTATCGTCAAATGAAAATCGGATAAGAACATATGAGTTTTTTTACATTATTTTCACGTGTACATACAATACACTCCTGGAGTTTGGTCCGTTCGGAAGTGGCAAGTGGCAAGCTCTAAAGGGAGTTGCAGCTGCTGGAATATTCCAGCGTTATTACACTTTACAAAATTACGTAGTATTACTAAGATAGGTTCTTTATTGCAATAATCCTGCCTAAACGCCTTGTTTCTATCAGTTATGTTGTAGCGTAAGAGAAATGAAACAGAGAGGAGGGGAAAAGAACAACTACAATCAACGAAATTGCAAACTTACCTGAACGTAGTTCTCCTGCTGTGCCCGCTAGCATGAACAGGGGCGAGTTCGCGACTAACAAAAAAAAAATGGATCATCCGTTTGAATTAGGAAGAACTACCTGAGAAAAACGGGAACGCGAGGTGGAGAAGGGGTAGGAAAAGAATAGTTATTACAACAACTTCTTTAATGTAAATAAAAGAATATTACTCTTAATAAAAACGAAATATTTGCACGAACCTGTTAATGAACAAAATTTAATCAAGGAATCGACGTTGGTGGCCACTACGTTCGATTTAACATCGATCATACATACCTAGAAATGCAATTCGTTAAAATTACTCACATAAAATATATAAATAAAAAAGAAAATAATATCCGTTAGAATAACTCGCGGTGAAATGTTCGTTAACAAAGAAATAAAGTATGAATTTAACATACACTGTGAGTTGTATGTTAAAAGAAAATAAAACAAGTGGTAGGTTTAATTTTTCTCACAAATTCTATTTAATAGGCGACCGGTTTCGTATCAATTGCGATACATCTTCAAGCCAGCTGAGGAGAACATTGAAAAAACAACAAATGTTAGAACAAAACTATACAATTCTATGTTAATTAAGATTGTATTTTTCTAGAAAAAAAAATACTGAATTTAAGACTAGTCTAAATTATTATTATATATTTACAATTAATTAACATGGAATTGTATAGTTTCATTAGTAACATTTGTTGTTTTTTCATTCGTTCTCTTCAGCTGGCCTGGATGAATGGGAAAATATTCGAAAAACGTAAATTACCACGATTTAGTAAATTTCTAATTAGAAAAAAGATTTCTAGAATATATCCATAAATTAATGAGAATTACTTAAATAAAATAAGTTAAAGGAAAAAGAAAGTAAACAAATAAGAATTTAGGCAAAATTTAAAAGGGAAACAAATGGTTGGGAACCCAAAGAAACAAAAAAAGAAAACGATAAGTCCACTTATGTGGGTGCTATCGTGGTCGAAAGGCGATAAATCGGCGCTAGTCCTGTCCCCGGGTTGAATAGGACATGTGGACACACCCACGCAGCAAAAGCTCTACCCTTCAGTGAATTTCGGCAAATAGGTTTAACGATAAACCAACAAAAAACCCTAAATGTGAAAATAACGATCTATAAGCATAATGAAATATGATTAAAATAATGAATTACCTCGGTTGTATGGAAGGTTTGCTAGCCGATGATCCAGCCGTAAAAAAAATTAAATATATCCGATAATGTCGGTGATGGGTGCGTCGGTGCGTAGAGGCTAACCGCCACAGCAGACTTTCACAAATGTACCTTCATAGTTCACGGTAGTGTTGGGCATAATCGATATATTTCAATAATCGAATGAATCGAAATAATCGTTTAAAATAATCGAATGATCATTCGAAATTTACTAACGATTTCGATTATTTTCCACGATTATTTGACAGAATCCGAGTGAATTATTTCGAAACTCCAAGTTTCGAATACAGATCTCGAATCGTAATCCGTTTGTGTGCTCCTGCGCAGTCGAAACGAATAATGAATGATTTCTGAACCATAATCGAATGATCGATTATTCAGGTATAATCGATATATCTCGATTATATCATTCATAATCGCCCAACACCAGTGCACGGTCGACTCCAGAAAGAGCGGTGTTAATTACCAATCAACGAACATCGTGCATTCTATTGTAATGAACTTACAATTAGATAAATTTAGTTAGAAAAAAAAAGAACCAAAACAAAAAATAAAGAGAAAGACACGCTGAAAATTGGTCAATAATCAACATTTATAATTGAAATTACCAAAAGTAAATTAACCATACATTAAATATGTCAATAATAGAAATTATAAATTTTGAACCGTATTAAAAGGATAATGTAGCGATATCTACTATAAACATAAAGCAACCCTCGACAGAAAGAAATACAATTATGTTGGTAAAATAGAATTTGACACGTTGCGATGTATCAAAAATAAAAATTATAAATTTTGAAGCATATTAGGAAAGATAATTCATATTATAAGATCACAGTACTTTATTATCATAATAATATTAACAACATGCAAATTTTCTATTGACTTGATGCCTTATGTAAAATCGGCCCAAAAAGAAATGATGTAGCCTCGTTAAAGGGAGATCTCCCGAAGATTGCTGAGGTTATACCCTGTAGGGAGGCTACCGACAATAGCCCCTAAAAGGAATGCGTACAGCGAAAAATGTGGGTGTCAGAGCGAGCAAGTGAGAGCATACATACGTACTTATGCGCGTGTAGGAGAGGGCGCGAAAGTAGTGCCAAGAGAGCCGTAGTCCTACGCACCTGCTCCCTTCTCGCAGGTATGTTAAGAAAATCGTCAAAATCTACTAGAAGGGATCAGTATAGACAAGGAAAGCGATAGCTCTCACGGTCTTTGATTTATACACTACATATGTATATACAAAAAGTATCTACATATGATTCTACTGTTTTCTATTATAGCAGACATTGTGCTCAATTAGAGAATAACAACTATCTATAATGTATTTTACTAAATAAAAATAAAAAAATAATAATGTTCGGCTGCATGTTGCATAACTGTTGCAATGAATTTCGTGATGATCTAATGATGTCTTAATAGCAAATGGGTGCATGCCAGATGACTCTGTTGGGGAAGTGCATGGTGGAGAATTACGAAAACAATATATAAATAATGTAATATTTATATAAACAAACAAAATTACGAAAATTACAACTAAAAACCTATTGTGTTAAAAGTTACTTAAAGAATAAAAAAACCAACAAAAACTAAACCAACAACTCAGTTTTTTTTTCGCCGATTGTCGCTCATAGAACTGCACCCCAAAAGTAAATCTGTTATTCGAAATGCAACTTTCTTAAATAACACGAGTGCTATCTATCCCTTAATGTAAACATACTGATTTCTTGGCACTACTTTCGCGCCCTCTACTACACGTACTTAAGTATGTATGCTCTCACTTGCTCGCCGTAACACCCGCATCTTTCGCTGTACGCATTCGTCTTACGGTTCGTTGCAGTACCCTCTCTACAGGGTACAACCTCGGGAATCTTCGGTAGATCTCCCTTTAACGAGGCTACGTCGTTACTTTATTTGCCGATTGTACATTCCAGATTCGCTGTGAACAACTTACGTATACCTTCACTGCCTTCAGCAAGAATTAATACAAAGAAGCCCCACATTACTCTGTTCCATTACATTTTTTCCATTAATTCTTAACACGCTCATGGTTCAATGCCATTTGCAGCTCTCGCAAGACCTTTCTCGTCAGCACTCCGGCTCGGCTGCCCGCTAGACATCCGGCACAACGCAAAACACTGATGAGAGTGATGAGGATCCGGTGTATTGACCTGTGGGTTTTCCTTTCATACTATCGTATTAAAGAACATTTTAGCGCACACCGGATGCTATGCAATAATTCTAGAACCACTATAATATTCTCTGCTTCCGTGTCAATCAGTAATCAATATCTCATATTTGAAAATTATAATTTTTACGAGTGGTGACGGCCCAATGGAGTATATTAGCTTAAAGCTAGTCATAACCTTAGGAGCATTTTTAGTGTAAAATGTTCACCTCCTTGCGAACGGTGAGTCTGGTGCGACAGCGCTTAACTCTACTCGGTCAGATGCAGGCTGTCTTACCACTAGACCATCAAACCGTTAATAATACCATTGCCATCAAGTTTGAATGATTGAAAATTTGTTTGTTCTTGTTATCATAGCACCTGGACCAACTGCCCGAATGTGAGGCTTTAAACTTAAAGAAAGTATCAAAGCATTGGAGAAGTATGTTGCAAGATTTAAAAAAATACACGGACTATTGCCCTCTTTTCTATTCGGAGGATGTATGCATTAACGTATCTCTTTCTCTATCCTGAGCAAAGATGTAGACCGTTTCCAATTCAACCTGCTTTCTATTTACATGAAATACCGTAAATAAGTAAGATTATTTTAATTCCTCTTTCTGCTGATAAGTACCCGTTATATCAATTCATCATATTTTAGATTACGTTAATATTTTCAATTCTGTCAAATATTTCCTACTTATGCGCTCCATTTTACCAAATATAAGACCAGTTTACAAATTGAGGTACTCCGCCTACAGCTTATTGTAGATTGGAATATGGAAAACGTATTAATAACCGTATTAAGAAAGTCCTTTGAGTCACAACCACTATCACTAGGATGCAGAAAGGTTCCTGAGGAAACACGGAAATTTTATTTTTTGAATATTACACTAGTCAAATGACCTTCTCGGTGCAGGCACTCTTGAAGCCCAGCACGAAACTTTTGCATCGCCCGGCCCAACATTTCAATTAATATTCGATACGAATATTATGTTTTAGTCGTTGCAAAGTTTGCGGTCAATTAGAAAACGCTTTTAACTGTAATAACCGGATTCTCGCTCGTACCTAGAATGTCGATGACGCAGAAGTACATAAAAGTGCATGACGCACAATAACGCCACGGGCCGTATATGTAATTGCGAATGTCACTTTAATGTCACGTTTGTATCAACCTAGGCGTACTGATCTGTATACATACAAGTACTTATTAACGAAATGCAGACCACTAATCGAAAAACCAAAATAAAAGTACCGTTGTTAGGTACATTGTGTTTACTACGTACATACAAGGAATCGAGTGGACGTTCGGTTATTATCAGTTGATCGGTGTGCGTGTACTATTTATAATGCTCGAGAAACTAGTGGAACCGTCCGGGGCGTACCGCGCAAAAGTAGACACAGTATTAATAAAAAAATAATAGAATGTTACCTTTTATTGACGTATCGATGACCACTGCGATAATGTGCGACTGCCATGGTACGCCGCGCAGTACTGCAACATAAGCAATGCTTCCATTGTCGATTCGGTCAGGCCTCGACGGTCTGAAAACGTTCTCGTACACTTTGTAAATGATCGTTCAGCATCTAATGAAGTAAGATTTGCGAAATTCAAATACTCCTGTATCTCTTCTGTGCAGTCTTCCAGATATAGATCGAACCTTTTCTAAATCCGGATTTTTATTCAAAACTGCACGAAATTTTTGCGCGACGTCTAGTCCTATAAGATCCGTCAAGCTTTCTAGAGCGGCTGCTAAATTATTGATGTTATTTTACAAGTCTTGTATAAATAAGTGAGTATTTTATAACTGCGAAATAGTTTGTCACTACAGAATAGTTTATGGAAATGTCATCTATTTCTTTTTGAACGTCCGAATCGGAAAAAAGTTGCTGACTCTCGCGAACCGCTTGAGAATTAGAAGAATTAAGTTTGAAAATTACATCTTTCACTTGGGAATAATATTTGCGATAGTAAGATACTGCCTCGATCCATGTTCCCCATCGCGTCAATACAGGCTGAGGTGGTAGCGGAATTTGCGGATACAGTTGCTTGAATACGCGGATATGTTTGGGAGATTTTACAAACACTTTTTTGGTATATGATATTAAATCATTCACATTAAAATGACTTCTACATTCAAATGTCGTGCGACCTAGCAACCCTATACCGCAAAATTTGCGACGAATGTGCGAACCTGTAAATTCCAAACCAGGGAAATGCCAAATATATTTTTTCACATGCGATGCAAGAGGTACACCAGGCTTACATCCCATGTTTTCGAAAACGCACAATGAGAATCCGATAAGTAACCGAACTACCCAAATCCTCAATGTCTACCGGATTACTGAACTCCGTATCCACATACGTGCATCCCCCCATTAGGAATGACACGACCAGGAAAAAATCTTCACAAAATTGTCTTAAACTCCCTAGCAGTATGGTAAGTGACTCCATCCCGTTGAAATTGTATTCTTTCAATATCCACACACACATTACGAGGTTGCTTTGTGATGTAACAATAACCGTCACGTCATTTTCCTCAAAGAACGACCCAAAAAATCCAAAGGCGGATAATGCACACACCACACAATAACTTTTTCTGCCGAGGCTTTCCGTCGCCCAGTAACGGAAGTTCTGTTTGTTAACATAACCGGACAGATGAAAATGAGCTTCATCTGACATCAGCAAGCAATCAACCGGATATCCGGATTTTTTGCAAATAGCCCTCCGAAACGTTCGCAAAAATCAAGGCGTGTTTTAAAATCTTGAGTCAGAAGTTTTTGTACGACTTGGATTTTGTAGGGATGGAAGTGTAGTCTCTCGGAATGCAGCGATAACTGCGGTTCGAAATATTGAGTGCTAATGCTTGTCGTCCAGCAGATCGTTTAGTTGCTTTACCCTTTTAGCATTTTCAAGTGTGCGTACAGAACGAGTCCTATCTTTTGGTTTTTCTCTGGCACATGAAGCGAAACTTGTGTACCCACTTTCTAATTGCTATTCGACAAGGAACTGGATCTCATGAATTTAAATGAAAGTGACGGCGAAATAAACGTTGGGTGGTTACATCCGAATTGTTATTTTGAAAATAAGTTTTAACCGCAAAAGAACGGTGAATATTTGACCCAAGGCTCTATATTTACAGCTAAACTGACATTTCTCGCAAACGCCTTGACAACTGTCTTAAGTTTCTATTTATCGCGAAAGCATGGCGACTTGATTTGAACTTATATCTCATTATATAATGAAATAAATTAGTATATTATTCAAGGATCATTTCATGCCATTAAGACACGAGTATGAGAATTACGACACGAGCCTTGGCGAGTGTCGTAATGAATACGAGTGTCTTAATGGCCATAAATGAGAGTTATATACATTATTTCTTCTACGGCCAATTACAATAATGAAAGACCTTTATTTTAAAAATGTATTATTCATAACTTACAACTAGAAATACCAAAGGAAATAAACGAACTGAAATATCAAAATATTTGAAGTTTAACAGTAACAAAGAAATGTTATTCTTTTTAGTAAGTAATGACATTCTGGATTGTACAATTTTTAAAGTGCAATTGCATGGGCAATTTTGTAATATTATGAGTGGATGTCGTTGACGTTGAAGGCATGATGTTGATTGCGTTAGTAGCTTCGTTGTACTCAATTGAGTTAAAAAATTGATTTCCCACGTTCACTTTATTTTGAACTGATGCATCAATGTATGTTTCAGCGACTGCTGTGGATTTCCATCCGCCGTGACGTTTTAATGAAGTTATATCACCACCAGCGTCAATTAGTATTGTGGCAAAACTGCGACGAAAGCAGTGTCCAGTATATAAATTGGGATTTGGAAAATTTAAGAAAGTGGCAATCTCTTTTCCCATGTTTCTAAATTTATTTATTCCTACGTTTTGTATGGTGCATTTACCGTTGACATAGTTGATAAAAAAAAGAAGGGGTTACATAATTTTCTGGGCGAAGACTTATATGCCTCTTACATATTTCGTAATACTTTCCTATAACGGAAAATTTCAGTGTTGTTTTGGTTTTAGTATCTTTAATTGTGACTAAAAGGGTTGATCCAAAATCATTTATATCTCTATATTCCAACTTGCGCAGCTCATTTCTTCTACAAGCTCCCATAATACCGAAAATACATGTGACCTTGGATAATAAATATCTATTGTCAGGGGCTTCTCCGATAAATTGCTTTATCTCATTTGTTGAGAACGTTTTAGCCTTTTTGGCTACATACCCGTCAGATCTTCTTTTTAATAAGGCGTGTAATTTGGGCTATTTCGTCAAATCCACTTTATGTTTAATTGATAACGTAGCTTTTAAAATTGAATAATGAGTCCATAAGCTTGTTGACTTTAATTTTTTGGATAATTCATCGAAATACACAATTAAAAGATTTTCTGAAAAGTTGCTAACCTTGTTTTCCTTTCTCCAATCCATAAATTTGGGAATAACACTTTTCATACGTCTTCCGGGATTTTGACGGCAATAAGTCGTTTGTTGGCGTGTTCGATAATTTCAGGTGGTGTTAAATTTTCACTATCGCTTTCAACAAGAGACATTTTCACTGATTTTAATTATTTTAATAGATCAAATTAGGAGAAATGTTGCGAAAATGTTATCGAAACTGTCAGATTGACAAATTTTTTTGTTTCTCGGATGTGCATGCCAACTTTTATGGGTGTAAGCTATATTTATATTGGTTACGAACTTGTATCTTAATGAACCTTCTTAAAGTACAGGTAGTGCACATGTAATGCGTCAATAAAAGTATGGGAGTAGAAAAAAGCTTTGAAAATGGATACTTCAGTCTGCCGGGCCTATTACAAAGGAAATATCCGTTTTTGAAGCATAGTTATGACACTTATGACGTACAAAAACAAAATTAAGACACATACTGTTGCAATACCAAAAAACAATACTTTTAAAACAAGATCAGACCGCGGCTCGTGTACCTAATATTGATATTCCCAATATCTTATATCGTAACATCAAATCTATGGTACTGCTGGACTACTCTGAGGAATTTTTACTGATGTTCGATAACTTGAAGAGCAAGAGATCCTATGATCCTGATGGGATTCCTTTTTTTTTTAATTAAATCTATGAAGCTCTATCTTTGTAGGCCATTGACTTGCTTCATAAATCCCTTCTTTCAGTTACATCGACTAGACTGTGATTGATTGTTTAGTCAGGCGTTATACCGTTGCCATAGCGAACAGGGCCCAAATATTTAATACTAAAGTATTGTGAGTACAGAGTTTGTAAAATACCTTTAACGTGCTGGAACAAAGGGGACCGTAAAAGACATGTAAATAGTGCACAGCACAAAAAATGAGAAAAATGGCGTGCCACATCAAACCCAATTTAAGTTGGATTTACTTTTGTTGTTTATTGTTTGTGGTTTACCGCTTCGCTTATTCGATAAAGAACCGTTTCGACAGTTTTGCGATCTCGGATGGAACTTACTATCACGGACAGCGTTACGGAAAGAGCTACCAAGTTACGTAAAGATATCAAAAATAGGATCAAAGCATAATTAAAAGATAAACAGTTGTGGCTATGTGGCTTGAATATTATAGTACGAGTATTAGAATCTGTTAAACCGAAATTTGCAGTCTTATTAGCTAGTAAAAGACTAAAAAATTATACTGGCCAAACAATTACGTAGAGCTCGATACGTTACAACAATTTCAAATGCCAACTAGTCAACTGTTGATGTTAATGAGCGATGGAGCAGCGACAATGTGTAGTGTAGGCCGTTCTCTTAAAGAAAAGTGTGAGGGACTTGTACAAGTTACGTGCGAAGTTCTTGCTTTACATCTTGTGGCACAAACTATTCAAGAATGTTACTCGAAGGTGGATGCATTAATAGCGAATACAAAAAGGTGTTTCTTAAATCTCCTAAACGGATTTGAGCATTTCACAGGCTTTGTCCCGATATTCGCGAACCACCACAGCCGATTCTTACGCGTTGGGGAACATGGTTGCAAGTGGCTGTTTATTATTCTGAATATTTCCAAGAAGTAAAATCTGTGATTTTACTATTGTGACGAAGCTACAGCTGTTAAGGAGAACCAGAAAGGATTTCTAGATACTTCTGTTGAAACAGATTTCAAAACTATTAGCAACAATTATAAACGATTACTAAACACAATAGAAAAATTGCAAAATACTGGGTTGTCGTTAGTGGAATCAGTGCAAATCGTGGACGAAGTAAACACATTGCTACACGGTATAAACAACGCAAAAAACGGTCGCGTTATAGTAGCAATGTTCGAGTGTTTAAAAAAAAATTCCGATTATACGAGATTAAGAAAAATGTGTGGTGGTGCAGCTACAGATTCATTAACTAACTCTAAGGATTATTTTAATTATCCCTGTGTTACTTCCGTTGATGTTGAACGGTCTTTCTCGAAATATAAGAACATTTTTTCATCATAGCGAACAACTTTCACCCAGACAAATGTGGAAACATACCTGATGGTGCAAGTTTTTCAACAATCCTATCCATACTGTTAAGAAGTTACGCTTATTTATTATATTATTATTTATTGTTACGGTATTAAGTACAACGGATTTTTGAAGAAACTGCTTTGTTTACTTTTTACGGTTATTACTAAAGCTCGGATGTTTGGCAAAATGCCACAAATGCCTATTCCACCTAATTCTGCTTATATTCAAGACTAAATGCCATAAACGCCTATTCACGCAATTCTGCCTATATTCTAGACTAAAGACCATTCTAAGAAATATTAAGTACATAATCCCGCAATTACCATTATTCTATTCAATGTTATTTAGAACTATAAATTATAATTCTAGGTAACATTAAATAGAATAACGGTCATTTTGCTTGTGTTCATTAGTTTTTCTAAGAAATGTTAAATAAATAATAATTCCCGACAATTCTTCCTAATTCTTAATTCTAAGTAGCATTATATACAATAAATTTTATTCAATATGGTACAGTCGTCGTTTGTATATCATCGCATAACAACGTAAATATGCCGAGAGAACGTGCTTCTGCTCAAACAAAATTAAATAAACTTATTCGCGAATTCGGTAAAGACATTTTTAGTACTGATGGTACCGTATTACTTTGTAAAGTGTGTGATACAATAGTGAATTATAAAAAAAAGTACTTTGTAACGCAACATCTTGCGACAGCAAAGCACAAAACTGGCGCTAAGAAAATTCCCGACGGTAAGAAAACGTGTCTACTACAAAATTTTGGCGTAATTTCTCAACGATAGTCCCAATTTTCCTTTGATTTATGTAAGGCATTTATAGATGCTGATATTCCACTATGGAAACTAGAAAACCCAACGCTTAATACATTCCTCGAAAAATATACTCCCTCTGTCCCAAACTATCCTTGCTGTGGCCTGGTAGAATAAAACACGAAAGAGTTTTACTGTTCGCTACTGATGCTGCTCCTTATATGAAGGCTGCCACTAAAGTCCTTCAAATAATACTTCTCAAAATAATACACGTCACATGCATTGCTCACGCATTCCACAGAGTCGCTGAAAAAACGCGAACTTTATTTCATGACGTCGATCTTTTGATTTCAAATATAAAAAAAGTTTTTCTAAAGGCTCCATCGCGACTTCGATATTTTAAAGAAATTGCACCAGATTCCACTGCCACCTCGACCTATTTTAACTAGATGGGGAACATGGATATCAGCTACCGTCTATTATGCTACGCACTACGACAAAATTTTGGAGGTAATAGACGGTCTCAAAGATGACGCAGCATTAATTCAAAATTGCCAACAGATTTTAGCTAAGAAAACTATCAGCTCTGACTTGGCATATATAAAGGCCTATATTGGTTTATTGCTTTTATCAAATCACTTGAAGAGAAAAATTTAACACTAGCGGACCAATTTGACATTCTGGATGACGCCGTGCATACAATTAAACAGGCACCGGGTTTAAAAGGGGACTTCATCAAGAAAGTGATACAGAGTAATAGCGGTTTACGTCAATTGCGCGAAATCTATGAATCCAAAACAGATTTCTTGTTTTAAGTATGCACCTATATATCTGTTGATGTTGAAAGATCGTTTTCGGTATACAAGCATGTTTTACCTGAGAAGACAGAGTATAAAATTTTAAAACTTAAAAAAAAATGTTAATAATGGTAAATCAGTAACCCTTTCTTGTAATATAACGTAATGTAATAACCTAATAACTAGAACCCGGTAACAGGGAGCCGTGCCATAGCCGTACCTGCCTAGTATACAAAACCAATAATAAGAAAATAGAAAAAAAATAACAGAACTAATACATAATTATAATATGTGAAAAGTAGTGAAACACTCACCCTTTTAAGCAGTCTTGGCTACGGAACAGTAAAACTAAAAGCACCATTATTAGTATTAACATCATATGGATAAGAGTGGCAAAAAGTGGACACCATGAGATGTGTTTCCACAATTGTCTCGGTGAGCGATGTTCGCCGTGGTGAGAAAAAGAGCTTATATTTTGAAAAATGGATGATTAAAATACTCTTTGTACTTAGTCAGTGGATTATTCGATACACCATCACAAATTTGTTTTGTGTGCTAAAATCGGGATCTTTCTGTAGCACACTCTCGAACTTTTCTAAAGCGCGATTATATTTTGCGTCATGTATAGTCAGTAGCTGTATATGCACTCCGTCCATAATTTGCAGAGTCTCCAATAATTATAACTATCTATTTTGTAATTGGTCTATTACGTCAGCTAATCCTTTATAGTAGCTACGAAAATTTTTTAAATCTGTTTCAACTGAAATATCTTGAAATTTCGACTGGCTCTCCTTAATAGCTGCAGCTTCGGCAGGATTGAATAGTGCAACAACAGCTTTTACTATTGTGAAATGTTCAGCATAATAAAAAGCTGCCTGCAACTATGTTCCCCAACGTGTAAGAATTGGCTCCGGTGGTTGACGACTACCAGGACACTCTGTGTGAAATGATCGTAGGCGTTTGGGAGATTTCAAAAATACATTTTTTGTGCTTGCTATTAATGCATCTACCTCGGGAGAGTATTGTCGAATGGTTTCTGCCACAAGATGTAAAGCATGCACTTTACACGTAACATGTAAACACTTGCAACCATGTTCAAGAAGAGAACGGCCTACCGAACGCATTATCGCTGCGCCATCGCTCATAAACGTCAACACTTTATCTTTTGAAATTTGAAATTTTTCCAACGTACTAAGTACAACCTTCGTAATTGCTGCAGCAGTACATTCTTGTAGTCTTCGGCTAGCTAGTAACAGTGGTAATGTAGGTTTACTAGGGTCTAGTATGCGTACCATAATATTTACAATTGAATTTTCTTTGTCTCGTCAACACATAACCAAAGAAACTTTTTTTCAATATGCGTTTCATTTTCGTTTCCACGTCATCACGTACAAATACAACATGCTTACGTGCCGTTTTCTCCGTTGGCAACCGCAACTCGGGATTGTATTTGTCCCAAAAGTCCTTAAACGGTTATTTATCGAGTAAGCCTAGTGGCAAATTACAGTTTATCAACATAAGAATTACATAAAAAAAATGCACTTCTCAGTGGCATGCCCAATTTTCGTTTTCTATGCTGTGCGGAACTTACGTGTCTTGTACACTTCCACTTCTTATTTGACATCAAATGTATTTTGCACACTTTACAAACTATCTTACTCCCGTTGTAAAACAAATCGGGAAAGTCAGAAATAAACTTATTTACTATGTCTTGAAAGGGTCGTTTTTTAGCCTTCGACATGTTCACTAAAAACTACAATTAATAACTACGTCTATATCAATAAAATCAACACGCCCTATCCGCGATCCGATGCTAAACTGAACTGAGTGATGATGATTTGTCGTGTCGTATCATAATCGACCAGCCTTCTCCACCCACCTAAACACAGTCACACTGCCGCTGCGATTGCTCTCCAGTTACCGGGCTCTAGTAATAATTAATAACCGAACAACTAATAACTGTAATAAATAATAACTAATAAATGTATTTTTTGTGCCTTTTTTTGTCTTTTTTATTGCCTTTTTGCCGCCTATTTCTATAATTTTATAGTGCCATAAGTCCGAGCTTTAGTTATTACGTTACATATACAACAAATTCCGTTTTCAAATAAAAAAAAAACTAATAATGGAAATAAAAACACATATATTCGCTTTATTTACCAAAGATTTTTATTGCATCAGCTTTTATTTTTTACACTGGGGTATTGATTTTAAACTCACTGCTGTCGGTTGTGAGTCACACATACACTATTTCTAATCCGCGGCCCGTGCGACTGATCCGATTCTGTTGCAAAGAGCAATTGTGCCCGGCTTGGTAATGACACTACAAACAATAAATCAAATACGATAATAAATAACGTGGCAAAACAAACGTAGGAACAAAGCTCGTCAAATGACTTGCCAACGCTCCTAGTTCAAAAAAGGGTATATATATTATATACATAGGGCAGCTCTCCAGGCCTAGAATGCCCACGGCTTCATTACACGGCTGTTTCCACCTCTTTCTGTCCAAGAGCAGCCCTCTCCCACGTTCTTTCTCGTAGTTCATTAAAGTCCCGTACAACTGCTTCCTTCCATTTTGTTCTCGGGTCCCCCTTTCTCCTTTTTATGTCTTTTCCCCTGAATAGGACCTTTGGTATCTTATGTTCCTCTAGCTTATGGATATGACCCACCCAGCACAGTCGCTGTGCTTTCACTAATCATTTTCATCACCTCTTAATTAGTTTTTCTATACCATACTTCTACAATTTTGTTGCCTCCCAGTATTAACCTCAATATCTTCCTTTCCCATATTGCCACTTTTTTGTTGTTGTTTTACATTGAACGTCTATAACTCTCCCCCATATGTGAGAACCGGCCTAATCACAGTTTAGTATATCCTTATTCTAATCCTGCGAGAAATATTTCTGTTCCTGGGCACTTTCAAAAGTGATCCCATGCTTCTGTTTCCTTTCGCTATTCTCTCTTCTATTACTTCTTCCTCGCCCTCTTTCTCTGTTATAATTACCCATAAATCACAGAAGGTATTGACTCTCTCTCAAAAAAGGATAGATACATAAAAATGAATATAAACTAGTAAAAGATGACCGTACCCCATAGGACTCAATACTATAGGCTGCATATACGCAGATTAGATACAAGCTATTCTTCTTGGAAGCAGCAAAACTAAGTAAAAGAAAACACTGATATATTCTAACGTGAATTATTTTCTTCTGTTTCAGAACCGCCACCACCTCCCGATCCCGATTACCCGTATTACCACACCGAAGAGCGCATCGCAACGGAGACGGAATTTATCAAAGCATTATTCGAAAAATTCAAACATTTGGACAACACGCCCGTCGTTCGAAGGAAAACAACGCAAACGCGCCGCGCGGAGACGCACATCATCTACTACGGCAGAAATCAGATCGTCATCGAGGACATGTTCGACGACCTTAACATGTATAGAGTTCCTATTAACGTAGTCGTAAGCCCGAGAGTCTCAGCCCACCTGTCCTTCGCCTCTCAACCAAAGATCAAGGAGCCCATGGATACATGGTGTGGTAGTGACATCATAGACGTCGTGGTGCCCCAGAAAGATCCGGTATTCTTTTTGCGGCCGAAGAAACCACCTCCTCCAGTTAAAAGCGCTCCAACGACAAAAGTTGCAAGTAAATCGATTAAGCAAGAAAAACATCCGAAATTACTAAAAGCCCTCACGGCTACGACCACGGTTACCGCTACGAGTTCCACGGCCACCGTAACTACAAGTGTAAATTCGGCTGAAAAAGCCAAGTCGTACAATATCGCCAAGTTACTATCCACAACCACAATATCTCAGAATACAGTGCCTAAAACGGTTAGTTTAGTAACCACCGCTCCTCAAGTTCGATTACCTACACGGATCTCGAACGAAGTTTCGTTGGTAGCGAAACCATCCTCAGTGCCGAAATCGAATGCTAATGGACCGCTTTATACGAATATTATGTACAGACTTCCTATTTCAACTCAGAGCACTACGCAACAACCTACAATCAGTCAAGCTACCTTACACAGGTACCCTCCTAATAGGCCTCCTATTCAACACACTTCACATCCGCCTTTTCCTTATATCAAAGAGGACCCTGATCACGCACCGTCTTTACCACCAGCCGAAGTTGCTCCAACGCCGCCCAAAATCTTGCCACCTACCCCTTCCTCGTCGTACGCCACCATGTCGTATCGATTACCTGTACCACCAGTACATAACCAAAACGAGATTTATTTAAAACAGGAAAAGGATATGGAAGATAATTTATATTCACATCCGCAGTATAGCAGGCCAGTGAACGGTCCTAGTATGTCGTATCAAAATCACGTTTATAGGATGCCTTTGTCGAAACCTCAAACGCAGTTAGGATATAACCAATTGTACCCGACACAACCTCCGAGATATCGGCCGCCTCAAGAGCGAAAAAACAACGCAATAAATCACCAACAGTATTATAACACGAATCATCATCAAAACGGAATGAGATATAGAAGTGTGAGCGGTGGAAGTATGATGGTTCTTCCGAACTCGTCGGGAGGACAAGAGGGAAGTTTGTTGAGCCAGATACCGCCACCACCAAGTATGAATCAGATGCCCGCTACTCATTTGTTGCAGACCATGAATCATAGTTTAAGTCATCATCAGTTACCGAGTAGTTTAAACCACCACTCGCAACAAAATCATGTAAATTCAATGTATATGAACACCACCAAGCAGCCTACCATAGAGAAAATGTCACCAATCTCTTCGGTTCCGTCTCCATTGCATTCTATACCGTCTCCGGTCGAAACTAAACCGCTAAGCTCGCCTATAACTTCCATGCCACCACCGTTAAGTAGCTACAACAATAACTCTTATAACACAAATAGCACTAGCCTATACGATCATTCATATGCGGATACTTACTCCAGCTCTAGCAGTTCTTACTCGGATTCGTATCCTCCTTCCTCATACTTACCCCCTCAACCTCAACAGTATATTCCTCCATACAGTCCTCATTCCCATATGGACATCGATCCTTTCGTTGATCAAATGCTACAGCAAGCGGCTGGTACCAGTAACAATAAGCTTAGAGTGAAACAACCTTGGGAATTGAATCAAGTATGAGAATACCCTTATTACTTACCAAGAATGTATAGATAACATTTATCAACAAATTCTGTAAATAGTAAAGAGGGACGTTCCGTATATATAAGAATATAATATAGAAATTATATTATAGTTCATACTTATGTATACAGCTAGAATAATTTCCCATGGCAAATTATTTTTGGATATTGTAACGACATCATTGTCAGTTGTATCTTGTTACTGAAGACTGAAGGAGCAGTCGAACGAATTGTATGAGACTTACTTTTGTATCGTTTGTATACGTAATAGTTGAATGATTATGATTATATAAGCAGCTTGTTTCATTTTTTCCTTTCTTTGTTATTTATTTGAGAATCTATTTTGTACATAAATTTGTAAAAAAAAGAAACAAATAAAGATATCCTATTATACAATATACATCAAGTGTGTACTTTTTTACTCTAGAACTTCTAAATCTTAACTTTCAATAAATTAAACACTTCTCTGTATTATATAACATGTATCTGAAATGGTTGGCCAATTTTCACCGTGATGTATGAAACAAAACTATAAAAAAGTTCCTATAAACGTGTCCAAGAATGCTTCCTTAAAAAGTTGCGATTTTCAAAATGGGTACAAGCAAATATTAATATTTAATAAGGTTGTTATTTCAACCGTTTACCCGAGTTTTTCAAGTGTGCCGAAGCGTTACCGCCGATACTAGACGGTCTCACCGCTCTCCGATGACGTCACGCTGTTTAGGTGATGTATCGCCATACACGATATTAGCCTAAGCGGTAAAGGAACCGTTTTTTTTTGCATAATTGCTGCAATACGTTCACTGCTGTGAATATGACATTTACATATATCAATATCCAGAATGACTACGTTCGGTGATATAATTTAAAGTATATTGTATTAAAACAGAACGTTTATTACATACATTTAAAAACATCTCTTCGTGTTCAAAAATAATGTTGTTAAATATAACGTAAGAATATAAAACTATTTGAACAATAATATCAGGTTTTTTGTCAAATACAACGGACAGTTAGGGAATCGAGTTGGAATAGAATAGCATCTTTTTTAAGCCTAGGATATTTTAAACTTACAGTTATAGTTTCACCGGTCCTTAAATCTGTAGCTGTCGAAGAATAAATATAAGTGTAACTCACAAACAAAACAACCGACACCATCTTAGGTTAGGTTATCTCATTTTTATAACACTAGAAAAACACTGCAGGTATCACCAATAAAGTACGGAAATATCACTACATAGTCTTTTTTTAAATAAAACCAATATCATTTGGATAAACCAATTAAAAACGCAAAGGCGGTCTGAATGTGTAAGCGGGTTTATAGCCTACTTCAAAATACGTCACAGCCTGCTGACGTCAAGGTTGTTTAGCTTGTATTCGCAATAGTGACAGCCGAAGTCGAATTAGATATTACCTTTTTGTTTCTTAGCAATTAAGTGACAAACATAAACGAAGTTTCATATTTTCAAAGTTAGTTATGAATTTTACCAACGAAGAAATGGCATGCAATGACATGCATTTCACGTATGGGCGAGCAAACGGCAACTGTAATTTGGCTGGACGACGGCGGCTTTATGCTGAAACATTTCCGAATCGAAAATGTCCAGCTAAAGGAACTTTTGTGGCAATCCACTAGCGTCTTCGTGAGAGGATCTTTTAAACGGAATACTGTAGATTGTGGGGTTCAACGAAGTACCAGAACGCCGGAGTTCGATGTACTCGATAGAACGAACGAAGATGTACTCGATAGAATTGCGAAGAATCCTAAAAAGAGTACAAGGAAATTATCCTTAGAAGTAGCTTTGCAAAGTACGGTATGGGGAGTTCTGCATGAATAGCTACTTTACCCATACCACATCCAGCGAGTGTAGGGTCTTAGTGAAGCTGATTTTCGATCACGAATGCTATTTTGTAACTACTTTCTACAACAGCATCAATCCGAACTTCCAATTTTCCAAGACACCAACAAACTTTTTCGTGCCCCATTTGGGTTGGCATTGTTGGCGATTATTTAATAAGACCAATGTTTTTACCAAACAGAGTAAATGGACTAAATTACAGGAATTTCTTGGCAAATTATCTACCTATCTTACTTGGGGACGTTCCGTTGGAAACACGCTGTGACTTATGGTTCCATCCATGATGGTGTTCCACCACATTGCAGCCTTGTTGCTAGGGTTAATTGATTTTGATTGATTTTCCTACCAAAGCAGGGCTGGTCTTTACATCCCTAACACTGAAACTTAATAGCCTATTGTATTATTCCTGCTTCAGATTTGTTTTACTTGAACAGGTTAGTTCCCGCAATCAGGTTTAAGAACCTATGTAGTAAATCTTTCTCCATTGGTAGTTCAATTGTGCTTCGCATAGCAAATCTGCGTTGAGCTAGCGCTGCACATTCGAAAATAATATGAGGGGCTGTTTCCTCCTCCTCATTACAAAGTCTACATAAGGGCTCATCTTTGTAGATCCCCATCATATGCAAGTGGCCTCTCAAACAGCCATGTCCTGTTAATAGACATGTTGCTGCAGTAAGCTGTATTTTGCTTAATTCAAGCAGGTCAGCAGTCAGATGTTGCGACGGTCTTCCCATCATCCGTTTGCTGTGCTTGTGTCCAGCTGCATGTTTCCAATTTAATTGGTATTGTGTTATGATCCACTCATTAATTGCACCACGCACTGCACTCTTGGTAATACCTAGACCCGGTTCAGGGCCTATATAATTCTTTTTTAAGCCTTCCCTCGCTAGCCGGTCTGCAATTTCATTGCCCGCTATGCCCGTACCTTGGCACCCACACCAGTGTGACCCTGTTGTGTTTAGACAGAACCATTAGGGTTTGCAGGCACTCCCATACTAGTTTGGAGGTTATACGATAAGATGCTAGTGCCTTTAAGGCTGCCTGACTGTCAGAGAGGATGCAAATCGTCTCACCCTGCGGTCGCCGACGCAGACTCTACCACGCGCAGTTTTGTATAGCATATATTTCTGTTTGAAAGACCGTGGTGTATCGCCCAAGTGGTACACATACTTTGTATCCCTGGTTTTCCTCATATACACCAACGCCAGAAGTAGTGCCCGTTTTGAACCCATCTGTGTACCAGACTAGTGTTTTCGGTTTTCTCCCCTCTCCATCCCTCTATTCTTCCCAATTCAAGAAAACTTTGAAAGGTTTGTCAAAGGAGATCCTGGAGATTGTTGTATCACTACCCATATCATAGATAGGGTTTGTTACTACTGCTTCTATTCTGGTGCGCCCAGATCCACTGTGGGATCTCCAGTTGCTAGTATTTTTCAGTCTGTATGCTCCCATTCTGGCTTCTCCCTTGATATAAATCTCAAGAGGAGGTAGGTTTAGCATGGTTTCCATAGCAGCTGTTGGAGTGCTTTTAATACCTCCTGTTATACATAGACATGCCGGTCTCTGAATTTTCAAGAGGGAGTACTTCAATAATAATTAAAGCGCGACAAACGGTTGCACCCGCTGTACATACAAGGAATCGAGTGGACGTTCGGTTATTATCGGTTGATCGGTACACCCACACTGATCAACCGATAATAACCGAACGTCCACTCGATTCCTTGTATGTACAGCGGGTGCAACCGTTTGTCACGCTTTAATAATAATTTTCCGAATCGTTGCATTGGCAGAGGTGGGTCAGTAGCGTGGCCACCTCGCTCCCCAGATTACAATCCGTTAGATTTTTTATGGGGCCACCTAAAGAATCTTGTTTACTCTAGGCCGATTCTTACTTTGGAAGACCTCCGCGACCGAATACAACATAGTTTTCGTATAGTCCAGAATAGCTCCAGAATTCTTGAGCGAGTTTGACAATCAATGGTTTGACAATGCGAAGCCTTTGTTCTTGCTGTGTTAATAAAAATTGTTACTAATTATTCACAATTTTAAAATTCGCGCATAACACTTTAAGAAAGCATTTTTGGACACATGTTTATAGGCATTCTTTTTACAGTTTCGTTCCATACATCACTTTGGTAAAGTTTGACCAAGCAAATAAAATACATCCTGTATATATATTTGCTTGGGCGCAGTCATATATCAACAATTTTCATGGCTAGTTTTAAAACCGTAAAAAACCATTACGTCTTGCAGTTCCGCGGTGATTTGGATTATTTATCGATAGAAAACAAAATTATTCATAAAACATCATTATAGCAAATTCTAAGCACGCAAAACAAAAGAGACACCATAAAATTCGCGCGATTCGCAATAATTTTGTTAAGAAACAAGCTATGGAATCAGTAAAAATATCAAAAGTATACAGATTATAATTACGTATCGAAAAAATTATATATATGTATGCTTAAACGTACAAGATGCATAATTTGAAAGGAAATAATAGGTTCGTATTTAAACTTTCGAACTTGGAAATGCCAAATTTAGTGAGACAACACAGCAATTAGCAAATCTGCACCTCGTGCAAAATTATAGTAGTCATACAGGTACTTTTAGCGCAATTCTTTAGAGAAAAGTACATTTACGTCATACTCTCCGAGGGGAAGCATTGCATTTCAAAGTTTCTATGACTAAGCAACAGATACACTAACATCATAGGCGGGCGCGTTGTTTCAATTGTATGCGGCGTTGAGGTTATTGCCAGCGTTTGTTGGTTTAATTCATTTTTGAATAGTCATGCTTCAATGACGTAATGTAATTTTCTCTAACGAAATGTGCTATACACACAATATCTGCATAACTAACAATATGTGATCTCTTGAGAAATAGAGAATTCAAATGGACAAAGTCCGCATGCGCCATGCATAATTATGTACGCAATTATGTACCATCACTTGCACAAAAATCTGCGACAACTCTTATGAGCTCATTTTGACGTTTTTTCAATCGTGTGACAATGACTTGTCCATTTGCGATTGACACTGACAGACAATTTGATATATTTTTCCATGGTTTACAAAAGACATTTTTAAAATGGGTATGTCGCTTGTCCCAGATTTTTATGCAAGTGATAGTTCATCGTGCAAAACAGCCCATAGTTTTACTTAGTATATGTACTCGATGCAGCAAATTAACAACTGTCAATTTGACATTTGACAGAACAAATAAAAATTCATTTAAAATTGAAATTTACTTAAGACTTGGGCGTCGTTCACAAACAATAGGCAGCATATTGTGGGCAGCATCAATAAAATACTAATAAAATCAAGTCACTTGCAGCCAAGGACGCAATGTCATTCGCCATTACAATTCACAAGGTTAGTTGCGATCGAATGAAGCGATTCGAGACGATTTATTTGAGTCGAGTTGCACGTAATGTGATCCCACCTTGTGTTATAAATTGGCAAATATAGAATATTAATGATCTAGGGATTTTTTATTTAAATGATTATAATTAATGAACCAAAAACAACAATTAGCAATAACATCCCGATAACTATGCAATACCCGTAGACCAAAGAAATCTAGGGGATTTATTAATAACTAAATGTCACTCAATGGATCGATCACTTGGATTTATCGATAAATACAGTTTCTAGCCGGTTTAAAACGGGATATCTCTGAGCAACCTTGTTCGAATCAGTTTGATATTATCAATTTATAAATAATATGATAAAATAAAGTTCTGATTATCTCTAATGATTTTCATTTTATTTAATCTAATGCACATATAATTCATTACGCTAGAAGCGCCCTCTATGTCCCAACAATCTAACTACAATCGGTAAAGTAGCACACACGTCTCTTACCAGATATTGCTAAGTGCTGTTACTTTCCAACAGAGGGAACCACTTGCGTATTTAATTTTAATCGTATTTATAGTCCATTCACTGTAAGTTCCGTCTTTTTAAAGGGCACTTCCCCTCCACAGTGATGCCAAATCCGCCAAACTGACGTTAGCCAATATAGGTTAGAAATCACAAGATTTTTAAATCACCGAATAAAACCAATAAAAATATGGGAGTAATTAGTCATTCTGTTAAATTTAGGCAAATTTCTGGATATTTCTATAGTTATTCCTGTTATCAATGCAAGATTTCAAAAATTCATAAATTACGATTGCGAAATTATAAACGGATTTACATTGCTAGAGGATAAGTAATGGTTTTAACCTGCAAAATTTTCAGATACAAGACGTTATATTAACTTGACCAATACACCTTGAAGTATTACTCTATCAGAATAACAAAAAAAGGGAATGCATCAAATACAGAAAGAAATAAATGCGAAACAACTAGACTGTTTATTAAATTTGTTGAATACATTATGCAAGACATATAAAATTCATTCAAGTCATTTATTGCTGTAGTGAGAAATATACAAGAGAAACAAGTGGTTATCTGGATTTTAAATACATAGGTGCGAAATGAGTACAAATGTAATTAAATATGTGAAAAACTCAATATTCATTCTCAGGTTCCGAACTTGAGATAATTTCTTCATCTGAAGATTCCCCTTCAAGGTTTATTATCAAAGGTAACACCTCTTCTTGGTCAAAACCAATTTCTCTCTCCCACCATTCAATGACAGTGTTTTCTGTATGGTTAACAGTATTGGACCACATTTCCGTTGTAATGTGGTCAATTGACTCTTGCCACATACTCAACACTTTTTCCATCCCAGATCCATCTCTTCCGATATGATTGTTATAGTAAACCTTACTTATACCCCAAATGTTCTCAATAGCATTGAATATGCAATGGTACGGTGGCAATCGCAAAACTCTATGTCCGTACTGGTGTGCCAGTTCATCCACAGCATAAATTTTGTTTGGTTTATGTCTAAAATAGATATATATATATGTATTGTATATATTAAAAAATAGTAAAACAACACTTACAATTGAACTAAATGTAATAGTTGCAATTTTAACATATCAGCAGCATATACAATGTTGTTTTGTGTCAGCCAAGTTTGAATGTCCTGTTTTTTCCAAGCTGCTGTTGGAGAAACATTGACGCATGTTCTGTGATATGGGGCATTGTCCATAATAATCATAGACGGTTTTTCCAAGTTTCTTAATAAATAATTTTCAAACCAGTCCAAAAATGTCTCTGCATTCATTTCTCCGTGGTAATCTGCATTTTTTGTTTTTGATGGGAAAATCAATGATGCACCAGGAATAAAACCACTGCGATTACCTGCATGTACTATGATATATCTAAAAATAATATTCATGTGGACCTCATGGGGCTATAATATCAGTTCACTAACCTTTTCCCATCAATTTTTGTTCTTTTAACACTTTGCACGCTGGTATCTTGCCAGGATCGACCAACTGTGCCATTCTCAAATACCCATGTTTCATCAAGGAATACCGGGTCCCAGAAATAACTATTTTTAATATTTTGAACGTAGTTTCGAAGGAAATCAATTCTTAAAAGAGCAATATCCGAACGTTCCATCATGGCTCTGCGAGGATCGTCTTTTTTCCAAGAAAACCCAATATTCTTTAAAATTTTCATTAACGAAGTTCTCCCCCCAGAGAAAATTTCATCATCCTTCAATTTTTGTAAAAGTAAAGTTAATGTTACTTGTTGTTCTGAAAAGATACAAATTTAGCACTTCAAACCGCATTAGAATATGTAATAGTATTACTTTGTCTATACATAGTATAGAGTGCATTTCGGATTGCCACAACAGTGAAATCATCAACAGCTGTCACTGTTTTTACGCGGTGTCTGGTTTTCTTCGGGCTACTGAGGGGGCGGCATTCTTTTACTTCTGTCGAGATACCACAAACGGTAGATTTATTAATTGACAGGGCATCTGCAACTCTCTAAAAATTAAGTTGTAGTATATGTATAATACTTTTTATAATTTTTACCTGACGAACAGAGACTAATGGAATAAGGGGTCCACCATTATCACGTTCTCTTTCAAAATAATTTATAAGTGACGCGACCAGCGCTTTTGACTGCGAATTTAAACCTCTCGGCATAATGCACAATTTGTTCTGAAAAGAACAGTTATTAAAACGTATATAACACGATATATAATAACAAAATGCAACCAAAATGGAATAAAAAAACGTCAACGCACGAGAAACAGTAAACAACTGATGTTTTGGTTATCTTGCAACGAAGCATTGTGGAGGGGTGAAAGTTATTTTATATACAATTTTCTTTTTCTATATTACAGCTTCAATAATTGAAATATTAGTTTCAATTTAATTCAATTACTATATTCTTATAGTTCCAAAGGTGTTAAATTATTTCTAACACAAAAAGCAATTGTATTCTTTAAATTATGTTTTTGGTAATTTTGTTTTTCTTGATTGGCATCATCAGCCCTCAATTTGGGGGAAGACGGAACTTAGAGTGAATCGACTTTATATACTTTTATTTTTACTTTATCTATAATATTCTACAATATCATCCCATTACAAAAAGATAATTTTCAATTAACATAAAAGTGGAACTAAATTTTCTCGTTTTAGAACTCTAATCAACCAAGGCCTAACTTGTAACTGAAAGCGAAGAATACTAACCTCATTTAAGAGCAGTAACCTAACTACTTCAACATTAAGTTAGATTTTGATTTTCACCCATCAAATGGAGAGAATAAAAGGTAGTCAAGCACAGCTATCCAAATAAAATGATAGAACTTTCACATGTTGTCGTTGTTCTTTATAGTTGGGCATCGTAATCTCACTCAGCCATTCGTATGTACTTGAAAATCAAGCCATAGTCTCACTTAAAATTGAAATCCATGTTTCCAATGTATAAAGGTCACAGTAAATTTAGAGAATAATCGAAAACATGTAAAAAAAAAACACAAACTTGATGTCATGTCATTAATAACATAAAACATTGTATATTTGCTGCAATAACCTGAAATGGAATACTAATTAAAATACTGCTTACATTGAATTAGGATATTCTACTTGCCTGCGTTACTGCTGTAACTATGATTGGTAGGTTATGTTTCTTTACTGTCAAATTGTAATACCAATCTACTTACGTAACTAAAATACAATAAAATAGCTACCATGCTACAACAAATAATCCTTCTTATCCACCAGCTATATACTCATACCTGGAGTCGAAGCTATTGGAGTATTTTGAAAATATTTCCAATTCAATTTGTAGTCTTGTTTATTAATTTAGCACATGCATCCATCATACAAAAGGTTCAAACCTTTTGCGCCAAATAAATATAACCATAAGAACAAAATAAACTCCTTTCACTGTTGGGATGACAAATTAATGAATAGAGAGAAATTGTTTAAATCATTAGAACCTTCACTACATCTAAGATCTAATTTGAAGAAGCAACCTAAAACAATGTGCACGTCTCATAGTTCTTCACAGTTACAAGCTGCATTAGACTTAATGTAAATCTTTGATACTTTATTTTACCAACTCACCTTCTAGCTTCTATGAGTAGGTATCATAGTGGCCGAATACCCAGATTTATACCTGCAACATGATCCGAAAAGTACCCGAGATTGGTAGCACTAAATTTAGAGTGACAACACTGCGCAATTGGCGAACCTGTTTCTTACTTTTTTTTGGTTATGTCATTATTTAAGTAATAATAAGAAATTTTCGGGCAACATGCAATAAATAACCCCCTAATTTTAAAATCATGTCAGAACTTACGGTATTTTTCAATAAAATGTACGTAATGAAAACATTTTCCATATGGTCACGATTGTATACGTACGTTATTTATTTTTCTAGGTTATGTTAAATATCAAACTTCCCTAACAGTGCAACAAACAGGAAATAAGAAACTGAAGCTATATCAGGCAAACATGTGGGCCAGTCCAAATCGTCAAGCCAATGGTCGGACCAATAAGCTGATTGCAAAAATTGGTCAGGTTTGACATTGGCGCCCATGGATGACCCACGGTGCCGTCAAGCCAATGATATTTGTTTTAATTACAGTTAGGGCGGTCAAGTTGTTCGCTTGACGTAGCCTTAAAAAGACCTATTTGTTATGTGTTATCGCCCCCGATGATTGTTAGGCGAACCCTGTAGCTGACGCAGCAGAATAGGGGAGCAGCAATAACGTCATTCGAAGGGTACAGCCGTTAGAAACTACCGGTAAGAGAAGGCTTCACAACTTTGACGTCAGCAGGCTGTGACGTATTTTGGTTTACGCCAATAAACGCGTTTACACACTGAGACCATATCTGCGTTTTAAAATGGTTTGTCCAAATTATATTGGTTTTATTAAGAAAAAATACTGTGTAGTAATATTTCCATACTTTGTTGGTGATACGTGCAATATTTTTGTGTTGTATAAGCAATAAAACCTCTTCTGAAGCGATAAAAACGAGGTACCTAACCTAAGGTATCGGTTGTTTTCATACGTTAGGATCGATTATTGTGTTTTGAATTAGTTTCTCCAAATTATGTTGGTTTTATTTAAAAAAATACTGTGTATTTCCGTACTTTATTGGTGATACCTACAGTGTTTTTCTAGTGTTATAAAAACGAGATAACCTCACCTAAGATTATGTCGGTTGTTTTGTTTGTGAGTTACACTTTGTAAATAAAAGAAGATATTATTTATTCTTCAACAGCTACAGATTCAAGGGCCGGTGAAACTATAGCTGTAAGTTTAAAATATCTTAGGTTTAAAAAAGATACTATTCCAACTCAATTCCCTAATTGTCCGTTGTATTTGACAAAAAACGTGAAAATGTTATTGTTCAAATAGTTTTATATTCTTACGTTATATTTAACAAAATTAAAAAAAAGCAAAAAAAACGACTTTGACCGCTTAGGTATGGTGATACATCGCCTAAACAGCGTGACGTCATCGAAGAGCTGTCGGGCCTTATATATTGGTGGTAACGGTACAGCATGATTCATTCGCATTGTAACCTTTACCAAATTCTCCAATAAATATACGATTAAAATAATAATGTAGTTTCATCGAACCCCTAACATGCTGAAAACTGCTGAAAAAACGTATAACGGTCACACGATATACATTTATCCTGACGGTAATTTGTAAACCTTGAAAATTTAACGCATACGCTAAATTGATGTATATTGCTCGAAAACTCCCTAATAATAGTTAGTCACAAATGACCGTTAGTAATATGACAACCAGGCGCAATAACTAACTCTGTTATATTCACAAAAGTAAATGAGAGCTTAAAGATCCCCATCTAGGGAACTTTTTGTTGCCAACCTAAAACACTTTTAGATAGTCACCGCATATAATAGGTCTTTTACAAGTGCTATATCTTTTTACCAGAAAAGCATCTTACAGGTAAGACCAAAGAAATTTTCAACTAGAACTAATATTGACAGAGACTATTAATAACTAGCTGAAAATCCCAAACCTCAAGGGTTTGGGTGAGGAACAGTTATCAAGTATACACATAGGGATACCAGCTGCAGTTTACCCACCCGAGCAAATTTTCTAGATCTATACTCATAGGGATACCAGCTGCAGTTTACCTACCCTAAAAAAATATGGAAAAATCAAACCCGATTGACTTGCATGGTTTTTGCGGCGCCGCGTATTGACACTTGGCCTCTTTATGAATGAAATGTCAGCCAATTTTTTGATGACCTTGAAATGCTGTTGGTACCCCAACGCTCATTCTAAACCAATGGAGGATCGTTTTCTGGCGCCGCGCTCATCCTTAAACCAATGTAGGACCGTTGACGCATACTACGTTTTGAGAAAACGACCGATTAACATTACTAGAGTTGGCATTTTTCAAATTTCACGGATGATTTAAGTTGGTAGTTCCGGCTATAAAGCACTTATTCTTTTGTATTACGTTAAGAAATTGGCGAATACGTCCTTTATTGCCGGAACTACCAACTTAAATCACCCGCGAAATTTAAAAAATTCCAACTCTAGTCATTACTATATTCTCCCTATACCATGGCCGCGCTGTCAAATTTGAATTGCTCAAGGTCACATTCAAATGCACAAATCGTTGCGTTGTGTTGGGTCTGAAAAAGTTATTCTAACAATTTGGTAAAACGGCTCAAACAATTTTAAAAGGCAGGTCCTATTTTACTCTACTCTGTGTTGATCAAATTATTTGATTAAAAGTTCGAACAATTGAAAAACACACCCATATGTAAGAATTTGGGTTGGACATTTCGACATGGATTATCAGTGAAACGACAATTGTTCTTGACAGTTGACAGTTTATTAAATGTCACTGTAACTTAATAGTTAACACTTTTTTAAGAAGCAAATGACAAGTAGGACAGATAGAGCCTTGAGCTGAAATAGTTAATTTTCGATCTACCAACCCTTTAAAAATAATTTTTCTAGAAGATAACACTACAACTATCGCATATTTGAAAGTTTTTAACAATGTATCGTCGTCCACCAGCAGCTACTTGCTCGATTACATTTACGCTGATTTCTCTTTATTTAACATTTCAGCTAAAAATTAAGTTTACCACATCACCGATTTTTTTAATCAATTACCCCCGCAAGATGTAACTTGGCCCACTACATGCTAAAGATGTGTCAACAACTGATGGATAACATTATTTGCTGTGGATATTTGTATCGAATTTCAATCAAAACGTTGCATAAGTCGCTTTACCTCAATAAAATTATCTTCACAAAACAATATTACCCGACCACTTCACATTTGACTTAACGAACTCAACCAATGCACGTCAAAAATGTATTAAGGTTAAGACACGTTACCACGTCAACATAAAGTAAAGTGTCATTGAATGACATTGAAACAGAGAGACAAAGTCAATTATTTTAGAACAGTTAGTATATTTTTATCACAACGCCACCTTCTATTGGTCGATCGTAAACCCCCTCCATATTACTTTGCTACGTACATTTTCAGTTTCATCGATGTATTTTCTAGAACCATATTACTTGTAAAACCTCAGCGAGTATTTCTAAGCAAATAAATCGATGGGACGCTTATCATTCTGTAAATGTACTAAAAAGACTACGAAGCAAATGCTGTTGCTAACCATTATAAACGGGAAAATAAGGTTGTCGATTCGGTTAGCTCGGATATGGTTGAGAGTGGGGGATTCGCTGCCTGTCTGCCCCTCTACTTTTCAATCGGTGACCTCCGCTATAAGCAGTCATGGCGTAACTGTGTAGTCAGTTGTGTTATATTGATTGCGTGTTGGCGCTACGAAGTGTTTAGTTTTATCCCTAAAAAATTGTACAAAAAAGACATACACAATGTCTAAACTTATTTGCCGTTTGTGTTTAAATGATAGAAAATTGATGAATATATTCGACAGTCGGCTAACGAACTCGGAACAGCTGAGAAAATGCATACTATTGGGGACTGGCGTCGAGGTAAGGCATCTTTCCCAGGTATAAACTCCCGCCTCGCCTAGATTCGGTCAGTCGCGACGATGCATGCCGCACAAGCAGGGAATACGTATAAAACAGGCTTTTTTATCTACATTCGTTCAAATACTAATATGCTTCTACCTACTTCGAATAAAAGTAAACGCATCCTTATGCTTAATAAAATTGTACAGACCTTCAATATGGAAATATTCTACGTACGGCTTTCACTTATCTTTATATAAGGTACCTAAATTTATTCCGTTTTCAACGTTGTATTTAATCAATAAGTTTTTACTTAAATTTGACAGACATATTATACGTTTAAGTTTCATGTTTTTGACAAAGAATACTAAGCATTCATCCATAACCTTAAAAATCAACGAAACATCGATAAAGTTATATTAAGCATTGCTTCTATCTATTTATTTATCTTTTTCTACATCTCTATCGGTAGGATACGAAGAATCAGTGGTATGTAATGTTAATTTAGTAAATAAATCATAGAGAGCGCTGTTAATGGTACTATAAAAGCGAAATGTGTACGACGTGTGGGAAAAATATCGGAAATATAGAGATTGGTTTCTGGCTGTTAAGCCAAACCTTTTTTGTTTTTGTAAGTTATCTAACAAATAGAGCAATATAAATCAAGAATGAACATTATTTTATTCACGTTTATTTTGTGCACACACAATGCAAATGCACATAACATTGCATTTCGTAAGTTTCCACCGTTCAAATACTAATATGCTTCTACCTACTTCGAATAAAAGTAAACGCATCCTTATGCTTAATAAAATTGTACCGACCTTCAATATCGAAATATTCTACGTACGGCTTTCACTTATCTTTATATAAGGTACCTAAATTTATTCCGTTTTAAACGTATTTAATCAATAAGTTTTTACTTAAATTTGACAGACATATACAGGTTTTTTCTTTCTGTAATTAATAAGTTTGATGTTTTTGACAAAGAATACTAAGCATTCATCCATAACCTTAAAAATCAACGAAACATCGATAAAGTTATATTAAGCATTGCTTCTATCTATTTATTTGTCTTTTTCTACATCTCTATCAAGAATCAGTGATATGTAATATTAATTTAGTGAATAAATCATAGAAAGCGCTGTTAATGGTACTATAAAAGCGAAATGTGTACGACGTGTGGGAAAAATATGGGAAATATAGAGATTGGTTTCTGGTTGTTAAGCCAAACTTTTTTTGTTTTTGTAAGTTATCTAACAAATAGAGCAATATAAATTAAGAACGAACATTATTTTATTCACATTTATTTTATGCACACACAATGCAAATGCACATGACATTGCATTTCGTAAGTTTCCCGTCATTAGCAGCACATTTCATTTCTCGTAGAATTGCCACTGGGATACGAGCGTTATCTGATAACCGTCAATTTTTTTTTGTCAAACGTCATTGAATTCATTTCCTCGTAAACTATAACAACACAGAACCTACGCAATGCAAATTAATCATTTGTATTTAGTACTCCTAAGCAAGTTTTGAAATCATCTGGGGTGCGTTCGAAAAAGCTGGGCACTGGTAACAGAGGTAATGATCACGTAACTTCTACTACCCTTATTATTCGAACGCAAATGTGTGATAGATGCTGGAGTGGGGTGAAGTTTGAAATATTGTTAGGTTAGATTTCAATATTTAGAAATTTGTTAATTGTCTGTCCTCTATAATTTGATGTAATATGGATTTGCAAAGAAAAAAGCGGGTTGTAATCATTGGCACATTGGTTGTATATTTTTTCTGTTAAAAGTTTCTTTCTTGTATACCTCTATGTTTATTTTTTTTTAAATTTAAATACAGCGTAATGCTCATCATATTAACTACTTATAATATTATATTAAACATGTACACAGATTGGAAGAATGAGAAATTGGCTATATCGGTATCCCCTCCTCGCTCTCTCGCCGTACATGCGAGAGAGCGTGGAGGGGACTGAGTGATATCCCGGCAATTCGATGCGGGAGATGCTAGTCCACTTGGAACAATGTTGGGATGTAAACCTACTGTGCAAAAAACGCACGTAATAATTTGAAGTCAAGATCGCCTGGAAATGAGAGTTTCGGATGTTTATTTTTTTGTTGCTACGAAGTTTAAACGAAATTAATAAGAGATTCTAAAGACGAATATAAAAACAGATTCTGATGAAATGAAAGAAAAGAACTAACCACATCGGCAACCTTGAGCCATCTATTGCCCGCTTGAAAGCGAGGAGGGGGTAGCGATATGGCTAATTTCGCATTTTCCTAATCGGTTTATAACAAATACCCTTCCATTACATGACCATCAAAAGTTTTGTTTTTGCTTTTGAAGGAATGAAGTAATACTGCGCATGACGGGTAACAGGTCACACACTACCTGCGTTCGAAAAGTACGGTAAAAATTGTCCAGAGCAAGTTAGTCGCAATTTTTGAACGGGTAGGGGTACTTGGGATTACCTATTGAATTTTCGAATGCACCCCTGCGTTGTTCGTATAAACGTCCGTTTTCTTTGTCTAACACGTTTGAATTATGGATTTCACCGATGATAGTTTTACGATTACTTGTCAACGTCAAAAATTCATCACTGTTGCCGCCGGTTGCCTCAATCAAACTAAACGATTTAGTGAAAATGGAGCGAAATAGCTAACATAACCTGTAACCATAAGAAAATTCTACATTTCGATAACGCACATTAGTGTTATGAATTCTATTTTCATCAATCTTTATTAACAAGAAAAAGAACGATTGATAAAATGATTGGTGCACTTTCTAGCAAAAAAAGAAACGGAACAGTTAAGTGAATAGCCAATGAAAATCCAAGGTCACGCATTTCTATTGGCTATTCACTCAACTGTCATGAAACGATTGAATTTACTGAACATAGCCATTGGTACGACATGTGTTCTAAATGAAGACTGCTAAATCTGCTTATTTTCAGCCTGTATTAGACCAGCATGTCCCAATAATGTGATTAACTAGTAAAATCACCACGGCCTTTCGTTTTCACCACGCCACAATAGAATATGCAAGTTAACGACTATTTTACGCCCGGGACATTTTTGACCCACTGCTTTTCTGAACATATCCTATTCTGATTAGTTTCTAATGTGTTAACCAAGCAAATCGCAAGTATTCCTATAACCGGGACACGTTTGTCCCAGCCTGTTTATGCGGAAATTCAACAGAAATAAACATTTACAGTCACTTCCTCTTTGGTATTTGATGCAGCCATAGTATTTGCCTTTTAGTGTCATAGAATGTAATGACTTACGACGGACAAGACTGGCAGGATTTCCATGAATTTTATTCACATTGGTTAGCCATGTGATTTGCTTGGCTGGCTGGCGTGGAGTATGGAAACGCTCGTTAGCAGCTTGACATTAACTAATTTACTTTGTTTTTTCTACAATTTGTTGATGAAAGGCTTTTATTCAATTGGTTGTTTGTTTCAGATTTCTCCTAACGATGCCGTTACTAAATATATTTGCCAATACTGCAGCGATATCGCTATTTTCTTATATAAATATCGCAAGAAGGCCCTCGCTAATGATAAAGCGTTAAAGGTAGGTAATACATACATATTTTGTTGTTAAAAGCACTATTATTTGATTGAATTTTATCACCTCTTGATTATCTATTTACAGGAACTCGCCAATCAACATTTTGTAGAACCGGCGCACAACGTGAATGAGATAGCACGATTTAATTGCTTCGTACTAGAAGATTTATTAACGGACGACGAAGTTGAAGGGAATACTATCAAAGTACATGGAAGCGAATCGAAACCATACAAAGCAAAGTCATCAGCTGTTACGAATTTCGCAGTTCATCCCACCGTTATAGAACTAATTAAAACATATCCAAAGATAAAGATTCCAAACGATCTATTAAAATACCATATCCAACCGAGCATCGTTTTGGACAGAAGGGAAGCAGAGAATTGGGAAATAAAAGACGAGGAGAAATATGTTCCTCCGCAACCAATTAGCGATATCGAACGGCGGATTCAACTGTTGCCTCCCTCGATTAAAATTAGGAAAATTACCCAAATTTCGGAGAAAACTATAGAGGAGGTAATATCCACGGAAACGGAGAAGCTAAACAATATTGTTACTAAAAGGAAATTGACGGTTTCGCCAACCAACAGTATTTCCAAGAGGAAGAAAAGTAATTCGACGTCATCTTATGAAGGCGAGGTCCATCAAATCACATTGGTTGGTGATGAAGCGAGGACAACAGCACCTAAGCGACCTAATCGACCCACAATCAAACAGATATTTACAGAACGTTGCACAATAACCGAACCGAGTATAGAAAAGGATAATGTAACGAGTATTGAAAAGGATATTGGAAAGGAAGTTATTTCTACTTTGGATCCGATCAGCCAACACCCTACGCAGGCGGAGCCGGAACACATACGCCCTAAAAGATTGAGCAGAAAAAGGTTCGTTCTGTTTGAAAGTGGTAGCGATAGCGAGTCAGAATTAGATTATGGCGAATCTAACTCGTACAGTCTTCTAAAGACAGTGGAAGAAGAAGCCATAGTAAGTTGCGGAATTTGCAATAAAATGTTTAATACGCGAAATCAGCTTAACTGCCATGAACGTACCCATCGGCGCTGCTCAATTTGCAAGAAAATCTTGCGCTCGGCCAACGTCCTTCACGCTCACCAGCAAGAAGTATGCTTTAAAAATGTAATCGCCAATCCGCCCAATTTGGCACTCGTCCGCGTCGATGAGCAACCCGAAATAGTACGGGTTTATCCGGAAGCATTTAAAACGCAAGACAGTTCGGACGACGACGTTCAAGACGTTCTATGCATTTCTGATGACGATGACTATGCCGATGTTGACGATGACGACGATGTCGTACTCCTTAGCGAAACAAACCAGACCCCAAGCGCAGAACATACGGTTGACACGAACGAACACGAACAGATCTGTCTTATTTTCAGGAAGTACAAGGATCAGAAAATAACTACTACGAAATCTAGGGCTACGGAGACTAAACCGCGCATTTGCATCAAGTATAATCTTAAGAATCAGATAGTTCTAGAAAAAATGTATTCCGAACTGCAGACTTACCGCGTACCCGTCGAATTAATCGCAAAATCAAGCTCCTTCGCTTATATATCCTTCACCAAGAAGAATTTGCCCAGTGTTAGTTTCTATTGTTGGGCTAACGAGCCGGTAATAGGATTAAGCAATAAAAAATCGCTGTTATCGGTGCTGTTAAATACATCGCTACATAGCGAACCGAAATCGTCATCGTCGCTACCAGCACCCATCATACAACCTCCCATTATAATAAAAACAGCGATTCAGCAGAACTATAGCAATATGATTGGTAGTACACCAATCCAAATTTCTTCAACTCCAACTAATGTCGTGGTTTCGACGCCTATGCTCTTAGTTCCTACACTATCTTCTGTTCCAACAACTGCAAGTGAAACAACCGAACCAACACCTTCAACAAGTACGGCGAAGGACAATGACACAAGTGCAACCAAGGAGACTGGCACAAGTGCAACCAAGGAGAATGGCACAAGTACGGCCAAGGACAATGGCTTTAGTTTAAGAGTTAAAACATTATCAGAATTGTTGTAGATGATATAATGTATTTTGTGATACTAATGTTAAAAATAATATGTAATAGGTGTACATTCCTATGTAGGACGTTTATTAAAATATCTTTTGTATTTACTTCAAATATCTTTCAGCTGAATTATTGCGCAGATTTTCTTCGTTATAGTTTCAAAATAGAATAATATTTGTTACCAATAAGAATAGCTGATTACATTTCCAACTTTCCCAGATGCAAACGTAAGTATTCCCACAATAAATATTTCTTTAATTATTAATATTACATAATTAATATTAAGTTTTACCTATTAAATGCTTTCCGCTTAGCCAATATTCACAAACATGACTAACTGAAATATGGAAGCAGTTCACGCAGTTTGTGCAGTGCGCATGCTCTTTTCAGGAATATTACTCAGCATCTCTGGTATATGTCCAAGGTCAAAGCAAACACCGATAACTTTTTTTTTATTTTGAATGGTATTCGGTAACGCTAAATACATAAAAGTGGTATTTATTCTGTTATTTTGTAATTAACTTCAAAATTAATATTTTTTATGAACCATCAACAAGGATTCATTATTAGAGTAACCTAAACTTGCGGACTCGCGTAGGCGTCGGTATTACGGGTTAATATAAGAATACGAAAAATTCATAAATAAACTAAACCGGTAGAGAAGCAGGCATGTAGTGTCGACCTTGAATATAAATCATGTTAAACCGCGCTGAGAGAGATTTCGTTTTAGTACCGGTTGAGCTGTTGCAGAGATTAGTCGAACGGCCAAGGTTATGTACTTACGTGTCGCTTTTGAAAATATAGCTGGTGTTTTTTGTGTGTTGTAGTATTATACCAAGTACATAATTAGTGTATCGTTTCATATAGAACTAATATTTACATAACTAAGAAAACAATGCCTCGTAATAGATTTGCTACTAATATACATAAGTATGTGTCACTTTTTCCCCATTTAAAATATGACGGTAGTGCAGTTTTTTGCTTAATATGCAATGTTCGTTTGGCTGCATTGGACAGAACTGATTGCCAGAGGCATGTCAATGGTATTAAGCATATGAGAAATGCAAGAACTGAAATACCTTATACACTATTCCTCATACATTTATTAATTATATTTACCTCTTGTAATCTTCCGTTGTCGTTGGTGAGAAAAGCAGCTTTTAAAACGTTTTGGCGACAATACGTTCCAAAGTACCCATTACCCTCACAAACACAATTACAGAATCATTTGCCGCGAATGAAAGAGATGCTAGAAAATGTGTGTAAACGTGATTTGTGTTCCAAAAAAATAAGGATTACCGTGGATGAGACGACCGATATAAAGAAAAACAGTATTGTGAATGTAATAGCTCGCGTTTTATCTAGCGAGAACACAGCATCTCGATATTTGTTAGCTTGCAAACGTGTTCAACAATGTACCGCGGAAAATATTCAAAAAGTGATAATGAACGCTTTGAAAAAATTTAAAATTGCCCAAGATCAAGTTGTGATGATTGTGACAGATAGTGCAGCAACGATGTTAAGTGTTGGGCGATCCTTAAAACATATTTCCTAACTTAATACATATAACCTGCGTGCTGCATGCTTTGCATTTAGTTGGTGAAGTTGTTCGACAACATTACGGAAACGTTGATCGGATGATTGGAAGTACTAAAGCAGTGTTTCGTAAATCTCCTAAACGTTTAAAAGAATTTCGTAAATTTTGTCCAGGTATTCCAGAACCTCCTGAACCAATTTTAACGCGATGGGGTACTTGGCTAACAGCAGCTTCTTACTATTTGATCCATTTTCAACAAATTCAATCAGTTATAATGCGATTTAATCGGAATGAATCCAAAGCAATTGGAGAAAGTCAAAGAGAATTTCAAATTCCTCAACTTTTAGAAGATTTAACAACAATATGTACCAATTATACAGTATTACTAGATGCCATCAGAAAACTACAATGTACTGAATTGTCATTGCATCATTAGACATAGTGGAGAGTGTAAAAAATAAATTACACACATTAAATGATACGCCAGGATTATGCGCTAGTCAAAAGTTGGCAGATGTTTTAAGGAAAAATCCCGATTTTAATACTTTAGAGGCCGTTTATAATAAGTGTAAGAATAATGAACTTTTAAGTGATTTTGAAAAACAGTTTCTACATGCAAATGTAACTTCCTTAGATGTGGAGAGATCGTTTTCTATGTATAAGAATATTTTTTCTTGTCGACGCACAAGGTTTAAAGAAGTAACTGTGGAAACATATGCAATGATGCAAGTTTACAGTAGTTCACATCCTGATGCCTCCAATATGTTGAATAATTAGCAAGTAAGTTTATTTATGAATTTTTCGTATTCTTATATTAACCCGTAATACCGACGCCTACGCGAGTCCGCAAGTTTTGGTTACTCTACTCATTATCAAATGAGATATTTACAATTAAAGAAAAACAAAATAACCGTATGGTGCTTATATGCCTTACTAAAGGCTGCAGTCATTCGAATTCTACATCTATATTTGAACGTGGCACTTGAAAATTACCGAAGCTTTCAAACGTTAATTCAAGAGTTTTAAATCTACTTATATATATTTTATGTTTGTTTTTGTAAATTTTCGTGCCTTCATAACAATTTAATTGAACAATGTTTACGTTCTTAGCTAACTGTATTATCAACCTTATGATTATTTTCCAGCATATGTAGATTTATCAAACCTTCTGTATTTGAGATGAGTCAAATACAAGCTTGCCGCAAATACCTTGTTATTGTGTATTTTATGCATCCTTCGGGAAGCAGAATCTTACAAAATCTTTAAAATGTGGTAGCCGTTCGGCGGTGTATCCACTTTTATACCAAGCGTATTTAAATATATTGAAGAATATTGGCGATGACAATTGATTGAGCAGTTAAGATAGTTACCGTTGTTCTTACACTAGATCGGTCTACAAACTCACACAGTTTCATTTCAATCGGTGAGATGCACTTACCTGTGTTTCTTTGTAAGTCGAGAAATTATTCCACATACAGCATAGACGTTGATGTCATCTGTCTACCGTCTAAAATACCGTTCACACTTTTCAACTTACCTATTGTATAGCGAGAAATTAGCTGCTTTTATTTTTTAAAATAGTATGTTGGTCAAAGAATATGCCTAATATCAATCAGAAATACTAACTCCCGTCAAATATTTATTATGTAAACGGTTGTTTAAATAACAACTCACGACGAAGATACGATGTAAACGTGGTCACTTTTTGTCCCAAATTACGTTAATTGCATACATTCACGTCATTATGTATAGTAACTTAACAAACGGGCTTCTCTATCTACATTAGTGTTCACTATTGAAGGATATCTATTATCACCAGAGTTCGTGACCTTGAAGAGAATGATGTCACACCTATTAGAATCGCACTGCAACAATTACAGACAATTTGCGAGGGATAAAACACGTTTAAATTTAACCGGTCTTTCTCAACGTTATGCAATGCTTTCTAACTATGACGAATCTCGTTAAGGTCCCGTAACAAGTAAACATTTTATCAGTAATCTAATAACCTTCAACAAATTACGTATGCGTTACGCGTGTGTATGAAATGTTATATTAACAATTTTGCAGCTATAAATCAGTCGAAAGTTGAACGCTCTCAGAATTCTTTTTCGTAGTGAATTGCAATAACCTGAAATAGAACAACAAACGAAGGTGTGGAAGTCATATGTAACTATGCCGTTCTCACAAAATATAAAAATTAATGTTAAACGTTTTTAAGACTAAAAGTATCATTTTATTTAAATTATAACGCTACGAGCGTCATCTCCGTTTCAATAGTATAGAGTACGTATAAGATCGATAAAGTAGCACGGGAGGTACTAACACTTGCATAAAAATCTGGGACAATGGATGCTATTATGATTTATGACTTATGAGTAACCTGGGCAAATATGCGGTAACAGATAGAGGCGTGGCGAGCGCATAAAAGTTTACACATATAATAGAAGGTAAGAGATAAATGATAAAACGTGCTGAAACACTTACCGTTTTAAAAGTCTTCAGTGAAATCACAAACTGGGTAACATCTGTTAAATATTTGAATCATTAGATATGTTTCCACAGCTGTTTCAGTCAAGTGAGTACGACGTGCAGAATAAATATTTTTTAATGCTGAAAACAACCGTTCGACATCCATATTTGCATATTTAAAAGAATCTTTGAAACAACTTAATGCATCTTCACACGCACCTTCACAAATTTGTCTTAATATAAGAAAATCGGAGTCTTTCTCTAAAACACATTCAAATTTTCGTATTACACACCAATTTGTTTCGCCTTCTACAGCGCATAACTGTGCATGAACATCATTCAACAATTTGAACAGAATCTACTAGCGACATCGAAACATTTTGTACTTTTTCTATTCCCTCCGCTAGTCCGAAGTAATTGTTGTGAATAGTTTGTAAATCTCTTTTAACCTGACTATCCTGAAATATTTCCTGGCTTTTCTTGATTGCTGCAGCTTCTGCAACCATGTTCCCCAACGTGCAACAATCGGCTGTGGTGGTTCAAGTAAATCAGGACACAGTTTGTGAAATAGTCGGGTACGTTTCGGGGACTTTAGAAATACTACCTTTGTACTAGCAATCAATGCATTTACTAGTGGAAAACATGTAGGAATCGTTTGTGCCGCAAGATTTAGAGTATGGATTTTCCACGTTACATGTAAGAAGTTACCACCGTGTTCTTTAAGAGATCGGCCCAAAGAACGCATGTTTGCGGCACCATCACTCATAAACATTAAAAGTTGCTTAGTTGAAACTTCAAATTTGTTCAATGAGTTCAACACCACCTTTAAAATCTCATCGGCGGTACAATTTATAACTCTTTTGGAAGCAAGTTAGAAGGAGGATGACGGTCGATGTGGTTCCATTGTACATACCATTACATTAACCACAGAATGTTTTGACGATCTGTTGTTTCGTCCACACACAACCACAGTTTTTTATCTTTCAATTCCGTTTTCATTCTTTTTTCTATATGTTCACGAGCAAATGGCACTACATTTCGTATCGATGTCCGACTAGGTAATTTACAGTCCGCATATTTATTCCGGAAGGAGATAAATGCTTCTTTGTCTAGTAAACGAAACGATAGATTACATAAAATAAGAGTAACACATAATTCAAATGTAAATTTTTTTTGGTCTCGTATGCCACTTTTTGCAGAAGAATGCTGTTTGCTTTCAATGTGACGTTGACAATGGCTTCTGGACCAACACATTAAAGGGATTAAAGGGACATTTTTAAAGCAAACATAAGCGTACAATTACGAAATAAGTTACGACAGCCTACATATACACAGAACTACTCGCATACAGCATCGATGGTGAATGCGTGAAATAAATAATCGCCGATTCCGCACCACATATCTACTACACTGACTGTTATCGCTGTTTGCCCAGAGTACTTGTGACATTACCTAATTTAAACATGTCTTTTGTAAACTATGAAGAAATATGTCAAATTGTCTGTCAGTGTCAATCGTAAATGAACAAGTCATTGTCACAAGATTGAAAATACGTCAAAATGTGCTCATACGAGTTGACTCAGATTTTTATGCAAGTGATGGTACATAATTATGATAATAATTACTAATTAAGCTATATAAAACAAATTAAATTTCTAATACCATATAATATAGTTTCTAATAAAAATTTTATTAAATTAATTTCTTATTACATAAGTAATTTTTAATATTCCACAAGATGTAAAGACTGTCAATAGTAACTGTCAAATTTGAAATTTAATCTTACTCACACTAACGTATGTACCATCCATCAAACAGTTTCTATGAAAAGCAGCAAATTATCAAATGTAATTACATTTACTGGACATATTACACGATGTCCGAGAAAGTGTGTCGCTTGTGCCTTCGCCGAGAAGATTTAATTGATATATTCGAATGCACATCGGAGAGTATTGCCCGTTTGAAGACGTGCATTTCGCTAGCGACAGGGATAGCAGTAAGTACTTTTAACATCTTTTTGTAGCTATATATAGTGGCATTCACATAAGGTAGTGTGAAATTAGCGTAAGAATTAGTACGAAATATTGCACTAACTTTCCCAATACAACTGACACCAGTGATTTGCTTTGTCGTAATATAACCTAAATTTATCTGATGATAATAATACACAGGAACGTTATAGTGTTTATTAGCAGATACAAATTCGAAAACAAAAGAGTATGCAGTAAGAGACTCGAGATGGGCTCTAGTAGCCTCCTAACCATCGCCAATTGAAAAAACAAATTTCCCGTTAACTGCCCAAATGGAGGGACATAAGTAGAGCGTGACAAACGGTGGCACCCGCTGTATATACAAGGTATCGAGTGGACGTTCGGTTATTATCGGTTGATCGGTGTGCGTGTACTATTATATCGATAGTACACGCGAACAATAGTACACGCACACCGATCAACCGATATTAATTGAACGTCCACTCGATTCCTTTTATGTAGTGGGTGCAACCGTTTGTCACGATTTAGACATAAATGCGGGTTATCTTAGATAACCCGCACTTATGCTCTATAAGCTATATGCTAGATAACTTATCTAGCTTGGTTGCCTTTGATAGCGGGTTGTAATGGGGTCTTACCTCCCTAAGGAAGTAAAGTAGTAATAATAATAAAAATACATCTTTATTGTCCAACAGTCAAAAACCAATTACAGGACAAATATAATAGATATATTGAATTTTCAAAAGTACAGAGCTACTATTTGAATATACATATACATGAGTAACAAGAAAGTGTGAATAGGTAAAAGGAAAAGGAAAGAGTGAGTGAAGGAAAAACTGGAAGAAAGTATTAGTGGAAAGGATCAGGATAGTATTTATGAAGGTTACGTGTCATGTGCGTTAGAGGAGCCTTAAGAAGTGCGTTCGTTCTATAACTAGGAATACGTAGAAGATCAGTTAAGCAGGTGTTATGCTCAGGTACTCTTATTGCTATAAGCGCCAGTAGATGCGATGAATCCATTTGGTTATTTAATAGATTATAAAAAAATCGTGCACTATAACGTTCTCTACGACTAGAAAGTAATACATTAATATAGCAATAGAAATTGATAACTTTAACAATTATGTACACATATGAATATTTTCGTAAAATGCTGATTTTTTCGAAATTTTCAACCGATAGTACGAAAAATATTGTATGCCACTCCAGCCGTAAATACTCTTGAGATCTCAGTTTGGTCTCAGTATGTATGCAACGACATCCCCGATCGAAAAAATGCACTTTACGTCCCTTGCGACATAAATAACTATTCCAGGTATTCAATACATCTGAATACCTTAAAACTTACCTGAATCTGACAAATATTTTGTGAGATAATTATAAAAGAGAATTATAGGAACGTGTGTATTTTTTAAATTAACGTCCACGTAAAATAGATACCAACACCTTCTAGAAAATAAGGCCTCAGTCGTTACCTACAATATACACAAGGCGTACGCGCATGGATGTCAGCAGGCTGTGACGTATTTTGATGTAGGCCATATAAACGCGTTTACACACTAAGACCATCTCTGCGTTTTCAATTGGTTTATCCAAATTATATTGGTTTATTTAAAAAAAAATACTGTGTAGTGATATTTCCGTACTTTGTTGGTGATATCTGCAATGTTTTCTAGTATTAGTTTCGTCCAAATACATGTACAATTACAAATAATAATAATTAGTCGATTAAATATCCACCACAAATACATCTTTCACGAAAACGATGCTCAGTTATGCGTTTTTTGCTTTGAAAGTTCGTTTTTCCAAAATAAAATCGAATAGAATGCGAAGAAGGGCTCAGTTGAAAACTGGCATCCTCTTTAAATCGAAAGCCCTTCAAAACTTAAAAAAAAAACATTCTTTTACTGCTTAGGCTAATATCGTGCATGGCGATACATCGCCTAAACAGCGTGACGTCATTGAAGTGCTGTGAGGCTTCTATATCGGTGGTAACGCCTTACTGCTTGCGTGTGACGTCATCAGTCGCGGTCCGGCGCTACAACTGATTCAGAGTATGTTATCTACAATATGGGCCATTGGGAAACTGACCGGCACCTTATACCTCCACGGAGGGGGAAACGTTTAGATTGCTCCCATTAAATAGTATGTTTTTTAATTGCACGAACAGTGACTCGGGTACTCGAACAGCGCAAAACGCGATTTATAATTCGTTCTAACACGACTGCGCTGTGTTTTAAAATTGATTAACGTAGTTCGAACAGTCGCCCCATCAAATTTGTCACAAATTCACTGAAACATTATAATGAACGGATATAGTTGCGCTTATTGCAAATTGCAAACTCCAGATACGGATGAAGAATGTTGGATGTCAATTAGCAGCCATAATTGTTTAAATGGCAACAATTTGGCTATCAATGAAAATAATATGATTTGCTTTGAAGAAGGTATGTAACTTTCTTGTCCAGCTGAGATCATTTTGGAAACGCCCGCGATTTTTTTGTAGTAACTTTGAAGCAACTCTATTAATTAATAAATTCAAAGTAGTTCCAGTCATTCGGAAATGAGATTTGAAATCATCATCCAAATAGCGGTCAACTAATGCTTTGTAACCATAAATACCTTCATGTCGTTTACGTTGTTTCATAATAATTCTAATAATGAAAGATAGTTAGAAAGTAGTTCTACGCCTTCATACTTTCAAGCAGCGTTATAAAGTAGAAGCACCATTATCAGTATTATCACCCGCTGGATGAAAGTCGTAGAAAGTTGACAGCATTAGATATGTTTCCACAGTTGTCTCATTGAACGATGTTCGCCGTGGTGAAAAAATGGGTTTATATTTTGAAAAAGATCATTCGACATCTACGGATGTAATACATGCATGATTAAAACATTCTTGTTTGTTTTAATGTGATAAAATCGGAATCTTTCTTTAACACACTCTCGAACTTTTCTAAAACGCGATTATATTTTGCGTCATGTATACATGACTCATGTATAGTGCATAGCAGTGTATGTACTTCGACCACTATTAGATTGACTTCACTAACGACAACGCTCTATTTTGTAATTGTTCTATTGCGTCATGTAGTCCTTTATAGTTATTACGAATAATTTGTAACTCTGTTTCAACGGAAGTATCTTGAAATTTTGTCTGGCTCTCCTCAATAGCTGCAGCTTCGGCAGGATTGATTTGTAGAATAACAGCTTTTACTTGTTTGAAATATTCACCATAATAAAGAGCTGCCTGCAACCATGTTCCCCAACGCATGAGAATTGGCTGTGGTAGTTCGCGAATACCAGGACATTATGCATGCAATGATCAAACACGTTTTAGAGGTTTGAGAAACACTCTCTTTATATTTGCTATTAATGCATCTGCGTCGGGTGAACATTGTCAAATAGTTTCTGCCACAAGATATAAAGCATGCACTTTACACGTAACATGTAAACATTTGCAACCGTGTTCAAGAAGAGAAAGGCCTGCCGAGCGCATTGTCGCGGCACCATCGCTCATAAACATTAATACTTGACGTGGTGTGACTTGAAAGTTTGCTACACCAGTACACTTTCCCAGTCTTTTGCTAGCTAGTAACAGTGGAAATGTCGGTTTATGATTGTCGAGTACAGGTACTATAACATTTAGAATAGAATATTTTTTACAATCTGTTGTCTCGTCAACATATAACCAAGGCAACTGTTTTTTTAATATAGATTTGGTTTTCTTTTCCACGTCTTCGCGTACAAATAAAACATGCTTACGTGCCGTTTTCGTAGTTGGCAGCTTCAACTCGGGGTTATACTTATAACAGAAGTTCTGAAACGGTTTTTTTTTCGAGTAAACGAAGTGACAAATTACAGGTTACCATAACAAGTAAATCGAAAATAAAGGCAGTTCTCGTTGGCTCGCCCTTTTTTCTATTTCTGTGTTCTTCGGTATTTACTTGTCCCCGCCTTGTTCCAGCACATCAAATGTTTCTCGCAGACTTTACAAACTGTTTTAGCACCGTTGTAGAACAAATCCGGTTGTTCACATTATACGTTTTAAATTAATAATTGTATATTTATAACGAATAACACAAAACACAACACACGCTCTCGTTTCCTAAACTGACCGAAAAATAAACAAGCGGATGTTGACAAAGCGAGAATCAATTTTTGCACACAACTCGCTACTCCTGTGAAACGCCTATGTATCACAGAGACGATTACCTCACTCTAGTTATGAATTGCTGAATGAAACATTGCTCCAATCGTTTTTTAAATTATATGTTCGAGCAAATTTGACAGTATAAAACTTGTTCGAGTAAATAGTGCTCGAATGATATGTACAATTGAAAAACTCAAAAAAAACGGGGTCGACAAACACACTGTTGCCAACGTTCAATTAAGTGGTTGATTATTGTGACTAAATTACGTTACATAAAGACTAAAAGGGTACGCGCTTCAATTATGTTCGAAATGAGAGATTTTATTTTCAATTTTTATGATGAAAACAGAAAGTTAGTAGCAGTCTATCATTGAGTCTTGCGGTTGAAAATGAGAATCCACGAATTCTCGATACAGCTGTTCCGGGTTAATCAAATAATAACTTGTGTGGTGCGAAGTGTGCCGATACTTTAGTGTTATTTCCCATACTACCCCACAGTCCTTGCTATCATTCAGTTTCTCATATTTTAAAATTTTTCCTTTTTAATGTACCTTCTTATTATCATGATCGTAAAAACATGTAAACGGTGGAATTTTAAACATCAAAGTTGTTAGTATGGCAAATGATACTCGATCCTAAGACCAAGCATATTTATTTTCAGATTTGCCAAGAGGATGATGTGTCTAAGAATGTATGCATGACATGTATTCGGGTTACTATGATGCTTTACAAATTTCGGAAAAACGCCTTGGCTAATGACAAAACATTAAAGGTAAGTTTAAACAACATTTGTAATCTTTTTCACCTTCAAAACAACTATGATTACTAAAGCGTGACAAACGTTTGCACCTGCAGAGACGCCTGTACGGGGGGGGGGGGGGTATCTACGTATATGCAGAGTTCGGTAATGCGGTAGACATTGAGGAGTTGGGTCGTTATATAATATATAATAATATCAGTAATTGGGGATATTAAAACAAGAGTTGTATGTTTGAGTGTGTATTAATATCGTAATATCGACATTTTAGTATCTGTTTACATGCTTTTTCCCCGCGAAACGTGTCACTCACGTCTTGCACTCACCACCATCATCTGCTGCACTCCCGTCGGAAGTTTCCTCGTACTCGCGCCTCACTTCACATCCGAATAAATCAGATTTATTCGGTAACCCGGTTGAAAATGGGGGCCCAGTGAGCCTTTGAAACAGCTGTTCCGAATTAATTAATAACATTTTGTGTGGTGAGGAGTGTGCCGATACTCTCTGTTGTTTGTCATACTACCCCACAGTCCTTGCTATCATTATTTATATCTGTTATAATCCGAGATATTTACACAAATAAAAAAAAAACATAAAAATCTTTGGAGGGGGCTGTATCCCCAAATCAGCAAGATACGCTAGGTAAGAAAAAAATGGTGTTCTTATCCCAAGGTACCCTTTCAGTCTGTGCAGTTTCATTGGGTTGCCGGTGTTGCCTTGTAAAAATTTGTGTTCTTTTTACTTTTGTCTGTAGTTGAAAACTAAACCAGTCACTTACTATTGTGTAGTTGTATTTTACAGGAACATGTGAACAAACAGTGGAAATTACCTGGTAATATCAAAGACGACAGTTTTAACCAAAATTTATTAGATTTGCTACAGACAAGCGTCGAAGAATCATCATTCACACAAAGCAGCAAATGTCATTCATCTCCTATTCAGCTTACAAATACTAATCTAAATTTGGAAGCGCCGAAGAAAGTTTTGATTTTGCAAAAGACAAAACCTGGCGATTCCAGTATGTTGGACCACATAACAAGTCATTCTTGCACTTTCAAGAGCCCGAATGTAAAGCCTCCAAACTCTCGTGAAAACACTAAACGAAAGCCTTACTTACCAGACGAAAAAAGAAACACAAGCTTGTCTTACAAAAGCGATTACGATACGCAAGCAGGGAGTCTTTTAATGAGGTTAGACGAAGAACCGGTCTTTGCGTGCAGTTATTGTAATGAAATGTTTAAAACCGTTACAAATTTAAAGACGCATCAACGTGCGCATCGCTTTTGTTGTCTGTGCAATGGGATATTTCAAAGTAAAAAGGCTTTAAGCAGGCATCAACAGGAAATCTGTTTTAAACATTTTGCCGCTAATTCGCCAAGAGTGCTTTTAAGTTGTGTAGATAGGATACCAGAAAAATTGAAGCAGTTTCCGCAACTTCGGTAAGTATGTATATCTTCTCTTATTAAGAAAAATGAGTTTTAATTTTATTCTTATTAGTACACTGCGAACCAAGGACTTTTATTATCGACTATGAATCACACGCCATCGGCTAGTCGCAATCATTTAGCATTGGTATGCATATGCGTTAGGCGATATGATACTCGTATCAATCAGCACTATTTGTGTGGTCATTTATTCAACATTCGATCTAAAAAACGAATATTAGGGAAATATTTCACTACCGAAATTGTATTTTATTTAACCTTTCCGTTACCAAGATCTGTGAGAATCTTTCATTACCAAGGGGGGTATCCCAAATAGGCAGGGCATAGATGCGCCACTAGTATCTGCTGTAATCCCCACAATTATAAGAGATTGTTAATCCGTAGGCCATCGGTCAAATTCAATTAGCGCTACGGGGATGCTCCCTCTTATCTTCTTCCCATAAAAGTAAATGCATCTAATAATTAGAGTCCGGTAACTGGAGAGCAATCGCAGCGGCGGTGTGACTGTGTTTGGGGAGGGCTGGTCGATTATGACACGACACGACAAATCATCATCACTCAGTTCAGTTTAGCATTGGATAGCGGATAGGGCGTGTTGATTTTATTGATATAGACGTAGTTATTAATTGTAGCTATTATTTAGTGTAGTGCGTTTTGATTTTATCGATACAGACGTAGTTATTAATTGTAGTTTTTAGTGAACATGTCGAAGGCTAAAAAACGACCCTTTCAAGACATAGTAAATAAGTTTATTTCTGACTTTCCCGATTTGTTTTACAACGGGAGTAAGATAGTTTGTAAAGTGTGCAAAATACATTTGATGTCAAATAAGAAGTGGAACTGTACAAGACACGTAAATTCTGCACAGCATAGAAAACGAAAATTGGGCATGCCACCGAGAAGTGCATTTTTTTTGATGTAATTCTTATGTTGATAAACTGTAATTTGCCACTAGGATTACTCGATAAACAACCGTTTAAGGACTTTTGGGACAAATACAATCCCGAGTTGCGGTTGCCAACGGAGAAAACGGCACGTAAGCATGTTGCATTTGTACGCGATGACGTGGAAAAGAAAATGAAACGCATATTGAAAAAACAGTTTCTTTGGTTATGTGTCGACGAGACAACAGACTGTAAAAAAAATTCAATTGTAAATATTATGGTACGCATACTAGACCCTAGTGAACCTACATGACCACTGTTACTAGCTAGCCAAAGACTACAAGAGTGTATTGCTGCAGCAATTACGAAGGTTGTACTTAGTACGTTGGAAAAATTTCAAATTTCAAAAGATAAAGTGTTGATGTTTCTGAGCGATGGCGCAGCGATAATGCGTTCGGTAGGCCGTTCTCTTCTTGAACATGGTTGCAAGTGTTTACATGTTACGTGTAAAGTGCATGCTTTACATCTTGTGGCAGAAACCATTCGAAAATGCTCTCCCGAGGTAGATGCATTAATAGCAAGCATAAAAAAAGTATTTTTGAAATCTCCCAAACGCCTACGATCATTTCACACAGAGTGTTCTGGTATTCGTCAACCACCGGAGCCAATTCTTACACGTTGGGGAACATGGTTGCAGGCAGCTTTTTATTATGCTGAACATTTCAAAATAGTAAAAGCTGTTGTTGCACAATTCAATCCTGCCGAAGCTGCAGCTATTAAGGAGAGCCAGTCGTAATTTCAAGATATTTCCGTTGAAACAGATTTAAACAATATTCGTAGCTACTATAAAGGATTAGCTGACGCAATGGACCAATTACAAAATAGATCGTTATCATTATTGAAGTCTCTGCAAATTATGGACGGAGTGCATACACAGCCACTGACTATACATGACGCAAAATATAATCGCGTTTTAGAAATGTTCAAGAGTGTGCTACAGAAAGATCCCGATTTTAGCACACTAAAACAAATTTGTGATGGTGTATCAAATAATCCACTGACTAAGTACAAAGAGTATTTTAATCATGCATGTATAACATCGGTAGATGTTGAACGCTCTTTTTCAAAATATAAAGTCATTTTCTCACCACGGCGAACATCGTTCACCGAGACAACTGTGGAAACACATCTAATGGTGTCAACTTTTTGCCACTCTTATCCATATGATGTTAATACTGATAATGGTGCTTCTAGTTTTACTATTCGCTAGCCAAGGCTGCTTAAAAGGGTGAGTGTTTCACTACTTTTCACATATTATAATTATGTATTAGTTCTGTTATTTTTTTTTCTATTTTCTTACTATTGTTTTTGTATACTAGGCAGGTACGGCTATGGCACGGCTCCCTGTTACCGGGCTCTAGTAATAATGCAATTACAATTGCACTTGGGCTTTCCAAATGTAATTGTAATTGACCAATGAGGGTTCAGTTTATTTAAAGTTATTTCCTATAAATGTGTTAGCAAATCGTCATACTTTTAGTCGTTAAAAATTTCACAATGGAGACCATCCTTAGCCAAAAAGGAAAAGTTTTAATTGTGAAAAATAATTTTAAATTTCGAAAATGCGGTAGTGTTCCCAAATCAGGCGTTAAGTGGAGGTGCACTAATAAAAATTGTTCCGCGAAGATATATACGGATGAAGCGAACACTACAATCTTGGATGAAAACATTGACCATAAAGGAAGTTTTTAAAGTAATTTTATGATTCGAATTGTTTTATTTAAAAAGAAAAAAATTACCACAAACTTGAGAATTATAAATATTCTATCTCGCTAAATGAGATATCTAGGCCTATATTTTTTTCTAAATAACTTCGGACTTTAATTAATTGCCTCTTTTCAAAGGAAGATGCATTAATAAATTTATTCCATAAAAAACAACTTTTAGCGTGATCCCACAAAAATAAGAAGATTTATTAGTGTTTAATGGCGATTTTTTGCCAGAAAATCAAAATTTACTAAAAGTTTAAATATCTTAAAATCCATTAGACTTTGGATTAAGGTAAATGTGGTTAATATGGTTTCTAAAGACCTCGCCTATCGGCTGTTCAAAACTTTACATCGTTGTGCCAAACACCCTGTATACAAAAAAATTATATATTTAGAACGGGATTAAGACCAAAAATAGCGTCAAATTTGTTTGAAATTTTCAAATACAAAAATTACAAATTATGCTAATTAAAATGTTCGTTTCTGTTAACACCGACCCTAAATTTCTCTCAAAGGGGCACCAGATATCCTGAAGTGCCACGCCCCCACTTGGCTTAAGACGGCCCTGGATAGAGGAAGTCGTCGGTTCGCAGTCTACTTATTAATGTTATCCAAGGTCATGGGAAATCAACTGTCAACTTTCATTGTTACGACTTTTATTCATTTTTAGGCAAGCATTAAAAGACCCAATTCCAATTGCTAAAACTAAAGAGAACCGGCCGCGGAATAATCTAATTGACGATCTAATAGCTTGTGCAAATCAAATAGACGAAGATGAATCCGATTCCGTTCAAGATTTATTTACATTGAAAGGGATGAAAAAGGAACCAGCAGACATAGATGAACCGTCCACAATAAGACGGAAAAAAGGGAAATTAAATAAAACGTATGAATATCAAGAAGCCAAGATTAAATACGAAGAATCTATTGTAAAGGAAGAAAACACGTCCATGGCTAATTCATTTTCTTCGGAAATAGAGCTTAAACCCGAAGACTTAATAACGCATATGCTAGATTTACTGCAAAAGTATACACATGCAAATCAGAAACAGAATTTACACGCTAAGAAGTTAAGGATCCAGTAGCTGCAAACTTCGCGTATGGGTTATTCCATGTCAAGTGATCAAGTCCCCACGCTCGACCATCTCAGATTTTTTTCAAATTTTGTGAGTAGGTTCCACAACCGACTACTAAAGCTAATTCCGCAAATTCTTAGCTTCTGATATGCAATACATGACCTGCAAGCGCCTCTCAAGTGATGATCGGGTACTCTAAATCTGTGGCACTGGAACACTGAAACAGTTCACTTATTAAGGGTTTTAGTGAACTGTTTCTCTCAAGTGATGTCGCAGATGCTCCCAGACACTTTTTGCCATTTTTGTCAAGCTGTTATTCTGTAAGTAAGAGAGATATTTGCCTAGAAATTGCTGCGCTAACTTAGTAGTTATCAGTGTCCCAAACTTCCAAATTTTAACAAAAACAGTCAACTAGTTCTCTTGCTTTTGGTCCTTAAACTTGGCTGAAAATTTGTCGCGACAAGAAAAAATCCTAACTTCGGGGAAGTCTGTATTCCAGGTAAATTAATACAGAAAGCTCATCTTCTGTGTAGCTAGTGAAAAAATAGTTGTTTTTAACTGTTTCAAATTTTAAGGTTCTTTGACAAATAGTTTCTGAGATACTTTAAGATAAACATTACTCCAAAAAATTTTGATGCAAATTTAAAAACCTAAGAGCTTCTTGACTCAACAAACATTTAAAAGAGCTTGTTTTTCTCTACAATATACCTGGTTTCTGTGTTGGGGTCTTTTCTTATAAGACTAAAAAAAGGAGACAAAGTAACTGCTTGAAAGGACTGCGCGCATTACTTAAAACTTTTTCTCCGTCTTTATCATCATGCAATCCAGTAAGCCAATAAGATATTCTACTGAAACTTAGTGAAGCTGTTTAAAATTGAGTAGAGTATGAGTGCTGAAAAGTTTAAGGAACAATATTACAATTACTTCTTACCGCCTGCACTCAAAGTTTGAGAAAATGCAGTTTCGACAATGTTGAAATCTCAGCAGATGCTTACTTTATCTGGTCGTGGTTCTTTTTAATACTTTTATAGCTTGCGTTGGTCCATGGTGACTTTTTGTCACTACCATTTTAGAAATAGTATCCCCATCGCCAAGGGGCCACGCCCGATAGCCAGGCAAATCTAGCCACGGGTAGAATACTTTCACCGAGGTTCCTAAGGCTCAGGTTGGGTAGTTTAGCCAAGGTTCCCAAGCCTTAAGTGGGCAGCTTAGCATAGGATCCCAAGTCGTATTTGATGAGCAGCTTAGTCGAGGTTCCCAAGCCTCAGGTGGACTGCTTTTGTTGGTTCCCAAGCCAAACAACTGACTACACAACAATAAAAACAAGCAAAAAAACTACTGCAAAGAGCTGAATTTCTTGTTAATGCTTTGAGCAATCGCATCTGGAAAACAGTATATGAGTTACTACTGAGGGTGCTTCCAGGTTTTCAAGAATGTGCTGCACAGGAACCCAACAACTGTCTTTTCTTGATGGCCAGTGAAATGCATATGATGGACCATGTGGATGCATAAAAGTTATCAGTACATCACACTCTTCGAACGAAATGTCACAAATGTTGCCCGCCCACCAGCTTTTATCGTAGATACATGCTATGTACTTACATAGCATGGCTAGACTTGCCTGGCTATCGGGCGTGGCCCCTTGGCGATGGGGGTACCATTCCTAAAATGGTAGTGACAAAAAGTCACCAAGAACCAACGCAAGCTATAAAAGTATTTAAAAATAACCACGACCAGATAAAGAAAGCATCTGCTGAGATTTCAACATTGTCGAAACTGCATTTTTCCCCAACTTTGAGTGCATGTGGTAAGAAGGGATTTTAATATTGTTCCTTAAACTTTTCAGCACTCATACTCTACTTAATTTTAAACAGCTTTACTAATTTTCAGTAGAATATCTTATTGGCTTACTGGATTGCATGATGACAAAGACGGAGGCAAAGTTTTTAGTAACGCGCACATTCCTTTCAAGCAGTTATTTTGTCTCATTTTTTTAGTCTTATAAGACCCCAACACAGAAACCAGGTATGTTGTAGACAAAGATATGCTAAATTTGCATCAAAATTTTTTGGGGTCATGTTCATCTTAAAGTATCTCAGAAACTATTTGTCAAAAAGCTTAAAATTTGAAACAGTTAAAAGCAACTATTTTTTCACTATTTGCACAGAAGATGAGCTTTCTGCATTGATTTCCCTAAAATACAGACTTCCCAGAAGATAGGATTTTTTTGTCGCGACAAATTTTCAGCCAAGTTTGAGGAAAAATCTGAGATGGTCGAGTGCGGGGACTGAATCACTTGGCATGGAATAACCCGTATTAGATATTGAAATTTGGGTTAATATTTGACTTATTTAGCTTAAGTCTCAGAACTGCCTGTGCAAAGCTCTTTCTGATGAAATTACAAACTATCAATAGACAAATCGAAAAATTAACTCAATGTTCAATATTAATTTCTTCGTGATAATGTCGCTGTATGTAATATGAAATAACGTGAAATGTTACTTTTACTTTAAGATATTAATTTATGCTGTAATGTGTGTACATGCTGACCTTGAAATAAAGCGACACATGCAAAATCTCAATCGGAAGTGTCTATGCAGTCCATTCGCAGTTTAAAAACAAGTATAGGTTCTCGTGGAATGGTATCCCCATTTTTTCTTTACAGAAACTGCATATCAATATATTTCTCTCTCTATTCGTATAATTGCAAAGTATTGCATAATCAAAGATTGTTTAATAGGAACAGGTTTATATTGCGCAGACTTCAACGTCGTGACAATACAATTAGGACTCTATGTGTTGATGGTTTAATACTAAAGGGTTTTCCAATAAGAACGAAATGATGTTACAACAAAATAAATTAAAAACTATGTCACATACAATCAAACTTGTTATATTGTTTATACAGTTGCATTTCTTGAAATTATCCTTTCACAAAATTGTTCTTGCAGTATGTCGGTAGTGGCATTAGCGGTGGCACCGTCTTGTTGGAACCGCATGTCCTTCAAATCAATTTCATCTAAATTTGGCCACAAAAAATCTGTTAACACGTTGACCGATCACGAGTTAACTCGTGTCGTCATGCCCAAACGTTGCTGCCCGGCCACGAGCAAACTCGTGATCGATGCGTGTCAGCGTCGTTGGGTCAGTGCGTTCTCGAAGAGCGTAGAGTGTAGTTGTTGTTCAGCATACCGCAAACTTCTTTAGCTAATAAAACCCGTCAAGTTGTGTCCCCTTTGCTATAAAAAAGAAATTTCAACCATGACGGAACGTAGCGATGAAAAATCCTTCAATGAATCATTCGCGGATGATTTATCTGATTGTCCGAGTGATTTTGAAATAGATGATACTTTATCGGAAGACAGTGATGAATCTGATATTAGGCTACCAAAATGACAAAAAAGAAATGTAATAGAATCTGATAGTGACAATGATTTGGAAGAATAGTGGAACGAAAATGATATAACACCAACCTTAGAGGATTATTTAAATATTCCTGGTGTTCAACTTGGTGATGCGCCGAGTATCAGTGAGGTAACAACCTTACTTTTTGATAGTGTTTTCTTTTGATTTAGTTGTTATGCAAACCAATTTGTACCACTCTCAAATGAAAGAATTACATAAAAACTCTGCCATGGACAGAGGTTATCACTAGCGGAATAAAAAAATTGTTTGCATTACTAATATTGATGAGCCAAAGCAAAAAATCACATTGGGGAGAATATTGGTCAACGGACCCTTTGGTTGAAGCGCCAATATTTTGTAAATGTATGTCCAGAATGAGATTTGACCAAATTCTTACATTTTTCCATCTGAATTACAATACACAAAATACATCTACTGGAGACGGGCTTTGCAAAATTATTCCAAAATTTCAATCCCTATACGTACCCAAACAGGAGTGAGCTCTAGACGAAGCAATGGTACCTTACAGAGGACGTCTTACCTTCAGGATGTATAATCCGGCAAAGATAACAAAATATGGAATTTTAGTTAGAATGCATTGTGAAAGTGAGAGTGGGTACATATGCAAGAACGCGACATAAACAACTTAGCGAATGACGTTTTCAACCACAACTACTATGGTTACAAACCAATTATGAAAGCTATAGATATAGGTTTAGTTTAGGTTTGTCTACGAGAGGGCCAAACATAGTTCTCCCATTGGATTCCAAGACTTCCTGTTCACCCAACATGTACCTACCTGTAGTGACAGTTATAACATTTTTAACATGGTTGCCAACTCATTTCGAAATCATATCGTTCTTATTGGAAAACTCATTAGGAGCACCTCTCTCAAACATATTTACTGTTTGCTAAATCCAGCATTTTAGAGGCAGATGAACAAATTTGCTCAATATATATGTGGAGGTGTATGGGTTTATTTTTCTCGTGAAGCACATAAAATTACATTTACTAGAATTTAATGTCAATGTATTGAATTCTGACCACTCAGTCAGTATAGTAATGTTCGTCTGAAGACTCTCGATGTCTTGTTGGCAGTTAATATTGCAAAACGCAACGCTCCAGAGTGAATAAGAAATGTCTGGGTTTATTAATTATAATAGTTTAACATCGTCGGCTTAAGAGAGAACTTGGTAAGTTTGGATCCTTGTGAGGTAGCTTCAATTTTTTCAGAAACCATGAGTAGGGACATATTTAGAATGATCGAACGCTACTTTCACGTGTCCGATAACCGAAAACGGGACATCAAAAGTTGCCAAAGTTTCTTGGTTACATTCGAAATTGATTTCGAATTTACAACGGTTTGATGTTTTTCATAAGATGCTTAGCATTGACAAGGCCAGGGTGCCCTATCATGACTATCATTCGACCAAAATGTTAGTAAAAAACAAACCAATTCGGTTTGATTTCAAAACATGAATGCTATGCAGATCAGACGGCTATCCTTACAATATGCAAGTATATTGTGCAAAATCAGACGACAATAATACAGAACCGTTAGGTATCCATGTAGTAAAATGCATGTGATCCGTTGTTGAAAACCCTTTACAGCGCGTTGTTTTTCTCGTCAATTTTTTTCAGGTCATACTCTTTTCCATGAGCTTTCGGGAAAATAGGACCAATAAATGTCCGCTTATACCTTCTAAACAGCTGAAAAAGCAGATTAGAGAATCTTATGATTACAAATGTGATGGAAATACCGTATATGTAAAATGGAATGATAACGCTATAGTTAGAACACGATTAATAGCTGGTGGCACTCGCGCAGAAACCGATTTAAAGAATTAAAAAGAGAGAACAATATATTTAGTACGTATCGTATGGTACTGGTACTGGTACTGGTCTCGTGCATCCATCGCGCATCTCAGGTGCCATCAGATATTAATCGTACTCTATCGTAGCTAGTGATCATTATAAAGTAACTCCTCTGCAAAAGACCTCTAGAATAGTAAAAGGAGTAGTGCTATACCCTAACCTTATACAAAAATATAATGAAGAAATTGTAGTGTTGATCTCCTTGATAGACTGTATACTAGCTGTCGTTCAAAACTCAGATCAAAAAAATGGTGGTAGAACCCGTTTTTCCCACGCCATAAATCTCGTTGTTGTGGCAGCATTTCGTTTCTACCAATATGCAAACCAGGACAAAACTATGAGTCATCTAGACTTTGGACGGAATATTGCAGTGTGTCTAAGAGAAGCAAATACGACACAAAGGAAAGGACACAAAGGTCGTCTGACATCATCGGTTGTTCCTGATATTCGCTATGATAGCATCAACCATATTACAGCTGCATGTTCCCAGAGAAGATGCGTAGTCTGCCAGAAAATACAAGGGTTCAATGTCCTAAATGTGAAAAACAATTAAATAAAAACATCTGTTTTGATATGTATCGTCTTCATGCAGGTTCATCGTTTGCTTGCTCGTATGCGTTGGAAAGTCTTAGAAGATGAACTTTTTTCTTAACCTGATCCCATTAAAACAATCGCTAAAACATCAGCTGAGGTATAATTTGTTATTACCTAGTGATTAACGTTTATTATTAGTTATTCTATAAATCTATAAAACGTATTAAAATTGATATCTACATATAATAGTAATATAAATACGTATTACGTTACAAATTCTTATTAGTTATATATTCCCTTATTTGCTGCGTCAACCATTCCACACCTTCCTGTAAGCCTTCCCCTGTCAGAGCGTTGCTAGCCGATATATGCCACGGTTTATCCATAATCTTATCCAATCCCAAGGCGGCGGCGATCTTTACGCTGCTCAATGCTTCTTTGTAATCCATTTTGTTCGAAAAGAACAGAATCGGTATCCGTCTATTCGAGACGTCCGGATGTTGAAGTAGCAAATCCAACTCGTCCTTGACAACGACGAGACGCAGACGATCGCTACTATCCACTACGAAAATAATGCCGTGGCAATCTTTGTAGTAATGCTCCCACAGGTCTCTGTATCTGCCGTGTCCCGACATATCGAAAGCGGTAAAAGCCAGATTTTGATCTGAAACGAAAGAATTCGATTGTAATATAGTCATACGGTAGGTGCCTACAATGTTGAATAAACTGGTTTTACAAAAATTATTGCTTTACAAAAATAAAAGGTTGGTATTCGCACGAGGCTCGTTGACAGAAAAAAGTGGAATGTTGTGGCGGTTAGCGACCTTTTGATAAGGGGGGCGCTTACAATGACCTTTGAGAAAAAGAAGGAATTACTGACAGATTATTACAAAATACACGCACTTGCACTGGTAGGTGTAGCAATGAATATAATGTGCACAAGGATATTTATTTTTAATGTGTGCGTGAACGCCGTTCATCCTTAATCCGTTTAAATCCCCAAAAGTGTTCATAAATTTTGCCATTAAAGATAATGTGGAGATTCGTATGGTTTTTAAGTCGTGTTACGTTTTTCTAATGTTCTGTCTATTTTATTTACAGGAGCATTTTTCAATTTATGAATTATTTACTATTTTAGAAATTTTTTGATTTGTGCTTTTTAGTGCGCATGGCTTTTCATGACTCACTCACGAATTAGTGCCTTGACGTTGCAAGCAATTTAAGCAAATATGTATTTCATATTAATGTGTATATATGTTTTGTATTGGCGAATGGACTGACTTGAATGCATTTAATAAAATACCTTTAGCATTAGATTGTATTTTCGCGTCCCAAATGCACATACCCCGGCTAGGCTGTGAGTGGTTGTTGGGTCAGGCGTCGCACCATTGCCATAACAATCAGAGCCGCGATTTCATCGCGTCCCAAATATTTCATTCCAACCTATTGTATAACGTATAAAATATAATTCATTTCACAGTATTGACCACGCTATAAATAGGAAACCGCGGGATATTCAAACTGTGTTTTCACAACAATTACATAGTATAAATTGGAATAATTTTGTTTATGAATGGAATTAAATTTTTAAACGATATATCAGGGAGGGCGGCCTTATGGACACACCGCCCCTGATTGTTAGTATACAGTGTGTTACGAATGGAAACAATAGATTGGTCAGTTCAATCTCCTAACTTGCACCGCATAATCTATACCACGGGTGGCCAACAAGTCGATCGCGATCGGCCGGTCGATCGCGAAACCAATTTTGGTCGATCGCTCGCGATGTCTTGACTCTTGGGGACTGGTGGCGCAGTGCCTAGTGAACTATCAGTCTCGGGGTACCAGGCTCGATCCCCGGGCCCATCACTCTCAGAGCAAGGTTTTCCGTACTTCTCCTTGCTCCAAATTTGACGAATGCTGAGAGGTGAACATCTTAAGACGCTCTACGGGCGCAGGCGTAATAATGACTCATGACTGGCCGATGCCCCCTGTAATTGGCGAAAGCTGCTGGGGGATGTGAAGGCATGAATTATTATTATTATTATTATTATTATTTTTAATGTGTCACGCTTGTAACCAAAAGTAACGCGCAAACGTAACAGTCTGCATGCAGTTATGACTCGACTCGTAGAAAAACCGCCATTTAGCTTGAATATTTGGTACTGTCATACGGTAACTTCTTTTCTTTAGTATAAGGGGAAGATGGTACACACTGGGACATTTTTTTTCTTTTCGCTGTATTTTTACCACCTTTCAAATCGCTATATTTTTAGTTATGTTTCTCGGCCGGAGCACTCATTGTAGTTATTTCTGAATTTGAAAATTATTAAAATGTTTAAAGATTCATAAGTACAGGGCTTTAATATAATATATGTAATAAACATTTCTCATCATCATCATACGGAAGTAGTCACAATATAGTTCGTAAACAACTACACATGCATCCGTATAAAATGACTGTGGTTCAGCAACTGTTTGCCCAAGATTTTAATGCCCGAGTACAATACTGTCAGTGACTTCTTGACATAATGAATGACAATGATGTATTAGACAATACATTTTTTACTGGTAAGGCTTGGTTCCATTTTTCTGTAAATTCCCAGAACTATCGTACCTGGTCCACTGTAAATCCGCACATGTCGAGTATGGTTACTTTTTCTATGATTACAACTACCAATTTTGTCAGAAGAAAATGTTATAAATTTAACAAGCTAAAAATATCTGCTTCCGGATTGCCAACTTAATCAGCCTTTTTTGATCACACTGTACCACAACTTATACATTGCAATTGATAAAAAAATTAAATTATATTTCAAATTACTAAAAATCTATCTTGAAAAAGTGTCGAAAAATCGAATTTATTAGATACCGCCTGTACGGAATAAACTCGTAGCTGTAAATATCAAAAGTTGGATCAGGAAATTTATTTTCTTTATGAGCCTATATCTCGAAAACTTAATACGAGATTTAAAAAACAAAAAATACTTTTGAACATATATTTTGCTTATCTACCCATAGCTCGCGGGTATGCACTTTGTACTGAAACACAGTGCATAAACATAGTACGTATTTCACACCTCCCCCTCCCCACTTAGACTACGCCTATGATAACAAGTAGTCTGGGCAAACAGCGGTAACAGTCAGTGCAGTAGATATGTGGTGCAGAGTCGGCGATTATTTATTTCACGCGTTCACAGCGTCAGTACTAAATCGATGCTGTATGCGAGTAGTTCTGTGTATATGTAGGCTGTCGTAACTTATTTCGTAATTGTACGGTTATGTTTGCTTTAAAAATGTCGCAGTTAGGTACGTCGCGAAAACGACCAATGGCGGATACAGTTAAAAACTTTATAGTGGACATGCCGGACTTAATTTTTGATGGAGCCAAAATGTCTAGTTTGTAAAATCCCTTTAATGTGTTGGCCCAGAAGCCATTGTCAAGGTCACATCGAAAGCAAACAGCATTTTTCTGCAAAAGTGGCATACGAGACCAAGAAAAATTTACATTTGATTTATGTGTTACTCTTATTTTATGTAATCTATCGTTTCGTTTACTAGACAAAGAAGCATTTGTCTCCTTCTGGAATAAATATGCGGACTGTAAATTACCTAGTCGGACTTCGATACGAAATGTAGTGCCATTTGCTCGTGAACATATAGAAAAAAGAATGAAAACGGAATTGAAAGATAAAAAACTGTGGTTGTGTGTGGACGAAACAACAGATCGTCAAAAACATTCTGTGGTTATTGTAATGGTACGTACAATGGAACCACATCGACCGTCATCCTCCTTCTTACTTGCTTCCAAAAGAGTTATAAATTGTACTGCCGATGAGATTTTAAAGGTGGTGTTCAACTCATTGAACAAATTTGAAGTTTCAACTAAGCAACTTTTAATATTTGTGAGTGATGGTGCCGCAAATATACGTTCTTTGGGCCGATCTCTTAAAGAACACAGTGGTAACTTCTTACATGTAACGTGTAAAATCCATACTCTAAACCTTGCGGCACAAACGATTCCTACATGTTTTTCACTAGTAAATGCATTGATTGCTAGTGCAAAGGCAGTGTTTCTAAAGTCCCCGAAACATACCCGACTATTTCACAAACTATGTCCTGATTTACCTGAACCACCACAGCCGATTGTTACACGTTGGAGAACATGGTTGCAGGCTGCGTTTTACTACAACAAATGTTTTGATCAAGTAAAAAAGGCAGTTTTAAAATTCAGTCCGACAGAAACTGCAGCAATCAAGAAAAGCCAGGAAATATTTCAAGATAGTCAGGTTAAAAGATATTTACAAACTATTCACAACAATTACTTCGGACTAGCGGAGGGAATAGAAAAATTGCAAAATGTTTCGATGTCGCTAGTGGATTCTGTTCAAATTGTGAATGATGTTCATGCACAGTTAAGCGTTGTAGAAGGCGAAACAAATTGGTGTGTAATACGAAAATTTGAAAGTGTTTTAGAGAAAGACTCCGATTTTCTTATATTAAGACAAATTTGTGAAGGTGTGTGTGAAGATGCATTAAGTTGTTTCAAAGATTATTTTAAATATGCAAGTATAACATCGCTAGATGTCGAACGGTCGTTTTCGGCATTAAAAAACATTTATTCCGCACGTCGTACTCACTTGACTGAGACAACTGTGGAAACATATCTAATGATTCAAATATTTAACAGATGTTACCCAGTTTGTGATTTCACGGAAGACTTTGAAAACGGTAAGTGTTTCAGCACGTTTTATAATTTATGTCTTACCTTCTATTTTATGTGTAAACTTGTATGAGCTCGCCACGCCTCTGGCTGTTACGGCATATTTGCCCGGGTTAATAACAAGTCGATCGCGACACTTTTTTAAGATAAAAAGTGCATTATTTTATATAAAGTATACACAAAACTTTAGGTGGATACCGAATGGGTCCTAAAAAAATTAATATAGGCACCGCTCTTTATATTGAAATTACAGTGTAGATTAAAATAATAGCGTACATTCTAAAAACAAAACTAGGAAGGTATTTTAAATTCGTCTGCATGTGAGTGATCAAACCAAAATTAACAAACCAAATTAGGCTACTGATTTTGGGTGAGCACCGCTAGACTTTTTTAGGGGGACAGGTGTTCTGCTACCGCTCTGGACATTTTTGATCAATTTTTTAACCCTTTTTTGGGGTATTGGCCCAAAGTAGAGAGAGAATGTGGCAAGCAGGAGGTGTCAGGTTCGATTCCTCACCGAGACGAGATTTTTTCAAGTATTTAATTACGATGGAAATTCCAAGGAAAATATAGATTTTTATAATTCACCAACGGAAGGCAAAGTATACTAATTAATAGAATATTATTTTTTTTAGATATCGAAATAATCAATTTTTCAAGTTAACACGTGTACTTACTCTGGAATTTCTCCACGCTGAATCCGACGGTCGGTACGATTTCCGTCTTCTCAATCTTTTCTTCGTCATTCTTGAAATGATTTACCACCGTTGTCTTACCACTATTGTTCAAACCGATCACCAAAACGTTCACCTCCTTCCTTTTGATGCCCAGAAAGAACGCTAACTTTTGAAATAGACCCATTTCACATGTTGGTATCGTCCACACACCTGAATTGTTGTTACTGTAGCGACGTTCGGAAAATAATCAATATTTTGCCAGTTTCATCGAAACTTACACGTTGCTTACATACAGGTAGGTCATCATAGCGAAGGGTATTTAACGTAATAAGATAATTCTCTTATATGTTTACGTTTTCGCGATAAATGTGTCATTCGAGTATGTACCATCACTTGCATAAAAATTTGGGACAAGCGACATTACCCATTTTAAACATGTCTTTTGTAAACTATGAAAAAATTTGTCAAATTGTGTGTCAGTGTCAACCATAAATGGACAAGTCATTGTCACAAAATTGAAAAAACGTCAGAATGAGCTCATAAGAGTTGTCCCAGATTTTTATGCAAGTTATGGTACATATGTCAGGATAAAGAATAGCGATGTCATCAATACCTCTGTATGCCTACGTTTAGGTTCCGCCTGAAATCGAATAACTTGATCCTTAAACATGGTAGAGGAATTGACGGTAACAAATAAATAACAACTGTCATGTTGTTGTTGTATTATTGGGCGAAGCCTCAGATTATGGAATACTCCCCGTACTCCTAGGGATCGATTACTGTGATCATTAGCCAACCCTACTAGAATTTTGCCGAATCCAGAGGTGTTCCAACCTCCAGTAGGGATTTTTAACGTGCCAAACATCGTATTGACACTGGGCTTTCGGTTTTACTTTCTTATCCGAGAAGAAGGCATACTCTGATTTTTATCCGTAATTAAAAACCAATTGCCCCGATCGGATTTGAGCCTGCGCCGTTCGAATCGAAAAGCAAGTATACTAAACGTTCGACCGCAGAGACGGTCAAAATTGTGATGTGTTGCAATTTATGGGCATTTCAAAAATGTTTACAAATCATGGCATTTGCAATATCGAAGCTACTTTTGGTGTAAGGTTGTGTTTATTGTGAATAGTAATAATATATTTTGCCCAATAGGTTAACCCCAATTACAGGACAAAGAAAACATATAGAATGTGAATACATTACAAAAGAAAAATAAACATTTTACAATAAGAAAAATATATAAGTGCAAAAAAATTGTAATAAAAAAAAACTATTCATGTGAAAAAGGAACCGACAAAGATATCTTCATACTGGCATACTGAAAGTAGACGCATGACGGGAAGCCAGTCGCGGAACCTCAAAGCATAGGATCAACAACAAGTAAGGACTTTATTGTTAAGAAGCTTCTGCAGGTATCAAGCGCTATGGAGCTCACACCGATGACTTAGTGAGTTCATTTGATGTCTACAAAGTAGATCATGGTAAGATATACTTCAATCTGGATAAGTTCCGTCGACTTTCCATGACAAAAACTTCAGAAAACGTCGTTGAATCCGCTCAACTGGAAGCTGTTGAGATGTGTAAAAAGGAAACGTATTCTAATTTACTAACGGCAAAAGCATAAAAAGGTGTTTTTAGTAGTCGGATATCATTAAAGTGTCGTGAAGCTCTCATGAGATATCCAAGCATTTTTGAAGCGGACAAGCAAATAATTTCTATATGGTTAGAGAAGGATACAGTTGGATCAAAAGTTACGCCTAGATCTTTGATTACATTTATTTTAGACAGAGTTTGGTTTCCAATTGAGTAAGAAATTATACATTAATTTTATTTATACATTTCTTTTATTTATACATTATTTTATTTTATTTATACTGTTTTTAATTATTTATATTAATTTTTATTGATTTTGACAAAGTGCACTTTTACACTAAATATATTATATGACAATGTTTGTAATAGCTTGATTGCGAATAAAACGATATTATTATTATTATTATTATTATTATTATTATTATTATTATTATTATTATTACATGCATCGAAGGAGAAAATATCGAACGACAAACCAAGAATTCGATGTTTACTTATAATTTTATATTAGATATTTTGGATATAATAAGTAACATCTTCGATCGCAAAAGCACTTACGAGTGTCATATTATATTGTTCCTATTACCGGCCTAAAATTTCTAAAAAGTCAACTTTTTACAAAAATATTTAACATTCGCTTATATACTTACATAATTGTCGAAGTTGTAAATGTCTATTATGTATTGACACTCCTTCCTATATATTTACTTCTGTTACTACCGGCTACGTAAGTCAATCACTGCCCTGACTGGAGGGACATAAGAGCGATTTATGGGTTATATACCTCAGTTGCCCTTGGGAGCGGTATGTAATGGAATTTTACGTCCCTAGGGACGTAACATGGAAGTAACCTTACATTAACTATCACGTGATAACAGTTTCTATTCTCTTAATGTATAATGCTTTACGTAAAGGGCGCATCTTACCTACATAAAGAACATAGATGCGATACTGACACAATTCCTTGCTTTAAAACCAAAGCAGCTAATATCAGAAGGGTTGTCTTGGGTTGTCTGACGTATACTGACACAGCATGCACAAGGGTAACTTAGGTAACATGCGAAAAATCACTCAAACATAAAACTCGATCTACCTGACGAACATCAAAATATTGACGTTTGCTTGTCATTGTTCATTACGCCATGCCTTATCATCCGGACAAGAGATTATCGATCTCTTGCAGTCGAACTGAGGATAATTCGGAGGGAAGGTCGGGATGGAAGTCTATACTGCTCTTGCAATTCCAGTTGCAATTCCGCATTGCGATGACACTGGGAATACTGATGGGATACTTTACGGTTATATACCAAGCAGCGGTCGTTATAGGCCGTGGTTTGTACTACAAGAAAGTGAATATATATATGACCGAGTCAAAAGGTAGGTAAGATATTATATTAGCTACTGAAAATTATCAGATTCCGGCTTGTAAACTAGTCGACTAGAACCAAGGCCTCATTTACTACTTGTTAGCTGGACTAGCTAATGAATAACGGATGAATTAATTTCATATAATCATTATTAGAGCGAGGTAATCGTCTCTGTGATACATAGGCGTTTCACCGGAGTAGCGGGCTGTGTGCAAAAATTGATTCTCGCTTTATCAGCGTCTGCTTGTTTATTTTCCGCTGAGTTTAGGAAACGAGAGCGTGCGTTGTTTTGTGTCACATGCTACTCGTTATAAATATATAATTATTAATTTAAAATGTGTAATGTAAACAAGGTTAAAAAACTGCTGACACAGTAAATAAGTTTATCTGTGACTTTCCGGATGTGTTCTACGACGGTGCTAAAATTATTTGTAAAGTGTGCGAGAAACATTTGATGTGCTGGGACAAGGCGGACTGTAACATGCATGTAAATACCGAAGAACACAAAAACAGAAGAATGTGCGTGCCAACGAGAACTGCCCTTATTTTCAATTTACTTGTCATGATGATAACCTGTAATTTGTTACTTCGCCTACTCGAAAAAGATCCGTTTCAGAACTTTTGGTATAACTACAACTCCAAATTGAAGTTACCAACTACGAAAACGGCACGTAATCATGTTTTATTTGTACGCAATGACGTGGAAAAGAAAATCAAATCTACATTAAAAAACGAGACAATAGATTGTAAAAGAAATTCTATTCTAAATGTTATAATACGAGTACTGAACCCTCATAAACCAACATTTCCACCATTACTAGCTAGCAAAAGCCTGGAAAAGTGTACTGGTGCAGCAATTGTGAGGATTATATGTACTTAGTACGTTAGAAAACATTCAAGTCTCACCACGTCTAGTATTGATGTTTATGAGCGATGGTGCCGCGACAATGAGTTCATTAGACCGTTCTCTTCTTGAACACGGTTGCAAGTGTTTACATGTTACGTGTAAACTACATGCTTTACATCATGTGGCAGAAACTATTCGACAATGTTTACCCGAGGTAGATGCATTAATAGCAAGTACAAAAAAAGTATTTCTCAAATCTCCAAAACGTCTTCAATCATTCCACGCAGTGTCTTGTTCGTCCCTATTCGTGAACCGCAGCCGATTTTTATACGTTGGGGAATATGGTTGCAGGCAGCTCTTTATTATGCTGAACATTTCAAACAAGTGAAAGGTGTTATTCTACAATTCAATCCTGCCGAAGCTGCAGCTATTAAGGAGAGCCAGACAACATTTCAAGATATTTCCGTCAAAACAGAACTATAATAGAGCGTTGTCGTTAGTGGAGTCACTGCAAAAAATGGACGAAGTATATACAATGGTACGCAAAATATAATCGCGTTTTAGAGAAGTTCGAAAGTTTGTTACAGATTTTATCACATTAAAACAAATTTGTGATGATCCATCGACGAATCCATTAACTGAATTCAAAGAGTATCTTAATCATGCATGAATTACATCCGTAAATGTCGAACGATCTTTTTCAAAATATAAACACATTTTTCACCGCGGCGAACATCGTTCAATGAGACAACTGTCAACTTTTCGCGACTCTTATCCAGTGGGCGATAACACTGATAATGGTGCTTCTACTTTTAATGTTCGGTAATTTCGATACAGCTCGTCAATCTACTTGATAACGCTGCTTAAGAGTGAGTGTATCACAACTTTTCAGATATAATTCTTTCGATTTATTACTTCATTTTTGATATTATACAGGGTGGGGCAGAGCAACTTGCTTATTTGAATTTGGCGCCCTGAAGCGATGGTTGCTCCGAGGAGGGTGGGGATATGCACATTCGAGAGGGCGGGGCGTAAAGTTGTAGCTCCGCTTGGTTTAGTTAACATCATGATTTTTTGAAGACTTCTGACCGTTATGTCCACATGATTCAGGAGTTTTTCCTGCCAACACTCAACGAGATGGATGTGGGAGATGTATGGTTCCAGCAGGACGGTGCCACGGTACACACAGCGCGTGTTTCAATGACGGCAACACTTCCCAGGACACCTCATCTCCTTGAGAGGCGATCTGCACTAGCTAGCACGGTCGCCTGATTTAGCCCCATGTGACTATTTTTTATGGGACTGTCTAAAATCACTTGTTTACAACGATCGTCCTAGGAGCCTGGCCCACCTGGAGAACAACATACGTCAAGCTGTCGCCAACATACCCGTCGATATGCTGGAAAGAGTTGAACGAAACTTCCTAGTTCGATTAACGCAGTGCATTGAAAATAATGGACGTCATCTGCCTGATATCATCTTTAAAATTAGGAAAACATAAAATTTAAATGTTGTACTTGATGCTGTTCAAAGAATTAAATATATATCTGCATTATTTTTTAAATTGAATTTCTAAATAAGCAAGTTACTCTGCCCCATCCTGTACTTACTGAAGTAAGCGCACGCCTATGCCGCGCGGAGACATTACCTCGCTTTAATCATTACTTTATTATTATCAACAACAGTGCTGTATTGCTTAACTTACAAAACGTTTGAATAAAGTGAGCATGTGCTTAAAGAAGCAAATCAGTATTTTACCTGGGGCTTCTTCAGTATACCTATACTCTATATTAGAGAAAAATAAGTTATTTTGACTATAAAGGCACTTAATAACGGTAAACGTTAGATTTTAATGGAGAATCATTTATTTTTAGGTATCCTTTACGCTTTTGATGGCTTCTATTTCATCGACATCGCGTGTATGTTCATCTTCAAGCGAATAGAATGGCCGGAGGTGAAACACCTGTACAAGTCCCGAAGCAACATCGTCCTCGTCATCGAGATTTTCTCATTAGTCCCCATGGACGCGATATATTATCATACGGGATTGAAGAAGTACGAAACAAAGGTGAATTACCTTCGATTAAGATACGTTTTGCGTTTGGTGAGGCTTATATCCGATAAGATGGAACCGAAGGCGATGACGCAGCTCGTTACTCTATTTAAACTGGGCATTAATTTCCTGCTCATGGTGAGCTTAACCGCAGCAACTATTACCGCAGCCGCACATCCATACACCTGCTTGTTGAACATGAAAACGTTTCGAGAAAATTGCTCGCATAGTAATTCGTATTTCTTGAACTATTACGTAGCGGTGGAACGTATTACCGGGAAAGGATTCGGAGAAATCAAACATCACGCCAATTACGATAATCACTACACTCGGATGGCGATGACAATCATTAGCTTCCTCGCCTACTTCATATTGGGATATAGCACAAGCAAATTAGTGTGTAATATGATCACCCAGGACGCGGTAACGTTCGCTTTCCTCCGTAACGTGACGACGATCAAAAACGACATGATCCATTGGAAGTATCGCAACAAGCGCATCTGGAAGAACTATCATGAATCCCTATACAATACTTGCATTAGTTACTTCCGTATCATATGGAGTAAGAGGAAGTGCTCGCAAACGCGTACACTAACCCAAGATATCATTCCCGCGATAATGTTCAAAGAAATCTATCTGGATATGTCTTGGAATGGACTGAAACATTCTCACCTCTTCAGACAGGAAAAGACCTTCTTCCTGCGTAAAACAGCCGAATTCATTCAACACATATTTTACGCACCCGGCGAGATCATATACAGACAAAGAGAACGAAAAGCCGCTATGGTGTATGTGACGAGTGGTACTATAGAGATATTATCGAAAGAGAATGGTGAAGCACCAATCATTATGTTATCAAGCGGAACATGTATAGGAGAGTCTAGTCTAGTTATCAGTTATCCCTCGCAGTGGACAGTAGTTTGCAAAACTTATTGCGAATTAGAAGTGTTGAAAAAACGTGACTTTCTGAAATTAAGCGCGATTTATCCGAGTATATATCGTAACCTCACAAAACGCGTCTGGAAGAGGTACAAGGAAGCAAAACATTTCCACCGCTTATTACAGGTAGGGGTAAGATGAATATAACGAGCGGAGCAGAATAAAGAGCGATTTTGAAAAGGCCGTAAAAAAGAATCAAAATTTCCTTCCCATCTCCACAAAAGATCCTAGTGTGTTATACACTACGAATTTTTCCATTTCCATAATTACTTTAACTTTATTTTTTGTAATTTAAGGATGATACACTTTACTCTTAAAGTAACCTCACAAGAAAAAGTCGCACTTTATGAGGTCCACTGTACGAGGAGGCCACGCGATATTCCCACTTCGAAAGACCACGAGGTTTGGAAATAAACCATTAACAATGTTCATGCTTATTCTCGCGATGAGTGTTGAAATGATTGCGGCAAGCACGACGCGTCTGAATTACTATTTGGATTGTTTAGATAAAACGCTTTGACGACGCACGCGCTGAGTGGTCCGACAGCATCCCCATCACCGCCGAACAACACATCACGATTCTAACGCTTTTCAAAACCGCTCTTTATCCTGCCACACCCAGCATTTGTTAAGATATTAATGGATTAATATTAGATAATAAGGACTCATCCCCATCCTCAACCGTATGACCGAATGATGTGAGAAAAAACTCTAATTCTAACATGCCTTTTTTATCCATACTCTCGAGCAAAATATTTACAAGTACCCACTGTTGCCGCCTGTGCACCCTAAAACTAAAACATGTACAATTACAACTAAAACTAAAACCTTTATTACAGTTATTACATGCAATTTTATAAATTCCCGGCCCTTCTTTCATGTCCAGTTTATCTTTCGGATTGCAAAAAAGGTTTTTGAACTGAAACATACGTTCATATCTTGTTCCCTAAAAATTTTACTAACACCTTTCGATATTCTGTAGAAGGGAAGTTTCACAAATTTCTTATCGCGGGTTTCTGTCGGGATTAATATCGTGGAATTTCTTATCCGGCAGAAACCCGCGATAAGAAATTTGTGAAACTTTTCTTCCACAGAATATCGAAAGGTATTAGTAAAGTTTTTAGGGGATAAGATATGAACGTATGTTTCAGTTCGCGAGATACGCTCAAATGCCACTTTCTTGGCAATCCGAAAGATAAACCGGACATGAAAGAAAGGTCGGGAATTTATAAAATTGCATGTAATGACTGTGATAAATCCTATATTAAGTACTAGATTCAATGACCACATCAGGTGGTATAGGTACGGGAAGATAGAAGCGTCAAGTGTAGCACAACACATAAACGAAACCGGGCATAAATTGATTAAGAACGTAACTTCGTCGCGGGAATTAGACGCTTACAAAACTATTTACATAAAAAGGAACACAAATTTGATGAACAGAGAGAACGGACCGTTGTCTTACTCTCGTCTTTTTGATTTATTAGGGTAAGACCATGTTTTAGTTTTAGGGTGTATAGGCGGCAAAAGTAGGTAATTGTAAATATTTTCGTGAGAGTAGGGATAGAACAGGCATGTTAGAATTAGAGTTTTTTTCTCACATCATTCGGTCATATGGTTGAAGATGGGGACCCACGAGTCCTTGAATCGGCTGTTCAGAATTAATTAATAACTTGTGTGGTGCGGAGTGTGCCGTTACTTTAGTGTTATTTGCCATACTACCCCACAGTCCTTGCTATCATTATTGATCTTAGGTGACCATTTACTAGGACCATTCTTTATTGATGGCTCCTCAAATGGTTTGCTGCAGAATCAAATAGTTTCCGCTATTGAAAATATTGGAGCGGATCGGGAAATTGAGTGGTTCCTGTAGGATGGCTGTCCTGCACATAATGCACTCAGAATGAAGCAATTCTCACTGAATACTTTTCCCAACCGTCTTATTAGTGGAACAGGCCTCCTTGGCCTCCACGATTTCCCAATCTATTTCTAAATGATTTCTTTTGTGGAGATACATCAGAAAATATACTATCGCTTTCATATAAATCTGGGACAATTCTTATGTGCTCATGTTGACCTTTTTTGAGTGTCGTGACAATGACTTTAAAAATTACAATATTATATATTTAACCTAAAAGTTATACGTTATATTCGTTTATTTTAAAAACTAGTTGCTTTTAGCAAAAACTGCACGAAATTTTTGCGCGACATTTAATCCTATAGGATCCGTCAAGCTTTCTAGAGCGGCTGCTAAATTGTTGATGTTATTTAACGAGTCTTGTATAGATAAGTGAGAATTTTCTAACTGCTAAATAGTTTGTGTCACTACAGAATAGTTTATGGAAACGTCATCTATTTCTTTCTGAATGTCCGAATTGGAAAAAAGTTGCTGACTCTCGCGAACCGCTTGAGAATTAGAAGAATTAAGTTTGAAAATGACATCTTTCACTTGGGAATAATATTTGCGATAGTAAGATACTACCACAATCCATGTTCCCCATCGCGTCAATACAGGCTGAGGTGGTAGTGGAATTTGCGGATACAATTGCTTGAATACGCGGATATGTTTGAGAGATTTCACAAACACTTTTTTGGTAGATGATATGAAATCATTCACCCTAGGATACTTGCTTCGAATTGTTCCTGCTACGAGATGACATGCGTGTATGAGGCATGTTATGTGAAGAAGAGTTGGAAAGCATACTTTTAACATCCTACCAGCTTTTAGCATTGTTGCGGCTCCGTCAGAAACTAACATGGTGATTTGGGCTCCTACGGTACAAAATTCTCTTAACATATTTTTTATTAAGTTTACGACGGTTTCGGCATCAGTGCTTTCAATCCTTTTACTGGCTAACAACAAAGAAGCTGCTGGACCATTACGTTTTAAAGAACGCGCCACAATATGAATCACGCTATGTTTCTGAGCATCAATAGTTTCGTCCACAGTGGGCCAGATTTTTCGATTTCTCAACTCGTCTTTTATACAGTCTTTTACTGTACTTTGCACATGTTGTAAATTGTACCGCAATTGTGTTTTTGTTGGTAGCTTCCATGATGAAACACATTTATCCCAAAAAAGGCGAAAGTTTTCATTATCTACTAAGTCATACAAAAATTGCCAATACGGAATATTGTTTCTTAAATTCAATATATTACGTTTACTTTTAATATGACTTCTACATTCAAATGTCGTGCTACCGAGCAAACCTATACCGCAAAATTTGCAACGAATATGCGAACCTGTAAATTCCAAACCAGGGAAACGCCAAATATATTTCTTCACATGCGATGCAAGAGGTACGCCAGGTTTACGTCCCATGTTTTCGGAAACACACAATGAGAATTCGATAAATAACCGACCGACCGAACTCCTCAATGTCTACCGCATTGTACCCCCCCCCCCCCCCCCACCACGATACTAAAATGTCGATATTACGATATTAATACACACTTAAACATACAACTCTTGTTTTAATATCCCCAATTACTGATATTCAGATATCAGTAATAATCGATTTAGATATTATAACACTACTTGGTATCAGTTATATCGCCTAATATTGGTATTAACCCAACTCTAAATTGCAGGTTCAATGGAACCAGCAAAAAATCGAGAATCCCGACATGGTTACCATGATGCTCCTAAAACGCACGCTACATCAATTGCTGAAGAACAGCAACCAAACTGAAGACCTTTCCACCGAATTGGATCAGTCTTGCTATTTCCAAGTTGCTTATCTTGATCTATATGCTATTACCGAAGAATGTAAGAACGAAATCGATTCGATATTTCTCAGAAAACAGTTTCCGGTTATATTTCACGCTTCTTCCATCTTCATTGACGGCTGGCATATCGGCATGGCCTTCATAGCCATTCTATCGACGATATTCTATCCGATTTACGTGTATTATTGCGGCGAACTTCGAACTAGCACCCACACAATGATCTATGGAGTGATCACCGTCTTATGGTGTGCTGATCTTTATGTCCAATCATCGACCGCGATTAAAACGAAATATTCTACCTTGAGGACTGTATCTTCGATTGCTTACTACAGGCTTAGCAAGACATCGTTTCTCGTCGATATCTTATCGGCGCTACCGTTTGGTTTACTCTTACTAGTGATTAAGGGCAATGTCACTAATCAAACTTTTATTTTGTTCGAGTTCCATAAGCTGTTAAAGATATACAAAGTTAAATATTTATTTTCAAAGATAGAAACGTTAAATCTGTTCAATACGATCGCGGCAAGATATGCGAAGGCGTTCATAATCTCTTTCTTCCTTTTCTATTACACCAGCATGATATTCTACTGTCTCGTCTGCGATGATGAGCATGGTTGCTCAACCGAGTACTTACAGCAATTGCAAGTTCGCACCAGGCTTGATGTTACCGAGAAAAAGAACATCGTCATACATCTCTACGCGTTAGCGTCTTTCTTCCTCGCCGACGTAACCTATTTCGACTTTATGAAAATCATCGACTCAGTACAGATCGTGATAATTATAATAGTACAACTTGGTTACACTTTCGTAACGATTTGCATGCTAGCGTTCGTGGCCATCGTGGAAACGCTAAAAGAGAAGAAAAACCATCAATACAAAGAGTTCATAAACAGTATGGAAAGTTTGGTGAAAGATTTTAAAGTGAGTATCATTAACCAGAAACGCATAGATCTCTTCCTTAAGAATAACTATTGGTTGAATAAGGGTACAGCGGTGCTAAATCCGACCCTGTTTACGGATAACATGTCGCCGAACTTGTTTTTGATATACAGGCACGTACTTTACGGTAAATTTTTGCGTGACATCCCGTTCTTCGAAGAATTGGACGAGAAAATTGTAATAGACGCCGCTAGTTCGTTGAAGGTGAAAAATTTTCCAGCTGGTGAGGTGATTACCTACGCCGGTGAGGTTTGTAAGGAAATGCATGTGATTGAATTCGGTTATTGCGAAATGAAATCGAAACGACGTCAAATTCTAGAACGCAGTCAAAGTTTTTGCGTGATAGAGATGTGCTTACAAATACCAGCCTTTTATACTGTTGTCACGGTCACCGATTGTAATATTTTATCGCTGGATTACACCGCTTACTCGCAGATCGCGAATAAATACCCTGAATTTCGGGAGATCGTCCGCCGCACGTTAGACGAATCCGTCGACAGTACAGATATGGATTTTATACTGGAAGAGTGCGATCGCGTTGCGGAAGAAGATTTCGTCTTCGAAATGGAGAAGAAGGACATCTCGTTTAAGCATTTCGTCTATAGCAAAGATCAGCGCATGCAGCGGAAAACTGAATTCGATATCGAATTCACCGGTCTGAAGGCGTTATGTATGTATCTGCTGATGAGGCACACTTTTACCGCGTACGGCAAGTTTCTCTTTTTCTGGGAGATTTCCCGTTGCCTTTTCGCAGTGATCACTAATATATTAGCATCCTTCACTAAGCTGTGTAGTAATTGTGATACCTTTTATATTCTTGCGGCGTTAGATATTACCGCATGGGTAGATATATTCATTAGACATCATGTTTGTTATTTTAATGATTTGGGGGTTGAGGTGAGTCACCCCATGCGAACCGCTGCTTACTATTGGAAACATGGATTTTTAATCGACCTCATCGGTGCCCTACCTATAGATTACTTGGTCGCAGATAAGCTGAAGATGTACTTCAGAGTGAACAGGGTGCTCCAATTACATCGCCCTTTCAGTTTCATTAAATTCATCAACGCTAGTAACACAGCAAAGTCAACCTTGTTCGAGATCGCTAAATACATGCCTGTTACTTTGTTGCTTATAAACTACGTCAGCGCAATCAATATGTACATGTCGTGCGATCTACAAGCGGACAGCAACAGCATGCACTTCAATTACACATGCGCAGCGATGAACTGGAAAGCCGATCATATTTATGAAAGCGCTAGCGGAAGTACTCGAGTTAAGACGCACGCCGCCGCTCTGCTTTTGACCACAACTAGCTTAGCGCTGATAGGTTTTACACAAATCAATATCGAGCACATACTCGAGTTGTGCACCGTGTCCCTTATGATCCTGATCGGGCATATATTCTTCATATGGATAACGGCGCGAATGGTCGCCGATAACTTCTACAGGAAGTCAAATTTAACGAACTATCAAGAGGCAATGAAGCAACTGCTGAAGTTCGTCAGCTATCGCAAGGTCGATAAAAATATCAAGAAGGAGATCATACACTATTTCGAATTCATGTGGCTCAAAACCAAAGGGAAAGAACTAAAATCGCTCTTAAGTTCGTTCAATATCGCAATCAAGGAAGATGTTTTATTCGACATGTTCGGTCACACCATGCAAGAAACCACTATCTTCCCCGTCGCGGGAAAATCTTTCTTCAAGAGCCTCCTCTTGGAAGCGAAATACGAGGTTTATATACATCGCGCTATTATTTACCGCGTCAACGATATCCATGGCTACGTCTTCTTCATCTTAAAGGGTAACGTTGAAGCTCTAGGACCCGATTACAATAAGCTATTGGTATTACGCGCCGGCAGTCTATTCGGAAATTTAGATAATTGTGAATTGACGCGTCAAACCTTGATGATGGTGGCGAAGGGAAATGTGGAACTATTAAAATTATCAAGCACGTACTTCCACGCGGTCTTATCAAAGTACCCTACCATACACTCGGATTTCAAAAGACTAACGGCGTTTAACGTAGATTACTTAGAAAATTTCAATAATACAGAGGAAGTAGCAGTCTCCCAGGAAACGCATCCTGGATATCAACGTTCAGGAAGGGTGAAATTAAGAAAGCTGATGAAGTTTCACCTGAAATTCTCGAAAGTATACGAGGAAACGATCTACCTTCAAATTTGGAAGGTATTGGTACTTGTGACGGTGTGCTTTTTCGGGTTTCATTGGAACATGATCCGTATGGCACTTGGGAAACCGGGTCTAGTAAGTTTGGTTATTTCCTACGCCTTGGATTTTTTCTATTTTATCTACATGTACTTGGAATTTCATACCAGTTACAAGAACGAGTTCGGCACCGTCGTTCGTAGTAAGGTGTTCATCGCTAAGAACTATCTCAAGCGCTCAGTAGGATTTTACTTGGACTTAGTCTCTGTTTTACCAACGGAAATTGTCTGCTTGGTTATGCTACAGTACGAACACGTTTGGATGGTGTGGTCTAGGACCCGTGTGAATCGCGCTATCAGAATAGTACATGTCCTCCATACACTGAAGTCCAGCAAAGAAAAACTTCACGTTAATATCATCGTAATGAGGGTGTTCTACATCATCTGCTGGATATCAGTAATCCTGCAAGTTGTAACCGTCATACTCTATATGTTCATGGAGATGGACGAGATGATGGAAGCTGGGGTTCACAACAGTGCCAAGCGCAACTTTACTAACAATAAGCTAGAACTGTTGGCGCAGTCGTATATGATCATCGTCGCTGCCTCCTCCGGCGCCGCACTTATCGGACAGAGAGTTCGCTTCACGACGTACTCCACGATCTGCATCGTCTTCATAACGTTAGCATTTCGCTTCCTAATTACAGTTTTCATAGCGGAAACGTCGGCGACGCTAGAAGCGATTAATCAATGCAAATCTGCGTACAAACAATTCGCCTCCGGACTTAAACGTTATATGATAATCGAAGACATCTCGATACCGCTTCGGAAACGAATCGAGCAATATATGAACCTGCTCTGGGTGTATCATCACGGTGTCCAATTGCCGCATTTACTCCTCGAGGCCCCGTACTATCTGCGCGAGGCGATATTGAACGCAATGTTTGGTTTCCATATTAGACGCCACAAACTCCTCAGCAATTTTCACGTAGATCTCATACGGCAAATGGCGGCTGAAATGAACGTTTTGGTTTTCTTCCCGGGGTACTATATAGTTTATGAAGGCGATATTGATGAATGCATGTATTTCGTGCACATCGGCGAAGTCGAGGTCATTTCCAAAGATACGTTGCAAACAGAAACCGTTAAGCAGGTATTGACTACGGGAGATGTGTTCGGTTTACATCAGGGTTTGTTCGGTGATATAGGTCATCCGTATACGTATAAAGTTAGCTGCTATTCTATTATTATCGCACTCGAACGTAGGAAATGGATTAAGCTGTTGAAATTCTTTCCCGCTTCTCAAGCCATAATCGATACTATACCGACTTCAAAATAGACAACAACGTTAATTATAGCCCGATTTTAAAGTTCGTAAACTAGGTACTGTAATCAGCAGCAAAAAATGTTTTTCTTGCAACGCGAAATGTCTTTACAAAAACTTTTTTGATTACGATCCTTTCGATTTAAACATTTTGCTTTCTACATTTAGTTAGAGAATACAGCAGCGGATTATATTAAAACCCCATTACGTGTTAAATAATATTATTTGAAATATTTGATAATACTTTCGTCAATAAACGGATGGGATGAATAAAATACACGTGTAGTATATACTACAACTGTAATTACTTACCAGTGATATTTATCCTCGCTATTACTTCATTGAACCACTTTCCCTTTCCTTTCTTGTGATAAATGTTGTATTCACTAAGTTAATAAAATCACAATACTTATTTATTGGTTTTTTAATATAATTTCAAGCATGCATATGTGCACATACCAAGGGTGGTGTGTCCATAAGGCTGCGCGCCCTTCCTGATATATCGCTTAAAAATTAATTCCATGCATAAACGAAATTATTCAAATTTATACTACGAAAATAGCTACAACGTACAATAAGTTGGAATAAAATATTTGGGACGCAATGAAATCGCGGCCCTGGTTACTATGGCAACGGTATGACACCAAACAACCCATCACAATCTAGCCGGTGTATATGTATTCGGGACCCGGATGCAACGAGAGAGAGAGTGTTGTCGTTTAATATATGAGGGTAAGTCAAATATTATCTACACTTTCTAACATTTTCTGATACTATCCGCCACAAGATTGAGAGCATGAATTTTACACGTAATGTGTAACAAATTAGCAGAATGCTTTTTAAGAGACCGGCCTACAGAAAGCATGTTTGCAACACCATCACTCACTAACATCAAGAGTTGGTTTGTTGAAAGTTCAAACTTGTCCAATGTATTTAACACTAACTTTGAAATTACTTCGGCAGTACACTGTTGTATTCGTTTGGAGACTAATAGAATTGAAGTGCGGATTGAAGAGGTTCAAATTTGCGTGCCATTACATTAAGAACAGAATGTTTCTTCCGATCTGTTGTTTCGTCGACACATAACCACAATTTTTGATCTTTCAACTCCGATTTTATTTTTTGTTCAATATGTTCGCGCGCAGATGGCACAATTCTTCGTAACGATGTTCGACTTGGTAATTTGCACTCCGAATAGTTATTCCAAAAGCAGATAAATGGTTCCTTGTCTAGTAAATTAAACGGTATATTACATGCGATAAGCGTAACGCATAAATTAAATATAAATTTTTCATTGTCTTGTGCGCAATTTCTTTTTGAGACATGCTTTTCACTATTTACGTGTCGTAGACAATGTTGTTTGGACCAACACATTAACGGGATTTTACAGATTACACATTTAATTTTAGCACCTTCATATATTAAGTCTGGAATTTCTGCAATAAATTTTCGAAGTTTGTCCGACCGTGGTCGTTTTGCTGACGAAATCATAATTTTTCTAGGACAGATAAACAATTGCGCAAATGAACGGCAGCGAAAATGTCCGTACTGCTCCGCAGACGAAGTAATACTACCGTTCCTCTCGGTCCGAACTGATTCTACGCCGATGCGCGGTACCGCTCGTGGCCAGCGTTAGTCATCATCACCGACAAACGTTTGACAATTCGAGAAATGGCATCCGAACTGTACATTCCCTAGACGGTAATCCATGACATTGTCCACAATAAGCTTGACTACCGAAAAGTCACTGCACAGTGGGTGCCTAAGCAACTCACGGATGCGCATAAGAAGGAGAGATTTGCATGCTCTTTGGAAAAGCTGCAACGTTACCATAACGACCCCTCGTTTCTTATAGATATTGTAACCGGAGATGAGACGTGGGTTCATCACACGACGCCCAATAGCAAAGTTCAAAGTATGGCATGGAAGCATCCCGACAGTCCACCACCCAAAAAATTTCGCGTTACTCCATCGGCTAAAAAAGTCCGTGCTACAGTTTTTTGGGATTGTAAATGCGTCCTTTTGCTTCAGTTTAAGCGTTATGGCGAAACTGTAAATGCAGCAGCATACTGCGAAACCCTCGATAAGTTACGGGAAGCGATTCGACGAAAGAGACCTGGTCTACTTAGTCACGGAGTCAAGTTTCTTCATTACAACGCAACGCCTCACACCGCCAGAATTTCATTTCGGGCGGGAAGTCAACACACCCAGCTCACAGTCCGGACTTGGCTCCTTCGGATTTTCATCTTTTCCGAGACATGAAAGGTTGTTTGGGAGGACAACGGTTTCTAGGAGAGGGCGTCATCCAAACCACAACACAGTGGCTGCGTCGACAGGGACCTGATTTCTATACCAAGGGTATATTAGGCCTCGTCCGCAGATGGGACAAGTGCCTCAATCGACTTGGTGATTACGTTGAAAAATACTTTAAGAACGGCACTTTCATCCTGTAATACGTTTCTTATTTCTTAATAAATCTATTTGTATCTTCTAAGCGAGCGTACCTTTGTTCCCGGACACGCCTCGTATCAGTATCCAAATGGCTACGTTCGGTGATACAATTTAAAATATATGGTGTTAAAACAGAATGTTTATTACACACATTTAAAAACATCTCTTCGTGTTCAAAAATAATTTTGTTAAATATAACGTAAGAATATAAAACTATTTGAACAATAACATCTTCACGTTTTTTTGTCAAATACAACGGACAGTTAGGGAATTGAGTTGGATTGGCATTTTTTAAACCTAGGATTTTTTAAACTTACAGTTATAGTTTCACCGGTCTTTGAATCTGTAGCTGTTGAAAAATAAATAATATCTTCTTCAGACACAAAACACCCAACACCACGTTAAGTTAGGTTACCTCGTTAATGCTTATACAACACTAGAAAAACATTGCAGATATCACCAACAAAATACGGAAATATCACTACAGTATTTTTTTTTTAATAAAACCGATCTAATTTGGATAAACTAATTCAAAGCGCAAGAATCGATCTGAACGTATGAAAACAACCGCCGCCATCTTGGGTTAGGTTATCTCGTTTTTATCGTTTCAGAAAAGGTTTTATGCTTATACAACACTAGAAAAACATTGTAAGTATCACCAACAAAATACGGAAATATCACTACACAGTATTTTTTTAAATAAAACCAATATAATTTGGATAATTCAAAACGCAGAGATGGTCTCAGTGTATAAACGCGTTTATATAGCCTAAATATAAATACGTCAGCGCCTGTTGACGTTAAAGCTGAGGGACCTTACGTATATCGTAGGTAAACTCATAACGGATGACAAATGCTGATGAGCGGTGAATCCAAATTTGACGATTACGGAATCATTTATTGTGCTTGCTATTGCATTTTCTTTATGTTGTATACAACATAGATACATAGAAAAATTGAGAATTTCAGGCATCATCTAATATGGTTTTGAAATCGTGTTACGTTTTTGCCTTTGTACTAGAAATCAATGCATTTACTAGTGGAAAACATGTAGGAATCGTTTGTGCCGCAAGATTTAGAATATGGATTTTACACGTTACATGTAAGAAGTTACCACTGTGTTCTTTAAGAGATCGGCCCAAAGAACGCATGTTTGCGGCACCATCACTCATAAACATTAAAAGCTGCTTAGTTGAAACTTCAAATTTGTTCAATGAGTTCAACACCACCTTTAAAATCTCTTCCGCAGTACAATTTATAACTCTTTTGGAAGCAAATAAGAAGGAGCATGACGGTCGATGTGGTTCCATTGTACGTATCATTACATTAACCACAGCATGTTTTTGACGATCTGTTGTTTCGTCCACACACAACCACAGTTTTTTATGTTTCAATTCCGTTTTCATTTTTTTTTCTATATGTTCACGAGCAAATGGCACTACATTTCGTATCGATGTCCGACTAGAAAATTTACAGTCAGCATATTTATTCCAGAAGGAGACAAATGCTTCTTTGTCTAGTAAACGAAACGATAGATTACATAAAATAAGAGTAACACATAAATCAAATGTAAATTTTTCTTGGTCTCGTATGCCACTTTTTGCAGAAGAATGCTGTTACCGCTGTTTGCCCAGACTACTTATTACTTCAAAGATTATATAAAAAGTAGACTGAAGTGAAATTGTGAAATACAATCTTATGCTATGGGAATTTTGTTAAATGCATTCTTTTTTTTTTCAAGGATCATTGTAAGCTAAAGATAAAATTTAATCATATTTTTTTACAATCGTTCTCCCCTCATCAAACAAAATTTTTCTCTGTGCACAATCTAGCAAAACTAAAAAGGAATTATGTTATTAATTTCATTACTAAAATACTTATTAACTACTGCTATATTTTCTCTTTGTATTGATTTCTTTTAACAAACACTGACGAATTAATAAAATTCCCTAGTAGCAATTGAACAACTAAAAATTGGAGCTAAATTATTTCCATTATTACTCTCACAAATTTTATAATAAGGCCGTATATGCGTTTGGTACTAGAGCTCCTATTTTTTTTATTAAACCGTTATAAACTGTTATATTAGAAATTAAACTTACGTATAAATTAATTTCAACCTTATTGCTCAAATAGTGAAACAATTTTGAATTGTGAATACATATGCGAAATTAAGGAAGTGCCTGAATGCTATAGCAATAATTCTGATCATTTTGATTTCATGAAGATTGTTACGAAGATAGTAATAAAGATAAAGCAGTAAAGTATGTAAACGTTTAATTAATTCAGTTACTGAATGTTTCTCGTCAAAGGAAAAGAGTTAAAATACGCGGGGTCTATGCGCGGGGTGACATAGTGGCGGCATCTAACGATACTTGGTTTAACTTCGAGATAAATCAAAGGTGAATGTGTTCACAAACCATTTACCGTCTAAACTAGGTTATTTCCATCTCCTTTCATTGTATAACAAAAACATGTGACGAGATCGCTGTCTTGGACCAGATAAAATTTTCGAACACGTTCCTTAGTTTCTTGAGTTTTATTATTTGATCGAAAGATATGTCAGAAGGAACAACAAATAAAACAAATTCGCCTGTAATGGCAGATAACGAACCCGACATAATGCTAAAGCCTGCGTCGAACGGAGAAATGGTAAGTGAACTCATCCTAAAACCCAAAAGAAAACAACACATTTTCATACCATTCACTTTTAGTTTTTACTCATTATTTTTATTTAATCAGGTCATAAGTTCAGTATGGTAATAGGCTACACATATTCGACTCTTTTATTATTTTTTTTTTATTAATATCTAATTTCGTTTTATAGACAAAAGGACAAGTTACAAAGACAAATTCTGCAAATGGTTCAGAGTATGATAGTGCAGATAGCTATAGCGATAGAGAAAATGGTTCGATTAGTGGTTCGGTGTCGGATGGTAGTGTTATATTCGAAAGAGAAGAGGGAGACGGTCAAGAAAGTACACCGGCAAAGAAGGTAGACGATGATGAGGATAAGAAAAATCCACAATATATTCCAAAACGTGGAACGTTCTATGAACACGATGACAGAACTGCAGATGACATGTAAGTTTTTCAAAATTGTATATTGTAATTAGCAATATCCAGTCGGGGAAATAAGTATTCATGTATCCAACAATGTTAGCGTAGACTATTTGGTCATTTTGCAATAATTAATTTTGTTAAATCATTTTCGTTTCTTTTTCACGTGTCACATACTATCAATTCCTGCCATAAATACTTGCTAGGATTAACATTTGTTGACGGTGGAGAATTTTCGAGCAAATGTGGTGTGCTATAGAGTAACCAGTCCCAAACTAAATGAGAATTATTTTTTAGATCATTATCCTGTTAAAAGTAATAATGACCAGAAATGTTCAATTTAAAAACATTTTGTTTTAAATTTTGATGAATTTGCAACTCCAGAATACTAAATTTGCAACTCCAGGTGCAACTATACCATAAGGTTTCACCATAGATTAAAAATTTTCTTGTCCCAATGCGGCCCCTCCCTTTCGCCACATTAATGCACCTTTATCAGAATCCTACAGATTAAATTTACTTTTATTTGAAAAATTATGTTGCTCCAAAAATCCGCTGGTTTATTTATGAATATTCACGCAAATTCTATTGTTTTCGTTGGTACACATTTCTGGATTCTTTCTTTTAATACAATACCTAATGACGTCAAATTTTCAAACGAATTTAATTTGAATACTTGAAGTGTATTGAAACTATTCTAACAAATTTTATTCAAAATTTATGGAAAAAATAGGGAATAACCAGACTCTTCCGCTATGAACATGGCAAAATCTATCAAGACATGCTTTTAATAAATTTTTGGTTATTGCTTAGGGCGGTATATGTGCATATATTAAATTGACTATCTTTTAAGCCTATTTTACAGGCGCGATTTATTGGTCAATTGATTAAACAAGTTCTTGACCAAGAAATCGGTAGAAATACGCTGCCTTTACACTCTACAATAAATTGAAGAATTTTTTAGCGATCGTTTAATTTAATTTCGTTAATAGTTGAACGAGGGAATTATTAAGCAAGAAATTTTCATCTGCTTATAAAAATAGATTGGCAATCTGCCTTTGTCAAATGTTTTGGCGGTTTTGGTATATGCACAGATTAGCTTAAGTTGCTTCAATATCGATTACTTAACTCAAATTATCCATTACATAATGATCATCGTAAATTTTCGAAATTTATCCTCATTTCACTTTTAAAACACTAAACAAAATTCGTAGGTACTTTCTTTGTTACTAGATTGGTATTAAAACAGCAAAGTTAGTGAGAAATCGTTGGAAAATCGTAAAAATAGAGCATGTTCTATTCAATTCAATTAATTGTACGATAAATTGTTCAAGAAATCGTACCGATTTTTGCTGTTTTAAGTCTGTCTTACACACCGCGATTTATTCGTCAATTGATTGAACAAGTTGCTCTTCGATTTTATCGTACCGTGTAAAACAGCAAAAATCGGTCCAACTTCATGAACAATTTATCGTACGGTTAATTGAATTGAATAGAACATGCTCTGTTTTTGTCACGATTTTCCGACGATTTCTTACTAATTTTACTGTTTTAATACCAACTCAGTAACAGAAAAATACCTACGAATTTTGTTTTAGTGTTTTAAAAGTAAAATAAAGTTAAATTTCGAAAATTTACGGGGATCGATGTAGTGGATAATTTAAATTAACTAACCAAAACTGAAATAACCAAACCTATAGCTAAGCCTGTTTTGTAGAATGTAAAACGGCATATTTCTACCGCTTTCTCGGCCAAGAACTTGTTGTTTAATTGGCCGATAAATCGCGGCGTGTAAAACAGGCTTTACAATTCAGCGATTACGTTGAAAGTCATAAAGTTTGATATCCTGAAATCAGGAATGCCCACATATAGTTGTAGCACCTTCACGAACCTCAACTGTCATCATATTGACTAAAGTCTGTTTTACACACCGCCAATTAATTGAACAAGTTCTTGACCAAGAAATCGATTTTACACTCTACAATAAATTGGACAAGTTTTAAACGATCATAGATATTCGTTTAGTTTTGTTAATAGTTGAACGGGGGAATTATTAAATAGGAGATTTTCATCTGTGAAAAATCGTGGCAAAAATAGAGCATGTTCTATTCAATTCAATTAATCGTACGATAAATTTTCCAAGAAATCGTACCGATTTTTTTAAAATCGAAGATCAACTTGTTTCATTAATTGGCTCATAACTCGCAGCGTGTAAGACAGGCTTAACAGATACGTTTATAAACCTGAAACTTCCCTGCATTAATCGGGACGTTCCCTATTTCGTATTGAATCAATACTTTTTCCTTTAAAATTTTGTATAAGTTTTAGAATTGCGTGTTTTGCGTAACCTAATTTTCGTTTTGAGATTTAAAACATTTTTTTTTTATCAATTTATTTTACTATCTATTATTATCAAATTATTTTTCAAAAAAAGTATTTTAATGTACTTCACTGTACGTGGGTATCAATACCAAAAATATACTAGTATGGGCCAACAATATACAATTTGTAGTGATAATTACGAGTAATGCATTGTGAGATATCCGTCGTTAATAGCATGTACATTTTTGTTGCAATTAGTCACTTTATAAATTTGAAATTTTGAAAGAGAAACCTTGCATACTTCGTGAATTACAATCTAACTTTCTTATTTTAATTGGAGCGTACTACTATTACTATTTTCTGCATATCAAGAAAGTTAATTTCGACAATCAGCTAACATCTAAATTGAGTTCAATATTTATAGGAAATTTTATAAATGTCAATTTATAACAATAATATGTACTGTCTCGAGATCCTAATCTTTTTTTTTCTAGCATAGCAATTCCTCATTATTTGCTCTTCGTATTTTTATCAAATTTTTTACTTAGAATTTCATGAATAATTATTAGAGCCCGGTAACAGGGAGCCGTGCCATAGCCGTACCTGCCTAGTATACAAAAACAATAGTAAGAAAATAGGAAAAAAATAACAGAACTAATACATAATTATAATATGTGGAAAGTAGTGAAACACTCACCCTTTTAAGCAGCCTTGGCCACGGAACAGTAAAACTAGAAGCACCATTATCAGTATTAACATCACATGGATAAGAGTGGCAAAAAGTTGACACCATTAGATGTGTTTCCACAGTTGTCTCGGTGAGCGATGTTCGCCGTGGTGAGAAAATAAGTTTATATTTTGAAAAAGAGCGTTCAACATCTACCGATGTTATACATGCATGATTAAAATACTCTTTGTACTTAGTCAGTGGATTATTCGATACACCATCACAAATTTGTTTTAGTGTGCTAAAATCGGGATCTTTCTGTAGCACACTCTCGAACTTTTCTAAAACGCGATTATATTTTGCGTCATGAATAGTCAGTAGCTGTGTATGCACTCCGTCCATAATTTGTAGAGACTCCAATAATGATTACGATCTATTTTGTAATTGGTCTATTGCGTCAGCTAATCCTTTATAGTAGCTACGAATATATTTTAAATCTGTTTCAACGGAAATATCTTGAAATTTCGACTGGCTCTCCTTAATAGCTGCAGCTTCGCCAGGATTGAATTGTGCAACAACAGCTTTTACTATTTTGAAATGTTCAGCATAATAAAAAGCTGCTTGCAACCATGTTCCCCAACGTGTAAGAATTGGCTCCGGTGGTTGACGAATACCAGGACACTCTGTGTGAAATGTTCGTAGGCGTTTGGGAGATTTCAAAAATACTTTTTTTTGTGCTTGCTATTAATGCATCTACCTCGGGAGAGTATTGTCGAATGGTTTCTGCTACAAGATGTAAAGCATGCACTTTACACGTAACATGTAAACACTTGCAACCATGTTCAAGGAGAGAATGGCCTACCGAACGCATTATCGCTGCGCCATCGGTCAGAAACATCAACACTTTATCTTTTGAAATTTGAAATTTTTCCAACGTACTAAGTACAACCTTCGTAATTGCTGCAGCAGTACACTCTTGTAGTCTTCGGCTAGCTAGTAACAGTGGTAATGTAGGTTTACTAGGGTCTAGTACGCGTACCATAATATTTACAATTGAATTTTTTTTACAGTCTGTTGTCTCGTCACCACATAACCAAAGAAACTGTTTTTTTCAATATGCGTTTCATTTTCTTTTCCACGTCATCGCGTACAAATGCAACATGCTTACGTGCCGTTTTCTCCGTTGGCAACCGCAACTCGGGATTGTATTTGTCCCAAAAGTCCTTAAACGGTTGTTTATCGAGTAAGCCTAGGGGCAAATTACAGTTTATCAACATAAGAATTACATAAAAAAAATGCACTTCATGTGGCATGCCCAATTTTCGTTTTCTATGCTGTGCGGAATTTACGTTTCTTGTACAGTTCTACCACTTCTTATTTGACATCAAATGTATTTTGCACACTTTACAAACTATCTTACTCCCGTTGTAAAACAAATCGGGAAAGTCAGAAATAAACTTATTTGCTATGTCTTGAAAGGGTCGTTTTTTAGCCTTCGACATGTTCACTAAAAACTACAATTAATAACTACGTCTGTATCAATAAAATCAAAATGCACTACACTAAATAGTAACTACAATTAATAGCTACGTCTATATCAATAAAATCAACACGCCCTATCCGTTATCCAATGCTAAACTGAACTGAGTGATGATGATTTGTCGTGTCGTATCATAATCGACCAGCCCTCCCCGTCCACCTAAACACAGTCACACCGCCGCTGCGATTACTCTCCAGTTACTAGGCTCTAATAATTATTATTGGCATTATTGTTCTCCATTACTCAATGTGAATGTTAATAGTCACTATCTTGCTAACGACGTGTAGCTTGTAATGTATTTTTGCAGTTGTAGGCCTTCTATAAGGACGTTGTAAAGCGAACGCAAATACAGAAGTACATATGTCGTCATTGTTAGCTGCACGAACAAAATATGCCAGTGGCGTCGGTAATTTAAACAAATTGAGGATCTTAAAAGGGTAAAACTAGAACGAAAATAGTTTCATGAATGAGAAATAATAGGAATTAATAAATGAAAATATTGCTATATCCCATTTAACGTTTTACCCAAATTTCATTTCCAGATATGTAATATTTTAGTCTGGAAAAAGTTGATATATAATTTTCTGGCTTCATTAAAACCTAAATTAAAAATATATGCGTGTAGTAATTTAAGGAAATGAAATGAATTATCATTATACCCACCACAGGTCTTATTTTTGCTTCGTTAAACAATTTAAATAAAACTCCAATTATAACATTTTCTCTTTCTCGTAAAATATTCATAACAAAAACGATTCAACTTTCTTCAATGTACTATTACTATATTGTTTAGGATTATTCAAAAGTAGGTTTAAAGTTATATATTTCTCTCTTCACGATATTACAAAATATGGACATTTATTAGAATAGTAGATATACACTACCGTTCATGGAAGTTCGGGCAAGCAAAAAAATGTACGGAAGTCAAAGAAAATAAGAGAAATATTAAATGGCTATGTATTTAATACTTACTTACATGATTTTACATATTTTCAAACACAAATTTATTAAAAAGAAAAAGTTAATGTAATACAAATAATTTAAATCCGATTTTCATCGAAAAATCCACCTTTTACCATTAGGACTGCTGCCACTATTCTCGGCATCCGATTCACTAATTTTGCTAATGTTTCATTGGGCAAGCTTGTCCATACCTCCTGGAGAATGGTCCACAAATGTTCCTTCGATTTTGGACACTTTTTCCTAACACGTCGGCCTAATTCTTCCCGTAACAACTCTATCGGGTTCAGATTGGAGGACTGTGGCGGCCATTCCATAATTTTTAGGGTTCTTTCATTTTCTTCTTGCTGCAGGTAATCTGTGCACAATTTAGATTTATGTTTGGGATCATTGTCCTGCATAAATTTAAATCCACGACCAATTAATCGGACTCCTGACGGTATGGCATTTTCCTCCAGGCTTTTTCAATATTCTTCTTTTTTCATTATGCCCTCAATTTTGAGCAAGTCCCCTGTTCCGATTAAGGAAAAACAACCCAAAACCATTACAGATCCGCTTCCATGCTTCACCGTAGGAACTATACACTCCCGTAACATTCTTTCCCCTCTTGATCTGCGTACGAAAACTCTCCGTCTATTTCCAAAAACCTCAAACTTGGATTCGTGAGCCCAAGGTTTTGCTAATTTACAATCCCATGTCACTTGTAGCTAGATTATTGCTATATAAATATATATAATTACGTCAAATATTTTGAAATCTTCTTCATGAGCTTCTGTGACTATTCTAGTTTCAGAATCCACTTGTATCTGATATAGGTGCTGTTGTATTACAGGTAAATTAAAAGTTCGAAATTAATCAAGAGAATATCATAACCTCAAAAGTATGTATACAAATTGACACGAACCGCCACCTGCACTGTGATTGGTAACTAATTGTATTGTGTGAATTGCATTGTGTGAACTTTCTTAATTCCTACTTTTCCCCTGCGATGCCCTATATAAACGCTACTTTACCTATCCAAGCGTTAATCCAGAGACACATTGTATATGCATTTCGTTAAAAGCTTAAGCATTATCTGGCAAGGATTGCACACCTAGGTTGTCGTCATCATTGTTGTATCATCTACATCATCGTCACCATTAGAATTATCTTCGCTTGTTTCTATTGTAAACGTGATTTCCTTTGATTACATTGTCAGGTAAGTCTTCTTTCTTTGTCAACATGTCTACAGACTCCCTTTCTTTCAATACCTATTAAAGTAAATGTCTTTTTCATTAGAGCTTCCACGTCTGCGAGCTTAAATGTCACATTTCTTGCTACAACCCATTGCTTAACTTTGGCCCAAATTTTTTGCAATGGGGTTGAGGTCCGGATGATACGGAGGTAATCTTAATACGCTAGGGCCACGTGATGCTAGGAGAGCATCAAGCTTGTATTGCGGATTGACTGTCTTATGTCTCTTTATTAAATCATACAATTCAAGCTTTCTAAAGTTTTCTTGAAAGTGTGTATTACGTGCCATAAGCCACTGCATCATTTTAGCTTTTTTTCCGCTCGAAGTTGGATCCCGGTCTACTTTGACGTTGTGATATGATGCATTATCGAGAACAAGTACGCTTCGTGGTGGAAGATTAGGTAATAACTGTTTGTTTACCCAAGTAAAACAGTTTTTGGAATTCATTTCATCATGATAGTCACCAGACTTGGAACCTATAGAGATACAAAAGCAATTAAGTTTTGTAAAATGTACATACGCCATGTTAGCAATAATAATGGTAATCCGCATTGTTTGCCATATCATATCATTACAATTACATTACAATTTTAATGAATTGTTCGTCGTATTCGGGTGGCGCGCAGTGTTTAACTTATTCACCTGACTGTGACTAACATTCGCGTGTAACCCTTAGTGTTCCTAGAGAATCGATCTTCAACTATCCTGCAAACCTCATGCAATTTGTGAATTTCCGGCGAATTAAATGCAACGTAGACATTATTTAGTAACAATTTGGGTAGCTACATTTTTTTTTAGTCAATAGGTTGATTAAAACTCAATATAATGCTGATTAACCTTAACGTGGTTTATCTATAGGGAATCTCCAGAATCCGACAAGAACGATAAGGAAAACAAAAAGAAGGTATGGCAAGACAAGAAGGAAAAATGGAGCCACGATCGTTTCAACGACATGGAACAAGCACCTAAGAGCAGATCAGAGCTGATAGCTATTTACGGTTACGACATACGTAACGAGGATGGTCCTCCGAGAGCAAGAAGACGCAGACGATACGGGTATTTGTTATATTTACTTGAAAAAGAGTGTTTTTTCTTTATTTTTTAACATTAAAGCCGCGGCCCTAACAAATATACGAGGAACTGGGAAGATGTAGACGCTTACGGCAAGCCTACCGTTATTAGGAAAACTAATAATAACAATAAGAAACGTAGACCTAAGAGTCAAGGCAATGAGAGAGATACAACGGACCAGGACAGCAGCGGTCAAGCAAATGAAAGTCAACCTGAAATGGTATCTCCTCCCAATGAAGAAGCTACGGAGCAACAGAAGGATCAAAGGTAAGGTGTTTGATTTTTCCATATCGTATTCCCTTATATGTAGAATAGCTCAATTCTTGTAGTAGTAGTTTGCCATGCAATAATCACTTCTTCAATCAAATTCTATAAATTACCTATAATTAATAATATTCCGGCGTCGACGCTTCGCCGCCGTAGTTAAAAAATCATATCGGACGCATCGTCTTTGTCAGGCGAAATGTCAAACTCGTTTATATAATAAAAGCTGATTAACGGGAACCTTTTCGCGTCACAGGAAGGATGAAAGTTCAAGCGGGATAAAAGAAAAATTGGGTAAAGCGGCCGCAAATAAACATCTACGGAGGTCATCCACGCCCGGTATCGCCGCTGACGGCGAGCCCCATCCTTTATCTTGCCCGTTTAGGCGGTACAGTCAGCCCTAAAATTACGGGAGTCCCGCGATTAAGTTTTTTTCGAAAACCTCGCGCGACAAACGGCGTAGAGCTTTGACGTGAGGGAAATCGCGAATTCGAAATTCTTCGAGCGATCACGACGCCGGCTAAAATACTATTCACTACTCTCATTCATGGAAATGAGAAGACGGGATGGAATAACCATCTTGTAGAAATAATATTAACCGAATTCAACAATAATTGCTTATGTATCTTACAGAATTCCCAACAATTCTAATGAAGAAAAGCCAAATCTTCCATCACCGCCACCGCCGCAACAACAGCAATACAACCATCACCAACAATCCCAACCGAAAGATACTTCCAAGCAAAACATATCGACCTATCAAAACGATAATAGGCAACATCAGCAGCAACATTCGACCAAGAATTCTCGCGCGGGTACTGGCCGCGTCTCGAAGCCCAAGCGCGAGATAACCGACTCCGACTATAGGGGTTTCACGAAAAGTCGCCAGTTTAAGAGCTCGCCGGCGAACAGGATTCGCGGAAGGAATCCAAATTCGAACCCGAATAACAGGAATATCCAAGACGTGGAGAAGGATATGGCTAAAATGAATATCCAGGATAGTAACAGCGGCAATTTTAAACCGAACGCAAAGCATAACAATCAGAGGCAAGGCAGTATGCCGCCGCGCCTGCAAGCCGAACAGAAAGGTTCGAAGAGGTACAGTTCGATTCGCCAAAGATCGCTTCCAGAAACTACGAATCCGCCCTTCCCGCAGCATACGGGTTACTATGGAAACGGTAAGTAGAATGATCTAGTTAGTATAGTGGTACCTCGGTTTACGAAATTGATTCCAAAAAACATTTCGTAACTGGGATCAAATCTTCTTATAAAGGAAATAGAAATAGTCCGTTCCCATAACCACAAAAAAAAACAAAAATTCATTTTTTATGTGTTATATTGTACATATAATTTAACATATAGAAAATAATGTTACATAGAGAAATCAATAAAAACATATGATTGAAATTAAAAAGTACTTTTAAGAAGAACTCTCTTTGACGTATGGAAGATGGTGAGAGTGAGGTGGCTTTTTCATATTATATTATAATATTAGCGAGGTGACAAATAAGGAATCTTTTTATAGTAATTGTAGAACTTTCGACTTTGTTGAAAAAGATTTTACACAAAGATAAAAGGATTTTCCGATAAAGTAAGAATAATATTAACTTTGAACTTGAAACAGATGCGAAGCGGTGGAGTAGTAGTTCTAGCATGTACACGAGTCGCGCGAAAATTCTGCCGAATCCGTCAAAGTTATAATCCGCGTTTAAGAATAGAGAAGTACATACGTCGTCATCGTTAGCTGCGCGAACAAAATGTGCCCGTGGCGTCGCTAACTTAAACAAATTAAGGTGCTCAAAAGGTTGAAAGTAGAACGAAAATAGTTTCATGAACGAGAAAGAATAGGAATTAATAAATGAAAATTTTGCTATAGCTCATTTAACAACGTTTTACCCAAATTTTGATGTAATTTCATCTCCAAATGTTTTAGTTTTGAGAAAATAGATATATAATTTTCTTGTTTTATTATAACCTAAATTAAAAATATCTGCGTATAGTAAGTTAAGGAAATTAAATGAATCGTCATTATACCAGCCCAGGACTTATTTTTGCTTTGTTAAACAATTTAAATAAAATTCCCATTATAAAATTTTTTCTTTCTCGTAAAATATTCACACAACAAAAATGATTCAACTTTGTTTCATGTTTTATTGCAATATTGTTTAGGATTATCCAAAAGTAGTTTTAAAGGTATATATTTCTTTCTTCACGATATTACATTTATTGGAATAATAGATATACTATATCAGACACGAAACATAAATGGACCTTAAAATATGAAGTAATAGTAATAATAGTTGAAATATGTATGGAAATATAAATAACAATAATATGCACAAATAAGAAGGGAATTGTAATATGCTTAGATAACTTGTTTTTAGAAAATATGAAGGGAAGATATATGCATTTCGTTAAAAGCTTAAGCATCATCCGGCAATGGTTGCAGATCTGGGGCATCGCCATCATTGTTATCATATACATCATCGTCACCATCAGAATCTTCTTCGCTTGTTTCTGATTCCCCTGTATTTATTGTAAACGTGACTTCCTGTATTACATTATCAAGTAAATCTTCTTTTTCTACATGTTCATAGGCTACTTTGTCAACATGCCTACAAACAGACTCCCATTCTTCAATACCTATTAAAGAACATGTCTCTTGTATTAGAGCTTCCACGTCTGCGAGCTTAAATGTCACATTTCTTGCTGCAACCCATTGTTTAACGTTAGCCAACATTTTTTCAATTGGGTTGAAATTTGGATGATACAGAGGCAATCTTAATACGCTATGGCCATGTGATGCTAGAAGAGTATCATGCTTGTATTGCGGATTGGCTGGCATGTTTCTTTATTAAATCATAAAAAATCCTTGTATATTTGTTCGCTTATTCGGTTGCTCTCTAAATAAAAAGTATAAAACATAAATTTATTATATAAACAGTCCTTTTGTATAAAAAATGCAAAGGCATAAGTATTGTGTAATATATTAATTACATAATTCTGTTTTACGTGTACGCATTTATATGTATCTCAATGTTTCTAAATGCTCGATCCACCACCGGTCCACAACTCTCCGGAGCCTAAGCGTCTGGTCGGGAGCCAGCAGCATAGAAAGTCGATCACTACACCAAATATATGCTATACAACTCACGGCTCCCAGACGCTCGTGTTATTTCATGTATTTATAGGGTACATCACCTTTAGTATTTATTGCTCCGGTTGCCGTCCCCATGCATAAGTGAAAAATTGACAAACCAAAGATTGTGTAATAATTTTGATAATATTTACGTGTATTATAAGAAATTAAATATATTTTTACAATAAATGTGTACACCTTTAAGGTTTTAATGAATATAAAGATGTAATATATGAATTTATACGAAACAAAACAAGTGAAATATTGAAATTACAAGAAAATAAAACAAACGATTCACAAATAAAGCTCATAAAATGTCGAGTTTATAAAATAAAACAAATAAAATTTTAAATTTTCGAGAAATAAATAAAATATTAAGTGTTCTTAACACTATGTTAATAATAATGGTGATAAGTTGCGGTAAAATAAAAAAAAAAACAATATGGATTGGAAAATAATAAAAAAAGGAAAAATAAAACGTAAAAATTTAGTACATTTTTAAATAAGAATGTAGTGATAATAAAAGGTTCCTAAAGTAGATCCATACGTTAATGAAATTGCTTAAAATAAAGTTGAAGGAAAAAATAAACAAGTTAGAATTTAGACATAATTAAAAAAAAACATGGTTGTGAACCGAAACAAACAAAAAAAAGGTAAATCTGGGCTATGCTCAACTGGAGTCGAATGGCGGTAAATCGGCGGTAGTCCTGTCCCCGGGTTGACTAGGACACGCGGACACACCCACGCAGCAAAAGCTCAACCCTTCAGTGAATTTCGGCAAATGAGCTTAGCGATAACCTTACAAAAAAAAAACCCTAAATGTGGAAAATAACGATCTATAAAGATAAACCTAATAAAATAAAATAATTAATTACCTCGGTTGGATGGAGGGTTTGCTATCCGATGATCGAAGATAAGACTAAGACTGGCGCGCCGTCGTAAAAAAATGAAGATATATCCGGCAATATCGATGATGGTTATTAAAAAAAAAAAAAAACGAGTTAGAACCACTCGCAGTACGTTTCTTTTACCGGTTTAACCTTTTCACTTGCCAAAGCTGTCGAAGCGCTATTTTTATTATGAATTTGAGAAGTCATAAATAATTTTATAACACTCTCTTAAGTATAAATTCGCAAAAAAATACAACGAACACATTTAAAAAATTTCCCCACTATTGCAGAGCATTTCATTACTCCACCAACTACATTACTTATTTTGTAGAATTCAATCAACAGAATCAATCACCACAACCGCAGCCCACCACCATCATAACCAACACCGCGTTACATCCGACAACTGCACAACTGCCACAAATTCCTACTCAAACACTTCCTCCGATCCCAACCCAGGTTCCCGTTACAACCACTCCGATTTTGCAGGCGCCGCCCCAATTTGCTCCGCCTTTTACGCCGGCCCCGCCCTTCTTACAAGCCGGTGTCCCTCCTACTTCCTTTATACCGCAGCAAACCGGACCTATTCTGAATTACGTCCAAGGTCAGCCGCAATATCCGCAGCCCCCGTATCAAGGCTATCAACAACCGTTTAATGCTGTGGTAAGTAACTTTTATATACTCAATGATAAAACCGGTTAGTTTCCGTGTGTCCAGGAAAATTCGTTGTGAAAGAGTTAGAGGTTTTATTTCATTTAGTAATAGTGATGTTTGAATATACACTGTGGCCCCGGGTATCCCGCTCTTGTAAACTTATTTTTGACTGTTTTTCTTTAATCAGTCTTCGTTATTGACGGAAAGCTAGCGTTATGTTGTCCATCCTTTACCCAGAATTAAAAAACCTAATGATTTTTAAGACTTAAGGCCAATCGGTAAACTCTCTACTCTCTCCAACATTTTGTTACCCTTTTTATCTTGTAGATATTCATTTCATCTAAACTGCCTTCTAATAAAAAATTCCTGTCCATCTCTTTTTCTACTTCTTGTTGATATTTCGATCTTATTTCTGCTTTTCTTAATTTACACACTCTGACTTTCTCATTGTCAATATTTCCTCCTTTTTGTTTCCAATAAGTAATGGTCACTACCAATTCCATAACCTCTCTCTGCTCTAGTATCTCTTATTTCTCCTATTTTGTCGCCTTCTCTAAAAAATGTAATCTGGTATTGATCGTTCTCTTCTACTGGCCATTTCTTTGGTAAATTTGTGTATGTCCCTAAGCTGGAAGAGTGTATTCGTTATCAATAAATTATTGCTTCCACAAACAACACTAAAATATCGGTTACGCTCTGCAGGTTAGAAATTATTTCAATTAAATTCTCTCAAACTGTTGGATAAAGGAAAGAGGAGTTGTAGAATTGCCGCCACGATCACCAGATCTTACTCCGTATGTTTTTTTCTTATTGAGGTATTTAAAAAGCACCAATCGACCCGAGTATTCAGCGACATTAACAGCTAAACAGTGTCCTACCCACTTCGCACCACGCAAGTTATTAATTACTCCGGAACAGCTGTTTCGAGGAAACGTTAATTCTAAGATGTCTGTTCTATCCCTATTCTTGAGGAAATATTTACAAGTATCTATTTTTACCGCATGTGCACCTTAAAACTAAGACATGCAAAATGTACGGAAAAATAGATGAAAGAGTCTCTTGTCATTGCAGCACGAACACGTGTCCGCTTTTACCTCATTAAATCCAAACGACCTGAGTTGGACAGCGGTCCGTTCCCTTTATTCATCAAATTTGTGTTCATTTTTATGTAAATAGTTTCCAAAGCGCATAGTTCCCGCGGCGAAGATACGTTCTTAATCGATTTCAGATTTCCTAGTTTAATATTATTCCCGGTTTCGTTTATGCGTTGTGCTACATTTGAATGTATGATTTGCAAATGGAATTATATTTTATCGTAATAGAATCCGCCAACGGAATTGTATCAACCGCAAGGCGGCATCACTTACTATTCGACTCAGGAGCAGCAGGCTGCTCAACGAGCCGCCCCACCCAAAAGACCAAAAGCCGCGATCCCAATTGTAGCGCCACCCGAACACAGGGGTAGAGGCAGGACGAACAATCAAGTGGAACACTCTACGAACACGGACATCGAGAATAATTCACCGCCGGACGCCCTCGAAAACGCCGCCAAGTTTGAAGATGCTGCTGAGACTGCCGCTGCTCAATGATAGATATTACATTATATTTTGAATACGCTTCAGTTTCTCTTTGAATTTGACTTTTATTCTTACTATCATTTTCTTTTGTGTTGTGGTACATTATTTATTTATACTATTATTTTTACTGCTACGAAATATTAGAGTTTAATTATATTATTCGATTTTTGCTTATCTATTTAAAAAATAAGAAAGATAAATTGTTGTTATTCCAAAATCATTTTACTTTTATTGAACGTATAAAATAAAAAACTTAAATTATGGGTAATGGGTTATTCGTTATTTCATGTGGACACGCTCCCAACAATTTCGCGAACTCCTGTATGCGCCGAACGATTATCTCTGTTAAGATCAGTCATGCGGCAAAGTTTAAATTACTAAACTTTTAGCATTTTTTCGAAATTTTCATATCTGATACCAAAACAGTTCAATAAATGTTTGAAATATTGTGATGTATATGATTTTTTAGTTCAATGTAGAATCACCTTGCAATTTTAAACACTCCGATAGTATAGTATACAGGGTGAGTCGGGAGGAACGGACCAAACTCTAGGAGTGTATCGTACACGTGAAAATGTAAAAAGTGTAAGAAGTTCAAGATTTATTTATATTGTAGCTTTTTCTTTTCACTTTGAGAATAATTTTCTGTGCTTAATATTGTGGAAATACCACTATACTTCATTTCTTTTAAGAATGCATTGCGGAGATAGACAGGGCATATGAAACTCGAATTTTGATTGGTTTAAAACTAGGAGCAATGTACACAGCTACAATTTTATGTATATAGACGCATGCGCCAGCTAGCGGTTTATTTGAGATTTATTATCAATTGTCAAATATTTCAAATCTCGCTTTTAACGTTAGTTCTCTGTGTATTTTGCTGTGGATATTTGTTTTCTTTAATTTAATATTATACATTAATAATAGTCTTTTTTTAAGGCTTTATTGAATATTTTTCATTTAAAAGGTAATGTATAATATTCAATATATTACTTTGCAAAATTAACGTAAAATTGTAGGTAATTATGGATGAGACGTATGTTCCTCGTCGATCTTTCTCTGAAGAGCCACAACCCGGTTCTTCTATAACCACAAATACCCAAGGAAAACATGTTCGCAGTGGTTAAAGGCTGATGGCATATAATGTGTTTATAAAACATATGAAAACAAACTCTAAAACGCGAAGTATAAAATTAACGTCATCAGAAGTTGGGCTGTCAGAAAGAATACTTTGGCAAATCGTTTCTGAAAAGGAGTCGAGTGGTATTTTAAAATCTCTATCTCGCAAGAGAGTTCGACAACAATTTGGAGACAAATTAGATGAGGATGAGAAAAAGGCAATTCGTAGGACTGTTCATAGCTTTTTCTTGAAGAATGAATTACCAACTCTGAATAAAATAACTGAGGTTAGTAAAATGTTTATTTTAATGTTATATTGCTTAAATAATTTTTCTTTTAAATAGGCTATAAAAGATGAAGAAACATTGCCCAATATTATTCGTAGCACAGTTTGGAGAATTCTGAAAGAAATAGGTTTCGTGTGGGAAAAGAGAACAAGGAATCACATGTTGATCGAAAAGCCAGAAATTATTTTGTGGAGACGAGCATATTTAAGTAAAATAAAACAGTATCGTCAGGAAGGTCGTAAAATATACTACTTGGATGAAACTTGGGTAAATGCTGGACATACAAGAGCAAAAATATGGAAAGACAAAACTGTTGTAACTGCACGTCAAGCTTTTGCTGAAGGGCTGTCCGCAAGTCTGAAAGATCCTTCCGGGAAACAAAAAAGGTTAATAATCACCCGTATTGGGAGTGATACTGGGTTTGTTGAGAATGGTTTGTTGGTGTTTCAATCAAAACGAACTGGTGACTATCATGAAGACATGAATGCTGATATTTTTGAAAATTGGATAACGAATATTCTACCGTCTTTAGAACAAAATTGTGTCATCGTGTTGGATAATGCACCATACCATTCGAAAGACTGAAAGAACACCAAATACATCATGGAAAAAATCTGACATTATCGAGTGGTTAAATAACTAAAATTTTAATGTGAATGACACATTAATAAAAATTCAATTATTGGATAAAACAAAACAATATTTAATAAACTATCCGATTGGTTATAAAGTAGATAATATAGTAGAAGTAATAGGTAGGAAAGTGTTGAGATTACCACCCTATCATTGCAAATTAAATCCAATAGAGATGATTTGGGCACAAGTAAAAGGCTATGTTGCCGCTCACAATAAAACATTTAAATTGGACAATGTAGAATCCTTATTTCATGAGGGCTTAACGAAAATTACCGGAGAATAATGGGGAAGATCTATTCAGCACGTTATTAAAGAGGAAGATGACATGTATCGCTTGGATATCATTGAAGATACGCAGTTAACATTTGCTGTGAATACAGGTTCATCAGATGAACAGCTCACTTTCAGTTCTTCGGAATGTGAATTTTGAAATCTCATTTTTGTGTTTTATTTATTTTGCATTGTTTTATTATTATTTAGTCAGATTGAATTATTATTCCTTCATACATATCGGAAGTGATTGTGGTAATGTAATATTACCAACAAATTTAAAAATAAAAGTGAAGCCATTAACTATAACGAGAATAGATGTTATATTTGTAATATTTCTTGCCATTTTGTTAATTTGATTCCTAGATTATTTAAGAATTTAAAGTACGTATGATGTTTATTTGTATTGAATTCTAAATTTACATAATTTTGTGTCATAAAATTTGTGTATACATATGCGACAGCATCATAAGATAACCTCGCTCAATATAATATCGAACATCTGATCGATCATAAGTTGTCATCATTGTCATAACAAACATTCAAAATCTTGTCTGTGTAAATTGCTTTGCGCCTACAACGCCACCTACTGCATTCTTAAAAGAAATGAAATATAGAAAAGCATTTTCCCTTAGCCATTTCAAACTACCACACAGCATCTGAAATATTCTATGAGTAATACTTAAAAACAATACGTTAACTTGCTTTTGACAAATAAGATTAACATTTTTGGTTGTTGTATTATTGAATGAAGCGTCGGGTTACGGAATGCACCTCGCACTTCTAGGCATCGATTAGTGTAATCATTAGCTAACCCCACTAGAATCTTGTCGAATCCACAGGTGTTTCAACCTTCGGCAGGGATTTTTAATATGCTGAACATCGTATTGACACGGGGCCTACGATTTTACTTTCTTATCCGAGAAGGCATACGCCGATTTTTATTCGTAATTAAAAGCCAACCTTCCCGGCCGGTTTTAAACCCGCGTCGTCCGAATCGAAAGGCAAGTATGCTAACCGTTCGACCACCGAAACGGTCTTTTTGGTTGTTAAGAAACTATAGGCAGAATTCTTTTTCTAGATCATAGACCATAATGACTATAAAACAGAAAATAACATTTATTTAATTATTAAATCCATGGTTATAAAATTTTATTTCCCTGTACATTATTTCTATTATTAATAACAATTTTCGCCTGACGTTTAAGTTCCTCTTTAAAAGCTTGAGTGTTTGCTTTCTTTTCCAACCTCCGTTCTTTCCTATATTCCCTCAACAATGCCTTACGTTCTCTTCTTTCTTCACTACTTTCATCCTTCGGTCTTATCGAAAGTGTCGATAATGTACTGATAACGGACTCAGCACAAGTTGATTTAGGTCCTGTTTTCGATAAATTTTGAAGGTTTAAACTTTCCAATGCTTTCGCTGTTAGCTTATTCGAGTTAAGAACATTCGTTGGCATACCGGTCTTCATGTTGATTCTTATCTTTGATTTCTGAAATGTAAGAATATTAAATTATTTCACGAAACCAATTCTAATTTTAATAAAAAGAATCGGTGCATTTACCCCCCAAAGAAAAAGGCCGGTACTGATAAAACTTGCTAAGGAAAACACAAAATTGGAAATTTTAAGAAATGCAAAAAAATTAAAAGGCACAGAGATATGGATAAATGAGGACTACCCCAAAAACATACGGAAAGAAAGATTACTGATACCATAATTGAAAGAAGCAAGAAATAAAGGACTTAGAGCTCTTAGATTAGTAGATTAATAGTAAATGGCGAAGAATACAAGTCCGAACGAAAGCAGGAGATTGAGCGTGCTAAAAAAACAAAAGAAAGTACTAATCAAAAGAGAACGGTTGCTGAGAGATCACCGGGAAAAAACAGTATAGAAGAACAAATTAGAAAAATAAAAACCACATGGCAAAAAAACTAGGTAACTGAGACAGGGACGGAAATACAGAAACGGACCAGGCAAATAAAGAGGGAACAAAAACGAAAACCAACTCGGAAAGTCAAAAACGAGAAAAACCAAGAAGTAGAGATGGGAAAAATCAACAAATGTAGCAGATTAACAGAGTGGAATATGAGATTTTTGTGGGAACATGGAATGTGAGGGGACTAAATGAAGGACTCCTTAAATAACTTAATAATGAATGTGAAAGGTTTCGATTCGACATAATGACCCTACAAGAAACAAAACTTAAAGGAAATGATACGGTAGGATTGGAGGATTACATACTTTTTAAAAGTGGAGGAGAAAACGGGTTTTTCGTAACGGGCTTTTTGGTGAACAAAAAATTTAAAGCAGCAGTAGTAGAGTTAAAATCAATAACAAACAGAATGTGCTATTTGAGACTAAGAGGAAGATACCAAAAAATAAGAATTGTAAATATACACACACCATCGGAGGACAAAAGTATAGACACTAAGGAAGAGTATTATAGCAGATTAGACAAAAGAGAAGGTGTAGACCAAGGGATAGATGGAGAGATCTGTGGAAGAAGATATTAGGAAATTAAATGTAGCAGTCTTCAAGAAAAAAACAGCAGATAAGAAAATCTGGAAAGAAATTGTAAACCAAGCCATGAGCCTTTTAAGCTTCTAGTGCTTCCAATATATATATATACATATAATTCTAAAAGACTTCATGAGTAAATACCGAAGGCTCCTCGATCAGTTTTGGATGATTGTATATATTAGAGTAGGTGCTAAGTATGGATTCACAATCCCATTTCTCTTTTTCTGGGACTTCCATGATAATCAGCTCTTCGTTAGATTCAGAATCGGAATATTCTTGCAGGCAAATCTTTTCCTTGATATCGTCTAATTTTTTTCTAGCTTGTTCCTTTTTAAATTCTTCGGCGTACTGAATGAGCATGTCGGAGTTTTCTGGAACATGTCCTTCGATTTCTTCACAATCTAATGCGCCAATTTCGTTATCAGCATATGAAGCGTACATCTAAAAATGTCATTATAATGCATTTGTAAATTAAAGGAATGCAATCATACCAACGTCAGATAAGCAACTAACAGATGATTCTAAACGAATGCGACAAACTTTAAGGGCTGATTCCTTGGGTTATTTTGATCATAAAAGTTCATACGAGCATATGTCCAAAGTATGGGGGATTACACGGTTTGGGTATTGTGCTTCATAAACACATCCAGCTGTATGCGAATTACCATTGGCAACACCGTAAACAAAATGCATATCGCACTTCTTAGCATTCGTGTAATTCATTTTAAAGAACAGACTTTGACACAATAATATTGACATGACATAAATAAACAAATGTTTTTGCTGGGTTAGCTAGATATTAGACCATTTATTTATTATTAAACATCCTTTGTTTTTATAACTAAGCTGTTTTGGACATACGTTCATAGGAACTTTTATGATCAAAATAACCCAAGGAATCGGCCCTTAAAGTTTGTCGCATGTATTTAGAATCATCCTATATAACATACCTTTTCGAATCTATTATCCAATAAGGTTAATTGTTCATTCCTTCTCATAACGGAACTTGACATAGAATAATCGGTAAATCTTGATTTAGTTTCTTCATCTTTAAAGGAATATTGCGGCCCTTCCAATGAACAAACCTCGTCCTTTTCTTCGGAATCAAAATTTGAATCATCTTCATAACTACCATCCTCAGATTCCTCATCTTCATCGCTGGATCCTTCAGCGTTGGCTAATTCAACAAAATTATCTTCTAATTGATTTTCCGGGTCAGAAAAATCAAAGTCCTCATCCATCGCAGCTACTACATCTGGATCCAAATCTAACCTTAATCCTACAAGATTATTTTTCATTAAACCATTTACCTGATTTAAATGAAATTTACCAAACCTGATTGCGGTGCGGCTTTGTTTAACAATCCTACATCCTCTTCAACGTTTGATGCAAATACTGAACTTGGTAAATTTAATTTCGTATCCTTTTTTAACTTATATTCAACCTGTTCCCATTCCATAGGACCCGTTTCCCGTAAATGTTGTAAATAATTATAATCGTCATCAAAATAAATGCCATATTTATGCTGTTCCTCGATACGTTTATCAAGCTATGTGAAAAAATTATAAATTTAACATACATAAATTAGGTAGATCACGCCAAAACCTTTTTTTCGGGCACTAACACTCTTTGAGGAGCATTTTCATCAGCGGCCAGTGGGTCCTGTTGACTTCTGTGTACCAAATGAAAGGTAACAGCATTCTTTCGATCGATAAATTTCTTCTTCTTAGGCTAAAAATATGCATTGCGATTTTCTATTGATGGTGGAAACAATTTTTACGTACCATTTTAGAGATTTAACTTTTAAACGTTTGATAAAATAAATTTATTATTCAATAATAACTTTACAACACTACATAACCTAGATACTACGTTCAATGCTGGAATATGACATTCAATGCTTACAATAGTTAGCGAAGAAATTCCCTATTTCAGAATAGACCTAGAATATTACGAAATTAAATTCCCCTAATCATTTTGACGTAAATATCGGTTTCTTTTTCAAAATAAATCGAAAAGTGCAGTATAGGAAAACGTCGAAAATACACTTATATGATAAATTCTTATTTTTCCATTTACTACAGATAAAATCGATGGTGGATGGCGGAAGCATATTCGGAAAATGGTAATAGTATAAATAGTAAATATTGCGTATCTAGCCGTAATTCTAAAAGTGAAAGCCTATTGTTTCATTGAACACTATTAACTTATTAATTTCCTTTCCAGCATATAGGTAATTATATATGAGGAAAAATACTTAACTGTTGTAGTTTTGTGACATACACATTAGGGAGATTTCATTATCCCCTGTAAGTGTAGATTTTTAAAAACAGTCCGTAGTTACCGTATTATTTTAAATTCAAATAAAGAAGTAATTCAGTTAATAAAATATTAAAAATAGTAAACATATCCTCAAGGACGGTTGGAAAAGTAGACTACGTTTGTGTTATTAACTGTGTTAGTTACCTATCTTATCTTATCATTTACTACGATAAAGTAAATAAAATTTCTTAAGAGATGTAGGTTTATAAGCAGTTTTCGTACATATTTATTACTTAAGTGCGTTTGTGTACACATGAAACCGATTAGATTCTAGAGTTCTAGACAACGTGTCTTGAATATTTTAGTTTTAGGGATTTAAAGAATTTAAATAAGTGTTTTATTCCATGTTTTTCTGTTCTATTGATTAGGATACGAAACGCAATGAAACGAGTGGACGTAGAATATCTCTTTTAGACGCAAAATGTTTATATTTTGTATTATTTAATTTTTAAAGTTTTGATATTTTAAGTTCTCGAACGCTTTTAATACATTTAAGAGTTATTGTTATATTCATTAAAGATGTATAAGTAAAGACACATTGAAAGAATTAGATTGTCTGTAGGTATTCAGGCTACAATGATATACATATGAGTAACCATCAAGAATAAAGATGATAACAATATTTATCCATGTAACAAACCTTATATGCGTAATTAGAATCTTATAAATAAACTCCTATTTACGTTTATGCTACATTTGGTAACTTTGCATTAGGTGTTTATCTGTAACAAGTAAATATGATTGTTTTTTATAACACGATTACTTGATATCATTTGCATTAGTGATAAATGATAATTGATAAGGCTTGAATCGTAGACGTAAGCAAAAATGCAAAAAATCAGGTACCGCGCAAAAAGTGATTCTTATACTTTATTACCTTTTCCTTTTAATAATCTAGAAATCAATTGCATCACATTTAAATTTGATAAAATTTTATTGTACATTACATGTTTTCACACACCTCAAACGCGTTTACAACATTTTTGAGTGCTTACGTTTTTATCATCAAGGTTAAATAGACTTATTTTGGCTCTTGCTTATCACGTATCATCTGCATTAACCTTCTATTATCTGACTTTCGTACCTTGACACTTAATTTTCTCTACCTTTCTTATTTTTCTGATGTATTGATTAGATATTAAGGGAGAAACGTGCGCATAATAGAATTTAATATCAATGAGATTAAAATAGATTTTTTTCAAGAGCGGTATGGAAAAATGTATTATAAACGATTACAATCCACTATTGTATTTTAAGCTGGCATGTACGAGGGTCACGCTATATATTTTGAGATACAAGACAACTACAAGTCTTTTTACGAAAATGATTTTATTTATGTTCAAAATAATCTCCTCCTGCATCAATGCACTTTTCTAACCGAAGTTTCCACAACGTAAAAGCGCGAAGCCACTCATCTCTTGGAATGCTCTCAAAAAATAGATGAATTGCTTCATCTATCTCATCCTCCGTCGTGAAACGTCGACCACGTAAATGTTTCTTTAGGTTGAAGAACAACCAGAAATCACACATGGCCAAATCAGACGAATAGGGTGGATGTTCAATGACTTTTACCTTATTTTCACGTAAAAATTCAACTGTCTGCTGTGCACTGTGTGACGATGCATTGTCGTGATGCAACATTAACCCGCGAATATTGGCTGACTCAAAAACTGCAGGTAAACATTTTGTGGTGTTCCAGTTTGCTGTGACTGTACGTTGATTTTCCAGCTTCATTGCTTTTACTAATCCGGTACTACGGAAGAAAACTGCGTACATAACTTTCTTGACAGCCCTTTGCCTTTTGGCCATTGTTGGTATTGGTGCATCTTCGTGGATCCACACGCGGCTCTCCTGGCGGGTAGGAATATCGTAAAATGGGATGTAAGTTTCATCACCTGTTACTATTTTTGATAGAATGCGATGTCCACCATTATTTAACATTTCCAATGTTTCTCGAACGATTCTTACTCGCTCTGCTTTTTGGAAATCGGTAAGCGTGTGTGGCACCCAACGAGTAACAATTTTTTTCATCCGAAGATGATCATGTAAAATTGAATTTACTGTTGCGGATCCAACACCAAGAGTTGCCTCAATCACTTGATAGGTGCATCTTGGATCTTCGTCGATCATACGTCTCACACTCTCAATGTTTCCAGCGATAACTGAAGAACAGGGCCTACCGGTACGTTCCTCATCACCAAGCGATATCCGTCCTCTTTTAAATTCGCTATACCAGCGAAACACAGTTGCATGTGAACGACTTTCATGACCAAATGCGAGTTGTAATCGTTTAAGACTTTGTTGTTCACTTAAACCGACCTTAAAATCGTAGTAAATCATTGTGCGTACATGTTCTCTTGACAAGTCCATGTTTCGATGACAAATCGTACCTACCACGTTTACTCTATGACAGCAGCGACTCAACTGACAGTCAGAGTTTACTACTTAAGGATGGTGGTATTTAGAAATGCAGTGTTGCCAGCTCTAACTTCTCTACTTTTGTGGCATCTCAAAATATATAGCGTGTCCCTCGTATTTCCTGGGTTTGTTGCTATTATTAAGATTTTGCGAATATCCTACGTACCCAATCGTTAAATCGCTGCATTAATGTGCATGTGCGTTGTTGTTTTGGGGCATTTAAATTTGCCATACCTTGTATATCTACGATTATCAAATAATTAGCATTGAAATGCGTCTTAGTGTTCTATAATTCGATTAATATCAAAGCCATTAATATAGAACAGCGTGTTATTTGTGCAAAGTTACAAACATTGTTTTAGCAAACGGAGATTTCACTTGATAAAATTTGTTCCCAATAACTTCTGCATCACAGATTACTTGTTAGTTACAAGTCACAACTAGTGAATGATGATCACAAGTTATGGCATTGTTATGACAGATTTTCGTTGTGTGAAATCCTTTTCAAAGAAGAAATGAGCATGTTGTACTAACCTAATAACTTATTTAACTAACTTAACTTACAAAGTTTTCATTCTGACGTAATACACATGAAAAAAAAAGGGCCTAGTAACAACAACCAAAATAATGCTAATATACTTCGTGGTATTGGTGGAATGATTCCCGGCGAAAACTCCGACCACAATTCTTTCTCGCCGTTATTATTCACCTCTCGGGCATATGCCACCAATCTCCACAAACAACACTAAAATGTATGCCGTTTAGATAATAGCGACAGAAACCGGAGTGCTCAGGTGCAACGCCATCTTGCGTTAAGCAGCCCGTGAGCTGCTCGATAGGTGGTGAGCACCTGCACTCCAGCCAAGAAATATATTTCAGTGCTGTTCAGTGTGGAGATTGGTGGCATAAACCCGAGAGGTGAATAACAACGGCGAGAAAGAATTGTGCTCGGAGCGACTCTGATGACCCCGGATAGACAGAAACATGTCCATTTGCTAGCGCTTTTCTCTTCTCACGTTGTTTTCGCCGGGAATGATTTCACCAATACCATGAGCTATATTAGCATTATTCTGATGTAATAGTTATGACGACCAATAGCATAATTTTTTTTTTCAATGAGAAATGGGCACATAAATCGTGTTATACGCTTCTTTTTGAAGCTAAAAGAGCTAAGAAAACTTACACTATAATTAATGCAGCCGTTACCACCGTCTCACAGCTCATCGATGACGTCACGCTGTTTAGGGGACGTATCGCCATACACGATATTAGCCTAAGCAGTATAGGAATCGTTTTTTTGCATTTCTTTTTTAAGTTTTAAAGGACTTCCGGTTTGAAGAAGATGCTAGTCGTAAACTGAGCCCTTCTTCGCAAATGTGAAAACAGCCGACGCCACAGTTTTTAAGCTATCCCGTTTTTATCGTTTCAGAAAAGGTTTTATCGCTTATACAACACTAGAAAAACATTACATGACTTCTACATTCAAATGTCGTGCGACTTAGCAACCATATACCGCAAAATTTGCAACGAATGTGCGAACCTGTAAATTCCAAACCAGGGAAACGCCAAATATATTTCTTCGCATGCGATGCAAGAGGTACACCAGGCTTATGATCCATGTTTTCGAAAACACACAATGAGAATCCGATAAATAACCGAACGGTCGAACTCCTCAATGTCTACCGCATTACTGAACTCTGCATCCACATATGTACCCCCCCCCCGTATGTACAGGCGTCTCTGCGGGTGCAACCGTTTGTCACGCTATATCTATCACACATCTACCTAAAGTTTCCCCACTTTTAATAATTTGATTTTTATCATGTTCATAAAATATCAACTTAACCTCCATACATTATCTTGTGTTAGATTTGCTAAGGTTGGTACTGTTATGGTACATAGGAGTGAAGTATGTGTAAATATTTTATTTGATTTAAATTTCAGTATTACAATTTCCAGGACTGAATCCGCGAATAAACCGATTTTTTTATTTTGTTCTACTTCGTTGGTGGAAAGTTCAAATTTAACGACAATATGTATTAATAATAGGGTACAAAATGTAAAGCCTAATTAGAATTGCATTTTGTTTGGGGTAAAATAAAATGCTTTATTTGCTTATTCATTTTTTGTTGCACAAACATTAGTTGCAATAATTTTTCCGCTTCTAGTGTTCATTATTTTTAATGACTATTTCCTCATATTTTCCGTTAACATTTCATTGTAGGATTAAACATCTACATATGTATCTATTGGATCAATAACACGGTAATTGAAACATTGTTTGTTTTATATTGTTTGCCAAAACTACGTTCCGATAAGATTAGGAGCAAGTTCAAAGTTCCAAACCGTATAGTTTATTTCATAAGAGATGCTGGAAAATGATTTTATTCATTAAATTTACAATGAAATCTATTAATTATTTCTTCACTAACAAATCCGTGGGCTTCATTATTATTATTTTTTTTAATTGGTAGAAAACATTAGCTTTAGTTATTAACGCCAAAGGGACTTGTCATTAATCTTAAAAGAACTCAGTTCTACCTTTAGGCTTGTAGTATCATATAGAAGAATTATTATAATTTTGATTGTTGAGATTAGCCGATATAGAGAACAAAATTTAAAGCAACTTATAAATCAGTTAAACGCTAAAATACTCCATAATAATACTTTCTTCAACTCAATCCTACTTGTCTAAGAATGTTCACGTACCATGTTTATATTTTCATTATTCGAGGACGCTTTGTTTAGATGCAGTGCATAAAGCCCAGCTTCTAAATTTAACCCGCGGTTTACAATTCCACATACCGTTTTACTGGGAGATGACCTCTGTTTAATAATATTTGCTATTTCTTAACGACATTTCTGGTGATGGACAAACCGAATATACTCTAAACTGTTTATTTTTCTTGAGGTGGAAGGAATGTTTTTTTTTACTTGCATACAGTGCTTGAAATGAAGAATCACGGAAAATTATAATAAGACAACTGCTACAAAAATGAATGCTTGTACGAACATTCCTTATAAAAGTTTCTTTGTGTAATATGTTGGTCACTGGGTGAAATAGGGATTGTTACAACTGATTTTAGAAAGGGAAAAAAAGTTTTCTGAAATGTCTCATTTTTCTTCATTAATTTTGTGAAAACAAAGAATAATATCCGTAATAAAAAAATGCAATAGTCGCCATAAAGTCAGCATCAAATGGGAAAAATTTTTAATGGTTTATAAAAAAATTTACGGCGTTAATTTGTCTTTGTGTAAGAACCTACTTAGACCCTATCAGATATACCAAGTGATGCTTAGTTATTTAAAGAATGGGGGAGCAGGATTTCAATTAAGTTTTTCTATCATGTGTTAATTTTAGCCACTTTAACAATTTGAAGGCTAGAAAACAATTTTTTTTTAATTCACTTTCAAGAGGGGAAACGACGAAAGAAACGAGGAAGAGATACAAACCTGGGCATAAAAATTAGTGTTGGGCATAATCGATATATTTCAATAATCGAATTAATCGAAATAATCGTTTAAAATAATCGAATGATCATTCGAACATTCGATTATTATCCAGTGTGCATGCGTAGCTTAAAATTTGAATCGAACATTCGATTATGATTCAATGCGCATCCACCTGGTCACCAAATTTAAATCTATTTAATAGAGAACCTGGTAAAAATGCACTTTTATTATTATTGATTGAAAACAATTTTATTATAATTTTATTATAACTAGAGCGGGCCAAGAGCGCCACGCGCCAGGTTCGCAATCAGGCTGCCGGGCGCATATATGTATGTAAACATAGGTAATTTAAATATGTAATTATTAGGACGAGGACCAAAACCACTGTCTATTACGTCGTGAAGACGCGCAAATATACACCTGCAGTTTGGGTGTTCGTTGATAAATAGGGCGTTGTTCACAGTGGGCCACTACAAAAAAAAAAAATTCATTCATCGACGGCTACGAACTAACAGCGCGCTTATTCATTTACGGATGACGCGCTCTATTCATCAACAAATGACGAGTCTGCAGATGTTACGTTTGCACCACTTCGTGGCATACTAGAAACAAGCGTCGGTGTGCTCGCTTTAGTGATTATGTCTAACGTAACTATTAAAAATAAACGGCCATTACCTACGAAAGTTAATAAATTTCTTAGTGAATTTGTGGATTTACACTACAATGGGAGTACAATTTTCTGTAAAGTTTGTAAAAAGAAACTACTGTGCTGGAGCAAACGTGATTGTGAAAGACATATAAATAGCGCACACCACAGAAATAAAAGAAATGGTGTGTCACAACAACGTCAATTTCAATTAGAATTGCTTTTAACGTTTATGGTATGTGGTCTACCACTTCGTATACTTGATAAAAAAGCATTTCGAAAATTCTGGGGTACATACAATACCGAGTGGATACTACCATCTCGGACAGCGTTACGGAGAGATATTCCACGAATACGTGAGGACATTGAAAATCGAATTAAAGCCGAATTAAAAGATAAACAGTGGCTATGTCTTGATGAGACGACAGATTGCAAAAAAAATTCTATTTTGAATATAATAGTGCGTGTATTAGATCCTATTAAACCAAATTTTGCAATTCTATTAGCCAGCAGAAGATTAAAACAGTGTACTAGTAAAGCAATTACGGCCGTAGTTCTCGAAACGTTACAAAAATTTCAAGTGTCAACCAGTCAACTGTTGTTGTTCATGAGCGATGGTGCAGCAACAATGTGTAGTGTAGGCCGTTCCCTTAAAGAAAAGTATGAAGGACTTTTACATGTTACGTGTAATGTCCATGCTTTACATCTTGTGGCACAAACTATTCGAGAGTGTTACCCGGAGGTGGATGCATTAATAGCAAACACAAAAAAAGTGTTTCTCAAAAGTCCTAAGAGGACTAGGGCATTCCACAGGTTATGCCCTGGTATTCGAGAACCACCACAGCCCATTCTTTACAACGCATACCGTTTTCAATCAAACAAAAAATCATAATGAAAATAAAAACACCTCAGCGTGTACATATATATATATATATATATATATATATCCGCTCTAATTACTAAACATTATTATTGCGTCAGCTTTTATTTTTTTACTCTTGTGTATTAATTTCGAAATATCACATATCTGCTGTGACTCACATATACGCTATTTACAATAAGCGGCCGTTGCGCCTGATTCCGATTCTGTTGGATGGCGCAATTTGGCCCGCTCTAATTATAACAATGTGTTTGTAGTTTGTATTACGTATTGGAGAGAAAAATAAAAATTAATTAAATTAAAAAAAATACAAATAGTTTTATTTCTCAACATTATAAATGGTTCATGCGCTATTAAATCTTTCAAAAAAATATATTAGATAGTGGTATAAACAAAATGCTGAATAACGTTTACACTTGAGAATTCCTGTTGTAACTTGAAAGTCATAAAATCGGGAATTAACTTGTGTTGGAAGAAAGACAAAGGAATGATTAAGACTTGCACTCGTTGATACTTGTTGCAACCTGCCCATAGGAATTACGCATGTTTTCGCTGCACAATTCTGTCTCAGTCTCAGTTGTACTGTGTTTGCGATCGTTTCCGTTTCGTTCAAATCAAAGACAGTCATCTAAAAAATGACGTCCAGAGGCAAAAGATCTGTAGTATGGCAGTTCTTTAAATTAGCAGCGGACAGCAAATTTGTAACGTGCAATTTGTGTCAAAAACAATTTAAATTTTTTTAAAATATAACAAACCTAAGTCAACATTTGAAAAGAGTGCATCCGAGTCAATTACTGCCTGTAGTGCCTGATGATATCGTTAGTGATGAAGATATTATCCTAAATGAGGCAGTGCCATCAACATCAACAGCAGGGCCATCAACATCTGCAGCAGGGCCATCCACATTTACAGCAGGGCCATCAAATTCTACAGTAGGGCCACCAAAATCATTTTCTAGTTCTGTGCGGGAATTCCAGCCATCTAAACGGCAAAAACAACTGCGGTTATTTGGCTCCACCAAATCCGACACTGAGTTAGCAGAAGCAGAAGACGCCAAAATCAATCAGGCGCTAGTTAAAATGATTATTGTTGATTACCAGCCAGTTAGAATTGTGAAAGGCAAAGGATTCAAACAGTTTGTGTCAAAATTAAATCCCCTGTGCACAATTCCGTCGCGGAAAGTGCTATCTTCGCAGCTGCTGCCTCAACTTTATTGGCAACAAGTCGATGTATTGCGACAAAAATTGTCATCAGCACATTCCGCAGTGACAACAGACCTCTGGACATCAGATAGTACACAGCATTATATAACTGTTACTATCCACTTTATCAGTAAGTAACAACTTTCTGTAAAGAATAAAAAAAAATTAAAAAAATATACAAAAACTAAAAAGCCAATATTTTCTGCAAATGGTACATTACATGCCAGCGTCCTCCAAACCAGTGAGGTGAAAGGCAGCCAAACTGGAGCACAAATTGGTTTGGAACTATCAGACATTTTCAGCAAGTGGGAAATTAGTGACAAAATTGTGACTGTGGTTTCAGACAACGGTGCAAATATTAGGTCAGCCATCAATGATCATCTACAGAAGCACCATCATCCATGTATCGCTTACACATCAAATTTATCAGTGCATGAAACGCTAAAGAAAAACAATAAACTCAGTGACATTCTAAAAAAATGCAAATCAATTGTGGGACATTTTAAACATAGTGTAACTGCTGTAGAAAAACTAATTCAAATGCAACAACAATTCAATGTTAGCGTTCTAAAGGTCAAACAAGATGTGGTAACACGGTGGAACTCCACTTACATAATGCTCCAACGTTTAGTAGACATTAAGGTCCCACTGGTAACTGTGGTGTCAAGCCTGCCAAAGGCTCCTATGATGCTTAATGCAGATGAATGGATAGTGATGGAAGACTGTATTCAGATCCCAAAAATTTTGGATTTAATAACAACTGCATTATCTGGAGAGAAATTCATCACGTTATCATCAATAATTCCACTTGTGCGAGGAGTTCGGCATTCCATGAACATAATAGATTGCAAAACGGCTGTTGGGGCTGAATTAAAAACTGACATGCTTTCTGTGCTTTCCTGACGCCTGGGAAATTATGAAAAAGACAAAATATCGGCAAAGGCCACTTTTTTGGATCCTCGTTACAAAAAAATTGGGTTTGGGACCCAAGAAAATGCAGAAAATGCGGAGAAATGTATTTTAGATGAACTTGAGAGTCTCATTGCTGGTTCACTTTCTGCTTCTACACCTGTGTCAGAGACCAAATATACGCCTGATGACTATGATGTTAATATATTGTGGAATTACCTTGACAGCAAAATCGTCCAATCTACAAATGTATTAGCTCTTTCACCAAAAGCAAAAGCTATTCTAATGATAAAGCAGTATTTATCTATGCCAAACATATCTCGAACATGCAATCCTTTAAGCTTTTGGATGGAACACAAACATTTGTTTTCTGAATTGTTCAAACTCCATGAAAAATATCTTTGTGCATCAGCCACTTCTGTGCCGTTAGAGAGAATATTTTCAAAAACTGGTCTCATAACCAATTTGCGAAGAAACCGACTGGCACCTAAAAATTTAGATTATATTGTTTTTTTTAAACACAAATTTGCAAATGTAATAATAAAATATATTTGTATATTTCTAACCTTTCATTGTTGATTTCCAAAATGTCACTTCATACTTGTATCACAGTACCACCAACTTAACAAATGAAATTTACTAACGATTTCGATTATTTTCCACGATTATTTGACAGAATCCGAGTGACGAGTGAATTATTTCGAAACTCGAAACCTCGAAGTTTCGAATACAGATCTCGAATCGTAATCCGTTTGTGTGCTCCTGCGCAGTCGAAACGAATAATGAATGATTTCTGAACCATAATCGAATGATCGATTATTCTGGTATAATCGATATATCTCGATTATATCATTCATAATCGCCCAACACTATAAATTACTAAACTTGATTCAGAAATAGACTATACATAACCGACACGCAAAAATACAGTAGGATCGGTTCCATTTGCGCTTCATATAATATAAATTGAATATAAATTTGTAATTAATTTAAAATTAATTAGAATTTACAAAGACACAACTATGCAATGTGAAGCTTAACAATTTATTTGCATTTGGTACATGGCCATCGAGTTTTTTAGTTACTTAACTGATATACAATGTTAGTTACTGATTTTTTTTAAGAAGTCGCTTTAAAATTTACAGTGATTTGAAATATACATATACAGTATATCTCTTATATACAATTCTGAGAGAAGAGATTGCAACAAAAATATCATTTATAATTATAATTACTAATAGGTCGTAAGGATTTACAAAATATGTGGTAATGCATACAATTTTATGAATGTGTATTATAATTTATAATATAAATCCATTGCTGTAAAAAAAGACGCTACCTATAAAGTTTGTACGTCAGTATAGGTTTTAACAGACTGATCATTAACGCTGGACACGAGCGGTACCGCGCATCGGCGTAGAATCAGTTCGGACCGAGAGGAACGGTAGTATTACTTCGTCTGCGGAGCAGTACGGACATTTTCGCTGCCGGTCATTTGCGCAATTGTTTATCTGTCCTAGAAAAATTATGATTTCGTCAGCAAAACGACCGCGGTCGGACAAACTTCGAAAATTTATTGCAGAAATTCCAGACTTAATATATGAAGGTGCTAAAATTAAATGTGTAATCTGTAAAATCCCGTTAATGTGTTGGTCCAAACAACATTGTCTACGACACGTAAATAGTGAAAAGCATGTCTCAAAAAGAAATTGCGCACGAGACAATGAAAAATTTATATTTAATTTATGCGTTACGTTTATCGCATGTAATATACCGTTTAATTTACTAGACAAGGAACCATTTATCTGCTTTTGGAATAACTATTCGGAGTGCAAATTACCAAGTCGAACATCGTTACGAAGAATTGTGCCAGATCAAAAATTGTGGTTATGTGTCGACGAAACAACAGATCGGAAGAAACATTCTGTTCTTAATGTAATGGCACGCAAATTGGAACCTCATCAATCGGCACCTTCAATTCTATTAGTCTCCAAACGAATACAACAGTGTACTGCCGAAGTAATTTCAAAGTTAGTGTTAAATACATTGGACAAGTTTGAACTTTCAACAAACCAACTCTTGGTGTTAGTGAGTGATGGTGCTGCAAACGTGCTTTCTGTAGGCCGGTCTCTTAAAAAGCATTCTGCTAATTTGTTACACATTACGTGTAAAATTCATGCTCTCGATCTTGTGGCGGATAGAATCAGAAAATGTTATCCTGAGGTAGACGCTTTAATAGCGCATACCAAAGCAGTATTTGTCAAATCACCGAAACGTATTCGCGAATTTCACAGACTGTGCCCCCGTATACCAGAGCCCCAGAACCTATTCTAACTCGTTGGGGAACATGATTGCAGGCCGCGTTTTATTATCATAAATATTTTGACAATATTAAGAACGTGGTTTTACAATTCGCTACAAAGGAAGCTGCCGCTATCCAGAAAAGCCAGTCGAAATTTCAAGATAGTCAGGTTAAAATGGATTTAAAAATCATTCACGACAATTACTTCGGGCTAGCAGATGCAATAGAAAAATTACAAAATCCTGCGGTGCCGTTAGAAGAATCTCTACAAATAGCGCAACATGTTCACGCACAGCTATGCGCGATTGAAGACGCAAAAAATGTTTCTGTTCTAGAAAAATTTGAAAGTGTTTTTGAGAAAAATTCTGATTTTGGCACATTAAGACACATTTGTGAAGGTGCGTTAACAGAATCGTTAAGTTATTTGAAAGATTATTTTACTTACGCAAATATTACGTCACTAGATGTAGAACGTTCGTTCTCTGCATATAAACGCATTTTTTCCTCATGCCGTACTAGTTTTGCCGAAACAACAGTTGAAACATATCTAATCTTGGAGATATTTAACAGACATTATTCACTTTGTGATTTCACGGAGGACTCTTAAAATGGTAAGTGTTTGAGCACGTGTTATTTAATTTTTATTTAAAAGATGAGCGAAATTATTTGCGGCAGCAAACATCTCTATTAGCAGAATAACTCTAGTGGAACGCGAGGCCTGGTCGACTCTACGCTACTGCGCGGTACCGCTCGTGGCCAGCTTTACTGATTATTAATAGATATGCTAAACCGGTTCTGGCACAAATTTCCATAAGATTTAAGGGGGTGCAAATTTACTTTTTATCCCCCACTTCTGGACGTGATGTCATAAGCCCCGCCTCTTTTGAAACGCGCGCGAAGGATGTACTAGGGTCGGTGGGAAATTTAAAACGCGTGCGCTACCAAAAGGCCTTAAGGTCTACTAGTGATGATACAATGGCTTCGGGTGATTCGATTTTAACGTTGAAACGGCCGTAGCTCTTACGGGGGCCGAGATACCGCTCAGGGATGTGGAGTACCAAGTTCCGTCGTAGTAGATAGGCTATAGCAACACAAAATTTCGAGTTTGCTGCCAACCCAATAATAAAATGTTCATATTTTAGTTACTTTCCAAAATCACTTGCCTGTGTCAGTACTGCTCTTACTGATGCAACAAGAAAAATTGATGTTCTTATGGTGGGTTTATGTACAAATTTAAAATCCAATTAGATTTACTTTTTAACATCTTTTTTTACCAAACAAAAATTTTGCGACTATTTTAAAAAATGGTATGATTTTTTCCAACCTGTTTAGTTTTTTTTTTATACAAAAATTCAAATAAAACCAAATTATCTTCAATTTATGTAATTAACGGACAATATACATTTTAATTTCAAACACTTTCATTTCCTTCTTTTATCTTCAATATTCTGCTCAAATTGGTTTTATAGTTTTTAGAATTTGAACTGTTTAAAGAAATTAACACTTCTTGATTGCCAATTCCTTTTTATTTTATTCTACTTGAAACCTTATATTCATAAAAATTCAAATAATTATTAAGGTATCTAACTTCATTGTTTTGCATTTGTAAAAGAAAAATTTTCCTGAAGATTTATGTAAGAGAAACCGCGGAATCATTTTATAAAAATACATAAGGGAAATAAAAATTATGAATATATTGAAAACAAGATTAAAATATATATTTTCATTCTTATTTTACGACATATAGAAGTACTTGGTGATTTTCTTATATTTTTCTCCTAATATTATTTAATATATCAAAATTAGAACACTATTCGAACATGAAAATTCCTCAAATTATAAATAAAAAAAAAAAAATCTCATAAGTTATTCAGTCTTACACTTTTACGAACTAAAAATAGCGATTTTAAAGTAAGTCAGTCATTGTGCAAGATCAGACATACGTATCGATTCAATAATTATTGAATGGAATTAAAATTTCATAATCTCGTTAAAATATAGGAATACAATCGACGAAATGAGTACTATTTCCCAGTAGTAGTACGGTATGAACTAATTTCATCCGAGAATCACCTTAAATTTCAATGATATTCCTTTGTATACAAAAAGGCCAGCTGTTTTCTATTATCGCAGCTCTATTCGGAGCCGAACTCATTCGTAGCGTTGAAGCAGCGACCTACGGGCGTAGGTCCAAAGTCCGATTTCTCCATTTGAGGTAACGAAGGTGTTCGCGTAACGTACATCCGTGATAGACGCGGACGGCCCCTCTTAAAGCTGTCACTCGGTTGTTTCGATTTAATATAGTCCAAGCTGTAATTTAGTATGGACGTAGTCATAAAATGTGCAAGAGGTTTTGTGTACAACAGGCGATTTCCCGTAAATCTTATAGAACATTGCGATTTTATCAAATGATCTGTGGTTATTGCTAGCCCGTGTCCAGCTAGCCGGTTCGACGAGAATTCTTGATATTTTCTGTCATTAAAATCGACAAAAATGTGGTGTTTAATCAGCCAACCCAATTCGGTGGTCATCGAAGTTCGCGTTGATCCCAAAGCTATCGGCCAGGAATGTCTTGAAAAGGTAAGAATTTCGTTTATTTTATTTTAATTTGCGCTTTTTAATTCATCTTTATGGAGGGTACGTATTTCTCATGTAAGATCCTCTGCATCTCATTTTGATTCGTTATACATTTGATATTTAAGGGTTGGTTATATTGTTTTATTACCACTTTATTTAACTTCACTTATTTTTCGAATTTCAAGGTTAAAGAATATTAAAAATAAAAAAAATTATTCCTTTAATAGATATGCATAATCTCTAAATAAATTACCTACAATCCTCATATATTAGAAAAGGTACAAAGTACAATTATAAAAACCATGACCAAAGTTCAATTTTTGTGTAATAAAAATCGGTTTAATCATTCTCCTTTAGTAAACAAGTAATTTCAAGATAATACCTAATTAATATTCATAAAAGGTAGTTACGTTACTTGCCTCCTTGTGTTATTTGCAAAACATACTTTACAGTCCTATTTGAGTTTTCATTAAAACGTTTCTTAGTGTACACAATGTGCTAATTTCACTTTGTTTATCGTAGGGTAATTTTTTTTCTGTTGATAATGTAGGGCTACATCCAGTAATGTAGGATATTGTTATATGCGTGTGTGAAAGAACCGGTTTGTCAAGATTATACATTGCATCGACCTTATGCACTTATACCATTTGTTGACAAAAAAGGCTTCTCTTCACAATCCTACGTGATACTTTGTGCGTAGCCCCTACGATAGAAGAAAATGGACGAGATTGTTTTGTTTCAATGAAATGCTCTTTAATATGTTGTCAGGTATATTCAGTATTTGTGTACTATGTGTTCAAGCTACGTGATCTGCATCTCGTACTGTTTTGATTTCGTCTCCTGTTAGCTTTTTGATGTGTTGATTGAATAACAAACAGTAGAGAATGCTTCTAAACGCTTTTACTGTTGATATTCAATGCAACTTATATCCAGAAGCCTAAACTAAAAACTAACGTGTATAACAAGATATTGCTTTTTTGCTGTATTAACAACTTCACTTCAATAGATTTTTTTTGTACTACAAATGATTGTTGGGTGTATATTTTATTCTATTAACATTTTAACGTTATATAGGAGATTGTTTGTGAAGCATTTCATAAAGGTCCACATTACTATTCACTAAATTTATATGCAAATAATGGAGACAATAATATTGTCACTTATAGTCAGTCACAAAAGTGTTCGTACACCTACCTAATGTTAAAGAACATCAAATCTAAACATTCCATTATGATGCAGTAGTTTTATTTCTTTTTAACAAAGTTAGAAAGCACTAATAACAATATGAAAGCAATTATTATTTAAAACTATGACAGAATGTAATAAATACACAAGTTTACCAAATTCGATTAACTTTTGGACCCGAGCAGATGAGAACGATTTTTAACGTAATTTGATGCGCTGAATCTGAATCTTCGTTTGTCCAGATTGGTTCAGATTTTCGAGTTCTCGCATGTTGGGCAGCATTGCGCTGTTAAAGCGACTGTCAGGTCACGGCGTCGCTAGAAAAATCATTTTAATAGTGTTCGAAACCTTTTGTATTTGTTTAGGAAAGTGTGAAAATGCAAAGACAGCGTTGCATAGTTGATTCAAAATGTTTTTGTTACGTTTGCGGATGTTATATGCTCGGAAAAAAAGTGGCAAAATAATTACAAAAGCGCTCAAAGATGCGTATTTACCATTACTTTGGTTTCTCTGTAGCAAAACACGCACAATCTGTGGGTGCCGAAATTGTTTTGCAACGCGTGCAGAACAAAACTGTACAAATGGTCACTTGGTAAAAATGTGTACTTTTTATTTTCATTGCCAATGCTATAGAGAGAACCGAAAAACCATGTGGATGATTGCTACTTTTGTTCGATGAATGTTGTCGGTATAATGGCGATATAAATCTGATGTATCATCAGTGTCCAAGCCAAGTTCCACGTACGAGTAATGACCCATTGCCAGTTTGTCCAGGTACAAGTGCAAATGCTCTGCTAGCTTCGACTTCATCACCGTCGACCAGTGATTTGATCCGTGATTTGAATTTATCAAAACAAAAAGCAGAGTTGCTTGCATCACGGTTGCAGGAGTGGAAATATCTTATGACACTCGAACACAAGTCACTGTATACAGAAACAGAAATCAGGCGCTTCTACCGTTCTTCATAAAAGAAGAGCTGTTGTGTTTCTGCGATGACATCAATGGTTTATTTGATGTGATGAATACACCGTACGATCGAAATGAATGGCGTTTATTCATCGATGGTTCAAAATATAGTTTGAAGGCCGCTCTGTGACATAATGGAAATAAAAAACCATCCATTCCGATTGCTCATCAGTACAAACGAAGGAATGCTCCGACACAATGCGTAAAATCTTGGCCAAGATCAAATACAATGAGCAATAAATGGAAAATTTGTGATCTAAAGATTTGAAAATTAATTATATAAATCTGAAACATTAATTGATTTACATATTATTCCAATAGGTGATCGGTCTCTTGATTGGAATGCAATCTGGGTTTAGCAAATTTTGCTGTTTTTTGTGCCTGTGGGATAGCCGGGCAAATGAACATCATTATGTAAGAAAGGATTGGCCAAGTCGTACGAATTATGAGCCAGGAAAATAGAACGTCTCTTCTGCACCCCTTGTGAACCCACAGGACATTTTCCTGCCACCTCTTCACATTAAACGTGGCCTTATAAAGAATTTCATCAAAGCGCTAAACAGGGAAGGACTGGCTTTTCAGTACTTAATCAAGTTGTTTGCCAAATTGTCATACGCAAAAATTAAAGAAGGAATATTTGTCGGACCTGATTTTCGAAAATTAATGGCCGACGGAAACAAAATGTTTAACGCCCGATGAAGCCGCAGTATGGACATCATTTAAAAGTATTGTTCGCAGCTTTCTCGGTAACTGCAAATCCCCGAATTACAAGCAAATAATCAACAATTTGTTGCAAAATTACCGCAAGATTGGAGCTCGAATGTCTCTCAAGATTCATTTTCTGCATTCTCATATCGATTTTTTTCCCTGAAAACTTGGGTGATACGAGCGACGAACAAGGAGAGCGCTTACACCAAGATATGGCGAAAATCGAAAGACGATACCAAGGATTTTGGGATGATGGCATGATGAGCGACTACTGTTGGACTCCAATGCGTGAAACGGATCCCAAACAATACAAACAACTCAGTTCTACCGCTCTTCATTCATTCTTCATTGATTTATCACTTTTAATTGAATAAAATGGCCTTTAATTGTAAAAAAATGATAAAAAAGGATTGGAGATTCGGATTCAGCGCCCCAAATTACCTTACTAACAACTTTTGGTTGCTCAGGTCCAAAACCGTGTATACTTGTGATATTATAAAATGTGTTTTTATATATCGTTATTAGGTTACTTACCTGTTATACTTACATTATAGTTCCTTTCAATGTTGAAATATGTTTATGTTGCTACTTGTGATACATGTAGAACCTGTCAATAGTGATGCACGACGTAAGCTTTGTTTGTTATTAAAAGTTATTTATATTAAAGTATATTATTAAAACTACATAGTGGCTTTTTCTCTACAATGAAGCATTAATATACCCTTCCATTATATCCGAATTTTCTTAAATTCTTATGTTTCCTCAATGCACTTTGTTTCCAGTGTCCTGTGCGGCTATATTCAATGCACTTATCCATCGATTTATCTTCATTGTGTGCGTTACACTTTTCCTTGCGCTTATCTAAAATCTTCGGGTACTCACTTCGCGATGTAGTCTCGACTTTTCCCAAGATTTTGAATTTTTTCCATTACACTCTGCACTGCAGAGCATGGTTTACCAATAATTTTAGCTATTTGGAATAATTATTCCTTTTTCTTTGTGTAGTTTTATTGTTAGTTAACCCGTATCAATGGGTATGTGTTTTCTTTTACGATCCATCCATGATCCATCTTTGCAAATGAATTGAACGCTTATTTTTCGGTACCCGGACCTAGATTTACCGAATTCCTAACATATTTACTTCTCAATAACGGGGAGTAACTGCATTAAACGCAGTGTACGAAGACTTTCGTGACATTCCATTTTATAATATTTATTATATTCTGTTATAGTTTTAAATAATAATTGCTTTCATGTTGAAATTAGTGTTTTCTAACTTTGTTGAAAAGAAGTAAAAATACTGCATCATAATAGGATGTTTAGATTTGATATTCTTTATCATTAGGTAGGTGTACGAACACTTTTGTGTCTGACTGTATAACAAGATATTGCTTTTTTTTGCCGTATTTATTTACTTATTATTAACCTGGGCAAATATGCAGTAACAGCCAGAGGTGTGGCGAGCGCATAAAAGTTTACACATAAAATAGAAGGTAAGAAATAAAGTATAAAACGTGCTGAAACACTTACCGTTTTAAAAGTCTTCCGTGAAATCACAAACTGGGTAACATCTGTTAAATATTTGAATCATTAGGTATGTTTCCACAACTGTTTCAGTCAAGTGAGTACGACATGCGGAATAAATGTTCTTTAATGCCGAAAACGACCGTTCGACATCTAGCGATGTTATATTTGCATATTTAAAATAATCTTTGAAACAACTTAATGCATCTTCACACGCAACTTCACAAATTTGTCTTAGTATAAGTCTTTCTCTAAAACACTTTCAAATTTTCGTATTACACACCAATTTGTTTCGCCTTTTACAGCGCATAACTGTGCGTGAACATCATTCACAATTCGAACAAAATCCACTAGCGACATCGAAACATTTTGTAATTTTTCTATTCCCTCCCCTAGTCCGAAGTAATTGTTGTGAATGGTTTGTAAATCTCTTTTAGCCTGACTATCTTGAAATATTTCCTGGCTTTTCTTGATTGCTGCAGCTTCTGTCGGATTGAATTTTAAAACTACCTTCTTTACTTGATCAAAATATTTGTTGTAGTAAAACGCAGCCTGCAACCATGTTCCCCAACGTGTAACAATCGGCTGTGTTGGTTCAGGTAAATCAGGACACAGTTTGTGAAATAGTCGGACACGTGTCGGGGCCTTTAGAAACACTGCCTTTGTACTAGCAATCAATGCATTTACTAGTGGAAAACATGTAGGAAACGTTTATGCCGCAAGATTTAGAGTATGGATTTTACACGTTACATGTAAGAAGTTACCACTGTGTTCTTTAAGAGATCGGCTCAAAGAACGCATGTTTGCGGCACCATCACTCATAAACATTAAAAGTTGCATAGTTGAAACTTCAAATTTGTTCAATGAGTTCAGCACCACCTTTAAAATCTTATCGGCAGTACAATTTGTAACTCTTTTGAAAGCAAATAAGAAGGAGGATGACGGTCGATGTGGTTCCATTGTACGTACCATTAACCACAGAATATTAACCACAGAATATTTTTGACGATCTGTTGTTTTGTCCACAGACAACCACAGTTTATTATCTTTCAATTCCGTTTTCATTCTTTTTTCTATATGTTCACTGCACTAACTGCGACATTTTTAAAGCAAACATAAGGGTACAATTACGAAATGTTACGACAGCCTACATATACATAGAACTACTCGCATACAGCATCGATTTAGTACTGACGGTGTGAACGCGTGGAATAAATAATCGCCGACTCCGCACCACATATCTACTACACTGACTATTACCGCTGTTTGCCCAGACTACATATTATTTTACATGACAATTGTTTACCTATTTTTAGATGGAATACAATAGATTTTTTATGCTAAAAATGATTGTTGAGTATAAATTTTATTCTACTAGCATTTTAATGCAATATAGGATATTGTTTGTGAAGCATATCATCAAGGTCCACATTATTATTCACTAAATTTATATATGCAAATAATGAAGCGGTTATATGCGTAAGATAATATTGTCACTTAAGTATTGGCAGCTACTTTTTCGCATTGAAACTAGCAAAGCCGGTTTTGTCTAGATTCGTTTGTAAAAATGTTATCAATTTCCAATCGAAACTATTTATATATCCTTAAAATGGCGGATTATACATTTACATGCGAGAAAATGTAAAGGTGCTATGAGTGAAAGGTTGACGACAGTAATAACTTTTATTTTAATTCATTCATTTATGATTTCACCGAGATAACATTTTGGTCATTTGTTATTAACTTCTTATATTCTTAGGTACCAGGCATGCAATACCAACTACATTTTGTGTATTAATTATTTTAATTCAAACTGTATGTATGAATTTGAACATTTTCGAAGAATTCTTCAGTTGCAGATCTTTGTTTTATTTCACTCGTCCCTGTTTTATTAAATGCAGGAAGCTTATTTTTATGTATTCAAGGATAAGTTATATTTCTAGCAAATCTTCTACGATTGTATTCCGTACTTTAGTTAGGTGATCATAGAATACCACTCATTATCTATTCGAAAGTAAATATACTAGGGTCCGTAAGGATTCATTTATAGGCGCGAGTCCCATACATATAGCGAATAATGTTGTCGCTTGTGCTAGGAACGTCCTTGATTCGCTTCGTGCGCTCCCCATCTTATACTTTCATATCGGGCAAACGTTGTAACACTACACGTGGAAAGAATGCCTAGTAACAACGACCAAAAATTAATGCTAATATAGCTCATGGTATTGATGGAATCATTCCCGGCAAATACAATGTTGCGGAGAAAATAGCGCTAACACGAACATGTTACTGCCTATCCTGGGGTCATCAGCGTGGTTCTGAGCACAATTTTCTGCTGTTACAATTGCGTTTGCCTCTCGGTTTATGCTGCTAATCTCCAAAACACCATATGTGATTTTGAATCAATGCATATTGAGTTAATAGGGTGAAAGGGGGTCCCCTATTGTTTTTGGTTGTTTTGTAGCAAACGAAGATCTTTTAAGTGTTATGTTTAAATGAAGTGGGAATTGGGAATTATGTAAAACGTTTAAGAAGATTCACAAACATAGAACATTATTAGTGCAGCAAAGTGAAGCGGGTGATGTCATAGCTTACAACAGTCTAGGCGTTACCACCGAGATTACAATCCACAGCGCTTTTCGGATGACGTCACGCTGTTCAGGTGATATATCGCCATGCACGATATTCGCAAAAGCGGTAAAGGAATCGTTTTTTGAACAATAAAATCTTCACGTTTTTTGTCAAATACAACGGACAGTTAGGGAATTGTGTTGCATCTTTTTTAAGCCTAGGATTTTTTAAACTTACAGTTATAGTTTCACCGGTCTGTAGCTGTTGAAAAATAAATAATATCTTTTTAAAAGAAAAGTCCACTGTCTCACAATGACTCGATTTAATGAAAAATTGAGCGACCGGTTTCGGGACTAGTGTCCCATCCTAAGGCTGGCTGAAAGAATCCAAAGAAACGTTGTAGTAAAAATAAGTTAATAGATATTAACATGACAATGAAGTAATACAATAGTTTAAGTTAATTGTTGTGAAATAATGTGGTTTAAGTAATTTTGTTTGTTTAATTGTGTAAAATTTTTAATTTGTATGTTGAATATATTGTAATAAATAGGTCTGACCATGGTACAAGTAGGAAATGCATATTCAGAACTCATATTTTCATAAAGGCCTCGAAATTTTGGTAGTTAGCTTAGAGACTGCTGTACAATCTGTTGACCCCTCAGTAAGGACCTCTTTGAGAGCTGATGCTATTCATTTACTATAGAACGAGAATAATCTACATAATGATATTAGTAGACCCCTAAGACCTCACAGATCTGGTACTTTTAATTACAAAACATTGAACATGATAAAGAAAAAGATAATAGAGAATGATTTAATAATTACAAAGTGAGACAAAGGCGGCAGTATAGTGATTCTTAATAGAAATGATTACAACACCAAAATCCTTGACTTTATTAACGACAATAATATCTTACCAACCAGCTTATCTATTACATCTTTTATTAACAGGGTCAAGAGAGTTATCAAGTCTTGTAATTACATATCAGATGATAAGTTAAAAAAATTATTGTCACCTGACCATACATTACCACCTAGATTATATAGTCTCTTGAAGCTGCACAAATCGGATGATTTCGATAAGGTTCCCGTGAGACCAATAGTCTCACACACCAACTCACCGGTGTATGCACTTTCAAGATGGTTAAATAACGTCTTAAAAACTATACTTTATGATAGTTTTCCTTTTACTATAAAGAATACTCTCGACTTGACTGAGATAATAACGATTCTATTAGTCTCCTTTGATGTTTCTAACTTGTTCACCAACATACCATCAGTCGAGGTAATACAACTTCTTGTGGACAAACTGGAGTCTGTAGAGTACTCCCCTAATAACAAACGGGAACTTGTTAGTATTGCGATTTGTTTACAGCAAATTTTTTTTCAATATAACAATAAACTATATATGTTACCTAATGGTTTAGCCATGAGTTCCCCAATTTCGCCAATACTTGCAGACTTGTTTATGAATTTTTTTGAGACCCTTTATCTAGTTAATAACAATCCCTTCTGCAAATATACCAAATTTTATGCCAGATATGTCGATGACGTTGTTCTTCGAGATTTCCTTTGTTATATGAATTCTCTGCATAACTCCATAAAGTTTACCTTGAAAGTCGAGAGGGACAGTTGTATTAATTTCTTAGATATCACTATTCGAAAACCTACCGGCAATAAGAAATTAGAATTTGAAATTTAAAAGATCCGCTTATTTAGATTTTACATGTTCTGCCACTGATACAGAAAAACCATGTTTTTTCCTACCGTATATAGGTCCATTTTCTTATATGGTAGCTAACTTATTAAAACAGTATTTCTCTGTTTCCTTAAGAACCTTACACCCTCTACGCGATGCTATGTTGGGAGGACTTTTCTCACTTCGCGAACCATCTAGTTAAAACAAATCGCCAATTAAACATTAACAACAATTTCGAAATATTACATCTAGCCCAGCAAGGAAAACTACTTAAACAACCTAGAATCCCTTGAAATATTGCGAAATATTATGATCTTTTCTTCTTCATTTTCCTACTTGTACCATGGTCAGACCTATTTATTACAATATATTCAACATACAACTAAAAATGTATAAAATTAAACAAACAAAATTACTTAAACCACATTATTTCACATCAATTAACTTAAGCTATTGTATTACTTCATTGTCATGTTAATATCTATTAACCTATTTTTACTACAACGTTTCTTTGGATTGTTTCAGCGAGCCTTAGGATGGGTCACTAGTCCCAAACCCGATCGCTCAATTTTTCATTGAATCGAGTTATTCTGAGACAGTGGACTTTTTTTTCAACCACCTTTAAATATGTACACCTCACACAGAGACGCATTAGATCAAATAATATCTTCTTTTACAAAGTGTAACTCACAAACCCTAGTATACATTGTTGGAAAACAACCGACGCCATAGTACTATAAATAGACCGCCCGAGTCACGCTTTTATCGTTTCAGAAACGGTTTTATCGCTTATACAACACTAGAAAAACGTTACAGGTATCACCAACAAAGTACGGAAATATTACACAGTATTTTTCTTAATAAAACCAATATAATTTGGATAAATTAATTGAAAACATAAGAGACGGTCTGAACGTGTAAATGTTAAAACGATAAATATGGTTGATCGTTTACCTAAACCAATAAACGTTATAGCCTGCTGACGTCACAACAGATAGGCCTTGTTATACCGGGGGTAACGGTCTAGGTCAGTGTAATGAGGCTAATGACCTAAAAATAGCACAACGTAATGTTATCCCTACAATAATAGTGTTAAAATTCAAGTAATGAATACTATTTTCATACTACACATCTTTTATTAGCAAAAATTGCTTTATGTAGGTTTATTTTTAACATCAAACTTCAAACATGTTACAATAATTACAAATATAGCAACTGGCGATAAAATTTGTTCTCTTTAAGTTTAATGTAAACATATTACACGAGGAGATAAACTTGAACAAAGCGATAGTTCCATTGACATTTTATTTGCAGTGATAAGAAACTAATGATGCGCGTGTGCGATTTTTTTTCTGATAGAAAATTATTTCTAATTGTTGTTAGAAACGAAAACTGCATCTTTAAATTATTAGCAAGGAATCTCTGGCCAGTTAGGTTTGTTAAAGCCAGCCACTAATTGCAGGAAACTTCACCCCCTGGCGTCAACCTATCTTGTTGCCTTTGTCCTGACCTACGTAAGTAAGACCTTGCGCTGTTAGAACGCTTAAATACGATAGCGTTAGTTACGAAAATGAACTTAGAGGTATCAGGCGAGAAATTATTACAAAATTGATTAAAGTTAGCTGTATCCCAGCTTGGGCTTTTAATCTCCTTACTTGAAAATAAGGAAATAAACTTAATTAGAATTTAAAACAACCACCGTAGATAGGAAATACTTTAATTGGTAGCAGTTTACGTCTAATTATTGCGCTTAGATACAAGTTTACCTGTGATATATACTGAAATAATTTATTAAAATGGGAATATAAATTAAAATGAAAGAAGATATTTAATTAATATTTTTTTGAATAACATCTTGTATAAAACAGCACGTAATTGGTGCTGGGTATATAATTAAGAATATTTTCTACTCATGGATTCAAGACGTGCCCAGTGTTCTTGAGGAATACCTTCTTCGGCAAATACTGCTTCTTCAAAAAGCTTATCCGAAATACTAATTTGTTTTTGTCGTAAAATTTAACTATAACTATGGTAAATTCTTCTAACTAGAAGATGCATAAAGTTTGACTGGTAGAATCATTTCTTATGATTCTGATGGTCTAAGGTGATCCCCAAAATGTAAGCAACTGCAAACTGATATGTTGACAAAGGTGATTGAAGCTGTAGTAAAGAAAAGAAATTGTGAATTTCCTAGAAAAATATGACATGAGTGAGCATCAGTATAGTTTTCGAGCAAAGGAGTCTACTATCTATGCTACATCCGACTCTCGTTTCTCGAGAGTCTGAAGTGCCACAGCAGTTTCTTTTGACTCCTGAACTATTCATCCTTTACACCCACGTTAATCCTAAAGAGTCCACACATAGAACTCTCGGTCTTCGCGGATGACACCGCGATTTATACATATTGCAGAGATGAAGGAATGCTGATAAGACTCCAAAATGCACTCGACGATTTGATGAGGTGGCTGACTGTAAATTGAGAGTGAACAGTGAATAGTGATAAAAGTCTTATTGTCAAAACACACTTCAGAGGGATCCTGACATATAGGGCATTAACCTGAGCTACAGCGGCACCCTATCACCTCAAGAAGTTGGAAGTTCTGCAAAGTAAAATGCCGAGACAGATTACTGGAGCACCCTGATTTGTGAGAAACTCTCACCTACAGACGGACCTTCAGATACCCATCTTGCGTGATCATCTACGCGAACTGGCCAGAGAGACATTAGCAAGAGCCTGAAAGCAGCAAGCCACCTGTTGGCAAGAGAAAAGTTGTAGAAATGAGGACACACAACACACATTTCTAGCAGAGAGAACTATCTACATCTACAGAAAAGCTAGGAGACCCCGGTCTAGCTTCAGTAGGAGTAGAAGATAAGCAAGGTTATTAGGATATTGTAGGTTCACTCACAGTTCTATGGATGAAGGGAAGCGTGTTGTTGGTGGAGCTTTCCCCAAATTTGTGAGGTTGAAGTTATAAGCTCTTGGTTTTAGATAATGTTGCTTATAGTAGTTGATGTTGTATCTGATACACAAAAAATTAAGAATGATCAAAATATGATCTGCATCTAGGAATATCACAAGGTTCGTCCACACTGCTTGGATTGTTCCTAAATTAAGTTTAAGATTCCATTAAGATGCAGAAAGTAAGTCATGTTTGTATTGAGATGAGTTGCACGTTTTGGGTAATATTACATCTCAACAACACGCTAAGCCAAAAGGCTTTATTAACTTCCTCAAACCTGAAATGACAGTTTTCATATTACAGTATTTAAACTTTGGAAATTTTATTAGTTTTTGACTTGCAAATTATAGTTATACGTGATTTTTTTCTCGGAAAACTGCAATTTCAAATAGCAATAGTGTTATATATTGAAAACAATGTCGAAATCTAAAAGGATTTAATTTGAGACAATGGTAGTAGCAAGGACTGTAAGGTACTATGGCAAATAACACTAAAGTTCGATCATACGGTTTATAATGAGGATCCACGAATCCTCGAAACAGCTGTTCCGGACTAATTAATTAATAACTTGTATGGAGCGGAGTGTACCGATTGATTGATTGATTTTCCTGCCAAAGCAGGGCTGGTCTTTACATCCCTAACACTGAAGCTTAGTAGCTTATTGTATTATTCCTGCTTCGGTTTTGTTTTACTTGAACAGGTTAGTTCCCTCGATCTGGTTTAAGAGCCTAGGTAGTAAATCTTTCTCCATTGGTAGATCAATTGCACTTTGCATAGCGAATCTGCGTTGAGCTGCGCTGCACATTCGAAAATAATATGAGGGGCTGTTTCCTCCTTCTCATTGCAAAGTCTACATAAGGGCTCATCTTTGTAGATACCCATCTTATGCAAGTGGCCTCTCAAACAGCCATATCCTGTTAGTAGACATGTTACTGCCCTAAGCTGTATCTTGCTTAATTCAAGCAGGTCAGCTGTCAGATGTTGCGACGGTCTCCCCGTCATCCGTTTGCTGTGCTTTTGTCCAGCTGAATGTTTCCAATTTAATTGGTGTTGTGTTATGATCTACTCATTAATTGCACCACGCACTGCATTCTAGGTAATACCTAGACCCGGTTCGGGGCCTATATAATTCATTTTTGAACCTTCCCTCGCTAGCTGGTCTGCAATTACATTGCCCGCTATGCCCCTGTGCCCTGGCACCCACACCAGTGTGACCTTGTGTTTAGACTGAGCCATTAGGGTTTGCCGGCACTCCCATACTAGTTTGGAGGTTATATGATAAGATGCTAGTGCCTTTAAGGCTGCCTGACTGTCAGAGAGAATGCAAATCGTCTCACCCTGCGGTCGCCGACGCAGACTCTCCCGCGCGCAGGTTTGTATAGCATATATTTCTGTTTGAAATACCGTGGTGTATCGCCCAAGTGATACACATACTTTGTATCCCTGGTTTTCCTCATATACACCAACGCCAGAAGTAGTGCCCGTTTTGGACCCATCTGTGTACCAGACTAGGGTTTTCGGTTTTCTCCCCTCTCCATCCCTCCATTCTTCCCAATTCAAGCAAACTTTGAAAGGTTTGTCATAGGAGATTGTTGTATCACTACCCATATCATAGATAGGGTTTCTTACTACTGCTTCTATTCTGTTGTGCCCAGATCCACTGTGGGATCTGCAGTTGCTAGTATTTTTCAGTCTGTATGCACCCATTCTGGCTTCTCCCTTGATATAAATCTCAAGAGGAGGTAGGTTTAGCATGGTTTCCATAGCAGCTGTTGGAGTGCTTTTAATATCTCCTGTTATACATAGACATGCCAATCTCTGAAGTGTACCGATACTTTAGTGTTATTTAATTTGGGATATTTTTAAAAGCATAACCACCCTTAAATACAGTTGTTTAACTACGTTGTTAGTACTGATAATGTGTAAAAACATAAAGAAACTATTTTAACCGCATCATTATAAAATATTTATCAAAACATTGTAAGGTTAGCGGATACATCTATGTTCCTTATCTCTGTTAAAATGCTATTATGTATTTTTAGATTTATCTATGCACTGGAAAATAAACTCAAAACCTAAATAAATATCAACTAAACATGAATCACACTGTCTAATATTTAAATATGCGTCATTCTTACACAATTCCCAGACACACATACAATTTAGTATATGGTGTGTAACAGAATGGATCTAATCTAATGTCTATATTGCTTGTATTTTTGCAATATTTAGAAAATGCACGGTATACATCCTCGGTTATTCCCGCGGGGTCGGAAAATTGTGTCTTTGTGAATGGAGATTTTTCAAAACTGTTTTTTTTTCTTCTTTGATTGTGGGCATGGATTATATTGAAACCTATAGTACAACTGTCTCATAAGTTCGTAGCTACCCAAAGTTGTATTTTTTTGAATGGAGCATGCTAGATATTACTGAATTTTTGTACTCTTCGTTTAATTCTGAGGCAAAATGTAAGAAGGTACTATTGTCCTAAAACTAAAAGTTTCTGAGTTATTAGAGTTTTTTTTTTTTAGAAAATAACGTCTTTGTAGTCTAAAATCTGTAATTTTTTTCGCTATAGCGACTTTTGAAACTGAACTACTGTCAATGTTTATTTTATCAGTGGACAATGACCGAGAAATTGGAATAATTGGTGAATATTATGGCATTAATAATAATTGTGTTCACAACAACAATAAAAGAAAACACATTGAGATGGCATAATCATCTTTGCAGAATGCCCAACACAAGATTGGCAAAGAGAATATGGAAACTGAGTATACAAAAGATGTCGAAAGGAAAGCCACGCAGGAAATGGAACGATGAAGTTAACGACTACTTAGCAAAGATGGGGCTGGACAGAAAAAGAGATAAAGAGCTAACTCGAGATAGGACAGGTTGGAAACTAGTTCAAGGATAGAGCTGCAAAAACATCACCTCGACACCGTCATTGGGCGCTAGAAGAGGTTGTCATTGGGCGCTAGAAGAGGTTTAGATTATGAATGAATGAATGTGTTCACAACAAAATTCGAATTCAGAAGTGGAAGTGAATAGTCTTGCATTTGAACATCTCTTGAAATAACTTTTTTTGGTTAGCACTTTATTTCTTATACTTATTGCAAGTTATGTATTTATTATATGTATATCTGTTAGTATTTACCAATAAATTTGGTTTCGTTGAATGAACCAGGTTTTTTTTTTCTGTAAGGATGTTAAGGCACACACCCATTAGCCACCAACGCCAAGAGATTAGTAACTAATAAAACAAATCAACTGCCACGGCAACAGAGTGTAGTGTTCTAGTTTACAACTTCGAACGTCATTTGGAAGCACGTATAGTTCAATGTGAAATTCCTTCTAGCGGCTATTAGCTCCTTTTCGATAGCTCCTACTCCTCCCCGAGCCTCCGATCTTTGGAGCGGGAAGTTTTTTTAACTCCAACCAACGACAAACGTGGGGTAACAGGGAAGAAACTCCTCTTCAGCTCAATTTCTTCATTTCGTAAATTTTCAAAATTAATGGAATATGTTTCTACAAAAAGTAACAGCGTAAATTTAGGGGTATTTCTAGCATAATTTCGTAAATTATCTATCGTAAAGTTATTGTCTAGAACGTCAGTAAGTTTTGTTATTATTGGGTTGTCAGTGGAGTTTTGTAGCTCAGAGTGGTATAATTTCAGTTCGTTTAGTCGCGCCACTATATGTGTTCCATCATGTTATTTTTATAAATAGGTTTATTCATAAAAAATTCATCGTTAAATTGTATTTGGAAGGGATTTACCAAAATTTGCTGTGGATAAAACAATCGCCATCGCGATTGAAATAAAGGAGTAGTAGGACGCCGATTAAATTTCCATCGAGGTAACACGTGTCTGACTGTGTTCCAAGTTTCAAATTGTTTATATTTCAAAACGTACTAATAATTCAAGGTAGCAGTGAAAGTTAGTTTTAATTTTCGTTAAAATCTCATTAGTTGATTTTAAAATTCGTTTAAATTGCCGAAAAAGTGTTTTAGAACACTTCCGGACCCTCAGTTCATATAGTTAAATAAATTAATTTTGGAAAAGTTAAATTTTTTCAACAATTTCCCACTTTCAATCATTTCAAATTTGGCGCCCAACGTGGGACCAAATTATAGTTGGTTAGTAACTAATAAGACAAAACTGCCTCGTCGGCAGAGATAATGTTGTTTAATTTATTTTGAGATTACAATGGAAGATCCTCTAGAATGCCAATCATAGCTTTAAATTCTGATATCTGTTTGCCTAATGAACTTCACAATGCTCCTGTATAAGACTATATTGTTCGTAAAAATCTGAATTATGTTTGTAGGTAGTTGGATTTGATGTTTGATAAGATCTTTTATAAACTGCTGTCTTGGGAGCTCGGACTTCGGATATTGAAGTATTAACTGGTTGATATCTGCCGTCTCTTTACCACAATCGCAATAGGGATCTGATTTTAGATGGATTCTATGTAAATGTGCTGGAAACTGACCAAGTCCAAACTTCAATCTTGCTATTGTAGAGTGAAACAATCTCGATATACTTTGATTTTTGTACCATTACTTGCACTTGATAGTCGAATAAAGTAATACTGCGTCGGCATCTCTACATTACTTCTTCTTCCAGCAAACGGTCCACTCTTCTCACACCAATTTATTTGTAACGATGTTCATTACGTCCTTCTAATGCACTTTGACCTTATTACCAAGTCCATCCGCTATTGTCCGCCTTACCATAGTGTCTACTGCTGTTTCTTGAGGATCAGATAGTCCTTCCATGTGTTTTTGATCGTAGGGTGACCATTAATATCTTTAACAAGAAAAAAACCATTTTGAAAAATCTTCGTTCACACAGGCAGAATCTTCCGAGCCCGTGGAGGCGATTCACCCTGTATATGTAGGTATACTAACGCATATATTATGCATAATGAAAGAAAGTCATATTTCATGTAGAAATAAGTCTTAAGTTAGACTCGACATGATATATGGCCCTTTTTTTTCGAATAAACATCTTTTGACGTTTCAAAATTAACGATAACAAATGATTTTTTGGTTCCCAAAAATGTATGTTTTTGACGGGAGAAAATATATGGAAATATATTGCGTGCAGCCTATCCAATCAGTTTGCTATAAAACCTCCAAATCAAATTTAATTAAGTGAATGCCTTACGTCAAGGGAAAACTGCAAAATTTCTCCACATAAAGGGTATATATACTTCTGCACTCGTTTATATCAACAACCTATTTTCATAATTCATGTCAACTTCTTCCGGGATATGTTTTACAATAGCAAATACCGTAATATATCTTGGATGTGACAGGGGTATTGAGTGGAATTTTGTTTTGATATGGATTTCCAATGTATGCCAGCTCTAATACCGATATTACCGCATGCAGGAACTCGTTCGATAAATCTTTAGGGCTCAAATCGAAATATACGCACCCAATTATTATAGATATACCGATACAGAAACCTTTATTTGAACATCTATTTTCCGAGAGAGCGATATTATGCGACGGGAATACTATGTAGATGATGGCTATTGATCCATACGAGCCAGTTAGTTTTAATTAACTTTAAAGGATAAAGTTACTTATCTAAAAACAAGATGAAGACGGTTTTGACTTATCTTTAATGGATTTTGATCACTAGATAGGGAATCTGATCCCAATTTACCGAAATTACCTTGAAGCCATAGTAGGTGACTACATCATGATTTGGGGTTGTTTGTTTCCCTTTGTACGGTGTAGGTCCAATTCACTGAATTCAAGGAATTATGGACCAAGACATTAATATTTTAGAAGCTATTATGCTACCTTATGGGGAGACTTCGACCCAGAATACACAGCTCGGACACGAAGAGATTGGCTTACTTCTAATACTGTTTGCTCTGTCTTCAGGCAGTCCAGTCTTAACCTTATTGAATGATGGAATGGTGTAAAACGAATTTGGGGCAAAAAGAGGCGGTTGCTTGGGATGAAATTGCCCCCGTCTTATAGAATCTATACACCAAATACTATGCGCGGCAAAATTATGGACTAAATTCATTAAATTGTAAGCAATTTATTTTTCGAAGAAATGCTCGGACTGGTCAATTTTATGTTTCAAAAATAAACATTTATGCATTAATTTTAATCGTTTAATTGTCTATGATACCATCAAAATTTTATTTTTTTGTGTGGTGCCGGCCCAACGGGGTGTACAAGCTTTTTTGTCGTAACCTCAGAAGCCTTTAGGGTGTAAATTGTGTGTGTACCATACCTCACATAACATTTTTGAATACAAGTCATTTGAAGAGTGGAAAACATAAGTTTTATTCATAACAAAAAGCAATGTTATTCAAGAAGTGAAATGATTGTTTCCTTTAAATCAAATGTTCGAAATGCTATTTACCTGTCCATAAATTTTACTACTAACAAAAAGCCTAGCAAAAAGTAAATCAGTCGGAATAATCAGTTTTATATACTGTCATATGTAAAATAAACGATTTTGTTGGAAGTTAATTACGTATGGATGATTTAAGTGAAACTCAACGCATAGAAATTTGAATTCTTGTCGGATGCGGTGATGAAACCAGAACTCAAGCAAGAGGTGTGCAATTTGTTTAGTGCGAAATATCCAGATAGAAATATCACAATGAATAAAATCGGGAGAATATTTAGAAAAACTTCAAATGCCGGGCGTCCTACAAAATAAATCTATCCATAAATTTGCTTATTGTCAAGAGGCCGGTGGATGGCATTTCGAACATTTGATTTAAAGGAAACAATCCATGTTATTAATAAAATTTGTTTTCCGCTTTTTAAATAACTTATTCGAAAATTTTGTTATGTGAGGTATGAAAATATTGATGGTATCATTTAGACAATTAAATGATGTATTAAAATTTAAAAAAAAATGTTGTCATTTAAAAAAATTGACGTAAGAAGAATACCAGAAGCGGGACAAACATAAAATTGATGCAAAAATATTTATTCTTAGGAAATAAGATTCACCTGTCCGAGCATTTCTTCGAAAAACAGATTGCTTCAAATTTTATGAATTTATTCCAGAGTTTTGTCGCGAAGTATGTCGTACGTCGAAGTATGTTGTATCCCCAACATAAATGTTTTCGGACACTCTTGTTTTCGAGAAATGTTGATATCGTAAATTTAAACTTGGGCTTGTTTGTGGAATCTTTTCTTTAGAAAATTTGCGTTGGTACCAGCCGCACTAAAGCATTTTGGATTAGAACTAGTTTAAAGTTTTTATTGATGTTTACATAGAATCCAGTTAAAAAAAATACAACTTTTGTCAACGTAGACTGATCTTACAACTTTGTCATTTCACATTTATCCTCAGTAGCACTTCTTATCCAATTTAACTTTCTCATTCATTATTCCAAAGGCAAGGACTCATCTTTTCTCTCGCATTTCCTTTCGTCAGTTTCTTGGCTCTCTTAATGCAATAGAAACTAATTACGCGACAGTGTGGAAAGAAGATTTAATGCCCGAGCTAAGTCATTTTTATTAGCTGGTAAACATCTGGCGAGCTAAACAATATCCTCCTAATTATTTCCTTAGCTCTTCTTTTCGCATCTTGCCACTTATTCGGCCTTTTTCTTGCCTCTTCTTTCGGGAAATTTGCAGCGGTATCGGCCCTCTTGATCAATTCGGATTATTTTTAGTGTTTGGATTTTGCAGGATTTTCGCGGAAAATTAGACGTGGCTGCAGCGTGCGTTGGATTTACCACCTCCTTTTAGAAAAATTCAATTACGGTAATCTGATTATTTAGCGGGTTCGTATCAATCTAAGAATTTAATTAGCAAAAAATAGAATTTTTGCGGTTGCTTGTCGTGGAAAAACTGCCTCTGTTATTGATCTAAAAAGGAAAATGGTTGGATACGGGATCTCCGGTGCCGTGTCAGCGTGAAATGCCAAACGCAAAATGAAGTTAGGTGTTCTAGTATAGAATCGGTCTCTTTGCAAACGGAATTTTGTTCGTATTTGTTGGATTTCTATTAGCAAATCCCAGTTGTTTTTGGCTGTAAAAAGATGACAAAAAACATGTACCTGTATTGATAAATTTGAATGTGTTCAAAAATTCGTAAATGTGTTAAAAGCGAGCTAAATTATATTTTGAAGTTGTTTAAACAACCAGCTACAGCTAGTGAGTATTTTCTCGAAATTGAAAAAATCTAAAGCAAATATTCAAAATGCGTAACATTAACTGACAGACAATGACCAAAATGAAATAAGCCAAACATATCAAAAGGAGATGACTAAAGAAATAATGAAAATACAAAACATTATAAATGAGGACATAAATGGAAGCTGGAATACATTTAAAGATCTGCCAAAAATACCGTACCATAAGACTAAGAATTATAAGAAAAGTACAGAAGAGAAGAAGACATTGTGGAAAAAGTATTTACAAATTAGGGATGCAATAGACCACCAAAGCTGCAAATACCAAAGGACCTATAAATTAAAAAATCCCTAATGCAAAACAAAATTCTTGGCATGAATTTAGCAAATTAATGGAAACGAATTGTAAAGAAAATCAAAAAATGTTCTACCGAGTAATAAAAAACCTAAAAAGGTATTGCAACAAATTAAAACAAAAATAAAAAATTCCTTCTGAAAGAAAATCAAATAAATCGGTGGACAATATACTTCGAAGACTTGCTTAATCCAGATAAAATTACACGAACAAGAAGAAACAGCATTAGCTTAAGCAAAGCAAAGCCTACCTTGTCAGTTCTGGTTGTTTATTGATAATAGTCGTTTTTTTTTTTTAATAACTCGGAAACGAGGGAATTCATCTATAGTAAGTAATAGGAAGTAACCAAAAAATAAATGCTAATATAGCTCATGGTATTGGTGGAATCATTCCCGGCAAAAACAATGTAGCAGAGAAAATAGCGCTAACACATGGACATGTTTCTGCCTACTCGGCGTCATCAGCATGGTTCTGAGCACAATCTTCTGCTGCTAATCATTGCGTTTGCCTCTCAGTTTATGTTGCTAATCTCCAAAACAGCACTGAATATGTCTTTCGGCGATACCTATCGCCAAGAAACACAGTCACGCCGTCCCAGAGGGTACCATGACAAACCGGAGTGTAGATGTCCACCACCTATCGGGCAGCTCCTGGGCTGCCAAACGCAAGGGGGCGTTGTGCCTAGGCACAGCGACATCTATACGTGCGAATGATTCCTCAGGCTTACCATGATGTATAGAAATACACGTGGAAAGAATGCCTAATAACAATAACCAAAAAATAAATGCTAATATAGCTCATGGTATTGGTGGAATCATTCCCGGCAAAAACAAGGTAGCAGAGAAAATAGCGCTAACACATGGACATGTTACTGCCTACTCGGCGTCATCAGCATGGTTCTGAGCACAATCTTCTGCTGCTAATCGTTGCGTTTGCCTCTTGTGTGATTTTTTTTGTTAAATATGTTGAGCAATAAAGAGGAATTTATGTTGCCAATAATAATCTCAAAATTGGTTTACATGCGGATAATACCGAACAGAAAATATTGGTGTTTGAGTTAAAGTTTGCGTTTGTCAAATGTTTCAGAAAAAATTGAATATCTTAAAGATGATACGTCCTACATCTCTGATATTGTATATCGTTGGACTTGTTTTTGAAAGATGTGTTTAAAGGATCCATAACATGCAGGGCTATACCATTTGAAATAAGAAAGTTATTCGTTTCCGGTTTAATGAAGTTGAGGAAATACATCATTATCCATAATATCGCCCACCAAAATGTCAAAAAGATACTTTAATTATTTCCAGTGATACTTTTAATAGACCATTGTCGTGAATGATTTTGAATGTTGCCTCCTTTTCGTAGCTACAACTCCAAGAAAATGGTTTAATGTCTTGAAAATGAATTTACGTGCCCAGGAGCACAATATTTTAGTAGAAATAAATTGCGAACATTTTATTTGAAAGACGATAGGTAAGTACATATCATGTTAGCTGTACTTAGTCATTTGATGCTTCCTATTGGGTAACTAAGCGAAGATGCATTGTATCAGAAAGATGATCAGAATCCAAACCAATGAGGACTTTGGGAAAGAATTGAACAGTTGAGTATATATTGCTTGAATTTATTACTGCGAAAACGAGTTTCGACAAATAAGTCGTTATACAAGGACCACTTTTCGCGAACAACTCGAGTTACGCAAGAGAAAAAAGCAATAAAAACAACGTTCCTTCTTAATTGCTTTCGCCAAATCTAGCAAAAGCGATTATTGATTCGACATCCGATTCAATTTGCAAAAACGATATTCCAGTTCGACCCGAGAGTATCCAAACTGCTCTTGACATCCCCTGCTTCGAAGAAATATTCCTTTTCCTTTCGTTGAATAGGCGTTTACGGACCGTTATCAATATTATTGCGACGGACAGTTGATTACTTCTAAACGAGATTATCTGTGGTTTGTAATTTTATCGTTCGAACTCGTTGTCTGGTTAAGTTACTTTAGAAATGCGTAGAATGAGAATTTGTTTGTTCTAAATGGAAATGCAAAAATATATAGGAAGGAATCTTTATATTTGCGATAAGAAAAATAGGTTTGTTTTTCAAGTTATGTGGACGAAAACATTGCGCAATATGCATATTTTGGTTTCTGTCGGTAAATTATGAAAATCTGTAATATCCTTGTCCCGAGCACACCGCTCAACGGATCAAGGAATGTTTGATATTTAACGTGGGAAAGCAGCTTCGTACACCTCCACAATCGCCGGACATGAATCCCATAGAGCACCTATGGGAAGAACTGGAACGAAGAATAAGAAAATATGATCCGCAACAAAGAGCAGCTTCAAATCGCCTTACAACAAGAATGGAACTCCATTGATCCCACAGTAACGAACAAATTAGTTGAAAGTATGAAGAGACCCATGTTAGCAGTTATAAGAGCAAAGGCTGGATCAACAAGTTACTAAACTTTGTAAATGGAGTTACTATTCTAATAATAATTCCGGATTTGCTAAGTGTATGGAGATTTTTTTGAGATTGGAATTGTACCCACTTTTGTTCTGTTTTTTAATGTAATATTACTTGTACAATAAAAATTATCTTTTTATGGTATCTTGTTCATTTGTATTCTAATATACTGTTCACTAACAATTTTCTGCAATAAATAGGATTGCACTATTTTTTTAAGCACTCAAATCAAAATGGTGATAGGTATATGGAGACTTTTTTGAGTCAGTGTATGTAGATTGCTACGTGCGATTTAGGATTCTCTACATTTCCACCAAGTTTCATTAAAATCCAAATTTGACGCGAGGGAATCTTGCAACAATAGGACAATAATCTCAATAATTCTCGAAATAACTCACATCCTAAGAATATCGTTACAATTTCTACTTCGTAATATAATTGCGAACAGATGTCGTAAACCAGAATTAACTCCTACACTAGCACGTTCATGTTTGCGAATACCAAACAAAGTTATTATGTTACTGGCAACTGGCAAGCATAGCAAAAGAAAAAAGGCGACGAAGAGAAAGTACGAGATATAATTAAGAGCTAAATAGATTGAAATTTTTAAAACGCCTTCGTTTAAAGTTTCTGGCGTAGGCAAAATGCGATGGCGAGCAATCACGGTTCGAGGACAATGCGTAGCAGATGTAAACATCTGTAGCGGCCGTATCGTGGCCTCGCCACGGGAGTCCACTTCATCACTTCCACAAAACAATATCGGGCTTATGCGCTGGATGAGTCATCAAGGAGAAGTTTTGTTTACTATATTCGATATCAAGAGAATCGTAATAAGAAACGATGCGTTTATGCATAGGGCAACAAGATAAACTTATAGTAAACAAATCCGAACTGCTACGCCTATCTTTATGAATCCTTACTGAACGATGAGCGCGTATAGCATTTTGGGGTCATTCACCGACCGCAAGGCAAAAGCAAAACAATATTCGTCCATCCATCGGCAATGCTCACAGATTATCGAAAATACGCTTTATTCCTAATTGAAAAGATGTTTTATTTGGACAAAACGAACATGTGTGCACATTTATACAACTCAGTGGTATTAACTGTGAAAGTTACTTGAACGCAATTTGTGGTAATGGTAAAACTGTGCAGTAAAATCTTATATCCACAGAAATGTTTGATAAAAGCAGTTACAAGCTAAAAACATATTTTTGTAATTAAAGACAAGTTTCAATTGAATCACAATTGCAAACGTTTCGTCACACCGCATCAATGGATTTAGACAAACTAGGGCTATCCAACAAAAAAGTTAGGTTAAATATATGTAGTCAAACAAAAGTTTTCGGTATAAAAAAATGTCAATGTTAATTTTTTTTTTATTTTTAAATTGTTAGAGCAAAGATTTTCTTGTTAAATAAACAAGAACGTCATATTGTTGAGTTAACTAAATCAAGAGCTTACCACAACAATTCTTCTGTTTCTCTTGCATCTGTAGGCTAACCTATTTGTGAAAATATTCTAAATTTCACTAAGCCGAATTTCCTTTTGAAACTATGTGATCGTTGGATTGAAATAAAAACGTAAGCAAAATTGTTTTTTGACTGATATCAGCTATAAAGCTTTAATAATGATGAGTAAAGCTGGCCACGAGCGGTACCGCGCAGTAGCGTAGAGTCGACCAGGCCTAGCGTTCCACTAGAGTTATTCTGCTAATAGAGATGTTTGCTGCCGCAAATAATTTCGCTCATCTTTTAAATAAAAATTAAATAACACGTGCTCAAACACTTACCATTTTAAGAGTCCTCCGTGAAATCACAAAGTGAATAATGTCTGTTAAATATCTGCAACATTAGATATGTTTCAACTGTTGTTTCGGCAAAACTAGTACGGCATGAGGAAAAAATGCGTTTATATGCAGAGAATGAACGTTCTACATCTAGTGACGTAATATTTGCGTAAGTAAAATAATCTTTCAAATAACTTAACGATTCTGTTGACGCACCTTCACAAATGTGTCTCAATGTGCCAAAATCAGAATTTTTCTCAAAAACACTTTCAAATTTTTCTAGAACAGAAACATTTTTTGCGTCTTCAATCGCGCATAGCTGTGCGTGAACATGTTGCACTATTTGTAGAGATTCTTCTAACGACACCGCAGGATTTTGTAATTTTTCTATTGCATCTGCTAGCCCGAAATAATTGTCGTGAATGATTTTTAAATCCATTTTAACCTGACTATCTTGAAATTTCGACTGGCTTTTCTGGATAGCGGCAGCTTTCTTTGTATCGAATTGTAAAACCACGTTCTTAATATCGTCAAAATATTTATGATAATAAAACACGGCCTGCAACCATGTTCCCCAACGAGTTAGAATAGGTTCTGGTGGCTCTGGTATACGGGGGCACAGTCTGTGAAATTCGCGAATACGTTTCGGTGATTTGACAAATACTGCTTTGGTATGCGCTATTAAGATGTCTACCTCAGGATAACATTTTCTGATACTATCCGCCACAAGATTGAGAGCATGAATTTTACACGTAATGTGTAACAAATTAGCAGAATGCTTTTTAAGAGACCGGCCTACAGAAAGCATGTTTGCGGCACCATCACTCACTAACATCAAGAGTTGGTTTGTTGAAAGTTCAAACTTGTCCAATGTATTTAACACTAACTTTGAAATTACTTCGGCAGTACACTGTTGTATTCGTTTGGTGACTAATAGAATTGAAGGTGCCGATTGATGAGGTTCCAATTTGCGTGCCATTACATTAAGAACAGAATGTTTCTTCCGATCTGTTGTTTCGTCGACACATAACCACAATTTTTGATCTTTCAACTCCGATTTTATTTTTTGTTCAATATGTTCGCGCGCAGATGACACAATTCTTCGTAACGATGTTCGACTTGGTAATTTGCACTCCGAATAGTTATTCCAAAAGCAGATAAATGGTTCCTTGTCTAGTAAATTAAACGGTATATTACATGCGATAAACGTAACGCATAAATTAAATATAAATTTTTCATTGTCTCGTGCGCAATTTCTTTTTGAGACATGCTTTTCACTATTTACGTGTCGTAGACAATGTTGTCTGGACCAACACATTAACGGGATTTTACAGATTACACATTTAATTTTAGCACCTTCATATATTGAGTCTGGAATTTCTGCAATAAATTTTCGAAGTTGTCCGACCGCGGTCGTTTTGCTGACGAAATCATAATTTTTCTAGGACAGATAAACAATTGCGCAAATGACCGGCAGCGAAAATGTCCGTACTGCTCCGCAGACGAAGTAATACTACCGTTCCTCTCGGTCCGAACTGATTCTACGCCGATGCGCGGTACCGCTCGTGGCCAGCGTTAATGATGAGTTATTTAAAGTAGCATAGCGATTTTGATTGCCTCAAATAAAACCTTTTGTTAAGAGCGCTGCTAATAAACAACGTATTGTTAAATTAACAAAATAATCAAATATTTTTACTTAGCTATAAAATTTTGAATGTAACTTTTTTTTTGTAATAAAATGAGTTTTGTTAAATTTTCTTTTTTCGGTGCACAGTTGCATATTATTTTGAAGCAATGTTTTTTATATGTTAGTGAATAGATAAATCATCGCGTTCTCTCAGGAAAGAATCGATAAACAAAAATTAGTGAGACCTTATAATTATAATATTTCAAGCATTCGTCTGAATTTTTTTAATTATTATTTATCAAATACTAAAGAATTGCCTACAACGAATAATGTTCTGTACTCACAGTCGATTGCTATCTTCAGTGTTTTATTTTTTCCTCTTGGTTTTTTTGTTACTTTCATTGCTTGCGTTTTTGTTAAATTTGTATTCAGTCCATATTTGTTTATGTTATTTCATATTTCTAGATTGTACTTTAATTTTTTTTCCGAGTCCTCCATTAAAACTATGTCGTATGCGAAAACCCAGATTATTTCATGTATTGCATTTATAAACAGCACCGGACTCAGACTTCCTCCTTATTTCACGCCTCCTGTGATAATAAACATTTTTGATATTTTGTGTTCGTATTTAATTCCTTATTTTCTTGTGTATACCTTTAACTACTTCTATTGGTTCTTTATAATTAGAAAATGCTAGCGAAATTTCGATTTTCTCGACTCCTGCCGTCGAAAAGATCTTTTTTAATAAGAATATGGAGTTTAAAACTAGTGCTGGTATTGCAATAATCAAATTAGAATAGTGTTTTGTTTAATAGTACTTTAATTCAATTACATTACTGGGGTGGACTGTATATTTGGTGTGACCGCTGGCGCGGCTAGAAAGCAGCTTGTGTTAAAAAAAGGTATACATGCAGTTTTGTTCGTATAACTAAATAAATCAAGTCCTTGTCACTTCTAGTTGTACGTCACATAAATTACCCTAGTCATAAACTTGTCAGCCCGTTGAGAATAGGTCCTTTTTAACGACCACCCTTAAGAAGATAATATATTGGTTCTAACACAGAAGTGATTTATATAGATACATATTGTTATGTTACGTTCAACGTTGTATTTACGACGACAACTTCTCTCGGTTGTCACTTCGGTATTGAAGCAAATGTCAGGCTGGCCACTCGTTGGCAACCAAATATCCCTCTTGCCGGGATAATGGGAAATTTCTTCGGTACCGTCCCACCTCAGCCAACCGTCCTTGAGGCGAGGACGGTAGAATTTAATTATAAGTCCAGATAATGACGAGTGTGGGGTATCATGGACAAATCTACTCGTTTATTAAGTTTTCTATTCAATTATTTCTTCCAAATTAATGTAAAAATCGTCTGGAATAAGCAGCAACGTAAAGTGCAAAGCACAACAGATAATATTTCATCAATTAAATCTTTATCTGAAAGATTTCTATAAATCAGCAGAGGATTTTCTCTTTTAAAGCTTGTTGGTGACAATTCGTACCACAGAATCATCAACAAACAACCTCCCGGTTAAGTCACTGCATTCGTTCTCGCATACTAATATCATTTGGTCATCGAAAAGTTAGTTTCTATTTGGGTAAATTATCAAAATTGGCTGTGAAAGAAAACAATCGCCGGTCTTTCGCGATTTAAAATAAATGAAAGAGAAACGACGCCCTAAATTTTCATCAATCTTTATTCGGCCTTGGTTGAATCAAAGTTTGTCGTGAATCCAATCCAAAGATAAGTGTTCGTTGTGTATTCAAAGTCATTATCAGAGAAGTAAATAGGGTTAAATATCCAGAACAGGCAGTTCCTGTGGTGTGTATTTAAACAGAGTGTTTATATACATTGGCGTCGTTCGAAAGTTTAAAGGTTAATTAATTTTAAAATCTTAAAAATTCGTTAATTTGTTTTTACTAAGTTGCAAATTCATTCAAAATTGCCGCAAGGGTATCTAGGGATACCCCCGAACCTACAAAAATCACTTAAATTCGAAAATTTAACAAAATCTGAGTAAAAACCCCTGAGAAACATATTTCAAATTATATCTAACCTAAAATGCATGAACATATGGTAACATCGTATGACAAGGATGGACAAATGAACTAAGGAAAAAAATTCTTTCTCAAATGGTCAGCAGACAGAATATCTATAACTAGTGTTCCGCAGAGCGAGAGGGATTACGCAAATCGTAACAATCTTTAAAAGACATTGAAATCATGTTGTTATATCCGAATTTCGTTGTATCCGAAGATTTGATTTTTTGTTAGTAAATAAATTATTTTATGTTTAAATTTTATTTATTCGTTAAATCGACAAAAAACGTGCAGTATATCCTTTTGTATTTTAACCACTAGCCTGTTTTCAGAAAAAAATATACGTTTATTGTTTATTATGAAGGACACGTATGTTTTTGAATATTTAACACTTTTTCGGAAAAGAAAATTAAAATATGATAGAATGAATCAAAAAAAAAAGTAATTTACTAATTTCTATCAAATAGGAAGCTCAAATTTGAAAAAGGAGCTCTTCACTTACGCTCATAAAAATAAGATTTAAATATTACAAAAATTAAGGACTAAAAGTCGCTTTTAGCGTAGATGAAATGTTTCATTCTCAACATAATTACCGACACGACTGTACACTATGTCGTCGCTGTTCTTTTTTTTTATACCCAGAGTCTAATCGATTTGGGAAGTCAAGGCTACTTAAACTCGGTCTGCCTAGATCGTTAAATCGTTAGATATTTTTAGGAGCGCACTTTGCATATCAAACATATCAAAAAAAACACTTTATGCGGTTTACTTATGATTATGACAATCGCCTTAAAATATCATAGTTCGCGATCGCACTGAATTGTTTGGAACTTTGTTGGATATTAATTTGTCGCTACTCTAGGTATAGTCATTTTGGGGAATTCTATACTGCTTCGTCGATGTTCCGCGACTTTTTAATGTAAAAATATATCTAGACGAATGGCGAAAATAAAATACTGATTTTCGGAAATTTAGTTGGCAATATTTTGTTGCGTTTTATCGAATTAATTTTGAAAGTTAAGTAAGATGAATTTCTCATTCGTCAGTTTTAATTTTATACTAACCGCCGCCAGAATCCTTACAAATGACTCCTTGAATTGCCAAATACTAACCTAGTCTAAGTTTTTTCGCATTCCTTTCATGCGTGTTGGACGTGGCACAAAACGAACTTACCTCATCACTGTTCAGGTACAGAGTGATCGCAACGTGATCGCAAACGCATTAAAGACGTTAATTTTTCGCATTTGCCAATGTTATGCTTATTTTAGAATTATGTTTTTTATAGCTGTGTCATTTAATGATGTCGAATACGAAATGGTGCGTGTTGGAGTTGGATTAGATTTAAAATTTTCTGCTGTAAATAATCATTTGTTTAGATTCAATCTTTTTGTACATTCGTAGAATCAAATCAAAAATTATAGTCTACTTTTATACAGCATATTATACTCATCTAGAGTCTACAATACCTTAACACCATTTAATTCTGAAGTAAGACATATTTGATAAAAAGAATATTAAGGAAAGATCTTAATTTTATAATTTACTATCGTCCCTGAAAGTTTGGCGGAGACATTTGGACGAACCCTGTATACAGGGTGTTTCAGAAAAAAAATTCCAGGAAGTAATCATGGATATAAACATGTACCTAATTATTAATAGTTACCGAGATACAGCTGCTTAAATATTATTCCCGAGAAGTCTCACAAAGGGATAATTTATTTAAATTGGATGTTGATATCACATAGCAAAAAATTCATAATTCCTTTGGCTAAATACACCTTGCACTTCGGTCAATAGGTAGAAGATGCATGATTTCAAATGTAACAAAAATGTTGGAAGTACGATTATTTGCCAAAAATTGCTTCGCAACGAGAGTACTCTCTTTATTCTTTACATAATTAACGTAATAATTACGTCCCTGCAAGATGTTTTCTTATTCTTTTCAGTTTCTATATTGTTTAAAATAGCGGTTCTTAAACTTTTTTGTACACTTTTTTGTACACTGTATTCTAACATATATCTACATACTCGATCATATTTATTTTCACTTTACGTATATTCAAACTTACAACTTTTATATTAGTTACCAAATATCAAACCTAAATGTGTTGCCGTTTGCACATTATTTCACTTGGTGCAATACTTTATACGAGGTGTGGCAATTAAATAACCGGACTGGTGCTACTATCGGCAAACAGCGAGCACGCCACGGCAGGTTTGAACATGTCTGTGCTTGTAGATGCTTCTCTCACCCTGAGCTCGATGGGCACGGTTGTACGTCGCTCAGTTTCGCTGTAGCAATCGTTCGTTCAAGCCTTACGCTAGCGTGGCATTGGAAAAATGCAGAGTGTTCGGATCGAGCAACGAGTTAACCTCAAGTTTCTTGTGAAACACAAGGTTCTAACTACCCTTCGTGAACGAGTGAGAAGACGAAGACCCGATTTGTGGAAGAGCAAATCCTGGATGCTCCACCAAGACAGTGCGCCAGCTCATTCCGCCTTGTCTGTGAAGACGTTTTTTGCGACCGCACTCGTCCGACCTGGCCCCCTGTGATTTTTTTTTTATTTCCTAAGATAAAATCGGAGCTTAAGGGGACAATATTTGACAGTGCTTTCGACAATGGAAAATTGGTGATCAATAAAATGTTTTGTAGCACCAGTCCGGTTATTTAATTGCCACACCTCGTACTCACTTTGTATAATTTGTTCCTATTTTATTAACCCCACTCCTTATACAGCAAAAAATTATTATCCAATTTCATCATTTTTGTTTTCATATGGAAAATTCCTTTCTGTACCGGGAGAATTCTTCCATATAAGTCAGGTCGTTTAAATTCTAAATTAGCAGCCAAGCACGTACGAGTTCATTTGATATTTTGCTGATGATTGCGTTTATACAGGCCGCAAAAAAGAACGAGAAAACATCTACATTTCCTGTTATTCGTCACTAACGAGCTAATGATGGAATAATGAAAAGTGTGTGTTTAGAGCAGAAAAATAACGCCTTGAAATTCCATTTTAACTGGTTTCCTCTTTTTTGGAAATAATCCATCGTATACTGTAATCTCATCATGTCTCTCCGCTTCACGAGCGAGTCCTGTAATCGGCTTATCTCGAAACGGTTACCAACTTAAAATTAGAACTCCTACTTGCATACAAACAAATAAATCAGCGACAATAAATTACCAAGATCATGAAAACAATCGTTTCGGCACGCGCTCGCGCTCATTTGTAGGTTGTTTCCCTTCTATGTATATCCGTAGCCTACCGTGATCGTAGAGTTGGCAATTACTTGGGACCAGTTCACGAACCGCCTGCGTGATCGTTTTATTTCGAAACAAACGGGGGCGCACATATACACGGAAATTATTCGTTATTTACGGGCGGATCATAACTTTGTTTCATTAAACTTTTTGGACGCGGTACCTATACTAAAACCGAAACAATCGAAATAATGTCGGGGTCTATACGCGTGCGATGACAATAGCGGCGCTCCCAATATAGGCAGCTTTGAAAGGATACAATGGCGCGATAAGCAGGGGTGAAAATGGCGGGTTAAAATTGATGCTGGATGTCTACGGTTTTGATGTATAGGGGCAAATTGATTCTACGTGCAAAAAATACGATAACGAACGCAATGAAAAGGTATACGTTACCTATTTGCTTTCATAACTTTAAAAAAAGCTTTCAGTCCATATTCGTTCAGGGATATGTTTATTGTTTATCGCTAAAATTGCTTCTATTCATATATGTATTAGCTTTGTTCGCCATTGATAGTTATGCCTAATAATATGTGATTGTGAAGATCATGCAACCTCTCTTGCGTCCTCAGTTATAGATCAGTCATTCGTAGGCGCGAGAGAGACGGGGAAGAGGATCAAAAGGGAGCAAACTGTACGCGACTTGCGAAAAAGAGCAAGCGAGATAGACGCGCGCAATCGACGTAGATCGAAAGGGGGCTACGTTTCCCAATAAATAGGCGTATTTTCGTTCTAAACGGGGCCCGCAAGTTTATTAACCGGTATTCAGTAAGTCGACGCGGTAATGAAAAAAACAGCGGATTATATATTAATAATAGCTGAACGATAACTTCGTCTTCGCTTTTTTATCCTTGGTTATAGAGCGGTCGTCCGTAGGTGGGAGAGAGACGAAAGAGCGAGTCGAAATAGAGCAAACTATGAGCGAATTGGAGGAAATAGCGAGCGGATCGACTCGCCTCGAAAGGGCGCTTCCTCCGGCCGTCGAATAGGCCTATTTTCGTTCGAATTTATTCCGGTGGCAATGCTTCTCCGATAAAACGAAATGGTTATCCAAGCTCTGAGTTTAATAGGGAGTCAAATACATTTTTTAATTCTCATTCTATTTAAGTCACACGTCTCACCCTCATTTCCTTGAGGGAACGTACGACACGAATGACCTTTCCCATAGACGTTTATTTGCTTGTTTACCCTAATTCTTCCTCTATCCTCATTGAATTTTCGGAAAAGATACTTTACAAGAAACGAAAATAGTTTTTGCTCAACTGTAAAAGCCTACTTGAGTTTAAAAAACCGGAAGTAAATTAAAAATAAGTTTCAGACCAAGCAGGACTCATTTCCAAAATATTAACAAACTCCAACTCAAACATTTTTTGTTCATCATACCTATTGTCAACTCCGTCCGTGGACGCACTGTATATGTACATGTATCGTGTTTTCAATATTCTTCAAAGAGAGGAAATACAATACAATACTTTTGTCGGTATTCTATTTTTTTTAATCTCTTGGTACATCGATCGCGTGCCACAATTGACAGGTAACACGTGGATGTTAACATATGTACCTATACTATTTGTGCATATTTCTTTAGGCTTCTTAGTAGATTTCGTGTGCAGTATTAACCCGACAGTAAACCCATTTATCCGACTTCTTAATACACTTATACGCAATAATAACATTGTATGATCATATAGCTCAGCTATTAGAAGCCAGTTTCCTTCTGGAAATTTTCTGCCTATTTCAATAAGTTGCCTCTTGTGCTGTATTCACAATGCGTGAAAATTTCAAGTAGATTACGGAAATGTAGGAAGGCATACAGTTTCTCCTATATTCCGACTTATATATGGATTATGTGCTTACATTATACAAGAAATATCCTTTACATATACATATCCACATATCTTAAGTGCCACTATTAGGTACACTGCAATAAAAACGTCAAGTTTTACGTTGAAATGGAACGGTATTCTAGAGAATAGTACTACGATACTGACTAGGTATTTTAGTATATGCTTCTAAATTTAATCGACGTATCTTCATAACATACCATTTCCACACAAAAAGTCTTGGCAAAACTGTTGATTAGAAGATAAGTCCAAACCAGCTATAGATCATTGTAGTCTCCAATACAAATCAACATAGAGGATAACTTAACGTCATCCGCGAACATAAGAATATTGCAATTCAGGTTATCTGAATCGTTGACGAACATAGGAAAAAATAGTAATGGCACCAAGATAGTAACTTAGAGTGCACCAGATCTATGATTTTTGGTCTCTGACCTCCATTCTAGTGCATGGATAGTTGTAATATTACAATTTACAACGTCGCTATCACTAGCGGTACGTATAACGAGTTCAGTATATTCACTCGTTCAACGTCAAAATCCCTCTGGCGGCTATTAATTAGCTCAATAGCTCCAACTTCTTTTATGGCCTCCTATAGCTCGAGCGGGGGTACTAGGAGATTATTTTAAGTCAAGTCAACGACGATCATGATGGAACGGATAAATAACTTGTCTTCTGTTCATTTCCTGCACATCCTAAATCTTCAATTTTAATGGAATATTTTCCTATCTTTAGAATAATTTCGAAAATTAAATACCGTTCGTCAAGTAATCGTCTTGTTGGTCAGTAAATTTTAATATTGTACAGTTGTTGGTGGTGGTATATCTTATAGTGTAGCATAGATTTAGTCTTCCAGTTGCTTCCCTGCATAGTATGCATTATGCTATTTTAAAAAATAAAAATATTCCGTGATTAAACAATCGTTATCGCCATTAAGATAAAGGAGTGAAGGGACGCGAATCAATCTCACTTTTGGTCAAAATATTCATCCAGGTAACACGTGTTTGGCTCTGTTCCCATTTTCTAAGTGTTTAACGTTTAAATTCTACCATAAATACGAAGTGAAAGTCAAGTTTGGCGATTTAAGAGTACGCGGGGTTTCACTACGTAACATATAAACATAGAGTCTATATTGGATCGTCACAATTCCAGGTTAGTTTTCTCTTTTAAAGTTTTACCATAACACTCCTAAAATTTCATTAATTGATATTTAGTTTAATTTAAATTGCCGAAAGAATGTCAAGGAACACTCCCGGACCTTCAGACCGCACAATTAATTAATGAATTTCGAAAAAAAATTATTTTTTTTTAAATTTTCGTCTTATAAAACATTACGGTATATACAGGGTATTAAAAAAAAACGTTTAAATATTTAAACGCAAATCAACCGTTTTCATGATAAGTGCATTTGTTTTTTTTGAAAATCAACGAAAGCCACATTTTTCATCAGTTGTTTTTTTTTTTTTTGATTGCTTTAGTCACAGAAACCACGACTTTCTTTAAAGTAAAACAATTGTTTTCATAAAATTTCTTATCTAATTTTAAGTAAAACATTTTGTTTTTATATGACATTTGCGTTATTGAATTTATTTTCGACGCAAGGGAAATGAGTTTCCGATTTGCAATGCCTTATTCAAATGCTAAAATGGCCGACATGGTTTTCATGTATGGTCGAGCCGATGGGAACGCTTTGGAAGTACGTCGCCTTGATTGCGACACTTTTCCCAATCGTCAACGGCCTTCGCATGTGATGTTTGGAAACGTTTACCAGCAGTTGAGGGATAGTAGTTCCTTCAAAAAACGCGCTTACGAAAGCGGACGTCCAAGGTCAGTGTGTATGCCTGAGGTTGAAGAACACATCTTGGCAATAGTAGATGAAAACTCCGAAACTAGTTTGAGAAAAATTTCGGCTGAAGTAGGCGTAAGTAGTCCTCTTCACCAACAACTTTTATGCGAACCATATCCAACGGATACAAGCCCTTACTCGTCCTGACTACCGAGCAAGAAAGACATTCTGTCAGTTGTCTTTAAGGAAATCTGCTAAACACCAGAATTTTTCTTCTAACATCCTTTTCACTAATGAAGTCGGTTTCACTAAAGATAGGATTTTCAACTGCCACAATAATCACATTTGGTCGTACGAAAATCCGCATGCTGTTCTTGAATACAGACATCAACAGCGTTTCAGTCTAAATATCTGGCTAGGCATTTTAGGAAATCAGTTATTAGGACCGGTTGTTTTGCCACAACGTTTAACAGGTCCTGCATACCTTAACTTTCTGGTAAACACCTTGCCCGAACTTTTGGAAGATGTCCCTCTAAATGGGAGATTGAATGTTTGGTTTATGCAAGATAGGGCACCGCCGCATTTTACGCTTGTTGTTAGGGAGCCCTGAACGAAACATTTCATAGGAGATGGATAGGTCGAGGGGGTCCCATTCCATGGCCTGCTAAGTCTCCCGACCTAAATCCCTTACATTTTTGTATTTGGGGTTACTTGAAAAGTTTAGTGTACGAAACACCAATAAATAATCTTGCTGAGTTGCAACTGCGAATTGAACAATGTTGTCAAACAATTCAAGCAAAACCGGGCTTTTTGGAAAGGGTGCGGAGTTCCTTCTTAAGAAGATGTAAATCCTGTGTTGAAATGGAAGGAGGACATCTCGAACATCTGTGATTATCGTGTTCTTTAACGCTAAAAAATGCAAAAAAAAATAAAAAAAAAACAATTAGGGCTTTTTTACTTGTTTTTGATAATAATATATGTCCTTAAATATTTAAACGTTTTTTTTAACACCCTGTATATATGTATATCAGGTTGACAATCAATGTGATTTAATATCTACGCATCTAATGGAGAAATGAATATTTTGGGTAGTAGCAAGCAACATTAGTGTGGTACATAAATCAGGAAAAATATACACACAAATACATAGACTCTTTACAAACATATTTATAATCTGCTCCAACCGTAGTGGGGCTACATTTGATTGTAACTCGCGGAATTGTTGGAAAACCACAATTGCGAATTACACAAATAAACACAGTTTCCATAAATTATGATACCTACTCCAATTCTCTGGTTGTCAAATTTAGTTCATCATAAAAAAAAATGGAAAAAAGAAGTTCCATCTTAAAACATTTTGAAAAAAGAAGCCTAGGTATCTTTATTCGTTTAAAATTGCTGCCTTCATTGCCACGCCTTTTAAATTCGTCGGCAATTCTACATTGTTGATGTAAACAATAGACGCTTTTTTTTCCACATATATACATATTTATTATTATGAAAATTCAATTTAAGGTCTGTTTGGTGTAACGAAGTAAAAAGATTTCGCGTTATACGGACTGTAGATTTGTTTCTTCGCCACTTATTTAAACTTCTCGAAGGACCAGAACTGAGAGGATTTGATTGAAATCACTGTTTTACACTTAACTATTTAATCGTTAAACTTTACAAAGACTTCAATTGTTTACAGCAAGCTATCATCGAACTCTTACTTTATGCTACCGAATGAATGTTGTTTTGTTCATCTTGGTTACAAGACTCACCCTTAATTGCATTTGCAGGACTATATATAGAAAGATTTTGCAATAAAGAAAGGTTTTACAATAGTAAATAATACAAGGATACCTTGGAATTTACACCAAGATAAACAACTAAATTGCTAATCCCTAAAATTAGAAACAGGGCTTTAGGTAATGGCATAATAAAAGAATGGATTTAGATTGAACGGCCGACCATAAACCTATTCATGACACATCGCGGCGACCTGTGGTATACAACGGGCAGGTACTATGACTAACAATTTTGAATCATATAATTCTTTAGTATGAAATATTGGGCATTGATAAGACGATTGGAAATTCCAAGGGTTTTACTGCCTTCATAAAGTAATTGTGAAATTCGGTATTTAAATGAGAATCTTAAACTATCAAAACAAATTGAATTAAACCAAAATGTATTAGTTACGGCTATAAATAACATAGGTAAAAATACAAAGAGAACCTCCTGAAGCCGCAACAACCAAAATGAAGTGATGAAATAATATACATGGATGTTTAAAATATACTAAAAATACATTAAACTAGTACAAGCGGTTTGTACATAATGCCGCCCGCGTTGAAAGGACTACCTTTCAAATGTACCAAATGCATACACCTGCTACTTAATATCATTGTTCATTGGTAAAAGACATAGCTTATTGGCTGGTCGCTTTACTTCACCCCGCGAAGTTCTAACGGTTGCTGCTCTTGTGACGCCGTCATTCCCTGGATGGGTCTCCACTACTCGTCCCATGGACCAAAGAAGCGGAGGCGAATTGTCTTCCTTGATGATCACCAATTGACCGACGTTTAAACCTACGCTGGAATTTCTCGTCCATTTGTTCCGTTGTTGAAGACACTGCAGATAATCCTTAGACCACCGTTTCCAAAGGTGCTGCCTTAGTTGCTCTATTAGCTGGAGGCGAGTCAAGCGATTTATATTTAATGACAGCAAATTAGGTTCCAAGTTTGACCTTAGAGAGTCCCCAATTAGAAAATGTGCAGGAGTTAGGATAGTTAAATCGTTAGGGTCTTCAGACAGAGGAATGAGGGGACGGGAATTTAGCACTGCTTCTATTTGTGTGATCACAGTGCTCATTTCTTCAAATGTTAATAGCACATTACCAACAATACGTTTGAAGTGCTGTTTGAAAGATTTAACGGCTGCTTCCCATATGCTGCCAAAGTGAGGTGCTCGCGGAGGATTGAAATGCCAGGATATACCTTCCGCTGCTAAAGTATTCGCTATTACTTCCCCTTCTGTGTGCTGGAATAAGTTGTGTAACTCCCTTAATTCCTTATTTGCTCTGACGAAGTTTGATCCATTATCGGAGTAAATGTTTGAGACCATTCCGCGTCTGGCAAGGAACCTCTTCAATGCATTAAGAAAGGCTGTTGCATCAAGACTGCTTACTAGTTCTATGTGTACGGCCTTAACTGCCATACATATAAATATCGCAACGTAAGTCTTTATGGGCCGAGCTCTTCTGCTTGCGCTGGGGCGAACCATAAATGGGCCACAGTAATCTATGCCTGTATTGATAAAGGGTCGTGCGGGCTCGACGCGTACCTTTGGTAAATCTCCCATTTTTGGTTGGTGCGAACTTGGATTCACTTTGAAGCACGTGATACAATCTCGTATAATTTGCCGGACCGTTCTTCGTCCTGCTATAGGCCAAAATTTAGTGCGTAATTTACCCAGTGTGGCTTGTGTTCCTGCATGCAATTCTGAACGATGTGTATGCTCAATCAACAACTTCGTGAATGCATGCTTGCTCGGTAATATGAAGGGATGTCTTTGATTATATGAACAATTTGCATTACGCAAACGTCCACCTACACGTATGAGACCACTATTATCTACAAACGGACTAAGTGATCTAATCTTGCTATCTGTCTTAATATCTTGCTGATGGCAAAGGCTATGCAGCTCCTGTGGAAATGCAGCTGCTTGAGTGACCTTAACCAAGAACATCGTAGTAGATTCCAATTCGCGTGTAGTTAGTGGTCCGGTATACGTGCCTGTATCGCGTTTCCTTGTGCGGTGCAGTAAGTTGTTGATGAAGCGTCGACAATACGTTAGAATTCGTTGTAGTTTTGAAAAGGTTGAGTACTGCTCGAATAGATCAAATGCCATGTAGGTTATGACGTTACTAATTACCTCGTTTTCTCGTTTTTCCGGAACCTCGATTTCATCCAATTTTGTAGTGGTCTTCGGCCATTTTTCACTGGTACACATTAGCCAGGTCGGTCCGTTCCACCACAACTGAAAGTTCATTAATTGATCGGGCGAAGCTCCTCTTGACAAGATATCAGCTGGGTTTTCACTGGTGCTGACGTGATTCCACTTGCGAACATCCGTTTTCTCTTGAATTTCAGCCACACGATTTGCTACGAAGGTTTTTAATTGACGAGCCGTTGTGTTTATCCACCCGAGCACTATAGTAGAGTCTGTCCAATAGTAAACATCATCAAGGTGCAGGTTTAGCGCTGGCAATATCTTTTCCATCAATTGGGCTAATAATAGTGCAGCACACAATTCCAATCTCGGAATGGTGGTTACCTTAAAAGGAGCTACTCGTGATTTTGAACATAGAATTTCGCATGATATTTCTCCGTTATTGTTGCTGCAACGAAGGTAAATACATGCGCCGTATGCCTTCTCACTTGCATCGCAAAAACCGTGCACTTGTACAGCATGTTTGTATGGGGCAACGTTGCGCTTTACTTGCAGCGTATTTAAGCTGACTAAGTCTTCTTGATATGATATCCATTCTGTGTGTAAACTTACAGGAAGAGATTCATCCCATGAAATCTTCTGTTGCCATAGTTTCTGCATAAACAGTTTTGCCCTTACGGTATTTGGGCCAATTAAGCCTAAAGGATCGAAAATTTGCGCAATTTGTGATAGAACAGTTCGTTTAGTAATTCGACCCTTGGCAGTATACAGCGGGATTGTATATTCCAACATGTCCTTGGAAGAGTTCCATTGTAGCCCCAAAGTTTTTAGACTTGCACTTTTGTCGAGTTTTAATATGGTTGGTTCTGTTGCGTCAGGCAATAGTTCGCTGAGAATGTGTGGGCAGTTGCTTGCCCATTTCCTGAGTCGGAAACCGCCCTTATTGAGTAACGCATTTATTTCCTTGAAGATGAGTCTTACATCCGTTTCGCTGTCGGCACCCGTCAGAAGATCGTCGACATAAATATCACTTTGCGTAATGCGCGATGCAACTGGAAATTCCTCTGCCTCATCGATCGCCAGTTGCTTTAGCGCTCTAACTGCGAGAAAGGAAGCGGACGTTGTTCCGTAGGTAACCGTTGTGAGTTGGTAGGTTTTCAGTTGCTCGCTTGGATCTGATCGCCATATGATTTGCTGAAGAGGTGTTTGAGACTCGTCCACCAATACCTGCCTGTACATTTTTTCTATGTCTGCCGTTAATACAATGTTGTGAGTACGAAACCTGCAGGTGACGGAAAATAGATCCTGCTGCACGACTGGACCTGCCATAAGTATGTTATTTAACGAGTGTCCTGAGGAGGATTTTGCAGAACCGTCGAACACTACTCGTAATTTTGTAGTTAGGCTATCGCTCTTAAGTACTGCGTGATGCGGTAAATAGAATTGTCCATGGCGCTCTCCGTTTGCATTAACTTGCGCAACTGGTTTCATGTGTTTTAACTCTATGTATTCATCGATAAAGTCTATATATTGTTTTCTTAACTCCGGTTGTTTTAATAATTTTCGTTCAAGCGAATGAAATCTCTTGACTGCTTGGTCTCGTGAACCGCCCAGACACTGATTCGGATCTGTCTTTACCGGTAATTTAACAATAAATCTACCTTCTGAATTTCTAGTATGCGTTTCGACAAAATGATTTTCGCACGCTAATTCTTCCGCCGTATAAGCTGCCTTTTTGGGACACTCTTCAATCTCCCAAAATTTTGTAATGATTGATTCTAAGGGTTGGGTTATTGCTGAATTGCATATTGTAGAAGATGGTAAATAATCGTTACACATGATTGGGCCTGAAATTATCCACCCTAGCTTCGTTTTCTGCAGTATTAGTTGTGTGTTTGCAACACTTATCCGCCCTATACATATAAGTTGCCAAAATAACTCAGCTCCTATTAGGAGGTCTATTTTCCTGGACACATGAAACTCGGGATCGGCTAACCTCAAGTTTTGTGGTATGTTTAGAGCAGCCTTGTTGAATGTGCTTGACGGAACGTCATTTGTAATAGTTTCTAATATGAAACAATTCAAATTCATCGACAATGCCTTCTGTTGAGATTTAATTGACACTTCTACTGTTTGCGTGGTTTGAGATCTTGATTGACCAATTCCAATTACAGGTATGTTAACTGAATTAGGTTTCAAATTCAGTTTAAGTGCTAGCGCCTTACAAATAAAATTAGACTGCGATCCTGAATCCAACAGTACTCTACATTTGTGAAACAAACCGCTGGCGTCTTTTATTTTGACAATAGCTGTTGAAAGTAAAACGCGTGACATATCTTGCAATCGTGATGTATGTGTAAGTACTGCTTTGGAATCTTCGCCTTGCGCAGGTGAAGCATGCGTTTCTACCTTGCTAGTATCTGATGCGTGAAGAAGCGTGTTATGTTTTTGATTGCATATTTTGCAGCTACTTGAAAAGCATTTACTTTGGTGATGTCCGCTTTTAAAGCAGTTGTGACACACCTTAGCATTTCTAATTTCCTTTAGCCGTTGCTCACTTCCCATCTTTAGAAACCTCGGACAATTGTAAATAGCATGATTACCTTTACACAGGAAACATTGAGATAAGCAATTTGAAAAGTGGGCTAAGGCAGTTTTTTGTTTGCTGGGCTGATTATTAGTCGATTTCATGATTGTTTCTAACGTGTTGCATTTTCGAGATAGAAAGTCTACCATTTCTTTGAAGGTTGGAATTGTATTCGCGTTGATTGTAGATTCCCACTCTTTGATGGAAGAATGATCAATTTTACTACCAATTAAATAAACAAGCCAGTCATCCCAATGCTCTACTGGCCGCTCCAATGCCTTTAATGATCTAGTGTGTTTCTGAACCCCATCAATTATTTGCCTTAAAACTCCTGAATTTTCACCTTTACATGCAGGTAACTCATGAATTGCTTGAATGTGCTTTTGAATGATTAATTTTTTATTGTCATACCTCTCTTTGAGGGTTGTCCATGCAATATCATAGTTTTTGTCTGAAATTTGCAATTCTTTTACACAATTGGCAGCTTCGCCTTTCAAACATGACTTTAGGTAATGAAATTTTTGCACTTGATTTATAGTGTCGTTTGATTCGATGAGCGATTTGAAAGTTTCATAGAATGGGAGCCATTGATCAAATGCACCAGAAAAGGATGGCAACTCAATTCGTGGTAAACGAACCTGACCTTCAATATCCCGTTTCCGGTTTCCTGATGATCCCTGGCTTCCCGATGGGTGTTGTGCAAGCAATTCTTCTGCGAATGTGATAACATTGAAATAACTATCATCGAAGTGTTGTTCTTCGATGTCATTATTTTCATCTTGCTCTAACGCTTTTATTTGAGCGTTAATATCAAAAAAGTCTGACCATAGTTCTTTTGTTTTGACTAATCGTGCTTTAATTTGTGTTGGATTGGCATTATCTTCATTGACTAAGTTGAGGTAAGTATTGAATTTTGTTAGAGATGCCTTGATGGAACCTCTTTTGCCCTTAAGAATTTTTAGAGCGCTTTGGCTTTCGGTAGTCATTGTGTATAATTATAGGAAATGGAAATGCGGAACAGAAAATTGGGGACTCACCTTATGTGGATTGTTGTCGTGTTGTATTCCTTGCTGATTTCCTGATTTCCCACGCTTGCTGCTGCGATGATTGTTGCGGTGCTGGATCCGGCTCGAACGGACCAATGTTTGGTCTAACGAAGTAAAAAGATTTCGCGTTATACGGACTGTAGATTTGTTTCTTCGCCACTTATTTAAACTTCTCGAAGGACCAGAACTGAGAGGATTTGATTGAAATCACTGTTTTACACTTAACTATTTAATCGTTAAACTTTACAAAGACTTCAATTGTTTACAGCAAGCTATCATCGAACTCTTACTTTATGCTACCGAATGAATGTTGTTTTGTTCATCTTGGTTACAAGACTCACCCTTAATTGCATTTGCAGGACTATATATAGAAAGATTTTGCAATAAAGAAAGGTTTTACAATAGTAAATAATACAAGGATACCTTGGAATTTACACCAAGATAAACAACTAAATTGCTAATCCCTAAAATTAGAAACAGGGCTTTAGGTAATGGCATAATAAAAGAATGGATTTAGATTGAACGGCCGACCATAAACCTATTCATGACACATCGCGGCGACCTGTGGTATACAACGGGCAGGTACTATGACTAACAATTTTGAATCATATAATTCTTTAGTATGAAATATTGGGCATTGATAAGACGATTGGAAATTCCAAGGGTTTTACTGCCTTCATAAAGTAATTGTGAAATTCGGTATTTAAATGAGAATCTTAAACTATCAAAACAAATTGAATTAAACCAAAATGTATTAGTTACGGCTATAAATAACATAGGTAAAAATACAAAGAGAACCTCCTGAAGCCGCAACAACCAAAATGAAGTGATGAAATAATATACATGGATGTTTAAAATATACTAAAAATACATTAAACTAGTACAAGCGGTTTGTACAAGGTCACCAACGATACTATTAACATTCGCACAAGGTACAAACAATAACTTTTGTGGTTCATTAAGATTTCCGTCTAGTATTTAGTCGGTTTGCTTAGATGATATTCCTCTCACAAGCTTGCAATCCATTAGACGTAAAACGTATTAACGCAAAAACCCATCGTATACCTGGAAATATTTTGTTTGTAAACAAGAGCGCTGCTGTGGCCTTGGATCTAATCGGTTAATTTGCCCATCTTATCTAATCGGTCGGTTACATTCCATAAAAATATTATACGACTCACAGAAACCAGCAAATCACGTGCCTCTGAACGATATGCAACGCATTTAATATTTTAAGCCAGTGTTTACAAAAATGGATAGTTTGAATACAATAAACGGGGAATTAACGGTTATTTTTTGGTCTACCACATTGACCTTGACATATAGTACCGTTCATGGAAGTTCGGGCAAGCTGACAAATTATATTAACTGTTTAGGAAAAAATTTTAAAATTATATAATATACATTTCTGTGAGGAATTATTAAAACTAACCTTTTCAGGAGGCCTTTTACCAATTTCCAGGTAGTATTTGTCTATTATAAGACCGTTATCATAAAATATATAATTATGCTGGAAATCCCCAATAATTACAGTGACAATAAAGCTTTATAATAATCCCTAGGAGGGTTAGCTGATTCACTCGTGTTATCTGGAAATATTCGTATACCCTTTATAAAGTATTATAACATTTGTAAACGCAGTAGTTCTGAAGAGATTGTCATTGTGAAAGTATCTGTGGTTGTGCAAGTGAAAAATAAAATAATTTCGGTTTGACTGCTTAAAATGCCCCGTGGAAAGCCTCTAGCTGTTTCAAAACGATCTGCTATTATTACCTTGCATCAGGAAGGGTACGCAGAAAGACGGATTGCGGATAAATTAAAAATAAAAAAATCTACAGTACATGATACTATAGTTCGATTTAAGACAACCGGTGACGTGCAGATCGTAATCGGCCAGGACCGTCAAGAAAACGACCCTGCGGAAGATTTACGAATAAAAATAATTAGTAAGCGCAATAGAAGACTAACAGCATCAGAAATTGATGCAGAATTCAATAATGAGCGAGATTCCAAAGTTTCTGTGAGTACTGTGAAACGTCGGCTGAAAGAGGCTTGGTTGCATGGGCGAGTGGCTTGTCGAAAACCGTTACTCCGAAGAGGAAATAGGCTGAAATGACTGAAATGGGCACAAGCTCATAGAGGTTGGACAGTGGACCATTTTAAAAACGCTTTGTAGATTGACGAATTTGAGGTTTTTGGAAATAGACGGAGAGTTCTCGTACGCAGATCAAGAGGGGAAAGAATGTTACGGGAGTGTATAGTTCCTACGGTGAAGCATGGAGGCAGATCTGTAATGGTTTGGGGTTGTTTTTCCTTAATCGGAGCAGGGGACTTGCTCAAAATCGTGGGCATAATGAAAAAAGAAGAATATCGGAAAATCCTGGAGGAAAATGCTATACCGTCAGGAGACGTGGATTTGAATTTATGCAGGACAATGACCCCAAACATAAATCTAAATTGTGCACAGATTACCTGCAGCAAGAAGAAAATGAAAGAACCCTAAAAATTATGGAATGGCCGCCACAGTCCCCCGATCTGAACCCGATAGAGTTGTTATGGGAAGAATTAGACCGATGTGTTAGGAAAAAGTGTCCAAAATCGAAGGAACATTTGTGGACCATTCTCCAAGAGGTATGGACAAGCTTGCCCAATGAAACATTAACAAAATTAGTGAATCGGATGCCGAGAATAGTGGCAGCAGTCCTAAAGGCAAAAGGTGGATTTTTCGATGAAAATCGGATTTAAATTATTTGTATTACATTAACTTTTCCTTTTTAATAAATTTGTGTTTGAAAATATGTAAAATCATGTAAGTAAGTATTAAATACATGGCCATTTAATATTCCTCTTATTTTTTTGACTTCCGTACATTTTTTTGCTTGCCCGAACGTCCATGAACGGCAGTGTATATGGTTCTCTTCAGCATGTACACTACTGATCGTGGAAGTTTGGCCAAGTAGAAAACAATAATGTTAATTATTTTTCATCAAAAAATGCATCGGCCGCGTTGATAATAGCTTGCGTGACTTTAAACATCCTTACAATTAATTTCTGCAATGTCGAGCCTAGAATACTGTTCTGTTTCTTTTGGAGTGCAGTCCATTGGTGTTCCTTAGAAGTAGGACCAGTTGTTCGCAGTCTCCTATCAAGTTCATTCCACAATAACTTGATAGGATTGAGGTGGACACTCTGCGGTGGTCATATGATAATTTGTGAAGTATTGGCTTGATTCCGCTCATTCAAATAACCTTTGAAAATTCATGCTCTGGATCATGGTCTTGCATAAAAATGAAGTTCTGGCCATATTCCTGTCCTAAAGTAGAAAAAGCAATCCCATACCGTAATTGAATCACCACCCGCGTTTGACTGTTGATACACGCCGGAAACACTCTCGTTCATCGATCGTCTGTCTTAGAACAAGTACATACATACAATATGGATTCGGCAATCTACAGACCGTTTTTTCCATTGTTCTACAACTCAATTTTGATATGTTGTGATGACAGATTTTGGATTTTCCACGATTTCGTTCGCTTATTAATTGCAAATGATCATCTGCGGGAGTTGGTATTTGTGATGGTGTTAGACGCACATGGTCTTCAAATTCTCTCATTCTTGATATCGGCCAATGGTATATTTTACAGTTGACGCAACGATATTTAATTTCTCACCGGATCATCTAGTAACACCTATTTCTTTAACATGAGGCATTCTACACACATGGGAATAATACTGGAATTGATCATCGATAAGAAATAAAAGACCTCTAGGAAGAAGGGAATGTGTAATAAACCCCTTATTTGCTTATTTGATAGGTTTTCCTTTTAACTCCGAGTACAAATCCACTAAAACTCTCAACGAAATTTTTTCTCTTGGCCAAACTTTTGTGAACGATAGTGTATGCATTTGTCTGTCGTACGAAGTACTAAAGTGGAAAAAGGCAGCACTTCTCCCACTTTTGTTCTCTAGTTTCTCCTCTATAGCACTTTCCAGCGTTTTCCAGAGGGCCTTTAATTAAAAAAGGCGATTCTTTTAACCTCTGCACTATCGTTTGTAGAGTGGAGTTTCGAACACTTTGACTGTTAAATGGGTTAAAATTAACCAAGTGAGTTTGCTGTGAGTGGATGATTGTTGTTCGTCGAAATTGGTTCTTGCTTCTTATATACAGGGCCATCTCTGCTGGCTAGGAATATCGTGCCTTTGTGAGTGGAGATGTGTCAAAACGGTGCTTTTCTTGTTGAGGCTTGTATATTTCGCACAATAACAATACCTGAGGGCATTCAATTAAAGCCATAACGTAGAATAGACTTGAACTGATTACAAATAAACATTAATTAATATCAGCGATATTCTCTTCATTTTTAACTCAGTAGGTTGTGTAAATTCCATGAATACCTCAATTAACTGGGCGTCATTTTAAAATTCTAACTTCCCTATACACATTTTCTGAAAACATCTATTGAAAACTTTAATATACTGAGGAAATTTCCTGCTCTTACTGAAGGCGTAGCAAAATCATATAATGATTGCGATTAGAATAAGATATCCTTGGTAATTTCAATATCCTACGGCAACGTGAAAGGGTTCCCACTCGAAGGAAAATATGCTATCGACAACAACAAGTAGCTGTCAATGTCGAGGAAGGGTTAAGAAAACAAATCGAGAGGCCGATCAATAATTAATACCGCTCTGGATAATAGAAAACGGGAAGGGGATGTCGACGAGTTCGATTTCCTGTTGAGGATGCCGTGATTGTATTAAAAGATGAAACGCTCTTTTTTTAAATGTGAGAAAAGGGAAATTTTCTAAAAAATTTCGTCTTATATAAAGTTTTCTCGCAGCAAACATTTCTATTGGTAGTAAAGCATACAAATTGTTAATAAAATTTATAGAAATTTTCTACTCTACTGAAGTCTTGGGTCTTTAAGTGACCATTGCATGATTTCTAGTGCACCCTCATCTGATTTTTTTTTTTGCAAACAATTTTTCACGTTTTTGCAAGCATGTTTAGGATCATTATCTTGCTGCAATATCAAGTTTGGACCAATGAAACATCGTCCTGATGGTACACCGTAGTTTTTGAGGATGCGCAAATAACGTTCTCCAGTTAATTTTCCAGTGATTCTGATTAAAGATATAACATCAGCTGCTGTTGTGCATTCCCAAACAAAAACAGAACCATTCGTACGTTTAATATATGGCTGGAAACACTTGAAGTTGTATATTTTTGCTGGACTTCTTTAAACATGATAATAATAATAATGATAATAATAATAATAATAATAAGTTTATTGATCAAAAAAAAAGCAAAAGAAACAATACAATAATAAAAAAAAAAGATAAACGTAATAGATAGGGATCAAATGGGAGAGAATATCAGCCTTCAGCATAATGCTGTTGACTGGTTTTCAATTCTAAAATAATAAAATAAAAATAATACATTATCACATAAACTGAATGTCCGGATCGCACAAGACTTAGTTCTGCTGTCGCAAGAGAATTATTTTCATGTTCTTCTTAAAACTAAGAAAAGACAGTTGCCGGAGTTCCAACTATAAAGTTCTAATTTGAATTTCTTTACGCAAATGCAGTGTTTATATCGTACATTAATGTTGTGAACATCGGTTCTGTACGAAATCTTATTGTATAAATACGGTGGTGTCCTTTCCAAAATGATCTTGTGGAACAACACTGCCTCATGCAACTCTTTTCGCGAATCCATGTTTAGCCAGACAGACTAATGCAGTGCAGTAGATATATGTTGATACTTTGTTATATTGTAAACAAATCTCAAACAAGCGTTCTGAATTAACTGCAATGTCGTCTGACTTGGGACCAAAGAGCTCAAATTTGGATTTCAATGTATTGATGTGTTGTATAATTTACATCGTCGAACGCAGCTGTCATTCCAGAACGTACAGTGTATTCAGTATGGCCACTCGGTCAATGTGAAATTCTCTCTGGCGGATATCAGCTCTTTTTCGGAAGCTCCTACTCATCCCCGAACCTCCGATCTTTGGAGCTGGGGTACTAAATAATTAATTTAACTCCAGTCCACGACAAACGTGGGGTAACGGGGAAGAAACTTCTTTTCTGATCATTTTCTCCATTTCGTAAATCCTTAAAATTAATGAAAAACGTTCCTACAACAAACAACAGTCTAAATTCAGAGGTATTTCTAGCATAATATCGTAAATTAAATATGTTTCGTCATGTTTTTATCAAGAATGTCAGTAAGTTTTATTATTATTGGGTTGCCAGTGGATTTTTGTAGCACAGAGTAATATATTTTGAGTCATCCAGTCGCGTCACCACATTCATTTTATTCTGGCGGATTAATAAATAGGTTTATTCATAAAAAAAAAAATAAAATAAAGGAGAAGAGGGACGCCAATTGATTTTCTCACTTTGAGTCAAATTTTCATCGAGGTAACTCGTATTTTGGCTGCGCTCCCAGTTTCAAATGTTAATATTTCATACCATGTTATAAATTCAAGTTAGAAGTGAAGGTTGGTGATTAAGGATAGGCAGGTTTCCTGTAAATGTAATACGAACAGAGTTTATATTTATATCGTCGTAAAATTCAGGTTGGTTTAAATTTTTAGTTATTTCCTTTAAAATCTCATTTGTTCATTTTAAAATTCATCTAAATTGCCGAAAAAGTGTTTTAGAACACTCCCGAACCCTCAGTTTACATAATTATCTCTGAAAATTTTGAAACGGTTTCTTGGAACATTGTAGATATCGGTTAACTTATTTATATATTTATCCGTTATTTCCTTCGTGTCTTTAAATTTTTTGGTTAAATTTTGAATCGTTGCTTTAGCAACTTTCGTCTTCTCGTCAATTTTTCTTTGGGTATAACTTTTTGGTCCAGTGCTGTTATTTCATGACAACCCAATAGTAATATTTTAACCATTTTAGGGGTTTAGTTTTTGACAAAATTCAAAATTAAAAAAAATAAAAAGGCGACAGAAAACCCAAATAAGAAACTAGAATGCAGTTGTTAAATCTTGCCTGTGATAGAACTGGAGAGTTTCTGATTGGGCGGCTTCGGTTCTACTTAGTGTAGCTCTCCAAGATTTGGGAATTATAGCTAAAAGTGACACTTCAAAAGTTGTCAACAGAAGTAAAATCAGAAGAGAATGAAGAAACGGCGTGAGCTAACCATTAGTGTCGGTACTTTGATAGAAGGAAAAACAAAACTCTGATTGAAGATAAAGTTGGAGATAAATTATATAGAAAAACCTGCATAGGAGAACATATTGTATTAGTATCGGAACCTGGTTCTACGTATTTGGGATATACCACTCCAACAGGAGGTGGCGATGATTTAGTCCACGCAGCAGCTGTTGGATGTGATGGCACCATTGTTTACTTAGGGTCTAAACTTGGAGTATTAAGATAATTCTAGTTAAATATTCGCATGTCGGTACAATGGTTTATATGTCTATTTCACACTATTGAACTGTCACTTCGACATCTAATTCAGCATCTGGATGGAAAAGCAAGTGATCCACAAAGATTTGCAGGTGTTATAGGAAAATCTACAGTCTTCTGAAAAATTACCTGTCGCAGTTTTTAAGAAAATACCTACTATACTTCCTAAACTTGCTTTAAACATACTAAGCATAGATCAAAGATATCTTTGCGAGATGGTTGAATCAATTGAAAAGGGCAGTGTATCATTTTCATTAAGTCTTCTACAGCTTGGCAAGAAGGTACATTTACGCTGGCTAACAACGGCTAACAGGATTCTCAGACTTTATGTGGTTACTACAGACTTAACTCTAAATTTGTAATTATGAACAGAATACATGGTAAAAGCGAATGCCATTACATGATTTCAAGTAAAATCGCACGGAAGGTGCCAAGCATCTTTTTGGGATCATAATGTTGTCTCGCTTCCTACCTGTAGATTTGACAGGCATCGTTGACTCCTTATTCAGAGGAATAGGGACTTTTCTCACCCAGAAAATATTCTACTCTCGATGTTGACAGATAAATGGCCACCTGTTCGTGAATTAAAGGAAGTCTAAAGTGATCAGATCGTATCATTGGGAAAGGAATAAGAGAGTTGAAAATGTCTCAGTTTTCATGTAAATGCTTTGACGATGCATATCTCAGATGAAAATTTTTCAAATTTTGTTCTGAGGCTATAGTGAAAAGTATCTCAAGCGCAATAGGTATAGTCAAATTTCCCCGTAATACGCAAGTTGTAGAGATGAGATATGTGTGAAGCTAGTAAAGGAAGCATGAACGGCTGTTTGCGGCGAGGTAGCGAAAAATGGGTTTATGAAAGTAAGGGTCGAATTTTTGGCTTTATTTATTATATTTCGTATTACGTTACCGCTTGCATGACTTACATATTTAGTTATTGACAAAATATTCGTTAAAAATGCGTTAATAAATGCATATGCCAAAAAACTGTTAATTATCTTTCTGATTATCTAGGCATTCAAACTTTCATTTCTGCACATAGCGTGAGTAAATGGAAATAAAAAAAAAATTGCCCACATAAATCGCTCCACTCTGTCTATGTTTCAAAAAATCGTATCTTCGCCAAACTATACCCAATTGAAACCGTACCGCTTAAACAGGCAAGAGAGATGATCGTGTCTTGCGGCGAACTTTAACCTTTCCTGGTTACCCTATTTTCCCTCTACCGTAGGTAAAACTGCCTCTTTAAGTGTAATTGGGACATCCTGTATATCTACTGTGCGGATAACTAAACGACATCCGCATTTCAAGATCCAATTTACATAGTATTTGGAATCTACTGGCACAAATCATGATGAAAAAAACGGGTCGTCGAGGTATATACAACTAGATTTACTTTTGTCGGCGAGCTAGATGAAAACAGTTATGTAACAACATTCACTTCACTAATAGAGGAGCGTTTTTTTTTTTGTTGCATTTTGCGTAGTTGTTTAATTTGAATCTATACACGTTTGGAATATTAATGTATGATAAACTACGTAATGTTGTATTTTAGTACTTGTTCAAATAACGCCGGGACTTCTGCGATCCCCTCCTGGGAATGTTCCTGACTTGACTTCGGTTCGAGAAATTGAATTGATCATCAGGAATTTGAAAAATAGAAAGGCTTCTTGTTTGGACGGAGTCATGATTGTGGCTATTAAGCATCTGCTAAAAAACTGTTTTGTCTACCTAGTGCAGATCGTCAATTCCATCCTTCATCTGTAATAAGTTGGGTAGAGACTTTGGACTCCCGCAGAGCTATAAGTCAATAAGCCTTCCGTCGGGCTTATCTGAGGTGGTCGAGGCGGTCATCCTTGCGAGGCTAAGCATTAAACTTGAGGAGCCCTAACATAATTCCAGACACACAGATTTTTAAGTCCTGCGAGTTACAAATGACATCCTTGAAGGGTTTGGCAGAAAAGAGACTACTATGGCTGTGTGTTTTCGACATCAAAAGGGCATTCGACTCGGTGTGGCACGATGAATTGTTGGATAGGCTCGTCCACTCGGACATAAGACCAGAGTGTTACTTATCAGCATCGCGAACATTAGATTTTCTGGTTTGTGCATCTAAAAACTTTCAAAACACGGACGTTATCAAAATACTATATTATGCCTTTGTGGTGGCCAAATCTATTATAATACGCAAAATAATTTACTTGAATGTCAACAAAAACGATTCTTAAAACTTTATACCTTCAAATCTATCGGTGTTTATCCTGAAGCTCACACACTTTATTAGATTCTATTGACCGACAACCAGTTCCAATCTTTAAATAAAAGAAGGGTGTTTTACAGTGCAAGATTTCTGTTTCTGTGCAGAGTGAAATTCCACGTGCCTCGTCTGGCATCACGAACTGCAGCAACGTTCCATTGGCCGACGCCAAGAACTAATCTGCTACTACGCGCACTTCTGGACCATAGGGCTAGAAATAACCATTTACAGTTACGTTTTTGTTGGGACTAAATATGATACATGATCTTTCTTAATTTTTCTATATGTATGTATATGCAATATTTTGTTTAATTTACCTGCATTTTTTTGTAAGTTTCGTATCTATGTATTTGAAGCTACTTTCGTCCTTTTATTGCAATTTTTCCCAATAATAATAATACAAATAGCAATATAACAATAATAATATATTTATTATTATTATATTATTATTATTATATTATTATTATTAATTAGTATCCATCATAAAGTCGTACCACTCGGACCGGCAGTTCCTTGTTAAAGTAGGTGGCGTTATTGGAGGCGGGGGTGCTTCAGGGCCAACTATTTGCTCCGGATCGGTTTAACATCTATGTGTCAGACATTCCGGAGTCTCACGGTGTCAAGATAGCTACTTATGCGGACGATATCCACCGGAATAAAAAATACGGCTCCTTGAATATCCAGAAGGGTATTGACAGGGTGGTCGAATGTTACACTCGTCGCTGCCTGGTTCTCAATCCGTCAAAAACTTACACCGTTTGTTTTACGAAGAAAATCCTTCCACTAGTCGGATGCCTGAAGCTAGCCGATGAAGAAATTCCGTAGTCCCATCAGACTAGATACTTGGCCCTTAGGCTGGATCGGCGGCTGTTGCAGCGTAAACAGATTTATAGTACTTTGGTCTGCAGGAACAGTAAATTGGACGCTTGACAGAAGAGACGCATTCGCCCAAAGATTACCTATGGGGCTGCTGTCTGGTGTTCCATGGCGCCTTTATACATTAACAAGTTATAGCAACAGCAGAATAAAATCCTTAGAATGGTCGCTGAGGCGTCGGGTTACGTCAGAAATGAAATCTTGAGGAGGCACTTAGACTTGCCGAATGTCGGAGAGCATATCTTTTCGATTGTGATAGCCACCTGGGTGAAAGTCGGAGGATTTGAAAATGTAAACCTCCGCTTTGCAAGAGGCCTCAGATGGTCAAGGGAAGCTATTGCGGCCCACCACAGAGACTAGACCGGGGTTGGGAATTTACATTGAGCTGAAACGCCACCATGCGGTAAATGTAGGAACCAGCGAAAACATGTTTTTGAAAGGCAATACAAATATTATTCTTTCATAAAGTGAGAATTTTAATTACTAAGTACGACGTATTAAGTGAAATAATTCATATTTTACGAAACCTTCAATTTGGCCTGTTTGTTTTATCTTTATTTAAAGGGATTCGGAATGTATGGACATGGACGAACAAATTTTGTATTTATTGTCACTGATGGACTTCTTTAGGTTGAGGGGCAATAGTTTCATGATCTACCTCATTGGTTCCTTAAGTGAAACAGTGTTCCTGTAATTGTTTTCGTTTTACCAACATCCTACGTCGTTGTGGGATTATTAATTTTTTCCTTGGTAAATTTGGAGAAGGGACAGGATCTTGTTTCAGTTTTGACAATTTAGTTCTTATATCTGAAGGATTATGAATGAAAAGAAATGGTAATAACATTGTTGGTTTCTTCTTCAATTCTCATGCTTTTTCTGGTCCACCTTTTCCCGGATTCCTAACTTATTTGTAACATATACACAACCATTTTTCTCTGTCGAAAAGCGGCGAAAACTTAGTAAATTATCTCAGCCTTTCTTCGCTTGACAACAGTAGACGCAGCAACTTATAGTAATAATAATACGTATTTATTGGCAATGAGGTGTAAACATAGAACAATAGACATAACATACACAATGCCAAAAATATTAAATCGCCTACAGAACAATACATTGTTGCATTGGCGTTCTTCATTTAACCTATTATGAAACTAAATAAGAAAAAGAAATAAAACAAAGCTTAAACTGCGTAAAATGCATCACAGGTGCAAAATAAATCAATCACTCCGAAGTAACGATCTTTGCAACGATAGTGGCGCTGCAATCGGTAATGTAAATTCCCAATAGAATCATTCGCTAATAACATGATCGCCCACCAGGGGTAATAAACGAAGCCTTGGCGGAGACAAGAACGCCGCCGTCCCAAGAATTTAGATATGGTCCAAAGGCTATATTACAGCCTAATCTTAAGTGATAGCAGTAGCGTACCTAGAGCTTTTGCCACCTGAGGCGGTCCCCAAATTGCCGCCCTTTCTAAATCAGTCAAAATCAAGAGTGGTTATTAAGAATTACTGAACATAAATAAATAGGAAATGTTATTTCCTTTGTCTAAACAGATTGTACACATAATGGTAAAATGTAGCGTGTTTATTTCTCTTGCTTTTTTGTTAGAAAAGTCTTTAATGGCATTGACAAAATTTACGTCATCTGTTAGTTGTTGTTCTATGGAAAGTATCGCTAGGTTTCGCAATCTTAAATCACTAATTGTGGAACAAAGATAATTTTTAATTAGATTTAATTTGGAAAAGCTCCGTTCACAACTAGCGACACTGATGGTTATTGTTTAAAAAATTCTTAAAAATATTACTATGTTAGGAACGTTTTGTTTGTTTTTGTAGAACAGGTACAAACATAAAATTCTAGATCGTTTTCCTTTCGCTTAAAAGATTAGATACTTCGCTGCAAATAAGTTGTTCAAGACGCATTCTTATTACTTGAATAACTCTATCTAATGACAAAAACATTTCTTTTTGTATTTCTTCTTCTAAAGATAATCTCACGTCTCAGGAATTTTCATCACTCATAATTTTTTTCTTCTAACTAGACGTTCAGTAAATATCTCCAACTCTTTACAAATTTCTTAGCTGTTGTAATTGCGTTTTGCACTAGCGTGTCCCTTTTTCCAATGAAATACATTTGTAAAGAATTCAGTTTTAAATCACTAGATAGATATTTAACTTCTTTGTTGCGCGTCATTAATTTCCAAAGGAACGGATTCCCAAAAATTGGGGTAGCACAGCAAAGAAAAAGATTGCATTGAGTTGAGTAATATTTCAGCGCCTGATGTCGTTTTAATACCTTCTTCTTCAGATGGTGGCGCTGTTTGTAATAACAACATTGGGGCTAAAGAAAGTGTTTTCTTTTTTCACTGATTAAGCGTAAAAATGTCGACGTCGAGTAAGATGATCATTGATTTTATTGATTACAACATTAGAACGTTATTATACACATTGGGAAAATGTTAAATTAGCCGTATCTATATATGTACGGCGGGGGAGCGAGGAGGAGATTGAGTGGAATCCTATCGATTCGATGCGGGTTGTTAGTACGTTTATAACAACGTACGCAAGAGCGCACGTAATAATTTGATGTTATGGTCGCTTGGAAATGAGAGTTTCGCATATTTATTTTTAATAACACGTGCTCAAACACTTACCATTTTAAGAGTCCTCCGTGAAATCACAAAGTGAATAATGTCTGTTAAATATCTGCAACATTAGATATGTTTCAACTGTTGTTTCGGCAAAACTAGTACGGCATGAGGAAAAAATGCGTTTATATGCAGAGAACGAACGTTCTACATTTAGTGACGTAATATTTGCGTAAGTAAAATAATCTTTCAAATAACTTAACGATTCTGTTGACGCACCTTCACAAATGTGTCTTAATGTGCCAAAATCAGAATTTTTCTCAAAAACACTTTCAAATTTTTCTAGAACAGAAACATTTTTTGCGTCTTCAATCGCGCATAGCTGTGCGTGAACATGTTGCACTATTTGTAGAGATTCTTCTAACGGCACCGCAGGATTTTGTAATTTTTCTATTGCATCTGCTAGCCCGAAGTAATTGTCGTGAATGATTTTTAAATCCATTTTAACCTGATTATCTTGAAATTTCGACTGGCTTTTCTGGATAGCGGCAGCTTCCTTTGTATCGAATTGTAAAACCACGTTCTTAATATTGTCAAATATTTATGATAATAAAACGCGGCCTGCAACCATGTTCCCCAACGAGTTAGAATAGGTTCTGGTGGCTCTAGTATACGGGGGTACAGTCTGTGAAATTCGCGAATACGTTTCGGTGATTTGACAAATACTGCTTTGGTATGCGCTATTAAAGCGTCTACCTCAGGATAACATTTTCTGATACTATCCGCCACAAGATTGAGAGCATGAATTTTACACGTAATGTGTAACAAATTAGTAGAATGCTTTTTAAAAGAGCGGCCTACGGAAAGCACGTTTGCAGCACCATCACTCACTAACATCAAGAGTTGGTTTGTTGAAAGTTCAAACTTGTCCAATGTATTTAACACTAACTTTGAAATTACTTCGGCAGTACACTGTTGTATTCGTTTGGAGACTAATAGAATTGAAGGTGCCGATTGATGAGGTTCCAATTTGCGTGCCATTACATTAAGAACAGAATGTTTCTTCCGATCTGTTGTTTCGTCGACACATAACCACAATTTTTGATCTTTCAACTCCGATTTTATTTTTTGTTCAATATGTTCGCGCGCAGATGGCACAATTCTTCGTAACGATGTTCGACTTGGTAATTTGCACTCCGAATAGTTATTCCAAAAGCAGATAAATGGTTCCTTGTCTAGTAAATTAAACGGTATATTACATGCGATAAACGTAATGCATAAATTAAATATAAATTTTTCATTGTCTCGTGCGCAATTTCTTTTTGAGACATGCTTTTCACTATTTACGTGTCGTAGACAATGTTGTCTGGACCAACACATTAACGGGATTTTACAGATTACACATTTAATTTTAGCACCTTCATATATTAAGTCTGGAATTTCTGCAATAAATTTTCGAAGTTTGTCCGACCGCGGTCGTTTTGTGACGAAATCATAATTTTTCTAGGACAGATAAACAATTGCGCAAATGACCGGCGGCGAAAATGTCCGTACTGCTCCGCAGACGAAGTAATACTACCGTTCCTCTCGGTCCGAACTGATTCTACGCCGATGCGCGGTACCGCTCGTGGCCAGCGTTAATCATAACAACGTACAAACAAAATTTTAATTGCTGTAGTCATAATGTTCAGTACGTGAGTGTACGACATAATTACAATATGTAGAATAGGCTTACGAAAGTTCTCAAACTAAACGAGAATAATATCTCACATGATATAGTGTAACAAGAAAAATGAAATCGTTGAATAATTTCGTTGCTGTGTTACATTCATGCACGAAAGTTGTTTACATTTACATTTCCCAAGCTGCACAACACGTGTATCCACAAAGTCGAATTACTTTTTCACGAAAATCTCTCACGCTCTTAAAAATAAACGAAGGAGAAGTCGAGCAGGAGGAGGAGGGGATTATGGAAGAATTATATTTATGCCTTCAACTAAAAATAACGTTAGATTTGCGTTTTAAAAATGTAAACTTTGTTTTTTCTTTTCGCTTTCTCCGAAAAACCTTCATCCAGTGCCAAATGTAATAATAATTATATCTGTAGTTATTTTTATTCTGGCACTTTTTGCTAACTTTCTTTTATTCAGTATAATAAATAGACATAATCTACCGACGCAATTATAGAAATTACTTCCGCTTAACACTTACTAAATTCACTTCTATCATTTTGCCATAACATCCAGAATGATGTTTACACTTCCTATTTGGTGAACCAGGAAATTATAGTTTAACACACGGGCGCCCGCAAGAGTAATTTATGCAATACGAGGATAGCGTCTTAAGTTCTTACAAACGACCACTGTATGGCGCCATTGAGATTTGACATTACTACTTTCGTAAAATTTGACGTTTGTTGTTGTTGAGGCAGTGACAGCACAGAAATCAGTCGAGTGGTTTGTTTAAAGTGAGCGTTTGAAAAAATTTCGGAGAGGTTTTCGTTGGATGATTTTTTATGATTTTAGTAACGGCCTAACACAACAATGCTTTGAATCGGTTCGTTCAAGGTTTGATAATGAAACACCATCGAAAAGGACTGTTTACAACTGGTTTATAGAATTTCGTCGTGGTCGTGCTTCCGTCAGTGACGAACCAAAATCGGTTGTTGTTCCAAAAAACATCGCTGCTGTACGCAACATAACCGAAGTGGGCCGGCATATGACTTACCGTAAGATAGAGGCATTCTTAGGCATATCGAAAACTGCAGTACATTCGATTTTGCAAGAACATTTAGGTGTGAAAAGGATCTGTTCCTGATGGATTCCATATAATTTGATCCAAGCACAAAAAAGTCTTGTGTTAATTGGTCCAAGGAAATGTTCGAAAAATTTGACAGAACTTCAAAATCCATATACAACATCGCAAAAGATGACGAAACTTGGATATATTCGTCCAAGCTGTTTGGGAGTTCGTTCACGAAACTCTTCTAAGAAAATGATTGTTCGCTTCTTTAAAAACTTCTGAATTTAAATTTTAGCGTGCTGCAAGATCAGCAGTTGTGCTATGTGCTATGTGGAATCACGATGCGTTATCGTGTAGAACTGTAGACTACGAAATTTATTTGCAACCGTTATTTAAAAATAACGATAACGGTTGAAACTGTTATTTTAAAGTAACGATTTTTCCCACCACTAGTATCGGGCTTACGTCGTAGTGGCGAGCGAAAATTCTCATTTAGAATGTCTTTCATTGTACATATTTTAGCAAAAAAAGTTATCTCCATCACTTCATATTTAATTTACTCACAATTTACTAAAGAATGACGCAAGTAGAATAACTATGAGAGTTCGAACACAAAATCCTATGTATTTTCTTATGGAGGTTCAGATTCACGTTTTATCCCTACCACTCCTACCTCAGGCATGTCACGTCTCATCTGACGCACAAGCAACACCCTTTGGCGGGAAATTTGAAACAGGAACCACTTAAACAGCTTGCGGAACAGCTTCCAGAACAGCTTAGATAGTTCCCAGAACAGCTTCCGGGACAGCTTAAACAGCTCTCGAAACGGCTTAAACAGCCCCCAGAACAGCATAAACAGCTCCCGGAATAGTTTAAGCTGTTCCAGGAGCTGTTTAAGTGGTTCCCGTTTCAAACTTCCCGCCAAAGGGCGTGACTTGTGTCGTCAGATGACACGTGACATGCCTGAGGTAGGAGTGGTGGGGATAAAATGTGAATCTGAACTTCCATAAGAAAATATATGGGATTTTGTGATCGAACGCTCATAGCTATTCTACTGACAGGAAATAAAAAATATTCTAGAAGAGCTTCTAATAGATTTTGCAAAAATATACAGGCTGTTCCATTTAAAAAATTTAAATAACACGAAGAAAGTTCCTAGAACTTCTCTATCATGTTCTATTCAAAAAATCAGACTTGTATCGCGTGTAACGAAAGCTAAACAGTTTGTAGATTCGAGCATATCGCACTAGGCGGACAAGCTAATATTAAACTTTCATACTGAAGCTCATCATTCCCTGTCTTCGTATTGGCTTAGAACTTTCCCAAATTTGAAATATGTTTACTGGCTAACAATAATTAGAATTGAAAGACTAATGGACTAATAACGATAATAAGCCAAGAGTCCGTTTCCCGTAACAAAAAAAATTGTATCTCAATTGCTTAAGAGACTTTGGATTGAGATAAATTAAATAGCATTAAGAAACAAAACATTATTATTAATAAATTTTATAATTGAATTAACTATTGTAACTTATATTTAAAACTACCATTTAATTTCCTCGGTTTCTTTACTTTCTTCCTTTGCTTTATCTTTGTATATATGTTCTAGGATGTATAGGTAATAAGCCAGCAAAACATTCCTCATTTAACTGTTGCTCTATGCCTTAATAACCGAGATGCCAATGGTGAGCATCAAAATGTGGACACAGTATATTGTAGCGTTATAATTTACAACATCGAATGTAGCTGTCTTTAACGGGACGTATAGTGAGTTCAATATGTCCGCTCGTCCAACGTCAAAATCCCTCATGGCCCCCTATCGCTGGAGCGGGATTGCTAGGAAATTATTTTAAGTCCAGTCAACGATGATCATATTCTTCACATCCTAAATCTTCAATTTTAATGGATTTTCATACAACAATTGACAGCATAAATCCAGTTGTATTTTTTGCAGAATTTCGAAAATTAAATATCGTTTGAATATTGTACAGTTGTTGGTGGTATTAAATATCATAGAGTAGTATAGATTCTTCCAGTTGCGTCCCTACATGGCATGCATTATGCTTTTAAAAAATAAGAATATTCGTTTAAAATTTATTATCAATTTATATTTCGAAAGGTGTAGTTATTCAAATTAGCAGTGGTTAAACAATCCCTATCGCGATTAAAATAAAGAAGTGAGAGGTGGCTAATCAATTTCTCACTTTTACTCAAAATATTCGTGTTTGGCTGTGTTCCCATTTTCGATATGTTCAGTGTTTACATTCTACTATAAATACGAAGTAAAAGTCAAGCTTAATGGATTAAGAATACACAGGGATCCATTACGTAACATATAAACATAGAGTTTATATTGGAATGTCACAATTCCAGGTCAGTTTTCCTTTTAGAAGTTTTAATACTCGTAAAATTTCATTAATTGATATCTAGTTCAATTTAAAATGCTGAAAGGGTGTCTAGGAACACTCCCGGACCTACAGACCGTACAATTAATTAGTTAATTTTGAATTTTTTTTTTATTTTTCCCCGTTTAAAATATTGCAGTATAGAAGGTTTTCAATTACGCTAATATCAGCAATAATAACGCTGTTTATTTACACGTTATTTTCCCAGACGTCCATTAGACAAACTGACCCGTCTTAAACTTTGTGCTATTTTTAGAAATAGCCCGCAGGTTAAATGGCTATAACACAGCAAAGCTCGAATAGTACGTATACTTATATGTATTAGGATCGCCAAGGGAGATCTTATTATTTTCCTTTTTCTTTTGAATGGGCTATGGACAAAAATCTCTCAAAATATAATATGCAAATATCGCGCTCTCGGAAAACCGCCGTTGGCGAAAATCAAAAACACTTTTTTTTGTTTATTTCACGGAACATCGACCCGCTATTTACCAAATGCGGGGAAAAAATCCCTAGCTGTTGTTTCACTAAACACACAAACAAATTCAATTTCGAGAGGGCAAAATGCACGGTCAGAACCGTACGCTAACCTGACCCTTTTATTGAAAACGTGTCTTCGACATTTTATTTACAGAACAAATAAATATAATTATTCAGATATTTTTCTCTGTTGATATGATGGTCGAATAAACATTCTGATGTAAATCAGCGCGAAAAATATACAGAATATTTGCAGAAATATGGTAATACGGACACACATAAAACGCCCTTAGAAAACTAAGGAAGATAGCAACCCAAAAGGCTGCCAATACCGCTTATTTTGCAAATTTCCATCCCCTATTGAGTTATGGGGTCCTATTCTGGGGATCCACGACAGAAGCAACCAGAGTATTTACTCTACAGAAGAAGGCTGTCAGATTACTATGCAATCTAGGGTATAAGGAATCCTGCAGAGGATACTTTAAAAGGGAGGTAATGCTTACCTTGGCGTTCGTCTTCATTCTCAATGTGGTTACCCACGTTCATGACAAAAAGGATGACTTTACTCCCAATGGACATAGCTATAATTATACCACGCGAAATCGAAACAATTTCAGAGTGTCGCACCACAGACTTAAATGCACTGAAAATTCCGTTGACTACTGAGGTCCAAAGCTACTGTCCCTGGCGATATTACTTGAAACATGTCATAAATCAACCCTTTTACCTGGAAATTCCCATCCTATTATAGTGATCCGATCGCTTATAGTGGAACTAGATTATTGTATAAATAAATAAAAATACCAGAGAAATGATATTTAGAAGAGTAAAATACGTATATATAAATATTTCAGTTATCAACTTACATTTAGCGAGTTCACAGTTTAGAGAATGCATCGATATTTTCCAAAATATTTCGTCATAACCGTATAGAAGCTAAGTTGTGGAGTATCGTTAAGTGTTTTGTGTTGATATATCGTTATTGCAAAGGTAAAATTGTTATTCTATCTCTCTCTTAATAATTAATTATTTGGAATTAAAAAAAAAAAGAAATATTTGGGGTTTTTTTATAGAAAATGCCCGGGAAAGATTTAACAAGTGAACAAAAAGCCGCTACACAAGCTCTTCTACAATCAAACAAACATTCACAACGAGAAATTGCAAAATGACAGAAAGTATCTCCTTCTTCTGTATAGCGTTTAGCTAGAAACTTAAACGTAGGAGCTAGCACATCAACACAAAGACAGGAAAAGTGCGGTTTGAAAAGAAAAACTTCGAAGAGATCTGACCGTGAAATTGTTCATTAGGCTTTGAGCAATAGATTTGCTACAATTAAAATGATTCAAAGAAATTTACAAGAGAGAGGAATAGAGATTTCGAACAGAACTGTCAGGCGCTGATTGCGCGAAAATCGCCTAATGGGCCGAAGACCTGTAAAAAGGCCGCGTTTAACAGAAAAAATGAAATCTGCTCGTCTCAACTTTACAAGAAAATATCGACATTTCACAGACGAGAATTGGAAAAAGGTGAATAACTTAACAACATGATTTTTTACTGAATTAATGTTTGCATTATTTAATAGGTTTTCTTTAGCGACGAGTGCTCGCTCTGTGTGTTAGTGCAGCGAGCACAATTTGTTCGTAGACGACCTGGCGAACGTCTCACAGAGTCCACTGTTCTTCGAACTGTAAAATACCCTCCGCAGGTAATGATTTGGGGAGTGATTAGTGGAGACGGACCCGGCCCTTTGTATTTTGTAGAAGGTACAATGCGTCAAGAGCAGTACATAAATGTGTTAAAAAACACGTTATTACCGTATTTTAAGCCAGGACGTCGCATACCGACAGGGCGTATATTTACGCAAGATAATGCTCCTTGCCATGTGGCAAAAAAGGTTAAGAAATTCTTTGAAGACAATCACATACCTCTTATGTTGGCTCGGAAATTCACCGGACCTCAATCCCATCGAGAATGTATGGAATCGACTAAAAAGTAAGGTATATGAAAGAGAAAACCCTACAAAGGAAATATTAATGAAGAATATAAAGGATGTATGGGAGAACGATGAAGATAAAAGAGACAATCATATCTTGCATTGAAAGTATGCCCCGAAGAATTAAGGGTGTTATTAAAAATCATGGGTTATGGACTAAATATTAATTACTTATTTAATATTTACATATGTTACATATTTTTACAATATATTTTATAAATAAAAAATATAATACATTTATAGTGTATATTTTATTATGAAGAAACTACAAAATATTGAGTGTTTCAAGTAATTTGGCCAGGGACTGTATATAGCTTGCTACCAGTTGAGGTAAAATCATTGCCATCAAAGGGTTTTAAAAGCAAAATAAAGCATATGATAATTAGGGGCGAATATTATATCATTCATACATATCCCAGGCATTCCATTTTAATTTATTTATTATAATTTATCATTTTAACATGTTTGTTTGTCTGGTATGTTACTGTGCTCTCGTATTACATACATTTTCTTTTGTTTTATTTATATCAGTTTTCCTGATGAAGACTGCGTTCTTGCTTTTTTGGTAGCGGAGATCCCTAACAAACCCACTGCATGGATTCTTATTTTGTCGGTGGCTCCCAGTGATACACTTACGCCTCATCACCCGTTACAATTTTTGCAAAAAGATCCTTGTTGATAGCAAGGAGTAAACAATTTCGGAATCAAACATGCTAACATCTTATTCATTCCTAAATTTTCATGTAAGATTACTAAAACTGTAACTTTTTGGATACGCTTGTGAACCATTGATTTTCTATGTTTTGCATGTTTTGCCTTTTTACGTAAAAAACGAATTTGTTTCATCTACAATATTTTATACCAATTCTTCATTGAAAAATTAGTATGGTTATAATTTATTGTAAATACGTTAGTTAAAAAGCACTGCGAGTCGTTAATAACATTGGGCTAAGGGTCAATGCATTAAAATGATTGAAGATTTACTTAAGCGAAAGATAGCAGATAATTTAGTTTGACAATCAGAATTATGAAACCCCACGAGATTTCATTAGGAATTTCACAGCGTTCTACCTTAGGACCGCCATTGTTTCTTATATTTAATAACTAAACAATACGTGAGCTCTTAGTTTAACGACGAACAATCTCAATAACGCTCCCATTATGCAGTTTTTTTTGTTATGTCCTGTTTTCTGTGAGCTTGGTTTTAAGCCATTGGTTAAACGAATAATTTGATTACTAATACAATAATTTTGCGAGACCAACGCCCTCTATTCCATGGATTAAATCCTCCTACGTAATCAGATTTCAATTTACTGTAACATTTCAATAAGTTTCTGGAGATGAAACGCGAAATAATTCAGTTAACATTTGAAAAACTCCCAAGCAGTAGTTAATACATTCACTACGAATGCGGCAACGAGACGCTGGAAATTTTTGCTTTATTTCTAACAAAACTATCCGACAACGCGAATTGTTAACTTTTGCAAATTTAATAGCTTCACAATTATGTTCTCTATCTGTCTGGAGTAGGGCGAGCTCGACTTCTTCGCCGTCCCGAACTCGTAGAAACATCGGAAACTTTATCCGGGAACAAAATTTCGTATTCTAATACTATAACCAACAGCACCGTTTGCTGTACCAATACCAGGCAGGTTAACCCCTATTCCTGTTTTAAAAGTTTAACTCTTCGCGGATGGATACCGTCGTACAAACTGAAGTTCGTTACTTTAGATAGGAAAAAATATACCTCACACAAAGTCAACTTCGGTAAAGTTGTGGGAAGATATAGAGTGAATTCCTTGGCAAACAAATATCACTTTGTGTCAAGCGAACTTGAGTGATCGAAGGGGAATGTTATTAAAAAATTCTTCTAGTAGGGAAAAAGAAAACGAAAAAATTTTGTTTATTAATTTACGTATGGGAAATCTGTTTTCCGTGTGAGTAGTGACTTAATTTGAGCAATCCATGAAGCAGCTTATTTTTAACGTATTTAACGCAAGATGACCTAAATTTTGCACCTAAATTTCCGATATAATGGAAATAGGATTAGGTCATTTAAGGCGAATTAATTGCGGAATTTCCAGTACCGGAAATGTTGTGGTTTTGTCACCTAATTCCATCAAATTGATGGGTGTAAAGCATTCAATTATCTCGAAAATGGACTGCAAAGAGAATCAATTAATGGCTATAGGTATAGGTTTCATATGGATGAAATGTCAACGTAAAGCCGCTTCATCGATTATGTTAAGAATTTTTATAATCCAACAAAAGGTTTTTAGATGTATGTCTAGGTTTAATTTTTTGAAAATCACATATCTAGCAAATTTCATCTAGGGAAAGGAGTAAAACTAAGGAATAGTTTAAGACCGTTGTTTTAACCGTTTGTTAGTATTCGAATAGTCGAATATTATTCGAATAGTCGAATACTATTCGAATAGTCGAATACTATTCGAATAGTCGAATACTATTCGAATAGTCGAATACTATTCGAATAGACGAATACTATTCGAATAGTCGAATACTATTCTCCACCAATGCAGATCGAGTGCGGGGTTCCACAAGTTTCTATTCTCGGTCCCCTTTTATTTATCATTTATATTAATGACTTTCCAAGTAGCGTGGATGCGGTAAAAATATGTATGCGGACGATACTTCTCTACTGCTGCATGATGACCATATCGATTCGCTACGCAAGAGATCCAACAAAGCAATCGCCGATGCCGAAAATTGGTTTTCTGCAAATAAATTAAAAATCAACAGTAACAAGACGCAATGTCTCCTATTCTGTACCACAAACACTTGCACAAAATCGGCAATCAATTTCCTTGGTGTTGTTGTAGATACAAACCTGAAGTGGCATCGACACATAGAAGAACTTGCAAAAAGACTGTCGTCGGTTCTTTATGCTATAAGGAGATTAAAGCATATTGCAACACATGGAGCAGCAAAAACCGCATACTTTGCAAACTTTCACTCTCTTCTCTGCTATGGGATACTCTTCTGGGGTACATCGGTTGAGGTTCACAGAATCTTTGTCCTACAAAAACCTGCTATACAATTCCTATGTAACCTACAATACACAGAGAGCTGCAAAAGACACTTTGCAAAAGAAAAAATACTCACCCTACCATCTGTGTTCATTATGGCAGCAGTTACTTTTGTTCAACAGAATAAAGCAGCATTTCCCCTTAATGGAAGTCATCATACATATTCTACACGTTCTCGTCACGAAATGAGAGTCCCGTACCACCGTCTTACAAGCTCACAAAAAGCGCTTGATTATTGGGAAGTTAAACTGTAGAATAAATTACCAGAAGAATGGAAAGATCTTCCTTCTACCAATTTTAAAAGAGAGGTGAAGAAAATGCTGCTGGAGAGAGAGTGCTACAGTATTGAGGAGTTCTAGTCATAGTTTTTTTTTGTTTTGTTTGTCATTTATTTATTACATTGTCTGTTGTATACATCCTTTTCTGTAACTTTTAGATTTTACTACCTATTTACCTACAAACGCAATTGATGGAATGGCAAACTAAATTTAAGGTGATAACATAAAAGAAAATAAAACCAGCGGACGCAGAATTATGCATGTTCATAGACGACATAGTATTGATGACAGACTCAAAAGACAACCCACAATATATATAAAAAGAAATATGAACTCAAGCAGCTAACAGGTAAAATCTAAATATAAATATATTCCAACAAATGTAATTAATCGTAGATTAGATATAGGGGTTGAGATGAGTAACAGATTTGATAAGACGGGTAGGTTGCTCCATATATTAAACAGAGAATTTTTAAATAAGCAAATATCAATCAAAATGACCATATACCGGTTGTCAACCAAATCTGCTCTAATAGCTACATACGTATTTAACAGAGAAGAAAACACTTCGTTGGTATACATTACATGGTAGATGATACTAGGCGGATAACATAAAAGTAGACTCCAAACAACAGGAATGAGATACCTCAAAAGAGCGGTGAACAAAAAAAAACCATGAAAATAAAAAACACTGAAATAAGAAACAACTGATGTAAACAACCGAGAAAATCAAACTAGGATAGTTTGGTTACATAATTATCAGAATAGTAGGTAGAGAATAATTAATCATAGGCATCCTACAAAGAAGTGGCAAGATATGCCAGCAAGCAATCCAATTGACCAAAGGAAGAAAAGGATGAAAGAAATTCATAAAAAACATGAAAAGGTAAGGATGACAGATCAAAAACAGGATTTGATAACACAAAAGTAAAATGTTTGAATTGGTTTATATATGCAGTGAGGATGAACACGAAAAATGTTATTACAAGAATAATGGATTCGAAAAGAATAAAAAAGATGTAAAAGAAAACCAAGGAACAGTCGGAAAAATATCAAAAGCAAAAGTAGAAATGAAAAAAAGGGTTGAAATCTGATAATACTTTCATTCTAGAAGAAGACCATTTTAGTCTAAAGAAAAATGTCACTAATTTTAAACAGTGTTAATGAACATGGGGTTCGCACAAGTGGACGGTTTCGGAGGATTATTCCGTTATATAGCATTTTGTCGTTTATCTCTTCTTTCGTTCGCAAAAACATGCATTTGCTTATCATAGTTGATGTAGGTTCTATCAAACCAACAGTTTATAGTTGATATTTAGTGGTTAGTGCACAATTTTACGAATTTTCGCTATGCATTGAATTAGCTGACCAACATTTCATGTATGGTCGTGCTACCGGGATTTCAGAGAAGCGCAACGTCTATGTTTTGCAGTCGTCAAGTCCTTTCCGTTTGTATTTTTCTAAGACTGCACCAAAGATTGCGCGAGACCGGTTCATTTGGGAAACAGTCCCATGATTCCGGGAGACCAAAATCGGTGTCCACCCCTGAGACACCCCACCATGTACAACGAATGTAGGTCCTAAATCCACCTGATCATCAAGCACGTTTGACTTTTTTGCCGCATTCTACGCAATGTTGGTGAGGATTCCAACGTTTGCTGCCAATATTTTCTTTAAATATCCGGTACGTGTTTCTTTGAATATTTCGATAGATATTTTGGGCGACAGGTTACTAGGTCCAGTTGTTTTATTAAACTGATTAACAGTCATTGTGTACCTAAGCTTTCTGCAGAACATAATGGGTGATCGTTTAGACGACATTTCTTTGAACCCCAGGCAATAAATGTGGTTTTGATTCAGTACGATAATGCTCCGGCACATTTTTCGAATGCCGTTGGAGAGCCAAAAAGTTCCTTGTGATTTTGGATAAAGTTGATTAGGAAAGACCGCAACTGCATCATGGCCCGCAAGATCGCCTCATTTACACTCACTTGGGTTCTTTCTTTAAGGATATTTGAAAACTTTAACGTACGCCTGTAAATTACCTTGAGGAGCTGCAACAACGAGTAAATCAAGAATGCCACCTGCGTTGACTTGGATTCAACGCAGGAATTTTCGAAAGAGTTCGAAGGTCCCTGTGGCGGAGATATCATGTCTGCTGTGAATTGGAGGGACGGCATTCTTAACATCTTATTTGAGTTTTTGCTCATAAGTTACATTGTTTGTTTGTACAATAATTAGGAACATTAAAAACTACTCTTCTAATAGCGACAGTTTACAAATATAAACACCAATTAAACATTATTAGCGAGATTTTTAATTCATAAACAACATTGACGTCATAATACCAACGTGAATTAATAAATTGAAAATCAACAACATAATTTAATGAACTGTTTGATTTACGCAGTTTTGATTCTATTCCGTTGACGTTGATTTTACCAATATATATATATATATATATATATATATATATATTACCTCAATTTATTTAACTAATCGTGCTAAAATCTGCTAATAATTAGGACGTTGTGCAAAATGACCTATCTACGGTTATCTATTTTATACACGCATGTATTTAAAAGATATGTGTGTATGGAAGTAATTTTAAAAGCAATAGCTCAGTATTCTATCAACAGAAAGGATATTTGTACCAACTGCAAATGGGATAAATCAATATAATAATATTGTAATGCAATGATAGGATTGGATAATAATCATGTTTATGGTGGGAAACGAGAATTATTTAATGATAAAGCAATATACTTTAGGTGATGTCTGTCAACAAAAAAAAGATGTGTACATATTAGAGATAAATAATCCAATAATACTCTTTACTGGGTTACAAGAACTGAGAATGCTATGCGAAATGACCTGATATATATTGCTCAATTTAACCCATCTAGAAAGTAGATCACAATCCAGGATGTACAGGTTTACATTTAAATTTTCTATTTGCGTAACTGTGTGGTGTATAACGTTCCGCACATTCTTTATTTGGTCTGACTAATTCTACAACACAATTCTATAGCAAGTAGTTGCTATGATAGATTTTTGGATTATCATCATTTTTGAATCGCACACCTAATGAACATACCATCAGCGAACATTATCTTGGAATACGTTACCACGCTGGGAACCATGTCTGTGTATACAAGAAACAGTAATGGTCCGAAAATAGATCCTTAAGGCACACCTCTTAGAAATTCAGCTGTTTAGCGTTTTATGCCAGACTTTTCTAATTTTTACTGGAGAAAATCATGGTTTATGCTTTAGACGAGTCCATAAACACATCTTCCACGAATTATCCACTTGTTCATCTCTCAAGAATCTGGATTGATTGTAGAACCAGTTTATTAGTTTTCTGCCTCTCTGATATAATCTTACGCTTTGTAAAGAAACACACCGTCATTTGATTAATTCGGAATAATTGTTTCGAGAATTTGCGGATTCCCTCTGTCAACCGTACGACCGAATGATGTGAGAAAAAGATTTTAATTCTAACATGTCTTGTTCTATCCCTACTTTAAATATAAAAAATTAAAGGAAAGGTTCTTGCGTGTAGCATAAAACGTAAGCATGTGTTCGTTTTACATCAATAAATCAATCAGTGCTGAGTGGCTAAGTGGGCCTATTTCCCTGTTTAACAGATTTGCATTCTTTTTCATATAAATGGTTTGTAAGCGTCTAATTCTTGCCGTGAAGTTACGTTTTTAGTTTGAGGTTTTCTACTTCAATATTATGCTGGCTTTCGTTTATGTGTTGTGCTGCACTTGATAATTCAATCCTTCCATAGCGGTAATGAGCTAAATGTTCTTTGAACCTCTTGCCTATCATCTGTTTCGTTTGACCAATATAGGCTTTATCATAGTCATCGCGTGTCATTTTATAAATTTCCGACTTTTACGTCGTATCCGGTTTATTTTTCGGATTGCCTAGATGGTTTTTGAGTGCATTTTGCAAACTGAAACACACGTTCATATCTCGTCCACTAAAAAGTCTACCAATACCTTTCGATATTCTGTGGGAGGGAGGTTTGACAAAGTAAACAAACTAATAAGTCTCTGTAATACTGGAGCAAGCATCGCAGACATTCGCTGTATATCGGGGTAAAGACATCATCGATGTTTATACCCAAGTATGGCATCGCCACCACCGTTCAGTGGCGTATAAATTACGGGATATTACATCAGTGGCGTAACATGCTTCAAAAAATATACACAAGACAATAATTTAATGCAATTAAATACCAACACATGCGAACTACATTGTTCTTTTATCCGATAGTACTTTTTACACACATTGCACGTTTTTATCATTTTCACACGTTGAAATGCACAGGATGTCAAGATTGAAATTACGACGAGTTATAATTATAAACGATAAAGTTCAATCCTGTTTCATCCCCACTTGTAGGACTGGGTGTGGATATGTTGATTTTATTTTGGCTTCACTTTATAATTTAAGGAAATGCGTCTGTTACTCCAAGTTCTTTAATTCGGCTAAATGATTTGAGTTATCTTATTGTCAGTAATAACTTGTATTAACGGAAACTATGAATATTTTATTTTTTATTTTATTTTATTTTTTATATTTATTTCGAAGTATACAAAGGTATACAAGAAAAGTCAACAAAACCACATAATTTTAATTATTCCAATATTCGTTTAACGAATACGGTTCTAAATTAACTAAATATTCAAACAATCTGCTTTTCAATATTCTTAAATTGTTGCTAGTTTTGATGAACAGTGGTAGTTTGTTATATAAACGTAGACTAGAATAATACACATTCCTTTCTGTTAATGTTAACCTATGTATTGGGTACTGATAAAAGTCATCTTTTAAACGAGTATTATGTACGTGATTGTATTTAGAATCATTTTTATTCATTTTATTTTGAAACAAAAAAATTATGCAATTGTAAATATATACTCCATAAAAGGTTAGTAAATTATGCTGTTTAAAAACGGTTTTTAGACTGTCTCTACTTGATAAACCGAAAATAACTCTAAGGACTTTCTTCTGAGCTAGATAAACTCTATATACTTCTGGAGATTGACCCCAGAAAATGATACCATAACTCATGCGTGAGTAAAATACACCATAATAAACCGCGAACAGATCCGGAGTATTAAGTATCTTTTTTAAAGTTTTAAATCCAAAGGTTATCGAATTAAGTTGTTTACTGATGTTATCCGTGTGCACTGACCACTTCAAAAATTCGTCAATATATAGACCTAAGAATTTGGTTGAACTGGTTATAGCAATTTTCCTACCGCCCAGTTTAATACAAGAAGGCCTTGGTATTGCTGCAGAAGTTCGAAAAACCATGCAAGATGTTTTGGATAGATTCAAAGCTAAGTTGTTGTTAAGAAACCAGTTATCAAGTGCACAAAAATAACTATTACATTCTCTGTTCAATTCAGAATAGTCACTTCCTCGAACCAGTAAATTGGTATCATCTGCATAGTTTACAATGATATGTTTAGATCGTTGCACAACATTACTTATATCATTTGCATACAGATTAAATAATATAGGGCCAAGAACACTTCCCTGTGGTAATCCTTTTTTAAGAGGAAGAATTTGTGATCGTGAAGATTTGCCATTCTTTGTAAGTTCAACCAATTGCATTCTGTTGTTAAGGTACGAATGCATGAGATCACTCGCAACCCCACGAATGCCGTACATATCAAGTTTGGTAAGCAGTATAGAGTGATCCACATTGTCAAATGCTCTGCTTAAGTCCAAAAATATACCACATGCTAATTCGCGGTCTTCGAGTATTGACAGAACCTCATCGGTATACTGAAAAATAGCAGTTTCAACTGATTTTCCTTTTGTGAAGCCGTGCTGGAAATTGTTAAGTAAATTATGTTTTTTAAAGAAACAGAGAAGCCTATCAAAAATTAAATATTCAAAAATTTTAGCAAAACTACTTAGCAAAGAAATAGGTCTGTAGTTACTTAATTCATTATCACCTTTCTTATATATAGGTTTAACTACTGCCACCTTAAGTTGCTGTGGGAAAGTTCCAATTGTAAAACAAGAGTTTATTAAATGACATAAAGGGTAAGAAATATGTTCAATACATGATTTTACTATACAAGTCGGGATCCCATCAATACCCGCAGACCGCTTATTTTTCATGTTTTTGACACATGAAAGAATTTCTAGCTCAGTTACAGGCGCGAGGAATATCGATGTTTTATTGTTAATTATATTGATAGTAGAGAAGTTGTTTGCCTTTTGTAAAGATTCTTGTAGAATGAAATGCATATTGAAATTATTTGCTAGAAACTCAGCATCTTGATGATCAGGCAAAACTACGCCTTTTTCAGATTTTAATTTCGAATTTACAATGTTCCACATTTCTTTTGTTTTATTATTATATGTTGAATACCAACAGTCATCTTATGAGGATGCTAATTTAATTCTTCATCTATGCTTATTACTGTATTCTCTGCAGACAATAGCGGAAACTTCCCAGTGACATTTAAATTTCTGCTTACCAGTGAGATATAAACCAATTCTGCATTCAAAACGAGCGTCAGCGTACTCTGCGAGTGCTTAATCTTGCATTTTCTGTCTTGCATCACGTTTACCTGTGTTTGGTATTGCTTAACAGTCGTACATCGGCGCCAGAGAAACGGTAAAAACAGTCTAAAATGCGCAACGTATAGGACTTGCTTGGACATCGAATAGGAGAGCACCTATAAAACTTTCAGCGGTTTTACGACAAAAGCAACAAATAGAAGGGATACGTTCGGCCATCTTATGGCGCACCTGCGTTTCTTTCCAGCGTTAATACCCTTTTTCTCTGTGGTTCTTTTCACGTATGACGCATGTAAAGCCTCTCCGCTTTGGCTAATGGACGTGTTTCCAACAAAGGAAAGAATAACGCCTTGTATTCCCGAATATAATGGAGATGTCTTTTCGAACGAGGAACAAACAAAGGAAGGGAAAATGATACATTGTTGACAAATACTTTTATGTTTATTCGGAAAGAAAATCTACAGGGAAAAGTGAAACATTATGTAAAAAGCATGTGTTAGATTCGGGATAATAACCAGCGAAATGTATTTACAGAAGCTATCGCTTTAAGCAGGTATACATGTGACATTGTATATCTTACATTGTAGATGTAACACAATATTTGGCCACTTTGTCACCATGGTAGCGGGATTCAACTGTTTCTGGTGATTGTATAAGTACTAATGACGTGTCTGTCAAAGATATTTTGAGTTTGCTTCCTTCAATGCTTTGTGATTAAAATTTACAAAATGGCATTAATTAACTAAATGGTGCAATAAAGATAATCCATTTCTTATTTTTTAATATTATAATATTATTTAATTTTATATTTCTAATTTCAACTTCGCTTTTTACTGAGAAGAATTGTACAGGACGGGGCAGTCAAACCGCACGTTCCTTAGAAGCTTTTATGGTGGGGGTGCGTGTTGTAGGGGAAGTAGGCAGAGGTCTTCACGTTGAACACACTTGGAAATTTAGTAACCATGCAAAGTTTTCTCTGTTGGGCCGCTGCCAACCATCAATAATTTCACGAACGGCCTCCCCATGTGGCCAAAATTATAGTCTGCTGTGTGTGGTGGAATAGAATAATTGTACTTTTTCGATGTTGATGATGGTCGTGCAGTTATGTTGAAATCGTGGAAACCTTCCCCACTTCAGAACTTCAAAGATTTGCCGTGAATAAGAACACTTATTTTCAACAAGATGAAGCAACTAGTCACGCAGCCAGCAGATTTTTATACCCTGAATATGTTCTTTTTTAGCTTTTGCCAATAAGTTCTGACCGTCAAAATCGATCAGTAAAACGAGGGGTAAAGTTGACAAGTTACACATTTTCTGCATGTTTCCTCCCAAGCAATAGCCTTTTGAATCGCAGGAATATGCTGTTTTAAATTGATGTCTGAACCAACCCCATCCTTCTAGCTCCTTTATTTCGGGATCTTTAGCCTTTTCAGGCTTGAAAAAGCAAAACAGATTCTTCTACTTTGAAACTATTCAGCACTCAAACTATTGAATTAAAGGGCCTGAGACTTTTTTAGCTGCAAAGCGTTTGTGGAGGATTTTCCAATGAACTCTTATTTGATCTAATACTTCTACCGATTGTCCAGTTTTGAGAAAATTGCAAAAATTTGAATTCAATGTGATGAAATTTGAATCGAATTCAACTCGCCCATTTCAACATAGAAATACTCCTTCGATAGCCCTGACTGCTCAGGATTTATGGGCGTTTAAAGGTGAAGCAAGTCAAGATCTGAATTTTCCAATTTTCAAGCGCACTAGTGCCTAGATCCGAGATAGTACTCATCGACACCTTTTAACAGTCTTGATCAATCAAGTAATTTAACTAAGAAACCAGAATTTTCAAGAAAGTCTTGACGCCAAATTATTGGATGAAAATTTTCTCAAATGTTAAGCATCAGCGTGGAAACTGTTTATTTAATTATTGATATTCTTAACGAGCAAAAGAATATATTATTCATTCGTTATTAATAACAATAATAGTACTTTTGACTTGCAGGAGTAGAGTTGTGACTGCTAACCAATGTTGTGTTTTTGAGACCATTAAAGTAATATGCGTTTTATTAATTAAAGAATAACACATCTGTTAAAGGTTATATCATTGCATGAGTAAGTATGCCATCTATACTCCGGTTTCTATATTCGCTACTCCCTAGGACGGCATGACTATAACTACTGGCACTAGGTGGCGCCAGGAAATATTTCAGTTGCTGTTTTTGAAGGTTGGTGGCATAAACTGAGAGATGTAAGAGCAATGAGGCCAAGAGCAAGAAGCTTTAAAGCTTTTCTCTTCTCATATTGTTTTTGCGGGTAGTAATTCCATCAATATCAGGAGCTATTTATTAGCATATTATCTTGGTTATTGTTTCTATGCACTTTTTTAATGTGTACTTCAACATTAAGTTCACTTTTGCTTGAACATTATTCTGCAGATAATGTCTACTTTAGTCTTTTTAAAATCACAAGCAATGTGAATAATTTATTGCATTACGTACGTATATGTCGTGCTGTTTTAAACAAGGTAAGCGCTATTTATAATGTGCATATAAATGATATTATTTTAAGAAAATGAAACTATTGATTTATGAACAATACCTAAACGCTTTCTGGAATTAAGAAAACCGTTTACTATCCTTAAGAAAATATTGTTTTGTGTGATAACGGCCATTAACTTATTCTAAGAATCGCTTTCTTCAAATTTTCTGCAAGATTTTCTTGAATCAAGTTAACAAATGCCTTAAACAAAGAAATACAAGTATATACTTCTCTTAAGCGGAGAAAGGAACGCTAAGAAAATATTTCTTTTGATTTAGAACAGTTGTGGTATTGTGGACAATTGAAGCAGTATTGTCTTGAGTTAAGGCGGTCAGCTTTGATACAAGTAAACGTTTCCCTGCGTGCACTATTATGTCAATTAGAAACTTTTAATTTTATAAATCGCATATTAGAACTTCGCTAATTTTAACGTTGATATTTTACGTCTTGGATTGTCTTTGAAAACAACTGCAGGCCATGTTATTTAAGTAACGTGCCCTATAGAGAAATTGTTTTTAAGATTTACATTCCTAGTTTCGTTTATACTTTTATTTACCGCTTAAAGCTTTGTAAAATTTCATATCGCAAATATACAAAAAAGGCAGTAAATAACTAGAATGACATAAACATGTTGGCAGCGATAATTTTTAATTTGTATGTGGCACAAACAATTTCTAAGCTATTAACCTTTGTACCGTAATATTACTCATTGTTAGTGCAATTAGAGCTGCTGAAAAGACAAAAACAGTATTACTCTTTCTTATTTCGCTTAAAACAATGAGTAATCCCTTGCATGCTAAAGTCCATTTCTAGATTATATACCTACTATTTTGTTGACAGTCGTTTTAAAAAGAAGCGGGGAAAAACTATCGTTATTTAAATACTAGCAAATTAATTTCACGTTTGCAATTAATCGTTAATCATTTTGCAAAAAATGATTTAATGCATTTTTACTTCGAACTATATGTATGTATTTCAAGCATAAAAAGCCCAAAAATAGATTTTACAATATTGGATTTTCAACGTAAAATGCACGGAGAATAATTTACATTTTATTGTCGATAGAAAATTGGCACAAAGCTGATGTATTTTAAATGAATTCGGTCAATTAATTCTATAGAAAAATACGCAAAAATATATCATCCAAATAATAGGAATTGTTGCTTTTAATATATGCAAACGACAATTCAAATTTTTAGAAAATATACCGATCGCTTTGAATAATTACATGCCTGCTATTGATATCCAAGGACTGTCAATTATTAATTTTGTTTGTTGTAGAAAATAATAAATAATATAATCCAAAATGCATAATTGAAAGTCATAAGTAACCTGGGAAAATATGCAGTAACAGCCAGAGGCGTGGCGAGCGCATAAAAGTTTACACATAAAAGAAAAGGTAAGAAATAAATTATAAAACGTATAATAACTTCCAACTGAATATCTGGTGAACCGTAACTTACAATTAGAAGAGGCAAGGTACACAATACAGTAAATTCTCGGCCTAATATAGAAAAAGTAAACTTGGCGAAATAAAAACTTTTATTTTTCACTATAATCTCCCCTAACTTCAATACATTTATTACAAAGATCAATTAATAATTCGATACCCTTGTAAAAATAATTTAAAGTTTTTCCCTCAAAATATTGTATTACAGTTGGTTGCAATTCACTATCGTCTTTAAAACGACGTCCCCTAAGGTGTTTCTTTAAATGAGAAAATAAACAAGGACCATTGTTTCATCCCCTTTGACAATGGACTCCAAAATCGGTTTCGGGTCGTCTCCACACATGTTTAAAAACGAGGGCGCACATTCGACCGGATGTTCACTTGGAGAGCAGAAAGAAAATACGGTACGATGCGATATTCTATTTATTTTCATATAAACTTTCTCTCATGGATCTTCCTGTATACTATTTTTTCTGTACATTTATTATAGTAATTAATTTGGTAAAACTAATAAATAAATGTAATTAGATTTTAGTATAGTAATTATATTATTAGGTATCAAAAATGTATAAAAATACTCTTCCTCCTCCTGTCTCTTCCGTCACCAAAAATCTTTCTATATAGATTTTGCAAATTATGTGGTGCAATTAGTGCACGTGGTCATTGGTAATGACAAAGAGAAGCAAAATTATCTTCAAATTCTACTTACAATTATATCCAGATTGAGAGTCGACCCTGTAGTCGCACCTACATGTATAATCGGTAATAAAAAAAGAGGTGATACGTCAAAACTCAAACGTAATCTGTAATTAACTGAGAATTAACAGCCGTGACATAATACATATTTCAGTAACGAAGGAATAACTTCTCTCCCGTTCCAAACGTATCCGATCAAGATAGGTGCGACCATAGGACCGACTCTCAATTTGTATAAGCAGTAGGGTATGTCAAATATTACAATTAAAATTTAAAACTGTGTAAACTACGTTCATGAGACAATAAAATTTTGACTGTAAAATTCATTTAAATCGAAGTACAAAAGTATAAATAAAATTGTAAAAAGGACACGTACATAAGTTAAAAACTGATCTATTATAATAAAACTAGTGACAAATTGTAATTTTTTTATATAATATATAATAATCATTCTTAAATGTTAATAACAAATGGTGGGAAAAATCAACCCGGAAAAATCGTCGAAGTATACCTTAGCCTCAAACCACATACGACAGAAACCAGTAACCCAAGCATCAATTAGGGATTATTGAATAATTATTAACTTTAGGTTTCTTTTCCATTATAGTTTTTCTTTTATTGGATATCCTTCTAGCTGGCCTGATGATGTTTTTTGAACACGAAACTGGTCGCCTTATTTCTCAATAGAACTTTGTGAGATCTGTACCATTTTTTCATTCCTACCTTTAATACGAATATTTATTTAACCCTTTGAGGCCATTGTAAATACAAAACAATTTATTTTTAACATTATTTATTTATTTAAAGGATGATTTCAATATAATGCCACTATGGCATTCGAGTATTATATTGATAATAACTAAATTCTAAAGGTGTGCGAAAATGAACAAAATAGATAAAAATAAACGAATTAATTGTTAACCAAAAAATTAATGCTAATATAGCTCATGGTATTGGTGGAATCATTTCCGGCAAAAAACAAAGCGAGGGAAAAGGGACAGCGTAAACCCGCGAATATGTTTCTGCCTACCCGGCGCCATCAGCGCGGTTCCGTACCTGTCATTCGCCCTCGCTATTATTGTTACTAGAATTAATTGTTCTTATGAAAATTTATAAAACAATTTTTATTGTCTTGAAATAAAAGTATTTTCTTGAATAGAGACTGATTTTTGCAAAATAATCTATTTTCCTGATGAAAGAAAGCATTTCTCTGCGTGTACAATATCAAGGAAATTAGAAATGATGTAACTTAAATTCTTTTAACTCTATACCAAATTTCAAGGATTTTCATGTTCTTGTCACTTTGTATATGTACCGAAGCTGCATCTACAAAATGTCCCAACTTAATAAACAATTTTCGAAGCGAGATATTTAGAAACGTTTGATACTTTACAGCGTTTTATTGCTACACTGCTATAAATCTACATTAATCTACATTTGTATCTCACAGCGTAATAAAACATTTTGCATATTCGAGGAATGTCTGGTTGTCTGGTACTTCAGAAAACTGCTACAGAAAGGAGCAATTTCTTTTGGTATTGATTAATTGTTACAAAAAAGCAGCTTCGCTTCATAGCAACCCATCACTATGAAGGCGTACTGAAACAAACCTGCGCAAATATTTAACATGCGAAACCTTGACATGTAGCCAAACAATAACGAATTCAAAGTATGTGCGTTGTTTCTTATGTGTATAATTCGCCAATAAAAATATAAATGGGCAAAGTATTGTAATTATTACAAATTACGTTAAATGGCATAGTTATAACTCTGCCTGCTAAATAGTTAAACAAATTGGTTCTATTTATAGCGTTAGGAGCGTTAAGTAATTATTGTAAGATATCACTCTTTTGGCAGGAAAAAGCAACGGGATATTTTTAAATTTCGGTGTAAAAATGCAAATATACAGAGATGTAAAAATCGCGTTGTGTTTATGGTTATTAGGTACATATTTTATTGTCTAATTTTGTACTCAATATTATATTAAAAGTAGAAGAAAACTTTACAGAGGTCAACGTAAACTTTGAACGGTTTGTTACCTCAATTAATTAAAAGTTATTTTCTCAATTAGTAGGTATTTTTACAAATTTGCTTTCTTTCTCGCAATTCCTCTTCGAGAAAACGGTTTTCGTTTATTTGCGTGACCATTTTTTGTACCATTGAATCTTATTTCTCTCCCTAATTAATTTTCACTTCACAGTTGTATCGTTTGATGTATTTCTTTAATGATTGAATGCACTGCACCCGGAGTTTCCTTTATCGACAGTACGTTCCTCCAATTTTCCTGTTTTTGAACTCTCTGGCGTCGATTATTTTCAAATGTTTGATTTTCCATCATGACGCTTTTGAGGAAATGAAATTAATTTCATCAAATTTAAGGGTACTGTTACACGGGCAATTGATGGCAATATTCCTCTCAGGAAAAGTATTGCTCTATTCGTTACGGAATGTTGATTGATTTCTACCAAAGCAGGGTTAGTCTTTGCATCCTTAACACTGAAGCTTAGTAGCCTATTGTATTATTCCCGCTTCGGTTTCGTTTTACTTGAACAACCTATGTGTAAATCTTTCTCCATTTGTAGATCAATTGCACTTTGCATAGCGAATCTGCGTTGAGCTGCACTGCACATTCGAAAATAATATGAGGGGCTGTTTCATCCTCCTCGTTGCAAAGTCTACATAAAGGTTCATCTTTGTAGATCCCCATCTTATACAAGTGGCCTCTCAAACAGCCATGTCCTGTTAGTAGACATGTTGCTGCCCTAAGATGTATCTTGCTTAATTCAAGCAGGTCAGCAGTCAGATGTTGTGATGGTCTTCCCATCATCCGTTTGCTGTGCTTTTACCTAGCTGCGTAGTTCCAATTTAATTGGTGTTATGTTATGATCCACTCATTAATTGTATCACGCACGGCACCCTTGGTAATACCTAGATCCGATTCAGGGCCTATATAATTCATTTTTGAGCCTTCTCTCGCTAGCTGGTCTGCAATTTCATTGCCCGCTATACCCCAGTGTCCTGGCACCCACACTAACCTTGTTGTGTTTAGACAGAACTATTAGGTTTTGCAGGCACTCCCATACTAGTTTGGAGGCTATATGATAAGATGCTAGTGCCTTTAAGGCTGCTTGACTGTCAGAGAGAATCCAGATCGTCCCACCTTGCAGTCACCGACGCAGACTCTCCCACACACAGGTTTATATAGCATATACTTCTGTTTGAAATACCGTGGTGTATCGCCCAAATGGCCCCTGGTTTTCCTCATAAACACCAATACCAGAAGTAGTGCCCGTTTTTGACCCATCTGTGTACCAGGTATGGGTTTTCGGTTTTCTCCCCTCTCCATATCTCCATTCTTCCCAATTCAAGAAAACTTTGAAAGGTTTGTCATAGGAGATTCTGGAGATTGTTATGTCGCTACTAATATCAAAGACAGGGTTTGTTACTGCTGTTTCTATTCTGCTGTGCCCGGACCCACTGTAGGTTCTCCAGTTACTAGTGCTTTTCAGTCTGTATGCTCCCATTCTGGCTTCTCCCTTGATATAGATCTCAAGAGGAGGTAGGTTTAGCATGGTTTCCATAGCAACTATTGAGGTACTTATGGCTCCAGTTATACATATACATACATGCCAGTCTCTGAATTTTCGAGAGACTGGTTATAGCATGCTTCTCTGTGATCTTAGACTACCAAAGCAGGCAGCCATATGTTATCATGGGTCTTACCACCGTAGTGTACAGTCAGTACGTCATATGTGATTTGAGTCCCCATGTCTTCCCAACTGTTCTACGGGTTGCCATCAACACCCTCTTACATTGTCGGTAATTTTTTGTAAATGTGAGTTCCAGTTCAGTTTAGAGTCCAAGATTACACCTAAGAACTTAGCCTCCTTACTGATCTGACAATACAAACAGATTTGGTTCGTGATTGTCCAATGTCAATATTGTAGAATGGTAAAATATTGGAAAATAGAACAAGGTCGTTGATTCGAAAATAGCTGAAACTCTATGTTACAAAATACTGTATTTGACAAAATAAACAAACCGAAACGTTTGAATGATGTTCGTTTGTCATGTTTGACTTGTTTGTAATTAACTGTCATACTAATACTACACTCATGTTAAAATCAACTTGAAAATGGTTCTGACAATTGATGAAAGAGTGTTCACTCATACGGAAATGGCTTAAGTTCGAAGCAGGTCTCTGGAAAATATCGGCAACAGTTTAATAAAGGTTCACCCAGTGAAAATGTAATGTTAGCAATTGTTGAAAAATTTTGTCGCACTGGTAGTGTCTTGTATCAGCGCAAAGTCCCTTCAAGTCGTCGAAGAACAGTATGTACCAATAATAATGAAGGACGCGTTCTTGCCTAGGTCTTATAGTCAACGCGTATCAGTGAAACATCCATACGTCAAATATTCAGATCTATTGGTTATCCGTACGCATTCAAACTCGACTAAACGCTTTGAACGAACGTGCAAGAAAAGTTTATTGTGGACCTGTGTGAGAGTGTAAGCCTTGTTGTCGAAGATGGCGTTTAGACGAGACCCACCTTTAGCTTAATGGCTATATCAATAGATAAGCAACTCGTTTTCTTGAGTACGAAAGCCTATGCTAATAAATAACTCCTGGTATTGATGGTATCACTACCGGAAAAAAACAATATGAGAAGAGAAAAGCATTAAAACTTCTTGCTTCTGGCCAGATTGCTTTTATATATCTCAGTTTATGCCACTAATCTTCAAAAACAGTAACTGAAATATTTCCTGGGGCCACCTAGTGCCAGTAGTTCATGCCATCCTAGATAGCGACGGAACTGGAACACAGATACCATACTTACACATACAATAATATAACCTTTAACGTACAACGTTTCATAAACATTTTCAAAAGATACCGGTTAATGTAATATTTTTTTTCTTTTTATTGCTATTTACCACATGTACTAATTTATAGTTTTTTTTTAATATATAATAAGTAATAATAATAAAAATAATTTAATTATACTGCAACCTATAAAAAGACTTTTTCATTAGCTCATTCACTTGCTCCTAATTTTAATTATTAACTTTAGTTTTTTTTTCCAGTATTGTAATTTTTTCGTTTATTGGATATCCTCGTAGCTGGTCTGATGATGTGTTTTTTGAAAATCAATTTTCTTGGTACAAGAAACCACTTGTCTGCGTGCAGAAACAAAAACTTAATCTCTTCTATTCAGCAATTTTTGTTGTGAAATATAACAAAATAGATGAATTTGATTTTAAGAGTTACTAACGTTAAGAAAATATGAATTTTAATGGACATTTCTGTGCAAAATTTGAGGGAAAAAATTAAGTTTGTCAAACAAGTCTGCATTTATTTTAGTCAAGAAAATCTCTGTTTTGTATATTCGTAAATCAATATTTCCTGGTTAGCACTTAACTAATTTCTCAAATCTATTATTTTGGAAGAAAAAGTAGCAAAAATAAGCAAGAATATGGCGAAGAATATGGTACTTTTATTTTGAAGAATAATTATATCAAAGGTAATTAATTTTTAAAATATTAGAGAAAAATATACGTAATGTTATATTTTATTGATACATTTTTTTGTACAGATCATAGTAAATAAAACAAAACGCGCTAAATTTCCAAAGTGTAGTGTTTGTAGACGTTTCAGAACAAAAATTTCGACTCTTCTAGGAAGGACAAAATTACGATAATAATACTAACAAGGGAACATCCCGAACCGGTAAATTCAAAAAAAAATTGAAACTTTGTGGACAAGTAGTCCTCACCCAAGATGTTCGAAGCCATTTTCCTTATCGGCCCAATTTCGTTTTAAGAGGATAAACCACCCCTGAAATTTTACTTGATTTTCGGTTTTTTGAAAATAATTCGATAGCGGTTGGACCAAATACATCAAAGTTATATATCAAAATAATCGTCTCTTTGAGCTCTAATACATATGTGAAAATAACATAGTATTTCTATTTAAAAATTTGGTGGTGCCTTCCCCCACCCCTTCACGAATGATCCTATTCAAATGCCATATTGTGGATGTTATACAGCCCTTCAAGCGGTTTCAAAAACGTGCTTCACTTTTTGTAAAATAATTATTAGAAAAGGATAAAACTTGCCTCACGGTACGTCGCTTTATGTAATTGTCAATGCCTGTGCAAAACAAAGATATGTTAAAGGTAATCCGCAGATATTGTGTGAATAATGTATTATCTTCGATGTGTACACGTATTTCGGATATCTCTATTACTGCCTCACAATCAATGTGATAGAATAATTTATGCAATGAGTTTATTAATTCTTTAAAATTCGATATATGAATTTGTAAATTGATAATGATACTTATGAAGGCAGATATAGTGCGACGACAGCTGTACATGCATATAATAACAACGATAAAGTATGACTTATACTTATAATAAGTACAATAAGCTTTAATGTGAGTAATAGTTAATATGTAATAGTTTAAAATTGTTAATTTGTTTGGATAAAAATAAGTATATAAGAAAAAGTCGCTTTTGTAACTTTTTAATACTGCATCTGACTATGAGAATTAGAGTACTGGTTTAACAATCCGAAAGGCATGCAATATTATTATATTAATTCATTTTTATCTTTATTTCTGTTTTCTAAAACGTATCTATCTAAAAACATCAAAATTTATGTTACATTCCTTCACAGTCTCTAAAGACGATATATTACATTGTTTTACAAAAAGTGAAGTACGTTTTTGAAACTGCTTGAAGGACTGTATAACATCCACAATATGGTATTCGAATAGCTTCGTTCGTGAAGGGGTGGGGGAAGGCACCACCAAATTTTTAAATAGAAATACTATTTCCAGATTTGTAATAGAGCTCAAAGAGACGATTATTTTGATATATAACTTTGATGTATTTGGTCTAACCGTTATCGAATTAGTTTCAAAAAACCGACAATCAAGTAAAATTTCAAAGGTGGTTTCACCCTCTTGAAACGAAATTGGGCCGATAAGGAAAATTGCTTCGAACATCTTGGAGTGAGGACTTCAACTTTCAATTTTTTTGGAATTTACGGGTTCGGGATCTTCCCTTGTGAGTAGTAATTATTTAATATTAAATAGCTGTAACATTTTTATATGATATCATAATAACTTTTTGTAGATACTGTAGTATTAGAAGTAATTATGAAATTATTAATGTAAACAAAAGACATAAATAACTTATTACAATTACCAAGTAAATAATAAAATTCTCATCAAACATCAAAGGAATGCCTTAAATAAGGAATATGTATACAAGAAAAATCACTGGAACAACCATCAACGCTGCCCGACTTTGTTTCGCTTGGCTTACCTATGCATACATGCATGTGTACGCACACATTCGGTGATTGTACTGTGTGATTATTTTCGCCAGTGGAGAGGAAACCGTCGGTTCAAAGTCCAATTGTTGTCGCTCCAAGCAAATTGATTTCCCCAATAAGCGAGTGTACTATAACGGCTGCCTACATTGGCATGCACGAATAGGAGGTCTTAATACCGTGAAACACTCATACACACATCTGCCGTGTGTGATGCAAGCCCCGGGTACAAAGTCCGTCTCCAAGTGTCGAGTTCTCCCAACTCCCACTAAAGCGACTGCTCTAAACCAGCGGCGTGGACGATATCTATGCGCAATAGGTCCTATTCAATCGAGATTTTTATTTTTTTTCTAAAAAAATGTGTTGATATAAATCAAACGTTGTGCAAAAATAATAAACAAATATTTGCAAATTTTATTCGCTCCGATAACGGTATTTAAATAAATAATATTGAATAAACAAGTAATAAATTGGACGTAGAAAATAAATGCGGGTGTTTTTTTTTTTTGAATTTATGCCTGCCACGTAGATTATCTCGTGTTGTTTGAAAATTATTAATGGTTTTTGTTGTTCTATTACGAAATTTCATTAAATTAATTCGAATAACACACAATCCACTTTTCTTTTACAAATTTCATCATTAGGTTTATAAAATGTGTTAAATCTTGAAAAAGATGATTCTTTCATTGAAACGTCGGTTGTACATATGAGGGTTCGCTCAAAAATTTTGCCATTTTATTTGATCTTTAAATATATTCATTAAATTCAAAAGCGTCATTGGGCAGATGTGCTAAGAGTGAAAAGAGGATTCTATACTCAAATCATCCGATTAATCTTCAACCACGGTAGATTTCCTGTACACCTGGAAAAAAATTAAGTCAGCAGCAGACGATAAACGTGAGCATTGTAGCGAATGAGTCGATTTGAACCATATCATCTTAGGATGTAACAAGAATATGATGGGATTAGAAGTGTATGCACCTTTTAACATTAATCGAGTGCGCCATATTTTTTCCACTACCGCGTTGACTTACCGAATGCCGGTCAATAATCTTGCGAGCCCCCGTTTCGAACGAAAATACGCCTATTTGATAGGAAAAGTAGTCCCCTTTCGATCTACGTCGATCGCGCGCGTCCATCTTGCCCGCCTTTTTCCACAAGTCGCAAATAGTTTACGCCCTTTTGATCCTCTTTCCTGTCTCTCTCTCGCCTACGGATGACCGATCTATAACCAAGGACGCAAAGGAGGTTACGTGATTTTCACAATCATATATTATTAGGAATAACGTGCTATCTATGGAAGACGTTGATGTACTCATGCGCTTGCACAATTTCCTGCTAAAAATTAGGCTGCAAGTTTAGACGTTGTTCCTTTTGTTTCCTTAACCTGTGTGGGTACGTATGTATATCCTTTTTTCCCAAAGGGTTTACCTGTGTGTTCTTTTTGTGTTAGTCACCCGATTAGCACCGGGTGTGCAGTTTTGTGTTTGTCTCACCTTATTGGTCCTTTTGGTTTGTGAGGTGGTAAAGCTCGAGTAAATGACTGATGGTTTGTACCAGTGGCACTGCTGTCAGACGTTAATAAGTTACAGCCAAAATCATTTGTGTTACAATATATTTATTTTCAAGGTAACTGTTTATATACGATTTTTAATTTGTACCAGAAGTATGGATTTGTTTCATACCGACAATAATCACGATCGACGATGACGTGCATCAAGGATTGAAATAGACAAACTATATTTGCATAGATATGATTGCGATAAAATATTCATTAACTTGTAAATCAAGAACAGTAACAGACCTAAAATCATTTTATAAAATCAAAAATTTTGTTAGTGTACGCAGAAAATTTCTTTCTCGTTGGTTAGAGTTTTGTGCAATTAGCGAACCTGCATTTGTTGTTTTAATGATTACGTCTGCTTAGTGTTATGTATTGAAATTTGCGGCCAGATACATTGAATGACAATTACCAATATTAGGCAAAACAAATCATTTAAAAATTGTAAAATTTACTCATTTAGGAATTTTTTATTGCCAACCTTGGACACTTACACATGATTACTAGGTAAGATTTTTTCTAACAATTTCCTACTTCGCTGTTAGATACTTTAACATTTTTCTTTTAAATCAAATTATACTTACAATATTTTGAATTTTTAATAATTATCAAAATTCACTTTATACTGTGTGCCCCCGGATTAACGCATGAATAGGTAAGGCAGACAGAAAATTATTCAGTTAAAATTTCATCTTTTGGGGTTTAGCCATGCTTGGATAGTAGTAAGTAATTTATGCCATAATTTTATTGCCGAAAAATCAAGTGAACCTTGGGAATTTACAAAAAAATAATTTTTAATATTCAGAGTAATAAAAATTATGCTAGCACTTAGTGTGTAAGTGTTTTTACAAAATCAAAATACTTTTATTTAAATTTAATAATGTCTGCCTTACCTGTCCATGCGTTATAATCCAGGGACACGCTGTATATACAGAATTTGAATTATTTTTAATTATCATTCGAGTTCTGGCATTTCGATAATTTATATTATTAATTCTTTGTTTTTTAAAGAGTACTCCATTAATATTAATTTATAGGGAATAATCAGTCACAAGTTACTTTCAATAATTTACCTCTTAATAATATTAAAAAAAGAAACGCACACAAATCATGCATAACACTATTTGCATGGAATCTAGTAGTCAAAATCCTTAATGTAATTTGTAATATTGCAAACCATCTTTTTGTTGGACCAACCATAAAAATATCGAGGTCGTTGGACTGGTATTTCTGTGACAAGCAGCAGAAATAAAAATTTTTGACAGCAGACAAGTTTCGGACGAAATTATTTAGAAATTTAGTTTAAAACAAACACTGAAAGTATTTTGGTTATAAAAAACAGTTAAAAGAAGTTTGTAAACCACTTAGAAGAAAATAAGAAGAAAAAATTAACCCAATGAGTTAGAAAAAAGGGTTTGAAGATATGTTACACCAAAAGGACACCACCTAGAAAGAAAGGAAAGAGGATTTCACGAGGGATTTTGAAACACACACACACCACACTTACAGCTGTAAAAAGTTTTTTCAAATTTGTTTGCAAGTAGATTATTGAGAATAAATTAATCGTGTTTGCTATTTAATTTTATATTTCATTTATCTCAATATTTCCTGAGTGTAATGGAAGATATTATCCATTATCCTTAAAAAGTCTATCGGTAATTTTTGGGATATTTTTTTAAATATCAAAAGCAAAAAAATCAAAACAGAAAATGCATAATTTTTAAATATGCGTTTACTTCAAAGTTTATTCACCTGTTTCCCGGTACCCACGCCACTGGTTGTTGTGTCTGATATTTAATCGCGGCGTGCACTGCGTGAGCCAATGCAAAACCGCGTTGCACGCGCCGGCTAGGTGTTCTTGGATTGTGGACTTTGGACCGAGCGGCTCCTACTCGGAGGTGTTCGTATTGTATAGAATAGAAAATAATCACATAATCACAGCTAGTTCACTTGCTATCCTTTTTCCATGACACACACGCAGCCAAGGATTATTTCGCGCCCGAAATATCTTCACTAGATTACCTAGAAATATATAAGATATAGAATTTTATAAATAGCAATGGATGTTTTAATTTATTGCACATACATAGATATATTTACACAGTATTTTCAATATGTTGGGCAGTATCATTTCCGGTATCAAAATAACGAAGCACATATGTATAAAGCAGCCTCAAAATCTAGAAGCAGGTGCCTTGATCTACATATACATATATACATTCTCACGATTACTGATTAAAACTTGAAGGTTAAATCGTAGAATTCAATATTAAATGAAAGTATAAAGGAAATAGAAGATAAAGTCAATTAATTAACATTGGATTTCTACAAAATGCATATACTTTCGAAGGGGGACATCTACATACTTAATTTAACGTTCCCAGTTAAAGCATTCAATCCAACCTTTCACACTCACTCCTGGACAGCTTTTATCTTTTAGCAGGGCAGTTTAAATTATACCGGATACGACTAAAAGCATCAAAATTTAATTAAAATGTATCTTCAGTCGCCATGGGAAATGTAATTATTTTACGCTGAAGTTACGTTTTATGCATAAAATGAAATTACTTCCTTAAAATGGATGCTTAAAAGGGTGCGACCCCGAGACTACCTGTGTATTAGGTATGCATCATAACAAATATTAAACAAAAGAACATTACAGTAAAGTTGAGGTGTCTACGCCCCCAAATTGGTTTTTCCAGCAATAAAAATCAAATCTAAAAGTGAGAGTGTTCATTTTAAACTGATTTAATAAAATACACTACCGTTCATGGAAGTTCGGGCAAGCAAAAAAATGTACAGAAGTCAAAGAAAATAAGAGAAATATTAAATAGCCATGTATTTAATACTTACTTACATGATTTTACATATTTTCAAACACAAATTTATTAAAAAGAAAAAGTTAATGTAATACAAATAATTTCAATCCGATTTTCATCGAAAAATCCACCTTTTGCCTTTAGGACTGCTGCCAATATTCTCGGCATTCGATTCACTAATTTTGCTAATATTTCATTGGGCAAGCTTGTCCATACCTCCTGGAGAATGCTCCACAAATGTTCCTTCGATTTTGGACACTTTTTCCCAACACATCGGTCTAATTCTTCCCATAACAACTCTATCGAGTTCAGATCGGGGGACTGTGGCGGCCATTCCATAATTTTTAGGGTTCTTTCATTTTTTTCTTGCTGCAGGTAATCTGTGCACAATTTAGATTTATGTTTGGGGTCATTGTCCTGCATAAATTCAAATCCACGATCAATTAATCGGACTCCTGACGGTATGGCATTTTCCTCCAGGATTTTCCGATATTCTTCTTTTTTCATTATGCCCTCAATTTTGAGCAAGTCCCCTGTTCCGATTAAGGAAAAACAACCCCATACCATTACAGATCCGGGTCCATGCTTCACCGTAGGAACTATACACTCCCGTAACATTCTTTCCCCTCTTGATCTGCGTACGAAAACTCTCCGTCTATTTCCAAAAACCTCAAACTTGGATTCGTCAGTCCACAAAATGTTTTTAAAATCGTCCACTATCCAATCTCTATGAGCTTGTGCCCATTTCAGTCGTTTCAGCCTATTTCCTCTTCGGAGTAACGGTTTTCGACAAGCCACTCGCCCATGCAACCCAGCCTCTTTCAGCCGACGTTTCGGAGTACTCACGGAAACTTTGGAATCTCGCTCATTATTGAATTCTGCAGCAATTTCTGATGCTGTTGGTCTTCTATTGCGCTTACTAATTATTTTTATTCGTAAATCTTCCGCAGGAGTCGTTTTTCTTGACGGTCCTGGCCGATTACGATCTTGCACGTCACCGGTTGTCTTAAATTGAACTATAGTATCATGTACTGTAGATTTTTTTATTTTTAATTTATCCGGAAACCGTCTTTCTGCGTACCCTTCCTGATGCAAGGTAATAATACCAGATCGTTTTGAAACAGCTAGAGGCTTTCCACGGGGCATTTCAAGCAGTCAAACCGAAATTCTGTTATTTTTCACTTGCACAACCACAGATACTTTCACAATAACAATCTCTTCAGAACTACTGCGTTTACAAATGTTATAATACTTTATAAAGGGTATACGAATATTTCCAGGTAACACGAGTGAATCAGCTGACCCTCCTAGGGATTATTATAAAGCTTTATTGTCACTGTAATTATTGGGGATTTCCAACATAATTATATATTTTATAACGGTCTTATAATAGACAACTACTACCTGGAAATTGGTAAAAGGCTTCCAGAAAAGGTTAGTTTTAATAATTCTTCACAGAAATGTATATTATATAGTTTTAAAATTTTTTCTTAAACAGTTAATATAATTTGTCAGCTTGCCCGAACTTCCATGAACGGTGCTGTATGTCTTCTAACTGTACGTTAGGAAAGATTGGGGTATACATATGTGGGATATGATAATTCCAAAAGGAAAACAAAGGATCTTTGTTGTCTTCTCAACTTAACAAGTGAAGATTTGATGATGCTCTTTATCCTCTGGCTAATATACCTTTGTTCTTCCATAGCTTTACTACAAGTTACAACTTCAAGCTTATTAATAAAACTCGTCAACATATCAAATACAAAAAGTAGAAAGTTGTGTGAATCAACACATATTTTTGGCAAGTAAGTTGCCTTTCGTCGCAAAAAGATTATATAGAAAAATAGATATTATTTTCACAAAAATAACAAGTGCCTCTTAGAATCTAAAATATTCCCACTATAAGAGTAAATATTAGAAACTTTTCCATTCAAATTAGAAGATATATATTATTTCCCTTGAGGCAAATTTCTTTTTCTTCGCAAATTGCTAGTTTTCTTCACTTCATTCTCAGTAGCGCGGCAAGAATTTGAACTGATTCTTTAAAATCTATAAGAATCAAAGTCCTTTAAACATACCAATTTAAAAAACATCGCGTTTCGAATTTCTAATAGCGGCCTATCATCTGGTATCTACGTATATGCAGCTATCAATTTAAAACCGCTGGGTAATTGCTTCAATAAGCAGGAGAATCCAGTTGTTGCGAGCACGTGACGAACGGCTCAATTACGTCTACACTTAAGTAGGCGAGTTCGTCCAAAGTCCACGAGATATTTAGTCATGTATAAGAATTCTCCTTTCTCCTGGTATTTAAAAGAGTCCGAGTATACAAGCGGCGTACGTGTTGAACTTGACGGACGGTCAATTGAACGAAATAGGAGACAACAGCTCCGGCGAGAGGACAACAATACGCGATTACGGTTGCGTAAACAAATTAATGCGACAATAGGAGGTCGCTCGTTAAAAAATAATACGCAACAAGCTAAACGTTATCTGATTAAAATAGAAAAATCGCTGTAAACAATATAAAGATTTTATTAAGACCTAGTATCTTGATAGGCAAAAGTATATCTATGAACTAATTTGCATCATAGAATTGTAACGAACCGTTGACCGTCATCGCGAATTTAAAGACTCTTAAGCTGGAAAAAATATTAACATTATTAGTGGAATCGTTTTGTATAGATTCTTTAAATAATTTTTCAACTTTGTTTAACTTTTTATCACGTATTTTTCGACATTGCTTGTATGTATATTACTCTTAAGCGATAGTGTATAACTCGCTCATCAATCGTTCTAGAGCTTGTATAACATTTTATTTTGAAATTGTTTTTGTCTACATACGTCATGTACAAGAAACGATATGTCACACAAATTTTAGGTATATGAAGCCGTGCAAAATCTGATTCTGCAGGGGTTCTCTCGCGTCCGTTCCCGTACCTTTCTTCACCCCGCAGACGGCTAGTGTTGTCCGCGGTGATTTTATCAAATTCTTACCCCGCAGACGGCTGGTGTTGTCCGTGATAGTACCCGACACTCCGCGAGGAATCGTATTTTGGTAATTCTTTTTTCTATATAATTTTCCGCCGCGAATTTACTTTATTTTGTTTCCGATTTCTTGTACGTGAGTCAAGCGAAAATTTAGAATTTTGTTTTATTTAATTTTTATATAGTTTGCACTAACAATTTTATTTCGTTTCATTTTAATCCGAACTTTGGTTGTTATAAATATTAGAAATAAATTGAAATATGGAAACTTACCTGTTTCATTCTAATACTCTGGAGTCTCTGGACGATCGCTACCCCGAGGTAAAATGTGTTAATGAACGCCATGCACAATTTCCGCACTTGAATAATTTTCAAAATCGGCAAACAATACAACTAATTTTCACTCTCGTATAAATTGTTTGATTAACAGCAGACATTTGCCATTTGACGTTATTTTTCAACAAATAAATAAATACCCGTGGCGTCATCTAGTAGTGGGAGGCGCAAATGTTGCTAAGGGCGCTAATTTAGAAGTTCTGTTGTCATTGAGAACGAATATTTTATAGCAAATTAAAAAAGCAATTAATGATTAGTTTATTTTATTTACATTTACGAGTACAGAACAAATTTATTAAGAAAATAATTAATAAAATTATTTTCCGCATTTTATGAACATTGAAAATTATCGGAACCCGTTATAGAGCACTGCACTGGCTAGGAAAAGCCCGGCCCGCGCGAACCCGCGGGCAGGCACGGGCGAGCCTCGTCACTCCTCGTCACAGAAGGTGCGACAAAAGTATTAAAGGCCTTGTAAGTCTACAGTTATATTCTTGGAAGTTCGGGCAAGCAAAAAAATGTACGGAAGTCAAAGAAAATAAGAGAAGTATTAAATGGCCATGTATTTAATACTTACTTACATGATTTTACATATTTTCAAACACAAATTTATTAAAAAGAAAAAGTTAATGTAACACAAATAATTTAAATCCAATTTTTATCGAAAAATCCACCTTTTGCCTTTAGGACTGCTGCCACTATTCTCGGCATCCTATTCACTAATTTTGCTAATGTTTCATTGGGCAAGCTTGTCCATACCTCCTGGGGAATGGTCCACAAATGTTTCTTCGATTTTAGACACTTTTTCCTTACACATCGGTCTAATTCTTCCCATAACAACTCTATCGGGTTCAGATTGGGGGACTGTGGCGGCCATTCCATAATTTTTAGGGTTCTTTCATTTTCTTCTTGTTGCAGGTAATCTGCGCACAATTTAAATTTATGTTTGGGGTCATTATCCTGCATAAATTCAAACCCACGACCAATTAATTGGACCCCTGACGGTATGGCATTTTCCTCCAGGATTTTCCGATATTCTTCTTTTTTCATTATGCCCTCAATTTTGAGCAAGTCCCCTATTCCGATTAAGGAAAAACAACCCCAAACCATTACAGATCCGCCCCTATGCTTCACTGGAGGAACTATACACTCCCGTAACATTCCTCAAACTTGGATTCGTTAGTCCACAAAACGTTTTCAAAATCGTCCACTGTCCAATCTCTATGAGCTTGTGCCCATTTCAGTCGTTTCAGCCTATTTCCTCTTCGGAGCAACGGTTTTCGACAAGCCACTCGCCCATGCAACCCAGCCTCTTTCAGCCGACGTTTCACAGTACTCACAGAAACTTTGGAATCTCGCTCATTATTGAATTCTGCAGCAATTTCTGATGCTGTTAGTCTTCTATTGTGCTTACTAATTATTTTTATTCGTAAATCTTCCGCAGGAGTCGTTTTTCTTGACGGTCCTGGCCGATTACGATCTTGCACGTCACCGGTTGTCTTAAATCGAACTATAGTATCATGTACTGTAGATTTTTTTATTTTTAATTTATCCGCAATCCGTCTTTCTGCGTACCCTTCCTAATGCAAGGTAATAGCAGAGGCTTTCCACGGGGCATTTTAAGCAGTCAAACCGAAATTATTTTATTTTTCATTTGCACAACCACAGATACTTTCACAATAACAATCTCTGCAGAACTACTGCGTTTACAAATGTTGTAATACTTTATAAAGGGTATGCGAATATTTGCAGGTAACACGAGTGAATCAGGTAACCCTCCTAGGGATTATTATGAAGCTTTATTGTCACTGTAATGATTGGAGATTTCCAACATAATTATATATTTTATTATGACGGACTTATAATAGACAAATACTATCTGGAAATTGGTAAAAGGCTTCCAGAAAAGGTTAGTTTTAATAATTCCTCACAGCAATGTATATTATATAATTTTAAAATTTTTCCCTAAACAGTTAATATAATTTCTCAACTTGCCCGAACCTCCATGAACGGTACTGTAGGTAATCAAAAGATTGGTTTTATTCCAATACAAGTCTTCTTTACGTTTTCGAAGTTCGAATAAAGCGGTACGACACATTATGCACAACCATCACTTTAAAAGTCATCAAGATTACTCCGTCGGAAATTACGTTAGCCGCTGACGGCGAAGCTACTTCCGGCAAGTCGTATAGGAAGAATTTACATTAGAATAGTGGCAAGAAGACGTCATATATATGCGCCAAATTCAAATTACCGCCCTTGCTTCAGCTACAGCGCATTTAGCGATTTGCACGAACGTAATATATACGCAACAGCAAGGAGAAGTTTAGTGGCACATATGCCGCTTGCTTTTCCGCGCGGTCGTTACATAAATTCAACGGCAATTTCCCAGGATATTCGAGTTTCATCTACTCGCCCGTTCGGTCGAAAAGAACTAACGACGTAGCAAAAATTTAAGTTGCGCTGCACGGAAACGGAGCTGGTTATGTGCATCAGGCTTATCACCAAACATCGTTTGCAAATGTGGCGTCGCTCGGTGGTACGGAAGTGCTGCTTATGCGCTTCTACTAAAATACCTATTTACGTATTATTGAGCTAACCCGCCAGGTAAAATATCGCCGATTAGACAAGATCGAGGTTGTTTGTTATGGGCGAGAATGCAGAAATGCAGCAGGAAAATCGCATATGTATGTATGTATGCGGTAACATTTATAAATAGAACTTTAAACGCGAATGCCAAGAAGATATTGTAAAACTTTTATATGTTAATGTTATAGGATCGCGTATGTACCGACACTCGTAAAAATTCACACATTATTTACCTTCCTTTTGGGAGAGGTTTCGAAGGAGTAATATTTTTTCAACATTGTTTGTTTAACCGAATATGAAAAAAAAAACAAAAAGAGTGACAAGAATTGAAAACAATTCAATGTTTTGAATTTGATCTAAAATTAAACCTGTTAAAATAGCTGTACTGTACTTATAACTAACCTGGGCAAATATGCGGTAACAGCCAGAGGCGTGGCGAGCGCATAAAAGTTTGCACATAAAATAGAAGGTAAGAAATAAATTATAAAACGTGCTGAAACACTTACCGTTTTAAATGTCTTCCGTGAAATCACAAACTGGGTAAACATCTGTTAAATATTTGAATCATTAGATATGTTTCCGCAGCTGTTTCAGTCAAATGCGTACGACGTACGGAATAAATGTCTTCTAATGTCGAAAACGACCATTCGATATCTAGCGATGTTATATTTGCATATTTAAAATAATCTTTGAAACAACTTAATGCATCTTCACACGCACCTTCACAAATTTGTCTTAATATAAGAAAATCGGAGTCTTTCTCTAAAACACTTTCAAATTTTCGTATTACACACCAATTTGTTTCGCCTTCTACAGCGCATAACTGTGCGTGAACATCATTCACAATTTGAACAGAATCCACTGGCGACATCGAAACATTTTGTAATTTTTCTATTCCCTCCGCTAGTCCGAAGTAATTGTTGTAAATAGTTTGTAAATCTCTTTTAACCTGACTATCTTGAAATATTTCCTGGCTTTTCTTGATTGCTGCAGCTTCTGTCGGATTGAATTTTATAACTACCTTCTTTACTTGATCAAAATATTTATTGTAGTAAAACGCAGCCTGCAACCATGTTCCCCAAAGTGTAACAATCGGCTGTGGTGGTTCAGGTAAATCAGAACACAGTTTGTGAAATAGTCGGGTACGTTTCGGAGACTTTAGAAACACTGCCTTTGAACTAGCAATCAATGCATTTACTAGTGGAAAACATGTAGGAATCGTTTGTGCCGCAAAATTTAGAGTATGGATTTTACACGTTACATGTAAGAAGTTACCACCGTGTTCTTTAAGAGATCGGCCCAAAGAACGCATGTTTGCGGCACCATCACTCGTAAACATTAAAAGTTGCTTAGTTGAAACTTCAAATTTGTTCAATGAGTTCAACGCCACCTTTAAAATCTCATCGGCAGTACAATTTATAACTCTTTTGGAAGCAAGTAAGGAGGATGACGGTCGATGTGGTTCCATTGTACGTACCATTACATTAACCACAGAATGTTTTTGACGATCTGTTGTTTCGTCCACACACAACCACAGTTTTTTATCTTTCAATTCCGTTTTCATTCTTTTTTCTATATGTTCAATATGCAAATGGCACTACATTTCGTATCGATGTCCGACTAGGTAATTTGCAGTCCGCATATTTATTCCAGAAGGAAACAAATGCTTTTTTGTCTAGTAAACGAAACGATAGATTACATAAAATAAGAGTAACACATAAATCAAATGTAAATTTTTCTTGGTCTCGTATGCCACTTTTTGCAGAAGAATGCTGTTTGCTTTCGATGTGACGTTGACAATGGCTTCTGGACCAACACACTAAAGGGATTTTACAAACTAGACATTGAATTTTAACGCCATCAAAAATTAAGTCCGGCATGTCCACTATAAAGTTTTTAAGTGTGTCCGCTATTGATCGTTTTCGCGACGTACCAAACTGCGACATTTTTAAAGCAAACATAAGCGTACAATTACGAAATAAGTTACGACAGCCTATATATACACAGAACTACTCGCATACAGCATCGATTTAGTACTGACGCTGTGAACGCGTGAAATAAATAATCGCCGACTCCGCACCACATATCTACTACACTGACTGTTACCGCTGTTTGCCCAGACTAGTAATTAATCAACAAAACCAAAAGATGGTGATATCAATAACTTGTAACAACAATCTGATTTTACGTTATTAGGTAGTTTTTAAAAATTTGTTGTATTGCCTTTTTATCAAAAAAATAAACATGTTGATGTTTCTGAAAGGTGTTTTTTAGTCTGCTTCCGAAAATGTAACAATATACTGGGTCTCCCATTGAAAAAATAAGTAGGAACCATTTCCTGCCAAACAGGAAGTGAAAAAAAATATGAACATATAATAAATTCGTTATTTTTAACTGTATATCCATACCGAATTAAAAAAAAATACTTCTCAAACAACAATGTTTTCGGGGAACCCTGTATACAGACCAGTTTTGAAAGTGTTCATTCCATTTTTAATGATATTGAAAACGCCAAGATTAATTATTGTTTAATATTCAGTTGCAAAACCAAAAAAGACGATATTACAATTTTTCTAATTCAAATTTAATATTAACTACTAGGTCTGTGTGTATGGTCTCATCTACTTAGTGTTCGGCTTGTCGTCTTTATAATCATTTGCATATTATCCAGTGTAATATAAATATAGTGTTAAAAAATAAAAAGTGATCGGTAACATATCCACAATACTCTGTGTTTGGTCTTCATTCTACGAATCCATGAATAACTAAAAACTCATCTCCATTCGGAATAGCAGCATATTTTAATATCGTTCTTAATATTTTCGCCATCAGAAATGAAATTCTCGTCCTGCTATTAGCATATTGAAACGATTAAAAACGAGTTAATTAATATTTTATCCGTGCAAGCTATATACAGTTGACCGTATTCAAAATAATTGCGCCCACACAACCTTTCAACGAAAAAAGCAATAAAGCCATATCACCAAAGGTCAAAACAACAAACGACAAAGGTGCGTAGGAGTAGGGAGTTAACCTGCGCGAAAAATATTGCCCTTTCTTATCGGTTTTAGAGAAATGAGACGCATTCATTTAAGTCAAGGTTAAAGCATTCAAATGCGTGGTTGTTGTTTATTCCTTTTTTTTTTTGTTCAATGTAGCATATGTTATATCTCCTTTACAGTTCTGCGTACTTGCTAAAAAAAGCATTTTATTGCATTTAATGCATTTGCAAAAATGAATCGTGAAGGAAAACACATATCCACTGATATGCGTGAAGTAATAATAAAACGACACAAAAAAGAGGTCATGGGGCCAAGTAGCCACAATTACCGGTAAACCGTGCTCTACAGTGCAGAGTGTAACGCAGAAATTAAAAATATCGGGAACAGTTGAGATTGCATCCCGAAGTGGACGTCCAAAGATTTTAAATAACGATACATTCATGGACAAATGCACCGAAAATAGCCACACATATGGAATTGAACACTGGAAAGAAGGTAAATCCAGAAAACAAGAACAATTTTTAAAAAATCCGGATATAATGGAAAAGTACTGTGTCATTAGCAATATGAATCGCAGGCCAAGATTAGAATTTGTTAAAACATATGAAAATGAAAATATGGATTTTTGGAGAAGAGTAGATGAGAGCAAGTGCAATATGTTTGGTTGTGATGACAGGACAGCATTCGATCGAGGTGTATCCGTAATGGTATGAGGATCTATGGCAGATACTGAGGTGAGCAGATTCTTGAAAAGATGGGATGAAACATTCCTGACGCACCGCTAAAGTCACTCTGACTAATTTGAACAAGTGAACTGCGTTAAAGTACCTGAGATTGTCCAGAGGGGATATTCAAATGCTTGTTGGGATTTTGAATGGACATGTCTGGCTGAAGAGGCACCTTTTTAGGATTAGATTAATTGGAGGCCTATTATGCGGGCTGCCAAACCGAAAACACGACAGTGGAACACTTTCTTTGCAAGTTCGGCACGGACGTCCATTAAACTATGTTAATAAAACAATCGTAAGAATACGTAATGAATAGAGTAACCAAAACTTGCGGACTCGCATAGGCGTCGGTACTACGGGTTAATATAAGAATACGAAAAATTCATAAATAAATTTACTTGCTAATTATTCAACAAATTAGAGGCATCAGGATGTGAACTACTGTAAACTTGCATCATTGCATATGTTTCCACAGTTACTTCTTTAAACCTTGTGCGTCGACAAGAAAAAAAAATAATTAATAAATGTATGAGGAATAGTGTATAAGGTATTTCAGTTCTTGTCTTTCTCATATGCTTAATGCCATTGACATGCATCTGGCAATCAGTTCTGTCCAAAGCAGCCAAACGAACATTGCATATTAAGCAAAAAACTGCACTACCGTCATATTTTAAATGGGGAAAAAGTGACACATACTTATGTACATTAGCAGCAAATCTATTACGAGGCATTGTTTTCTTAGGTCTGTAGATATTAGTTCTATATGAAACGATACACTAATTATGTACTTGGTATAATACTACAACACACAAAAAACACCAGCTATATTTTCAAAAGCGACACGTAAGTACATAACCTTGACCGTTCGACTAACCTCTGCAACAGCTCAACCGGTACTAAAACGAAATCTCTCTCAGCGCGGTTTAACATGATTTATATTCAAGGTCGACACTACATGCCTGCTTCTCTACCGGTTTAGTTTATTTATGAATTTTTCGTATTCTTATATTAACCCGTAGTACCGACGCCTATGCGAGTCCGCAAGTTTAGATTACTCTAATCATCACATAACCAATAAGGAAGTACTGAAAGTAGTATTACACGACGAATGGCAAAAAATGTCTGCAAGTTTTACAGAAAATTTGGTTTCCCCCGTTCCTAGGAGGTGAGCAGTCGTAAGAAAAGCTCACAGAGACCCAACCAAGTTCTTGATATCTTTGAATTAATTTGTATTTGTTTTATATACGGAAACTTTTGTGACGTTGAAGTATATAATACTCGTTATATTTTCTTGTGGTTTTAAATAATAACTGCTTTCATGCTGTAATTTGTGTTTTCTAACTTTGTAAAAAAGAAATAAAAATACCGTATGATAATCTAATGTTTAGATTCGATGTTTAACATTAGAAAGCTGTACGAAAACTTTTGTAACTGACTGTAGATTATGTTTACGATTTGGGATTCATGTGTATTATCATGTATAATACAGAAGAAAGAATATTCAAAGACTAGTCAGTTTTCCTGATGATTATTTTAGTTGGTGAAAGAACTACATTCAAATCCGAGGCTGTGTCTGACTACTTTCACCAAATTTCGTAACGTCTGCTTCAATATCAAAGTTACAACATGAATATATACATACATTGAATATCGGCATACGCGTTTTATTTAACTTTATGAAAACCTATTATGTACTTAATGTAATCATTTCATACTAGAATCGATTTATTTCATAATAAGCAATCATAAATTCGTCTTTATACTTTCATGTGTGGTTGAATACGCAGTTTGTAACTGAAATTGCCTTTTAGATTGTCCTATTTTTCGATTTCAACTTCTAAATTTGTTACCAGATCATTTAGAAGTTTCAGCCTTTAGCTGTATGGGCGGATTATGTTCTGAAAAAATCTTTCCATTTTAGAAGCCACTGTAGTTGCTTTCGGCTTGAAATGATTTTTTTCCTAATCGCTTAGGGTCTGTTCCAACATCACTATTTAGATTTGTCGTTAAATTTTATCACACGACGAACACTAATCAACCTTACTTTTGTGACATGTTTAATTTTTGTCTACCATATTTTTCTACAAAGAACAAGGGTGTTTAGTGGCGCAAATTGCTCCCGTTAGATTTTATGTATTTGTACGTGTTCGGACAAAACAAATAAAGTGTTAAGAAAACTGTGTACATACAATCCCTGGCCAAATTACTTGAAACACTCAATATTTTGTAGTTTCTTCATAATAAAATATAAACTATACATGTATTATATCTTTTATTTATAAAATATATTGTAAAAATATGTAACATATGTAAATATTAAATAAGTAATTAATATTTAATCCATAACCCATGTTTTTTAATAACACCCTTAATTCTTAGGGGCATACTTTCAATGCAAGATATGACTCTCTCTTTTATATCTTCATCGTTCTCCCATACATCCTTTATATTCTTCATTAATATTTCCTTTGTAGAGTTTTCTCTTTCATATACCTTACTTTTTAGTCGATTCCATACGTTCTCGATGGGATTGAGGTCCGGTGAATTTCCGGGCCAACGTAAAAAAGGTATGTGATTATCTTCAAAGAATTTCATAACCTTTTTTGCCACATGGCACGGAGCATTATCTTGCATAAATATACGCCCTGTCGGTATGCGACGTCCTGGCTTAAAATACGGTAACAACGTGTTTTTTAACACATTTATGTTCTGCTCTTGACGCATTGTACCTTCTACAAAATACAAAGGACCGGGTCCGTCTCCACTAATCACTCCGCAAATCATTACCTGCGGAGGGTGTTTTACAGTTCGAAGAACCGTGGACTCTGTGAGACGTTCGCCAGGTCGTCTACGAACAAATTGTGCTCGCTGCACTAATATACAGAGCGAGCACTCGTCGCTAAAGAAAACCTATTAAATAATGCAAACATTAATTCAGTAAAAATCATGTTGTTAAGTTATTCACCTTTTTCCAATTCTCGTCTGTGAAATGTCGATATTCTCTTGCAAAGTTGAGACGAGCAGATTTAATTTTTTCTGTTAAACGCGGCTTTTTTACAGGTCTTCGGCCCATTAGACGATTTTCGCGCAATCGGCGTCTGCCAGTTCTGCTCGAAATCTCTATTCCCCTCTCTTGTAAATTTTTTTGAATCATTTTAATTGTAGCAAATCTATTGCTCAAAGCCTGATGAACAATTTCACGGTCAGATCTCTTCGAAGTTTTTCTTTTCCGACCGCACTTTGTCCGTCTTTGTGTCGATGTGCTAGCTCCTTCGTTTAAGTTTCTAGCTAAACGCGATACAGAAGAAGGAGATACTTTCTGTAATTTTGCAATTTCTCGTTGTGAATGTTTGTTTGATTGTAGAAGAGCTTGTATAGCGGCTTTTTGTTCACTTGTTAAATCTTTCCCGGGCATTTTCTACAAAAAACTCCAAATATTTCAATTTTTTTCAAATTCCAAACAATTAATTATTAAGAGAGAGATAGAATAACAATTTTACCTTTGCAATAACGATATATCAACACAAAACACTTAACGATACTCCACAACTTAGCTTCTATACGGTTATGACGAAATATTTTAGAAAATATCGATGCATTCTCTAAACTGTGAACTCGCTGAATGTAAGTTGATAACTGAAATATTTATATATACGTACTTTACTCTTCTAAATATAATTTCTCTGGTATTTTTATTTATTGATACAACAATCTAGTTCCCCCATTAACCGATCGGATTCAAAGCAAAAGAATATCACTATAGTAGAATGGGAATTTCCAGGTAAAAGGGTTGATTTATGACATGTTTCAAGTAATATGGCCAGGGACTATAATTACGTGAAACTTACATATGTATCATTTGTTATAAACATTCTTTTTATTCTAATAAATGTGTAAATATTTGTCTTATTTATTGAAGTGTGATACGTAGAACTTTTGTTTTTATACCATATAGAATTTCATTTTTCACATCTTAATAATATGTGTCTGGGGTTTCATTTTATTAATTAATTAGAAAAAGTATTGACCAATTTACCAATGAGATTTAAACGTCAATAATTTTACCCATCATAAATACTTCTCGTCTCCGACGCTACTGAAATTTTCATAATAACTGCTAATTTGTTTGGTGTTACTACCAATTTTTCAGGTGCGCCAACACAATCAGACATTTTTGATCTCACTGTATAAAATGTTAGTTGATCGAATTCTACAAACACCAAACAAAATCTTTTAAAAACTTAAAGTAGAGGTATTATATACGAGAAATTCGAAAATTATCGTAAAGCTTATCAGAAACGCAAAAAAATCAAAAACATCGTATGAAAATTTGATTGTTGATTTCGCTTTGTTGTATTTGAGGTTAGAGGTTATAAAAATTGCTTATATCTAATAGACAAACATCAATTCAGTTGACAGTTTGTGACAATTTTTGTTATCACGAAGTTACTTTTATTCGACTATGTGCTGCCCAATAATATTACGAGGGTAAGTCAAATATTATCTACACTTTCGCCATAACAAGCTTTGAATGTTATCGTAATGGCGGCCGCTTTTAATCACCATCGCGTCATTCGATACACAACAACGAGCAGTGATCCGATTTTTGTGGTCAGAGGGTATGAAAGGTGCTGAAATTCACCGGAAATGCAACCTCACCTATGGAAACTCGCCTATTTGCTGTAACCATCTCCAGAGCTATAATAGCTGAATGTTGTAGTCGGTGGTCGAGATTGACAGCCGTCCAGCTCCCTCTTTTTCCTATTGTCACTCAGTAGCGTACCTAAAGGGCATATATTTTGACGGGGCATTTTTTATATTTTTGTCTAAATAATATAAAAATAAATAATATTATACGAGGGTAAGTCAAAAATTACTTACACTTTTAGTTCTACAACTGTATTAAACAAAGATAGGTGTACAACAGATACATTATTTTTCGATATAGTCTCCACCTTTAGCAATGCACTTGGTCTAGCGAGCCACAAGCTTCCGTATGCCTTCCTGGTAGAAGGTTTTCGGTTGGTCATGAAGTCACTTTTGCACCGCACTCCGAACGTCTGTGTCTGAGGCAAATCGACGACCACTCAAAGCTTCCTTGAGCGGTCCAAAGAGATGAAAGTCTGAGGGAGCGAGATATTTGCTGTAACCATCTCTCGAGCTTGCTGAATGTTGTCCTCGGTGGCCACTTTGAAACATTTCGATCCACAAAAAAACGCTTTTACGAGATAAAGCACTGTCCCCGTATTGTGACAAAAGTCTCCGGTGAATTTCAACACCTTTCACACCCTCTGACCATAAAAATCGGATCACCGCTCGTTGTTCCTCTTTGATGCAAACTAATAGCGGAGCTGACATGCTTATGCTGTTGTAGCTAGCAGACAAGCGACGCTATCGTGATTAAATTCCGCACACACGACCACAGAGGCGCCAACACAACGCATGCGCAAGCGGTCGCCACTACGATAACCTTCAAAGCTTGTTATGGCGAAAGTGTAGATAATATTTGACTTATCCTCGTACATTTCACATAATACGAACTCTAATTGTTTATTGCGTATTCGAAACATGTTTAACTAGTTCCCAAAGCCGATAATAATAAATTAATTTATGTGCTGCAACGTATCGATCGCGTGTAATAATTTGCATGCAAAAGAAAGTAAAAAATTGTCTTGTATATACAATCTGTTGCATTCACTTCCATATACATATTAGAAAACAAAATAATTTGTATAGATGTCCCCTAAGCTTATTTACTGTACAGCGTTTTCATTTAATCGTCGTGTTGAAAAACTATTTTAATATTCCAGTTTGATAAATTTTTGGGTTAGATGAATGATTTCACTATATGCAGCGGAATTCAGAATTGAAGAAAAAAGTCGATGAATATCAATAGTAAATTTATTGTTATTTATTATAAATTACATGCATAATAATTTGCTAATTCAAAACCCTCTTGTTGCAGGTGTGCGAACATTTAGACATCATCAAGGAGTCAGATTACTTTGGGCTCAAGTACGAGGGCAGCAAAGGCGAGGAACTTTGGCTTAATCTTAGAAATCCAATAGACCGCCAACTAGGCATCCACGGACACACGCCTTCCCTTCGTTTCGCCCTCAGAGTGAAATTTTGGGTTCCCCCACATTTGCTTCTTCAGGAATCTACTAGGTAAATATATCGTTAATCAATAGCACGTCGCGAGCATACGGAGCACAAATCCCCATTCAATGTAGGTCGTCGCATTAAATAAAATCGCCCCCAGAATGTGACATTATTTAGTAGGCTCCTAAATTTAAATCCGAATTTCCATGTTGTACGCTAACATAACTACCTGTTATGTTGCATAATTAAAAGTAAATATTTTCGTTTTATATTGCAAATTGACATAGATTTTCAAATAAATTTAGCATCGTATTTTCATATGCATAATTACAAGATGTGTTAATTAATATACGATTCATTCTACAACGTTATCATTATCAATATTGCTAACTACTAATGACAAAATAAACATTACGTTTCTATACTAAACTTGATTGCATATTCCCTATTAATGCGTTCAATATCAATTGTTTTTTTGACAGCCGTAAATTGGATTAAAAAAAAAATTCGTCAACCGAATGAATAAATTGACTATTTCCTTGTTACTTCGCACTTTAGGTCCACTTAATAACTGTTCTTGTTTGGGTTAGACAAATAGGTTTATTATGTTGTAAAATGGCGTACAACGCAAACAAAGGACCTACATCCATACAGTAACAAATCGTTTGTACTTACATAGATCCTTGGGAGATCTTGCAAATAACTTTGCAATAGTACAGAGTTTGCGGTAGCGTATTTTCCGTTACGTTTTACAGCCATTTTTTGGCTTATAACTAACCTGGGCAAATATACGGTAACAGCCAGAGGCGTGGCGACCACATAAAAGTTTACACCTAAAATAGAAGGTAAGAAATAAATTATACAACGTGCTGAAACACTTACCGTTTTAAAAGTCTTCCGTGAAATCACAAACTGGATAACATCTGTTAAATATTTGAATCATTAGATATGTTTCCACAGCTGTTTCAGTCAAGTGAGTACGACGTGCGGAATAAATGTTTTTTGATGCCGAAAACGACCGTACGACATCTAGCGATGTTATATTTGCATATTTAAAATAATCTTTGAAACAACTTAATGCATCTTCACACGCACCTTCACAAATTTGTCTTAATATAAGGAAATCGGAGTCTTTCTCTAAAACACTTTCAAATTTTCGTATTACACACCAATTTGTTTCGCCTTCTACAGCGCATAACTGTGCGTGAACATCATTCACAATTTGAACAGAATCCACTAGCGATATCGAAACATTTTGTAATTTTTCTATTCCCTCCGCTAGTCCGAAGTAATTGTGAATAGTTTGTAAATCTCTTTTAACCTGACTATCTTGAAATATTTCCTGGCTTTTCTTGATTGCTGCAGCTTCTGTCGGATTGAATTTTAAAACTACCTTCTTTACTTGATCAAAATATTTGTTGTAGTATAACGCAGCCTGCAACCATGTTCCCCAACGTGTAACAATCGGCTGTGGTGATTTAGGTAAATCAGAACACAGTTTGTGAAATAGTCGGGTACGTTTCGGGGACTTTAGAAACACTGCCTTTGTACTAGCAATCAATGTATTTACTAGTGGAAAACATGTAGGAATCGTTTGTGCCGCAAGATTTAGAGTATGGATTTTACACGTTACATGTAAGAAGTTACCACTGTGTTCTTTAAAAGTTGGTTAGTTGAAATTTCAAGTTTGTTCAATGAGTTCAACACCACCTTTAAAATCTCATCGGCAGTACAATTTATAACTCTTTTGGAAGCAAGTAAGAAGGAGGATGACGATCGATGTGGTTCCATTGTACGTACCATTACATTAACCACAGAATGTTTTTGATGATCTGTTGTTTCGTCCACACACAACGACGGTTTTTTTTTTCTATATGTTCACTAGCAAATGGCACTACATTTCATATCGATGTCCGACTAGGTAATTTACAGTCCGCATATTTATTCCAGAAGGAGACAAATGCTTCTTTGTCTAGTAAACGAAACAATAGATTACATAAAATAAGAGTAACACATAAATCAATTGTAAATTTTTCTTGGTCTCGTATGCCATTTTTTGCAGAAGAATGGTGCTTGCTTTCGATGTTACATTGACAATTGCTCCTGGACCAACACTTTAAAGGGATTTTACAAGCTAGACATTGAATTTTAGCGCCATCAAAAACAAAGTCCAGCATGTCCACTATAAAGTTTTTAACTGTGTCTGCCATTGGTCGTTTTCGCGACGTATCTAACTGCGACATTTTAAAAGCAAAGATAAGCGTACAATTACGAAATAAGTTACGACAACCTACATATACACAGAACTACTCGCATACAGCTTCGATTTAGTAGCGACGCTGTGAACGCGTGAAATAAATAATATGTTGCCGCTGTTTGCCCAGACTAGTTATCAGTCACAATAGACTCGTTATTTTCGTCAGGAACAAGTGCGTACCTAACATTCCTCTGTAATATCTTCCACTATCACCCATGTTTAAATAGTAATATTTGGAAAGAATCGTCCTTTTTTAAAGGTTGACTTACCGAATCGAAACACACCTAAGATCGAATATTTTCATATACTTTACACCCTACCGCCAGAAGGTGGAACTTATGAACGAACACCAAGTACTTCCTTTAGCAACGTTCTGTCGTACCCGAACTTGGAGTAACTCTACAATATTTCCGAACGTCAAAGAGCGCGAGTAGGGTACTTGGGGTAGCTGGAGTTACTCTGAACGAATCTCCGAACTCACCTATTGTTATTGACTACTGGCTAGGGTGCGCATGCACAACTACCACCAAACCTATTGGCGCGAAATTTAAACAGAAAAGCCTATACTAAACGAAGACATTGATGAATTTAATTTAAGTTTTGGGCAATTGAAACGATCTATTTCAATAACCTGTAGAAACCTTAGCAATATACAGACTTATTAGTAACAATTACTATGAATTCCTCTTTATTTTTTAATGTGTTATTTACACCAATAACATCATGTCAGCTAAATAATAATTTACAGCTCTATTTGTAATCTACTGACAGTCACATAATAATAACTACTCTAACTTTTGTATTCATGTCATTTATTTAAAATGTTAAAAACCGTAGTTGGGGTAATGTATTCATATTAAGAGATATTTCAAGCTGATTATTTCAACAACTGTAAGCAGTTCAATAAAATTAATTACTTTGTATTCATAATATGCTAAATTGAGGACGACCTAAGTTATTTAAAGTATTTATGAATGACGATCTTGTGTAATCTCGCTATTTTTTCTTCCAGACATCAGTTTTATCTACACGCAAGATTAGACTTGGCCGAGAAAAAATTGATAACATCCGACGTAGAGTGCATCGTCAAGCTAATCGCTCTGATAGCTCAGGCCGAAACCGGAGACTATAATCCCTACCATCACCCTCACAATATTTACGGCCTGATTCAACATATAATACCACCAGCAGATGGCACCACCACTGGCGGAGCTTCTCACCAAGACCTCTTCCAACGGGTCATCGCCCAACATAAAACCAATGCGGGCATGAAGCCCTCCACCGCCGAATATTGGTTCCTGAAGCAGGTCTCCGCGTTAGAGATGTTCGGCGAGGAGATGTTCCACGTTAAGCCCGGTAATTTACGGTTGGGCGTCGGGCCGCACGGCATCACCAAGTACGAGGAAGGCAAAGAGAAGCTACTCATTCCGTTTACCGCCATACAGAGCGCCTCGACGCAACGCCGCATCTTCAAATTGGATTTCATGTCGAGGGAAAACGCCGTAGCTCATCTGGAAGTGAAATTAGAATCGAATCACGCGGCCAGCGGCCTCTACCGGGCGATCACTGAGAAGCACGCGTTCTACAGCTGCGAAACGGTCCGGAGCGCCGTCACCGAGCAGTTTATTCGAGATCTGAAAGGGACCATAGTTTCTATATTCAACGAGGACTCATCATTGGGCAAGAAGTACGTGTTCGACATTAGGAGAACGTGTCGGGAGGTATATGATAACGCTAGAAGAGCCCTCTATCAGGAAAGTCAGATACTCAGTCAAATACAGGAATCATCGGTCAATGGCTGTGAAGGGAAAGAATGCAAGGTATGTTGAAATTTGATTGTTTTTTTTTTATAATTGAGTGAATTTCTTCTCTCTATATCATAACGTGGCAAATTTACCGCGACAGAGATGAAAATGATTGCCTCCCATGTGCTAAAATTTCAAACAGTTTCCTTCAATACGCTGTTACAAGTACTAGAAACTAGCCATACCTTCGTAACCATTGAGAATTAACGCATGTTTATATTAACTTTTTTACTCAAAGTAGGCATTACTAGCAGTTCCCAAAATGTTTACAATTCCTTACGAGACACACTGTATACAGGGATGGTCTAAAGGTCGTCAACAAACTTTCAAGGACGATAGAGAATTATAAAGTGAAGATTTTTTTTTAATAACAGTTCTTGCAAAAATGTCTTATTTCAGAATTATAATATGGGATATTTCTTACCGCATAATAGAGGATTGTTGGTTAAGTTTTGGTGGCCCTATTTATCTTATCGCCAATACAAAAGTATGTTTTCATAAAACCTATTATAAGGTCTAATGGCGCGCATAGGTCACGTAATGCAAATAATAATTAATTTTTTTATTGGGGCAGTGTGTATGTTATGACTAGAGCAACTGCCCTGAAAGCCAGTGGCTGACGCATAAAAGTTTACACAAAATAAACACGGCCGGGACAATTCGGTATAAGCGTCAGTATAACTGCGACTCGAAAGCCGATCTGTTGTGTATGCATCTACGCTGTCGTATACTATATCGTAGTTCTACGTTTGTTTTGAAAATGTTTCCTACGTCCCGAAAACGACCAAAGTTGGACACAATAAGAGAATTTATTGCAGAAATGCCTGATTTAAAATGTGATGGCGCTAAAATTCAATGTGTAGTGTGTAAAATAGATTTAATGTGTTGGTCAAAAAGTGATTGCCTATGGCACGTAAATAGAGCAGGGCCTGTTTCAAAAAAAAATTCCACACGAGATTATGACAAATTTAAATTTAATTTATGTGTTACCTTTATTGCATGTAATTTACCATTTCATTTACTAAGGAAGAAAGCATACGTCTCGTTTTGGAATGAATATTCGGACTTTAAGTTACCAAGTGAGAGAACATTAGAGAGAGTTGTGCCGTCTGCTCGTGAGCATATCGAGAAAAGAATTAAATCGAAGTTGCAAGATAAAAAACTATGGTTATGTGTGGACGAAACAAGAGATCGTAAAAAACATTCTGTGGTTAATGTAATGGTACGCACAATGGAACCACATCGATCGTCACCCTCAATTTTACTAGCTTCCAGACGAATACAACAATGCACTGCCGAAGTAATTTCAATGTTGGTGTTAAATACATTGGAAAAGTTTGAACTTTCAACAAATCAACTGTTGATGTTTATGAGTGATGGTGCCGCAAACATGCTTGCTGGAGGTCGATCTCTTAAAAAACATTGTGCTAACTTGTTGCGTATTACATGTAAAATTCATACTCTCAGTCTCGTAGCAGATAGTATCAAAAAATGTTATCCCGAGGTAGACGCTCTAATAGCACATACAAAAGCTGTGTTTGTAAAATCCCTAAAACGTATTCGGGAATTTCATAGACTATGCCCCGGTATTCCTGAACCACCACAACCTATTCTTACTCGTTGGGGAACATGGTTAGAGGCTGCATTTTATTATCTTAAATATTTTGAGAATATAAAGAACGTGATTTTGGAATTCGATCCAAAGGAAGCTGCGGCTGTCAAGGTAAGCCGCTTGAAATTTCAGGATAGTCAAGTTAAAACAGATTTGGAAATTATTCAGAAAAATTACGTGGGACTAGCGGATGCGATAGTAAAACTACAAAATTCTTCGGTGTCGTTAGTGGAATCTTTGCAAAGAGTGCAACATGTTCACGCACAGCTATGCGCGATAGAAGACGCAAGAAATGTTTGTGTTTTAGAAAGGTTTGAAAGTGTTTTAGATACAGACTCTGATTTTGGCACATTAAGACAAATTTGTGAAGGTGCGTCAACAGAACCGTTAAGTTATTTGAAAGATTATTTTACTTACGCGAATATAACGTCACTAGATGTAGAACGTTCGTTTTCGGCATACAAAAACACTTTTTCTTCACGCTGCACTCACTTTGCCGAAACAACTTTGAAAACATATCTAATGTTACAAATATTAAATAGACATTATCCGCTTTGTAATTTCACGGAGGACTCTTAAAACGGTAAGTGTTTGAGCACGTATCACATTTAATTTATTTTGTGTAAACTTTTATGCCTCCGCCACTGGCTTTCAGCGCAGTTGCGTTGCTCTAGTTATGACATTTCTGAGTGGCTGTCTCTTATTACTAAGGTTCGAGAAACGAGTGCAACATCAGAGGCGTATCGCGCAAAAGTACGTACAGGTCGCGTGTTGTAGGATAGCGAGTTCCGGCGCTGTCCAAGGGTACTGTCGGACATCGTTCGGGAAAATTCAAGTTTGAATGCAACATGCAGTGGTGTAGCTCGACTTATTTTTTAAATTGTTTTAGCGTAATAAAAAACGACTATAAAATAAAGTATTGTGTTTCCACCGCGCATCTGAAGCGTTCGCCATCCTATAACGCACAAACTGTACGTGAGGTACAGTATTATTAAAAAATAACATATTGTTACCTTTTATTGACGTCTTGATGTTTACTGCGATAAAATACTATTGCCCCGGTAAGCCGCGTAAAACTGCAACATAAGCAACGCTTTTCTTTTTAATAATACTGTATCTCACGTACCTACTTTTACGCGATACGCCTTTGACGTTGCACTCGTTTGTCGAACCTTACTTATTACGATTACGATTTTTACAAGTTTTGAGATATTGGACACAAGCATCAATGAAATTACAGCTATGAAACGGACAATCAAATTGGTGAAATAAAAAGCAAAAAACTGCACCTAGTCCAGCAATGTTCCAACTTTTTTATGCCATCCAAATAATGGATGGATATTTTGCCACGCTTAAATTCGTTAAACCAGTATCTGATGATAATCATCGAAGGTTCATCAACTTCTGTTTGATTTCTGCACACGTTTTCCCATCCGATATTGTCCTTTTTCCATGATTCCACAAGTACATAAACTTTCTCGCTTTTAACAGTTCTCAAAACAACACTACTCGATGAATCTCCCCGAAATTTTGATAGGCGTCGAATAAAGAATAGTACTCATAGTCGGTAATGCAGATTTTGACACAAACAGTGAAGGAGGCAGCGATCAGAACAAACCACAGATTAGTTAAAGCAAAATAAAAATCAAACGGAAGAAGTGAAGGTGGAAAACATTTAGTACTAAAAAAATCACAATAAATAAGTTTAGAGAAAAAAGCATAAGAAGGAACATATGATGCACTCAAAGAACTAAAGGATACGAAAGAACACTAGAAGGGAAGTGGGGTATATTTAAGGAAATAGAGCACAAGGCGGCGAGAAAAGAAAAATGTGGGAAAAGAATCATAAAAAGGAACGAAAAGAGAACAAGATGGTGGACACAGAAAATAAAAGAACTAATCAAAAGAAAGAAAGACAAAACGAAGAATATGGCAGCATAAGGAAGGGAGTTAAAGAATAAATAAAAAAAATGCTAAAAAGAGGAGCGGGGGACAGATTGGATGGGAACTAAAAACCAGTTTTAGGAATAATAACAAAAGCTTCTCTGGGTAGAAGAAAAAATAGAGAAATAAGGAACGTAAAACACAAAGAAAACAATAAAAAAATCAACACAGAAGACATACTTAAAACGTGGAAAGAATTACGTGAAGATAAAATTAGCTTAAAGGCCGAAGGAATAAACCTAGACAACAATGAGGAAGATATAGTAGCCAACGAAGGAACAAAGCAAATTGAAGAAATAAATGAAGAAAAAATAGGTAACGCAATTGGAAAGATCAGGATCGGAAAAGCATGTGGAGGGGATGACATAAAACCAAAAATGGTCAAATACCTAGGACAGGAAAGAAAAACATGGTTACTAGAAACGCTCAAGGGAGCTTGGAAAACAAATAATATACCGAGAGATTGAGAATAAAACTTGATGATACCAGTACATAAGAAAGCGGAAAAATTGGAAAGTGAATATTGTAGAACTATATGCCAGGTGCCCTAGTGGTGTTTAAAATATACACTAGAATAATAGAGAGTAGGATAAGAAAATACTCGGAACCTAAATTAGAAGATGAACAAGGGGCATACAGAAAAGAAAAACAAACAGTGGGCAATATATACATACTGAGAAGCCTAATAGAATGAAGGATGGAAGGACACGAAATATACATTACATTTATAGACTTGAAAGCAGCCTTTAATTCAATAGAGAGGAAAACTATGGGAATGCATGAGAAAAATTGAAATACCACAAAATAATAGTTAATAATAACTTAATAATAAGTGACGAAAGGAATATATAAGCGAGCAATAGGAAATGAACGAATAAGCGGAAGAAGATCAGAGGAGTTTGAAATAGATAAAGGCATAAATCAGGAAGAATGTACAAGAGAAAAACCACAAATTGCAAACGGTACTTGGATATGTCAACCTGGAGCATTTACAAATAGACGGGCTACTTAGTATGCCAACGACATAATTATAGTGGCGGATAGAGTAAGAAGCGATAAAGTTAGGGAAGAACTAAAACATGTCCCAATTATATCAAAGATGCTTTAGGCTGGTATAGATCTGAAGAGGAGCGATGTACAAAACTTAAGAAGAACGGTGATCAGGGCAAAAGGATACAAGAGAAGAAGGCAAGGAAGACTCGGGAAAACATGGTTAAATCAGGTGGAGCAAGCAGGACACACGGGGAAGACAATAAAGCAAATGAGCGACCTGGAAAGGAACCGGAAGGCATGGAAGAAATGGGTAAAGAGTGGATAAAAGGGCAAAAGGAATTTGTGATAAGAAGAAGAAGAAGAAAAATTTTGATTTCATCTCCCTAAAAATCCTTTCTCTATAACGAAACTGTCCTAGCGAATACATTCACCGTATTTGTCGCTTGCATCCCTTAACTTCTGAGGGGGAAATCTAGATTAGAGACAGGAAGGGGTGTTCTTAGAGACGTATAGCTCTTCATATGTTGATGGAAATATATTAAGATCTCATTTCATTTGCAATACCTTTTACTTTGCGGCGTATAACCTTCTAAGCCACCCTTTTTTTACTCCAACTCTATTAACTTTGCGGACCCATAAACCATGTTTTCTCTTTTGTAGTAGGTTCTTGAACATGCAGAAAAATATTCAATCCTAAAAAATGTGCCAATAATCTTTTATTAACTGATTCGTTTAAATTGGCCCATTCCCTGCTATCTGTCTCCAAACACGCATATTTCAATGCACATTCTTTGCAATTACTAATTATTCCTTTCGTTTGTTACAGGATTCCCACGAACGATTGACAAGGTTCTTAGACGCGATGACGTGCCGAATATGCATGGATAACCAGATCGACACGGCATTCTTTCCATGTGCGCATATAGTGGCATGTTTAACTTGTGCTGAGAAGTGCGACAGGTGTCCGTTGTGCAGGGCCGACATACAGGAATCGAAGAAGGTGTTTTTGCCGACGGTGATCGCGCAAACGTCGTAAAAGTTAAACGAAAAACAGAAAAAAAACCTGAATTCTCACATTAACTCGTTCGCATAAAGGTTTCTGAAAAGTAATATGTATATTTTTGTAAATCCGAGAGGATACAAGACTCAAAACTGAAACCTGCATTGGATAATTCTTGTTTCGTTTAGAACTGGAGAAATATCAAAAATTCTAAAACGGCCAACAAAAGGACGCTGCGTCGATTGGTGTGTCTCGAATTGATATTTGATTTAATTGTGATTGGATTAATTTAAATTATGTGATAAGTTTCGAAAGTTGATACACTCTAAATAATGTAAATTTATGTCCTTTTAAAAATTCTCATACAATTAAAATTAATTAATTCATGTTATTCGCGCTGCTTCTAAATTTAAGTGTATCGAGTTTCTAGTAACATTATTTAACTAAGTACAATTATTGTATTTAAAGATGAATTAATTATCATTTTAATTTTTGTTTTTGCGACAAAAATCTCATATTGAGATTTTATTTTTTCTGTTGATCTTTTACCATGTAAAAGTAAGCGAGGAATTATTAAAAAAAGAGAGAGGTATTTAAGTTAGGGGAGAGAGATGATAATTGGATATGTCATGCGACCTGTTTCGAAAACGCATGCCAGTTTCGATATATATTCGAAGACAATAGTCATATTAAAATACAAATTTCTACTATTACTATTACAACTACCATAGTCATGTTATCAATGCAAAATATTTTAGTTAGTAAGAGATCCCTAGTTGTATAAGGAAACAAGCTTATTTTTATGTTATCCGTACATATTGTTATATGTCCCTGAAGAGAAGAATTACACATGTTAGTATTTACACCAGTCTTTGTAATTGAGGGAACCTATATTTGTGATAATTCGTTTTTTTATTGTATTGATCATTTATTCGACAAATATTTTTTTATAACTGTAATTCATATTGCAACCATTAGTATTTTATTATTAGTATTATTACTTTAACGTCTTATATAATAAATATTCATGTTAAATGATACATGTTTTTGTTGTTTTATTTTCTTTAATCCGTATCAATAAATAAGCATTTTTTGTGAATAGTAAGAAGAGCAGTAGTAGTGAAACCTTTTAAGGTAAGTAAATGAATCAAAATTTCTTTTATTCACAATTCAAATATTCATTAAAAAATAAAAACCAAATTTTCTTAAGGCTGATTTACACGGTCAAAGAAATTGCACAATTTATTGAATATTCAACTTATTGAAACATTTGACATCCAATAAGCTGAATCAAGAAATTGGATGTAGAACAGGTCCAATTTTTCGTCAAATCTTTTCGGGGAATATAGTTACATTTGTGTATGGCAACTGAAGATTTTGTTGTGCCTAACCTGTGCTCACTGAAATACACGGCTGGTTCATGTCACAAGTCATAAGTTATGACTTGTGACATGAATAATAGAACGATATAGGTTACGTTACTATGTTATGACTTATAACTAGAGAAACCAAAACTTGCGGATTCGCATAGGCGTCGGTATTACGGGTTAATATAAGAATACGAAAAATTCATAAATAAACTTACTTGCTAATTATTCAACAAATTAGAGGCATCAGGATGTGAACTACTGTAAACTTGCATCATTGCATATGTTTCCACAGTTACTTCTTTAAACCTTGTGCGTCGACAAGAAAAAATATTCTTATACATAGAAAACGATCTCTCCACATCTAAGGAAGTTACATTTGCATGTAGAAACTGTTTTTCAAAATCACTTAAAAGTTTACTATTCTTACACTTATTATAAACGGCCTCTAAAGTATTAAAATCGGGATTTTTCCTTAAAACATTTGCCAACTTTTGACTAGCGCATAATCCTGGCGTATCATTTAATGTGTGTAATTTATTTTTTACACTCTCCACTATGTCTAATGATTCCTGCAATGACAATTCAGTACATTGTAGTTTTCTGATGGCATCTAGTAATACTGTATAATTGGTACATATTGTTGTTAAATCTAAAAGTTGAGGAATTTGAAATTCTCTGACTTTCTCTAATTGCTTTGGAGTCATTCCGATTAAATCGCATTATAACTGATTGAATTTGTTGAAAATGGATCAAATAGTAAGAAGCTGCTGTTAGCCAAATACCCCATCGCGTTAAAATTGGTTGAGGAGCTTCTGGAATACTTGGACAAAATTTACGAAATTCTTTTAAACGTTTAGGAGATTTACGGAACACTGCTTTAGTACTTCCAATCATCCGATCAACGTTTCCGTAATGTTGTCGAACAACTTCACCAACTAAATGCAAAGCATGCAGCACGCAGGTTATATGTATTAAGTTAGGAAATATATGTTTTAAGGATCGCCCAACACTTAACATCGTTGCTGCACTATCTGTCACAATCATCACAACTTGATCTTGGGCAATTTTAAATCTTTTCAAAGCGTTCATTATCACTTTTTGAATATTTTCCGCGGTACATTGTTGAACACGTTTGCAAGCTGACAAATATCGAGATGCTGTGTTCTCGCTAGATAAAACGCGAGCTATTACATTCACAATACTGTTTTTCTTTATATCGATCATCTCATCCACGGTAATCCATATTTTTTTGGAACACAAATCACGTTTACACACATTTTCTAGCATCTCTTTCATTCGCGGCAAATGATTCTGTAATTGTGTTTGTGAGGGTAATGGGTACTTTGGAACGTATTGTTGCCAAAACGTTTTAAAAGCTGCTTTTCTCACCAACGACAACGGAAGATTACAAGAGGTAAACATAATTAATAAATGTATGAGGAATAGTGTATAAGGTATTTCAGTTCTTGCATTTCTCATATGCTTAATACCATTGACATGCCTCTGGCAATCAGTTCTGTCCAATGCAGTCAAACGAACATTGCATATTAAGCAAAAAACTGCACTACCGTCATATTTTAAATGGGGAAAAAGTGACACGTACTTATATACATTGGTAGCAAATCTATTACGAGGCATTGTCTTCTTAGGTCTGTAGATATTAGTTCTATATGAAACGATACACTAATTATGTACTTGGTATAATACTAAAACACACAAAAAACACCAGCTATATTTTCAAAAGCAACACGTAAGTACATAACCTTGACCGTTCGACTAATCTCTACAACAGCTCAACCGGTACTAAAACGAAATCTCTCTCAGCGCGGTTTAACATGATTTATATTCAAGGTCGACACTACATGCCTGCTTCTCTACCGGTTTAGTTTATTTATGAATTTTTCGTATTCTTATATTAACCCGTAATACCGACGCCAATGCGAGTCCGCAAGTTTAGGTTACTGTACTCATAACATAGTACCGTAACCTATATCGTTCTATTATTAGCACATTGATAGCACAAGTTACATTACACAACATACTGTATTTATAAGATATATATCAATTAAGGCAATTAAACTTAAATTTTAAGTGGATAACCACAATCAACCATCACAAATGTTTGTTTAGAAACTGTTTAGTAATTTTCAGAGGTTATATTGGCAGTAATGTATATTCCCAGAAAATTGAACCAAGAAATTGAATACTATGTTGCAATAATTTGTTGAATTTATTCGACAAGAAATTGGACAATTTACTGCACAATTTCTTTGACCGTGTAAATCAGCCTTTAGGAATAAAAGACAAATTATTGCTGCGTTGAGAAGTAATAACCAAAAATAATGCTAATGTAGTTCATGTATCGGTGGAATTACTCCCGACAAAAACAACGTGAACAAAGTGCAAAAATGTATTTGAGTTTAGGCACTTTTGTCAAGCAACTGACATTCCACAGTGACATTCAACACAGCATACGTTTAAATGCGGTGAGTTCGGGTAAAATCGGGTGATCATAGTACGTTCGCTCTTACGGTATAAGCATTTCTATATTTCTTCAAACTAAGACCTATTTAGAAAACGCTATGTACAAATAACTAGAGATGGCATTTTTAAAATTTCGCAGATGATTTAAGTTGATGGTTCACCGGAACTACCAACTTAAATCTTCCGCGAAATTTAAAAAATGCCAACTCTACCATATAACCAAATAAAATTAAAGGAAACGTCAGATACGCAAGAATAGGCTATAAACAAGTTTGGAGAAAATCGAACATTAAGTGAAGAACTAAACTAAGCAAAAGCTAATAATTAGATAATTGAATGAAATAAAACTCTTAATTCACACAGTTTATTTTCACATTCACCATGAATATGTTGGCGCAGCTGCTACTAACTAGTAACTTTCTCGTTTTAAAGTTGTTGATATTACTTATTTGTTTTGACTTGCGACAATTAGGTTTAGTTCTTAGTTCAACTTTGCAGATCATTCATAGTTTCCGTAAATATATTAAATAAGGTAAAAAAAAGCTGATTTATATATTATTTGAAGGGTAAAAAAAATATAATTTTACAGAAATAAAAATGTCAGAAGTAGAAGAAAGAGCTGAAAGAGTTTACGGCGGATGCGAAGGCCCTGATGCGATGTACGTGAAGTTAATCTCGTCTGACGGTCACGAATTCATTGTAAAGAGGGAACATGCGTTAACGTCAGGAACTATCAAGGCTATGTTAAGTGGACCTGGCCAATTTGCAGAGAACGAAGCAAACGAAGTAAATTTCAGAGAGATTCCGTAAGTGTATTATCAATTTTATTATTCATTTTGTTTTAATTGAAATGGTTTTAGCTCACATGTTTTACAAAAGGTTTGTATGTATTTCACATACAAAGTAAGATACACGAATAGCTCAACTGAAATACCCGAATTTCCAATTGCACCAGAAATAGCGTTGGAACTGCTTATGGCTGCAAATTTCCTAGATTGCTAATTTAATTCTAAAGATTAGTTTTATTTTGTTATAATATGCAATATAATCTGCTTAAACTTAACGCAAAATATTGTTCAAACATAACTGACTAGAAATAATATGAAGCTAATGTTCATCTAGTATAAGGTTATTTATTAGTGATATACAGAATGTTTCGAAATTATGCAGACAGGAAATATGTTTTATGCGTTAAAGTTATAAAACGTTCGACAACCATTTACTAAAGTTGCATTCTGCGGCTGCTTTTTTTTTTGTTTTTGAGTTTATAATTTGGAGACATTTTGTATAACAATTTAATACTCTTTCAATTTCAAATACATAGGTATATGTTCAATATATAAGTAATTATCATTACATCGTAATCACTTCGTAAACAGTTTTATTTAGCCATGCCGATGTAACTGAAATAATATTGTAATAAGAGACATAAGCCTTACCAGTTACCTATATACACTTATGTGCTAGAAAAAATGATGGTAATAAATCTGATTATATTTATTTTATTAAATCAATATTATACCATTGTGTACTGTATCTTATTTGTTGTAAATCATCACTAGAGTAACCTAAACTTGCGGACTCGTATAGGCGTCGGTATTACGGGTTAATATAAGAATACGAAAAATTCATAAATAAACTAAACCGGTAGAAAAACAGGCATGTAGTGTCGACCTTGAATATAAATCATGTTAAACCGCGCTGAGAGAGATTTCGTTTTAGTACCGGTTGAGCTGTTGCAGAGATTAGTCGAAGGGTCAAGGTTATGCACTTACATGTCGCTTTTGAAAATATAGCTGGTGTTTTTTGTGTGTTGTAGTATTATACCAAGTACATAATTAGTGTATCGTTTCATATAGAACTAATATTTACATACCTAAGAAAACAATGCCTCGTAATAGATTTGCTACTAATGTACATAAGTATGTGTCACTTTTTCCCCATTTAAAATATGACGGTAGTGCAGTTTTTTGCTTAATATGCAATGTTCGTTTGACTGCATTGGACAGAACTGATTGCCAGAGGCATGTCAATGGTATTAAGCATATGAGAAATGCAAGAACTGAAATACCTTATACACTATTCCTCATACATTTATTAATTATGTTTACCTCTTGTAATCTTCCGTTGTCGTTGGTGAGAAAAGCAGCTTTTAAAACGTTTTGGCGACAATACGTTCCAAAGTACCCATTACCCTCACAAACACAATTACAGAATCATTTGCCGCGAATCAAAGAGATGCTAGAAAATGTGTGTAAACGTGATTTGTGTTCCAAAAAAATATGGATTACCGTGGATGAGACGACCGATATAAAGAAAAACAGTATTGTGAATGTAATAGCTCGCGTTTTATCTAGCGAGAACACAGCATCTCGATATTTGTTAGCTTGCAAACGTGTTCAACAATGTACCGGGGAAAATATTCAAAAAATGATAATGAACGCTTTGAAAAAATTTAAAATTGCCCAAGATCAAGTTGTGATGATTGTGACAGATAGTGCAGCAACGATGTTAAGTGTTGGGCGATCCTTAAAACATATATTTCCTAACTTAATACATATAACCTGCGTGCTACATGCTTTGCATTTAGTTGGTGAAGTTGTTCGACAACATTACGGAAACGTTGATCGGATGATTGGAAGTACTAAAGCAGTGTTTCGTAAATCTCCTAAACGTTTAAAAGAATTTCGTAAATTTTGTCCAGGTATTCCAGAACCTCCTGAACCAATTTTAACGCGATGGGGTACTTGGCTAACAGCAGCTTCTTACTATTTGATCAATTTTCAACAAATTCAATCAGTTATAATGCGATTTAATCGGAATGAATCCAAAGCAATTAGAGAAAGTCAAAGAGAATTTCAAATTCCTCAACTTTTAGAAGATTTAACAACAATATGTACCAATTATACAGTATTACTAGATGCCATCAGAAAACTACAATGTACTGAATTGCCATTGCAGGAATCATTAGACATAGTGGAGAGTGTAAAAAATAAATTAAAAAGTTGGCAGATGTTTTAAGGAAAAATCCCGATTTTAATACTTTAGAGGCCGTTTATAATAAGTGTAAGAATAGTGAACTTTTAAGTGATTTTGAAAAACAGTTTCTACATGCAAATGTAACTTCCTTAGATGTGGAGAGATCGTTTTCTATGTATAAGAATATTTTTTCTTGTCGACGCACAAGGTTTAAAGAAGTAACTGTGGAAACATATGCAATGATGCAAGTTTACAGTAGTTCACATCCTGATGCCTCTAATTTGTTGAATAATTAGCAAGTAAGTTTATTTATGAATTTTTCGTATTCTTATATTAACCCGTAATACCGACGCCTATGCGAGTCCGCAAGTTTTGGTTACTCTAATCATCACAATCTCAGACATCTCAGTAATTGAAAGCAAAAAGAAAACATTCCGCAAATTGTCTAAAGCCAGTATGACGTGATCAATTTTAATGTAGTTTGTGCGTTATAGGATGGCGAACGCTTCAGATGCGCAGTGGAAATACAAGATTGCTCAATTTAAATGTTACCAGTGGCGTAGTAAGGAGTTATGTTTACATAATACATACCTTCCTACTGTATTTCGAAGAACGTGACATTATATGCATCTATTTTTCTATTATTTGTATTGACCTGAAGGGTTTTTGTACCTGCATCTTAAGTATGTTATTTACTTAATGCAAATGAGGGTTTAAATGAACATTAAATTGCTATTAGAAGAAAATTTGAGTGTTCTATCATCGCCATTTTGGCGAAAACGCACAGTTACTCAGTTGTAATTTAGTTTCCGTAACGAAAACTGAGGGCGAAAACGCTAGCCTTAAGTTTAATTTTCGAATACGCTTGCTGCAAAAAAATGGCATAAACAATCGCTGCAAGTAAAGTGCTTCACAGGCAAGCTCGTCAAATTGTGTATAATGTTTTCAATTATTTCAAAACAGAAAGTGATAAAAGTTTGACGGAAATAAAAAACATTGTGTTTAGGGCTCCAGGTGTATCAATAAGAACCATTGAAAGGATTGTGAAAGAAGGAAATAATCCACGACATGAAAATGAGCCTATTTTCAACAGCCCGAACAAAAAACGTCTTCGCAAGTGCCCAATTACCGAGCTTCAAGATTATGAAAAAGTCGATTTTCGAAACATAATTTACAATTTTCATAAAACTGAAGGATGTCGAATTACACTTCGGGCTTTACAAGAAAAATTACGTGAAGATTTACAATGGACCGGTCAGTTAACTTCGTTAAGGAAAATTGTCAAAGACTTAGGATTCAGGTTTCGAAAAACAAGAAACAATCGCAAATTGCTAATCGAAGAAAGTGATATTCGAGCACATCGAATCGATTATCTGCAAAAAATAACATACTTTCAAGAACAAAACCGTCCTGTAATTTTTCTCGATGGAACGTATATCCATAGTGGGCACACTATTTCCAAAAGCTGGAATGACGACACTAATAATGGTCTGCTCACAAATATCTCTAAAGGGGACAGACTAATTATTATTCATGCAAGTGGAGAGCAAGGTTTTTTGCTAGAATATCTCCAAATCATTCAGTCTGATACTGCATTGGGCGATTATCATTCAGAAATGAACGGAACAAATTTTGAAAAATGGATGCGAGAAAAATTAATTCCAAATCGACCTTCTCAATCTGTTGTGGTGGTAGACAATGCGCCATACCATAATGTTCAAATTAATCGTCCACCCAATAGTACTTCTCGAATGGCGAAAATGATATCATGGTTGACAGAAAAAATATACCATTTACACCCACAATGTTTAAAGCACAGCTTTACGAAATCATAAAAGTTCACAAGAAAAAACCACGTGCAGTACAAATTTGATCAGATTTCTCAAGAAAACGGCCACACTATTTTAAGGCTTCCGCCATATCATCCGGATTTAAATCCTATAGAATTAATATGGGCAACAGTAAAACAAAAAGTGGGAAAACGGAATACTACATTTAAAATAAACGATACATGGAAATTAGCCATAGAAGAATTTAATGCAGTCACGGCTGAAGGCTGGCAAAAAAGGTGCAAACGTAATAAATATTGAAAAAAAGTATGTGGAAAGTGAATATATAATTGGGTTGGTCAGAACCGAAGAATTAATAATTAATTTAAACGAGGATTCTAGTGAAGACGACTTCCATTTTAGTGACGATGGGGATGATGAAGATTTGTAAAATGATGCCAGTGCATTTCTTATAATTTTTTGTAACATAGATTGTTAATACACTTTATTTATAGTCGTTTTTTATTATGCTAAAATAATTTAAAAAATAAGTCGAGCTACGCCACTGCATGTTGCATTCAAACTTGAATTTTCACGAACGATGTCCGACAGTACCTTCGGACAGCGCCGGAACTCGCCATCCTACAACGCGAGACCTGTACTTCTTTCAAGAAAATTTTAATGTATGGTAAATTTTAAAATACATTAAAATTCTATTTTTCTCGTAAATTTTCGGCGCATCATTGTATGCGTATAATTAGATTTCTAGGTTTGTTTACGTTTTGGCTGATTCTTTTCTCGTTTGTCTTATGAACGTGATTAAATGTGATGGATTTTGATGTTTGAGTGCAGAAATTACTATAGGGTGCGGACCTAAAGTGTCCTCCTCCCATGCTAACTTTTGAATGACAGAAGCTAACGGCTTTAGAAAAAATAGGTCGATTTCTATTTTTTGTGAACTAACTTTAGCCGTTATTGGCAGTTCAATTGTATTTCCGGTGTCACCGGAAGTGACGTCAACTTTCTTATTTTAACTGGAACACCCTGTATATTATTACGTTTCTGGAAAGGTAATTGACAGGCGAATCCACTGACTAAGTACAAAGAGTATTTTAATCATGCATGTATAATATCGGTAGATGTTGAACGCTCTTTTTCAAAATATAAACTCATTTTCTCACCACGGCGAACATCGCTCACTGAGACAATTGTGGAAACACATCTAATGGTGTCAACTCTTATCCATATGATGTTAATACTGATAATGGCGCTTCTAGTTTTACTGTTCCGTAGCCAAGGCTGCTTAAAAGAGTGAGTGTCTCACTACTTTTCACATGTTATAATTATGTATTCGTTCTGTTATTTTTTTTTTCTATTTTCTTACTATTGTTTTTGTATACTAGGCAGGTACGGCTATGGCACGGCTCCCTGTTACCGGGTTCTAATAATAACAATTTTTTAGACAAATTATAATCATAATGTGTAAATTAATCGTTATCCACAAATCAATAATAATTTTCAAACATTTATCAAACCTTTTATCTAACAGAAATTTATTCTAAAACGTCTGTACGATTGGTATAAGTAATATGGAACTACGTTGAGTTTAAATCGACAAAAGGGGGAGTATATTTAAATGTTAAGTACTTACTTTAAACTTTAACAATAGGTTCATGAATCTGGAATGTTTTATTAAGATTTGTTCAAATAAAATAACACTTACCTGCTTTATAAAATCGCATGCGTCTGAACTTATCTATTCTCTTTCACAACCCCTAAGGCGGAAGATAGAATAAACACTAACTATTCATGATCTGTACATTTATTAAGTTGTCATGCTAGAAACAGTGTTTTTTTACGTCAAGATTACTAAAATTGTATTTATCACAGAATCAGTGAACACCACTCTTCTAACTAACTAATAACCCGTAAACTCAATTATACATACCAAAAAAATCAATATACTTAATTAACAGCAATCATTTAATTCGGATCTTATACTTTTTTCTTTTTATTTTATTTTATATAAACAACGATTCTTTAAAAAATACTACCAATAATATAATAATAAATTAAAAACTACAACTTAAGAAGTGGGGAAAAGTGTATAATACTTTGCTGTACTCTAGTTTTCCATCTTCATCATCCATTTTTTTTTTTAATAATTTCCGCTTATTTTCAGTACAAATTTGATAATCACAGTCGGTATTTCCCTTTCAACAGTCGAAGTTCAGGATAAGCTTGTGTTGACTCCCTCATATTAATAGATGTCGTTTAATTCCCGGGTAGTTTTTCTTACGTACATAAAACAATCAAAACAAACAACGTTAAACTCAACATGTTCCTTTTTTGGTTTCAAAAAACAAAAAAAAATGTTATGTAAAACTTTTTTAAACGACTTTCTTGGTAAACTTACTGATTCTCGGAAGTCAAAAACTATAAATTAAATTAGAGAGATTCATTTTCGATTGTTTCATGCAGTACCATGAATTACCCGCGAGTTGAAAGACACTCTATCGTACACATTCAGTATATACATAATAATATAAAAGATAACTATAAATCTTTTACAAATATAACCAAGAAGAAAAAAACTAATCAGACTGTATCGCACTTAACGAAATAAGTATTATACAGAGCTATTTAAGAATTAAATAGAACAATAATATAAATTAAATAGTGGTAGTAAAAAAGAACAAACTATTTCAACTTATGCTACCTAAGAGCGTTGATAATATTGGTCAAATGATCGATAGCGTTCTGTAGTCGATTCCTTTCCTGCTCCGAAATGAAGCTCTTCGAATGTAGTTCTCTGTGCTTCCTCTCAAGGTATTTTGTTTCCGCCTGCTTCACTTGCACGTCTTTTTTCTGTTTTTCGCAACGTTTCCGTAGCGTTTTGATTTCTATTGATCGTTCTGAAATACAAAAGAATATAAACATTTAAATTTGATCTTATAAATTTATACGTGAATTATACAGGCTGATATATTTTCAACTGTCACCATGAGGATCTCGCTTATTATTGGAAATAGAGAGTAGATGTTGATAAATTCTGTGTTTGTTATGAGCGCGAAGAGAAAATGGACCTGTGACAAATGATGTCCGAGATATATAAAAAAAAAAAAAACGAAAAATGCAAATTTTCTGTTTTCATTTCCTTTAGCTCTTTTATTTGGCCTTGTACAGAAGAACTAAAAACACATTCTCAAGACCATTTTTGTTCTTCTATGTAACGGTGTACTCCAAATCTTTATATGACGTTTCGGTTCTTTCTGACTATTATCAACTTTCTTTATTTATTATCGGTGCCTTAATGGATTGCGACACCGTCAGTCAATGTCAATAACATATATTTGTTCAACAGATTTTACAATCCAACAACGGGACAATGATTAACTTAAATATGAGTGATACCTTACATAGTATACGAAGGATGATCGTAAAATAAGGTTCCTAAATTGGCGTGTGCAGCAGCTCTCTCACTCTATATACGTACCACTCCCTAAGCAGCCGTCCGAGATGGAACTCCCGATCGCCGCTACCGCCAGGTGTGAAATTCGCGTTGTGATACGTTTTTTAAACGCGAAAGGGGTTTCACCTATAGACATACATCGTCAATTAACCGAAGTTTATGGAAAAAAGTGTATAGCTGTTCAACACGTTCGCAAAAGGTGTAGGGAATTCACTGGAGGTGGGACGAAAATTCACGATGAAGAGCGGAGCGGAAGACCATCAGTTTCAGAGGAAATCGTTGAAAAGGTCGAGAGCATACTGCTCGAAGATCGTCAACTCGCTCTTCGGATTCCTGAGATTTCTAACACCACAATTGAAAAGATTTTGACTGGCGGCAGAATTTTACGACATGGGGATACAGAAGTTGGAGCACCGTCTGCAAAAATGCTTGGATAGAAATGGCGATTATGTCGAAAAATAGCTTAAGTTTTTACCTGTAAAACGATGTGTAATGTTAAGGAAATAAAGAATGCTGTCTATTTTTAAAAAATATGGGAATCTTATTTTACGATCATCCTTCGTAGAAAAAGAAACAAAAACAACATCAAGTACATCAATTAACAACCGAAGAAAATGTCCGTAAAGTTCGCGTTAATAGCAGTATGGACTAACAGGGCTTTCGGCATTGTACAGGGTGTTACGAAATTCGCGGACATGGACTATGGGGTGGAGTTAAGTAGCAAAAACTGAAACGATGGCGAGCGGTGGGGATTGAATTGCGCAGGTAAGGTTATGCCCTTCTTAAACATAATTGGTTGGACGAATACACGCAGAATTCAAGTGGCGTGCGCGTTATAATAAATATACAGAATATACAGAACACAATTATGTCGTTGTGTTGAACGCCACTGTAAGCACGTATTTATTGCACTATAGACAGCGAGGACGGGACTATTGGAATATGGTAAACAGCGCATCCCCACCGCTCGTCATCACTCGTTGGTTTTGTAGTATATCATTTTTTATGTGTGACCAATATTTTCTTATTTATAGCAATTTTAAAAATGAAAAATGAAACATTGAACATTTTTATTAATATTAGGCAACTATAATTGAAAATGTATAGAACGCCAAGAGGGCTTTACAATCATTATAGATGGGATGAAGTTTTTCAGATTTGGGTCGGTTAGGAATGCTGGAAGAAACAGGCCTTTAAAGGTGATGCTGCATTCAGCGGAGAAAGTTTCATTTGTGCTACGGAAGAGTAGACTTCTGAAGGATTATCCTGTCAAGAGGAATATCTTCATATCCAGAGATTTGTCGATTAAGCAAATAGATACGAAAAATAAAACAATGTCTGAATTTCGTCTTCGTAGGGCCAAGGGTAGGGTATCGCGCTTCAATATTTTAATGGCTTGCCTAAAACTGTTATAAGGAAAAACTCGATGGAGTCCAACAATCAGCATCAAACTTAAACATTTATTACCAAAATGTTAGAGGATTGAACACAAAAACATTTCTCTTTTGCAATAATCTTCTGTCTTGCGATAATTATGATATTGTTACATTGAGTGAAGCATGGGCTATTGAGAATTAATTAAATTCTGAATTGTTCAGTGATGATTTTGTGGTGTTTAGATGTGACCGTAAGGTCGGTCGTGGTGGCGGAGTTCTTGTTGGAATTAAATCTTCATTTTCTTGTAATAAAGTAAATATAGAACTGGATGCAAATCTAATAGAATATAATATTGATTTACTCTGTGTTAAATTAATGGTTAGTGGAAAAGTTATGCATATTGTTATTACGTACGTACATGCCTCCATCTACACCCGCATTTATCTATGAACAATTATTTCATAGGTTGTAGTTTTTTACAAAGGAATTCATTTTCGTGCGTGATTTTAATATTTCTAATTTAAATGATATAATTTGCAATAAGGCATATTCCATTAATAATTTTATGACAACCAATGATATCGCCCAGTTTAATCAAATCAAAAACCAAAGCAATAGACTTCTAGGTTAGTTCTTGCTTGTAAAGATGCAATTTGTAACTGTGAGAAATTCGATTTTGTATTCGTTCGAGAGGATTTTCATCATCCTGCACTAGCTCTTGATTTTAAATAGTATAATGTAGCAACACTCTAAGGTAATCCCTATTTTTAAATTTGGAAACAAAAACGAAATTAAAAATTATAGACCAATATCCCTTATTTGTAATTTTGCGAAAATATTTGAGGTTATGCTCTATAAGCCCGGTTAAAATCACGTTGTCAATCAGCTTTCCATTCACCAGCATGGCTTCATTAAGGGTCGATCAACTGCTACTAATTTATGCTCCTTTGTACACTTTGTATCTGATGTGTTGGACGAACAATATCAAGTTGACACAATACACACGGACTTCACCAAAGCGTTTGACACTGTTCAGCATGGCTTGGTCTTACATAAATTAGATAGTTTTGGTGTTTCTTCAGATCTGATTGAAGTTTTCCGATCATATTTATCTGAGCGTACCAATTATGTTGAGTACCGTGGCTTTACATATTGCGAGTATACATCACGAACTGGCGTACCTCAAGGCTCCGTGTTAGGACCGTTACTTTTTCTAATTTTTGTCAATGACATAACCAACTGTATTTCATCTCGCTGCTTGTTACATGCGGATGACCTTAAAGTTTTTCGTAAGATCGAACGTGTTGAGGATTGTAACTGTTGCAAAACGGCTTAAATGCTCTCGAGAGGTGGAGTTCGAATAATATGTTATTCTTCAATACGAACAAATGTAAATGCATGACTTTTAGTCGAAAACAGCGTACAATAACGTTCCCACATAGAATTTGTAATTCTTCTCTTGAAAGGTGTGACTTCTTCAAAGATCTTGCTGTAAGTTTTGACGAAAAATCAAATTTCAATTTACATGTCTATGACATATGTACTTACTCTCTAAAAATGCTTTGATTCCTTATTAGAAACACAAAATGTTTAGGAAATATGTATCGATGGAACGGTTTGGGAAAAAGCCATCGCGATTTTTAGAAAATAATTCAAATTTACTGAAAAATTTTAGAAGTTCACTATTCGTAACGGATTCGTAAATTTTAGAAACTTAGGCAAAATACTGATAGGACGATAGTCGTCAAAGTTATTTTGATCATTTTTATGTAAAGGCTTAACATTAGCTAGTAGTATATTTAAAAAGCATTGAAACTTGTCTATAAAAGATGTATTTAAGATTTATTTTAAGAGGGCTCACTCCGCGACGAGTAGTTTCTCAGAGGCGCAGGTGTGTAGCGGGGTAATGTTTCTAAGATGGGAAAGGGCGGTGCCTAAGCGAGCACGTTACTTTCCCCGTACCAATAATAAAAGAGTATATGTGCATATGTACGCATATCCACGTACGATATATTTCCTGGAACCGGCAATGATATCTCTATTTATAAAATTCCCCTGTCTACCGATAAACATCCCTATTCTTATGTGCTTGCTTTATTTACTAAAAAATCCCTGAAACAACTTGAAACTAGTGGAAATGTTTGTATTGGACTATTATTTTATAGGAGGGTAAGATGACTATCGTTTACGTACAAAAGCGGTAAAATGTATTCGTTCAATAAACTTGTATTCGACTATACTATGTATTCGAAGTATACAGATCGACCATATGTTGGTAATGCATAAGAAGATCTGAAGAGGGTGTAAATGTAAGATTTTATTTCGAAAAAAGTATTAGCTCTCACCTCCTATCTTTCGGGGATAACTTTAAGCGACGGCATTCCTCTTATATTCTTAGTGGACATACACATAATTTAGGTAAAAGTAGTGTAAATATCAAGTTCATTGTCAGTGAAAGACAGAAGTCCGTCATATCCTACTAGCATATGTAAGCAGGCTTCGGGTAGGTTATATATTACATCAACAAGTTTATTCTCTTTTATATTACCGACGTGGTCAAGCGTCCCTTCAGCCACCTATGTATCTGAACAAAAACATAAATTTCGACAAACTTCCCTCTTTGCATACAGTTATGCGCAGCAGCAAATGTGTTAAATGTGTCTAGTACGGATCGCCACGTTTGAGATGCATGGTATAGTTCTCGTATGCATTTTGTATGTTCTTGTGCATTCATACGTATATGCACATTTCAAATCGAATCTGTTGTAAGTTAACAAAAGTACCGATTCTTTTTGCGACAATCCAGAGCGTTTCTTCGTTAGCAGGTGATTTGTGTTCCACGTTCCCTATCACCGTATCCAAAGACTCTAATGACAGACCAAATTTCTTTTATATTAGATTTATTATAATTATATTAAATATATGTACTAATTAGATATAATATCTAAGAACATAGTTGTGTAGCACTAAAACCCTAATTTAGGATTTCTAATGTTACCTTTACCGACAACGTCTAGCATGCAGCCTCACTATGCCTCTCGCACTTGTGTTGGTGGTCTTTCGTAATCAGAGAAACACAGACAGATGTGTGTTAGTCCCGCACGTAAAAAAATTTCTACCCTGGTTAGAATCGTTTACTGTATCTGTCTTTCTTTAACAAAAGGACGAACACGAGACTCCACGCCCCTTACTATATCTAACTGTGTCTGCTAGAGGGCAGCAGTTTATTACGATAGTTTTTTAATTTGTAGTGTATCCGCTCTTAACTATTTACTCTTTTATTATTGATTATTTCTAATACACATCGCCAAACTTCAGTAGATCAAAGATGAATGTAGGGCCGTATGGAGCCAAAAATTCGTAAATAGTTATTTTAATGCTAAACGGATACTCTAAAACTGTGGCACTGGAACACTGAAACAGTTCACTAAAACCCTTACCACAACACTTAATTCCTTTAACTAACCTCGACATGTTAGTAATAAGAAATAAAAATAAGTTAGAAATAGACGTATATAGGAAACCTACTAGTAATAATAGATTCATCTTACAGGATTCTAATCACTCATATGAACACAAACTTTCGGCTATTAACTTTTTGGTGCACCGGTTACTCAATTTTCCTTTAACTAAAGATAGATATCAAAATGAACTAAAAGAAATCATCAATATTTCTAACTTTAACGGATTCTCTGAAGATGTCGTCTATAATACTATTAGGAAACATAAGAATAGATTAAGAATTAGAAATGTAAGCACATTAGAACGCATTGACGGCCGTAATAATAAGAAATATGTTAAATTACCCTTTTATCCATGTTACACCAAGGGTCTTCAAAAAATCTTTTCTAAGATTGACCGCAAGATTGTTTTCTCTTCGAGCAATAACCTTAAAAACCTTTTAGGTAATTCCAAAGACCCAGTGGATAACATGGATAAATCAGGAATTTACAAAATTTCATGTAAAGATTGTGATCAAGTGTATATTGGGCAGACAAAAAGATCAATCAAAATTAGGTACAAAGAACATTTGGCTCATCTCAAATTCAGAAGGTTTGATAAATCTAGCGTTGCCCTACATATGCTTGAAAATAACCATAATGTTGATAATATAAAGTTAATTAAAAACATATGGAGTACTTCTCAATTAAATTGTTATGAAGGCATGGAAATTTACAAAAACAAAACTCACTTAATGAATTCAGATTTAGGACCACTAAATTCCAGCCTTTATCCTTTGTTACATCATGTTTAATCATTTATAGTTGTAATTTTAACCATGTGCAATGAACCGCTTCATTGTAATCTAGGATTTATTAACTCACGTCATTCGGCTCATTTACCTTTAGGCTATTTATAGTCCTGTGCAATGAAGCGGCTCATTAAATTTTACGATTTTAAATTTACATATTGCATAATTTATTTTCCTTATAAGGTTTGTTTTTCACTTAGCTTGTTAGTTCAGTCTTGCTGCTGATGATGATAGCTTGGCTATCGAAACGTGCGTCCAGTACGAATTAAGTGTTGTGGTAAGGGTTTTAGTGAACTGTTTCAGTTATTTTAATGCGTTTTATAACTCGGCCAAAATGAAGAAAATTAGAGGTCTTTATTGTTAACTTAATGCTTTACAGTAACATTTAATTAAAATATCTCTCCATACCGCCCTACATAAACATGTTCTCTTTAAAAATATATAAATAATATCTTCGGGGTCAAACTAATAAAGCAGTAAATAGACACGAGCGAAACTACTTCCGATGCGTTTGCAACTGGCGGAGTGAGCCCTCTTAAATACTGTTTTACTTACCATTCGCGTACTTATGGTACAACGTCATCACTTCCTGTAGTCCAGGCCAATCACTTTTTGTCGTTTCGTTTTCTGTTTGTACGCATTTGTCGTCGACAGGTTTCTTGACAAGTACCATCGTGAGAGGCACGCAATAGCTTTGAGCCGTAATCTTGTCGATCGATTGGTGAGGTTGCACTTCCTCTCGTTTAGGAATGTGAATATTGTTGATAATGGGAACAGTCGTCGGCGGAGTCGCTTCTAGTGTGCCGTTAAGTCTCGGTTTATACATCTGCTTCTCCTTATTGCTATGCTCGACGATGTTTTTATGCGATTTCACGCAATAGTTCGTTAGTTTGGATTGTCCGTCTCGCTTGATCCTCTCTTCTATAACTTTTATCCAGCAATTTTCCATATCTGCGTACGAAAATAGGGTTTTGTGAAACCAATCGCGTATTATTATTTATTTATATTTATCTTACCGTTTCTAATATTGGGAGGAACAGATCTAAGGCCAATGTTACCCAAGAAATGAATCTTGCGCTGATAATCCTTAGTTGAGGTTAATGTCATGGGTGAAGTCGAAGGCACTGGCAAGTCTAATATTGTATCGTTTTGCTTGTCTTCCGTGTACGACCAATTTTCCTGCCATTTTCGTCTTTCTATCTTTGATAGTTCTATACCTAAAACATACGCATTCATTGTTAGTCTTAGGAACCACCTTCTAAAATTCTATAAAAATACCAACTACATATAATATGCTGGGGAATAAACAGTTTTTAATGACTTTTTTCTCGATTTTATTAACCGATATACCGATGACAATCCCTTTATTAAATAAATAATATAGTCTTCTATAATTACAGCAAGATTTTTGAACAATTACCAGTTATTTTAAGATTTTGTTGGTGATATACCGGGTGTCCCAGATTGGATGTTACAAGCGTTATCTTCCTTATTTATAGAGATATAAGATCGAGCAAGGTGTCGTTGAAAATGGTTTACAGGATTCTGAAAGATATACTTTTTAAATCTACCACTAGTAACACACCCTCTAAGAAACCTCCCCAAAACCATTGTTTTTGTAAATTGCACACCTCATCTTTTGACTTGACGATTGAAGTACTGGCGAAAATATTGTTATCAAAATTTTTATATAATCTTTGAAATGCCTTCTAATTTTTCCCCAAATGAATGTGTCGATACGTTATTAATTTATGGAGAGTGTCATAAAGATTCTCGTGAAGCAGCAACGCATTATAGAGAGCGATTTCCTAACAGTGGTACCATCATATGGCATTTCTTCCTGTTGAAGCTAAAATGCGAACGGGCTCATTTTCGTCAAATTAAAAATATTCTCATCATGTAATCAGTTAGAACAGAAGAAATACAAATAAATGTACTGACTTATGTTGGATTGAATCCACATATTCCAGCTAGAACTGTGGCAGAAGATATTGGAATAAGTGAATTAACAGTACCACAGGATATTAAAGTTTTACAAGTATCATCCCTTTAAAATTCAGTTGCTGCAAGCATCAAGGCCTACAAAATTTGGAAGGAGACTAGAATTCATTGCTGTAATGCAAGTAATGTTGAATAGTGATCCCACGGTTACTAATAAAATCCTCATTGGATGCGTGAGAGTCATTTTCAGGTAATATGGGGTGTCAACGTTTGGTGCGGATTAATTAATGGGCGTATCATTGGGCCATACATCTCTGAAGGAACTTTGACAGGGCAACGTCATTTACATATTTTACACAATGACATTCCTGAGTTAATGAAAGATATTCCATTAGCAAAATGCGAAGATTTGTGGTAGCAACAAGATGGCGTACCGCCTCATAACTCGCAGTTGGTTGCAGAGTATTTAAATGACGTATATCCCAATAGATGGATTGGTACTAACGGTCCTATTCAATTGCCAGCTTGCCCGCCAGACTTAAGCCTACTGGAGATTTTTTTTTATTTACTATTGATATGGTCATTTTGTATTAAATATTTCTTGAATGCAATTTTCCTTTATACCGTTGTATTCCACTTCAGTCATAGAGTCAAAAAAATGAGGGGTGCAATTTAAGAATATTGGTTTGGGGGAGTTTTCTTAGAGCGTGGTTTGTAGTTTTAAAAAGCATATCTTTTAAGATCCTGCAAACCATTTTCGACGAAACTTTGTTCGATCTTATATCTCTACAAACAAGGAAGATATCGCTTGTAACTTTGAATCTATCTATTGATCTTCACAAACGAATCCTCTTGTATTGTTAAATAAATACAGCAATTTAAACAGATGGATGCTAGCAATTTTTTGCTACGACAACCCGAGCAATGCTACTGGAAAAGAAGCATTACAGCCTTACAGAGTACTTGGAGGATTGCTGGTAGAAGACGAGAATCTCCTGTTTCTTGTACAGCTTATTTATTAATTTTGTTCCTTGTTGTTTTATTTAGTGTTTGTTTAATTGTTTATACATTGTTTTTCGTTGTTTACTTTCATTGTGTACATTTTATCTATTTACTTATTTGGTTTTTTGATGATTTATATTCTTAAATACACCAATAAAGAAACAAAGAAACAAGAAATCGCTTTCATTACGCCTTATAGCTTGTAACCATAGCTTTCATTGTTTTTGTAATATTTTTTCCCAGATGGCAATGCCAATTTTTTTTTTTTTTTTGCTTTTAATCGATGCTGATTAAAGCTATCAGAAATATGTAAACAAATAATACCATGACGTCATGGATGTTTTGGTACTATCGAATTGAAAGAAATTTTATTTAATTTCTATTTACTGCTTTAAAGGGTCTTTTATACCACGTAACTTGGAGAAATTGCGTAAGTACTAAGGCTGGGAATAATATTTGAATAATTAGAATATTCGATTTGGTGCGTTAAATTCGAATACTAGTATATCCGAATATTTGAATAGTCTTCGGCCTTATCTAAGCTAAAATACTTTCGGCTATAATTTATAATTAGAGAGCGGATGGATGATGTCGCAAAAAGATATGAACGTTTTTTATCAAAGGCGGCGCCTTTGATTCCTTCTTTTTGTTTTATTTGATGCGTTTTGTTTGTTTTCTCTTACATCTTTATAAAAAATAAATTTTTATTTTATGTATGTGCTTTAAATAGATATATTTTGTATATTTATTTTTCTTTTTAATTTTTTGCTATTCCTAAATATACATATATGTATTTTTTTATATTGTATATATTGAAATATCTTTCTCGGGGGTTTTACTTAAATTTTGTTAAATTTTCTAATTTAACTCTAATAAATGATTTTTGTAGGTTCGGGGGTATCCCTAGATACCCTTGCGGCAATTTTAGAATAAATTTCCATCTTAGTAAAATCAAATTAACGAATTTTAAGATTTTTAAATTAACTAACCTTTAAACTTTCGAACGACGCCAATGTATATAAACCCTCTGTTGATATACCCACCACAGGAACTGCCTGCTCTGGATATTCAACCCTATTTACTTCTCTAATAATGACTTTGAATACACAACGAACACTTATGTTTGGATTGGATTCAAGACAAACTTTGATTCAACCAAGGCCGAATAAAGATTGATGAAAATTTCGGGCGTCGTTCCTCTTTCTTTTATTTTAAATCGCGAAAGACCGGCGGTTGTTTTCTTTCACAGCCAATTTTGATAATTTACCCAAATGGAAACTAACTTTTCGATGACTTTCTATCAAATGATATTAGTATACGAGAACGAATGCAGTGACTTAACCAGGAGGTTGTTTGTTGATGATTCTGTGGTACGAACTGTCACCAAGAAGCTTTAAAATAGAAAATCCACTGCTAATTTATAGAAACCTTTCAGATAAAGATTTCAATTGATGAAATATTATCTGTTGTGCTTTGCAATTTACGCTGTTGCTTATTCCAGACGATTTTTACATTAACTTGGAAGAAATAAGTGAATAGAAAAATTAATAAACGAGTAGATTTGTCCATGATACCCCACACTCGTCATTATCTGGACTTATAATTAAATTCTACCGTCCTCGCCCTAAGGAGAGAAGTTGTTGTTGTCGTAGATACAACGTTGAATATAACATAACAATATATATACAATTAAAAGAAATATAGAGTCTGTGTCACTTTAGACGGCACCACCCCAGTATCTTTTTGATATATTATCGATTTAAAAAAAAACTTTTTTCTGATTACACCCCTCACGGAATTGTACTTTTAGGGTATGTTACTTTCCCTTCACAGTAAAGTGCTAGTCTACTACGATTTAAAATAAACAGCAAAATTGAAGAAGTCGTATTAGGGATTTTTTTATCAAAAAATGTTAATAAAAGTTGTTCGGAATCGTTCAAATAAGCTAAATTTCATTAAAAACAACAAATTTTGAAAATCTTTCTCAAAAAATGTTTTAGTCCAGAAAGTTCGAATGATAATCTTACAAGTTTGCAATGAGATTTTATTTTATTCTTTTAATTCAATACAGTAACAAAAAAACGGTGCTTAATTACTAAAATAACAGTACCTTCAACTAAGCCACCGAGGGTAGTTTGACATTAATCTAGCCTAAGTAAGAAAACGCACAATTTTTGTTCTTTTTCTCATTTATTTTTCAACATAGTCTCCTTTTACCTCAATACACTTGATAAGACGGTTTTCCAACTTTTTTATCCCTTCCGAAAAGTAATTTTGCTCGAGCTCCTCAAAATAGTGTGAAGTTTCGGTCATGACCTCATCGTTCGTTGCAAAACGGCATCCTCCGAGCCATTTTTTTTAGGTTTGGGAACAGGAAAAAGTCGCAGGGGGCTAGGTCTGGCGAATACGGTGGGTGGTCGATCAATTCGTAGCCCAATTAGTGCAATTTTGCCTGTGCAACGACCGCCCTGTGAGTGGGTGCGTTATCCCGATGGAAGAGAGCTTTTTTGCGAGCCAAATCAGGGCGTTTTTTCGTCAAATCGGCGTCGAAACGTAGTACACGCCAATTATTGTTTAACCTTTTCCAAGTAATCAATGTGAATAATGCCTTTCGCATCCCAAAAAACAGTCGCCATCATCTTTCCGGCCGATCGGGTGGTCTTGGCCTTCTTCGGTGGGTCTTCACCGCTTTTTCTCCACTGCTTTGACTGTTCTTTCGTCTCCGGCGTGTAGTAATGGACCCACGTTTCTGCGAAAAAAATCCTTCGGATGGCGTTTTATCATTGCCAAAAGATTATTCGAATCCGTCACACGTGTGCGTTTTTGGTCGACAGTGAGCAAACGCGGCACCCATCGCGCAGATAGCTTTTTCATATTCAAATGTTCGTGTATGATGTTATGTACACGCTCAGTTGACATGTTTAGAGCCTCTGCTATCTGACGCACTTTGGTTCGACGGTCTGCCATGATCATATCATGGACTTTGTTGATGGTTTCTGGTGTAGTGACGGTTTTTGGGGCACCTGGATGTTCATCATCAAACACACTCTTACGACCACGAACAAATTCAGCTTTCCAAAATTTCACGGTTGCTAATGACTGTGCAGACTCGCCATAAACAGCATCCAGTTCGGCTTTGATTTCTGCTTTGTTTTTCCCTTTCAAATGAAGATACTTAATCACTGAACGATATTCCATTTTCAAAAAACGCAAAAGTTGCTTGCTTTCGACGACTGTTAAAACCAAACTAATTGTATTTTTTGCTTAAAATTTTGACAGACGTCATGTGATGGATGGCAGATGTCAAAACCGAGAGTAAATCGTTCTCACGTAACGCCATCTATCGAAGACTAGATTAATGTCAAACTACCCTCGTATGTATTTTTCAATTAATTTTCTATTGTTTCCGACAACCTTCCTCAATTCTTCTCGACTTATGTCTTGGCAGGCTTGAGTTGTTCTGTTACAACTCACAAGTTATTGAATATTTAATGGTCTAGTTTTATACACTTTATTTTTAATAGTTCACCAAAAATAAAAATCTAATGGTGCGATATCGGGAGATCTAGGTGGTCATTCGATTAGGGGACTATTACGACCTACCCATCTTCCCTGGAAATTCTCATTAAACCATTCCCTAACCATAACTGCATTATGTATAGGAGCCCCGTCTAACTGATAGTACATTTCCTGTCGTACTGCAATTGGAAGATCATATAATGCATCTCATAAATTATTTAGAAATTCTAAAAAACGCCGAGCATTTAAATTTTGTCTAAAAAAGAATGGTCCTATAATCCTATTGTTTAGAATTCCACACCAAACGTTTATTTTTTGAGAATACTGACGTTTACAGTTTATTATCTAGTGTGGGTTTTCTGCAGATCAATATCTACAATTTTGCGATTGGTGGTAAATGTAGCCTGATCGGTAAACAACATTTTCTTTAGGAAACACTGATCATTTAAAAAATTACCTTGACTCCACAAACAATATTCCAAACGCCTTTCAAGATCTCCTTCTTCCAAGGTATGCAGAAATTTCGGCTTGAAAGGAATTTTCTTATGTCTACGAAGGCACCTTCAAGTTTTATCTTTTAAATAATTTAAAACTAAGGACATCGTTCTTAGACTGGATGTTGGATACTCAGTGATATAATTTAAAATAACGCTATCTTCACATTCCTTGTAATTGATTTTATCACATTTCCAATACGATGAAATAAATTGTTAATTCTTACAACAGTCGTATGTGTAACGGGAGGACGGGCCTGGATGGAAATTCACGGACAGCTTCCCGTGTTGAACGAACATTATCACCCACTAATCTTATTATCTCAACTTTATCAGCGAAAGTTAAATTTGCAACCATATTATCTTATTTTCAACGATTTTAATTAATTGTACACAATTTGATAAATGACGTGGTTAAATCAGCAATACATTGTTTCTGATGCATTAGGGTATGCGCCCACTGGTGACTTTTGCCACGCGACAATCTGTCACTCTTCAGTGTAAGCCGTTGAAGGCATAGAGATGCGCAGACTAGGCGACGTGACAGTAGAGTGATTTTTTTGTTACTTGACCAGGCAACTTCCCCATGACGAAACTTTCACTCTCATATGCGCACGTAACTGTCACTTTGAGAGAGGTTATATTGAATTTTTTGTGTTATTCTTTTCATATTTTATTAACATAATTATTATTATTACAGGTATGTGTTCAGAATATATTTTAAATATGTATTTATTTTTAGAATACTTACATTTTGTTTGTGTTCTTAGAAAAAGGTATTTTGAAAAGTAATCGAAGGTGCCAAAAGCTGCAGTAATTTGTCAAAGCTTATTATGCTCATTCTATAGTATCCAAAAAAGGATAATTCTTCAATTTCTTGTGTAAGGTGTAAAATTTACCCGATTAATGAATTAATTAATCGATCACTCCAAACTGGATGAACCCGGTAATATTTTCTCTTGTTTTTTTTTTTGTTTTTATATTTAATTAAAAGCGCGTACACAACTGCAGTTTCGTTGAAGTTCATTTTAAAACTAAATTGACCATAACAGTCACCTATTCGTTGGCGCACCCGAATTTTGGGACAGATTTATTCGCATTGAAGAGAGACCAACACTCTGGTCTCTCTTCAATGGAGGGTGACAGTTACAGAAACTGTTGCATGACAAAAGTCACCGGTGGGCGCATATCCCTAATAAAAACTCATGGCAAACTTGTAAAATTATTATTCGAATTTCCTGGCCTTTTTTTGAGAAGGATTTTCAAAATTTTTTGTTTTTAATGAAATTTCGGATTTAGGTTATTTGAACGATTCCGAACAACTTTCGTTAACAAGATTTTTTGGTAAAAAAAATCCCTAATATGACTTCTTCAATTTTGCTCTTTATTTTAAATCGTAGTAGATTAGCACTTTACTATGAAGGGAAAGTAACATACCCTAAAAGTACAATTTAGCGAGGGGTATAATCAGAAAAAAGAATTTTTTTAGATCGATAATACATAAAAAAGATACTGGGATGGTGCCGTCTATAGTGAGACACACGGTATTTTCCATTATTTATGTACGAGGGCGAATCAAATATTAACCGGACTTTTCTTTTTAACGCTCCCTAGGTGAAGTAACGTGACGTGTTGATATATGTTGGATGGGGATGTAAAGTGGAGGGGAGTAAATCGGTTCGGCTCGCCAGAGCAGATAGGTTGTTAGTAGCATCATGTCTGAGCAAGAGGTGCACACGTCTGTTGAGCAACGCATTATTATTAAACTTTTGTCGCGAGAGGGCGTAAAACCTGCCGAAATTTTGCGTCGACTAACTGCACAGTTCGCTGAAAAAATGCTTTCAAGGACCCAAGTCTACGACTGGCACAAAAAAATTTCCGACGGCCGAGAGTGCAAAATGAGACCCATGCACGCCGACCACGGACCAGTGAGACGAATATTCTTGCGATCCGTGAGATGATTGAAGGAGACCGCCGCCTTACAATATGGGAAATTGCTGCACACGTCGGAATATCGTATGGGAGTGCCCAATCAATCATTTCAGATGATTTGGGTTACGGAAAAGTGTCAGCAAGGTAGGTTCCTCGCCCCTTGACGCAAGATCAGAAAGCAAACCGTCTTGTCGTGTGTGAAAGACTTTTGGCGCGATATTGAACAGAGGGGGATGATTTCTTGAGGCACATTGTCACCTGTGATGAGACGTGGGTGCATCACTACACCCCAGAGTCTAAGCAGGCAAGCATGGAGTGGCGAAAACCTGGAGAAACAGCACCGCGGAAAGCCAAGACCCGTCTTTTTGCTGGGAAAGTTCTTGCAACGATTTTTTGGGATTGCAGAGGCATATTGCTCGTTGATTTTCTCCATGTACAGTTAATGCTGCGTACTACTGTCAATTGCTTGATGAAGTGAAACTGGCCCATCGACGTAAAAGGCGAGACATGCCTATGCGATTCTGCTCCATGACAACACTCGGCCACACACAGCTGCATTAACCCAAGAAAAATTGGACAAAATTCATTGGGAAACACTGGAACATCCGCCCTACAGTCCCGATCTGTCACCGTGTGACTACCACATGTTTGGGCCACTCAAAGAAGAACTGGGAGGTCATCACTTTGACGACGACGAAGGTGTAGAAACGTTCGTGCACAATTGGTTACAGACGCGACCACATTCATTCTTTGATGACGGAATTAAAAAACTTACGATTCGGTGGAAAACATGTGTGAATAAAAGAGGAGATTATATAGAAAAATAAGGTATATTCAAAATTTTATTTATTGTACCAATAAATGTTCTAAACCAAAAGTCCGGTTAATATTTGATTCGCCCTCGTAATAATTTTCGCATTACATACAGCGATAGAAAGCTCCGTAATAAAGTGAGCCGCTACAATACATGGGCCCTGTTGCAAAATTTGTTCGCTATAAGAGTAAGGGGTGGGGAGATTTGCGCGACGAGAATGAATCAGTATCAGTAACAATCTAACCGCTGCCATGGGAGGATCGCAATAGACTCTAGTCAAGCGATACGTTATACCCCTAGCTTATTTCCTTAATTGATTATCGTTGCCTTTCTCGACCTTTTGCTATTTTGGTATTTTTGCTTTGTTTGTATCTCGTAGTTATACTGCGGAATAGTTTTTTTGAATTACGTTCTTTCTAGGAAGTCGTTAAATGGTACTACGTTACTAGCAGTACTGCAAATTAATTTGAATATCTATCCATTATCTATCGTAATAATAGGTTCAATTGAATCTTTATACATACAAATACCATTCATTTTGATATAAAGTTCCATTATTAGATTTAGAAAACATGTTTTTGTATTGGAATTCAATTTACACTTAAAAATTTATGTTTTCGTTATGCACTTTCTATTATTTGAACATTTAGCAGTGAAGCCGAGCTCATAACTCAAGCACAAACGATAGACGACTGACTCGCTGACTAGCATCTGGCGTGCTTTATGTAGGAGGCCGGCGCTTATAAATGAATCTTTTCCAACGCCAGTATAATAAATTAATACAAAAATATCCCAATAAAATTCAAATATTCGAATATTATCGAATTATTCGAATATTGGAATATTCGAATAATTTGAAAATACGAATAATTCGAAAATTCGAATAATTTCCAAATTACTAGTCGAATAACATAAATTAAAAAATTCCCAGCTCTAGTATATTCTATTTGAATACTTACTATTTTTTTCATTATGCGTAGTCAATCCAAATATTTGTAGAAAATTTAATTTCTCCGGTTTGTCGTCTAATTTTAATGGTGGTCCACTAGTGATACTGATATCGATATCGGAACATTCGCTATCGTATTCCGAAGTGGAATAAACGCTAGAGTTAGAACTATCTGAGTATCCGTAAACTCGCACGCCAAAATCCGTCATTTCGCATTTATTCTGATTATCGTTTTTGTTGATGTTCTCCTTGTTCACTCTACTATTGTTCAATTTCATTCTTTTCTCCCTGCGAAGCTTTTTCCTCATCGTTGCGATATCTATCTTACTGAGTTTGGGTTTCTTCGTTGGCGGTTGGAAATTAACACTAGGCACGTTGAGGACAGTAAACCCGTTATTGCCTTCTCTATTGGTCTTCCGTACAGGAACGTTGGTAATGAAATTCTTACCATCGGTAATTTGTTGGATGTTCGTATTCTTTATTGATCCTGTTTCCATGAACGTCACGTTTAATTTTTTACGATTCGTTGGCTCTGTAACCATTTTCGTTTCCATCTTTGTTGCGTTTGAATCTTCGGAAGATTTATTAAGCATCTTATGCCAAGTAGCTTTCACCTTGTCGATTTTACCTTTCAGCGAATCGTGCGATTCTCCGTTCGTTAGAACTGAATGTGAAGCGCAATTATTGTTCTTTCCTACGTTGTTTTGACTAGTTGAATGAGGTGAATTTATGTAATTATTATTTATTATAGGAACATATGTATTTGGTAATATTTGAGTACATGGATTTGCGTTTAACTGCACTTTATCGTCACTTAACTTGTTAAAATTTGCCGATGACTGCGACTGCGTGGGATTCGGAGGAATGTCGGTTGTTTGTTGGATAACTTGGGTCTGAACGGGATAATTAGGTGACGGTACCGGCAGTTGAGGGCTGTGCGTTTGTTGGGAAACTATATTCAGGGGTGTTAGAGCATGTTTCACATCTGAACTTACTATATTGTTTACTTTATGTACACTAATTGTATTAACATGATTTGAACTGTTAAACGAATTGTCTTTATGCGCCTTTCTTTCATTCTCCAACGGCGATGCGACTAATTCGTTTGTTTTTGTAATTTCCTTTTCAATTTTTACATCCCCTTCCTTAATATTCGAGTTCAACGTATTACCAATTTGTACAACATCTTTCATCGCATCTCCTTCCGATGCATCTTCCTTCATACGATTTAGCTGATGATCAGAAAATTTTATGAAACTCCCTTCCATATCCGCATCAATCTGTTGCTTAACTTCGATAGATGGCGTAATTACATCATCGCTCTTCGGGAAATTTGAAGGTTCATTTTTAACCTCTACCCTATTCATTTCTGTTACTCTAACAGCGTCGGAAGCTTGATGATCGGATGGAACGTCATAATGTATATTATTTTGACAATTAACGATAGATTCGATATTGTACATTTTGCATTTATACGAAATTTTAGACTTTGGATTCGTATCCATTTGAGGGATCCGTTTATCTGTTGCAGCGCCGGCGCATATCGACGTTGTGTCCGCTGCTGCTGTGGTTGTGGTACATGCTGTGGTTGTAATTGCAGTATGTAGATGATTCGCTGCTATGGGAGGCTTCCTGGCTGAAACAAAGACAAAAAATTATGCTAACATTACGTCTGACATGAGTTTTCTCAATAACTTGAAGTTAAGAAAAATTGTGACAATTTTAGGTGGTAAACGGTTGAAAATATGCCTAGATAATACGATACTAATTCTAATGAATATAAATAATCTCACAATCCACTCTTCAACTGTTTTCTGTAATTTTGAGCAAAAATTATTACATCATCAGAGCAGGCCATTTTTCAAGAGGTAAATTTTGAAAATTTGCGGGAAATTTGAAAATAGTACAAAGGCTGTTCTTTTAAAACTTACAGAACATACATTAACGACAGAAGCTTCTGTTTGCGGCTGATCTTAATATTCTCGCAAGTATTTCTTTTTCTAATGACTGCATTTTGATTGATTGATTGATTTTTCTACCAAAGCAGGGCTGGTCTTTACATCCCTAACACTGAAGCTTAGTAGCTTGTTGTATTGTTCCTGCTTTGGTTTTGTTTTACTCGAACGGGTTAGTTCCCGCAATCAGGTTTAAGAGCCTATGTAGTAAATCTTTCTCCATTGGTAGTTCAATTGTGCTTCGCATAGCGAATCTGCGTTGAGCTAACGCTGCACATTCGAAAATAATATGAGGGGCTGTTTCCTCCTCCTCATTGCAAAGTCTACATAAGGGCTCATCTGTATAGATCCCCATCTTATGCAAGTGGCCTCTCAAACACCCATGTCCTGTTAATAGACATGTTACTGCCCTAAGCTGTATCTTGCTTAATTCAAGCAGGTCAGCAGTTAGATATTGCGACGGTCTTCCCATCATCCGTTTGCTGTGCTTTTGTCCAGCTGCATGTTTCCAATTTAATTGGTGTTGCGTTATGATCCACTCATTAATTGCACCACGCACTGCATTCTTGGTAATACCTAGACCTGGTTCAGGGCCTATATAATTCATTTTTGAACCTTCCCTCGCTAGCTGGTCTGCATTTTGATACAAAACAACCTTAACAATCTTCACGCCGGATGTTAAACTAACAACCTTAGTCTAAACACAAATAAGTGTAAGGTTATATCTTTTTCCCGTTAATGCAATCCAGTCGTTTTTAATTATAGCCTGAACAGGCATTAATATTCAGCGAACTCAAAGATGTAGTACTCCATAACTTAAATTATCTGTGTAGTTTATCAATAATCATTATACTTCTATGTGTATTTTTTTTTTGTTTATATACCGGGTGTCCCAGATTCAATGATACAAGCGATATCTTCCTAGAGTAGAGACGTAAGATCGAGTAAAGTGTCGTCGAAAATGGTTGGCTGGATTCTGAAAGATATACTTTTTAAATATACTCCTACCAAACCAAGAAACCTACTCCAATTTTTTTAAAATTCCACCCATCAATAATTGCAGTATTAGAAGTTAGGAATGCAAGGAAGTTATCCAATGATGAAGATTCTTTAATCTAATTAATGTTGTGATGCACCATAGACAGCCAGAAACTTAGAAACTAGAAATATGGCGATAAAGAATTTAGGCAAATGTGTGCCTACATTCAAGATTATTCAAGTCAGTTGTGGAATAAGTGACCATTATTTTAGTGTTTTAGTGAACTGTTTCAGTGTTCCAGTGCCACAGATCTAGAGTACCCGATTATTATTATCCTTTTAAAATTAACTTGCTGCAAGCATTAAGGCCTACAGATTTTGAACGGAGACTAGGATCCATTGATGTAATGCAAGTAATGTTAAACGGCGATGCCACGACTACCAATAACATTCTGTGAATTGACGAGACACGATTTCATAACAATGGGGTGAATCGGCATAATCGCCATTGCTGGGCTCCAGAAAATCCTCATTGGATGCGTGAGACTCATTTGCAGGTAATAAATGTGGTGTCAACGTCTGGTGATGATTATTTAATGGGCGTATCATTGGTCCATACATCTTTGAAGGAAGTTTGACAGGACAACATCATTTACATTTTTTATATAATAACCTTCCCGAGTTAATGGAAGATATTCCATTAGCAGAGCGCAATGATTTGTGGTAGCAACAGGATAGCGCTCCGCCTCATAACTCGCGGTTGCTTGTAGAGTATTTAAATGACGTATACCCCAATAGATGGGCCGGTACTAACGGTTCTATTCAATGACCAGTTCGCAGACTTAAACCTACCGGACTTCTTTTTGTGGGGGTGCAATTTAAAAAAATGAGTATGGGGGTGGTTTACTAGGAGTAGTTTAAAAAGGTATATCTTTTAGGGTTCTGCAAACCATTTTCGACGACACCTTGCTCAATTTTATACCTCTACAAAAAAGGAAAATATCTCTTGTAACATTGAATCTGGGTTAGAGCGGAAGTAGGTGTCAATTTTGTTATTTTAAATAAAACAGCCCGTATATTATTACATTTTTGAATTCTTAGTTCAATGTTAAGGTTTGTTTGACAAAACAATCATGTTGCTGTTTCTAGCCATGACACTATTTTCATTTGAAAGTTTAATTGCAATTGTTGGACATGCTATATAATGTTTTCGAAAAATTTATTCGGTTTCTAATCTTACCCTATACGGCCAACGGTTCTGCAAAATTTCAATTTTCCAAGTTCCGACGCTTCCATAGTTACACATGTTCATATGCACTTGATCCATTTGTCAAAAATGTTCAAAAAATGCAAATATTTCAAATATGATTGGAAATGACAACATAGTTGTTTTGTCAAAGCAAACAACTATATATTAATAATATATAGGGTGTCCTACTTAAATTAACATAGTTGACAGCTACTTCCGGTATAACCGGAAGTCTTAGATAAATTAAAATATTTTAGTTCGATAGTACATGTAGGCTTTAGTATACAGTATGACCCATTTGAAATGAAAGCACCCCTGTAGAACCTATATTTTACACTAAAACGAAATGTTCATCTAAATTTTCAAGGCATACAGTGCGAGCATAGATGATTGATTGAGTTGGCAATACTTGGAACGAGACTTAGGTTGGTAACGATTTTTATATAACTAACAATTTATATTGTGAGTAGTTGATAGCGGCGTGTATTTATTTTCTTTCCATCTTGTCTTTATTCCGTACAAAACCTGTTTTTTTCAAAACAAACTTTATAATAAAAATCTAGTGATGTGAGGTGAGTTACTTGACGTTGGAATTATGATATTTATGCATAAATATCGTACGTAGATTCCACTAAAGATGCCTTTCCCAACGGAGCAGAATATTTTTGTGGTGAAAGCATATTTCCATACTGGTGTTCTAAATGAAGACGGTTCATTTTCCTATTCTGTACTGCAATGCTACAACCAATTTCAAGCAACACGTCCTGAAAATGATATTGCTTATCCGGATTTTCAACAATACCAGGAAGGTATTGATCAGCGTTTCTTGGAAACTGCCAATGTTTCTAAAGGTAAATCTACTGGAAGACCAACAGTAGTTACAGAGGAGGTTGTGGCAGATGTTCAGGCACAAATGGAACGGAGTCCTAATAAACCTCTAAGACATCTATTTGAACAAATAGGTACATTCAGGAATGTCTAAATCTCTTAGATAAGTAATTGGTTAAATTTTTTGTATGTCTTTCATATGGAACGTGTAGAAAGGTACTTAAAAAGGATTTGCATATGAAGCCGTATAAGATGTCTGTTGTACAACACTTATTTCTTATCGACTGACTACATAGCTCGTGTTCGATATTGCCAGTGGTTTGAACAAGATATAAATGACAAATAACACCTTGGACTAGATATTTTTCACTGATGAAGCGTTGTTTCATCTTTCTGGATATATAAATAGCCAAAACTATCGAAGTTGAACCGCAATTAATCCACGTACACATCAATTTTGTAGAGTGATTTCCATCCGATTAAAACAGGACTATGGGTCGCTATCTCTCGTCGTCGTATAGTAGGTCCAATTTTCTTAGATGCGACAATTAACACTCAACGATATACAGAAATAATACTGGAGCCATTTATAAATGAACTGCGTGAGGATGAATTACGAGACGGGTATTTTCAGCAAGACCGAGCACCTCCTCATGTAGCCAATGCTACAATCTAATTTCTACAACAATTTTTTCCATGAAGAATAAGTAGAGGATTGTGGCCAGCACGATCACCAGACCTTACATCTCCTGATTTTTGTCTATTCGGCTATTTGAAGAAAAGAATTTTTCGTAATCGTTTACATAACTTGGATGAGATGCAAGAAGCTATTACGAATGAAATTGCGAATATTCCGGTAGAGTGCCTAGAAAATGTCTTTGAAAGCTTAAAAAGAGCGAATTTGTGTTTACAGAATCAAGGTCAGCATTTCCAGCCGTTTTTGTAAACGCTGGGAGCAGAGACTGTCTTATTGAAAAGCCATTATAAGCAATTTAATGCTAATCAATTGCTCAGTTTGTTCAAAAGTTTCTTTAAATTAGCAATATTTATAATTTATATCAATATTAAGATATACAGGGTGTTCCAACCTTCTGGAATTGTAAGATTGCGCCTATACCATAAATACTAGGAAGTTAAAACTTTCTGTTTGCATATTAGACATTTCAGAGTATCTTCTAAAAATATTCTCGCATATACAGGGCGATCGATAATTAACGAACCACGCATCTACTTTGCTATTTTAAATAGAACACGCTATATATTACGGTTTTATTTTCTCCATCTAAAAGTAAATCAATGCAATATGGGTTTCATGTGTCTATTTTTAATAGATTTTGAGAAATTTTAAATTTTGTCGTCAATAGCCTAAAAGCAGATATTTATTTCCTTTAATAAATTCTGAATGCAAATACATTTTAACGTAAATTTTTACTATGTTAAATTAAATATCTGGTTCTATTTAAACGTGGTATCAGAACGCCTTGGAAATATACAGGGTGCTCAGAATTTAAGACCAAACTTGGCTAAATTGAAGCACCGGAAACGTCATTTTTTTAAAATAGCACCCTATACCTTTTTTGTATTCATCGCATAGGAAATTCATACCTCTAACATTTTTGTATAAGAATGTATATGTCTAATATTAATATTAAAAGAGATATTTATAGTCAAAGGTAAATCTTGCATTTGAATATTGATATCCAAGTGTTTGTAGTGTAAGCGTTGTTTGGTTGCCATGGTAACAGTAAACAAAACGTTGAAGTTAACGTGTTTAAATTGTCATTTCAAAGTGTCAAGTCAATTTAACTACTTGAAAAATTAATTTCGCAAAAGGAAAGTTAGGTAATTGATGATTTTTGTATTAGACGATTGAACGACGATGTCCACATACGAAAATATTTGTTAAATTAAATCAAGGATTTGTTACTACTGGAAGCATCTACTAATATAGGAAGAAAAAAAGAATTATAGTATTAATACATGTTTTTAGCCAAGGAAAGGATTAGAAACTATGTTTTAATAAAACAGTATTTTAATAAGGGCTATACAGACTAACAATAAATAAAGTAAACGTAAAAAATACGTGAACATAAATTTACAATCAAAACAAAAGATCTAAACTTTAAAATAACAACGTGAGGGGTGTGCGAACAGATACGTGGCGATCTTCTTCCGCAGTTAGCAGGACATTCAGGCGGTTATCGTCAATGATTGCCCTTTTACTTTGAAATAGACGCTTCATGTAATTAATGTTCCCAGAAGCTTCAAATCTTCGTTTTAGTTTGAGAACTGTTTTTAGTTGCGGACATCGTCGTTCAGGATAACGCAGCTTGTACATCCTGCTAGCTAATAAACTATTTCTTTCACTTTCTCCTAATACATTACATAAATCATATCTATTAACTCTTCTTTTGCGAAATTCATTTCATAAGTAGTGAAACAAGCTCGAAATTTTGAAAGTTTAGATATGTCAACGTCAAGTTCTTGTTTACCGTTGCCATGGCAACCAAACATCGCTGACACTATAAACATTTGAATATCAATATTCAAATGCAAGATTCAGCTTTGACTATGAATATCTCTTTTAATTGTAATATTAGACATATGCATTATTGTACAAAAATAATAGAGATATGAATTTCCCATAGGGTGAACACAAAAAAAATATATGGTACGGTATAAAAAAATTGCGTTTCCGGTGTTTGAATTTAGCCAAGCTTGGTCTTCAATTCTGAGCACCCTGTATATTTCAAAGGGGTTCTGATACTACGTTTAGATAGAGCCGAGTGTATAGTTTAATACAGTAAAAAATTACGCAAAAATGTATTTCCATTTCAAGTTTATTGAAAGCAATGGATATTCCTACATTTAAGTTATTGAGGACAGAATTGGAAATTTCTCAAAATCTGTTAAAAATAGACATATGGAACCCATATTGTACGGCTTAATTTTTGGCGGAGAAACTAAAACTGTAATAATATACAGGATGTTCTATTTAAAATAACAAAGTAGATGCGTGGTTCGTTAATTATCGGTCAGCCTGTATGTGCAGAAATATTTTTAGAAGATTCTCCTAGATGTCTATTAAGTTATCAGAAAATTTTAACTTCCTACTGCTTATAGTACAGGCGCAATTCTGCAATTTCGGAAAGTTGGGACACCCTGTATAAATATATTTCTAATCGTAAATGTTCTGTAATTAGTAATTTAGACTTGTAGCAAAACATACAACAAATAAAAATTAACAAGTGGTGTCTATCTGTTTTGTAAAATGGCTATATTTAACTATCTTGTCTCATTTTTACCCCAAAGGTAAAAAAGAATACTTTTGAAAACAAGTATCAATTAATTACACAATGGCCAAACCATTAGCTGCTGTCATTTTGCAAGAAATAAACTAACATACATATAACCACAATGATGTTCCCTAAAGAAATTACATATAATAAGTATCTACAAACATTTTAATTGTTTCCAATGTCGAAGTTATGTTTATTTATACATTACATTTCACTATTTTTGCACGCCATTGAATTTGAACTGTACTGAATTTAGCACATTTAGTGATCTACTAACTCACCAGTAATTGCCAACTCAATCAATCATTTATGCTCGCACTGTACTATGATTTTTTTTTCGAGATCGAAAATTGCAACGTTTTATTAGCGATTTTTGTTAAAGATCTGACTACACCACCGAATTCAGAAAGTCTTACAATGGTTTTTACCAAAATTTCATTCATATACAGTACCGTTCATGGAAGTTCGGGCAAGCCGACAAATTATATTAACTGTTTAGGAAAAAATAAAATTATATAATATACATTTCTGTGAGGAATTATTAAAACTAACCTTTTCTGGAAGCCTTTTACCAATTTCCAGGTAGTATTTGTTTATAATAAGACCGTTATCATAAAATATATAATTATGTTGGAAATCCCCAATAATTACAGTGACAATAAAGCTTTATAATAATCCCTAGGAGGGTCAGCTGATTCACTCGTGTTACCTGGAAATATTCGTATACCTTTTATAAAGTATTACATTTGTAAACGCAGTAGTTCTGAAGAGATTGTTATTGTGAAAGTATCTGTGGTTGTGCAAGTGAAAAATAAAATAATTTCGGTTTGACTGCTTAAAATGCCCCGTGGAAAGCCTCTAGCTGTTTCAAGACGATCTGCTATTATTACCTTGCATCAGGAAGGGTACGCAGAAAGACGGATTGCGGATAAATTAAAAATAAAAAAAATCTACAGTACATGATACTATAGTTCGATTTAAGACAACCGGTGACGTGCAAGATCGTAATCGGCCAGGACCGTCAAGAAAAACGACTCCTGCGGAAGATTTACGAATAAACATAATTACTAAGCGCAATACAAGACTAACAGCATCAGAAATTGCTGCAGAATTCAATAATGAGCGAGATTCCAAAGTTTCTGTGAGTACTGTGAAACGTCGGCTGAAAGAGGCTGGGTTGCATGGGCGAGTGGCTTGTCGAAAACCGTTACTCTGAAGAGGAAATAGGCTGAAACGACTGAAATGGGCACAAGCTCATAGAGATTGGACAGTGGACGATTCTAAAAACGTTTTGTGGACTAACGAATCCAAGTTTGAGGTTTTTGGAAATAGACGGAGAGTTTTCGTACGCAGAGCAAGAGGGGAAAGAATGTTACGGGAGCGTATAGTTCCTACGGTGAAGTATGGAGGCGGATCTGTAATGGTTTGGGGTTGTTTTTCCTTAATCGGAACAGGGGACTTGCTCAAAATTGAGGGCATAATGAAAAAAGAAGAATATCGGAAAATCCTGGAGGAAAATGCCATACCGTCAGGAGTCCGATTAATTGGTCGTGGATTTGAATTTATGTAGGACAATGACCCCAAACATAAATCTAAATTGTGCACAGATTACCTGCAGCAAGAAGAAAATGAAAGAACCCTAAAAATTATGGAATGGCCACCACAGTCCCCCGATCTGAACCCGATAGAGTTGTTATGGGAAGAATTAAACCGATGTGTTAGGAAAAAGTGTCCAAAATCGAAGGAACATTTGTGGACCATTCTCCAGGAGGTATGGACAAGCTTGCGCAATGAAACATTAGCAAAATTAGTGAATTGGATGTCGAGAATAGTGGCAGTAGTCCTAAAGGCAAAAGGTGGATTTTTCGATGAAAATCGGATTTAAATTATTTGTATTACATTAACTCTTTCTTTTTAATAAATTTGTGTTTGAAAATATGTAAAATCATGTAAGTATTAAATACATGGCCATTTAATATTTCTCTTATTTTCTTTGACTTCCGTACATTTTTTTGCTTGCCCGAACTTCCATAAACGGTAGTGTATGTTTATAATAAAAAAGTTATGAAAGGATCATTTTACAAAAGTGATCACGCATTATTCCATAAATCCGCTTCTTACAACATCTACTGACGGAGGTAGTTCAAAATTTATTTAAAAAACAACTGAAAATTAAATAAACAAATATATTTGCTTATTTAGACTTACTTTAACAATTATGTATTTAGTTTCAATTTTAACAGAACAGCCTTCATATATAAAGTATGATTCCCACTGTTGCGTTGCCTTCGTTTTTTTTCAAGAAAGCAAGAAATACGTGACTGTTTCATGTTTGATGTATTACGGTGATATTCTTAATTAATTAGAGCACTGCTTGGTGATAATTTGCTCAATTATTGCAATGATAATTAACCATTAAAATACTATTCCCTATGAGAATATGTCAAGAGATTTTATTGCTGTTCCTTTTTGTTAAGTGCCTTGAATTTTCACTTTCGCTAGGAGGAGATAATTCGATATGATGTTGGATTCGAATTTTTAAATTGCTTGTCAGAATTTTGAAGATAAATAAGTATATTAACTTAAAAAAAGACGCAAAACAATTTCACACCGTCAAAATAAAAAACAAGAAAAACAACAATCATTAAGAAACGTTGAGTTAATCACGTGAAGCACAAAGCAAGACTTAAAAATTAGTAGACAAATGTAAAACGAAAAAAAAAAATAGATTATGAAAACAAAAAAAGCATAAAAGAAGATTTATTATTATACAGGAGGAATAAAAATAATACCACCTCCTTGTAGTGAGCGATAATATACGTCAAATAGTTATCATCGATAAAAAAAACAATTCCTTATTAAAATTATTGAATTAGAGAGAATCCAATTTTATATCTATTGAGAGATCGCGGTATAAATTAGTGTCGCTTAAACTCAAGCTTCGGCTGTTATGCTTAACTTAAAATAGGCACAACCGACAACCACATTGTCTTGATAGAAGTTACAAAAATCAACAAAATATTACGGGGGTTGCGTTACAGTGGTTGTCACCTTACTTGTGTTACCGCAATCAATATTTTTCGATTAACTTTAAGTTGAGGGAATCCATCAATTCAACCAATTTGTCACGTTTGGCCAACAAATTTGGTGTACCGCAAGGTTCCGTGTTGGGTCCATTTTTGTTTCTACTTGATATTCATTTGAAAACACTATATTAGGTAATAACTAAAGCGTGACAAACGGCTGCACCCGCTGTACATACAAGGAATCGAGTGGACGTTCGTGTACTAGCGATGTAATAGTACACACACACCGATCAACCGATAATAACCGAACGTCCACTCGATTCCTTGTATGTACATAGTAAACACAGCGGGTGCAACCGTTTGTCACGCTTTAGTAATAACATATTTATCAAATTTATATGCTGACGATATGTCTAAAATATAATTACTATAAAGACGGTGGTACTTTAGAGGATAAATGTAATGCCTTTCTCGATAGAATCAGTGGCTGAGTGATCATAGTTTTCACCTAAACTAAGTATCGATAAAATATAGTGTTTAGTATTTCATAGTCATCGTCGACAAATGAATTAAGTGAAGCCGAAAATTTTCAGTTTTAAGGCTTGAATATAGATCAAACTTTAAACTGAAAAACTCATTCTAATCAAATTGTTTCAAAATCAAATACCTTTCACTTCTTTTTCGAAATTTAAAGTACCATTTAATCACAGTTTATCATGCTTTGGTGTTTGATTGATTGATTTTCTGATCTAACTTCAAACACAAAGAAATACACGGTCGGCCTTTGGAGATTACAAAGGTCGACGAAATGGCCATACTTGGAGACTGAGAAAGATATCTACAACACAATATCAACAGGATTAACGAACAGCTGGCGAAGATATACATGAAAATAAATTTAGAAAAAACTAAGGCTAGGGTGGTAGAAAAAGACTATAAAGGTGATATTAAGGATCCGAGCGCAAGATTGAACAAGTAGTACATTCGCATATTTGAGAAGAATAATAAATAAGGAAATATGGAAGACGAAATAAACCAAGGAATATCAAAAACTGAAAGAGTCTACAATGCCTTAAAAACAAACTTTCTCGGAAAAAAAGAAGTCCCAAAAATAGCCAAGATAGAAGTTATAAAGGAAATAGTTAAACCAACTCAAACCTTCAGATGCGAGACATGAGGTACGCGTACCAGTTCACACATCGATTATGGCGCGTGCGTCAAATATATATCGTTTGCGAATCAGTAAATGGTGTCGTAGATGTTGGAACGCTTTTTGGAATCGATTGTGTATCGCTATTAAGAAAGAAAATGATAGACAAGGATGTAACATGTAATATGAATGTTTTCCATTGGTACAGATACATATTGCGCGTGTCAGTAGAAGCGGTTCTTGCCTTCGTACGATATGTACGATACAAAGTTAAGTTGAAACACTATTGTTATCGTTCCAGGTTAATGGAGTTGGAACACTACGTTTGCACTGCGCAGGTATCCGACGGTAAATTTACGGTTTTATAAGTCTTGGAACAAACCTATGGTTCACTACTAGAAAACGAAAAGAAAAATTAAATGCTACGGAAATGAAATTTCTACGAAAAATAAAAAATAAAACAAGGAAAGAGCTATATCGAGAACAACTGAAAATAATCGAAGCATCAAAGACAATACAATAAGGGCAACTCAGGTGGTTGGGACGCATTCTAAGAATGAATGAAAACAGATTGGTTAAAAGCGTCTATGAGGCAAGAGCAAGCTGAAAAACAAACAGAGAAAGACCAAGAAAGACATGGAACGTAGAAGCGAGAACAGCGGAACAAAGAGGTGTCAAATGGAAAAATATTCGAAAGAAGAAAATACGTAGGCATGGAGAAAAATATGGACGAAGAAATGAATTCAACTTCATGCAACCTTACGCTGAAAGGCAGAAAAGGTTCTCAGGATTAAGTATCTTTGCTGGAAAGTGCATTGCGGTATGGTATCTGCTTTTGGGGAACTCTCGCCTGCCACTCAGGATGTTTTCGTGTACACATATATGAAAAACAATCTTCAAAGAGATGAATCTGTTAACGTTAACTGGGTTATTGGGTCTTTGAGCAGCAGTTTTTGAACAGAAATAAGTTTATAAGGGTAATCGACATCGCATTCCCTGCAAGATTGGAAGTGTTTAAAATTATCACCAAGCTGCATCGGACCAAAATTATGTAATAAATTGCACGAATTGAAATCACTTCGATCACTTTTTGTCAAAATTACATGGACGAAACTGCAGCCGTCTTATGGGGCATTAAACTTTTGCATCATATAATGTTCGCATAAATTGTACTGGGGCCTCTCAATAAATAGAAAATACGTTCATTAAAAGCTTTCGTAGTTAGTATTTTAGCCTAGTTTTGAAAATTTGTAACAGGCAATAAACATTTTCGCTTTAATATACTAAAATCTTTTTAACTCAGCCAACCTTTATTTTATATGGGAAAATGTATTTTTTTCATTAAGTTTGGGTTCTACTTTTAATTTTTATGGCCACTTTTATGAAACATTTCCGCCGTTTTAAAGTTACTTCCATTTACCTTTAAAAAGGCACAAAACATCGTGAAAAGCATATCTCCCGTACTCATTAACGAAGTACAAAGAAACAGTGAACGGTGTTATACAGGGTATTCAAAATCTAAAGTACAGCCTGTATATTTTTTACATCAAATTCTACGTCGAACCACTGTAAATATCCCAACACTTATACAACAGACTCCCATATTGATACTATTGTAACCACCAGTTTCATCTTATGAATTATATCAGCCATGGAAAAACCCTCGAATAAAAACACCACTTTGATTGTCAAAGGAAGTATGTTTCAGTTTCTTAATACGTCTATCGTAGCAACTTTATTTTCTCTTGTTGTTTATCTTTATGTTCTGTTCATTATGGTGCTTCTAAGTGCATCAAAACGCATTCAAATATTAATTTTCGAGGCTGCTTTCCATCGGCTTCTCTTTTAATAAATAAAATTAAAAAATCTGGAAATTTGTAACGTTTTGGCTTTATTTTAGTCTTCATAAGAAAAAATATATTATACGAGGGTGGATCAATAAATACCCGTGTTTGAAAAGAGGCGGCGTTACTGAGGGATTTTGACATTACTATCATGCCCTGCCATCTTTAAAACTGCGACGTACAAAATTTCAGGCAGATTCATTGCCAGCGTTGCCAGAAGCAGTGCTAAAGCACTATTTGTAGTACTTTTTTAGTGCTGCAGTATCAACGTGCTACTTTTAGACAGCGAGTACTTTTTCGTTTGATCTTTCAATTCAAATTTTCGGGTGCAAAAGGCAATTGAAAAGAACTAAATCAGTCCATTGGCAAGCCAATTTCTTTCAATTTTTAGGGTCTCCTTATTTTATGTGCGTGGTACCAACGAAAGGATGGTAGTTGGTACATGATATACCGTACGAGCGAGCGTACTATGATCATATGATTTTACACGAACTCACCGCATTTAAACGTGTGCTGTGTTGAATGTCACTGTGGAACGTCATTTGCTTGACAAAATTGCGTAAACGAAAATTCATTTGTGCACCTTGCTCACGTTATAAACGGCGTATTCGTTCACGTACATGTGTAAGCCACGACTTCGCTCTTGCATTTCCGAAAACACCTCGCATTATAAACAAATGGCATATTCATTCACGTACACGCCTAAAACACGATTTTGCTCTCGCATTTCCGAAAAATGTCGATTATGCTGGCTGATCATAGTACGCTCGCTCTTACGGTGAAAGCAGCAGGTGGAATTCGTACAATTTAGGGATTTTCTGTACACCTTTTAGTCTTGCTAAAGTACTTTTATGTTGGAATTCATGGCAATGCTGTTCATGTTACTTTTGATTTGACAGCCATTTGTATAAGACGTCTTTAATGTTTTTGTATAAAATGGAAAAGGAACAATATCGTTCAGTAATTCGCTTTCTGTTTTTGGATGGAAAAAAAAATGCGAAGAAACTAAAGCGAAGTCTATGGGAACCCTCCACCATTTATGACAACTGTTAGATATTCGTTTAACGAATTCAAACATGGCCGTATATCGGTTTTTGATGAGGAGCGGTCAGGTCAGCCGGCAGGCGTGGTTGCTAATGATATCATTGAAAAAGTCCGCGATATGATTGTCGCTGATCACAGAACGGAAGTGGGTGAAGTAGTAAAGGCCGTTTTACAGCAAAAGTTAGGAGTGAGAAAGCTGTCGGCCGGATAGGTGCCGCGTTTGTTAATAGTGGACAACATGCGGATACGACTGTCACTATTGAAGCAGTGTTTGGGTCTCTATAAATGAAATCCGCAAAGAAAAAACCTGGATTCATTACAATACGCCTGAGACGAAGCGACAGACTTTTTAAAGCGAATCTGCTCCAAAGGCGAAGACGGTCGCATGGCCACGGGACATTACTGTAGTAAATTATTGGACGAATTCGATGAGAAATTGAAGAAGAAATAGCCTCATTTATCATAGAAAAAATTTTGTTCCATCAAAAACCCATAGAAGAATATTAAAAGTGAAGATGAGCAAACACTGACAACGAACAGAGAAATATTAGCAAGATGGCGAGAATGTTATATGAAACTTTTAGAATCCAGGGAAGAACCAACAGACAAACAACGTAGACATGATGAAAGATTTGAAACAGAGATCACGGGAAAATGCAATAAGCAAGATTAATGTAGGCACAGCATCTGGCATAGACAATATAAGACCAAAGATGATAAAATGCCTAGGAAATGAGGGAAAAAATATTTATACAAGATAATAACAAAGATATGGGACACGCCTATCCATAAGGGGAATACCTCAAAATGCAGTAATTACAGGGGAGCATCCTTTTTATGTATAACTTACAAACTTTTAGAAAGAACAATCGAAGAAAGATTAAGAAATTAGAACCAACATTCCTGGTCTCTCAAGCAGGATTTAAAGCCGAGAGATCTACACAGGATTGGATATTTGTCCTCAGACAGTTAACAGAAAAAATGTTGAAGACTAATAGGATACATGCACATACAATTGATCTTGAAAAAGCATTCGATAGTGTCCCAAGATTAAAAATATAGGGAGTCTTAAGAAAGAGAAAGGTGGGCGAAAAAATAACGTAGATAATCACAAGCCTGTACAAAGAAACATTAAATAGAGTACGAGTTGGAGCGCTCACAACGGACAAGTTTAAAACAGAAAAAGGGGTCAGACAAAGTGGCATACTTAGTCCTCTGCTATTTATAACCCTAATGGACGAGTTAGCACGCAGCGTTGGAAATAAACAGAAGAAGACGCACCTAGGTTACAGAAAGCTAAAGCCAATATACATAAATGAACTGCTTGCTATACGTAGACGACTTAGTGCTTTTTGCAAATAGTAAAGAACTGGAAAATTACAGTATGGTAGGAGGTATTAGAAGAATATAAGTTAAAGATAAACGTGCAAAATTCTGAGATAATGTGCATGGAAAAAGAAGCGGAAGACGTAGAAATAAGGTGCGAATAAGAGAAAGTACAAGGAGTTAGCCATAAAAAATACCTAGCTTCCATAGTAGAAGCAAAAGGAGGCAACGAGGGAGAAATAAATAGTCGAATTACAAACACAAACAAAATTTACTGAGCACTATATAGAGGATGCTTCAACAAAAAAGAAGTAAGCAGGAAAATAAAAGTAAGAATATAAGAAGTGATCCTTGCCCCCATACTTACGTACGGTTGCGAGTCATGGGCAAAACAACAAAACTTCCAAAAAAAGATCCAAGCCTGCGAGATGAAGATACTCAGAAAAATAGAAAGAGTAACCAAAAGGGACAAAATAAAGAACACGGAAATAAGAAGACTAGAAATAAAGAGCATTTGGCTAGAATGGGAAAGAACAGAACAGCAAAAATAGTGTGGGGAACAAGATTGATAGAAAAAAATGGCAGGGATAGACCGAGGACGAGATGGGACGTTGAAATTAACAGAACACTGGAGAAAAAAAGGAGTCACATGGACACAAGCAAGAAACATGGCTTTAGACAGAAAGGCATGGAGTCATGCCATAACCTTTACACCGATGGTAGAAGAGGTCTAGGGATAAGTACAGGTTTCGCGTTGTGGGATGGCGAGTTCCGGCGCTGTCCGAAGGTACTATCGGACATCGTCCGGGAAAATTCAAGTTTGAATGCAACATGCAGTGGCGTAGCTCGACTTATTTTTTAAATTATTTTAGCATAATAAAAAACGACTATAAAATAAAGTGTATTAACAATCTATGTTACAAAAAATTATAAGAAATGCACTGGCATCATTTTACATATTTTCATCATCCCCATCGTCACTAAAATGGAAGTCGTCTTCACTAGAATCCTCATTTAAATTAATTATTAATTCTTCGGTTCACTTTCCATATACTTTTTTTCAATATCTATTACGTGTTTGCACCTTTTTTGCCAGTCTTCAGCCGTGACTGCATTAAATTCTTCTTCGGCCAATTTCTATGTATCGTTTATTTTAAATGTAGTATTCCGTTTTTCCACTTTTTGTTTTATTGTTGCCCATATTAATTCAATAGGATTTAAATCCGGATGATATGGCGGAAGCCTTAAAATAGTGTGGCTGTTTTCTTGAAAAATCTGATCAAATTTGTACTGCGCGTGGTTTTTTTTTGTGAACTTTTATGATTTCGTAAAGCTGTGGTTTAAGCATTGTGGGTGTAAATGGTATATTTTTTCTGTCAACCATGATATCATTTCCGCCTTTCGAGAAGTACTATTGGGTGGACGATTAATTTGAACATTATGGTATGGCGCATTGTCTACCACCACAACAGATTGAGGAGATAGATTTGGAATTAATTTTTCTCGCATCCATTTTTCAAAATTTGATCCGTTCAATTCTGAATGATAGTTGCCCAATGCAGTACCTACTTAAAGATTTAGAGACATTCTGGCAGAAAACCTTGCTCTCCACCTGAAGGAATAATAATTAGTCTGTCCCCTTTAGAGATATTTCTGAACAGACCATTATTAGTGTCGTCATTCCAGCTTTTGGAAATAGTGCGCCCATTATGGATATACGTTTCATCGAGAAAAATTACAGGACGGTTTTGTTCGAAAGTGTTTTTTTTTTTTGTAGATAATCGATTCGACGTGCTCGAATATCACTTTTTTCTTGTTTTTTGTTTTTCGAAACTTCAATCCTAAGTCTTTGGCAATTTTCCTTAAGGAAGTTAACTGACCGGCCCATTGTAAATCTTCACATAGTGTTTCTCGTAAAGCCCGAAGTGTAATTCGACATTCTTCAGTTTTATGAAAATTGTAAATTATGTTTCGAAAATCGACTTTTTCATAATCTTGAAGCTCGGTAATTGGGCACTTGCGAAGACGTTTTTTGTTCGGGCTGTTGAAAATAGGCTCATTTTCATGTCGTGGATTATTTCCTTCTTTCACAATCCTTTCAATGGTTCTTATTGATACACCTGTAGCTCTAAATACAATGGTTTTTATTTCCGTCAAACTTTTATCACTTTCTGTTTTGAAATAATTGAAAACATTATACACAATTTCACGAGCTTGACCGTGAAGCACTCTATTTGTAGCTATTGTTGATGCTATTTCTTTGCAACAAGCGTATTCGAAAATGAAACTTAAGGCTAGCGTTTTCGCCCTCAGGTTTCGTTACGGAAACTAAATTACAACTGAGCAACTGAGTGCATGTTTTCGCCAAAATGGCGATGATACAACACTAAAATTTTCTTCTAATAGCAATTTAATGTTTATTTAAACTCTCATTTGCATTAAATAAATAACATTAATACAATATGTAAATAACATACAGGTGCAAAAACCCTTCAGGTCAATACAAATAATAGAAAAATAGATGCATAAATAATGTCACATTCTTCGAAATACAGTAGGAAGGTATGTATTACGTAAACATTATTGGAATATTCGAATAACATAAGTTAAAAAATTCCCAGCTCTAATCTAACTAAAAGGAGATTACGTAGAAAAACAAATATATATATTTTTTTTAATTTGTCTAATCCAACACCAGTATTTATTGATCCACCCTCGTAAATCCGAAAAGAAGCACAAAGAGAAAATATTTTAATAAACGGTTACGTATTTTTTAATTATATTCATTATTCTTTGTGTATGATTCAACAAGTTAATTTTTGGCATTCATTAAAAATATTTACAAAGCAAGATTTTATTCTCTTGCAGCAAGCGGGACATTCACTTTTCTATTTTAATTAGAACGCTCAGTATATTATAAGGTTTCTCGTTTATCCATATAAAAGGAAACCAAATAAGGAATATTCCTTCACAGATTCATAATATAATTTTCTTAATAAAGACTAAAATAAAGTTCCTTTATTATGTGAAAAAGCCGATCCCTCCTAAAAGAATTGAATTAATATATTTGATTGTAATAATAATGTAACTATTTGACGTATACTCATTAAAAGAAGGCGGTATCATTTCTACACATCCTGTATATATAAAAAATATATACATGCACCGTTTCCGTAAACGTGAGACGGAAAATAATACAGAAAAAAAGGAAAAACCAACATAAACCACGATTTATTACCGAAACATAAGTCGGGGGAAAGTGACAAAACGACAAGCATGGCGGGGGGTCAGGCACTGTCTCCATTGTCGCGATTCCCCTCACCTGCGCTCGATACTGCCGCCGCCGGAAGTACTTCCTCTGACGGTACCTTCGCGGAAACACTGGTCGGACAGGAAGAGCCAATCGACGAGTCTGCGGCAGTACTCGGTACGACCGTAGAGGAGACAGTACTTACTGGGAGACTAGCACTCGCTGGTGAAGTCGAGGTCGTCGACGGTAGCTTCGCAACCGGCTTCGGCGTCGGAGGCTTCGGGGAGACACGAGCCGAAGATGGTGCTGGCGCTTGACTAGTTGAAGACGGTGGCGGCGCCAACGTATTGTTAATCAGAGGTCCAGACGGTTGTATGACCGGAGAATGCCGTTGCGGTTGGGATAGATTAAGCGTATAGGGAGAAGTATGCGGTAATGTCGTCGAGGATATTGGATGAACGCTCGAATGCGGCGAATGTCTTTGAAGCGAAGGGGACGATCTTGGAATAGGGTACGGTTGGGTCGGCATCGGACCCGGCGGTAAGAGACTAGCTCCCAATGGTGATTGACGGGTGGATGTTAAACCGAGAGGAGTGGGATAGATGTCTTTGGGTGGAAGCATGCTTCCTGGATGTAGCATCGGTAAAATGAGCGGCGGTTGCGAAGGAAGGTGGGTGGGGGGTACGTGAGGTGATATGCGAGTTTGCGCTTTTTCGCGTTCCCTTTGTACTCGCTCCTTTTCTCGCTGCTCCCTTTCGCGTTGCTGCTGCAATTGGAGTTCTAGCTGTTGCTGTTCCCGTTCCACATGTTCGTCTTTTCTCGACAGCCTTTGTCTGTGTTCTTCTTCCAGTTTTAATCTGTGATAAAAGCACAGCGTCAAAATTTCAAAATTAAATTAGTTTATCAAATACAATGGTGGTCATATAATTAAGAACGCTATATTTTTTTAATGATTTGAATTTGATTCTATTATACTAAAATAATTTGCTAAAATAAAAACACAAAGTAGAATGCCAGAAAATATTTAATTATCATATTATCTTGAATAACACAAACGGTTTGGCAAAGTCCATTTATTCTTCAAGCAGAGATGAAATTGAAATTTGGCATATACGGGGTGTTCCAGATTCAATATTACAAGCGATATCTTCCTTATTTGCAGAGATATAAGAATGAACAAGGTATCATCGAAAATGGTTTACAGAATCCCCAAACCAATCTTTTTAAATTGCATCCCTCATCTTTTCGACTTTAAGATTGAAGTACTAGACGTTAAGAATGCAACTATATAAACAAAAATTTCATTCAACAAATACCTACCAATTAAAACCTATTATAAATTGTTAGCTCAAATTTGATTGTACGTATACAATGGTATAGGTTGTTCGAACAAAAAAGGTTCAGATATTTATTTCGATTTGAGAAAATAGTTTACGTACACTACTCTCTCATAAAGTTTGGAAGCAGGTCGAGATTTCAGAGTACCATAAAGTAATATAAATAATCTGCAGTAACTGTTAATCTCGATTACAATACTGGTAATTTAAGGACAACTAATGATAGGCAAAATATAATTTAGGTATTTGTTTTAAATTGTGGTTTCGTGTGAATTTGATTCGAATATAAAAAAAAATGAATTTCAGTGTATTTTTTTAAATAATGCCGAAATGCAAGCAATTAATAATCGAACAACAAATTTTAAGAAAGTTTATTTTGTATTAAATTTGTTAATAATTTATTTAATAAACACTTAAACGTTTTTGTATTAGAAAGCCAAAAAAATAATAATAAACATATATTAAATCTTAAATTGTGTTCAAACTGCTTCCAAACTTTGTGACGGTAGAGAGCTACCTACAGTTAAATACGTAGTGAAGTAGTGTTGTTATAAAATCTTTAAAATTCCTTCTAATTTTTCTCCAAATAAATGTGTCGGATATGTTATTAATTTATGGATAATGTCATAAACATATCAGTGATACCATCACATATTGTACTTCCTCGTGTTGAAGCTAAAATGCAAACGGCTCATTTCCATCAATTTTAAAACATTCCCGTCATGTAACATCAGTTGAAACAGAAGAAATGCAAATAAATGGCTTATGTTGGATTCAATCCACATACTTCAGTTAGAACTGTGGCAGAATCAAATCAACAGTACAGAGGATATTAAAGTTTCACAAATATCATTCTTTTAAAATTCAGTTGCTGCAAGCATTAAGGCCTACAAATTTTGATCGGAAATTAGGATTCATTGCTGTAATGCGAGTAATGCTAAACGATGATTCCATGATTACCAATAACATGGGGTGGTGAATCGTCATTATTAGACTCCAGAAAATCCTCATTGGATGCGTGAAATTCATTTTCGATAATATGGGGTGTCAACGTTTGGTGCGGATTATTTAATGGACGTATCCATTGGTCCATACATCTTTGAAGGAACTTGGACAGGGCAACGTTATTTACATGTATACATAATGTCCTTCCCGAGTTAATGGAAGATATTCCATTAGCAGATCGCAATGATTTGTAGTAGCAACAGGATGGCGCTCCGCCTCATAAGTCGCGGTTGGTTGTAAAGTATTTACATGACGTATCGGTACTAACGGTCCTATTCAATGGCCAGCTCGCTCGCCATGCTTAAACCCATTTTGTGGGGCTATTTGAAAGAAGTTGTGTATTCTACTCCGCCTAAGAACTTAGATGATTTGAAACTTAAGATTAGGCGTGCATGTAATTCCGTTACAATAAATATGATCACAGCAGCAACGTCTTGAGAATTAATTGGTCGATTTGAAGCGTGTGTTGCGTCGAATGGTGGTCATTTTCAACAATATCTGTGAGTGGTTAATTTTATGAATTATATTATTAACGCGTTTAATGTTTGTTTAACTTTTTGTAAGAATTTTATGTTATTTATTATTGATATGTTCATTTTGTATTAATTATTTCTTGAATGCAATTTTCGTTTATACCATTGTATTCCAAACACTTCGTACTTTACGTGATGTACTAAATAAATGGCATTAGACAATCCGTTGACTTACCCTGTATAAAAACACAATATAATATAACAATTATTTTGGGAATCGTTCATAATTGTGAGACCACCACTGTAAATTCACAAACAAACGACAACGTGATTATAATACATTTAAAAACAAGAAGTGTTTCCAACACAACAAATAACAAAGATGTCTCTCATGGGGGACAACAAAAAATTACCTTTCATGCATGTACAACGGCATACTCGTTGCTGCACTAGGTAACATATACGGTATATAAGCGGGACCTAATGGTGTCCAGGGGGGTCTTAGCAGTCCCATTCTTTCTAAATAGAGTTGCTCGTCGAGCAACATCGACGGGTAAGGGTAGGGTGAGTATCCAGGAACATCAAGACCGACCGGTAATTGTGGAATTCTACAAACATTTCATATTTGAATAAAAGGAAAATCGTATTCCCATAAATATAGAAAACAACAACAAGACTGTAATACGAAATTAGAATGAATATGTTAGCTTCAGTTGAAAAAGTACCTTTAAATATATGACATTTGCGTAATACTAACGTTATATACTGCCAACAATGTAAACTAACTTAACCTCTACAGAACCGATAATTTACTACAACTATTGATACTATTTGTACTTATACTGTAACGCGTTAAATTATGGAATAAATCCATTAAATTTGAAGTAATTTGTTTTTCGAAGACATGCTCGGACAGGTGTCATTTGTTTTTTTTAATAAACATTTTTATATCGATTTTTCCCCTACTTCTGGTATTCAAGTAATTACGTCATCTACAATATTTTTAAATGACAACTCCTGATAATTTTTTATTTTGATATATTTTCAGAATCAGCCACGCTCGACCACCTCAGATTTGAATAAAATTTTGCATAAATGTTGCCTATTGTATGAAACTAAGCTGTGCAAAATTTGACATCATAAAAGTAAAAATTGGAAGTCCTATGGACCCTTGAATCGACGGTGCTAAAATGTCGCGTGAGCCGTACAGTATTTTCAGCCAACTTTCAGAGGCCGTACACACAAATATATTAGTAGTAAAAAAAGAAGGTTTGGGGATATTGCAGATAGGTTTAACCTTTGCAAACTTATGAAATTTCAGCCGTGAGGCATTGTTAGTTTTCATGTTATTGAAGCTCAAAGTCAAGAAAAAAATTTGCGCGACAAATTTGTAGCCATCACAGCAGGCCTGTATCATCAAGAGCTGACAAGATGCAGAGCTGTCCTTTGATAAATCTTCAGAAAATATGCCTGTAAGAAAGTTCTCCAAGTCTCAATGCTTCATCTTGAATGCCTAATTAAAAATAATTGTTTAAAGTTGTTACAAAAAATTTACGCATGAAATTTTGAGTTTTTAGGAGCCTGTATCTCAAATTTGACAACTTCAATTTCTTATTTAACTACCATTAGAAAGCGCAAAAATTGTTCTATCAGAAAATGTTGCTTTTATTTTAGAGACACAACAACCAAGTGTTCAAAATAACAAAAAATTCTAGCATTTATGCGAACTGTTGTAAGATACCTAAGCTTACTTTAATAGCTTTTGTTTTTAGCTAAAGAATAGATTGTTGTTCATAAATTTTACTACTAACAAAAAGCCTAGCAAAAAGTGAAGACCTACGGATCAAGTAGGTACCAATCAAAAATACAGAATAATCCGTTTTATTCAGTATCATATGCCAAACACTTGTTACTTATGAATCATTTAAGTGAAACTCGCATAGAAATTTTAATTCTTGTCGGATGTGGCGATAAAACCAGAACTCAGCAAGAAGTGCGCAATTTGTTTAATGCGAAATATCCAGATATAAATAACAGCCAATCCATAATGAGGAAAATCGAGAGAAAATTTAGAGAAACTGGGCATGTCAAACACATTTCAAATGCAGGCCGTTCTAAGAAAATAAATGATGTGAAACTTGATGTTTTGCTAACTGTGGGTGAGAATCTTCATCATGTATCTCGATCAATTGCAGCAGATAATGAAGTTTCTGAGCGATCAGTAATACGTGTATTAAAAACAGAAAAATACCACCCTTACAAAATGCAACTACTACAAGAACTCAATGACGATGACCCTGATCGCCGAATGCAGTTTTGTGATATGTAACCGTAATCCACGCTTCATTCACCAAATTCTCTTTTCGGATGAAACCTCATTTTGCCTAAATGGAACAGTAAATCAATAAAATTGCAGGTACTGGAGTAGAGATAACTTTCACTGGATTATTGAAGCATATACTCAACGCCCTCGTAAACTTAATGTGTGGACAGAGATAGATGACAATAGAATCATTTGATCCTTTCTTCTTTGACGAAACTCTCAGGGGGCAGCGATATCTGGATTTTTTGAGGGGTTCACTTGCACCTGCTCTTGTAGAAATTTTTCCAAACGAAGATGATCGTAACTCACCAAATGGCAATATTTGGTTTCAGCAAGATGATGCACAAAAAATTTGAAGATTTAAAAATTAGAATTTGGTATGAAGCCAGTCGAATTAGTTCTGACGTTATTTGCAATTTACAAAATGAATGTGTCCATAGCGTTGCTTATTGCCAAGAGGCCGGTGGATAGCGTTTAGAACATTTGATTTACAGGAAACAAATTTCTTGAATAACAGCATTTATCTTTGGTTTTTTGTTATTAATCAAATTTATATTTTCCACTCTTTAGATGACTTTTATCTGAAAATTATGCGAGGTATTAAATTTTTGATGGTACCATTTAGACAATTAAAGGATCTAACAAAATAAAAAAAAATCGGCAGTTGTCATTAAAAAAAATGCCCATGACGTCATTACTTGAAAACTAGAAGTGGGGAAAACTTAATATAGATGCAAAAATATTTATTTAAAAAAAATAAAATTGACCTATCCGAGCATTTTTTCGAAAAACAAGGCAGTCCATAAAAATGCCTCATTCCTGAAAAATATTCTGTTGAAAATTATATTACTTGTCGGGTACCTAATGAAGCTAATTTTTAATATGTACATCAGGTGCGTAGAGGTTAAGATATCAAGCATTCTAATAAATTTCGTGTTAAATGGCATGTACAGTAACATAAAAGGTTAATGTCTCTCCTTTTTGGCAACCATAAATCAGAGAGGTACAGACATCGTGAAAATGTGTTTTTGAATAGCTTTCAGTTACAAGATTAGTCATTTTTACAAATACGGGTACTTTATTCTTATGAATATTTTAAAATGTCAATTATTTCTGCTAAATCACAAATGTCATTTGACGTACGGCTGGTTAAAATATAGTTTCGAAAAATGTAGAAACATTTATCTCGGTAATAATTTTCTGAAATATTAAGAATACAAAAGCTTCCCATTTGGTGTCAACTTTTTACTTCACACTGTAAAAAATATAGTTAAAGAATTACTATTCTATGTAATTAATTGCCTGTTATTGCAATGGGTATTTTCAATATTATAAATTAATTTGATATACAGATTAAAATTAAAACTCCTTTTTCCCTAGATATTTGTTTTTAAAAATTAAAGGAGCTCTTGAATATTATAACGCGCTCGGCTGAATCTGAAGCTAATAAATTCATTCCGCTTTCAGTGCTATAACTTTTCGGGCCAAGCCTAGAGACGTTAAGTTCACACCAGTTACCTTTCCTCCGGTCGATAAGGTTGGAATCCGCTCCTAACATCGGTTGGATACCTATCCGCGGCAGATGGTAGGCGAGTCTCTGGAGGTCTGACGTTTGCCGTGCTACCTACGCCGAATACGGGTAAATCCGAGCTGAGCTTTGAGGATTTTTCAGACGATGTAGGCGCACCTGTAATAGAAGATACGGAAAATATAACTGTTGAAAAGGGAAAAAATTTAACTGTCTGTATCAATAGTTATAATTATTATAATAAATATTATCGAAGAAAATGATCATTAAGCGGGTTTATAAGGAAATAGTGGCATGTGAATAAGTTGGGGATGGGTGTGGTGGATGGTAAAATTATTTCCTTCTCCATTTGTGCCATACGTTATCTGTATATGCAAACATAATATTCGTAGCAATTGCTTTGATCCTTTTGACATCTAGAATGCAGACATCAGCGAATATCGCGCATCTCTAATTTGATAAACATTCTCTAACAGTCAACAGTAGTACTTTTGGATTGTAATTTCCCATGTGATTGTAATACAGGGTGGGGCAATACTTCCGTTATGGTTTCAGAGAGGCCAAAACAATCGAAAGTAAGATAAAATAAAAAACTGATTGATATCCACTTATTCCATGAACCTTAAAGTTTAACATTAAGAGGTTTTGAAGAAAACATCGGATAAATGACAACCACCATTGTCAATGCAATTCTGAAGTCTAAGTCGGTAGTTTTCCGTCACCCGTTGCAAGCTGGATTTTTTGGCGAATGGCCGCCTTCAATGCTATCAAAGTGCGGAGTCTGAGTTTATAGACTTCAGCTTTGAGATAACCCCAGAGGAAAAAGTCACAAGGAGTTAGATCGAGTCGGCCATTGAACGTCACCCGTCATTGAAACGAGCTTCCCAGGAAACATCTGCCTCAAAACCTGCATCGATCGCCAGGTTGTGTGAGCTGTCGCTCCGTCTTGTTGGAACCAAACATTGGCAAGGTGAAGATCATTCAGGTTTGGTCCCAAAAAGTTCTGTAACATGTTAATGTACCGACCAGGTGTGACTGTGGCCGTCATTTCTCCCTCTTCAAAAAAATAGGGACCAATGATTCCACGACTGCTTATGGCACATCATGTGGTTACCTTAGGGTGTGTAGTGGCAACTCCCTTGGGTTTGCGTCACTCCAATATCGAACGTTTTGGCGATTTACAGTGCCGCTGAGGTGGAAATGAGCCTCGTCGCTGAACAAGACAATATCGGCAGGTGGAATGTCGTTAAGAAGCCGTCGACAAATATTTACACGGTTTTCAAGGTCCCAGGGACCCCCCCCCCCACTCCCCGCAGGAGCCAGGGGGCTAAATTAAAATTTGTTCGAAATGCACGTTGCGCGTTCACCACTGAATTCCCGTTTGTTAGAAAAGCTTCAATAATAAACGCACGTTGTTCACCCGGCCACGACATCTTCTCTACTGACTAACTTTAGGTTCCCTAGTATTGCCCCACCCTGTATATCTATTTGCTGGATGCTAGCTTGGTACGAGAGCAACTGATGTGTTACGCGACAGTACTTCAGGTATTAATTTATAGATTGTATACAGGATGTAAAATAAATATGTTAAAAAAAAAGTTCTGGAAAGTTAATGTATCGATTTATTTCGAACTGAATTCTTTTTAAAATGGACACGTACGACACTTTAAACGACAGGTTAAACATTTCGATAGTAACATTTTTAAAAGTTGTTTTTTATTTGGACGAATAAGGTTATAGTATTATTTACACATTAGGTTTGTTATAATAGAATCAGTACTAAATAAGCTCATATTATTATTATTATTATTATAATTAATGTACATTTACATACTGTCTTTTGCTATTAAATTAGGACCACCTCAAATAATTTAGACAATCTGAATTAAGAAATGTTATTATAAATAAATAAATGTGTAAAGTATTAAACAGTTACTTGTTTTTGGAATTAAAAGTATTTAATTTCTTAAATTAATAATTAAGCCACAGGGTGAGTCGGGAGGAATGGACCAAGCTCCAGGAATGGGTTGTACACGTGAAAATAATGTAAAAAAACTCTTATTATATTATCTGATTTTCATTTGTTTTCAAGTTATAGGGCAACTTGATTTTATACATTTTTTAAATGTGAATAAGTGGCACTTTCTAACAAAATAATGCACAAACTCAAAAATAAACATTAAATCACTGTCACAATAAAATGACCCTCATCGTTACCTCCGATATATAAACAAGGCCGCGCTTTGACGTTAGCAGGCTGTGACGTATATTGCCTTAGGTGAACGATCAGCCATAAACGCGTTTAGGTTCTAGGTTCAGACAGCCTCTGCGTTTTGAATTGGTTTATCCAAATTATATTGGTTTTATTTAAAAAAATACTGTGTAGTGATATTTCCGTACTTTGTCGGCGATACCTGTAATGTTTTTCTAGTGTTGTATAAGCGATAAAACCTTTTCTGCAACGATAAAAATTAGGTAACTTGTTTTGTATGTTTTGTTTGTGAGTTGCACTTTGTAAAAGATATTATTTATTTTTCAACAGCTACATATTCAAGGACCGGTAAGTTCAAAAAAAGAACCTAGGCTTAAAAAAAGGCTATTCCAACTCAATTCCCTAACTGTCCGTTGTATTTAACAAAAAACGTGAAGATGTTATTGTTCAAATAGTTTTATATTCGTACATTATATTTAACAAAATTATTTTTGAACACGAAGAGATGTTTGTAAATGTGTATCATAAACGTTCTGTTTTAATACAATATATTTTAAATTATATCACCGAACATAGCCATTTGGATACCGATATATGTAAAGGTCATATTCGCAGCAGTGAACGTATTGCAACAAATATAATAACTTGTTCTGCAAATACCCTACTTAAAAATGATGATAGATTAGGTAAACCACCACATAATAGGAAATTAAAGACCCTGGTTCCGAATAAAATTGCAATTACTGTATCATTTCAACCTGCTTCGTCCAAATACATATACAATTACAAATAATAATAATTAGTCGATTAAATATCGACCACAAATACATCTTTCACGAAAACGGTGCTCGGTTACGTGTTTGGTTTTTGCTTTGAAACTTCGTTTTTCCAAAATAAAATCGAATGGGATGCGAAGAAGGGCTCAGTTGATGACTGGCATCCTCTTTAAACCGGAAGCCTTTCAAAATTTAAAAAGGAAATGCAAAAAAAACGATTCCTTTACGGCTTAGGCTAATATCGTGCATGGTAATACATCACCTAAACAATGTGACGTCATCGAAGAGTGCTGATGCCTTGTTATATCGGCGGTAACGCCCTGACACATATCAGCAGGGCAAAATTATTGAAATGATTTTGAGCCTCGAAAGGATTGATTCAGATAGCCGGTATGTGTGATAAGAAAAATGTCAATGTCGAACGTTGACATCCTACAAACACTTATGACCATGGCGTTGCGCGAAAGCGGAACTAACATTTAGGAAGTGAAAGTAGAGGTAGCATTATACTAACCAAACTAAAAACGTTTGCTCTAGTATAAAACAATGGTTTACTTCATGCTACCAAAAATTCTCTTGAAAAAGCCAACAGTTCAAATATGATACATTTTATACTTCTTCTAGTTTCAAGTTATTGTTTTAACGATAATATCAATTAAGAATAACTATAGTCTTCCAGAAATCGAGACTATATTTCAAAAAATAAAAAAAAACGTCGCAAGTATTGCATGATTTTGTCTGATGTAAAATATTTATTAGAGAATGAATAGATTACAAGAGTTAATACTTAATTTAAATAGGTACGTATCTAACAATAAATGTAATAAATAAATAAATATTTCAATAATATGACAAAATGAATGCCAACGATTATCTTATAGATATTGACATTCCAAGTCATCTTCATCATCGCTGTCCATCTAGATGCTGTCAGAATCATCAGATATTTATCCTCTATTGCAATTACATGATTACAAAATCCTCTTCCATACATCATCCATACGTTGTTAAATTTTTCCTCTGCCAACTGTTGTACATCTAACATTCGAAAGGATACTTTTGTAGATGCTACATAATTCTTCACTACTGCCCAGATTTTTTCAATAACATTCAACTCGGGATGATATGGAGGTAGGAAATCGTAGAACAATGTGACTATGTTCAACCATTATTGTGTCAAAAACATATTTTTTATATCTTAATTTTTTCAAAAAGTTCTGGTTTAGTTTAATTTTCTTCAAAGAAAATGCCTCGTTCGGTAAGCCATTGCTGCATGCCCTTTTTCTACCACAAAGTTGTAGGACTGGCTTCACAAGCTACATTATGGGCGCGACGCATTATCTAGTGCCAACACAGTTTTTCTATGTAGATTAGGAATCCATTTTTTTAAGTTTGAATGGTTCATATCATTGTGACAGTCCCCCTTTGCTGCCCAGATTTGTACATTAAAATACAATTTGGAACAAATCCCTTTTCTGCTCCTGCATGTACAATTATTAGTCGTTGGTTTTTGGCAAATGGGGTATTCAGGCAATGGTTTGAACCATCATCCCATGCTTTCGGTGTGGTGTGACTACTGTGTAGATATGTTTCGTCAGTATAAATAACGTCAGATCCTCCAGCTCTATTTTTTAATTTTTCTTAAATATTTTCTCCTTTTTGCTCGAATATCTGTTTTTTCCATTCATATTTTTCCGTTATCAGTGGCGTGCTGCTGTGTAGACCCCAATTTCTTCACTATCTTTTTAAATGAAGTTAGTCCTCCTTCGAAATCGATTTCGTCCTTAACATCATCAAAGTGCTATTGTAGGTGGGCTGCAATGAATTGTTGCAAAAGTGTGTATCGTCTTTCTTATAATTTCTTCCTGATAACCGTCAAGATTTGTTTTTGGTTTTTGCCTTCAGCTTGTCAAGTAATGATGCGTAATATGCCCCTGTTATTGTTTTTTTCTTTTTTAAGATTGTCGATTAACAAAACTCCGTAACTGTTCCAAAAAAGAGTCGCCCTCACTTTCCCAGCCGATGGAACAGTCTTGGCTTTTTTCGGAACTGATTCACTCTTTGCAGTCCACTGTTCTGACTGTGCCTTGGCTTCAGGAGTGTACTAGTGTATCCAAATTTCATCTAGTTATTAATTGACGCTTAAACTGCTTCAACAAGGCTTTGGAAATATTCATTTCAATGCGTTTTGGGTTTGGGCAAACGCAGCACCTAATCCCTTAGTTTTTTCATGCCCAAATCTTCAGTCAATAAATGACAAACAAGTTCTTTCTAGATGCCCACAGCCTTTGCTACCTCTATAATCTTAATTCGACGATCGTCTAGCACCTTTTGATGAACTTTTCCGATGTTATCGGTAGTGGTTGCAGTTTTTGGCCGTCCCGAACGTTCATCGTCAACCAAGCTGGTACGACCACGTTTAAATTCAGCTGCACAAAATGTCATTGTAGCAAATAATGGTGCAGAGTCCCCGTATAAACAGCGTCCATCTCAGCTTTAATTTACGTAGGCGTATTGCCTTTCAAATTGAAAAATTTTCGTGATTAACTAATCCCGAATTAAACCAGCTCAAAATGTTTATGTAAACGAGTTAAATTTTAATTCGAGATTAACTTAATTCTGAATTAAAAACTGTTCTGTAAGTCGGGGGTTAGTCTAGCACATGCTACAACCTGGTGGTATGGAATCATACATAATTTTAGTGTGTGGTTTATGATCTATGAAGACATAACTAAAAAGTTGTTACTATGAGGCTCTGAGGGGTGACATTGTGACAGCTGCAGCATGACACAAAGTCACCCAACAGCCCAGTGTGATACTCCGGGTAGAAGTTCTCGAGTCAGAAAAAGATTTGGTTAGTATCGCTAATTCTCCTAAGCCAGAACCAAGTACCTTCACAAGTGCCGAGAACGAGCCAGAGAGAAGTTGTTTCATTTTAGGTTGATCAGTTTGAACACCGAAACAACACCGGATAGTGTCAGTTATGGAAAAGCCAATAAAAAAACCGGAAGTGGCCAAAGGTACCAGATGAACTAATGTACGAAAAAGAAGAAGTCCTTTTTGGTATTCAACCACCTAAGCCCTTTGGGAAGTGTGGAATTTTTCATGGGTCAGTATTTTTTGTATTTTCCCATTATGAATGTAGTGTTGAATTTAGTGATGGGAAAAATCGTTATTTTAAAATAACAGTTTCAACCGTTACCGTTATTTTGAAATAACGGTTGCAAAATAACAGGTTTAGCGTTATTTCGTAGTCTGCAGGTCTACACGATAACGCATCGTGATTCCATATAACACATGTGCAACTGCTGATCTTGCAGCACGCAAAAATTTAAATTCAGAAATTTTTTGTAATATAAATATTTTATTATGTTTTTTTTGCAGATAAATTATAAACTGGTTAATAGATTGAAATAAATTAAGTGATAAACTGTTCACTGTTATACTATCAGATTCATTGCAATCATTGTTACAGCAGCGTTTAATTTCCACCATTTTGACTCATCCTACTGTTATTTTTCTTATATCTTTGTTAATCTTCGAGATGCGAGCATATCTATGTGCTTATATGCTATATAATAAATATAACGGTTTTATTTTTAGTTTTTATAAGTACATTTTTTATATAACATCGGTCTTTTATTTTACATTTGATAATTCCAATACATACAATTATTTAGAAAATATGTTCATAATAAACGTCCGACTCGATGTCGGCTACCGCTGTCATAACCGTTTGAGAGGATATTTATGTAGGTACGTGATAAGTTATTTTTCTAGGGGAGTTGTAACTATTATCTGTAATAAACAGCGTAGCGCCACGCAGTTGAGTACGCCGCAACGGCGGTCGATATGTTCACAACAGTCCGAAAGCAACCGTGCTATACCTGTTATTTTCTCAGCGAGATAACAGTTGCAAAAATAACAGATAGTTAAATAACGACCCATCCCTAGTTGAATTAGCTGTAAGTCTAATTACACAGAGAATTGTTTTAAGTACAAAGATCTTGGTGTAACTTCGTGCTATTATTATTTCCCCACGCTTCTACTAAAATAACACGTATATCACAAAGTCACCCCGCATTGGAGAAGTGAGTTTGTAGTAGATTTTTTCTATTAAAATCTGAAGATTAAGCTTTGGAAACACATCAATATCTTAAAGAAGAGTGGAGAAACAATTATTGGCGGTCAAGTTTGTTTTTGTGTCCGGGTTTAGGTTTATAAGATCAAAAATGTTCAAAAAATGTCACATAGTCATTCCTGCTTATGGTATTTAATGATAGTTAATCTAATTCCGTTGAAGAAATAATTTCATTGCTTATTAGAGAGTAAAAGTATTAAGTGTTAGTATATTGTAGAGTTAATTGTTTTATATGCTTTTTAATGAAACATATAAATTATTTAAACAATTTTTATTAACTATTTAAAACGTGTCGATAAGATCACAAGTCACGAAAGATTAGCACGGTCACACGTTATAGGATAAAACACGTATTCAGATATTAATAAACACATAAAACGCAAATAATTTAAATGATACTGTGAACATGAAATTATCAAAGTTATCTTTTGTCATCTGTCAAATTTGCATTGTCAAATGTCAACGTTATAACGTTACCAACATTAAAGAAACTAAATTTATACGTTGGATTACTAGAATTAAAAAAAATATATCTTGAAATCCTTCTTTAAATTAAGAATATTGTAATTTAATTACAATTAATGTTCTTACAAACGAGAAAATGGCGTAACAATTCAGACGAGGGTTAAAAAATACCTGAATCTCTTCGTAATGGTTCGGAGGAGGTGGCCTGCGAGGAAGATGAATGCTCATTGGTACCGGGAACTGACTGTTGAGCTAAGTTTCGAAGTGCGGCTGCAAACGAGTGCGATCCCTGAGATTGGGCTGCCCCAGGACCTGGCCCTGGAACGGCGTGACCCGTACTCGATCTTTGCTTCGAGCTCCCATTTGTTGATACTACCGCTTTGGGATTTTGACTAACTGCAAAGGAAGATTAGAGGACGCGAATAAGAACTCGATTTACTATGTAAGTGTTGAAATAAGCTAATAATTTTGCTAAATATATAACAGAGCAAATTATAACAGTAATATAAAATGAAACGTACTTTGAAAAATGTTAAACGACATCTTATAGTTTCAAAATTTTAACTAGTTTCGTCGTTTGCTAAATGTACTCTACATAAAATTGTTGCCTAACTCGTTAAATATCAAACGATACGGAATTTGAAGCGGGGCTTCTATGTTCGATATTTTCTGCTGGTATCTTAATTAGTAAAATAAAAAAAAAGTATAAACGAACTTATTTCAAGAATGCATGCTCCGTTGCGCATTCACACATAGTCGGAATATTAAAAAAATTACGACAGCAAAATAACTAGCGAAACGCCTTTACAACAACATTGCATTTTGCATTACATCTGCAATGATTTCGTTACACAAACGGAAAACAATTGACGATTCCGAAATAAATATGGGATTGTTAGAATAATTCAAATTACCCAATGCATGTCGATAATTTCGAATTGACGGAATAGTTTGAAAATGTTTTGAACGACAGCGATATATTCAAATACTTGAAAAAAAAAAGATTCATAAAATATATTTGAATAGTTTATTCCAGAAAGGGACTAAGTAACATTTCTGATCACATTGGGTTAAACAATGTTTCATAAATAAAAAGTATATGGAAAGGCCTATCATTTGATGCAAAAATGATATATCTGCAATAAATGCGAATGCATGTAATTGGTAAACATTTGCTTTCGTTTATTGCAGAAAGGTACTAAGTAGAGCAACGCAAACTACGTTGAGAGCCAGTGGCGGACGCATAAAAGTTTACACAATATAAACACGACCGGGACAATTCGGTATAAGGGTCAGTATAACTGCGACTCGAAAGCCGATCTGTTGTGTATGCATCTACGCTGTCGTATACTATATCGTAGTTCTACGTTTGTTTTGAAAATGTTTCCTACGTCGCGAAAGAGAATTTATTGCAGAAATGCCTGATTTAAAGTGTGATGGCGCTAAAATTCAATGTGTAGTGTGTAAAATAGATTTAATGTGTTGGTCGAAAAGTGATTGTCTACGGCACGTAAATAGTGCAGGACATGTTTCAAAAAAAAATTCCACACGAGATTATGATAAATTTAATTTATGTGTTACCTTTATTGCATGTAATTTACCGTTTCATTTACTAAGGAAGAAAGCATACGTCTCGTTTTGGAATGAATATTCGGACTTTAAGTTACCAAGTGAGAGAAAATTACAGAGAGTTGTGCCGTCTGCTCGTGAGCATGTCGAGAAAAGAATTAAATCGGAGTTGCAAGATAAAAAACTGTGGTTATGTGTGGACGAAACAACAGATCGTAAAAAACATTGTGTGGTTAATGTAATGGTACGCACAATGGAACCACATCGACCGTCACCCTCAATTTTACTAGCTTCCAGACGAATACAACAATGCACTGCTGAAGTCATTTCAATGTTGGTGTTAAATACATTGGAAACGTTTGAACTTTCAACAAATCAACTGTTGATGTTTATGAGTGATGGTGCCGCAAACATGCTTGCTGTAGGTCAATCTCTTAAAAAACATTGTGCTAACATATTACATGTAAAATTCATACTCTCAGTCTCGTAGCAGATAGTATCAGAAAATGTTATCCCGAGATAGACGCTCTAATACCACATACAAAAGCTGTGTTTGTAAAATCCCCAAAACGTATTCGGGAATTTCATAGACTATGCCCCAGTATTCCTGAACCATCACAACCTATTCTTACTCGTTGGGGAACATGGTTAGATGCTGCATTTTATTATCTTAAATATTTTGAGAATACAAAGAACGTGATTTTAGAATTCGACCCAAAGGAAGCTGCGGCTGTCAAGGTAAGCCGCTTGAAATTTCAGGATAGTCAAGTTAAAACAGATTTGGAAATTATTCAGAACAATTACGTGGGACTAGCGGATGCGATAGAAAAACTACAAAATCCTTCGGTGTCGTTAGTGGAATCTTTGCAAATAGTGCAACATGTTCACGCACAGCTATGCGCGATAGAACACGCAAGAAATGTTTGTGTTTTAGAAAGGTTTGAAAGTGTTTTGGATAAAGACTCTGGTTTTGGCACATTAAGACAAGTTAAGTTATTTGAAAGATTATTTTACTTACGCAAATATAACGTCACTAGATGTAAAACGTTCGTTTTCGGCATGCAAAAACACTTTTTTTTCACGCCGCACTCACTTTGCCGAAACAGCTTTGGAAACATATCTAATGTTACAAATATTAAATAGACATTATCCACTTTGTGATTTCACGGAGGACTCTTAAAACGGTAAGTGTTTGAGCACGTATCACATTTAATTTATTTTGTGTAAACCTTTATGCGTCCGCCACTGGCTTTCAGCGCAGTTTGCGTTGCTCTAGTACTAAGTATGTACACCAGTTAGACCGTTTCTGCAATGGCCTCGCGAAAAATTGAGAAATATCCTCTGGTCGGATGAGAGTAAAATCGTACTTTTTGGAGGGAAAGGCATAACTGGGCAATACTGAATATGACCCCCGGAATATCATAAACACCTTTAAACACGTTGGATCCAGCATCATGGTTTGGGGCTGTTTTTCGTATTACGGTGTAGGTCCTATATATCGCATAAACGATATAATGGATGGTAAAAAGTATGTTTATATACTGGAAAGTACCATGTGGCCATATGCTACAGAAGAAATGCCGATTAAGTGGGTCTTCCAACAAGATAACGACCCGAAACATACAAGCAAACTGGCAAAGCTGTGGTTTTAGGACAACAAGGTTGAGGTGATGCAGTGGCCAGCACAGTCTTCTGACCTCAATCCGATCGAGAATTTATGGCGAGATATCAAGAAAGCTGTTTGGGATGCAAAAGCTACCACTAATAATGAGCTCTGGTCAGTAGTTGAGCGCGCATGGTACGCGATACCTAATGAGAAATGTCTCGTTAACTCGATGCAGCGCCGTTGTTGCTGATGTTATATCCAAATGAGGATTTTCAACTAAATATTAAATGTAACCTATTATAACCATTATTTTAGTTTTTTCTCCCCAGACGTATTATGAAGTTGTTCTAGTGATGAAGCACTGCTATTATTTTGACCGACCAACTTTTCAGTTGTTTTCCTAAGAATGTAATATATACTTTTAAATTTGAATTTACCTAAACTTTTTCTTAAATATAAAGATTTCTATGAATTTGCTTGGTTTAAAAATAACGGTGTTTACAGATTCCCATTAAATCTTTTGTTTTTACGTTTGTTTTTCTTAGATGACCAACACTGCTATTATTTTGATCGCAGTTGTACGAACTATAAAGGAAATAAAATTGAAAAGAGGAATATAGGCAACCCTTGCCGGTAAGCCAAATCATTTTATTTTACAACACTTTCAAAGACCTGTTCATTATTATATATAATCGATTAACACCAAATTAATAGGAAAATTCCTAGTATTTTGACTTGTATTTTTTAAGGTGTATATGAAATGTTTTGAGATGGATGATGCCACCAAAACAGATCTATTTGAGACATTTTATCCTCTTAATAGGAAACACGAACAAGAGTTATATTTACAAGGTAGAAATACAAAACGTTAAATGTAGATCCAAACCAAAAAATGACTGGGACCCAATGCAGAAAATGTGGTCCTTATACCAGTTAGAGGAACAAAGGTTAAGTTTTGTCAGAATGATGATAAGTCTTTATGGTGTTGGGTTAAAAAGCGTAAAACGTGCCAAATCTTTACTGCAACAATATCTAACACCTCGTGCCCAAAGGGGAATGTAATACATGAGGCAGAAAATATATTGATATGAGAGCACATTGAAAGATTCCCTATGCAGGAAACATTACTCGAACAAAATTTTAGCTTAATTTAAAAATCATGTATGAATTATTCAAAAGCAAACACTCATCTACAAAAATTCGCTAGTTATTATGTGAAATACTTTAATTTTTTTATTTCGGAGTTATCCTTCGTTTTTATGCAGAATCTCCACTTGCCCGAAATTCCTGTTCAAGGGTTGTTTTATTTTACTCAGCTCATTGTTAATGTATTTGGAATACACAACTGCAAGATAGGAAAAATCTTTTTTTTTTACAAATATCACGAGTGAAGGACCCAATGAAGGCCTTTTTGAAGTTTTTTTTTGTGGGATTATATTCGAAATATACCTGCAAGTGTTACTGAATTGCGTCTGTTCTGTAATAACTGTGAGAGGAGAGAGATCCGAAAACTCAAATCTGGTATACAGATGGGCTAAGAACGGGTACTAGTTCTGGCGTTGGTGTTTATGAGGAAACCCAGGGATATAAAGTATGAACATCACATGGGCAACACACCACGGCATTCCCAACAGTAATATATCCCAGACAAACCTGCGCGTGGGAGAATCTGCGTCGACAACCACGAGGGGGGGGACGATGTGCATTCTCTCTGACAGTCAGGCAGCCTTAAAGGCGCTAGCATCTTATCATTTAACCTCCAAACTAGTATGGCAGCGTCTGCAAAACTTAATGGTTACATCTAAACGCAACAAGGTTACCTTGGTGTTGGTGCCAGGACACAAAGGTATAGCGGGCAATGAAATTGCAGACCAGCTACAGAGAGAAAGTTGAAAAATGAATTTTACAGGACCTGAACCGGGTCTAGGTATTACCAAGAGTGGAATTAATGAAATGATCATAAAACAACACCAATTAAATTGGAACCATGCAACCGAACAAAACCACAGTAAATGAATGATGAGAAGACCATCACAACATTTGACTGCTAACCTGCTTGCACTAAATAAGATTTAGCTTGGGGCAGCAACATGTCTATTAACAGGACAAGATGGGGACCTACAAAGATGAATCCTTGTATGATGTAGACCTTGTAATGAAGAGGAGGAAACAGCCTCTCATATTATTTTCGAATGAGCCACGCTAAGTCAACGCAGATTCGCTATGCAAAGCGCAATTGATCTGCTATTGGAGAAAGATTTACTGCATAGGCTCTTAAATCTGGCATTCTATAGGAGCAGAAATAGTTGACCTTCTCTTGACATTAACTTTTACTGAATTAAGGCCAATAATTGGCGTCCAAATGCCTCAAAGCTCAGGATTAACTCAATTACGAACAGTTTTAACCTTGCTGGTGAATTAGATTATTGATTTCTATATGCTCGATTATAGCATATACCGAGCTGTTCAAACATCTTTCAATGAAAACTTTCTTTCGTTCGTAAATGTGTTTTAATCTTGGTCTGGCGTTTTAACAATAGTCGCCCGCAAACGTACAACGCTAACGCTAAATATTAAATAACATTTTTGCATATTTCAACGGTGGACGGCACGCGATGTAACGTGACTGCGATATTAATCGAAATTAAAGGTTCCGCTAATAATAGCTAAGGCTACTAAACTGGATTCGCGATTGGTCGTTACGGTTACGAACAAATAAAGTCATATATTCGCTGGAAGATTAACGTTTTTTAATTTACCTTTTTACTTAAAATATTCCGTATACGACGATAGTAATACGAGAGGATATAAAACAAATTACAGTGTTTTTCCATTTTAAAAGATATAGTAATGGAACTGGATAGTATAATGACATAATGAGGATATTGGTAAATCCTTATTTCTTTCTAGATTTGAATAAATTTGGAATAAATTACGTATGTAGTATTGCGTGGATTCTGGAATATCTATCAATTTGATACTCATTGTGAATACAAAACTCAAACGAACTAAACATTTGTGACATACAGGCTATCCTAATCTTCTGGAATTGTAGGATTATGCCTGCTGTGCGAACAGTCAAAGGTCACAATTTTTAGATCATGTAATAGACACCATAAGGTATCTTTTAAAGATATTTCTGGATATACAGGATGATCGATAAGCAGCGAACCAATGACCTACGTAGCTATTTTAAATAAAACATCCTGCTTCTTATTATATTTTTAGTTTTCATCTAGGAAAAAACCAACGTAATAATAAGAAAGAACAAAATAATGAAACCAGTCTCAAAAAGAAGTAAATTTATTGTACATACTACCAATGTACACTACCGTTCATGGAAGTTCGGGCAAGCAAAAAAATGTACGGAAGTCAAAGAAAATAAGAGAAATATTAAATGGCCATGTATTTAATACTTACTTACATGATTTTACATATTTTCAAACACAAATTTATTAAAAAGAAAGTTAATGTAATACAAATAATTTAAATCCGATTTTCATCGAAAAATCCACCTTTTGCCTTTAGAACTGCTGCCACTATTCTCGGCATACGATTCACTAATTTTGCTGTTGGGCAAGCTTGTCCATACCTTCTGGGGAATGGTCCACAAATGTTCCTTCACTTTTTCCTAACACATCGGTCTAATTCTTCCTATAACAACTCTATCGGGTTCAGATCGGGGGACTGTGGCGGCCATTCCATAATTTTTAGGGTTCTTTCATTTTCTTCTTGCAGGTAATCTGTGCACAATTTAGATTTATGTTTGGGGTCATTGTCCTGCATAAATTCAAATCCACGACCAATTAATTGGACTCCTGACGGTATGGCATTTTCCTCCAGGATTTTCCGATATTCTTCTTTTTTCATTATGCCCTCAATTTTGAACAAGTCCAAAGTTCCGATTAAGGAAAAACAACCCCAAACCATTACAGATCCACCTCCATGCTTCACCGTAGGAACTATACACTCCCGTAACATTCTTTCCCCTCTTGATCTGCGTACGAAAACTCTCCGTCTATTTCCAAAAACCTCAAACTTGGATTCGTCAGTCCACAAAACGTTTTTAAAATCGTCCACTGTGCAATCTCTATGAGCTTGTGCCCATTTCAGTCGTTTCAGCCTATTTCCTCTTCGGAGTAACGGTTTTCGACAAGCCACTCGCCCATGCAACCCAGCCTCTTTCAGCCGACGTTTCACAGTACTCATAAACTTTGGAATCTCGCTCATTATTAAATTCTGCAGCAATTTCTGATGCTGTTAGTCTTCTACTGCGTTTACTAATTATTTTTATTTGTAAATCTTCCGCATGAGTTGTTTCTCTTGACGGTCCTGGCCGATTACGATCTTGCACGTCACCGGTTGTCTTAAATCGAATTATAGTATCATGTACTGTAGATTTTTTTTTTTTATTTATCCGCAATCCGTCTTTCTGCGTACTCTTCCTGATGCAAGGTAATAATAGCAGATCGTTTTGAAACAGCTAGAGGCTTTCCATGGGGCATTTTAAGCAGTCAAACCGAAGTTATTTTATTTTTCACTTGCACAACCATAGATACTTTCACAATAACAATCTCTTCACTACTACTGCATTTACAAATGTTATAATACTTTATAAACGGTATACGAATATTTCCAGGTAACACGAGTGAATCAGATAACCCTCCTAGGGATTATTATAAAGCTTTATTGTCACTGTAATTATTGGAGATTTCCAACATAATTATATATTTTATGATAACGGTCTTATAATAGACAAATACTACCTGGAAATTGGTAAAAGGCTTCCAAAAAAAGGTTAGTTTTAATAATTTCTCACAGAAATGTATATTATATAGTTTTAAAATTTTTTCCTAAACAGTTAATATAATTTGTCAGCTTGCCCGAACTTCCATGAACGGCACTGTACGTAGCTATTTTAAATAAAACATCCTGTTTCTTATTATATTTTTAGTGTCTTCATCTAGGAAAAAACCAACGTAATATGGGTTTCATACCCGGATGGATTTATATATAAGGTCTCCAACTCTACAAAATAAGAAAGAACAAAATAATGAAACCAATCTCAAAATGAAGTAAATTTATTGTACATACTACCAATGTACATAATTATTTTTTGACATAATCTCCAACATAACAACAACAGGGCAAGTCTAATTAAATCAAGCTCAAATCAATTTCAACAATATTCTCGGAAGTCCACAACAATGTAATTAGATTACATAAGTCACGGAGGTTGAAGTTCACAATACCCAAGGCGATCTTTTTTTATAAATAGTTCAGTCTGCAGTAGTTCACTTAACTAATACAGATGAAGCAAAACATTATGGACATCTTCAAGAACTTTTTCGAGAATCATTATGAACGAAACAGAAACAACGAGATGTTGATGCTTTACCATTTATAGAGACGTATTAATCGACAAAAGCATTGGACACCAGTGCCGAAGTGTTTATTAGGCGCTCGATTCTTACTGCAAAACAAAATTTTTACGAACACATTCAGTTCATTTAAAGTGCATAAAATATTGGGCACTAATAAAAATTGGCCAACGTAGAATAATGCCTCTATGATTGTAATGAAACTAATAAGTACAGATGTAGCGTAAAATTCCTCATAACATCAAGATTGAAATAGAATTACATTTTGACACACAAATTTATTCACCAATAGAGTACAATAGTGAACTTTGAATATTAACCACTGGAGAAGCCTAAACCAACCTTTTCTGTTTCAAGAATACATGGAACTTCTATTTCAGTATCAAAATCTATATAGTACATACTCTACTAAATTTAATTTGCTGTTCTTCCAAATTTGTAACATTACAGTACATATCTATGCATAATTCCCTTTTGAACATATGTTGAAAGTTTGCCATTACATATTATTGCTTTTGGCAACCTTGGAACATGTGCTTGCAGTTATCGTCAACCCAGGAAACTTTAATCAAAAAAAAAATGAAAAAGATCCGATGGATACAGCAAAACAATGTCTTGATTACTTACAACAACGTAAGAAGGAAAAAAAAGAAGATATGTGCCAACAAGGGAGCCAAATTCAAATTTAGCGCCATTTTTTCTGTTGTGTTTTGACAGGAAAACCATTATGACAGTTCAATGGTAGACAGTCCGTCATTATTAAAAATAGATTGCTATTCAACACAACAACGAATTCTTATTATTAAACATTATCAAAAATAATGCTAATATAGCTCATGGTATTAGTGGAATCATTCCCGATAAAAACAATGCGAGTGGGAAAAAAAGCACTAACACGGACATGTTTCCTCGCGTCATCCACACTGATAACGCCGGGTAGGCAGAAACGTGGTCGTGTGTTAGTGCTTTTTTCTCTGCTCGCATAGTTTTTGCCGGGAATGATTCCACCAATACCATGAGCTATATTAGCATTATTTTTGGTTTTTGATACTAGGCACTTCTTCATGTGTATGTTAAACATTATAACTAAAATGGTGAAAGTTTGACTGCCACGATTTGCAAATTGCCTCCAATTTTCCAAATGCATCATCAACTGTGAAGAGAATAATCGAAAAATTCGACTATACAGGGTCGATTACTGACGTCAGAACATCGAAAACATCACGGCTGTTCGTCAGAATATGGCCGAGAGTCTGGGAACATTGATTCTGTATCGTACAACTGACTCAACAGCTGAAGCCTACAGACCATGCACAGCGAAGAAAGTTCGTCAATGATGTCTTTTTCAACAAAATCATCTTCAGCGATGAGGCCCATTGTCATGTTGATGGCTTCGTAAACAAGTAAAATTGCCACATTTGGTATGATGAAAACCCACATGTGTTTCATGAGCAGGAAAATGCATCCCAAACGTGTCACTGTTTGGTATGGATTTTGGGCTGGAGATTGCGCAACTTTGTCCAACATCGGTCGTTTTCGCGACGCAGGCAATATTTTTAAAACAAACGTAGAACTACGAAATAGTATTTACGGCAGCGTACATGTATACACAAGATCTGATTGAGACTCGCAGTTATACTGCCCGTTGGCGCTAGTGAGCAACTCTAACATGAGGTTCCAACAGGACAGTGCCACTTACCACAAAACATGTGAAACAATGGCATTACTGCATGAGACATTACCTAGTCGTGTAATCTCCGCCCTTAACGCCTTTAGATTTCTTTCTCTAGGCGAAGTCAGAAGTTTATGTCAACAAGCCCATGGCCACTCAACCCTTGATATAAAAGATTAGACCCCGAAATCTAGCCGCAGTTATGGCAAACTGTGATTGAAAATTTCAAAAGAACGCCAGAATAGTCGGGATCTTATCAGATGTATTCTTCTATACATAATTCCTACATGTCTACATTAGTATTATTTGAAAATGTTGGTATTTTCTCTTGCGTTTTATTTAAAATTTTAATTTTCAGCTCTTGTTGGGACATCCTTTACTTTCATGCTGATGGAATGGGTAATTCTATTTCTAAATCCCGACCTCAATTCAATAAGGATGCTCCTCTTCTTAGAGTTTCGTTCCAATGAGTTGAGAATTTAAATTATTCCCGATATCTGTTGAAGTTTGCGACCTAAATTCCACAAACTACATCTTATACATTGAGGAAATCTACATATAACACCCATGAAACAAAACAATCCCTCTGCATGTTTCCATTTTGCAAATATTTGTTTCTAATTCAAATATTACAAATTAGTTGATTCCACACAATTATCCATTATAAACAAACAATGGTCTACACAAGCTTGTTTTGCAAATATTAGTCTTGACTTTGAATAGATAACATTTGGCAAACACATGATTATTATTTTATCAACGAAAAAATATTACACGTTCCGCACAGACGGAAACAAAACTTAAGCGGCAATTTTCCCAAATGCAATGATAATAATAATAACACGATGTGGATAATGTATCTAGTAATGCTCTCCTCTCCCTCTTTCTGCACAACGCAACGCTGCCGAATACACGTACACATCTCGAAGTCGTAATTTATGTGAAGGAAGTTTAGGAGGTTACAGATGAGGTTAGTGTCAGAGGTGCCCGCGGTCAGCGCTTTGACTCCCACTGACCCTCGGTGACCATACGTTAACGATTCGACCATTGTTGTTAACCCTCATTCTATTTTCACCGTATAACTTACAATAATGGCGTTTACGAAGCAGGCGAGAGGAATATGGATAAGATGGGCATATTTCGTGAATATTAAATGTTATACAGCATGTCCTACAGTAAACGTAGGCAACTGTTTCCCTCCTAATTTTGATGAAATTTTGCAGGGATGTACGCCGAAAAATATTAAACACGTATTTTTTAGATGCTCTTTTTCGGTTTAGGGGGGTGTAATTGACGCTCAAAGCAACTCCCCGAAAACACATTTATTGCCATATCCCAGGAACAAGGCGAGATATCGAATTCATTTAAGAGGAATTGTTCTCCGTTAGTAGCACTACATTTCAGATGTAAAAAAGAATCATTCTTTCGCCCCGTTCATAAATATTATCAATTTTCTTTTCCTCTTCATATCTATAAACTGCGCAAAAAAATAAAAGTTACTGGATTTTTTTCTGAATGTCCTTTTTGGGGGAGTTATCATCTTAATGTACCCCCCGAAACCTACATTTTTAGAATTAAATTTTATATCATTACGAAGTGCATTCAAGTTATAACACCTCGGATTTTTTTTTCTCACTAACTAATCACACGAAAACTGAAATTTGAGTCACTTCTCGACGTAGTCTCCCTGCAGCCGTACACATTTTTCACAACGTCGACGCCATGATTTCATGGCCGCTGCGAACGCTTCTTTAAGAGTCTGTTTTGACCACCGGAAAATTGCTGATGCAATAGCGACACGGCTGGTGAATGTGCGGCCACGGAGAGTGTCTTTCATCGTTGGAAACAGCCAAAAGTCGCTAGGAGCCAGATCATGTGAGTAGGGAGCATGAGAAATCACTTCAAAGTTGTTTGTCTGTCAGCATTCGTGGCACCTACCTTGAGGACACTTTTCGCATTTTCAGGTCGTCATGCAGGATTGTGTGCGCAGATCCCACGGAAATGCCAACTTTGGAGGCGATCTGTTCCACACTCATTCGGCGATCCCCCAAAACAACTTTCCCCACTCGCTCGATCATGTCGTCAGACCGGATTGTGCGAGGCCGAGACTGTTTTGGTTTGTTGTCACACGACGTTCTGTCTTCTTTGAACTGTCGCGCCCATGAACGCATGTTAGACACATCCATGACACCATCACCACATGTCTCACTCCACTGGCGATGAATTTCTATCGGTGTCACACCACGCACATGGAGAAAGCGAATGATTACACGCTGATCTTGTAATGAAAACGTCGCCATTTGAAGTATCAAAAATAGTTCTCACTCTCGCCGCTGCCGCTAAAGGTTCTGTGTGCCGTACAGTGCTGCCATCTCTGTCACGTATTGACAAAAAATGCCCGCTTATTTTAAAATAGACCGCATGTTTCCATCTGTTTCCAGTTCTGAGAAAAAAAATCGGAGGTGTTATAAATTGAATGCACCTCGTATATCCCCATATGTATTTCAAGTAAAAACTCATTGTATCACAAGGACCATACCCTTATTATATTATGTTGCAATATATAAAAATTGATACGAATGTTTTAAACGAGGGAAAATTTAAAAAAGTAATAATATTTCGAAAATGATTAATTAATTGTATGGTCCGTAGGTCCGAGAGTGTTCCTAAACACTCTTTCGGCAATTTTAATTAAACTAAATATCAATTAATGACATTTTAAACACTTACAAAATGGAATGAATATGTTGATTAAAAGTGAGAAATTTATTAGCGTCCCTTCTCTCCTTTATTCCATTCGCGATAGCGATTATTTAATCACGCCTAATTTAGATAACTATATCTTTCGAAATAAATTTAAATCGTATATTCTAATTTTTTAAAAAATAGCATGAAGCATGCTACGCAGGGACACAACTGGGAGACTGAATCTATGCTACTCTATGGCATTTAACACCACCGACAACTATACAATATTAACATTTACCGACAAACAAGACGATTACTTGACGAACGATATTTAATTTTCGAAATTATGCTAAAGATACAACTAAATTGATGCTGTCAATTCTTGTAGGAAAATATTCCATTAAAATTGAGGATTTATGATGTGAAGAAAATTAATAGAAGGCAATAATAATCTACTATTACCCCCGCTCCAGCGATAGAAGGCTATAAAAGGCATTGGAGCTTATAGCCGCCAGAGGGAATTTGACGTTGAACAAGTGAACATACTGAACTCATTATACGTGGCACTAATGACAGCTACATTCGATATTGTAAATTGTTACAACACATACAGGTATATCAATTTCCCATTCCTTCTGTTTAAAGATGGGAGACACAACATTGAAACATAGATCAAATAAATTTCATTAAAAAAATTTAACTGCATTTTATTTTGATAAAATGCCACATTCAGGGCGAAGAAAATGTTTCGAGAATTGGTTCAAACGTATGCAAAAGTGTAATCTTAATGACAAATATTTTGAAAAAGAATAAAACGATTTGTACCAAAACATTTCTTGCTTTCATTGTCTTTGTAAGAACTTAAAAGGTATCCTTCGTAGTAACAGCAACATGCACACTTTTCTCCACATTACGTCAACTTTATTATTTTAAATAGAACACCCCATATATTTTTACATTTTTGGAAAGGCAATCGAAAGGCGAATCCAAAGATACTACACATGTTATACTTTAACTTAAGAAATATGACGATATGCAGCAATAAAGGTTGCAATATGAAGATATCTTTGTCGGTTCCTTTTTCACATGAATAGTTTTTTGTTACAATTTTTGTACAATGTTTATTTTTTCTTTTGTAATGTGTTCACATTCTACATATATTTTCTTGTCCTGTAATTGGGGTTAACCTGTTGGGCAAAATATACTAGTATTATTATTATTATTAAAGGTTTTGGTAATCTGTTTTTGGTGTTACGCAGTTGGCTAGAAAAGAGCGCCAGACTGATCTGAAGAGCTCGTTACTAAGCAACGTAATCATAACAATTGCCAAGCTGTCAAGTCTCAATTCCAAAGGTGCAAATTATTCTTGTTTATTGTTATTATATCCTGCATTTGCTCTTTGTACTCGTTATTTTCTCTCATTTTAACTTGTTTTGTTAATTGTTGTTACTTTTTTAATTTGTCAAACCTTATTGCAATTAATTAATTATGGTAAGTTTGTTTAAATATTGTGTTAGTATTTGACAGACAATATGTCTGTTTTTTAGGTTTTTATGATGGCTTCGGCAAGAACAGATTACCAAAACTTTTATTACTGCATATTGTTATATTTCTTAAGTTAAAGTACAACATATGTGGTATCGTTGGATTCGCCTTTCGATTACCTCTCCAGTAACGTACAAATTTACAGGGTGTTCTATTTAAAATAAGAAAGTTGACGTCACTTCCGGTGTCACCGGAAATGTAATTGAACCGCCAATAACGGCAAAAGTTAGTTCACAAAAAATAGAAATCGACCTATTTTTTCTAAAAACGCTAGCTTCTGTCGTTCAAAAGCTAGCATAGGAGGGGGGGCACTTTAGATCCATACTGTATATAACTACTTAACAAATAAAGCTACAAAAAACCCGTCCTGGAATTCCGCGTGCGTTACGTGTAAAACTTTACGTACAATTTAAAAATATAATAAATCATTTAGGTGCTGTTACTGTTGGCGGGACACCTGTATATACAAAGAAACACCGGGAAAACTAAAACTTTACAAAGCGAGATCATCAGGTACACAATTCTAACTTCCGCAGTTAATGATTTAGAGGCATCAAAGGAGCGTAATCTCTGGCAATACCCCATTTTCCGAGCATCCTTTTCGAACAAGCAAAACGCTTTCTCTCTAAAATCTAAAGCAAAATTCAGCGCTGCAGGTGACACGGCAATCCAAACATTACGTCGCTCCATCTCTTTTTATCGAATACTACGAGCGATATCGAAAACGTTTCAACCGCCGAGCGATTGCATGCGCTTGCTCATCCTCGTTTGCCGTTTCAATTATCGGCGGAGGTCTTTTGTTGTTCAGCTATTGTTCGGGGGGTGTAGTAGCTCGGCGTTTGATTTCGCTTAACCGCCGCCGCGACTTATAGAACAAACGATCGACGGCGTCCGATGCCCGGGTGCTCGCTCTGTCGTTGATGCTTATAACCTTTGACATCCGGCGCGCTGTTGTGCCCCCCCGATGGCAATTTAATTTAAAAGGGAATCGTATATGAAAATCAATGCGAGATGAACTTTAAATATTTTAACCTTGGCCCGTCAACGTTACGCTCGCGTAGTAGTAGTAGTAGCACTCGATTACATCGTGTGGTGGCTGTCTGTCGTTGCTACAAGAATTAATCTCGCTTACTGTAAAAGATAAAAATTGAAGTAAAAACTTGACAGTTAATGGATTTATTTCTGACAAACGTGTTACTTCGAGAAAACGTGAATTCGTATAAATATGGTTGAACACGGCCAAAAGAAGTTCCTTAAAACTTTTTATATTTAGGAAACATGGCGTTTACGTAGGACATGATTACTCCTATGATGAGCTGCTAAAGGAATTTGGTTATATATCGCCGCATGACCGAAGAATAATTACACAGATAGTCTTCACTTATAAAGTTATACAGTAACAGTTCATGGAAGTTCGGGCAAGCTGACAAATTATATTAACTGCTTAGGAAAAAAATTTAAAATTATATAATACACATTTCTGTGACAAATTATTAAAACTAACCTTTTCTGGAAGCCTTTTACCAATTTCCAAGTCGTATTTGTCTATTATAAGACCGTTATCATAAAATATATAATTATGTTGGAAATCCCCAATAATTACAGTGACAATAAAGCTTTATAATAATCCCTAGGAGGGTTAGCTGATTCACTCGTGTTACCTGGAAATATTCGTATACCCTTTATAAAGTATTATAACATTTGTAAACGCAGTAGTTCTGAAGAGATTGTTATTGTGGAAGTATCTGTGGTTGTGTAAGTGAAAAATAAAATAATTTCGGTTTAACTGCTTAAAATGCCCCGTGGAAAGCCTCTAGCTGTTTCAAAACAATATGCTATTATTACCTTGCATCAGGAAGGGCACGCAGAAAGACGGATTGCGGATAAATTAAAAATAAAAAAATCTACAGTACATGATACTATAGTTCGATTTAAGACAACCGGTGACGTGCAAGATCGTAATCGGCCAGGACCGTCAAGAAAAACGACTCCTGCTGAAGATTTACGAATAAAAATAATTAGTAAGCGCAATAGAAGACTAACAGCATCAGAAATTGCTGCAGAATTCAATAATGAGCGAGATTCCAAAGTTTCTGTGAGTACTGTGAAACGTCGGCTGAAAGAGGCTGGGTAGCATGGGCGAGTGGCTTGTCGAAAACCGTTACTCCGAAGAAGAAATAGGCTGAAACGACTGAAATGGGCACAAGCTCATAGAGATTGGACAGTGGACGATTTTAAAAACGTTTTGTGGACTGACGAATCTAGGTTTGAGGTTTTTGGAAATAGACTGAGAGTTTTCGTACGCAGATCAAGAGAGGAAAGAATGTTACGGGAGTGTATAGTTCCTACGGTGAAGCATGGAGGCGGATCTGTAGTCGTTTGGGGTTGTTTTTCCTTAATCGGAACAGGGGACTTGCTCAAAATTGAGGGCATAATGAAAAAAGAAGAATATCGGAAAATCCTGGAGGAAAATGCCATACCGTCAGGACTCCGATTAATTGGTCGTGGATTTGAATTTATGCAGGACAATGACCCCAAACATAAATCTAAATTGTGCACAGATTACCTGTAGCAAGAAGAAAATGAAAGAACCCTAAAAATTATGGAATGGTCGCCACAGTCCCCCGATCTGAACCCGATAGAGTTGTTACGGGAAGAATTAGACCGATGTGTTAGGAAAAAGTGTCCAAAATCGAAGGAACATTTGTGGACCATTCTCCAGGAGGTATGGACAAGCTTGCCCAATGAAACATTAGCAAAATTAGTGAATCGGATGCCGAGAATAGTGGCAGCAGTCCTAAAGGCAAAAGGTGGATTTTTCGATGAAAATCGGATTTAAATTATTTGTATTACATTAACTTTTTCCTTTTAATAAATTTGTGTTTGAAAATATGTAAAATCATGTAAGTAAGTATTAAATACATGGCCATTTAATATTTTTCTTATTTTCTTTGACTTCCGTACATTTTTTTGCTTGCCCGAACTTCCATGAACGGTAGTGTACATGGTCTAATTTCTGCTCCCGATCTACTGAACCAACTCCCATTCCTTATGCCCAGGCCTGGTGATCGGAAAAAGCAAACTTGTTACCTTCCTACTGTTAATACTCGTCACCACTCCCGCTCTCCTATACTTTCATTATGTGAAAATGTTAACACTTATTGTAGATGTTGATTTGTTTGCAACAAGCTTGCACATCTTAAAACAACACTATCAAAATAGATTTTCTAGCATTTAGTATTAGTTGAAGAATTATTATTATTTTTCGATTATTTGTTTTAGAATTAACTGTCTACATTTCATTTACCGTAAAGTTGGGTGGCTTTCTAAATTCTTTGTGGGATCGGGAGTATTCCTTGATACTTTATTGGCAATTTCATTTTTTTTAATTTTTAAGTACGCGGAGTTCGCGGAAATCAACGAATTTTAGAATGAAAAATACAAACTAACCCTGATTTTTATGAAGCTGTCATATAAACTCTCTGTTTGCTATGACATTTACAGGAATCTGCCTGCTCTAACCTCTAACCTTTTACGAACACTTTAAACCGAAACCTCAGTCAAAACACAAGTTGATTCGACTAAAGCTGAACCAGAATTGATGAAACTTCTGGCGTCCCTCTACTCCTTTATTTAATCGCGATCAATTCCACAGCAAATTTTGATTTTTGTCCAAATATAAATTTCACGAAGAATTTCGACGAAAGAAGTTATTTATAGAAATAGCATAAGAGAACGAACGTGGTAACGCCACCAGATAACTGAACTTAGACAACTCCATGACCTAAATTACGACTGACAAGGTTTAAATACGAAATAATGTTTGAAATACTTTTGAATATACCCTGTTGTCTGTTTTAGAAGAATTGTACATTAATTTTGACGATTTACAAATGGAGAAATTGCACAGAAGATGGAGTTTTATCTACGTTACAATAAGATCATCGTTATCTGGACTTATATAAATTACTTAACGTCCGGACTACAAGTCCAGTCGGCCTGGGGGGAAATTTGTGACTGTCGAGGTGAGCTTTTTCTTCGCTAGAGGGACTTTTCATTACTATCGGGTGGCTATACTGAACACCCTTTATGTTCTAGATTGTCAGCTGATATTCCCGATGTAAATATTGATCATTACATTGCAGGAAGTTAAAACAGCGACACTGACAGTGAAGAGTTGACAGGAAATTGCTTAAGAAATAGACGTGCCGATTGGCCTGAAAAAATCACTGTTTGATGTCTCGCTGATCTGGTCGATCAATTCGATGTGCTTGAACAGTTCCGCAACGATCTGGCCTTCAATTTTCTATTATTACATCCTTATTTATTTCAGATAATTGCTATAAATGCTTCAAAAATATGCCGGGGATAGATGTGACGGTATATTGCGTCCAAATATACATACATATAATTAGTAGAGTTGCTTACCTAGCAACTGCGACAACTGTGAGTCTCAACCAGATCTGTTGTCTATACATGTACGCTGCCGAAAATACTATTTCGTAGTTCTACGTTTGTTTTAAAAATGTTGCCTACGTCGCGAAAACGACCAATGTTGGACAAAGTTACACAATTTATAGCAGAAATGCCTGACCTAAATTATGATGGCGTTAAAATTCAATGTGTAGTTTGTAACATCCCTTTAATGTGTTGGCATAAAAGGGATTGTCTACGTCACGTAAATAGTAAACAGCATTTAAAAAAAAAATTGCACACGACACTATGACAAATTTAAATTTAATTTATGTGTTACTTTTATTGCATGCAATCTACCGTTTAATTTACTAGACAAGGAAGCATATGTCTTCTTTTGGAATATTCGGACTGCAAATTACCAAGTCGGGCATCGTTACAAAGAATTGTGCCATCTGCTCGTGAACATGTTGAAAAAAGGATTAAATCGGAGTTGAAAGATAAAAAGCTGTGGTTATATGTAGACGAAACAACAGATCGTAAAAAACATTCTGTGGTTAATGTAATAGTACGTACAATGGAACCACGTCAATCGTCACCTTCAATTCTATTAGCTTCCAGACGAATACAACAATGTACTGCCGAAGTAATTTCAAAGTTAGTGTTAAATACATTGGAAAAGTTTGAACTTTCAACAAACCAACTGTTGATGTTTATGAATGTCGTCGCAAACATGCTTTCTGTAGGCCAGTCTCTTAAAAAACATTGTGCTAACTTGTTACATATTACGTGTAAAATTCATGCTTTCAGTCATGTGGCAGATAGTATTAGAAAATGTTATCCTGAGGTAGACGCTTTAATAGCGCATACAAAAGCAGTGTTTGTCAAATCCCCAAAACGTATTCGCAAATTTCACAGCCTGTGCTCCTGTATGCCTGAGCCACCAGAGCCTATTCTTACACGTTGGGGAACATGGTTACAGGCCGCGTTTTATTATCATAAATATTTTGAAAATATTAAGAACATGGTTTTACAATTCAATCCAAAGGAAGCTGCGGCTATCAAGGAAAGCCAGTCGAAATTTGAAGATAGTCAGGTTAAAACGAATTTAAAAACTATTCAGAACAATTACTTCGGACTAGTGGAGGCAATAGAAAAATTACAAAATCCTTCGGTGTCGTTAGTGGAATCTCTGCAAATAGTGCAACATGTTCACGCACAGCTATGCGCGGTAGAAGACGCAAAAAATGTTTGTGTTCTAGAAAGGTTTGAAAGTGTTTTAGAGAAAGATTCTGATTTTGGCACATTAAGACAAATTTGTGAAGGTGCGTCAACAGAACCGTTAATTTGTTCCAAAGATTATTTAAATTACGCAAATATAACGTCACTAGATGTAGAACGTTCGTTTTCTGCAAATAAACACACTTTTTCCTCACGCCGCACTCGGTTTGGCGAAACAACTGTGGAAACATGTTGCAGATATTTAACAGACATTATTCACTTTGTGATTTCACGGAAGATTCTTAAGGCGGTAAGTGTTTGAGCACGTATTATATTTTATTTCTGCCCATTTATTTTATGTAAACTCTTATGCGCCCGCCACTGGCTGGTGGCGCAAATTAAGCAACTCTAATAATTAGTCTATATAATTAACACATATGGAAGTTTTATACACCCTACACTTGTGTAAAGAAAACATAAAATAACTGTACGGCTTCTAGAGGAAACAGTTTTGTTAAACGCTACTTACTACTTACAACCTACATTCAGAAATAAATAAGCAAATGTATTTATATTTAGCAGCCTATTCACCAACCGTTAATAATTATTATATCCATTTGCAACGAGTAAGTCCTTGTAATTTGTATTTCGCATTATAAGAACATGAAATGATCAATTACTTAGCTATAAAATTGTGTAATTAAAGGCTATTCGTAATGTGAAAAAGTGCTTTAGTTAATTGCGTTGTTATTATCTGCATAAAAAAGAAATAGCGGCGTATTTTATGCAGGTTTTTTACCATCTTAGAGGGCCGCAGCTTATATCGCAGCATTGAAATTTATAAACGTGTTATTCACGTTTGATTATATAAATTGTCCTCTGCAAAGTAACTTATTCGAATTATTATTGGAAATGCCATTTCTTGCAAAGGTACACGAAAAAAACATGTTGTAAAGAATCAAATAATTATAGGACAATTTACTACAATTTGTTTGAAAAAAACAACTGGCTACAACATGCGCAAATCCCTACTATTCGATTATGATTAGCGAATTGTATTTCTATTAAATAAATTATTGTAAAAATTTAGTCGACAATTTGTTACAAAAGTTGGTGCAATAATATACAAGATTTTTAGTTATATTATGTTATTCTAATCCCCTCGAGGGCTTAACAAAAGATTTAAAGTCCATTAACACATTAGAAGTACTAGAATCATGCTTGGTAACAATACGTAGTTGCTAAACGTATTGAACGTATTGAAATCGCAAAATATGCTAAGTGAATAAATAAACACTGCCAAGTTGGAGCCAATTTGAGCTAGCAAATTGGATACCATAAAGATTAACTGCGACACTGAATTAACGGAAATACTCCTATATTGCCGTAACTTTCAAGGTAGCTAATAAACATTGCTTCTTGCGAAATTAATTTGGTAATTATTTCACTTATATCAATTAACGCATTTTTAAAGGATTTTCAATGACAAACGGTCAAGATTGACTCATTGTTAGTTAAAATAAACACTACCGCTCGTAAGTATTTCGGAACCTTTCGATTTTAGATCTTTGTATAGAAATAATGTAGTTAGGAAATACATTCCAGCATTATTGCATAGTATGCTAATAATCAGTAAGATTCACTTAAATTCATAAAATAATGTTGATCTATTTACTTCTTTTATCTGTATGAGAGGCAATACCGTCATAAAAGCGCAGGTAGTAGTGACAACAAAGAGCGTATTTCTTGAAATTTCAGGAAAAATGTAACAGTTGACAATTTTACTACGAATCATGAATAGTCTGGGCAAACAGCGGTAACAGGCGATTATTTATTTCACGCGTTCACAGCGTCAGTACTAAATCGATGCTGTATGCGAGTAGTTCTGTGTATATGTCGTAACTTATTTCGTAATTGTACGCTTAAGTTTGCTTTAAAAATGTCACAGTTAGGTACGTCGCGAAAACGACCAATGGCAGACACAGTTAAAAACTTTATAGTGGACATGCCGGATTTAATTTTTGATGGCGCTAAAATTCAATGTCTAGCTTGTAAAATCCCTTTAATGTGTTGGTCCAGAAGCCATTGTCAACGTCACATCGAAAGCAAACAGCATTCTTCTGCAAAAGTGGCATACGAGACCAAGAAAAATTTACATTTGCTTTATGTGTTACTCTTATTTTATGTAATCTATCGTTTCGTTTACTAGACAAAGAAGCATTTGTCTCCTTCTGGAATAAATATGCGGACTGTAAATTACCTAGTCGGACATCGATACAAAATGTAGTGCCATTTGCTCGTGAACACATAGAAAAAATAATGAAAACGGAATTGAAAGATAAAAAACTGTGGTTGTGTGTGGACGAAACAACAGATCGTCAAAAACATTCTGTGGTTAATGTAATGGTACGTACAATGGAACCACATCGACCGTCATCCTCCTTCTTACTTGCTTCCAAAAGAGATAAATTGTACTGCCGATGAGATTTTAAAGGTGGTGTTGAACTCATTGAACAAATTTGAAGTTTCAAGTAAACAACTTTTAATGTTTATGAGTGATGGTGCCGCAAACATGCGTTCTTTGGGCCGATCTCTTAAAGAACACAGTGGTAACTTCTTACATAACGTGTAAAATCCATACTCTAAATCTTGCGGCACAAACGATTCCTACATGTTTTCCACTAGTAAATGCATTGATTGCTAGTAGAAAGGCAGTGTTTCTAAAGTCCCCGAAACGTACCCGACTATTTCACAAACTGTGTCCTGATTTACCGAACCACCACAGCCGATTGTTACACGTTGGGGAACATGGTTGCAGGCTGCGTTTTACTACAACAAATATTTTGATCAAGTAAAGAAGGTAGTTTTAAAATTCAATCCGACAGAAGCTGCAGCAATCAAGAAAAGCCAGGAAATATTTCAAGATAGTCAGGTTAAAAGAGATTTACAAACTATTCACAACAATTACTTCGGACTAGCGGAGGGAATAGAAAAATTACAAAATGTTTCGATGTCGCTAATGGATTCTGTTCAAATTGTGAATGATGTTCACGCAGTTATGCGCTGTAGAAGGCGAAACAAATTGGTGTGTAATACGAAAATTTGAAAGTGTTTTAGAGAAAGACAACGATTTTCTTATATTAAGACAAATTTGTGAAGGTGCATGTGAAGATGCATTAAGTTGTTTCAAAGATTTATTTTAAATATGCAAATATAATATCGCTGGATGTCGAACGGTCGTTTTCGGCATTAGAAAACATTTATTCCGCACGTCGTACTCACTTGACTGAAACAGCTGTGGAAACATATCTAATGATTCAAATATTTAACGGATGTTACCCGGTTTGTGATTTCACGGAAGACTTAAAACGGTAAGTGTTTCAGCACGTTTTATAATTTATTTCTTACCGCCAGGCCTCTGGCTGTTACCGCATATTTGCCCAGGTTAATCATGAAGCTATAATAAAGCCATTTGAAGTAATATTTTTAAATTACGGTTAGTTATCGTTCTATGTTGGTAGCGACAACATCTCTCAACGAATACTTTACAATTTCGTATAAAATTTTAAAACATGCTGAAAAGGAAAGACACTAGTGTTGTAACGCATGCTCTGATAGTAGCACAACATAACTTAGGCATAAGCAATCGTCAAATTGCTAGAAAATTACATTTAAATCCATCTACTGTTGGTTATAACATCAACAAATACAGTGAATGTGGCAGTTTTCTAAATAAATTTAAGCCAAGGGCGACGACATCAGCTCAAGATATTGCAATCGTGGTATCCAGCAAGCGAAATAGAAGAAAAGCAGCTCCAGAAAGCGCCGCAGAAATCAATACTGTACTTCCGAATCCGATTAACGTGTCTACAGTTAAACGCCGGCTGCAAAAAGCCAGCCTTCACGGACGAATTGCGATCCGAAAACCGTCAAATTAATAAGAAAAAGAGGTTACAATGGGCACGTGAACATCGAAATTGTATGGTAAAAGATTGCAGCAAGGTATTGTGGACCGACAAATCCAAATTCGAGATTTTCGGTTCGCGAAGACGAGTGTTTGTAAAAAGACATGTGGGTGGGTGAAACTGCACTAGAGCAATGCACAGTCTCTACCGTCAAACACGGCGGTGGTTCGATGATTTGAGATTGTTTTGCTGGTACGTCCATAGGTGATCTCGTAAAAATTCAAGGCATAATGAGAAAGGAACAATACCAACGTGTATTAGAGGAAAATGCAATACCCTCTGGTGTAAGAATTTTGGGTCAGAATTTTGTATTCCAACAAGACAATGACCCAAAACACACTTCAAAATTATGCAAACAATATTTAGAACAGTTAGAAGAGGGAGGGACACTAATAAACATGAAATGGCCACCCCAAAGCTGGGCTTGAATCCCATCGAGTTATTACGGGAAGAACTCGATCGGGAAGTAACAAAAACTACTCCAACTTCAGCAGATGACATGTGGAACAAACTACAGGCAGCATGGGCCCGAATAACTCCGGAAACATTGCCAAAATTAACTGCAAGAATGCCCCGATTATGCGACGCAATCATTAAAGTGAAGGAGGTCACATAGACGAATCTAAAATTTAGGTCAATTAAATAATTTTGATTGTTAAAGTTGTATATTTTTGCATATACTTAAATACCAAATACATAATTTGAGGTGCCCAAATACTTATGAGCGGTAGTGTAAGTGGAAACTGCCGCTCTTTGGGAATCCTGGATGTACATCAGGTCCGTCCCTGAGTAAAAAACGAGAAATACTCGTGCTGGTTGGCTGTGTTTTGACGAAGAGATCCAATTCGAGCAGGCAAAGATAAAAATAGTCTCCATCCATGTTTTTTACACATGCTTACCGTTAAATATAGAAATTCTAATTTTGGATACCAATATTCAAAAGAAGCTATTGTTTGCGCTGACGTTAGAGAAGAAATTAATCACATATATTAAGTGAATCGTGCCATCCATTTACATATATATTTGTGTCATAAAACTAGTACGAAGTCGTTCTTTCATTACTATAATGTATTTTCTTAACATCCAGCTATTGATTGAAAATACATAGATTTTCCACGCAACATGTTCAGAAGTTTTCGCAGATAAGATTTTATTCTAGTTCAAAAAACTTGTAGCAAACAATAAGCACATCCGCTCTATCGCAACAAAATACTTTTACAAAGTACAAAATAACTTTCGTTCGGTTACGTAACACGGAAGAAGAATTAAATTCGTCAAATAGAAGAATACAAAGGAAATTTATTAACAAGAAGTGCTCACATTTATCTCAACTAAATAAAGCTAAATTTAGACGTATAGAATCAAACTTTATTCGTTCTGAAGTTAATTGTAAAAAGCTCTTTTAAATTCTACCACAACAGACAGAAAAATAAAAAAATCTGATAAGCATCTTCTAGACTTCTTCCGGGAAAGCAACAATACATCTATTATGTTAGGTCAAGGTTATCAAGATATTCACGTAAGAGGTTCATTGTTTGTAGTGTTTTATGAGCTTATGGCACTGTGTTCCAAATAAAACTAAACGTGTAATTTTTGTTTTACAGCTATGAATGTCTATTGTGCAATGGCTCTCTTAACTCCTCTTAGCGCCTGTGCACATAGTACAAAACCTGAACGATGTTTGCGCATGTGCAAATAATTCTTAACACACTGTCTTGTTAGAAGTATCCATCTTTTAGTTCATCATAATACTTATATATAAAAAAGTACAGTAGTGAAAATTTATGCCAGAATACTAGAAAAACGGTTGAAAGAAAATCTAGAAACAACTCTAGAAGATACCCAATTTGGTTTTCGATTAAATAGGAGGGTAAATGATGTACTATTTATCATTAGACAATTAGGGGAAAAGGCAATAAGAGAGGACAAGGAGGTACATCTCGGCTTTATAGACCTAGAGAAAGCCTTCAATAAGATTTAAAGAGAGGGCATATGGAGGATATTAAGAAACAGAAGAACATCTGAAACACTAATAACAGGAGTACAAAGTTTATACAAAAACATTATGTAAGAACAAGGCAAGAAAAATCAGAAATGTTTGAAACAACCCTAGCCCTTAGACAGGTATGTATCCTGAGTCCCCTACTGTTCTCTTTGAAGTCCTGGATCAAGCAATAAAAGAAAGCAAAAAGGAGGTCAATGCATATGAAATTGGATACTTGAAGATGAGAAGAATAAGTGAACTTTGCTATGCGAACGATATTGTCATTATAACGAAAGATTAAAGAACCCTCAATAATAACATGCAAATCTACAAAAGTTTTGGAAAAAATCAGCAAAGAAAAGACAAAAACCATGACAATAGGAAAGGCAAAAAAACAACAAAATGTAGTATAAACAGATGAAGGGGAATATGAGATTCTTAAGAAGAATTGAAAGCAAAACTAAAAGGGATAGAATTAAGAATGCAACTATAAGGAGTAATCTGGAAGTGAAACCCATAGAGGAAGCGCAAATAAAATGGTATGGTCACGTGAAGAGAATGCAAGATAGTAGAATAGTAAGACAAGTTCTAGAGTTCCAGAGTAAATAAAAAAAAAACGAGGGGAAGACCTAGAAGAGCATGGTTGCAGGATGTAAGATTAGCAGTAAAGAGGGAAGAAAACTGGAACAATACACAACAGACTACACAGGACAGGAAGAGATGGCGAGAAATATGTAAGAAGAGTATAAGCTAACAACTCAACTTCACAAAGCCTTACACCCGATAAGGATAGGTAGGCAAAAAGGATTAAGTACGTAAGTAAGAGATCAAACAGAAAAGATAATCCAAAAATGTAGTGTATCTAAGGAAAGCTAGGTGGGAATTTACATCTGCATATCGTAAACGAAAAATGACGGTCATGAGGTGGGAAGATAAACGTGATGTACTCTTTCTTTCCCCCATATATGGTACGAATTTGCTAGAAATTAGCAAAAGAAATAGCAGAAATAAGCAAATATAGTTGCAGCTGATTACAGTATTACTAGGGAGGTGTTCATATAGTAGATCAACACTTTTTGTTTTGTACACAAAACAAGTTGGTTCTATAACACATTTAGGCTTTCGGCCACATCCCATTGATGATTGAGTACCGACATGCTCGTCAAAAGGTCGTCCAAGTAAAAATCCAAGTCCAGTCCGTTTGACAGAACCCCATTTTTAAAACCGATTCCAAAATCAGGTCTATGTTTAACACCATATTTCAAAATCTTCTATGCCTACTAAATTGAATTTTTGATTTTTCTTTATTTTTTTTTTTCAAATTATGTTTAAATTGTTACGGTTCATTGAAAGTGTATAAGTTTCAAATAAAACACAAAAAACCTGATATTTTTGCAATCATTTCTGCATAAAAACGCCAGCATCAAGTGATTGTTTCGAGTTTTTTTTTTAATTCAGAAAAACGGTTATTACTTTGCTACCTATTACAATGCCTTCTTTCTAATTTTCTAATACCAAACTTATAGAAGTTTCTAACATTCCTAATATATTAATGTGTCTAAAGGATATACCATATATGGTGAAAGCTTCTATATCACAAGATTCAAAAATGCAATTAAATTTACTCAAAAATTTTCATCAATCGTATAATACTTGAAGCAGCACATTAGTTCCATAAGGAAAAGTTACCAAAATAGTTCCAAAATGTACTGAAACAATGGAAGACGTTTTGACAGGTTCAAAGGTTCAAATATTCAAAAAAGTAATAACATCTGATTAAGATTCGGAGCAGAAACGTGGACAATGATGGAAAGATACCAAGTAGGAATAACAGCAATAGATATGAGATTTTTAAGAAGAATTCAGAATAAAACGAAAAGATATAGAATTAGGAATACAACTATCAGTAGTAATCTGGAAGTGAAATCTATAGCGGAAGTCATCGAGGAAGCGCAGATGAGATGGTATGGTTACGTGAAGAGAATGCAAGATAGTGGAATAGTAAGACAAATTCTAGAAGCCAGGGTAAATAAGAAAGCAAGAGGAAGAGCTAGAAGACTATTGTTGGAGGATGTAAAATTAGCAGTAGTAAAGAGGGAAGAAAACTGGGAGAATGCACAGGACAGGAAGAGATGGCGGGAAATATGTAAGGACAGCATAAGCTAACAGTCCAACTTCACAATGCCTTGGACCCGATAAGGGTATAGAGGCAAAAAGAATTAAGTTAGTAAGTTAGTCATTGTTTAAGTGGTTTTTAGAAAAGGTTGCAATAAGTTAATTACATCATTCTGCGTTTACCGTTTTATTAGGATAGACTTAGATCGCCTCTAGTTTGAGTTACATTTGAGTGAAATATGTAGCGTTCTTAACGAATTTCATCTTTGAAGAAATTAAAGGTTTAACATTCATAAATTTAAAAATTGACAGGGCAGCATAACCAATTTTGGTGTATTGTTTTTGGCTGTTAATTTCTGTTTTTCTCCGAGAGAATAATTATTTTCATTAGTCATCTATTACAATGTATTTATAAGAAATCAAAACGCATAGTAGTGCTACCCAATAGATTACTAGAATTTTTTTATAGTTATATTCGTTATAATTAATATAACAGTACAAGTTTACACTAATAGAAACAGGCGTTCTATAACAACTATATTGAAAGGCTTATTTTCTCTTACCATCAGCAGGATAATAATGCGGATACGGATGGTATAAATTGGAGAGATAGTGCGACGACTTAAAATCCATACTCGTCGCGCGTTAAAGTCAACATTCCCCTTCCTTCTTCCGCTCCGACGAAGTCGCTTCTCGCAAGTTTATTATCCCACAAAGAGACGTAGAAAATGCATAGGCCACGCGTAACGTTACGAGGGTCCTTCGCAGGGATAAAACGAAAGTAAAAACCCGAAAAACGTAGAGTCGACCGGCTAAGTTAAAAACTATGTATCAAAGGAGGAAAAACACAAGGCCTCGCTTTCAAAACGCCGACTACTATACGACTGAAGTATTCTAGCGCGCTGCTCGAAGAGGAACGTAAAACACGCGCAAATTTAACACATCAAGTAGCGAATGTAACCGCTAATTTATGCACATTAACACACTAATATAAACAACGTACAACACAACGTCATCACATATGCACACACGCAAGCACATCTAACGCAAGGTTTTTGGCGAAGAGACCGGAGGAAGAAGCAGGCGAAAACAGAAACGAACGCACACGGAAAAAAGGAAATAAGAGAGAGAAATTCCTAATAATAGCGCAGCGGATACTGACTGTCGTACGTACGTAAACAAAGTGCGAGAGATTGGGCGTGAGAGACCGCAAAAAGGCGTTTATTGACAAGCGCGCGACCCTCTAGTCTAGCTAGTCTGCGATACTTGATTTCCACCCGTTGCCGCTACCACGGCTGGTTCGAGTAGCGATGGTGGTGGCGTGTCGGTGGTGGAGGGTAGTGATGCTAGCTTGCACACAGACGGACATTCACAAGTCGACAATCGCCACAAGATTATACAGCGCGCAAGATCATATTAAGGGATAGGGTTCACACGAAAATCGAGTCTTGAAAAAAAAGAATTCCAATATGCGCAGTAGAGATTCCGCTGTGCTTCACTTTACTTATTATATACGTTCTTACATCTGCTTTCCATTTCTTTTGAAACATCCAGTATGGCAAACAACAATATTCTCGGCACACTCCGCACCATACAAGTTATTAATTAACTCGGAAAGGGCGTTTCGAAGACACATTGGTCTTCATCTTCTACTGCGTGCCGATTGACATGAGAGAACATACACTGTGTCCCCGGATGGACTGAACAAGAGGGGAAAAATTTTTATTTGTAACTTAACGCAAAAATGTCATTCTTTATAAAATTTTTTGCTCTCAACACCACCAATTCTGAAACAAAAATCAGAATATTCTTTTTAGCAGCTGGGAAAATTACAAAAACACACTTGAGCTAAAGAAAAACATTTTATTTTTTTCAACGTGGTATCCTCCAACCCAGGTATGGGCAACCTTTGCTTAGCTGAGGGCGTAATTTCGGGACTTAATCGGGTCGCGGGCCGTAGGTAAGAAATAAATAGGTAGTAGTGAATAAAAAGGCGATAAAAATTCACACATTTTTTTATTTATTAGAATTATAATAGCATAATCAAACATATAAAAAGCAAATTAACAAAAAAAGATAGAAAAATCAAATGAAAATGAATGAGGGACTTGAGTTTGAAGCTGAGAAACAAGATGATCAATATTGGGGTCAATATCACTAGTACATAGGCGCAAAGTGTTTTCTAAATTAACATCTGTAAGCCGAGTGCGATGCTTATTTTTATTAATTTTCATGATCACATTTATACGTGCAAATTATTTTTCTTGCGAAAACTCTCAGCTGTGGATACTTTTCTTCGGAAAGGTTCTGTAAAATTCGCTTAGTTCCACATCATCAAATTTAGACTTCAAATATGAGTCTTCTTGAAGCGCGATCAACTCCATTTGGAGGTGAAGCGGAGCATCTTCCACATTACACTTACACGGATTTGTAAAAATATTGAAACTGCTATCCATATTCCTAAAATCGGAAAACCGATCAGTGAATTGCTCTGACTGTAGTTTCAGTTCTTCAGCATAGCGACCGTAATCAATGTTTTCGTGACTGGATAATGTTACAAAATGAAAACAGTTTTTACTTCTCATTTATGTTTCCCACAAGCGAATTTTATTTTGAAAAGCTTTAAGATGACTGTACAGCTGATTTGTTTTTGAAGCTTCAAGTTCAGATCGTTTAAGTGTCCTGTGATGTCTACCAGAAATGCCAAGTCACAAAGCCATGTTGGATCACAAATTTGCGGCAATGTTTTCTCTTTCATTTCCATAAAATCAACCATTTCTTTTCTAAGGTCATAAAATCTTTTTAGCATTTTGCCTTTGCTTAGCAACCTTACTTCGCAATAGTATATCACATCATCGTGTTCTGAAGAGAGTTCATCCAAAAATGCTTTAAACTGGCGATGGTTAAGACCGCGGGATCTAATAAAATTGATGGTATTTACTACCACGTCCATAACTTTCTTCAGTCGAATGGACTTAGAGCACAAGTTCTGTTGGTGAATAATGCAATGCAGAATTATTAAATCACATTCTTGCACATTCATAGCGGTTGCTCTTTCCTTCAGAATTCCGATAAAACCTTTTCGTGGACCGACCGTTGAAGGCGCACCATCTGTGCACACTCCAACTAATTTACACCACTACAAACCATATTGCTCAAAAGTACTTTGCACCCCGGCAAAAATATCTATTCCAGTAGTGGTCCCTTGTAGCGGCCGTAAAGCCAGTAATTCCTCTGTCACTACAAATTCTTCATCAACACCTCGTATAAAAATAGCTAACTGGGCTGTGTCAGATAAATATGTACTCTCATCCAAAGCAATCGAAAATGCTTGAAAACCAGCCAGTCTATCAGTCAATGTTTTTTTGATATCACTAGCCATCATATCTATACGTCGAACAACAGTACGTCGTGATAAGCTCACTTTCTCAGACTCTTTTTTTTTTTCTGGACACAAAAGTTCTGCAACATCTACTAGGCACTCTTTAACAAACTCTCCCTCAGAATATGACTTCGATGTTTTCGCTATTTCGGAACTAACTATAAAACTGGCTTTAACAACACTGTCTAGATTTGATCTTTGTGAATGGAACATTTCTTGCTGTTTCCCTAAATCGGTAATGAGTGTTTTAATTTTATCCTTTCTTAACTGGCCCGTAAGTAATTTATATTGAGCGAAATGCTTGCTGGAGTAATGCCGCTTCATATTATATTCTTTTAAAACAAAAACAGTTTCATTGCACAGCAAACACATAGGTTTACCACTGTGCATGATAAAAAAGTATTCTTCAGTCCATTTGTTTTGGAATTGACGACATTCTGTGTCCATTTTCCGCTTTTTTAAACCAGACATCTTGATAGATTTTTTTTCTTCTGAGCTGAATTTGCTTGAATATTTCCCGCGTCTTTTCTTATCAGTTGTTAAGAAGTAATGAGTTGACACGCGCGCTGAGCGATTTATATATTACCCGCAATAAGCAACTAGAATATTCCACGATCGTACGCGAATATGCGATGCTAGCCGCGTTATGAATAACAGTCGGCTCTGGAGCGTTTCGAGGTCATCGGGCGGCTTCCCGAATGTTTATCTGTTTGTCTCTTTCTAACGACTATTTCTGACTCGATCTGTGGCGTTCCATTGCGTACGCTTAATAATATTATTTATCGATTTTAGTCTTTATGATTTGAATAAATACAGTTTTAGGTTGGTTGACGGTAATTACAAATAAACTATGTGTGCTAAATCTTTAATTTTTGTTGGCGCGTTATTTGAATTTCTCTCGCGGGCCAGATTGAAGCTGGTGGAGGGCCGGGGGTTGCCCATATATGCTCCAACCTCTACACACTTTTCAGCTCTGCATACAAATTCTTTATAAACATTGCGGATCATATCTTTAGTGACAGAATGTACCGCCTCCGTAATTTTTTATTTTAAAATTTCGATATTGTTATCCAAATTAGTATTATAAATATGCTGTTCAACATATCCCCACAAAAAGAAATCCAATGGGCTTAAATCAGGGGAACGAATCGGAGAAAAGCTGTTTCCAAAATGCCCTTGTAGATAATTTCTTACCAACACTGTTGAGTGAGCAGGGCATCCATCTTGTTGAAAAAATACACCTTCAAAGTTAGGTTTATCTCTTACTGCAGGTAACAAAAAATTTTCAAGCAACTCCAAATACGTATGCTGATTCACATTTTCGTTAAAAAAATACGGACCGATGATTTTTCCATAACACCACACCACACATTAACCTTTTTGTAATATTCACTTCTAGTTGCAATTTTGAAATTGGAATTTTCTCTCGACCAAAGTCTACAGTTTTGCATTGCAACTTTCTCATTGGTTGTAAATGTCGATTCATCACCATTTCTTAATTCATGCACAAAAATCGGTTTATAAGGTTTAATTTTGTTTTCTTTCAAAATTCTTTGTAAATGTGGTTTTCTAATTAATTGATTTAACTGCGCAGACCTTTTTCGTAAGGATAATTTTGGATTTGTTTCTACAGAATCTAGTGCCAGTATTGTAGCAGCATCTTCTTCATCGTGTATCCTTTTTCTTTTCTTGATGTCATGTACGCTACCTGTTCTTTCAAATTTTTCTACGAAATTTCGTAAAGCATTAACGCACACGTGAACATTAGGAAGCTTCTGTTGAAATTTTTGAATTGCAAAGTTATAAGAAGCGTCACCAGTTCCACAACATTGAACGAGGAAAACTCTTTGTTCTAAAGTTAGCATTACTATTAAGTAAGTCTCAGTAAAGATTCATAAATACGATATTGACAAATAACACGTAACTTGATTTACTTATTAGGTTATCATGGAAGATAATAGGATAATCTGATTTAATCAAAAACATGAAACTTGGAAACTTTTTTGCTTAAATTTTTGTTTTTGTAATTTTCTCAGCTGCTAAAAAGAATATTCTGATTTTTGCTTCAGAATTGGTGGTTTTGAGACAAGCAAAAAATGTTATAAAGAATGACATTTTTGCGTTAAGTTACAAAAAAAAAATTTTTCCCTCTTGTTCAATCCATCCGGGGACACACTGTATATTAAATCTAACGAACCTGCTCTATCCTTATTCTTCAAGAAAAATATACAATGCCCCTTAGACTAAGAAGAAAGTTCAAATAAGGAGAAAAGGCGAAAAAAAGTCTTGTCACCACGAAATGTAAGACATGTGGCCGTCTCACTCTAATAAAAATAAAAATAGAGTGACAACGGTTATGTCCCTTTCTATTCGTAAAATTTGTGTTCTTTCCGTCTATATCCATACCTAAAGACTGGACAACATGCATTATAGCACAACTATAAATCAAAAGCCTCCTTTTTTACCGTAATAATAATTAGGTTTGTATTCTTATTTATGTAAATAGTCTCATTGGCGTCCAATTCAAGCGGCGAAATCACGTTTCTAATTAATTTTAGGTTTTCTAATTCAATATCATGCCCTGTATCGTTTATGTGTTGTGCTACACTTGACGCTTCTATCTTCCCGTACCTGTAACATCAGATGTGTTCATCGAATCTATCGCTCGTTTCATTTAACCAATACAGGCTTTATCACAATCATCACATGCAATTTTGTAAATTCCCGACCATTCTCTCATGTCCGGTTTATCTTTTGCATTGTCAAGAAGGTTTTTAAGTATATTTCGGGAACTAAAACATACTTCACTGTAACGGATTTACATGCACGCCGAATCTTAAGTTTCATATCGTCTAAATTCGTAGGCGAAGTAGAATACACAACTTCTTTCAAATGCCCCTACAAAATGCAGTCCAGTGGGTTTAAGTCTGGCGAGCGAGCTGGCCATTGAATAGGACCGTTAGTACCAATCCATCTACTTTGATCCTGATGCCGCCACAAATCATTGCGCTTTGCTAATGAAATATTCCATTAACTCGGGAAGATCATTATGTAAAAAATGTAAACAACATTGCCCTGTCAAAGTTCCTTCAAAGATGTATGGACCAATGATACATCCATTAACCACCCCATTGTTATGAAATCGTGCCCCTTCAATCCACAGAATGTTATTGGTAATTGTGGGATCATCATTTAACATTACTTGCATTACAGCAATGAATCCTAGTTTCCCTTCAAAATCTGTAGGTCTTAATGCTAGCAGCAACGGAATTTTAAAAGAATGATATTTGTGAAACTTTAGTATCATCTGTACTGTTGACTTACTTATTTCCATATCTTCTGCCACAGTTCTAATTGAAATATGTGGATTCAATCCAAGATAAGCCAGTATATTCATTTGCATTTTTTCCGTTCTAACTGGTGTTACATGAAGAGAATGTTTTAAATTTGATGGAAATGAGCTCGTTCGCATTTTAGCTTCAACACGAAGAAAAGCCATATGTGATGGTACCGCTCTGTTAAAAAATTGCTCTCCAGAAAGTGTTCCAGCTTCACCAGAATTTTTATGACACTCTCCGTAAATTAACAACATATCGACACATTCATTTGGAGAAAAATTAGAAGGCATTTGGAGAATTTATAACAACACTACTTCCCTACGTATTAACTAAACGTACTATTTTCAAAATATTCGAAACAATTTGACCACAGTTGATTGGTGAATGTTGCCATTTATCGCAATTTGCGTAGTAGAGATGTAAGGATTGTCCTCGGCTTCTAATAACATGTTTACCTGCTCATTTCTATTTAATGAGGGACGACCGGACTTTGGCAAATCTTTAACACTACCCGTTTCATGAAATTTTGCAACAAGCCTGTTTACCGTGGAACGAGTTATTGGAGGTCTCTCGGGGTGTTCCCTGTTAAACAATACGCACGCTTCTTCGCAGCTTCACGACCTATCACCATACCCTACTATGATGTGTAATTCAATCCTTTCTTTTTCGTTTAAAAGTAACATTTTCAATTTGACAGATAACTTCGAACTGTAAATCACAAATGGTATTACTTAGTTACAAGGTAGAAAACGAATGATAGCATGTATTAGTGATTGAAAAAGACCTATAAAACTCGTATGTCCAACGTTGTTATCTTAGGTCTTTTTAGAAAAATAATAATAATAATAAATAATTAAATTTCCTCCTTGTTAATTTTTTACAAGTGTCTCGTCGACGTAATCCCTATTAAACACAGATTTTAGAGACGTAAACAAATATATACGGTTACGTTTAAAAAATAGTGACATAAGGTCACTGCGTCGTCATGACAACTGAAATAACTGCCACAAGTATTTTAAAATAAAGCTTTTTCAATTTACTATCTCACCTATTTCTGCATTGTTCCTTATTATTGTTACAAACCCTTATTTTGAATTTTGTGGGTTACTTTATCATAACCCTGTATAGGTTCATGATAATTGGGGTTTCTTGTATGAATCAGTAGTTTAATAAATAAATTAGTAAATGGTACACATCTCGTCAGCATAGTATGTATAACATCGAAACGCGCGTCCATAGATGGTGGATAGGTGATGGCATTACTTTTCAATTAATTATAGCAAAGATGTTTAAATGCGTCCGCTCACAATGTGTGAAATTAATAATCTTCACAGAAGCGGAAAAGTTTGTAAACTCCAAACTTCTACGTTCAATTGGTACCTGTAGGTAGAGTTGACGCATGCGTTGTTTTGGAATAGCACGAATGTGGTTCAGCAACAAGGTTATGTTTGGTAATATGATCTTTGGATAATGTTAAAACCATGTTGAAACGCACTACGTAATGATAATGATTGAGATTAGGTAGATCAGTTTAGATTTATGTTTGAATATATCAATTGTTTTCATGTGCCTCCTAAGCCGGTCGATAATATAGCGACTCTTCATTATCGAATTAATTATATTGATCAATGTAGTTAATCGAGGACGCCACGAAAAATACAGATTAATTGAGATTAGTACTGCATTTTGAATGATAAAAAATCATAAATTACCGCGTTAATTAGCTTGTTTAATTGTAAGTATAAATTGGAGATTGTGAATGTAGCTTTAATCAAAATAAAAGCAAATTCTACACATAAGCGAAGCCTCTTTATTTCACACACGGGTTACGGCTGTCGCGTGGTTCATCCGCCGGATCTGTATACAATAAGATAAGGGACGGGATTATGTTAATCTCCCATTTCTAAGTATTTATTATACTTTTCAATATCAAGTCCACGCGTAATGGTTAGTATATTCTTTCACAATTACGTTCTTTATATGATTTTCATTTGCGACAATAAAGAATGGTGATGCGGATCTGCTTACTTGTTAAATTTATAGTAAGAAACTACCATCTGTTTCAGTTGACATTGCCATTAAGATGTTATAATGGACCCTTAAAACTTATTACCATTTCTTAAATTACGTCAAAGTTAGGGAAACTAAAAAAAATAGTACGTATCAACTTGTGTTGGCGCCTAAAACTAACCGCGTTTCCTTTGCGAACAAAATCGTTTCCATACGAACGGCCAGCAGCGTACGACTTGAGCTGTATGTACGTATACGTGTGCGGTACTCCGCACCCCGCGGGCGTCGCCCGCAAAACGTTTTCAACGCGGCGATCCCTCTTCCTCGCCGGCAAGCAAGCAGGAGACGACGCGCATGTGTCCCGATCTCCCCAATTGATGTCTCTATTTACTTCCTGGATGGGTCGTGTTTCGGTCGCGACTGTCGGCTTCGGCGGGAAGACGCGAGTCGTCGGTCGCCCGATTTCGGTTCGGACGTCCGTCGCCTGCTACGATCGAGGGATGAGACGCGCACGGCCGTCATTCTCGGTCAAGAGATTGGTTTTCGTCGACGATATCCGTCGCCCCGCTTCCCTTTCGAATGTATAATCGGAAGCTAGTTAAGAGGCATGTTGTGACAGGGAACGTAGCAAAGGCAATACGTAAGATCTTGGAATTCCATTTGCGCAAAGGAAAATTCACTGATTTAAATGAACTTTGGCGGATATGCGAGATATATGAATTTAATAGCCTTTCAGCTTTGGAATGACATTTAAACACTAATTCACTTTTAAAAGGACCCTGTCAGCGAGTAAATAACCGACTTAGAGTGTGCACTACAGAACTAATTTCGTTTTGTTTCGTAGCATTATTTTCATTTGTATATGTTGCATTTCTTAACATGCAAATTCTCAAATTTAAGAAAGTTACAAAAATAACTTGACTACAATTTTGCTTTGGACATGTTAGGAAAAACCTTCTCGTCTATAAAACTAATTTACATTTGAAATTTTAAAATCGAAAGATTTATTTATTTGCTGATCATCAGCATAGTTGCAGCATAATAAATAAATAATAATAATAAAAACGTATGAAATATATACTAGGGTAGGTAAGGATTCATTTATAGGCGCGAGTCCCATACATATTGCCACTTGTGCTAGGAGCGTTGCCGAGTCGCTTCGCGCGGCTCACCGCCTTATACTTTCATAGCGGGCAAACGTTGTAACTCTGTCTATATATTGTAGCGGTTCACTTTACTACGGAACTGACTAACGCGGTATAAACGAAAACATTAACATTTGCATTCGTACATGAGTTGCGCCGCATTGGCGTAAAGTCATCTAACGAATAACAATTGATCCTGACCGACATCTTAAATTTATTCTGGATTCTAAGTGTCCTTATCGATGGTGGTAAACTATTGTATAATTTACAACCCAGACAATATATACACTTTTTTGAAATACAGTTGTATTATGTGGTGGTGGTAGCAGATAGTCAATTTTCCTGATGTCATGGCCATGAATTGCATAGCAAGTGAAATTGGCTCTAAATTTCCAAACAAAACACAACTCATGCGGAATATATATATATCAGCTCTACGGGCCTTAAAGGCCTTTGGCTTCAATTTTCTTTATTATATTTCTTCACCTCTTCTTGTACATGGTTAAGTTTTGTCATCTTTCTACCCCCAGAAATTTTAGATCTTCTTCGCACGCCTCTATAACCATTTCCTCCGCTGTCGTCCTCTCCTCCTTCTGTCGGCTCCTCTGCTCAACACTCCTTTCGCCCATCTATTATCTGACTTATCATTGGTTTCTAATATAGCTGGTTAATTTCCGAATTTGTCCTTTTTCTCTATCCATTTCCCTGTTCCTTGATACTCCCGAAGATCTTCCTTAGCATCTTACCTTCCTAAGTATTCATTTTCTCCTCCTCTTTCCCGTTCACGATCCAGCATTCAGAGCCATATAACACTGCTGGTCGTATTACCGACTGGTACAATCTAAATTTCGCTGCCCATGAGATGTTTTTGGCTTTTAGTATATTGCGCAACACTGCCACCGACCTACTTCCCCTTACTATACTCTTGTCTATCTCCTTTGTTCCGTCACCTTTACTAGTGAGTGTTACTCCAAAGTACTCGAATTCTTCGACCTTCTGAAACGTGTATTCCTTGTGCTTGTTCTGTTATTATCGTGATTTGTGTTTGTTCCCTGTTTGTGTTGTTCCCACTTCTAGATATTTAGTTTTTCTTCGTCAATATACAGTTCATATTCTTTTGCCGTTTTTTCAAGAGTTTTAAATGTTCTTATGAGTTTGCTTTTGGATATAGACATGAACACCACATCGTCTGCATAAGCGAGTACTTGGTTTCTACTTCTGTAAATAGTTCCTTGGATTCTTACCCCACTCTCTTTCAATATCACTTCTAATAGACAATTAAACAGCACCGTTGACAGGGAGTCTTCTTGCTTAAGTCCTTTTTCAACTTCGAATTTTTATAATTTAATGATCTTATTTAGAACTTGAAATGCATCAGCTGCGTTTAAAATGTTCGTTACAAGCTTCTCTACATTTCAGATTACACAATATTTTGGGAGCCATTTCCTGTACAATAAAAACTTGCATTAGTACCCGAAATCCCACCACAGGATTCCATAGCTCATTCTAGAGTAGAAATTGGCAAAATCGAAGGTTCTAACGACATTTGCATTACAACACCTTAACTGATACAAGGGGAAACATGTATTTGAGAGTACTTTACAAACATTGTCAATATGTGAGTTCCAATTTGAAACATCATCAATAGTTACACCAAGGATTTTCTCCGAGTTTGTCAAGGTGACGATATTATTGTTTAAAGAAATATCCGCTACATTATATTTTAGACTATCTCCATATAATATACATTTAGTTTTTTCAAAACTCATTATTAGTTTGTTAGTCTTTATCAGTGGTTTAAAATAGTTAATGTAAATTTTTACTAGTCATTATCTAATTTATGTCATCCGCATACAAAATTATGTCCCTACATAGCGTTCCAAGAAAATTCGGAAAATCATTGAGAAAAGGGTCGGTCCAAGAACAGTGCCCTGTGGAACACTAACCCGTACACATCTGCTTGTGTAATAACACTTATGTACAAGATTTCGAATGGTTTATTTAAGCGCAAATTTTGAGATTATAAATAAAACGTGACAAACGGTTGCACCCGCAGAGACGCCGTGAAAGAAGCTATGTTTATTATCTACATACAAGAAATTGAGTGGACGTTCGGTTATTATCGGTTGATCGGTGTGCGTGTACTATTTATAATGTTCGAGAAACTAGTGGAACCATCCGGGGCGTACCCCGCAAAAGTGGACACAGTATTAATAAAAAAATAATAGATTATTACCTTTTACTGACGTATTGATGACCACTGCGGTAATGTGCGACTGCCATGGTACGCCGCGTAGTACTGCAACCTAAGCAATGCTTCCATTGTCGATTCGGTCACGCCTCGACGACGGTCTGAAAACGTTCTCGTATACTTTGCAAACGATGGTTCAGCATCTAATGCAGTAAGATTTGAGAAATTCAAATACTCCTGTACCTCTTCTGTGTAGTCTTGAATTCCAGATATAGATCGAACCTTTTCTAAATTCCGATTTTTATTTAAAATTGCACGAAATCTTTGCGCTACATCTAGTCCCATAGGATCCGTCAAGCTTTCTAGAGCGGCTGCTAAATTGTTGATGTTATTTAATGAGTCTTGTATAGATAAGTGAGTATTTTCTAACTGCGAAATAGTTTGTGTCACTACAGAATAGTTTATGGAAATGTCATCTATTTCTTTTTGAACGTCCGAATCGGAAAAAAGTTGCTGACTCTCGCGAACTGCTTGAGAATTAGAAGAATTAAATTTGAAAATGACATCTTTCACTTGGGAATAATATTTGCGATAGTAAGATACCGCCTCGATCAATGTTCCCCATCGCGTCAATACAGGCTGAGGTGGTAACGGAATTTGCGGATACAATTGTTTGAATACGTGGATATGTTTGGGAGATTTCACAAACACTTTTTTGGTAGATGATCGTTCACCCTAGGATGCTTGTTTCGAATTGTTTCTGCTACGAGATGACATGGGTGTATGATGCATGTTATGTGAAGAAGAGTCGGAAAGCATACTTTTAACATCCTACCAACTTTCAGCATTGTTGCGGCTCCTACGATACAAAATTCTCATATATATTTTTTATTATGTTTACAACGGTTTCGGCATCAGTTCTTTCAATCCTTTCACTGGCTAACAACAAGGAAGCTGCTGGACCATTACGTTTTAAAGGACGCGCCACGATAGGAATCACGCTGTGTTTCTGAGCAGCAGTAGTTTCGTCCACAGTGAGCCAGATTTTTTGATTCCTCAACTCGTCTTTTATACAGTCTTTTTCCTGTACTTTGCACGTGTTACAAATTGTACTGCAATTGTCTTTTTGTTGGTAGCTTCCATGATGGAACATATTTATCCCAAAAAGACGAAAGTTTTCATTATCTACTAGGTGTTGTGGGATGTTACACGTGCTCAACATGAAAATAAAATCTTACAAAAATTGACAGTACGGAATACTGTTTCTTAAATTCAATACATGCCGTTTACTTTTAATATGACTTCTACATTCAAATATCGTGCGACCTAGCAACCCTATACCGCAAAATTTGCAACGAATATGCGAACCTGTAAATTCCAAACCAGGGAAACGCCAAATACATTTCTTCACATGCGATGCAAGAGGTACACCAGGCTTACGTCCTATGTTTTCGAAAACACACGATGAGGATTCGATAAATAATCGAAATACCGAACTCCTCAATGTCTACCGCATTACTGAACTCTGCATCCGCATACGTACATACACCTCCCTGAACAGGCGTCTCTGTGGGTGCAACCGTTTGTCACGCTTTAGTTATAAAATCAAATTCAATTGCACTTTTTTTCTCAAAGTTGCTGCAATACCACACACAGTCTGCCGCATGCAGAGTTGGCAGAAGCTTTGGAGACAACGTTCTAAGATTGAATCAATTTAATTTATAAACTTCTACATCTGAAATGCCGTTTCATTCCTTTTTTTATAATGATACTAAATTCGCTAGAATTTATTGTAAAAATTTCTAAAAAACCTTTTTTCAATTAATGCAACAGTAACGAGAAAGTAATTGAAACGATAGGATAATTTTAGCAAATTAATTTAGCGCAAAAGTGGGTACAATATACTAAACAATTAGTATTTCAATTCGTTCTTTTCTAATAAATTTATCATTACTAAGCTGGACACAATCGGTCTTCGCGACAGAATCGGATCAGTCGCATCGGCCGCAGATTATAAATAGTGTATGTGTGACTCACAGCCGGCAGAAGTATTATATTGAAATCACCACCACAGTGTAAAAAATAAAAGCTGACGCAATAAAAGTGTTAAGTGGTAATCAAAGCGAATATATGCATATGAAAAAATGTTCCTATTGCCATTATTAGCTTTTTTTGTTTGAAAACGGCATTTGTTGTATATGTAATGTAATAACGGTAAAAAGTAAAAGCAGTTTCTTCAAAAATCTGTTGTACTTACCTACATTTGTCTCGGTGAAGATTGTTCGCTTTGATGAAAAAATTTTCTTATATTTCGAGAAAGACCGTTCAACATCTACGAAAGTAACACAGGCATAATTAAAATAATCCTTAGAGTTAGTTAATGAATCTAAAGATGCACCCTCACACATTTGTCTTAATCTCGTATAATCGGATTTTCTTTTAAAACACTGTAGAACTTTGCTGTAACGCGACCGTTTTTTTGCGTCGTTTACACCGTGTAGCAATGTATTAACTTCGTCCACGATTTGCACTGATTCTACTAACGACAACCCAATATTTTGTAATTTTTCGTTTATAATTGTTGCTAATACTTTTTAAAGTATTTAGAAATCCTTTCTGGCTCTCTTTAATAGCTGTAGCATCGTCAGAGTCGAACCACAGATTTTACTTCATGGAAATTTTCAGAATAATAAAAAGTCGCTTGCAACTATGTTCCCCAACGCGTGAGAATCGGCTGTGGTGGTTCGCGAATAGTGGGACAAAGCCCGTGAAAAGCTCGAATCCGTTTGGGAGATTTGAGAAACTCTTCTTTTGTATTTGTTATTAATGCATCCACCTCCGGGTAACATTCTCGAATAGTTTGTGCCGCAAGATGTAAAGCATGAACTTTATACGTAACATGTAAAAGTTCCTCACACTTTTCTTTGAGAACGGCCTATACTACACATTGTCGCAGTTGACTAGTTGACACTTACTCGTACTGTAATATTCAATTTTTTTTTTACAATCTGTCGTCTCATCAAGACATAGCCCCAGCTGTTTATCTTTTAATTTTGGATGTGGCTATTTATACATGAAGTATGTATACGCAATTGACTATTTATACATACTGACTGTTATATGCAATTGGCTATTTACACATACTGACTGTATATGCAATTATTTACAATTAATATTTTGATAATAACTACACAATTATAAATAATTATAGTTTTATTTATTTAAGTTCATTTACAATGTTGTTCAATAAAGTAATCAATAAACTCTGAAGTATCGTTAAATTAGTGAAATATAAGGAATGATGTTTAAAGTAGGTTGGCAGGTATACCAATAAAGTAAAATAAATATATTATTTTTTAACCAAAAAATAAATGCTAATATAGCTCATGGTATTGGTGGAATCATTCCCGGCAAAAACAATGTAGCAGAGAAAGTAGCGCTAACACATGGACATGTTTCTGCCTACTCGGCGTCATCAGCATGGTTCTGAGCACTATCTCCTGCCGCTATCATTGCCGTTATCATTGCGTTAGCATTTATTTTTTGGTCATTGTTATTAGGCATTCTTTCCACGTGTATATTATTTTTTATTCTGTATTTTAATTTTTTTTTTTGTAAAAAGTGGTCTGCTTAGTCTTTCTCTTCGGACGTCCTTTGGATTTAATTTTAGTTTTGAATTTTAAATTTTTATTTGATTGATTTAAACAGGGTTCGTTATTAGGTCGAATTTGTTCTTCAGGTTCTTTTGGTTCAATTGCACTAAGCCCATTACTCTCATGTTCAAAATGAGAAATTCCATTTCTTGCATTGCTTTCTATTACTTTTAATTCCTCTACATATTTAGTGAAGGTTTGCGTTCCATAATTAGACAAAATATCTGCAATATTTTTAGTTATCGCCAGTGCCGTATTAAATTTTTCCCTATCCGATAATATTTTGTTGGAACAATCAAAATCATCAGTAAAAGTTTCATCTTTAATATAATCAGCGATATCTATATTTACATCATCTGTATCCATACTTAGTGCATTTTCAATTGAAATAATATATCTTGCATGAAAGCAAGTTTTTGAAAATATGTCCAAATTATTATATTTTCTTATCATAAGAATATGACGACATGGTGCACTAAAAGAATTCCAAAATGAACATGAACATGTTTCCACCGATGAATTATAAAATTCTAATATTTTGCTATCAAGATTTTCCTTAATGCCATTATTTTTAATTCTCATTTTGGGCTCTAAAGTTTTAAATAATTATAACTGTGTATGAAATAATTTTATTCCAGTCTCTGTGAGGGCTTCAGAGCATCCTTCCAGTATCTTTCTTATTTCGATATCACTATCCATAATTTTAAAAACTTTTCGTTTATTTTTGGCTAATTTGTTATTTATTCTTGAATCAATACAGTTTATGATCTCCTTGATACATAAATAAATCGTTGGCAAACTATGATATTTAGTTTGTCTCCCATTAATGGTAAATGTTTTCTAATAGAATGTACCCGCATTTCTTTACAGCTATCCCAATTTTGAAGGAATTGTTCCTCAAGTGATACATATTTATCTTTTGTTCCTATAAAAACTTGAACAGATTTACAAATTTCCAAAAATTCTTTTTTCTGCTCTTCATATTCTTCATATGATTGCGAATACAAGCATTTCTTGAATTTATCCAATATTTTATGCTTCTCCTCAATTTGGCAATTATACGCAGTAGAAACTAACCGTTTAATATATTTAATAACATGAAATTTGCAAAGTAAAATGATTGCACTGGAAAAAATGTCTCTTATTGCTTTTATTTCGGTAAAATCTTTGTCAATTAAAAAAAACGGACGGATTGGTCATACATATTTTTTTAAATTCATTCGTACAATATATGAATGTCGAATATGTTTCTTTAGCAATAAATGCTATAGCTGCAAATTCCGATTTGTCGGTTATACTAGAGTAATAGCAAAATCCTAAAAGTTTATAATTCTCAACATTAAACCCGAAAGAAACATCTATTTGTATAACTGGGCACTGAGAATTATTATAATTTAGAATCATTTCTGAGGAGGCTATAAATAGTGATTCCGCTTCTTCTTCGGCATCTTTTTTTATAGCGTACACACCACCATTTTCTTCAATTTCTGCTAAAAATTCCAGTAAATTACTTTAGTCTGTTTCTGTACTTGTAGGAAAGTTTTTTTCGAAAATTTTGAATGTCCTTTCGCATAAACTTTTTTCCACTTTTCTTATTCAAAACGCTTGCAATCATTCCATCTTTGGCACTAGATAATAACAAATCCGTTGCTGTATCATAGTCATTTTCATTCATTTTTTTTGCCTTGCCGTAATATCCATATTCTTCTATTCCGATTGTATGATTATTAAAGCTGGCCACGAGCGGTACCGCGCAGTAGCGTAGAGTTGACCAGGCATCGCGTTCCACTAGAGTTATTTTGCTGATAGAGATGTTTGCTGCCGCAAATAATTTCGCTCATCTTCTAAATAAAAATTAAATAACACGTGCTCAAACACTTACCATTTTAAGAGTCCTCCGTGAAATCACAAAGTGAATAATGTCTGTTAAATATCTGCAACATTAGATATGTTTCAACTGTTGGAAAGAATGCGTTCATATGCAGTGAACGAACGTTCTACATCTAGTGACGTAATATTTGCGTAAGTAAAATAATCTTTCAAATAACTTAACGATTCTGTTGACGCACCTTCACAAATGTGTCTTAATGTGCCAAAATTTTTCTCAAAAACACTTTCAAATTTTTCTAGAACAGAAACATTTTTTGCGTCTTCAATCGCGCATAGTTGTGCGTGAACATGTTGCACTATTTGTAGAGATTCTTCTAACGGCACCGCAGGATTTTGTAATTTTTCTATTGCATCTGCTATCCCGAAGTAATTGTCGTGAATGATTTTTAAATCCATTTTAACCTGACTATCTTGAAATTTCGACTGGCTTTTCTGGATAGCGGCAGCTTCCTTTGTATCGAATTGTAAAACCACGTTCTTAAAATTGTCAAAATATTTATGATAATAAAACGCGGCCTGCAACCATGTTCTCCAACGAGTTAGAATAGGTTCTGGTGGCTCTTGTATACGGGGGCACAGTCTGTGAAATTCGCGAATACGTTTCGGTGATTTGACAAATACTGCTTTGGTATGCGCTATTAAAGCGTCTACCTCAGGATAACATTTTCTGATACTATCCGCCACAAGATTGAGAGCATGAATTTTACACGTAATGTGTAAGAAATTAGCAGAATGCTTTTTAAGAGACCGGCCTACAGAAAGCATGTTTGCAGCACCATCACTCACTAACATCAAGAGTTGGTTTGTTGAAAGTTCAAACTTGTCCAATGTATTTAACACTAACTTTGAAATTACTTCGGCAGTACACTGTTGTATTCGTTTGGAGACTAATAGAATTGAAGGTGCCGATTGATGAGGTTCCAATTTGCGTGCCATTACATTAAGAACAGAATGTTTCTTCCGATCTCTTGTTTCGTCGACACATAACCACAATTTTTGATCTTTCAACTCCGATTTTATTTTTTGTTCAATATGTTCGCGCGGAGATGGCACAATTCTTCGTAACGATGTTCAACTTGGTAATTTGCACTCCGAATAGTTATTCCAAAAGCAGATAAATGGTTCCTTGTCTAGTAAATTAAACGGTATATTACATGCGATAAACGTAACGCATAAATTAAATATAAATTTTTCATTGTCTCGTGCGCAATTTCTTTTTGAGACATGCTTTTCACTATTTACGTGTCGTAGACAATGTTGTCTGGACCAACATATTAACGGGATTTTACAGATTACACATTTAATTTTAGCACATTCATATATTAAGTCTGGAATTTCTGCAATAAATTTTCGAAGTTTGTCCGACCGCGGTCGTTTTGCTGACGAAATCATAATTTTTCTAGGACAGATAAACAATTGCGCAAATGACCGGCAGCGAAAATGTCCGTACTGCTCCGCAGACGAAGTAATACTACCGTTCCTCTCGGTCCGAACTGATTCTACGCCGATGCGCGGTACCGCTCGTGGCCAGCGTTAATGATTATGATTCAGTAACATTTTTGTTAGTGTCCATTTTTCATTTTTACATCTATAAATATTTATTTGTGCTGGACAACTCTTGTAATAGTAATGTTGATTCGGACGTTTTCCCTGACATTTTGAAATTTGCTTAATGCCATGACAACATTTGTATAAAACTTGTTTTTGAGATCGAGTTCTAATGACAAATGGATGATAATGTTCTCTGCAAAATGCATTAACAGACGTTGATAATTGTTCATAGTCATTGAATTTTTGGCCAACATTTAAATTATGTTCATTAATATTATTTTCACTATCATCGGACATTTGTTCTGTCATTTGAAATTAAGGTTAGAATATTTAAAATATAATTACAAATAAAAAAATACCTTTTCAATATTTTCAACTGACACAAACAACTATGGCATAATAAACGATTCACTTAACATAACTTATCTCTTACCAAGCTACTACATCTGCAGAATGAATATTCTTGCATGGCAGACGGCACTCATAGTTACTTCACTGACACCAGCGGAAAAGTCCATTTTAGTACAATACTATAGGGGTGTCAGGATTAGCTGAATAGGTGGTTTTGGCGTTGCTTGTACACATACTGTATGTATAAATAGTCAATTGCATATAACAGTCGGTATGTGTAAATAGCCAATTGCGTATACATACTGTATGTATAAATAGCCACATTCTTTAATTTTGCCTTGATGCCATTCTCGATATCTTTACGTATACTTAGCTCTTTCCGTAACGCTGTCCGTAATGACAAGTTCCACTCGGGATTGTATGTACGCCAAAACTGTCGAAACGGTTCCTTATCGAATAAGCCAAGCAGTACACCACAAACAATAAACATCAAAAGTAAATCCAACCTAAATTAGATTTGAGGTGACATACTATTTTTTTCATTTTTGTGCTGTACACTATTTATATGTCTTTTATAGTCGCCTTTGTTCCGGCACATTAAAGGCATTTGCAAAATTTTCCCACAATACTTTAGTTCCATTATAGCACAAATCCGAAAATTCACTGATGAATTAAGTGACTTTATTAGCCAACGGTCGTTTATTTTCCTTGCGTATGTTAGACATGCTTACATACATATATGTATCTCTATAATTACGACTAAGGCTACGAAGGGTCGATGAGAAACTGTTGCAATAAATTAATAATTTAATTCACTGAGGTAAACTGCGCCGATTCATCTGCATACATACGTCTCGTCGTGGGCGCGGCAACTTCACTTCTAACCTGGCGCGAAGCTCCCTGTGCCCGGCCTAATCATTACTGAAGATAACGGTGTAAGAAAATCCAAGCCATATGTCTTTTCGCAGCTACAACGATTTTTTGCTATACTTTAATTAAGCCTAATGCTTATTGTTTTTGATACGTGCCTGCATGGCACACACATTTAATCGCGGCTAGAGTTGCACGTTAAGGAGTACGATATCTTAAGTGAATTCCCGCAAATTTAGTGCGTACCATTATAAAGGCCTATCCACTAGAAAGTTATAGTTCATCAAACGTTTGCAAGGCAGACGACATTTTTTTTGCCAACTGTACGATACATTAAAACTAACATTGTAATGTTTCACTTGCGCGTACGGTATATAAAATGAATAGGAAACACAATTACACTCACCGTTATCGGCCTTCGTTCCGCTCCTCCTTTCCGTGCTCTTTGGCGAACAGTTCTTCCTAGCCGGCCGCGTTACGAAAGTTTGCGGGACCTGGAACGCAAAGACGTACCAACGTAGCGACAAAAAATTGCCGAATTATCACTCCTTACCACCTTGTCACTACGTTGACCGCTCGGAAGCCTCGCTATAGTCGCTTCCGGACTATCCTCGGGTGGTGGCGGTTGAGTGATCCAGTTGTATTGCCTTTTGTCCAACGGCAAACCCCATCTTTCGTATTCCAAGCTTTGCGTGCGAAGCGTCTCGTAGCAATCCAGACAGACCACTGCGTAGTCGCCGTTTTCTAATAGAAGAGACAACTCCGGTTGAGGGTGAAAGCGTAGAAATGGAAAATCCTAGAATGAAACGAAAGAATATAGCAATCTCACTAACAAAAGAATAAGAAGAAAAGGTTGCAATATTTCCCGTTCAATAGATGGCGCTGTCTCGGAAATCGATTCGCGACCATGATTTTCAATTTCCGATCCGACAAAACTTTACCATCTCATCTTGCAGAGGAAGCGTCAGATGTCTATAATAATTTTTATACTTTAAGAATACTTTTTGTAATAATAATAATAATGAAAGTTAAATATAAAACTAATCCACAAATATAGATTTCTTAATTCAATATGGTGTGCTGCAAATGCCCTCCTTTTTCTTCAACGTCCCAAACATCGAATGAAATCCCGGACACTACGGGATATCTGATGGATGTTCAGTTTTGACGTTCAAAACATATCCGCAAGGCCAGTGACCCATCTTACGCTTAGCTTTTTCACATTTAAATTTTCATGCAAAATATTGTCCACCCGTTCGGTTGAGATGTTTACGACATTAGCTATCTCGCACACTTTCATTCGGCGGTCATTCTTTACAACGGCATAAACGGACTTTGTGAACCACTTTTGAAGGTAGTAAACCACTTACAAATCATTCCATGCGAAGGAGCAGATTCGCCATAATATTTCTTCAGTTTACATTCTCGGTTTCCGGGTTGGAACCGCGTGATTATCGTAGCTTCTGCTGACATTTCGTCCGTACTCTTATAGGACATTTATATAGGGCTCGTTTCGAGTGAATGGTGCGGAAAAGTTGGGATTTCCACGTGTGATGTAAGGGATAGCCATCTTCGCGATTTAAATTGTTGGGATGTAAGATCTCTATTGATTCACGGATTTGTCTACTAGATTAGTGAGCGTTGCGAGAGAATATGCGGATAGTTAAATTGGATTTGATGGTCAGTTTCCAGCCAGCGCAGACCTGGCTATTAGTGCTGACCGATCGCTTTGTTTCACCGATGTGCACACTACCACACGAACGTAGAATTTGGTAGACACCTTCTAGGGGCTTCCAGATGATTGCGGTTTTTGATGGGAAAGTAGTCTGAGAGTTTGAAATTGGGTTTGAAAATGGTTTTTATGTTGTTCCTGAAGAGAATCATGCTGGTGTGATCGGTAACACCATGGATGTAGGGTAGATACGCTTGCTTACGGAAATTAGGGTTAGATGAGGGGACTTGCTGTGTAGTGGTTAATGGTAATTTGAATATGTTTCCTTGAATAATTATTGCGAATCAGAATTTCAGTGATGTGGTTCAGTTCTTGAGGAAGCGAATTGGATTCAGATATGGAAATGGCCCTTTGGATAAGAGGTCTTGTAAAGCGAATACGTACAGCAAAAAAAAGTGAGCTATTCGCTCCCTCTCAGTAATTGGAGATCAGAAGTTAATCACGCCGTCGCGCCCTCTCCTGCTCACGCGTAAGTTTGTGCGTTCTTACTTGCTCGGACGCCCACATCTTTTGCTGTACGCATTCGCTTTACAAGACCTGTATATCTTTAGAATTATGTACAACGCTGCGAAAGCTTGAGAAGAAACTATTGCAATAAATCAATAATTTCATTCGCTGAGGTAGCTCATGCCGATTCGTATGTAAACATACGTAGCGTCGTGGGCCGCGCAACCTTATTTCTAACCTGGCGAGAAGCGCTCTGTGCCAGGGCTAGGTATTATCTGCTCTAGCATGTCGGCCCGATTTTCATTGCAAAATTCATTCACTCTTGGCAAAGTATCTTCTCGTCAATAAAAAATTGTAAAAAAAAAAACAGTCAGCCAATCTTAATTATGCGTTTGTAAATGAAATAAACACAGATTATTGACAATTTTTTGTAAGCACTATTTAAAAATTGTATAACAGACATCTGACGCTCCCTGTTCGCATAATAATAAGAATAAGATCGCAAAATATTTACCTTGATTAACAACGCTCTAACTCGTTTCCTATAAGTGATTATGCCGCAGACGTAGCAGCAGTAATCGTGCGTGTTGTACTCGCGGCGGTCGGCAGGTGGCGCCCCAGGTTGCGCCTCGTACCGCCTCCATTGACTGACCAGACTGTGGTAGCAGAATGTGCAAACTAACGCGGAGCCGTCTTCTCGTAGTTGTTCTGCGTTTGGCGGACTGTTGTGCTTTAAAAGGACCGGGAAATATGGCGCGTTCCTACCTGAAATATTGAGAAAAAAATGGGCCAATGAGAACACTAAAAAAAGTTCTAAACAAGCAAATTTATGGTAATTTGTAATTACATAAAGAGCTGTTTGCCCAAGAAATAGAGATAGAAAAACATTTTATGGCTGTATGCGCTGTAATGTATCCCCCTGCTTGGATCATGCATTTATGACATGCAACAATTGTGCTCAATTAGAAACACCGTTCATTTTTTAAATAATTTTGTGAATGTTCGTTAAATAATAATAATAATAATAATAATAATAATAATAATAATAATGTTTATTGATTCAAGGTGTCAAATGACAATAGAATCAGTCAAAATGAGATGCAAAAAGGAAAATAAAATTGAGCTGAAGCTAATTAAAGCAACTAAATTTATAAACCTAAGAATAGGATTTAATTATCTTAATTGGAAGTATTAAGTGGTAATATACAAACGAAAAATGAATAACAGAAGTAGGAAAGACAAACATAATATGCTGAACTAAAGGAAAAATTCATCGATGGTGTAATAACATTTGCTAATTAGAAATTTCTTAACCGATTGTTTAAAATTATTGCTTTCCTTAAAATGAGATGGCAATTTGTTATAAAGTTTTCTGCCTAAATATTGGAAACTCTTAGCATAAACATCTAATTGAGGCGTTGGTAAGTAGAAATTGTTGTAGTGACAAGTCTCGTATGCGTGAACATTTTTGTTTTTTTGGGTATTGATCTTTATTTTTATGTATGTAGCAGAGAGCTTCCAAAATATAAAGGGATGTTAGAGTTAAGAAATTATGTGAGATAAAAACAGGTTTACATGATTCTCTCAGTTTTATGCCACTAATAGCTCTAATAATTTGCTTTTGAGCTATAAAACACTTTTAGCTGCAGAAGAAGTTCCCCAAAGAAGAACTCCATAATGAAGCCGAGCTTGAATTTCAGAATAGTATACAGAAATAAGGGTTTCCAGAGACAAGCTAGATTTTAAGAAACGGAAAAGATAAGCTTTTTGATGCAAGAGATTCGTAAGATAATCGCAGTGTTCATTCCACAACAGATTATCTTGCACTACAACCCCTAGGAACTTAGCAGAGTATAGTTGCTGCAAAGGTTTAACACCAACATGGATGTCACAAGTAATGTTTTGGGTACGCTGAGGAGTGTGAAATAATAGAAAATTAGTTTTATTGTCATTCAAACATAATTTATTAGCACAAAACCACTGATTTATACGATCTATTGCGGCGTTACATGCAATTTCAACTTGATTAGAATCGCTACCAGAAATAAGTATAGTGGTGTCATCCGCATACATATAAAGTAGAAAATCATTTACAAAGTTATATGTCATTCATATATAAATTGAAAAGCAGGGGGTTCAAAACAATTCCCTGAGGAACCCCATGGGGAACAGGCACACAGCTGGACTTGTATTTTTTGAGTCTATTGTTTGAAAGGTGCGTAATGAAGACAAATTGTATACGTCCCTCCAAGTATGGGTGTATCCATTCAGCAGCATTGCCTCGTATACCGTATTCGTATAGTTTCTGTAATAATAAGGAATGTTGAACGCAATCAAAAGCTTTGCTAAGATCACACAAAATGGAAAGTGGAGTATTTCGTTTGTTAATATTTTCTAAAATAACGTCATAAAAAGCTATTAATGCGGTAGTAGTCGACCTATTTTCTCTAAAACCATGTAAATGATCATTAAGTATTTTATGTTTTTTAAGAAACAAATTCAATCTATCCAGCATGCAATATTCAAAAATTTTACCGACATTAGATATTAAGGAAATGGGTCGATAATTTGATATGTCAGTTCTAGAATTCTTCTTAAGGAATTGGGAATTGCTTATGCGTAAACTATAATACTGTTTTCTCGTTTGATTAACCAGAAGTTTATGATTTTTATATCTCATTTTATACACATCTTTTAGCTGAGGGTAGTGTTTCTGCATCATGTATAGGTCTTTTAGATTGCTGCTGTACTGCAAGATCTCATTATTTACCCAGTTCTTCCGGTTTAAATTGTTACTAGCTCTGCACACTTTAAGAGGGAATGCTAAGTTATAGTTATATTGTAGTATGTTCATAAAAGTATAAACTTTACTGTTGAGGTCTGAAGCAGGCAATAGATCAACCCAAGATTCTTTTTGTAACAAAGCATGAAAGTGTGCTACATTCTTAGAGGTATAATTACGTTTTTCAATATGTATTTGTTTTTCACTGGTAGTGAAATCCTTATCGAAATCAACTAGAACTATTCTATGATCCGAAAGATAAGTGTCGCGCACTGTAAATAAATGTTAATTATCATTTGTTTGATTTATTTGATACATTAATTATAAAGGAAACATTTTATAATAATAATATGTTTATATTACACATGTTTGTATGTGACATACACCACAACACTAGTCGTGCAATTTTTTTCCACAACACTAATGATGGGTTAAGTTTGATTAGTGCGGTATATTTCAAGGATTCATTAACCGCGCTAATCAAGGGTTTCCTGTAATTGAATTTCAAATAAAAATTTTGAGGAACATTCTATAAATAAAATTGGGATATCGAGCGTTTTTGCATGTTTATTTTTTTCACCCACACTGGACGTGAGTGAATAATACGATCGTAGTAGTCCGTTCTCTACCAGCACAAACTGCAAAGTATTCCAGCGGATGCAGCAATAAAATCAAACGTTAATGTAATTGTTTACAGAGTACAATTTTCTCTGATAAGTAATTTCAACACGGACCGGTTGATACCGGTTCAAAGTTATACAATTAGATAGTAATTACACATGAAAAGTCAACAAAGAGCATCATCGGCATCGCACAACATAAACATATGCTTACGCTGTTTGCATTTTACATTAGCTAGCCGTAGAGATTAGGGACGATTAATATTCTAGATTCTAGAACCTTTTTTATTTGATTCAGTAATTTCAGCATTGTATCCAGTCAGATGTGTTATTATCTCGCGGTAACGACGGCTATTGTATTCTGTGAACAATCTACATGACCGTTCTAGATAAATATTACGAGGATTATTTTGAATTTAGTAAATTTATTTCTCGCCATAATCTCCATGTAGCTCTATACACTTAATCCAGCGATTACGACGTGTTGTTCTTGACGATGGTATAACATTACTGATGTTATTTGAACTGTGTCCATCGTCTGGAGGATTTAAAACATCCAACGTTTCGGCAGATCTTCTCCTGCCGTCTTCAGGGTAGCCCTGATAAGGATTGTGGATTGCCAAACTTATACTGATAAACTTTGGATTTGTACTCTGCCTGTGGCCCTGTCAGTGTGAGTTTTTTATGACAGCGGGGTTGGTGCCGTATGGATGCGCGAAGTGTGCGTTGCACACAGGCGGCCAATGTAAAGGGCGGCATCGGTGACAAGTAATCAACAAGGAAAACAAGCCGTTAGGCGGCACGAATTGAGTAAGCAGAAATCAAAACAGTTTGAAGGATGTAAATTGTTGACTGTTTAGTCTTACGATAAAAAAATGCTTGTAAGGATTTTTGATACTTTTCGGTGTATACAACAACTATTCCCCAAGTATAAAAAAGAGGGGAGGGGCGGCGGCAAAATATTTTCGCTCACAGGCGGCCAAGTTGTTTGGAACGGCACTGCAGCCATATGTCGTTAATCACAAGGCTCGGAATACTGACAGAGGCGGTTGCTATCGCCATGTGCGCCGCTTCTAAGACCTTTTTCCGGGTGTTATTCTCTTCATTTTTTGCTATTACTGACGCTCTATCCCATTGAAAACGATGTTGTTCTTCCCATGCGTGCCGTGCAACTTGTGATTTTTCCCCTAATCTTACTAGATTTTGGTGTTCTTTTAATCTAACTTGTAGGGGTGTTTTTGTTTCGCCAATATAATATCTGCCACACTCACAAGGTATTGCATATACACAATTCTTGGTACGTTGTATTTCATTGACAGGCTTGACCTTGCTGTATTCGTTGTCGTGAATGCTGTTCTTATGTTGCATTTGTTCCCAATTGTTCTAATTTTATCAGATATACCCTTGATGTACGGGATTACTGTTGTGCCTATAGGGGTCACTGCTCGTTCTTGCTCGAACATAGCGGATGGGGAACCAATTCGTACCGTAACGGGACTAGTTTTGCTGTCGCAATTGTCGATGAGTGGGCCGGGGTATTATCACGATGGTAGAGAATTTTTTCCTTCGCTTGGTGGGGCCTTTTCCTTTTTAGTTCAGCGTCGAATTGGTTCAATAAATCAACATAGTACTGTCCCGCGATTGTCTTCCCTTCTCTAAATAATCAAATTATGCCTTGCGAATCCCAAAAAATCGTCGCCATAACTTTTCCAGCTGATGGAATCGTGTGCGCCTTCTTTGGTGCACTGTAGCGCAAAAGAAATAAACTTGAAGAGGAGGGGGAAAAGAACAACTACAATCAAAGAAATTACAAATCTACCTGAACGTAGTTCTCCTGCTGTGTCCACTAGCATAAATGGGGGTGAGTTCACGACTAACTAAAAAAAATGCGCCACCCGTTTGAATTAGGGAGTAACTACCCGCGAAAAATGGGAACGCGAGGTGGAGAAGGGGTAGGAAAAGAACAACTTCTTTAACTAAGGGATCAACGTTGGTGGCTACTACATTCGATCATACATATGTAGAAACGAAATTCGTTAAAATTTCTCACATAAAATATACAAATAAAAAAAAGAAAATAATATCCGTTAGAATAACTGGCGGTAAAATATTCGTAAACAAAAAAAATAGAATACGAATTTGAAAATATTCGAAAAACGTAAATTACCAAAATTTAGTAAATTTCTAATTAGGATTACAGTAGTAATAACAGATTTCTAGAGTATATCCGTACGTTAATGAGAATTGCTTAAATAAAATAAGTTAAAGGGGAAAAAAATAAACAAGTTAGAATTTAGAAAAAATTTAAAAAGAAAACAAATGGTTGTGAACCGAAACATTAAAAAAAAAACGGTAAGTTCACTTATCTGGGCGCTGTCGTGGGTCGAACGGCAGTAAATCGGCGCTAGTCCCGTCCCCAGGTTGAATAGGGCATGTGAACACACCCACGCAGCAAAAGCTCTACCCTTCAGTGGATTTCGACAAATGGGCTTACCGATAAACCAACAAAAAGAAAACCTCAGTTGGATGGAGGGTTTGCTACCCGATGATCGAAGATTACTAACACTGGCGTGCCGTCGTAAAGAATTAATTAAATATATCCGATAATGTTGGTGGATGATTAAAAAAAAAACGAATTAGAACAAATGACAGTACTTAATTATGGTTGCTGTGAAAATCTTTTAAAGCCTACTTGCGTAGAGGCTAACCGCTGTAGCAGATTTTCGCAAACGTACCTTCTTAGTTCACGATCGATGCCAGAAAAGAGCATCGTGCATTCTATTGCAATGAACTTAGGCAAATTTACGTACAAAAAAAGAACCAAAAAAATAAAGAGAAAGAAAGACGTGATAAAAATTGTCCAATAACCAACCTTTATAATTGAAGTTACCAAAAGTAAATAAATCAAACATTAAATATGTCAATAATAGAATATAAATTTTGAAGCGTATTAGAAAAAATAAAGTAGCGACATCTACTGTAAACATAAAACAACCCTTGACAGTAAGAAATACATTTATGTTGACAAGTTACAGCATGTTCCCCGGGAAAAGCTGACCTTTGGATGGCGTGTTGTGAAGTATCCATGTCTCCTCTACAGTCACATAACATCGCAGAAACTCACACGTATTGCGCTTTGAATGACCTAAGTATTCAGTTAATCAAATTGTGTTGCCCTGTGATCTTGGGGTCTCTTACTCATTTGATAAATGTGTGATTACGAAAGTAATCTTTCCCTGATAATTGGAAGCTTTCCGAAGTCGTGTCGTTGCCTAAAAGTCGACACAATTCCAAGATCTGAGATCTGTTAGCATACTGCCGTTTATCTCAAATATTAGAAAAAGTTGTTGCTTTCCAGGTCAGGGAGCATTTGGGGGCAAATGATATTATACCTGAGGCACAATCAGGATTTAGATCGTGCCACAGCTGCGACACCGTTTTGCTCCATGTATCTGATGACATTATATCGGACTTAGATGACGTAAGATGGTGTCTTTAGATTTTACAAAGGCATTTGATACCATTGATCACGACTTGTTAATTTGTATATTGCACCTTCAGGAGCTATTTGGCTCGGCTGCTGCGGATGAATTATATCTTCAATCCGGTGTACCGCAGGGGTCGGTCTTGGGGCCGTTACTATATATTATATGCATTTGTTACAATACAAAACTAAAAGCGGCATTATGTGATACCTTAGTACTTTCGCGTGCAAATTTCTGTAACTACGTATATGGACCTTGTCTGGACTTGGCATCCCGTCGTCATCTGCAGTTAATTCAGAACGCTTGTTTGAGATTTGATCACAACATAAATTTCAACGTATATCTACAGCACTGCGTTGGTCTGGCTGGCTAATCATGGATTCGCAAAGGACAGAGCCCGTGCTATACGGTTGCACAAAGCCTGAATTGTTAAAAATCGGTCATCCACAGCCAAAGTTGATCTTGGGCGGCCTTGCCCACGTCTTCTCGTAATAAGTCCAGTCTCGCGATATCGTTTCCACAGTCTCCAAATCACACCTTGTACAACATTAAGGCGTTCAGCAAAGTAACGCTGAATTCTGCTGTCTTCGAGTAAGGTAACTGCTTGAGTTGCTACAGCCTCCGTTAGATAACGCCTCATCTTATTTTTCGATATCATAAATATCAAACAAAAACGAATACATTGGAAAATATCACAAAACACAAGAATAACAAGCCTTTAATCTTAAAACCCACTTTGATTTTTGTGCAAAGCAGCTTCACTACTGCACCGTCTTAAAACAAATGGAGAAAATTCAACAAAAATTGCCATATTTGACAGCAGCTTGCTTGATTAACATAATTTACTAATATTAGTATTGCAATTCGCTTAGTTGATTCCTTAATTTTTTTTTTTGAGTAGTTTATAAAATAATATACAAAATTAATTACCTTGCGGCCTACTATAGACCACCCTCGCCAAGGTGAATTCGGAATGGAGACCGCACTGAAAGCAATAAATGCTACTTCCTCCTGGATTACTGACCATAGAGCGTTCGCAATTGGTAGGCGGCGTCACACCGCGTTCCCCGTTCGTACAGTTGGGATCCGGTCGCGGAATGTCATACCTACGGAGAGAAATATGCGTTACGTGTGGTTACGTCAAAGGAAGGAATCGCGCGCGTAAGACATGCATTACATACCTTCGCCTCTCCAATGGGATCCGTTCGGCCTCGAAAGTGTCCCACTGCCGGCCCAGATGGTTGACGCATCCGGTGCAGCTGAGTACGCGGCCGTGAGAGTCCATGCAGCTATTCTCGGACGTCCTGGCGACGTTTCGCAGGCACGGGAAATGCATGGCGTGCGAATTCATGCCTTCCGGACTTGTGCTGAGCCATTCCATTTGAGTGCGTGGAAATAGTCCTGAGCAAATATAACACCTGTAGCTTTGGCCACATGTCTGACCGTTCATATCCTGGGTGGGAGAGATGGCCCTTATGTTGGCAGCGCTTGTCTGAAATGAAAAGAGAATTCGTAAATATCAAGCTATGAACATACTGGCACTAAATTATTGACTAATATCTAGAATCGCGATAAATAACTCTAAGGATGATCGATGTCTTCATTATGATGGAATATGGGTCTTCGTACAAGTCATTGTAGCGTGTAGAGTTGGGATAAAGTCTGGAATCAATCAAATACTTTTAAAACGGTTGCAAGTACAATACCGCTCATAAGTGTTTGGGCACCCTTGGATTTTAGATTTTTATATACAAAGAATGTATTTAGGAAATACATTCCAGCGTTATTGAATGGTATGCTAATAATTAGAGCGGGCCAAGAGCGCCACGCGCCAGGTTCGCAATCAGGCTGCCGGGCGCATATATGTATGTAAACATAGGTAATTTAAATATGTAATTATTAGGACGAGAACCAAAACCACTGTCTATTACGTCGTGAAGACGCGCAAATATACACCTGCAGTTTGGGTGTTCGTTGATAAATAGGGCGTTGTTCACAGTGGGCCACTACAAAAAAAAGTTCATTCATCGACGGCTACGAACTAACAGCGCGCTTATTCATTTACGGATGACGCGCTCTATTCATCAACAAATGACGAGTCTGCAGATGTTACGTTTGCACCACTTCGTGGCATACTAGAAACAAGCGTCGGTGTGCTCGCTTTAGTGATTATGTCTAACGTAACTATTAAAAATAACGGCCATTACCTACGAAAGTTAATAAATTTCTTAGTGAATTTGTGGATTTACACTACAATGGGAGTACAATTTTCTGTAAAGTTTGTAAAAAGAAACTACTGTGCTGGAGCAAACGTGATTGTGAAAGACATATAAATAGCGCACACCACAGAAATAAAAGAAATGGTGTGTCACAACAACGTCAATTTCAATTAGAATTGCTTTTAACGTTTATGGTATGTGGTCTACCACTTCGTATACTTGATAAAAAAGCATTTCGAAAATTCTGGGGTACATACAATACCGAGTGGATACTACCATCTCGGACAGCGTTACGGAGAGATATTCCACGAATACGTGAGGACATTGAAAATCGAATTAAAGCCGAATTAAAAGATAAACAGCTGTGGCTATGTCTTGATGAGACGACAGATTGCAAAAAAAATTCTATTTTGAATATAATAGTGCGCGTATTAGATCCTATTAAACCAAATTTTGCAATTCTATTAGCCAGCAGAAGATTAAAACAGTGTACTAGTAAAGCAATTACGGCCGTAGTTCTCGAAACGTTACAAAAATTTCAAGTGTCAACCAGTCAACTGTTGTTGTTCATGAGCGATGGTGCAGCAACAATGTGTAGTGTAGGCCGTTCCCTTAAAGAAAAGTGTGAAGGACTTTTACATGTTACGTGTAAAGTCCATTGCTTTACATCTTGTGGCACAAACTGTTCGAGAGTGTTACCCGGAGGTGGATGCATTAATAGCAAACACAAAAAAAGTGTTTCTCAAAAGTCCTAAGAGGACTAGGGCATTCCACAGGTTATGCCCTGGTATTCGAGAACCACCACAGCCCATTCTTACGCGTTGGGGAACGTGGTTAAAAGCCGCTTTTTATTATAATGAACATTTTCAAGAAGTCAAATCCGTTATTTTGCAATTCGTCCCTGCCGAAGCTAGAGCTATTAGGATGAGCCAGAAGGGATTTCTCGATATTTCTGTTGAAACACATCTAAAGAATATTAGCAACAATTACAAAGGGTTAGTAGACGCGATAGAAAATTTGCAAAATTCTGGATTGTCGTTGGTAGAATCAGTGCAAGTCGTGGACGAAGTTAGTACATTGTTACACAGTATAAACGATGCAACAAGTGGACGAGTTTTAGCTAAGTTCGATAGTGTTTTAAAAAAGAATCCGGACTACACGAGATTAAGACAAATGTGCGATGGGGCATCTGCAGATTCCTTGACTAAGTCTAAAGATTATTTTAATTACGCCTGTCTTACTTCGGTAGACGTGGAACGGTCGTTTTCGAAATATAAGAACATTTTTTCGTCTCGGCGAACATCCTTCACCGAGGCAAATGTGGAAACTTATCTGATGGTGCAACTTTTTAAACAAGCCTATCCGCATTATTAAGAAGGATAGAATTTATTTATTATATCTTTATTTACAGTTACATTATTAAGTACAACAGAATAAAAAAAGCGTTCAGTTTCTCAGTTATTTCCGTATTACATCCCATTTACAACGCATACCGTTTTCAATCAAATAAAAAATCATAATGAAAATAAAAACACCTCAGCGTGTACATATATATATATATATATATATATATATATATATCCGCTCTAATTACTAAACATTATTATTGCGTCAGCTTTTATTTTTTTACTCTTGTGTATTAATTTCGAAATATCACATATCTGCTGTGACTCACATATACGCTATTTACAATAAGCGGCCGTTGCGCCTGATTCCGATTCTGTTGGATGGCGCAATTTGGCCCGCTCTACTAATAATCAGTAAGATTCACTTAAATTCATTAAATAATATCGTAATAGTAGCGACAACAAAGAGCGTATTTCTTGAAATTCCAGGAAAAATATAACAGTTGATAATTTTACTATGAATCATGAAGCTATAATAAAAGCTATTTGAGGTAATATTTTAAATTACGGTTAGTTATTGTTTCATGTTAGTAGCGACAACAACTCTTAACGAATAGCGTTTATAATTTCGTTTAAAATTTTAAAACATGCCGAAAAGGAAAGGAATTAATATAGCACAACATGACTTAGGCATAAGCAATCGTCAAAATTGATAAAAATTACATTTAAATCCATCCACCATTGATTATAACACCAAAAAATACAGTGTTGTATAAGCGATAAAACCTTTTCTGAAACGATAAAAAACAGGATAACCTAAAAGCTGTGGCGTCCGCTGTTTTGTATGAGTTACACTTTCTAAAAGAAGATATTATTTATTTTTCAACAGCTACAGATTCAAGGACCGGTGAAACTATAACTGTAAGTTTAAAAAATCCTAGGCTTAAAAAATGCTATTCCAACTCAATTCCCTAACTGTCCGTTGCATTTGATTTAGGCTAATATAGTGCGTGGCGATACATAACCTATAGAGCGTGACGGCATCGAAGAGCGCTAAGGCCTTGTCCTCTCGGTGGTAACGATTAACTGCGTTGAAAGAGGTGTTGAGGCGTTATCGTGTCATAAATATTTTGAATTGCTCCGGTAAGTAAGTAACCAGCATAAAAAATAATTAAAAAAAAAACATGGACATACTTTTGTACAAAGAAGGCTTTCACAGGAAACTAATTTGTCATGTGGTACTTGTCAAAAATTCGTCTTGTGCAAGAACTCAAGCTACTGAACATCATATGTCAAAAGTAAAATCTAAGGTTGTCAAATTTTATAGAAAATAGGATTAATACCACCATTTATAAATTAGTTTACGTAAAAATGTTCGTTCTTTTGTTAAATAAATAATTTTGTTGAAAATTTAGCTTCTGACATTTTTGGAAATTTTCTTAGTGACCAATTTTTACAAGAATTTATCTTGATTTCCTTCTGCAAGTTTTCTTAGTTTTTTTAATTGAATTTTTTCCTCAATTCGGTTTACTTAAAACTAAACCTATAAAATACAAAAAAAAGGGAAATATTTCAATTTATTTCATTTGATCAAATTCCGCAATATTTTTCATTAAAATAACTACCAAATCATCGTTGTTAAAATAGTATTTACTTCCAACAATCAAATCGTGTTTATTACCCAACGTCGAAAGCTTAAAATTACGACTCGTTGGACTATTGCGATTTTATTACAACTGAAAAGAATTTGTTCGTGATAAATACATTAAGTAAATAATAGTGCTCCAAACAACTAGCGAGAACGACCATGAATCTAAACCTTGGGAAAATATTGTTAAAAAATAAAAATACAAACTGTTTTCTTAGCGGCAATATGTTTAGAAAAGATTTTAACATCTTTATAATAATATGCATGTTATAAAGATAATACGAGAAGATTTATTTTTGACAGTTGTTATTCAATAAGATTTAAATGAAAAATATAAAGTAAGCAAAAGCCTAACAATAGGCCTGTTTGATATTTATCAAATACTAAATAACATAATGCAAAAAAAAATGGACACGCTTTCTTACAACATTTTTATCCAACATCGAGATTTTTGTTTGGAACACAAATACCTAAGGTAAAGGGTATCAACCATTCATTTTAACACCTTTAATATTATGCTAAATGATGATGGTTCTGAAATTGGAATTTATTTGGGGCACAATTCGGGTCGTTAGAATTGATTTTGGCGCAATTCAGGTGTGGGATTTATTATTTAATGTTAGGATGCTAGAACTGTCATTAAATGAGGCGCAATTTAGTTTCGCCCCAAACGTACTAATCGAAGGGCGAATAAAGTGAATAAAGAAAATTGCTAGTGAAGCTAGTCACAAAATCCACGATGTTTCAAACACATCTTGTGAATTATAAATCAAATAAAAAAGCATAGATGACTGGCGATTTGTTTATAGAAGAACTGAGACTGCGAGATGGAAAGTTATTACTGAAGAATAGAAAAATTATTCTATCGGTTGACAGCTGCCCTCCACATCCTCCAGTGAACGGTTTGCGTCATATTAAATTAGTGTTTATGCCACCAAACACTAGCTCCAAGCTTCAGCCTGTGGAGCAGGGAATAATACTCGCATTTAAAAGATACTATCGACATTTTTTACTTATAAACTTAATGAATTCTCTTGAAGAAGGTAAATCTAGGTCTATAAATTTACTGGATGAAATAAATTTTAATCATTAAGCACGGCAAAAAGTTACGGAGAAAACTATCAGTAATTGTTTCAAACATGCTGGTTTCTGTACTTTTTTTGATGAGATGTTCAATGGTGACTCGTTGCGAGTTGTTCATATTAGGAAGAAGTTTGATTCCGATGACGAATTACCACATTCACGATGGTTGAAAAAGCAAAAATCATCTTTAACAACCATCGATTTTAACAAATTCGTTCATGTCGATGACCAAGTTGCAATCGCCGAATTCTTAACTGACGATGACATATACTACCGTTCATTGAAGTTCGGGCAAGCAAAAAAATGTAGGGAAGTCAAAGAAAATAAGAGAAATATTAAATGGCCATGTATTTAATACTTACTTACATGATTTTACATATTTTCAAACACAAATTTATTAAAAAGAATAAGTTAAAGCTTGTCCATACCTCCTGGAGAACGGCTAACAAATGTTCCTTCGATTTTTGACACTTTTTCCTAACACATCGGTCTAATTCTTCCTATAACAACTCTATCGGGTTCAAATCGGAGGACTGTGGCGACCATTCCATAATTTTTAGGGTTCTTTCATTTTCTTCTCGCTGCAGGTAATCTGTGCACAATTTAGATTTATGTTTGGGGTCATTGTCCTGCATAAATTCAAATCCACGACCAATTAATCGGACTCCTGACGGTATGGCATTTTCCTCCAGGATTTTCCGATATTCTTCTTTTTTCATTATGCCCTCAATTTTGAGCAAGTCCCCCGTTCCGATTAAGGAAAAACAACTCCAAACCATTACAGATCCGCCTCCATGCTTCACCGTAGGAACTATACACTCCCGTAACATTCTTTCCTCTCTTGATCTGCGTACGAAAACTCTCAGTCTATTTCCAAAAACCTCAAACCTGGATTCGTCAGTCCACAAAACGTTTTTAAAATCGTCCACTGTCCAATCTCTATGAGCTTGTGCCCATTTCAGTCGTTTCAGCCTATTTCCTCTTCGGAGTAACGGTTTTCGACAAGCCACTCGCCCATGCAACCCAGCCTCTTTCAGCCGACGTTTCACAGTACTCACAGAAACTTTGGAATCTCGCTCATTATTGAATTCTGCAGCAATTTCTGATGCTGTTAGTCTTCTATTGCGCTTACTAATTATTTTTATTCGTAAATCTTCCGCAGGAGTCGTTTTTCTTGACGGTCCTGGCCGATTTGATCTTGCACGTCACTGGTTGTCTTAAATCGAACTATAGTATCATGTACTGTAGATTTTTTTATTTTTAATTTATCAGCAATCCGTCTTTCTGGGTACCCTTTCTGATGCAAGGTAATAATAGCAGATCGTTTTGAAACAGTTAGAGGCCTTCCACGGGGCATTTTAAGCAGTCAAACCGAAATTATTTTATTTTTCACTTGCACAACCACAGATACCTTCACAATAACAATCTCTTCAGAACTACTGCGTTTACAAATGTTATAATACTTTATAAAGGCTATACGAATATTTCCAGGTAACACGAGTGAATCAGCTAACCCTCCAAGGGGTTGATATAAAGCTTTATTATCACTGTAATTATTGGGGATTTCCAACATAATTATATATTTTATGATAACGGTCTTATAATAGACAAATACTACCTGGAAATTGGTAAAAGGCTTCCAGAAAAGGTTAGTTTTAATAATCCCTCACAGAAACGTATATATAATTTTAAAATTTTTTCCTAAACAGTTAATATAATTTGTCAGCTTGCCCGAACTTCCATGAACGGTAATGTAATCGACAGCATACTCAATGAATCTGTAGACGATTCCAGTACATTGTGATGAAAGTAACACACGCGAAGATATGCCAATCCCTACTAATCAAGAACCGCTACATTTGTTAGGTAGCTTCGCTACTTTTTACAAGCTCCACAATAACACTAGACACAATACCCCTAAAGATGCTTTGGATATATTCGCAAACATTGAGGGTAATATTAAACAAATTTGTGCTGGCACGAAATCAAACAATCAAAATTACTTTTTTAATCAGTATTAATACACAAAATTTGTACTCTTATGTACATAAATAAATATCGTTTGAATGATGTAATCACTAATTTTTTAATTTGTCCAATGTATTTCATCCGTTTTGTTTATTTACGAACTCCGCATATAACGAACTGAATTTCTCGGTCCTTTGCGGTTCGTTATACCCGGACACTACTGTATTAACTTGAAATTACATTATCTAACAAATAATTGCGAAATACACGACCTTATTGGACCATCAATTTTTTGTAGCACCTCCAAATGCGAAATGCGGATTACTATATTTAATGTCAAGTTTTTTGCGTCCTCCCACTACAGCCGTCATAAGAAAAAAACCTTACATGACAATAATTAACCTTACCGCCATTACCGTGGTATCACCTGGAAACTTCATCGTTCACAACCACCTTATCGACTCCACTACATGAGATACTGACAGAGAAAGCGATTAACACATCAAATAACGCGGACACGTTCACATACACTGGATCTAAATTTACCAAAACGAAAGAGCCGAGAGCCCGTCGCTCATACACACAGAGCGGATATCATTGCGTGTGTGTTTCAAAATATCGTATACGTTAAATTTTATTTACTACACACGATTTGGTAATAATTTATTTGCGAATCACATGTGTGAGTGGGGGACCTCTTTGACCCGCCGCGCGGCATTTGAACCCAATGACTAAGATAGCGATGTCGAGATAGGGCATCCTGATGCTTCTGTGCTATTCGCCCGCTCTCGTTCGTAAAATCTGATCCGCCCGGCCGTGGAAATTGCTCGGACGGTACGATGGCGATGATTGCGGTGATGCAACAACCGCAATAATAACCGGCTTTTACTGGAGCGTCAGCGTAAATATCACCTTATACGACACGAGTTCATAGTTATTTTGTAAACACGCCCGGTTAGAGTTTATTAAAAAAAGAAAAACAGAGAGAGAGAAAAGGGAGATATTGGAGAGGTATGTGTATACCAGCGGCGCACAGTGGTTCAGATTTAAAAATTGAACGGCCAAAAATGGTTTTCTTGAGTCTCTTTAAATGAATTATTACATAGCAGTGTCTGTTTAGCATATACCAGCAATAAAGAAAATACATATTTCACACTTGAACTATTTATGTTTAACTTTAGGTTTCGGTTTGAAATTGTGCGGTTCGTATTGAAGGTTTAGTTGTTTTCAGAAGAGCGTAAAAGGTGGTGTAAATTGAATGAAGTTGAAAGTAAACTAAAGGAGTGATATGGAGCAAAATATTAAAGGTTTTATTTTTGTTATGTGTAATTTAATATTTTCAGTCTGGGCAAACAGCGGTAACAGTCAGTGTAGTAGATATGTGGAGTCGGCGATTATTTATTTCACGCGTTCACAGCGTCAGTACTAAATCGATGCTGTATGCGAGTAGTTCTGTGTATATGTAGGCTGTCGTAACTTATTTCGTAATTGTACGCTTCTGTTTGCTTTAAAAATGTCGCAATTAGGTACGTCGCGAAAACGACCAACGGTAGACAAAGTTAAAAACTTTATAGTGGACATAAAAATCCCTTTAATGTGTTGGTCTAGAAGTGGCATACGAGACCAAGAAAAATGTATATTCGATTTATGTGTTACTCTTATTTTATGTAATCTATCGTTCCGTTTACTGGACAAAGAAGCATTTGTCTCCTTCTGGAATAAATATGCGGACTGTAAATTACCTAGTCAGACATCGATACGAAATGTAGTGCCATTTGCTCGTAAACATATACAAAAAAGAATGAAAACGGAATTGAAAGATAAAAAACTGTGGTTGTGTGTGGACGAAACAACAGATCGTCAAAAACATTCTGTGGTTAATGTAATGGTACGTACAATGGAACCACATCGACCGTCATCCTCCTTCTTACTTGCTTCCAAAAGAGTTATAAATTGTACTGCCGATGAGATTTTAAAGGTGGTGTTGAACTCATTGAACAAATTTGAAGTTTCAACTAAGCAACTTTTAATGTTTATGAGTGATGGTGCCGCAAACATGCGTTCTTTGGGCCGATCTCTTAAAGAACACAGTGGTAACTTCTTACATGTAACGTGTAAAATCCATACTCTAAATCTTGCGGCACAAACGATTCCTACATGTTTTCCACTAGTAAATGCATTGATTGCTAGTACAAAGGCAGTGTTTCTAAAGTCCCCGAAACGTAGTCGACTATTTCACAAACTGTGTCCTGATTTACCTGAACCACCACAGCCGATTATTACACGTTGGGGAACATGGTTGCAGGCTGCGTTTTACTACAACAAATATTTTAATCAAGTAAAGAAGGTAGTTTTAAAATCCAATCCGACAGAAGCTGCAGCAATCAAGAAAAGCTAGGCAATATTTCAAGATAGTCAGGTTAAAAGAGATTTACAAACTATTCACAACAATTACTTCGGACTAGCGGAGGGAATAGAAAAATTACAAAATGTTTCGATGTCGCTAGTGAATTCTGTTCAAATTGTGAATGATGTTCACGCACAGTTATGCGTTGTAAAAGGCGAAACAAATTGGTGTGTAATACGAAAATTTGAAACTGTTTTAGAGAAAGACTCCGATTTTCTTATATTCAGACAAATTTGAAGCAACGAAAGAGCGAACTGGGCACAAGAATGGAATTAAATTGTGTTCAGTGACGAGTCTCGATTTTGTTTGTGGGCCCACGACGGTCATAGGAGGGTTAGGCGGATGCGCGGAGAACTCAAAAGTTCAGAATTTGTTGTGGAACGCAACACTGCCCTCACACAAGGAGTGATGATATGGGGTGCAATATGTTATATATGTTATATTCCATAGCTCTTACAAGTACAACAATCATCTGTTTTCAGAATTCACTCATCAACACTTGCTACGCTGATTTAATGCCAATTTCAGACTGTGGTGGATTCTTTTAATAATAAACTAATTATTTCATTTACATATTTATGGCTGCTATCTGCATATGCGATGTTAAAAATGATGTTTTGAACAGGTCCCCATGACAAAACTAAAACTCACGAGATAAATATTGCTTTTAGGTTTTTTTTTGTTGTTGTTTAGGAACCATTTTTAAAATACTTAGTATTTGTTAATGACGCTGTTTAAACCCCTAGAGGATACGATCACCATACATTGCTTACTAGATTTAACTTTGATTCACTAGCCAGTAGGCGTAATATAGCAAGTATAAAATTTTTATACAAGTTAATTCATAATAATATCGACTGTCCATGGCTTTCAAGCAAATTAAAATTCTTAATACCGCGATGGCCTACACGAAATCATCTTACAATTTATCTTCCTAGTAGCAAAACGGACATGCTATATATATACAGTCCCTGGCCAAATTACTTGAAACACTCAATATTTTGTAGTTTCTTCATAATAAAATATAAACTATACATGTATTATATTTTTTATACTTTCAATGCAAGATATGATTGTCTCTTTTATATCTACATCGTTCTCCCATACATCCTGTATATTCTTCATTAATATTTCCTTTGTAGGATTTTCTCTTTCATATACCTTACTTTTTAATCGATTCCATAATAATTAATAATCTAACGATTCTCGATGGGATTGAGATCCGGTGAATTTCCGGGCCAACGTAAAAGAGGTATGTGATTGTCTTCAAAGAATTTCTTAACCTTTTTTGCCACATGGCAAGGAGCATTATCTTGCATAGATATACGCCCTGTCGGTATGCGACGTCCTGGCTTAAAATACGGTAATAACGTGTTTTTTAACATATTTATGTACTGCTCTTGACGCATTGTACTTTCTACAAAATACAAAGGGCCGGGTCCGTCTCCACTAATCACTCCCCAAATCATTACCCGAGGAGGGTGTTTTACAGTTCGAAGAACAGTGGACTCTGTGAGACGTTCGCCAGGTCGTCTACGAACAAATTGTGCTCGCTGCACTAACACACAGAGTGAGCACTCGTCACTAAAGAAGACCTATTAAATAATGCAAACATTAATTCAGTAAAAATCATGTTGTTAAGTTATTCACCTTTTTCCAATTCTCGTCTGTGAAATGTCGATATTCTCTTGCAAAGCTGGGACGAGCAGATTTCATTTTTTCTGTTAAACGCGGCTTTTTTACAGGTCTTCGGCCCATTAGACGATTTTCGCGCAATCGGCGTCTGACAGTTCTGCTCGAAATCTCTATTCCTCTCTCTTGTAAATTTTTTTGAATCATTTTAATTGTAGCAAATCTATTGCTCAAAGCCTGATGAACAATTTCACGGTCAGATCTCTTCGAAGTTTTTCTTTTCCGACCGCACTTTGCCCGTCTTTGTGTCGATGTGCTAGCTCCTTCGTTTAAGTTTCTAGCTAAACGCGGTACAGAAGAGGGAGATACTTCCTGTAATTTTGCAATTTCTCGTTGTGAATGTTTGTTTGATTGTAGAAGAGCTTGTATAGCGGCTTTTTGTTCACCTGTTAAATCTTTCCCGGGCATTTTCTACAAAAAACCCCAAATATTTCAATTTTTTCAAATTCCAAATAATTAATTATTAAGAGGGAGATAGCATAACAATTTTAGCTTTGCAATAACGATATATCCACGCAAAACACTTAACGATACTCCACAACTTAGCTTCTATACGGTTATGACGAAATATTTTAAAAAATATCGATGCATTCTCTGAACTGTGAACTCGCTAAATGTAAGTTGATAACTGAAATATTTATATATACGTACTTTACTCTTCTAAATATCATTTCTCTGGTATTTTTATTTATTGATACAATAATCTAGTCCCCCTATAAACGATCGGATTCAAAGCAAAAGAGTATCACTATAATAGGGCGGGAATTTCAAGGTAAAAGGGTTGATTTATGACATGTTTCAAGTAATATGGCCAGGGACTGTAAATCGCCTATGGTGACTATGTGTAACAACTTCAATATTGTGGGTCAGTTGTGTGACATTTTCTCCGATTCGATCCATGTGATTGTTGATGTTTTATTTTTTGCTTTTTTGTATCTTTTTTTTTTGTTAATTTCAACTAATTTATTCACTTTATTACATTTTCTGTACTTTCCCTGTACTTAGGTGTATCCTGTTGGGAAATAAATAACATTAATATTAATATTATTATTATAGAAAATCACGACTCTAGTGGAAGAGATTATAGTAATAATTAATAATCTAACGATTCTTGTAACGATAAACAGAGACGCAGATATTTATATAGTAGACTCATTAGGTTCGAGTTCCTTGCATTTAAACTTAAAAACAATAACAAATAGTTAAGTTTGATTGTGCCAAAAATGTTGAACCTAAATATTTCAACATGTTGATTAACTCCTTATTTAAGAAAAAAGTGTAGATTACATACAAAAAGTAGTCGTTTTCAGTGTAAAATTTGTTTCTTTCTCTTTATTTCCACACTAATATGCGACCAGCAATCCCCAGTATCTCATCTCCCGAAAGTTTCAAACGCACACCTATTCATAGCATTGAATTTCTGTACCGCCGTTACTTTCTGTTGATCTTTAGCTTGTAGCAAAGGAAGGTATTCTCGAAGGGGTAAATACATGTATAAGGTTTCGTTAGGAGCAAGTAACATTCAACGCACTTAACGGAGATTTACGAAACAGTTTGCCACGAAGCAATTTCTTACCAACTCCTTCTTTCACAGAGATTCCATTTTCTAATAATAGCAATTTTATACTTTTCAAACCATTACAGATCCGCCTCCATGCTTCACCGTAGGAACTATACACTCCCGTAACATTCTTTCCCCTCTTGATCTGCGTACGAAAACTCTCCGTCTATTTCCAAAAACCTCAACCTTGGATTCGTCAGTCCACAAAACGTTTTCAAAATCGTTCACTGTCCAATCTCTATGAGCTTGTGCCCAATTCAGTCGTTTCAGCCTATTTCCTCTTTGGAGTAACGGTTTTCGACAAGCCATTCGCCCATGCAACCCGGCCTCTTTCAGCCGACGTTTCACAGTACTCACAGAAACTCTGGAATCTCGCTTATTATTGAATTCTGCAGCAATTTCTAATGCTGTTAGTCTTCTATTGCGCTTACTAATTATTTTTATTCGTAAATCTTCCACATGAGTCGTTTTCCTTGACGGTCCTAGCCGATTACGATCTTGCACGTCACCGGTTGTCTTAAATCGAACTATAGTATCATGTGCTGTAGATTTTTTTATTTTTAATTTATCCGCAATCTGTCTTTCTTCGTACCCTTCCTGATGCAAGGTAATAATAGCAGATCGTTTTGAAACAGCTAGAGGCGCTCCACGGGGCATTTTAAGCAGTCAAACCGAAATTATTTTATTTTTCACTTGCACAACCACAGATACTTTCACAATAACAATCTCTTCAGAACTACTGCGTTTACAAATGTTATAATACTTTATAAAGGGTATACGAATATTTCCAGGTAACACGAGTGAATCAGCTAACCCTCCTAGGGATTATTATAAAGCTTTATTGTCACTGTAATTATTGGGGATTTCCAACATAATTATATATTTTATGATAACGGTCTTATAATAGACAAATACTACCTGGAAATTCGTAAAAGGCTTCCAGAAAAGGTTAGTTTTAATAATTCCCTCACAGAAATGTATATTATATAATTTTAATTTTTTTTCCTAAACAGTTAATATAATTTGTCAGCTTGCCCGAACTTCCATGAACCGTACTGTACGTATAAAATGATTGTATATCTCCCATTATTTTTGATTCCCTTGTATTCTCAATACTTCGAAGCGTATGCAAAACGTCTTAGCTTACTCATCATAACATATGACACTTCTCGTATATCCTTCAAGGGTTTTCCACTAAAATGTCAAGTACGTGTATAGCAATCTTAAGTGTATTAAACGTCAAAAGATAATTGTCATAATCCCATAAAAAAGTCAACTTTACGCAGCAATCTGTTTTCGAAACAAATGTAGGTAAGGCAAACGAGAATAATTATCTTTCACAGTCGTAAAATCTACATTTTTTATTACCGCCTTTACCAGTTTTAACCGGAATGCATTTTAGCGCAAACATTTACTCACGTAGTTGGTACGGATTTCGACAGCACCGGTTACGGGTATCGATCGTGCGAGTTTTCTGTGGATTTTTTGCATTACTACAATTAAGTACGTATTGTAATATTGGGTGGTAAATGCGAGAAGTGACATATTAACGCGGACTAGTAATCAATTTATATTCTATTTAATATTGGCAGCCAACTCAATTACATACCGCAAAGGAAAATGCAAGCTTTCCGGGGATATTTAAATGCATATATTTTTCCAAGCACTGCTGCCTGTACATATCTATGTGAGTTATGCGCGGCTTCACCGGAGGTGGTAGAGGGAGATCTATTAGCACACATGATTATGATGATTCAGTTCAGTCATCTCCAAACTACGTTGATGTGCGGTTTGATTCCAACGAGCTCGTAATTTAGACGAATTTCGTCAGAAAAATATCACTGCCGCAAACGGTGTAATATACACGACATGCTTTCAAATGTACGACAGCAATTTTACTATTGACCAGGATACTGACAACTAAAAAAACGGGAAAATATTTCAGCAGGGATTTAATTTGTTGATATAAAGCATAAATTATCAGAAGCAAGTCACTCATGTAAAGCACAAATAGTAGCGGTCCTAGATTTGATCCCTGGGGGACGCCAGAGGTGAGAACTAAGTCATGAGAACAATATCCGTTATAAGTAACATAACACTTTCTCTGTTTCAGGTACGACTCGAGGAGACTGACCGTCGAAGGAGCTCAGCTTCAATAACATTTCATGCTGATCATTAGAGTTGCTCAATTTGCGCCAACAACCAGTGGCGGGCGCATGAAAGTTTACACAAAATAAATGGTCAGAAATAAAATATAATACGTGCTCAAACACTTACCGTCTTAAGAGTCTTCCGTGAAATCACAAAGTGAATAATGTCTGCAACATTAGATATGTTTCCATAGTTGTTTCGGCAAACCGAGTGCGGCGTGAGGAAAAAGTGTATTCATATGCAGAAAACGAAGCGTTCTATATATAGTGACGTTATATTTGCGTAATTAAAATAATCTTTGGAACAACTTAACGGTTCTGTTGACGCACCTTCACAAATTTGTCTCAATGTTCCAAAATCAGAATCTTTCTCTAAAACACTTTCAAACATTTCTAGAACACAAACATTTTTTGCGTCTTCTACCGCGCATAGCTGTGCGTGAACATGCTGCACTATTTGCAGAGATTCCACTAACGACACCCAAGGATTTTGTAATTTTTCTATTGCCTCCACTAGTACGAAGTAATTGTTCTGAATGGTTTTTAAATCCGTTTTAACCGGACTATCTTGAAATTTCGACTGGCTTTCCTTGATAGCTGCAGCTTCCTTTGGATCAAATTGTAAAACCACGTTCTTAATATTCTCAAAATATTTATGATAATAAAACGCGGCCTGTAACCATGTTCCCCAACGTGTAAGAATAGGTTCTGGTGGCTCAGGCATACGGGGACACAGTCTGTGAAATTTGCGAATACGTTTTGGAGATTTGACAAACACTGCTTTTGTATACGCTATTAAAGCGTCTACCTCAGGATAATATTTTCTAATACTATCTACCACATGACTGAAAGCATGAATTTTACACGTAATATGTAACAAGTTAGCACAATGTTTTTTAAGAGACCGGTCTACAGAAAGCATGTTTGCGGCACCATCACTCATAAACATCAACAGTTGGTTTGTTGAAAGTTCAAACTTTCCCAATGTATTTAACACTAACTTTGAAATTACTGTGACAGTACACTGTTGTACTCGTCTGGAAGCTAATAGAATTGAAGGTGACGATTGATGTGATTCCATTGTAAGTACCATTACATTAACCACAAAATGTTTTTACGATCTGTTGTTTCGTCCACACATAATCATAGTTTTTTATCTTTCAACTCCGATTTAATTATTTTTTCAACATGTTCACGAGCAGATGACACAATTCTTTGTAACGATGCCCGACTTGGTAATTTTCAGTCCGAATATTTATTCCAAAAGAAGACATATGCTTCCTTGTCTAGTAAATTCAACGGTAGATTACATGCAATAAAGGTAATACATAAATTAAATTTAAACTTGTCATAGTGTCGTGTGTAATTTTTTTTTTTAATGCTGTTTATTATTTACGTGACGTAGACAATCCCTTTTGGACCAACACATTAAAGGGATATTACAAACTACACATTGAATTTTAACGCCATCATAATTTAGGTCAGTCATTTCTGCTATAAATTCCGTAACTTTGTTCAACATTGGTCGTTTTCGCGACGTAGGCAACATTTTTAAAACAAACGTAGAACTATGAAATAGTATTTACGGCAGCGTACATGTATACACAACAGATCTGATTGAGACTCGCAGTTATACGTCTCTATATAAATTGGGACATGCTGGCCAAATTCGTGACTATAGATCTCCCGGAGTTGAAGCCATATTGATTTGAGGCAATAAAAGAACGAGTGCTAAATGCTAACATATAATGCCTTCTCATAAAGTTTAGCAAAATTGGAATTATGGAAATGGGTGTGAAATTAACCATTTTCCAACGTCCAAGAAAAATACAAGACGAAATTTGAAAGATTGATAATGATTTTTAGAGGAAATGTAGAAACAAATCTACAGTCACGTATCAAAAAACTGGATAACATATTATCACCTGCGGTACATTTGTTAGGAAAAGTAGCCATTAGTGCAATAAGTTCATCTTCGCTAACCAGTGAGAAGGAATAAGAGGCGATTGTAATCAGAATGAGACCAAGAGACGCTATCTTCTGAGTTATACACTGAGGAAAACACATCTGCCCAGTATTCTTGGCTTTTAGCATGAAGAAACTGCCATAGATGAGAAAGTGAAGTTTAGAATAATAGTTCCGGTTATTGTTTTCATAGGGTAAACGATACAGTTCGATTTGAATTTTATGTTTTTGTTTTAGAATCCAGTTACTATTTGAAATCTTTAGTTTCCTATTTTAGATACTAAGAATTAAGTAGTAACAAACGGTTGTTTACTTTCTCGCTCTGTGCTTTAATTTCAAACATTTACGTTTTTTATTTTAAGCAGTAGGATTCTTCAGCAGAATACGCTTGTTTATTTTATGATTCTGTAATACAATACTTTCAGTTTATAAGTCGTAGATATTTTAAAGTTAATTCCTTTTTTATTTGAACTTTGATTTTTACAATTATCTAAATTACTTAAATATTTAAATAAATATTTTCTTTGATCTCGAACTGGAATAAAACATAATTATACACCCGGGACCACTAACTAGGCGCTGTCACTGGCTTGAAGCAAGGCTGATCGCAGTTGATCTTAGGGACAGACCAATATGGAAACGGACCGCAGTTACGATCCGACAACTCTGTATGCTTAATACACTGCATTAGGCTCCGAAGATATTTGATTTCCATTCGTGTATGCATACCTCCGTACAAAAGAATCTAGTACAAAGGAATACGCAGTAAAAAAAATCTAGATATAAAAGCAAATGTACGTACATATTATTTACAGCGCTCAAAATTAACAATTGTGTTTTTTGAAAAGAAAATATTTATATATTATCCTTTTAAATTCTATGAAGTTGCAAGATTCGATAATTAAACTAAAAACTATTGTAGTGTTATTTCTATTTCAACAAGTCACCATCGTCTAGAAATAAATGTTAAAATTTTCTTTGTGGCAATCTAAATGCAGTTAGCACTAATTTAAATCTTCTATTCTGCTCAAATTTTTCTTTACGATCTGGTCAAATGATGATCTCACATTCGAAGGAGGCCACTTAAATGTATTGTTATTCCAAATACGTTTTTACTGGACGTCCCGATCTAGAAGAACTGTGTATTGGAGGCAAAAGCATTCAAGCAATTTTTCTACTGCCAAATTGTACCCCTCTTATTCGGCCAATGCATCTGATTCAAAGGATGAAGCTACATTATCAAAAATCGCCACTGATGCCCATCATATCTGAAAATGCCCAAGATACAACGTCTGTTTTCAAAAATTTTGATTTGCTGTCAATGATCTCTCTTAAATATCTCTTAAAGCCTCAGTAATGGAAAAAAACTGTCGCTCAATGTGGATGAGCTGCTCAAAACCAATGACGAAAATGAGGATTCTATTCCGTTAGCTTGTTTACGATGTAGGTTATTAGATGCTAAGGATATTGAATCCCATCAAGTTAATGATGATGAGGAAAGATGCGGAATAACCAATATTCGCAACGACGTTTTTCAAACCGATATAACTAACAATGAATTTGCACAATGACTTGTGGGAGAGATAGTACCGCTGACGGCAAATCAAAATTCTTCAAAAAAGACAGTATACCTTGGACATCTTCAGAGATGTCAAGTTACATACGAGGGCATTCCAGAAAATAGTACCCGTTTACATATAATTAAAAGAAAAATTAAGGAAAGTAAATAATGATTTTATTTAAATGAAAGTAATACATTTTCTCATTTTTCAATGTAGTCGCTGCCGTTGTTGAGACATTTGTTGTATCTTGAAACCAGTTTGTTTATGCCCTCCGCGTAATCCTCTACCGCCAAAGTAGCCAGTCAATGCTGTACACCTGCTTTTAAGTCATCATCACTTTGGAAACGTTCTCCTGACAAGAAATCCTTGAGTTTACTGAACGAATCACTTGGAGCCAAGTCGGGACTATACGCAGGGTGGTCAGAAAACTCCCACTTGAACTTCCCGAAGAAGGTCAGTGGTCTTTCGAGCCGTGTGGGGACTAGCATTTTCATGCAGAAGAACAATGCCACTTGTCAGCATTCCCCGCCTCTTGTTTTGGATGGCCCTACGCAGCTTCTGAAGTGTTTCACAGTATGTGTCCGCATTGATGCTCGTCCCTTGAGGCATGAAATCAACCAACAACAGACCTTTTCGGTCCCAGAACACTGAGGCCATAACCTTTTTCGTGGAAAACGACTGCTTAAACTTGCGCAGCCTTGTTGGAGATTGTAGATGGTGCCACTCCATGGACTTGCGTTTTGTCACAGGTGTGAAATGGCACACCCAGGTATCAACCCCAGTAACAATTTGGTCAAGGAATGCATCACCCTGTTGCTCATAACAAGTCAAAAACGTCAACGCTGCACCCATGCGGTTGGTCTTGTGCTCGTCGGTAAGCATTTTGGGCACCCATCTTGCGCAAATTTTTCTGTAATTCAGATGGCCCGTCACGATTTCATGGAGTAATGATTGTGAAATTTCAGGAAATTGCTTACTAATTTCTTTGTTTTACGCGTCGATCTGCGCAGATTAAATCATCGACACGTTTCTTCAAATCGTCGGTGATAAGGGACGGGCAACCTGACCGCTCTTCATCGTGCACCTGATCTCTTCCCTCTTTGAAATTTCGAACCCAGCGCCTTACAGATGACTCATTCATTGTTCCCGTACCATACACTTCAGTAATCCTGCGATGAATTTCGCTTGGACGGACGTTTTCTGCATTCAAAAAACGGATCACGGATCGCACTTGGCATTTCGCGCCATTGTAAACAGTCATAAAACTCGCACCACGCACCGGAAGAACTTCAATACTTTTTTCCTACAAAGCTACGATGTTACTGTTGACATCTGCGCCACTTTGCTGTTAATTGAATCAATAGCGCCATCTATATGACTAAACGGGTACTATTTTCTGGAATGTCCTCGTATTTTGAATCACCTGTTGATCCATTGGCTGAATAAGGGGGGTACAATTTGGTGTTAGAAACATTGCGGAAATGATTTAGTTTTCAGTACGCAGTACTTCCACATGGGGATGTCCAGGGACATTATTTCTTATTTTGATCTAGTAATTGAAGAACCACAATAGATCTGAATTGGTCGCAGTGGAACAGGCTAGGAACCACCTCTTATCGAATCTAATCTAAATAGGATGTGTGTTTTTCTTACTTGCAAAATCGAGCTTAGCTTCTGTCAGGTTTCTTGTTCTACATCTACTTCATGTTTAAATTTCAAACCATAAATAATTTGGTGCAAAATATTGGTTCATTAATTAGAAAACATGCATTACGCTGAAGTTGGTGTGTTTTTTGTTTATTGCCGGAATCCAAAGAGTAATCTTAAGTATTAAATATAAGTAAAGTTTATTTCAAATTATAAGAATATAACTGTAGACTTACAAGGCCTTTAATACTTTTATTGCACCTTCTGTGACGATAATAACCTGGCAATGCATATTGAATCTAGGGGCCGTATTGACTATAAATTACGGCCCTATAAGATAAAAAAACGCTGTTAATTTCAAGTATATAATAAAAAATATCTATACATTGGGTTTATATACAAAGAAAAAATAACAAATCGTGTGGCAATATGTGTAGTGGATACATATAGATATATAAAGCTAATTAGTTTGTAATACACTATGAAATTGTTATGTTAGTAAAGGTGTCACCGTATTTCATAAATCATCTTCTGTGATTGAGTCGTCTTGCAAATCGGTGTCTGTGTCTGAGTCATATTGCAAATTTATAATCAAAGGTGCTACTATATTGTACATGCGCATATATTCGTCCTCTTTTGCTATTGCGTGTTTAACAGCATTTCTCCAATTTACGGTAGTTATGTGTTCCGTAGCATTTTTTATGTGTGTTACACTGCTTTCACTAAATTTCGGTGTTTGATTTGTTCGTCTTATGGTATTTTTAAGTTGGGCCCATATCAATTCAATGGGATTGAAAATGCAGTGGTATGATGGTAAACGCATAATTGTATGTCCTGCTTCTTTGGCTCTGTTATCCACATAATAATCCTTTAAATATTCTTTTGCCTTCATCACCTCTAATAATTGTTTTTTTGTATAATGATCCTCATAATATAAATCATTTGTTTCTAAAAATTCTTTAATATCTTTCTTATTATTACATTTTGTAGGAATTTTGGTTTGCTGTCGAGAATGATACGGAGCGTTGTCCATCACTATCACGCTTTCTTTTGGTAAATTTGGCAGCAAAGTGTCACAAAACCATTCTTCAAATAAAGATGAGGTCATATCTTCATGGTCATCTAAACTTGAGGATTTAAAATTTTTAGCAGATAATAGCGGCTGTCCGATCCATCCTTTTTCTGACCCAGCATGAAGAATAATTATTCTCTTCCCCCTCGAAACCGGCGCGTCCAACTGACACATACTTGAACTATCCACTCAACCTTTGCAAATTGTATCATGGGTGTCATACCACGTCTCGTCTAAATAACATATGAATCGTCCTTCCTCTCTATACCGTCTAATTGCCGTTAAGTATTCATATCGAAGTTTCTGGAGCCTCGGGCTTTCCATAATTGTGCGACGTTTATCTATTTTGGAAAACTTAAAACCAGCTTTCTTTAGCGTCCGCCACAAGGTGGCTTTAGAACATAGAATATTTATAGACTCATCACTGATTCTTTTATGTAAGCAGTCTAGTGTAGGTACAACATTTCCTCTGTAGAAGGAGTATACTTGCTGCCTAATAGTATCAATTTCATACTCATCAATTTTTATCGGTGCTCCTTTGTCACTTCTTTGCTTTCGAGCACCTGCGTTATTCTTAATTATCTTATATATTGTTCCAAAAGGCACCTTGGTTAATTGCGACGTTCGTTGAATGTTCAGGGTTTGTGTGTTCGTTATTTCCTTCCATCAGGGTACGATAGACATTGAGAATTATCTGTTTTGCGTCTTCTGATAGATGCTTTCTCTGCCGTGCTCCAACAGTATTATCACTATCCACATCATCATCATCACTAACACTTTCAGCAAAAGGTCGCCACATGTTCGTGAAGTAAAGAGAGAAAAATCAAATATGTATACAGCAGTAAAGATTAACAATAAATGATACATAGACTCAATATTAGATGTAATATATACCAACTCTCCTATAGCAAACGCTAGATTAGATGGCGAGCGGTGGGAGTATTAATTACTAACCGAAATGATATAAATAAGGAGATTGTAATGTATAAACAGGTATTTAAGAATATTTTACAAACAGTAGAAATTTACATAGTAAGCAATTCGATGTTACAAGTAATTAAAGAATTTACATATTAAATGAAATTTAAATGTACAAACAGGTGGTTACGCATATCGCAAATCACAATTCCATTTCTATTCAATTCACTTAAATTTTGTCATTACGGTCCTCAGCAGTTTATTTGCGTATCCAGGTAGTTATTACCGCAGGCGGTGCAATAACAGCATTTAAGCCGTTCAAAGTTATATTCTTATAATTTGAAATAAACTATACTTTGTTCAGTATTGAAGAATACTATATATTTACTCCTACTCATGTCAACTCTAAAATAAAACATTTTCGGAAAAAAAATATTAGGAAAAGAGCTATATTTTACAATCTTCTACCACCCTCAAAAGTGTGACAGTCACCTTTCGATGGATGCTGTGTAATATCATTTCCATTACCAGTGTTAAATTGGAATTACCAACATGTATTTACTATAAGTCAAAATACTGCAATAATTTAGAATTTAGAAGAACCTGAACATGAAAATGCAAAAAATCAAATATGATAAAATGGTAGAGACGATTCAGATCTAGAATAATCCAAAAGCAAAACAAAGAAATTAAGAATTTTCTATGAGTAAAACAAGAAACTCGAAACAGATTAACCTGGCATAAATTAAAGCGAGTTTTAAGTCCAATTCGATTTGAAGTTAACCCGAAACGGCTTGACTAAACCTGGCATAACTTCAAACGCGTCCAACTCAAATCTAGATTAGAAATCATTCGACTTAGCGAGTACAAATACTCAACCCGTTACATGTATTGCCTAACTACAATGGATTTCTTTATAAGAATGTCAGAACTTTTTACAGCGGTTCTGTATGTCGATGCAAAAGTTTCATATGTACAGGGTCCGGCAGAAATACTTCCCCAACTTTGAAAGGTAATAATATTCCACCTAAGCAGGTTTCACATAATTTCTTTCATTCACAGATTGCACATACAATGCCATTTTAAATTAGTTTGTTTTGATAACTATGTCACCCAAATGTCGGTCTCCATTAGTGATGCAACTTCGAAGTATCTAAAGAAAATTCTCGATAAGCCTTCGGATCATTTGAGGCGGAATGGCAGCAATTTCTTGAATTATTGTTCCCTTAAAGGTCTCAATATTTCATGGCTTTAAGAAGTATCCACAGAAACAAGTCGCATGGCGATAAATCGGGTGAACGTGGGGGGTCACCTCGTAATGAAACAAGATGGCTGGAAAACATTTCGCTTAGAATCCCGAATGAACGTAAAGAAGTGTGGAATGATGCTCCATTCTGTTGGAACTGCACATTGTCTTGTTCATGTTATTCATGAAGATGATTCAATTTTAGCTGGAGAAAGTATGTTGCAATATCGGTCACCATCACTGTAATGTTTCAAAAAATTACGGACCCCAAAATCACCTATGCCACAAAAAAAGCAGTTAAGGGTGTGGATTGGTCGATGGTGGAGTTCCTTACGATTCCCTACAGACCAACAATGCAAAGTTTGGTTATTAACTGTCCCGCGTAGGTGCACATGTGCCTCCTCACTACAGGTCACTACAGCTGCAGTCGGAACGTTATTAAGAATATCTCGAGACGAAGTTACACAGGTTTCCCAATCTCTCACTTAATCCTTGAACTACCATAATTTTGTAAGGATACACTCTGAATTCCTTGTGCAGAATTTTTCTCAAAAATTCATCAGAGAACGCTAATACAGCTGGATATTTCAGTGCTGAACGTTTTGGCGATTGCTCAACTAAACTTTTCACAGTAAACACATTTGCCGGTATCATTGCAGTCCGAGGTCGGCCAGGGAATTTCTTCTTCAATGCAGAACTTGTCCTAAAATTAAACTAAAGTTTAACCCAAACACGATTCGTTTTCTTACCCGGAACAGTATCATGCTGGCTGCGTTGTTATTACAGAACCGCCATTACGAATAAACTCCTCAACAACAAACGTCCGATGATCTCCAACCCAATTCACTTTGTTAGCTGAAAATGGCATATGTGCCGCTGTCCAGCGAGACTATCCCCCATTCCATACTCTCCTCTCATGTCGTGCAATGATCATTCAAAATCGGGGAGGTCTTTTTGCCGGACCCTGTATTACTTCGTCTTTAAATCACATGTAAATATTGCAGGTACGATATTATTATTGCATTAATTATACACAACTCACTAATGGTACACCAATGACTCCAAATACATTATAATCTCCTAAGCAAACACTGCATGTACCACTTATGTAAATCAATACCTATTTTTACACTTATAGCTACAACAATTGGTTTGGTAACGTTTGAAAAAGTATTATCCGAATGCTTACTTTAGAATAGCGTTTAAGAGTTGTACGAAAACTTATCAAGTTAGATCAATGTTAATATTATTAGAGTGCTACTTGACTTTTACTTCGTTTTATCGTATCGCATTACTTATATCATGCGATATAAGTTTAATACTATATGTATATTGCGTATCTACTATCGTAAATTACTTTATGTACAAATACAGTACGACCTCTTTAATCCAAACATGCCCTAATCCGAATCTCTGAATAGCGGGAATTCGAAGCCATAATCCGAACAGCGACATGATTCCGTTGACATTTGTGGGGGAATCCCCGTTTTTATGTTTTCCATTGTTCATTTGACCGTCAACCGTCACTGACTTCAGCTTATATTGCAATTTAGAATATAGATGACGTCTAAAATAAACAAGCAACATTATCAATAAAAGAAAAGATTGAGAGCTTAGAGGTATAACATTACAATATTTATCATGTCAATAAAACATGAATCAAAATTTTCAGTCAACAAATAAATCTCCTCATTCAGTGCAAATTTTCTGGAAAATCCTCATCTTTATCCATCCTTATCCGAAACCGATTACACCGTTTAAATATGTAATTTTTTTCCCTTATCTTATCGATAGAACGGACTCATTCTAGTTAACTTTCAAAAGGGGCTAGATATAATCTGCTCTCGGGAACTCGTTGGAACTTACTTACCAGGTAATACTCGTTAATGATCTGATTTACATTTTATTTATAGAAAGATTAGATAAAGGAGCGTTGTAATTGTATAAGGCGAGAATTGAGCAAAAGCGGTTATTACCGGTATCGCTAATAGATTAGACGAGTTTACTGAATTGATAATTCTCGGTTAACAGCATTTATTAATTTAAACCGTTTTATTATTGTATATATGAGCGTTGTTTTTTTACTGGCGTTACAGTATTCTATTGTGAAATGTTTTATGTAAGATTGGGCAAGTCATCTTAAGTAGGATTTAGAAAATGATTAAGTGCAGGCCTTGAAACACGTCGATCTTCACAAATTAATTATGATTAATTATGTGGCGTTGTTATTATCTTGAATATTAAAGGACCATACAAAAGGAGCGTGTCCACTTACAAGAGACTGAAAGAGTACTTTGATATAAGAAAACACAATTTTTTATCGGCTGAATCGCCCGATTTCAGAGTACAGCCCCCTCCAAAAATCCGAGAAATTTTTTAATTTTTATAAATATCTCGGAAACTAGATCAGATATATATTTTTTTTAGAACATAATTTGAAGTATATTACATAGTCTCAAGGATTAACCAAAAATTAAGCTAATATAGTTCTCCATGGTATTGATGCAATCACTCACGGCAAAAGCTGTTAGGAGAGAAAACACTAGCCAACGGACATGTTTCTGCCTACCCGGCGTCATCAGAGTTGCTCCGAGTGTTTCTCTACGTAACATCGCAATTTACCTCTCGACTTATATCACTTCATCTGTACATTTCCACCTCGTCTCGCTAATTCCTAATATATTCTATATATGTCTCACTATTTCCATCGTTATCTGCTGTGTTTTACTTACATCTGCCATTGTTCCCACATTCCAACATCCAATATTAAAACGCAATCTAGTATCAATTTCTTCTTCCTGATTATAGTTTTTCTGCTATCATTTCTTCTTCCTTCACCTGTATCCGTTTTCATTGCCTTTTTCATTACCATTTGTCGTCCGATGTGTGTTATATCAGTTCGTATTCGTTTTTTGACTTGTCTGTTTCCATTTCCTGCAGGGAGTTTTTGTCCCTATTCCATCTACATATTTTACCATCTATTATTATTTTCTAAAATCCAATTCTAACTTGCTTGTCACTGATTCCTTCTCCTCTCGCGTGCTGCCTAATTTTCCCTTGAATTGTTTGTTCATCTTTCGTTAAATCGTTGTTCATGTATATCCGTTCACCTTTACAAGCTCTTAGTTTATTTTTGTTTTACTTAATACTCATTTTGTCCTGTATATTCTCCAGCTTCACTAGACAGGTACTGTTCCCAATTCTATATGCTCCATTTTCATAAAATCGGTCATATCCTCTGTAAGGATTTCTAGTTCTTTAGTATCGATTTTCAAACCTTGCATTACTATATTCTTTTCTTTTTTCTCCTTTTCAATTCATTCTAGTCTTATCCGTGTTTGTTTCAACTCCTCTTTAATAATTTCCTTTCCTTTATCCTTAAGTTTTCTTTTTTAATCGCTTCTAATTCCTCTCCCGGATCCTTCATTTTCTTTCTGTTTTTTCTTTGCTTTTCTTTCGAAAAGACGAGCCAGATATTTCTTGGCGCAATCTAGTGCCAAGAGATAGACGCCCGCCGTCTACAAAACAGCCACAAAAACCTGGTACTGTTCCCCAAACCAACTCTCGAGCAGTTCTTGAAGTGCTTAACGCGAGATGGCGTGCACATGAGCGCTTTGTGTACCTGTATATGTAAATGATTCCCATAGGCTACCATGATGTAGTCGAAAGATAGTGATCGAAGCCGAGAGGCAAATAACGGTGTTAGATGGAGAAACACTCGGAGCAACGCCGAGTAAGCAAAAGCATGTCCGTTTCGGCCTACATTTTAGGTTATTGTTTTTATGCATTTTTGACGTGTTTTTATCAACGATTATGCGAATTATTTTCCGAGACAAAATTAACGCACCCCTAACATTTGTTAAAAACATTCAGAGATAATAATTTTTAATCTACTATCCATCTTACAAGTAGGCTTTGGACGTCCTCCGACAATTCAAGCACATGCTGCTTTGTTTTAAGATTGCAAAAAAAACCTTTGACCACAATTGATTTAAAACCCGTTCTGGAACTGCTGATTAAGAAAAATTATCAAGCTAATTTTTGTTATCAGTTGTGTTTTAAAGTTCATCTACGAGTGTTTTGAAGTAGAAAACTGAATCACCAAAGAAATTTATCGATGGAGCAAGCAATACGGGCATCAATTGTTGCCATGTTGCCCGTGTATTAGGAAGAAATCATTCCGGCATAAGTCGCATGGTTAGACGATTTAACGAAACAGGATCTCACATTCGAAGGCCAGGGCAAGAGCGAAAACGATGTACTAATCAAAGGAATGGCCGTTTTCTGAGACAATCCGCTTTTAGAAATCGGAGAATCACTAGTAATGTGTTAAAAAATGAGTTATAAGCGGTGTTATGTTGTAATATGTCTCGAACAATCAGAAGCCGAATTAAGGAGCAGGAGACCGGCAAAAAACCATTACTTACCAAAGAGCACAAAGTTCAAATATTTTTTTTTAATTCGCGCGCAACTTTTCGCGCAATTCAGATACATAATTTGTAAAGAATGGGGAAAAATACATTCGTAGGTTCCTGCGAAACAAGTCTCTTTTGTTTTGTTTTTTCAAATTTACTTTACTTATCCGTTCCTCTTCTACCGTCGTGTCGGGGTAGGCTTTGTTGCCCTACAGAAACCTTTCCAGACCCTCCTATCCTTCGCTGCTCCTCTGACTTCTGCCCACGGAAACTCTCTGTCAGTGAGGGTCAGCCAACGGCTGCGTTCCGTGTAGTTTTTGGTCTGCCTCTACGTTTCCTTCTACAGACATCCGTTTCCCAGATCACATTCACTAGATTGGTGTCCGGCGCAGCTGCCGTCGTTCCACCACACTCACCAACGGCGCCACTCCCAATCTTTCTCGAATGGCCGTATTCCTGATTTTGCCGGCTCTATATACACCTTCGATACACCTAAGTTTTCTCATTTCCGCCGCCTGTATTTTAGGCATCAACCTAACATTCAGCACACAGGTCTCACTACCGTATGTTATTATAGGCACTAACACTGTCTTGTAGATCTTAATTTTGGTTGCTTTGCTTACTTCCTTGTGTCCAAAGAAGGGCATTTTCAGTGCGTTGAATAATTTAGTAGCATTATTCAGCCTGTTATCTATGTCACACTCTATCTCTCCTCCGCACTCAAATAGTGACTCCAAGTACCTCATCAGTCCAGTCTGTTTGAGTCTTTGTCTATCCAGGTATATTTCTATGTTTTCTTGGACTTCTTGCTATTACCATCATCTCAGTCTTTGTCAGGTTCATCCTCATACTTATACTTTTTCATAGAATTTTTCTCTCCAGCACTAGATGCCAAAAGGAGTACATTATCTGCATATAAGAACTTTTTTTTACAATGGTGTGTTGTAATTTACTATATTTTTTCAAATTTATTCGAACTAAACGTGACTCTTTAAGATAAACTTGATAAGATTTTTTTATTTTATTCTATTACAACTGAAAAGTTATTGAGATGAAAACAGGTACTTCTCAAATTATTTTGAGCAGTGTATGGGTCATTACTAGAGTTGGCCACGCGCGCCAACGGGCAGCGGCGTTGTTTCGATTAGGCCTCGGGTTCCACTAGAGCTATTGTATGTAGATGTTCGCTGTCGTAAATACTTTCGCGTAGTTGTTAAATAAAAATAAAATTATGCGTGCTCAAACACTTACCATTTTAAGAGTCCTTCGCAAAGTGAATAATGTCTGTTAAATATCTGCAACATTAGATATGTTTCAACTGTTGTTTCGACAGACCGAGTGCGACGCGAGGAAAAAATGTGTTTATATGCAGAGAACGAACGTTCTACATCTAGTGACGTTATATTTGCGTAATTAAAATATTCTTTAAAACAACTTAACGGTTCTGTTGACGCACCTTCACAAATGTGTCTTAATGTGCCAAAATCAGAATCTTTCTCTAATATGTGATAATATATATTGTCATGTTCAATATTTACAACGACAACATCAACTGTCAATCTCAGAACGTATAGAGCATTCAGGTTAGCCACCCGTCGGTAATGAAAAGTCCCTCTTGCGGGTAAAAATGTAATTTTCCAAGTCACCATTTCCCCCCACGCCAACTGGTCTGGGAGTGTGGACATTATAAGTCCAGATAAGGACGATCGTAGGGTAACGCGGACAAATCCACTCTTCTGTGTATTCTCCGAATCTTGTAAATCGTCAAAATTAATGTAAAATTCATCTAAAACAGACAACAGGGTATATTCTAAGGTATTTCAAACATCACTTCGTAAATTAAATCTTTGTCCGAAAATTTCATGTTTAAACCTTATCAGTTAGAATTTAGGTCATAGAGTCGTCTAATTTCTGTCTGTTGGTAGCGTTACCGCATGCATTCTTCTATGCTATTTTTACAAATAACTTTCTTTTTTCGAAAGGCATCAGAAAATTTCGCGTTTAAAACAAAGGAAGATAAGGACCCCAGAAAGTTCATCAATTCTGGTTAGACTTTCGTTAAGTTAGCTAGTGTTCTTGACTACGGTCTCCATTGAAAGTGTTCGATAGCGAAATTAAAGTATAATTTTAAAGAAGGAAAGGTTCGAAGTTAGAGCTGACAGATTCCTGTAAAGGTTGATATAAACATAGTATTTATGTGACAGCATCATACGAATTCAAGGTTAGTTTATATTTTTAATTCTAAAAGTCGTTAATTCCAATTTATTTAAATCAAAACTCACAAGAAAATTGCCCAAAGAGTATTCAGGAATACCCTCGATCCCACCAAGAATTTAGAAAATTTCAAATTTGCCTCAAAATTCCCCTGAGAAATACATTTCAATTTCAAACTTGGCGCCCAACGTGGGGCTCGAGCCCACGGCCCTGAGATTAAGAGTCTCATGCTCTACCGATTGAGCCATATCCCCAATATATAACGAAAGCTACCAAACAATAAGAGCGGCGAGCAACAAAGGGATATCTACAAGGGTAGTCTGAAAAGTTTCAAACCTCAACATGGAGATGGCGTTACTCGTCAAAAATATTCTGCGCCTCAGTTGTTGTTTAACAGTCGTTTCTGTCAGTTAATGTTAGTGTTTCTCTAAACATGGAAAAAATCTAAAATCGAGCCGTCAAGTTGTTGCATTTGAAAAGCAATACGCTTACGCAAATTGAAGTGGAGATGGACTCTGTACCATCATTTGCCACGCGGTTGTACCAGCTTGATTGACGATAAATGTTCGGGACGGCCAAAAACTGCAACCACTGCCTATAGCATCGGAAAAGCTCACCAAACGGTGCTAGACGACCATTGAATAGAGGTTAGACAGCTAGCAGAGGCCGGGGGCATCTCAAAAGAACGTGTTTATCATATATTGATTGAAGATTTGGGCATGAAAATGCTAACCGCACGTTGGGTGCCGCGTTCGCCCACTCAAGATCAAAAACGCCTTCAAATGAACATCTCTAAAGTTCTGTTGAAGCAGTTTAAATGAAATAAGTCTGATTTTTGGTGTCGATGAATAACTCCAGTACACTCTTGAAGCCAAGGCACAGTTGAAACAGTGGATTGCAAAGAGTGAATCGGCTCCGAAAACGGCGAAGACTGTTCCATCGGCCGGAAAAGCGACGGCGGGATAGTTATAGAGTTGTGCTAATCCACTATCTTGAAAAGGGAAAAACAATAACCGGGGCATATTATGCATCATTTCTTGACAAGCTGAAGGCAGAAATTGCAGAAAAACGGCCGCATTTGCAGAAAAAGAACGTTTTACCAATTGGAGTCCGAATGGACAGACCACCGCCACCTTATTTACCAGATGTGTCCCCCAGCGACTTCTTTCTGTTTCCTAAGCTCAAAGTTTCGCTCCCAGGACAAACATTTACATCGAATGAGGATGACATCACATTCGTAAACGTCCATTTTGTAGAACAAGATGCCAACTAATATTTGGACGGATTAAAAAGATAGGAGCATCGCTGGGAAAAGTGTTCAGACTTACAAGGAAACTATGTTGAGAAATAAAATTGAACTTGCCAAAAAATGCTTGTTTCTGTATTAGTCTGGAAACTTTTCAAACGACGCTCATACAATAAATTACAACAAAATGTAGAACGGCTTAAGGGAATATTGATTTACGTAGCCGAACAGTTTAATGGTTGTCCCTTATATCTTACAAACGTTTCTCTGCATTGTAAAATCGTTAATAATTTCTACGTTTTCTACGTGCTTCTCTCTTTAACATCGAAGGAATTTCACGTATTTTCGGCAATTGATCCTTAATAAAATTACGTATGTATAATAGTCGCTAAAATGTATGTAAATAGACGGTCACAAGTTTTGATTTTGAAGCTTACCGGTTACCGCACATTTTGTAAATATTCAAACACGAACAATAAACGCCGACGTGTATTATTTTTTCCGGTAATAACTGACTCGTCCAACACTAGAAAAACAGATCGATTTGTTTGCTTTGAAAGCGCGTAAATTTGCAAGTAAATTTTAATTGTGTGGTTATATTACGCGAACCTGGGTTTCTTTTTTAAGCTTTCATGTACAGTATGGATACCACAGATTAGAATGAAACTCATAATTGAACAAATGTTCAGAAAGTTATTGTTGTTAGCCACGAACTACTGCAAGCAACCAACTTCATAGGAATAGTTGCGCGCTGCAGTTATTTCTGTTTACTTCTTTAAAAGTGCATTATGATCCATCTTTGTCAGCCGGTGGTGTGGCATTTTAAGACGTCGCACGTAGGGAAATATTTAAGAAAACTTGGTCAATATTGTGTAAACACATTTTAGTGTTAACTTATGTTTGAGTAATAATTTCTGTGGTATATTTATAAAGGTAACACAAAAACTATAAGAAAAAATAATTTAAAAAAATTATTACATACACTACCTTTCATGGAAGTTCGGGCAAGCAAAAAAATGTACGGAAGTCAAAGATAATAAGAGAAATATTAAATGGCCATGTATTTAATACTTACTTACATGATTTTACATATTTTCAAACACAAATTTATTAAGAGGAAAAAGTTAATGTAATACAAATAATTTAAATCTGATTTTCATCGAAAAATCCACCTTTTGCCTTTAGGACTGCTGCCACTATTCTCGGCATCCGATTCACTAATTTTGCTAATGTTTCATTGGGCAAGCTTGTCCATACCTCTTGGAGAATGGTCCACAAATGTTCCTTCGATTTTGGACGCTTTTTCCTAACACATCGGTCTAATTCTTCCCATAACAACTCTATCGGGTTCAGATCGGAGGACTGTGGCGGCCATTCCATAATTTTTAGGGTTCTTTCATTTTCTTCTTGCTGCAGGTAATCTGTGCACAATTTAGATTTATGTTTGGGGTCATTGTCCTGCATAAATTCAAATCTACGACCAATTAATCGGACTCCTGACGGTATGGCATTTTCCTCCAGGATTTTCCGATATTCTTCTTTTTTCATTATGCCCTCAATTTTGGGCAAGTCCCCTGTTCCAATTAAGGAAAAACAACCCCAAACCATTACAGATCCGCCTACATGCTTCACCGTAGGAACTATACACTCCTGTAACATTCTTTCCCCTCTTGATCTGCGTACGAAAACTCTCCGTCTATTTCCAAAAACCTCAAACTTTGATTCGTCAGTCCACGAAACGTTTTTTAAATCGTCCACTGTCCTCTCTCTATGAGCTTGTGCCCATTTCAGTCGTTTCAGCCTATTTCCTCTTCGGAGCAACGATTTTCGACAAGCCACTCGCCCATGCAACCCAGCCTCTTTCAGCCGACGTTTCACAGATTTGTTTTTCCCTTGCGTTTAGCCAATAAACAACATTAACGGAACAAGTGATGAAATATTTGCATTTTTTGAAAACTTTTGACAGATGGAAGAGTACATCTGAACTTCCATAACTGTGAAAATGTGTAACTTGGAAAATTTAAGTTTTGCAGAATTGTTGGCCGTATAGAGTAGGGATTCGAAACCAAATGAATTTTTCGAAAACATTACACAGCGTGACCGACATTTGCGATTAAACTTTCAAATGGAAAAAGTGTAAAACTTAATTTTTTTTAATACTACCTATTTTTCTCTTTCTTATCAAATTACTCTTACAAAAATACAAAAAAAATGATATTCATTACGCATCTAAAATTGATAATTTTGAAGATATTTCGGAAAATGTGTATTGCAGCATAATTTCCTTATAAAAAAGTATCCGCCAATGTATGTACGGTGTAAGAATGTAGTTAACGTAGTTTTCTAAAATATTCGGTATATCTAAGTTAGTCTTGATCATTAGGAAACAATCCGGCATTGATAAAATGTAACTTAGTTTTCAATTACCAACCTTGCCGACACGTTGTTAATGATACGAACGACGGGACTAGGTATATTACAACTTTTCTTATCCATTTTCTTCTCCATTTTCTTAATGTTGTCAATTTGTTTATTTTTAACCTGTGTCTGTTTTTAAGTACTCTTATTTATCATCCAGTTTTCTTAACCTGCATCTGTATTTAATTTCTTGCATCTTGTCTATTTTGTTCTAATTTGTCTATGTATTTAATTACATTACTTTCGCAGATGGCTTTTTTAACATTTACACTACCGGCCATAATTATTTGTCCACCTATACTTTTGCTTGGATTTTAGAAAATTATTTATTTATTGTTATTTAGGGGGTATAATTATTACCTACATTAGTGGATGTGACATAACACCTAGGATGAATTAGTCAATAATTTACGAAATATTAATGGTGAAACGAGAAATAAACAGTGAATAAAATCAAGTACAATAAGGCGAGTTTAGCGTGTGGTGCGATGTACAAATAAGAACAGCTGGCGGTATAAACAAGACAGGACCGTACTGAGTACTTATAAAACGAAATAAACTCAAACAAAATGGGTGATAGTGAGGAATACTCGACCGATGAATTGATAACGAAAAAGGAAAGCACGCCGTAGAGATAATGAAGAAATGGAAGAAGGAGTATTAAAAAAAGCAAGAAAACGGCAAAAAGTCACCTAAATGAGGAAGGAAAAGTTGATAAAAGCCTGGGCATCCTGAAAGATCTTAAAGTTGATATTCAAACAATTAAAACAGAACAGAAGCTATTCAATGATGAAATTAATAGATTAAGAAACGAAAATGAAACACTGAAAAGGGAACATGAGAACCTCGAAAAAGAAAATCAGGAAATTAGACGAGAATTGGGAGAAATAAGGAATAGTGTTGAATGGATGGAAAAACAAAAAAGAATTAATAATATAGTAATTACTGAGGCGGATATAAATGAGAAAGACGTGAATAAGTTGAAGGTGGAGACGGTTAGATTTATTAAAGGAGTAGAAATATAAACCAAAGCAGTTCATGTGCTTGGTACAAAGGTACTTTTAATGGAACTAGTGAATCAACAAGATAAAGAGAAGATTATAGAAAACAAATGGAAATTAAAGGAAATAAAAGACAAGAAAATTTACATTAACCATGATTTAACGAAAAAGGAAAGAGAAATGTAAAATGAAATCAGGAAAAAGGCATATAAAGAAAAGAATAATGGAAAAAATGTTAAAGTTGGTTATAGTAAACTAACGATTGAGGAGTGGTATGGAGATGGGATAAAGTGAAGGAAAAATTAGTAATAGGGAGCTCAAAAAACTAGATGAGGATAAAGAGAAGGTACTACTGATGACGAACCAGGCAAAGAATATGGAAGAGAATATGGAAAAAATAAAAAAAAAACAAAGAAACCAATATTAGGTATCAACCAAGTTCACATAAGAAGGAAAATAGGAATTTTACTGATAAGTATTTGAAGGCCCGAACATGGAATGTCAGGGGTACATACTCGGAAGAAAAATTGTATAATTTGATTATGGAGTTGGATAAGGTTAAACATGAACTGGTAGCGCTGCAAGAAACCAAGCAAAAAAGGAACGAAGTAATAGAACTTGGTAACTTTATATTCTTTAATAGTGGCGGAGAGGATAGAACGCTAGGATAGACTTCATGGCAAATAAAAAGCTTAAGTCGAGTATAATGGGATTCAAACCAATATCGAGTAGGCTATGTTTTTTGAGATTAAGGGGTATCAGAATCTCACTAAAAAACAAATATTGAGGAAAAAGAGGAGTTTTATGAGATTGGATAAAGTGTACGAGGAAATACCGAAATATGATCTAAAGATAATTTTGGACGATACTAATGCTAAAATCGGCAGAGAGAGTATTTTTTGGCCTACGATAGGAAAATGTACTAAACACGCAAATACAAATGGTCAGTTATTGATTGATTTTACCAAAGAAAAAGGTATGCTGATCAAAAGTACATATTTCCAGAGAAAATAAGTTCACAAAGGGAGCTTGAGAGCACCGAACAGCGGCACGTATGTGAATCAAATAAACCATATATTAATTGAGAACGACGAAGAAAAATGTATAACCAATGTGCGTAGTTACAGGGGACCTGACGCTGATTCCGACCATTTCACATTGGGGGATAAAAATGAAACAAATCATGCCTGTAGTAAGGAACCTAAATAAGGAAAGAACAAAACGTGGAAAGACATACAAATTTGAGAAGGAAGCACTAAAAATAAGATATCAAGAAAATTTGAATGAAACTCTAAATACCCTTAATAAAACTGAGGACATAGAGATATTATAGAAGAAGATAAGTGAGAGAATGAAAAGATCAACAAATTGTTTAGAGGATAGGAACACAAATAATAAGAAATGATGAAATGATGAAGAATGCAAAATGGAAGTTAATAAAAGAAGAAAACTAAGAATAGATATGATTAAGAAAGAAACCGAAAGAACGAGGAAGGAATATGAGGACCAAAGGAAAAAGTGTAAAAAAAAAACGTTGTAGGAAAAGAAAAGAAAGTATAAAACAAAATTAAAGAAATAGAGGAGAATTTTAAAAAGAATGAAGTAAGGAAACTCTATAGAGGGGTGAGAAGCGAAATTGTGGGATTTCAACCCGAAGTAGTTTTCTATAAAAACAAAAAGGGAGAAATCATAGGAGAAGAGAACAAAATTTTGGACCTATGGAAAAAATATTTTGAAGAGTTATTACGGAGAAGAAGGAAAGACTGGAGGAATCATTGACGAAGGAGAAGGAGCTGATACGCAGAGTCAAATAGAAGGAGAAGAAGATGGTAAAGAAACACCTACCTTAAAAGAAGATGCAATGAAGAACCTCAAAAACAATAAAAGCCCCGGAAGTAACGAAATAAACGCAGAAATGTTTAAATATGGAGGAGGGGAATTAGCTCGATGTCTACAAAATCTCATACAGGAAATATGGGTTCAAGAAAAAATGCCGAAAGCTTGGAATGAAGCAATATTGCATCCATTGTACAAGAAAGGTGACAAAATGGAACTAACAAATTACAAAGGAACAACTCTGCTTAACGTTGCTTACAAGATATTTGCAATATATATAAAGAACAAGTTAACTTTAACAATAGAAAAAGAGCTAGGAGATTATCAGGGTGGCTTCAGGAAAGAACGGTCAGTCATTGACCAGATATTCACATTAAGGGAGGTCTAAGCAGAAAGTTACCAACACCTTTGTAATCTCCGTCGACTTCAAACAAGCTTATGATAAAATTAAAAGATCACAATTATTCCAAAGGAGTTGGGAGTAAGTAAGAAGCTTGCGAATATAATAAAGCTAACATTAAATGAAACAGTAAATAGTGTAAGAATGAAAGGAAAAGTAACGGAAGAATTTAAAGTGAAAGGACTACGGCAAGGTGATCCATTAACGCCAATCCTGTTTAATTGTATCCTGGAGAAAGTGATGCGTGAAACAAAGATTAAAAATCGGGCTTAGTCTATAGTAAACGTTATAAATGCATTGCTTTCGCCGATGATATTGTGTAGGTTAGAAAAAGCAGCTAGGAAAACGGGACACGAGATAAATGAAACGAAAACAAAAATTATGTCGTGGGCTGATAATGATCTAGGGATGAATGGAAAATTAAAGGTAAATACTGATGATGGCAGAAAGTATATTTTTGAAGTGGAAAATTTTGCATTTTGTCAGTTGTGCTGTTTTAACCTGTATTTGTATTTTTGTTGATTTAGGTTCATTTCACTTATTTTGCACTATATTCTGCCGGAAAGTAATGAATAGTCTGGGCAAACAGCGGTTACAGTCAGTGTAGTAGATATGTGGTGCGGAGTCGGCGATTATTTAAATCACGCGTTCACAGCGCCAGTACTAAATCGATACTGTATGTGAGTAATTCTGTGTATATGTAGGCTGTCGTAACTTATTTCGTAATTGTATGTTTGCTTTAAAAATGTCGCAGTTAGGTACGTCGCGGAAACGACCAATGGCAGACACAGTTAAAAACCGATCTCTTAAAGAACACAGTGGTAACTTCTTATATGTAACGTGTAAAATCCATACTGTAAATCTTGCGGCACAAACGATTCCTACATGTTTTCCACTAGTAAATGCATTGATTGCAAGTACAAAGGCAGTGTTTCTAAAGTCCTCGAATCGTACCCGACTATTTCACAAACTGTGTCCTGATTTACTTGAACCACCACAGTCTATTGTTACACGTTGGGGAACATGGTTGCAGGCTGCGTTTTACTACAACAAATATTTTGATCAAGTAAAGAAGGTAGTTCTAAAATTCAATCCGGCAGAAGCTGGAGCAATCAAGAAAAGCCAGGAAATATTTCAAGATAGTCAGGTTGAAAGAGATTTACAAACTATTCACAACAATTACTTCGGACTAGCGGAGGGAATAGAAAAATTACAAAATGTTTCGATGTCGCTAGTGGATTCTGTTCAAATTGTGAATGATGTTCACGCACAGTTATGCACTGTAGAAGGTGAAACAAATTGATGTGTAATACGAAAATTTGAAAGTGTTTTAGAGAAAGACTCCGATTTTCTTATATTAAGACAAATTTGTGAAGGTGCGTGTGAAGATGCATTAAGTTGTTTCAAAGATTATTTTAAATATGCAAATATAACATCGCTAGATGTCGAACGGTCGTTTTCGGCATTAAAAAACATTTATTCCGCACGTCGTACTCACTTGACTGAAACAGCTGTGGAAACATATCTAATGATTCAAATATTTAACAGATGTTACCCAGTTTGTGATTTCACGGAAGACTTTTAAAACGGTAAGTGTTTCAGCATGTTTTATAATTTATTTCTTACCTTCTATTTTATGTGTAAACTTTTATGCGCTCGCTACGCCTCTGGCTGTTACCGCATATTTGCCCAGGTTAGTAATGAATATTAAAGGTGTCTAATAATTATGATCAAGACGGTATTTCAAAGTATTGGACGAAGAGCTACAAGTAATCTAAGCAGTTTTAGCTTCCGGTAATTAGCTTGTTCCAAAATACGAAAATTGGAATGAATATTGACTATTCTGACAACTATGTGTTTTGATACTATGAATGTTTAGACAAAGAAATAAAAGAAAGCAAACTACATTGCAGAAGTGCTCTGTTAAAACGATTACATTAGTAAATAAATAATTAGCCAGAGCGATTAAATACTTTTAGAGGGCCTCTTTTGCACGAGTTATTCAATATCAATTATCGATGAGGTCGAAGTTCATCATTATTAGAAGAATACTGTGTTGATTATCTTCACAGATCGTTTAATATAAAGCAACATTAACGCAGATTGCACTTTTCTGGTGATCCTTGGGTATACTGGTAAAAAGTGCTTTTTTAGCTCAAACATCACCAATAATCTATTTAAAAAATACGACCACTATTCAAAATCAAACGTCATTGAAGTATACTAGATAAAGTGCCATGGGACAACTTCTATTTTAGATAACCTTTCGAACCAATCTATAATTTGGCAGCAAATCTAACGTCTCCAGGAACCAGTAAATATTCTGCGCGGACTTGAGACAAAGTACAAATCGATGACGTTTTATACATACATATGTATCTAATATGCACGTCACTATACAAATACTTGCATGATTCGATGTAAAAATGTACTTACGAGGTCTCATCCATTTAAAACTATCGAACAAATGCGCACAGCGATTCACACGTAACGAGCACTGATCCAGTTTTTGGACGTTAGGTGTCGGTTGGTAACGTTCAGCTTCTTTCCCGAACGCAGTATACGTACGTATTAGTATATTTTCATGGATCTGGCGCGGTAATCGTATCGTTGAGGCTCTCACCTTTATCTCTATGTATACATTTTCGCTATTTTTATTTATTATTTTATTATTTACAGATATCATTCGAGTAGCTTATCCAAAGTCCGGTTTTATCTGCTTAGCAGTTCGTTCGAATCTGTGTATGGTAGAACGAGACGCTTCCCTAAATATTATAGATACGAAACGCTCAACGAACGTAACGAAGGTTGCACGTAAATTATCGTATTTATTTTCGCTGAGGAATTTCTTAATTTATTGTTAGACATGTTACCAAAATCTATCGAATAAAAAAATGTAATGAAGGTGAATCAGACATTTGTAGTATTCTACTATGGAGTTTTCTAACGGACAAAAACGTTTTTACGTTTGCAATGGTGAGATACCGTGAGTATCATACAAACATTACATAATTTTGAATATCACCTGTAAACAAGATTTTGCCAATAGGAAACAGGGTTTTCCTGATTTAAATCAATTGATTTTTTAATAAAAATCATTGATTTTAATCAAAGATGGAAAAAAATCAAATTATAAGAAAAATATATTTATTTGCCACAAGTATTAAGAATAACAAAAATAATAGGTGTTTTTTTAAGCCCGATAGAACTTAAAATTTTAAAAAGTAATGCGAAAAATCAAATTTTTGGTATCATTCGAAAAATTTGTTCATGGCATTAACGTTTGAAAATGAATTTGGGCATATGGCCACCATGGCTGTTCTTGACAAGGCGTATCTGGACATCAAATTTTGGGTTACATTCTCGAGCACTGCAATTTGTATGTTACGAATAGCACGAATAATGTTGGATTCCAATTGTTGCTGGTATATTAACATAAGTGACTTCGCGTAGCCCCACAGGAAATAATCGAGAGGTATCAAATCGCAAGACCTTGAAGGCCAATTGACAGATTCATTCCTCGAAATTAACTTATCGTCAAATTTAGATTTCAATAAGTGGTTGTTGTTGCCGTATGGCAGGTAGCAACATCCTGTTGAAACCACATCTCACCCGGATCAATGTCGTCCATATTTTCAAACAAAAAATTATTAATCATGGTGCGGTAGCGATGTCCATTGACGGTAACGCAAGCTGCAGCCTCATTTTTCAAGAAACAAGGGCCAATAATGCCACCTGCGTGTAGACCGCACCAAACAGTGCATTTTTCTGGATGTAATGGAATTTGTAGGGTCTCTTGTGGATTGGTCCCACTCAATATGCGGCAATTTCGTTTATTTACAAACTCGTTAAGCTAAAAATGAGCCTCATCGCTGAACACAATTTTGCGATAAAACAACGGGTCAGTTTCCAACTGCTCTTGAACCCAATCGGCGAAAGAACGACGCAGATGATGGTCTCGTGGCTTTAATTCCTGGACCAGCTGGGTCTTATAAGGAGGTATGCCAGGAACGTTAACTTTTTAATTAATTAGTGTACTTGGCATGTAAGAATTAAAAATTATCTGTAGAGATATTATGATATATTTGCAGATAAAATAACTAGGTATTGGGTACACCATACTGAATATTTGTAAATGGTATGCTATCAACGTCAAAGTGATTGACGCTGATAGCGTTCCATTTACAAATAGTCAGTTTCGGTGCAATTACTAAGATACTGGACAAGTTCAAATCACAATCATTTATTTTGTTGCTCAATTATTTAAATTAAAATATGCGTTCCTTTTCCCGACATCAAATCACTTCATTCTCAGTTGAAGTGGTTCACTTTTTAATCACTTGGAAATTATTTCAGTTTATAATCATTTAGTTATTTTGTAAAAGGAGGAAGCTTGCGATCGCTCTATGATGTACTGTCATGCCACTGTCACATTATTGTCATTTAAGTCAAAGATACCGAACATGTGCTGAACATAATAGCTGCTTTCGTTTTAAAGCAAGGAATAACCCCGTTTAACACTTAACTACTAGTCATGCGTTCGTGTTGCAAATGTTCAACTGATCTGACTAGAGCAGCAGATTTGTAGTGAACTTTTAGCCGGAAAACGTTATTTAGAAGTTTCTGTCAGTCGACTGTATTTGTGAAGATAATCACCTTAGAACTGAAGAAAACGAGAAGGAATTGTTATTATACGTAAAAATTCATGTTCGATTTATAAAATACAGGTGTCCCAGTCCCGGTTTCTGGTGTTAGTATTGTTTGGTTACCATGACAACAGTAAACAAAACATACTCACTGTTATTGATTCCAAATTTTCAGCCTAATTAGCTACGTGTAGTCAAGTGGTGAGTCTTGCATTTGGAAATTACTTCCAAATGGTTTCTAGCGTTAATGTAGTTTAGTTACCATGTCAACAGTAAAAAAAAAAAACTTACTGACATTGATGATCTTAGACTGTTGATTCAAAATTTTGTACCAGAGTTATATAATATAAGTAGAGGTATAATTTAAATATCTAAATTTATTAGAAATAAACACGTGAAACTCATTATATTGGTTTATTTCTAGATGGAGAAACCATAAACATAATATCCAGGAGGTTCCATTTAGAAACCAAAGTAGGTGTCTGGTTTTGAATTTATCGATATGTATGTACGGAAATATTATGTTATCAGAAAATATTAACTTCGTACTATTTACATAATAGGCGCAATTTTACAATTCCAGAAAGTTGGATTACCTGTAGTACGTGAAGATGATTTATACAATAGATTACCAGCTATTGTAACAAATTATCGTGAATTTTATTCCTTGGGGTACATTTGCACCCCACCTGGTATTTAGCGTATGTTCCTGACCCCGGGTTAATAAAGGTTAAACGATACAAATGAAATAAGAATATTTCTATTGCTCTTAAAAGAATTAAAAAAGTGCATAACACCAACAGATCTTTTAAAATAAAAACATCGGGTAATCAAATGCACAAATAGATAAGTAAAATCAACCGAGATTTTACTAATGGCAGATCAATAATCTACGAATTTTCCTATCGACTTCAAAGTATTACTAAAGCTTGATACATACAGTACCGTTCATGGGAAGATCGGGCAAGCTGACAAATTATATTAACTGTTTAGGAAAAAATGTTAAAATTATATAATATACATTTCTGTGAGGAATTATTAAAACTAACCATTTCTGGAAACCTTTTACCAATTTCCAGGTAGTATTGGTCTATTATAAGACCGTTATCATAAAATATATAATTATGTTGGAATGTTGACAATAAAGTTTTATAATAATCCCTAGGAGGGTTGGGTTAGCTGATTCACTCGTGTTACCTGGAAATATTCGTATACCCTTTATAAAGTATTATAACATTTGTAAACGCAGTAGTTCTGAAGAGATTGTTGTTGTGAAAGTATCTGTGGTTGTGCAAGTGCAAAATAAAATAATTTCGGTTTGACTGCTTAAAATGCCCCGTGGAAAGCCTCTAGCTGTTTCAAAACGATCTGCTATTATTACCTTGCATCAGGAAGGGTACGCAGAAAGACGGATTGCGGAAAAATTAAAAATAAAAAAATCTACAGTACATGATACTATAGTTCGATTTAAGACAACCGGTGACGTGCAAGATCGTAATCGGCCAGGACCGTCAAGAAAAACGACTCCTGCGGAAGATTTACGAATAAAAATAATTAGTAAGCGCAATAGAAGACTAACAGCATCAGAAATTGCTGCAGAATTCAATAATGAGCGAGATTCCAAAGTTTCTGTGCGTACTGTGAAACGTCGGCTGAAAGAGGCTGGGTTGCATGGGCGAGTGGCTTGTCGAAAACCGTTACTCCGAAGAGGAAATAGGCTGAAACGACTGAAATGGGCACAAGCTCATAGAGATTGGATAGTGGACGATTTGAAAAACGTTCTGTGGACTGACGAATCCAAGTTTGAGGTTTGTGGAAATAGACGGAGAGTTTTGGTACGCAGATCAAGAGCGGAAAGAATGTTACGGGAGTGTATAGTTCCTACGGTGAAGCATGGAGGCGGATCTGTAATAGTTTAGGGTTGTTTTTCTTTAATCGGAACAGGGGACTTGCTCAAAATTGAGGGCATAATGAAAAAAGAAGAATATCGGAAAATCCTAGAGGAAAATGCCATACCGCCTGGAGTCCGATTAATTGGTCGTGGATTTGAATTTATGCAGGACAATGATCTCAAAGATAAATCTAAATTGTGCACAGATTACCTGCAGCGGGAAGAAAATGAAAGAACCCTAAAAATTATGGAATGGCCGCCACAGTCCCCCGATCTGAACCCGATAGAGTTGTTATGGGAAGAATTAGACCAATGTGTTAGGAAAAAGTGTCAAAAATCGAAGGAACATTTGTGGACCATTCTCCAGGAGGTATGGACAAGCTTGCCCAATGAAACATTAGCAAAATTAGTGAATCGGATGCCGAGAATAGTGGCAGCAGTCCTAAAGGCAAAAGGTGGATTTTTCGATGAAAATCGGATTTAAATTATTTGTATTACATTAACTTTTTCTTTTTAATAACTTTTTCTTTTTAATAAATTTGTGTTTGGAAATATGTAAAATCATATAAGTAAGTATTAAATACATGGCCATTTAATATTTCTCTTATTTTCTTTGACTTCCGTACATTTTTTTGCTTGCCCGAGCTTCCATGAACGGTAGTGTATATACAATACGTATATTCAACTTAACATCTTTATCATCCACTTCAGCCGTAATAATCTATTGTTTCCATCTGATAAGTGCACGGTATCAAATGAGCTCAGACTTAGCCCCGTAAGTTTGATTTGAATCTCTAGCAATCACTATGCACAGTATAGGATAAGTTAAGAGCTTCGTCTAAGACACGCAAAACCTATAAATCACTACATTGTAATAATGGAAAAACAGATAAGACTGTAATTAATTGGTTGCAGACGGATGAAAAGAATTAACAAGAATTCTAAAAAATTTAATTCATTTAAATTTAGATTTGGGTAACTTTTGTTTGTCGCATTCCTTTTTTTTTGTATTTGATATGCAAATTTTGCTATATAATCGGGACAGGATAAATGTCGATGCACGTCATTGATCGAAAAGGCCGCATATATTGCGCTGTTGTCGAAACACGTTGAAAATCACATATGATTTGTCATTGAGATAAATACTAGATTATGTTATCTATCGTAGATGTAGGCAACGTTAGTTATAAAAGAAATGAGAAAGATATATCAAACAAAACATAAGGTAAAATCTATTTGTTTTTACATGTTACATGAAGGAAACTAAAAGTTATGTAAGAAACGCTAAAACTTTTGTAACTATTAATCGTAACATCGAAGAGCATCTGAGGATTGAACACATTGAACACATTAATGAAAAGTATTAAAGCGTTAATTGTGTAAAGGAAACTACATCATTTATTTCTCCTTATCAACATGGCTTTATTCGTGGCAGATCAACTATTACTAATCTTGCAACTATTTCTCAATTTATTTGTCAAGATTTGGATAGGCAAGGTCAAATTGATGTGATTTACACGAATTTTAGTAATGCCTTTGATTCTATTGATGATGGTATTTTACTTAGCAAATTATCAGAGTTTGGATTAAGTACATCGTTCTTAAGATTTATTTACTCTTATTTAACTGGCAGGTGCAACTATGTTCATTACAATTCACGACCAACTACTTCTTTCCGAAATCTGGTGTTGGAGGGAACCAATGGGGCTCAACTCCCACCAGCCAACAACGAAAGGTACAAGGCCAAAAGATTAAGTAATAAGTAGTCTGGGCAAACAGCGGTAACAGTCAGTGTAGTAGATATGTGGTACGGAGTCGGCGATTATTTATTTCACGCGTTCACAGCGTCAGTACTAAATCGATGCTGTATGCGAGTAGTTCTGTGTATATGTAGGCTGTCGTAACTTATTTCGTAATTGTACGCTTATGTTTGCTTTAAAAATGTCGCAGTTAGGTACGTCGTGAAAACGACCAATGGCAGACACAGTTAAAAACTTTATTGCGGACATGCCGGACTTAATTTTTGATGGTGCTAAAATTCAATGTCTAGTTTGTAAAATCCCTTTAATGTGTTGGTCCAGAAGCCATTGTCAACGTCACATCGAAAGCAAACAGCATTCTTCTGCAAAAAGTGGCATACGAGACCAAGAAAAATTTACATTTGATTTATGTGATACTCTTATTTTATGTAATCTATCGTTTCGTTTACTAGACAAACGATTCCTACGTGTTTTCCACTAGTAAATGCATTGATTGCTAGTACAAAGGCAGTGTTTCTAAAGTCCCCGAAACGTACGTGACTATTTCACAAACTGTGTCCTGATTTACCTGAACCACCACAGCCGATTGTTACACGTTGGGGAACATGGTTGCAGGCTGCGTTTTACTACAATAAATATTTTGATCAAGTAAAGAAGGTAGTTTTAAAATTCAATCCGACAGAAGCTGCAGCAATCAAGAAAAGCCAGGAAATATTTCAAGATAGTCAGGTTAAAAGAGATTTACAAACTATTCACAACAATTACTTCGGACTAACGGAGGGAATAGAAAAATTACAAAATGTTTCGATGTCGCTAGTGGATTCTGTTCAAATTGTGAATGATGTTCACGTACAGTTATGCGCTGTAGAAGGCGAAACAAATTGGTGTGTAATACGAAAATTTGAAAGTGTTTTAGAGATTTTCTTATATTGAGACAAATTTGTGAAGGTGCGTGTGAAAATGCATTAAGTTGTTTCAAAGATTATTTTAAATATGCAAATATAACATCGCTAGACGTCGAACGGTCGTTTTCGGCATTAAAAACATTTATTCCCCAAACATATCTAATGATTCAAATATTTAACAGGTGTTACCCAGTTTGTGATTTCACGGAAGACTTTTAAAGCGGTAAGTGTTTCAGCACGTTTTATAATTTATTTTTTACCTTCTATTTTATGTGTAAACTTTTATGCGCTCGCCACGCCTCTGGCTGTTACCGCATATTTGCCCGGGTTAGTAATAAGTGTTAAATGAATATCTTCCAAGATATTTTAAGTGATTTTCAATTGTTGTGTGCGATACATTTAACTTCTCTGCAATCTCTCGAACAGTTATGTGAAGATTCTCTTCAATTATGGTTTTGATTTGGTCATCATCAACTTCAGTAGGTCGACCAGAATGTTGGTCACCTTTGAGTGAAAAATTTCCAGAACGGAATTTTTTAGACCAATTATGACACGTGCATTCTGTTATGCAATGAACACCATAAACTTCACATATCTCTTTGTGAGCCTCAGCAGCTTTCTTTCCCTTACGAAAGTAAAAAAAATAAAATATGCTGAAAATGTTCTTTAAAACTGACCCTAAACTAACAGTTACAAACAAAATTACGCAGAACTTGCTTCTAAAGTAACCTAAATGTCGCTGATATCAAAAGGAAAAGACCATAACACTGACAGAAGTCCTTCAAAACGATTGCAATGCTCTCTATATGTGACAACCGAAATTACTTTCTTGCCGGCCCAATATTATACAGAATAGACCTATCCCAGCAACAAATCTTTGAAAGTTTACACATTTACCGCCAGGTAGTGTGCCTTAACGTTAATAACAGACTCTTAAAATCTAAAATAAATATTTAAACATTTTAAGTAGGTATATGTATTTAGCAACGAAACTCACTATATTATAATCAATATACCACAATTTCAATGTAACGCTTTCTGACGCATCGAAATACCTCCAATAATTCCCATAATTCCCTCTTAAACGCTTGACTAGATCGTCGATAATCCCCTTTTTGGATATTCCACATGATGGTGCGGATAAAATAACCGCATCGCTTAAATCATTTCGGGAATAACAACTCCCCGTCGTAGGATAGGCGTCGAAAATGAAAATTTTCTGGACGGGAATTAAAAGCCGTTTTGGGTTCGTGTTTAACCCCCCGGTAATTACTTTGTGTTTGGCAATGATTGATGATGAAGCGAAGTCAATATAAAAGTGATATTGAACGACGTTATGTTGAAATTTTTATTCTAAAGAACATTAGTAGTGTTATCGCATATTCGTAGGATTGAATAGTAGTTGAAATAAATGTACAACTACAAGCTAGAAGCTTTCTAGCTTAAAGGAATATTTTTTCCAACTACCGCCAACGTAAATCTACCAATACTTCGGTCTACAAACAACATCCTCGACCGCAAACTGCATTTACACTACTGCGCATAAGTATTTGGGCACCCCAAATTTCAGGGTAAATCGTTAAATATTTAAACGGACATATTAAAATATGTATCTGGTATTTAAGTATTCAGAAATATACAACTTTAATAATTAAAATTATTTATTTGACCTAAATTTTAGATTCGTGTGACCTTTACTTTTAATGATAGCGTCGTATAATCGAGACATTCTTGCAATTAATTTTAACAATGTTTCCGGAGTTATTTGAGCCCATGCCTGTAGTTTGTTCCACACATCATCTGCTGAAGTTGTAGCAGTGTTTCTTACTTCCCGATGCAGTTAAGCGGAGAACACATATACGCGTTCACGACCACGATTGCGATAGTGTTTGCGTTTGCGATCGTAAAAAGCAGAGAACATATATACGCGATCGCGATATGCCATTTGTGGTCGTCATGGACCATGGTGGTCGTCAACGCGTATATGTGTTCTCCGCTTTATTCCCATAACAACTCGATAGAATTCAAGTCAGGGCTTTGGGGTGGCCATTTCATGATTGTTAGTGTCCCTTCCTCTTCCAACTTTTCCTAAATATTGCTTGCATAATTTTGAAGTGTGTTTTGGGTCGTTGTCTTGTTGGAATTGTTAGAATATAAAATTCTGACACCAAATTCTTTCGCCAGAGGGTATTGCATTTTCTTCTTAGATGCGTTTGTACTGCTCTTTCCTCATTATTCCTTGAATTTTTACGAGATCGCCTACGGATGTACCAGCAAAATCCTATCGCATAATTGAAAAATATGCAGGGTGTTCAATTTAAAAAATATAAATAATTCAAGTTAGCGCTGCAATGCGATATGCAATTGTTTGTTTCTCGACACCATTGTGATCAGCGGAAAAATCACTACATCTTTGGTAATTTAACCAACATCGTAATTACAATAATAACAAAGTTGGCAATAGCGGCCCGATAAGTTTGAACACTCTGTATAATATACAGGGTGTATCTAAGTTGCTTGGCCAAACTTTACCATCGTTGTGTATGGAACAAAACTGTGAAAAAAGTTCATATAAACATGTGTCCAAAAATGCTTCCTTAAAAAGTTACGCGCGAATTTCAAAATTGTGAATAATCAATAACAATTTTTATTGAAACAGCAAGAACAAATTTCATTCTGTATACGATTTGTTATTAACACAAATTAAAAAAATAAATATGAAACTCTCACTTAATTGCGAAGAAACAAAATTCGACTTCAGCACACTTGAAAAACTCGTATAAACGGTTGAAATAACAACCTTATTAAATATTGTTTGTACGCGCGTAACTTTTAAGGACACATTTTTGGGCACATGTTTATAGGAACTTTTTTGCAGTTTTGTTCCATACATCACGTTGGTAAAGCTTGGCCAAGCAATTCAGATACATGTTATATATGTATGTATATTAATGCTTTCCGGGTACTCGATTTTCGACAGCCCTGTTATTTGCTTTAGAGTAGAAACGCATTCACTTCATTCATTCTTTATAATTCAATATTTCTTTTGTGGATTCCTTTGTACATTCTTAATTAATTTTTGGAGAGGATATATAAATTATTTAACATATAATGTAGCAAAAATATTAAGTTTCTCTACTATTTTAACTTGTTATTATTTTAGCACATATTTTTTTTTCATTTCCAGAACATTTGCCAACTTTCTATAAAGTTTTAAGGACCGCAACTGAAATATAGAGTTTTGGCCAGGTTTTTGCGAATTTGCTCCACCATGCAATAAATTAAAATAAAATTTAAATCGAACTGTATCGTTCATCCAATAAAAGCAATAACTGGAACTATTATTCTAAACAACCAATAAATAACAACGAAAAAAATTGCTTTATACACAAAACTAGAATTTCTAAGGAATGATTTATATCATTCCTTAAAATATAATAATAAATTTTGTCAAATGTTCAAGGATTTCCCTATTTTTTTTTTTTTGTTGTTGTTGACAATATTCTAGTCGATAGTAAAATTCCTGTCGAACGCCCGAAACATGTCGGTGGTATTATGCCATTTGTGTTGAAATCGAACCGCACGTCAAGCCACTTCAAAGATGACAACTGAATCATCATAAGCATGTTGATACTAGCAATAATGGAATTTTGTGAATTCTTCTTACCACGTGTTAAAACGGCACTTAAACTTATCAATCAAAATTGAACACATGTGGCTTTAAAACTTTTACAATGTTTTACTTCTTTTGGGATCTACCAAAGTATAAATTCATTGAGTATTTCATGCAAATTAAAAGAAAGAAAAGGCACACATACGCACGTACACGCACACAGAAACAACGAACAAATCTCTGATAAGATATTACTAAATGACCTTTTATATTATTTGTTTCGCTTATTCTTGTTAATACCGGCAAAATTCGATTTTCGATTGTTTTTATAAGATTTTATAGACAATTAAAAATGAAGATTATGATAGCAGATAAAAATAAGGTCTATCGCATATATACATGTTATATCTCGGTTCCAATCTCGTAAACAGGTTCGATCATATCTGTACTCAAAAATACTTTGATTTGACGTTCCTTTGATAATAGAGGCGAATTTACAAATTTATAATAAGCCGGATAATTGTTAGGTTACGATCAAAAACCATAAGCATATTTTTGGGTGTATGTATTGATGGAGCTTTGAAGTGGAAGGCGCATATAGAAAATGTGGCGTCCAAAATCAACGAAAGTTACTATCTAATATTGAAACTTAGAAACTGTTTGGAGCGCTCTGGGTTGTTGCGCGTATACAATTTTATCGTTTATTGTCATCTGTCATGTACAGCGCATCCAACCAATGCGTAGGCGGAGAATTACTCCTTTCCTGAGCAATTTAGGGGCATAGTTCAAATAAAAAAATATTCAGAGATAAATTCTTCACAACATAAAATGATGTCCAAGTATACAGGGTGTTTACTTTTCGCTGCGCATGATACAACTTTGTTTTTTTTTTAATTTCTCAGTTTCTAAATACATTTTTTTAAAAAGATACACATGAACAGAGTCTAAATCATAAAATTAACCTTTTTAATGAAACTACGTATCAAACCGGATAATTTTTGAGGTTATCAAATAGTATAGATCATGAGCACTAAAGTGCGGCACTTATTTTATATTTTACATATATGTTTTGGCATGCTTGTATTATTATTTATGTATGTATATAATAAGTATATGACAAGTTAATAATATAAATGAAGATTAACTATAATTAGAACTGTTGCCAAGCAACCGATTATCCGTTTGTTATCATTAAATACCGTGGTAATTATTAGTGTTTTTATTGCTTCTCTCCAAATCTAACAATTCCTTAGGCTTCCACATTACTAATCGTAGATTTCTAGTGTTATTAAATTTGTTTCCAAGCTTTTGTTTGTTCTTCACTAACGTCAAGCATGTCAGATTTTCTTTTCGAAAATTCTCAAGATTACACAGCATGGATATATTTATACAGTCTATTTCAAAGTAAGTCGACACTATTGTTATTTCCCCTGTTTTTAGAGCAACAGGGTCGGTTAAATCACCAGACTTATGTATTTTTCCGCACTGATTGTAAAAATTAAGACAGAAAAACAATTGAATGTTGATTTTTGAAGATATAAAAAATTAGGTTTTCTTAATGGAACACTCTAATATCCAATTTAATTCAAAATATGCTATGTGCATCCTACTCGAAAAATGTTAACTACAGTGGGTCGCCAAATCATTAGAAACATTTAAAATTTTATAAATAATATTTATTTTAGAGCTCAGTTATAAGCAACTGTAGTTACACCTCCTGTACAAGGAGTTGCCTGAGATACTTATGCATTTTAAGAGAGAAAATTCGGTTATTTGCAACAAAACTGTCAAATAATTCAAATATGATGTCTGTCGGTTACCACCGATATATAAGGCCTCCCAACTCTTCGATGACGTCACGCTGTTTAGGCGATGTACCGCCATGCTCGATATTAGCCTAAGCGGTAAAAAGATCGTTTTTTTTTTGCTTTTCTTTTAAGTTTTGAAGGGCTTCCGGTTTAAAGAGGATGCCAGTCGTCAACTGAGCCCTTCTTCGCATCCCATTCGATTTTATCTTGGAAAAACGAAGTTTCAAAGCAAAAACCAAACGCGTAACCGAGCACCGTTTTCGTGAGAGATGTATTTATGGTGGATATTTAATCGACTAATTATTATTATTGTACAATGTACTTGGACGAAATTAAGGTTAAAATGATACAGTAATTGCAATTTTATTCGAAATTTTATTCATTTTCACGAGAAAATTTGCAAACATGCTATTTAACCAGGGTCTTAAATTTCCTAATATGCGGTGTTTTACCTAATCTATCTTTCCTACTATGTGGTATTTTATCTAATCTATCATTACTTTTCTCACAATCATTTTTAAGTAGGGTATTTGTAGAACAAGTTATTATAATTGTTGCAATACGTTCACTGCTGTGAATATGACATTTACATATATCAGTATCCAAAATGGCTACGTTCGGTGATATAATTTAAAATATATTGTATTAAAACAGAACATTTATTACATACATCTAAAAACATCTCTTCGTGTTTAAAAATAATTTTGTTAAATATAATGTACGAATATAAAACTATTTGAACAATAACAATAACAATAACGTTTTTTGTCAAATACAACGGGCAGTTAGGGAATTGAGTTGGTATAGCATCTTTTTTAAGCCTACGATATTTTAAACTTACAGTTATAGTTTCACCGGTCCTTGAATCTGTAGCTGTTGAAGAATAAATAATATCTTATTCTATTTACAATGTGTAATTCACAAACAAAACAACCGACACCATCTTAGGTTAGGTTACCTCGTTCTTATCGTTTATACATTGCAACACTAGAAAAACACTGCAGGTATCACCAATAGAGTACAGAAATATAACTACACAGTATTTTTTTTAAATAAAACCAATATAATTTCGATAAACCAATTTAAAACGTAGAGATGGTCTCAGTGTGTAAACGCGTCTATATGGCCCAAATCGAAATACGTCACAGCCTGCAGACGTCAAAGCGATCAGGCCTTCTTAACGTAGGTAACGATCTGAAACACCCCATATAGCGTTTCTACAGTCTTATTTAAGTGATAACTACGTAAAGTCTGTGCCATCGGAAATAAGTATTTGTACGAAAAAATTAATTTTTAATAGTTAAATTAAATTTATGCAAAATTTGTTTTCCCCAAGATGGGAAAAGCAAAAGATATCGTCCCAACAAAATTATTAGAAGTTTCTACCCTTCTGAAGAATACCGAATACTCCCAGAGGAAAATAGCTGACATTGCTAATGTTTCTGTAGCTACAGTTAACAGAGTACGAGCAAAAATTGGAAAAAATGAAACTGGTGCAACGAATCGTGTTGGAAAGTGTGGTCGAAAACGCCTTACCACACCAAGGGCTGATAGGGAAATTAGGGATATTTGTCTGCAGAACTGGAAAATAAGCAGAAAAGTGCTGACAAGACTGGTGCAAGTTCAGCGACGTTTAATGGAACAAGGATTCATATGCTATCGGCCAGTGAAAAAGCCAAGGTTGACTGAAGCTATAAAGACGATGCGACTGGAGTGGGTTAAAAACCATCGTCATATGACAGCGGAGGACTGCAAAAAGGACCTTCCAGATCATAACTGACAAGACTACACTTGTTGGAAAGCGTCCTGGAGAAAAAAATAATAAGAACTGCATCACAAAAAGGGTCAAGCATTCATTGAGCATCATGGTGTGGTCCATAATTTCAAGTTAGTGCACTGGTCGACTTTACATTGTTGAGAAAACCATGCGACAAGACCAGTATATCAAAGTCTGGGGGACCAGAATGTTGCCTCAGATGAGAGAATGGTTCCCAAATGGGGAGGATTTCTCGTTTATGCATGACTCAGCTCCCTATCATAAAGCCAAAAGAATGCCAGCCTATCTGGAAAAGCAAAAAATATTTTGCCACGGCCTGGCAACTCTCCTGATCTCGACGCCATAGAAAATCTCTGGAAGCTCACAAAGCGTGAAATTTCAAACGAGCTGGTCACAAATCAACAGCAATTGATTGAGAAACTAATTAGTTTGTGGCATCACAATGAAAAAATTAAAGAAAATGCATTAAGGTGCATAGAAAGCATGCCGCGGCGTATTCAGGCTGTTATTGCCGCGAAAGGTGATGTCACAAAATATTAAAAATTATAACATTTATTATTAAAAAATCATTTAAATAGTTATGATGTCTTATTATTTACAGATTCAAGGACCGGTAAAACTATAAGTGTAAGTTTAAAAAATTCTAGGCTAAAAAAATGCTATTCCAACTCAATTCCCTAACTGTCCGTTGACAAAAAACTTGAAGATGTTATTGTTCAAATAGTTTTATATTCTTACGTTATATTTAACAAAATTATTTTTGAACACGAAGAGATGTTTTTAAATGTGTGAAATAAACGTTCTGTTTTAATACAATATATTTTAAATTATATCACCGAACGCGGTTGTTCTACAAATATCCTACTTAAAAATAATTGTGGGAAAAGTAATGATAGATTAGGTAAAACACCACATAATAGAAAAGATAGATTAAGTAAAACACCACATAATAGGAAATTAAAGATCCTGGTTAAATAGCATGTCTGTAAATTTTCTCGTGAAATTGAACAAAATTTCGAATAAAATTGCAATTACTGTGTCATTTCAACCTTAGTTTCTTCCAAATACATGTACAATTACAAATAATAATAACTAGTCGATTAAATATCAAACACAAATACATCTTTCACGAAAACGGTGCTCGGTTATGTGTTTGGTTTTTGCTTTGGAACTTCGTTTTTCCAAAATAAAATCGAATGGGATGCGAAGAAGGGCTCAGTTGACGACTGGCATCCTCTTTAAACCGGAAGCCCTTCAAAACTGAAGAAATGCAAAGAAACGATTCCTTTACCGCTTAGGCTAATATCGTGCATGGCGATATATAACCAACCCAGCGTGACGTCATCGAAGAGCGCTAAGGCCTTCTAGTTTCGGTGGTAACGGTCGAGTGCCGCGTTTGCTCACTCAGGACCAAAAACGCATTCCAAAACCTTGTTGAAGCAATTTACATGGAATAAGTAGGAGTTTGACATCGATTAATGACTGTATATGAAGCTTGGATATGCCAGTACACTCCTGAAGCCAAAGAACATTCGACACAGTGGATTGCGAAAGGTGAATCGGCTCTGAAGAAGGCGAAGACTGTTCCATCGGTTGGAAAAGTGATACCGACTGTTTTATGGTATAGTCAGCGACTTTTTCTGTTTCCTAGGTTCAAAGTTTCACTGAAAGAACAAATATTTTCGTCGAGTGAGGAGGCCATCACATTGGCAAACGCCTATTTTTGCAGAACAAGATGTCAACTACTATTTACACTGATTATCAAGATGGGAGCATCACTAGGAAAAGTGTACAAACTTACAGGAAGACCATATTGAGAAATAAAACTTAATTTAATAATAATAATAATAATAATAATAATAATAATAATAATAATAATAATAATGTTTATTGTCCAACAGGTAAACCCAATTACAGGACAAATATACACATTATGAACACAATACATATTGATTTAAAAACATGACATAACTATACAAAAAACTATTATGTTTCGTGTATCATGGCGCCAACTCTCCGGTGAAAATATCACTAAATATCTTCTCAGCGTTCCTGATCATGTGATAGATTGGCGACCGCAAACGAAGATTGGTCCTCGGTGTCGGCATAGTAAAGGTTGGAGCATAACGAGATGCTATTCGAGGTACGTTGAATCCTATGTGGGAGACCAGCTGCATACAGTCGATCCTATCATTTAATAATTTGTGTAAAAATCGGGCGCTATGGTGATCACGACGGGAAGACAATGAACGAAATTGATGTGATTCGAGAAGGGTGTTGTAAGAAGTATGCCAAGGCGGATATTCGCCATTAACTTTGAACGACAAGAATTTGAGGAATCGACGCTGAACACGTTCAATTGGAGCTTGATGGGACATATAGAAAGGATACCAAACAATAGAGGCATACTCCAATTTCGAGAGTACAAATGCAAAATAAAGGGATTTTAGCACTAGTGCGTCATTGAAGTATTTGGACGTTCTCATAAGAAAACCCATCATTTTAGAGGCAGATGAACAAATTTGTTCAATATGTATGTTAAACGATAAAGTTGGATCAAAAGTGACACCTAGATCTTTAAGATTGGTAATCTTGTCGATGGAAATATCGTTGATTTGATAAGTGGAGATATATGGATTTGTTTTTCTCGTGAAGCACATAAAATTACATTTACTAGAATTTAATGTCAGTGTATTGGATTTTGACCACTCGATCAGTATATTAATGCTCGTCTGAAGACTCTCGATATCTTGTTGGCAGTTAATATTACAAAACAGTTTAACATCGTCGGCATAAGCGAGGACATGGCAAGATAAGGATGTTAAGAGGTCGTTTATGTACAGAATGAACATCAATGGACCAAGATTGGATCCTTGTGGGATACCGCTGCTAGATACAAATTCAAACGAATTAAATCCATTATAAAATACATAGTTAGTTCTTTTTACCAAGTAAGATTTAATTAACAAGGAGAAGTTGGGAGCTAAACCAAACGAGTCCAGTTTATATAGAAGTAATTCATGACTGAGAGTATCAAATGCATGTGAGAAGTCGGTAAAGATAACGTCAACTTGTCCGCAGTCATCTAAAGTTTCGCTTATAAATTGTGTGAAACAGGCCAGGTTTGTTACTGTCGAGCGTCCCTTCACAAAGCCGTGTTGGCAAGTTGCGATATGTGAGCGAGTATTCCTGTATATCGTAGTATATATAATATGTTCAAAAATCTTCGCAAAGTTATTAAGTATAGCGATGGGCCTATAATTTCGAATTTGAGTAGAATCTCCCTTCTTGAAGACAGGTACAATTCGTGCACGTTTCCATCTATCCGGAAAAGTGGAGGTCCTGATGGCAAGATTAATAATCTGGCATAAAGGTATCGCAAAGGCATTACATAAATTCCTAACACAGAAGCTCGGCACCAAGTCATCGCCCGCGGTGACCCTATCTGGAAAGGCAGCCATAATTTTAACCAATTCGTCTTCTGTTGTCGGAACCAAACTAAACGACTGTAGTTGTGGAAGATTGGGCGGAGGGTCGGTAACGTTGGCCAAAGTATAAACTTCATAAAATACTGTTGCAAAAGCGTCAACAATTTGTTGAGGATCGTCGAGGGCTACTCCATCGAGCACCAATCTACCGGGTATGCGTAATATTGTAACAAGGACTTCATTCTCAACCGGGGTTATTTGGTAACTCGGTTGAAAATGAGGGTCCAGCGAGCCTTCGAAATAGCTATTCCGAATTAATTAATTAATATTTTGTGTGGTGAGGTGTGCCGATATTCTGTGTTGTTTGCAAAACTGAATTTGACCGTAAAATATTTGTTTCTACGTTAGGCTGGAAACTTTTCACACACTAATTAGAAAATCTAATCAGAAATGTAATTGAGCAGACTGAAATTAGAAACATATCCAAGGCAGTGAGAGCAGCATTGAAAAGAGCGATTAAATGTGTAGAAGATGAGAATATTTTTGAACAATTCATTTAATAATAGTGGTACATTTTTCTTTGTTAATTAATTGTTTTATTTTGATTTTTTTATTTTTGTTGTAGATTGTAGTGTTTGTGATTTATTTTATTTTGTCCTGTTTTTGTAACTTAGGTATTTTTGCTCGTACTTTGTTATTACCAAATAAAGCGACTAAACTATTTAGCGTTTTTCAAGTAGGGTGAACATAAATTTTTTTTAATTAATTTGGATATTCTTTCATTTGAGTTGATAATATACAGGTGTTCTATTAAAAAAACTAATTTTTAACTAATACAGTAGAGTCTCGATATAGTGAACATGCGATATTGTGAACTATCCACTACAGTGAACACAAAACATTGACCTCCGAGTAGTGAACATATTGTACTTCGCTAGAGTGAACTGTATGTATTCATGGGATTGGTATCACCTTGAATTTTTCTTCGAAAGAGAGACATTACGTTTCGACATTATGGATCACTGCACTGTATAACAATTGTTAGCCACTGAATACATGAAGTCTTTCAACCTTACATATGTCTGTATAATTTAAAGAAAAGGAGATCTTTTAACTGGTAGAAACGAAAACAATATGCCGCAATACTGTACCTCTTTTATATCTAAATACAGCTTGTCTTAGCTGTAATAGGATTCGTTCCAACTGAGACATCCATTCATAAATTACATAATGTCGTTTGAAATCTAGTTCACTCATTCTATTGCAGATTATTAATACGATACATATATTCTTGCTTAAAGAATTATTCCAAAAAGATTGTTATATAGAGAGTGTCACATAAAGAGAAATTATTCATTAGAAAACATTGTGATGATTTTTGTCCCAAGAAATTGGCTATTACATAATGGTGATAAGCCGGAAGTAATAGCTCCATTTAAAGAAAAATTATCAAAAAGAATAACAGAACTTAGTTTAGAACAAATCTACAATGCGGACGAATCAGGGTTATACTGGAAGCTCCTGCCCGATAAAACCTACGTTTCGTCATTAGAAAAAACAGCTCCGGGAAGAAAGACTGATAAACAAAGAATAAGGTTTTTGGCTTGTGCGAATGCTGCCGGAAGTCATAAACTCAAGTTACTGGTCATAGGAAAAGCTAAGAATCCCCGAACGCTCAAAAAACTTTAATAGTCCAGTGAATTATGACCATTCAAACACGGCATGGATGACATCAGACATTTTTAAGCATTGGTTCAAGAAAAAATTTACTCCAGGGGTAAGTCGACACTAGCTATTCACAAATTTTGATTCTTTGACGGTACCTTCGTTATTTTAGATAAAAGAATATTTAGAAAATCGAGGTTTACCCATAAGAGCATTATTATTGTTAGACAATGCTCCAAGTCATCCACCAGCAGAAGAACTTAACAATATTGATGAATGCATTACGATCATGTAAATTCCACCCAATGTTACACCACTAATCCAACCCATGGATCAAAATGCAATACGTCTTACAAAACTCTTTTACCGTAAAAAATTGTTATCTAACGTGGTTGCAAAAAATGACATTGGAGCAGCATTAAAAGCCGTAACATTAAGAGATACTATTTTAAACTTAAACACGGCTTGGGAAAAATTAAAACCAACAGTTATTAATAAATGTTGGCATAAAATTTTACCGCAAACACACGACTCTGAAGTAGAAGATAACATTCCCTTAAGCGCTTTGGCATTGCAATTAAGTGAAGAAGATCCAGAGTATGTGCAAGCTGAAATTATGAATATCTTAAACGTCATGAATACTAATGTAAGTAAAAAAAGAGAAAATCTATGTACGCATGTACATACATGTGCAAAAGTATGTTCTTAGAATAACAAAATTTATAGGTATGTGATCGGAATGACGGTGAGCTTTGGAATGAGGACAGCCAGCTAGAAGAAGGGCGAGATGAACCAGTTGAAATTGAAGATAAAGGCAGCGATGTTAGTGAACATCCAATTGTAACAAAGAAGTCGATTTCCGCTGGTGAAACACTGAAATCTTTGAACAATGTCATTCAGTGGGTCGAAGAAATCTCGGATGAACTAGAATATTCAAGTATAATTGTTCTTCAGGATCTGAGAGCTAAGTTGGTTCAGAAAATCTATAATAAGCCAAGAAAGCAAACCAAGTTAACATATTTTTCAATTAACTTTATTTTGCATATGCTTTTCCACGAATAAATAATTATTATGCATTATTTTTTTTGAAGAATATAGTGATATAATCTGTTAATGTAATAAACAAATTGTGTCACTTTTATGCACTTTTACGTGCACTCTAAATAGTGAACAACCTCAGTGGAGTGACGAAGCCGTGCATCAATTAGTTTACTATATCGAGGCTCTACTGTATTTTTAAAATTCGGCATTCAATTGTTTTTCTGTCATAATTTTTACAATCGATGCAACAAAATACACAACTTTGATAATTTAATCGACTCTGCAGCTACAAAAACAAGGAAGACAGCTCACTAAAACCCTTACCACAATACTTAACTCATACTGGACGCACATTTTGATAGCCAAGCTATCATCATCAGCAGTAAAACTGAATTCTGATGAGGAAGACAGCAATAGCGCCGACTTACTATACTTTAAAATAGACTGTATTCCTACCGCTAGTAACATGTGCGGTACAAATCTGTGAAGGCAAAGAAAATTATACGAAACGTTATTCCATAATCACAATGACATCTGGTTACAAGCAAGAAAAAAATAAAGATCACGTACAGACCTAAAATACACGCAGACAGACATCCTCTTCTTGATAAAGCAGGATTATTTTTAGCAACGAAATGTTTAATATTGTATAAATATAGTCATGTGTTCGATCGTTTGATATGTGTTCTTTTAATAGCACCAAAAATATACACGTACTTAGTATACATACATCTAGAGACAAAGTTTGCGAAACATTTCGCGGAACAATAACAAAGTCTATTGGCTATGTATGGCGGCTTGCGTAAAAAGCGTTTTTAAAAGATTAATGTCTTTTTTTTTAACTAGAAAAATATGAACTGTCAATGGATTTTATTGTCTTAAAAAAAGTAAGAAAAATTAATATTACGTATCGAAATCAATTTTTAAAGTCAAATGAAGATATTTGGCGCCAAAGCCAATATCTATCTCGCAAGTGCATTTCAAGAACTGTCAATAACGCAGTAATTAAACGTATTTGTTAGATAGTCTGAGTGTCAGTTTGTGATGAATATTTTTTTTGTATTATTTCACTTATTTATGCTCAGAGTAACAGATGTTTTGTAAGAGGAAACAACAAGTTAACCTCAACATAATCTTGCTCTAATATGAAACATCATCACCCTTTCTGCAATATTTCACTAACAAGGAAAGGTACCCAACTCGCACTTACAGAATTTAATGAAACTTGGGTGGTTTGTAGACCTTAGGACTACGTAAAACAGCGGTTTCCGTTTCGGCTGAGAAACGGTTTTGGAAGTTATTAAGAAGGACATTGCTGCACATGGCTCTGATCAGGGAATATGAAAAAACAATTCAAAACTGTAGAAGCAAATTGACTTGAAGGATGTTGTGTGACACTACGCTAGCAAAAGCGTGGAATACGCTCCTTCCATCAGATGAGGCTATCACTGCACCTGAAGAGCCATCAAAGAGCCAATTTGCATTACAACTGGCTAGGTTGGTTAAAGAAAACATTCAACAAGACTCGTTCGAAACTGATCTCGATGATCCCGACTATCAATTATTGACGGACGATGAAATCATTACTAGTGTCATTGACGACCAAGACTTTTCCGGCGACGAGGAAGAGGCTAGCGCGTCGACGACCGTGCTGACAAAGGACCATCCAGTGAAGAAGCTTTTCATTACCTTGATACGGTTATAAAGTGGTTAGAACAACAAGGAGAATGTGTGCTGCCTTTGCGGGATTTAGCGACAAAAAAACGAGTCTCTGAAGCAAGAGAAAATGTTGGACTTTATATCCTAAACTGTAGACCTAGTTTAATGAATTATTTTAAACAAGGTTGTTTGTAAAACGTGTAATACAAAATATACCGGGTGTCCAAGACCCAATGTTACAAGCGATATCTTCCTTACTTGTAGAGATGTAAGATCGAGCAAGGTGTCGTCGAAAATGGTTTACAGAATCCCCAAACCAATATTTTTAAATTGAGCCCCTGATCTTTTAGACTTTATGACTGAAGTACGAAGAGTTTAGAATACAGCGGTATAAACGAAAATAGCATTCTACCCAAGTGACCTTTACGCTGAGAAAAGAACAATGCCCGTCAGTTTTTCTCAACGACAACCAGCTACCACAATCCACAAGCACAAAATACCTAGGAGTGCATCTCTACTCTAAACTTACATGGAAAGATCATATCACAAATTGACTTGAAAATGAAAGACATAAACTGGCTCGTAGGAAGGAAATCCAAACTGCCATAAGGAAATAAACTTCTCTATAAAACTATAATTAAGCCTATCTGAATGTATGGAATTGAGCTCTGGGGATGCTCGAGCATGTCAAATATAGCGATTATTCAACGAAGTCAATCAAAAATACTACGTACAATAGCAGATACACCGTGGTATGTATCTAAGCTGACACTACACAACGACTTAAAAATCCCATTCATAGAGGACGTCATCTCAGAGCAAAGCTCCAAACACCAGATCAGATTGGAAAACCATGCCAATACACTGCTTCACCCGCTCTTGGAACCGCAAGCCGCAAGAATATTAAGAAGAAAACGGACAGCAGGCCTCCAAAATGGTTAAAGAGGACTCCTTGTTGGAAGTAGCCTCATCAGGTCAATAAGAGCATGCCAGCTCTCAAGCCACCACAGTAGGCTATAGAACTAGTTATTTTGATTGCTAATAAACCATTATAATAAAAAAAAAGAAATATTTAATACAATATGATCATATCAATAATAAATAAAAAGTTCTTACAAAAAGTTAAATAAACATTAAATATATTAATAACTCACGAAATTAATCACTTACAGATATTGTTCTAAATGACGATCATCATTCGATGCATCACGCGCTTCAAATCTACCAATTACTTCTCTGGAAGTTCCTGCTGTGATCTGCACACCGGCAAATTTAACAGAACAGAGTTAAATTTCAAAAAATTACCTTTTTTTTTGTATTTCTTTTTAGTGCTGCGTAGGTCTAGACAGCAATGACGTTTGATTGACGTTTACTACGTACATTTTTGTCATGTGATTCATTGTGAAAGTGTAAACATCCGTTAGTTGTTGCATTTAATGTAAAAGGCATATTTTCTCATCATAAAAGTTTGTTGTTTTTTTCTTAAACCATTGTTCAAATTTGGCTTGTTTTTCATAATTATCACTATGTTGATTGTGAAATAAGGCATAAAGGCGATTTAGCACCGACTGATGTCGCTAGGGCTGCAGCAATGGTTGAAAGTGGTCGATCTTACAGTGATATTGCTGAAATGTTCGGTAAATCAAAATCGACGATCCATCGCAATGTTACACGATGGAGGCAAACTGGTGAATATGTGAGAAGACGAGGTCAAGGCAGAAAATGCTCAACTATGTCTGTAGATGATCGATTTATAGCGTTGTAAACGCTCAGAAATAGGCGTCAAACGGCTATTCGAACACGAAACGAAGAAGTACGTGGAACCAGAATAAGTACGTGGAACCAGAATAAGTGCGCGTACAGTTAGAAGAAGACTTACAGAAGTTGGTTTGGGGTCGAATAGGCCAAAAAAAGCTCCAAATCTCCAAAGACATCACCGAGTAGTGTGACTAGCCTTCACTCGAGAACACCAAAATTGGAATAATCACTGGGGTCAAATTTTGTTCACGGATGAGAGCCATGTCTGCGTAAATTCGATAGATGGTAGGGATAGATTGTATCGACGTCCAGAAGAACAAAATGAACAATTTAATTTTACTCCTAAAGTCTCTTTTGGTGGAGGGTCAATTATGGTGTGGGGCGGAATATGTTTAGGGGCACGCACAGAGTTGGTGGTAATTGATGGCGGCACTTTAACTGTCGATAGATACGTAGGGGAAGTTCTGCTATACCAGAAAGATACCTTCCGCTCCATATATCGGTCCAAATTTCATGTTAATGCACGACAATGCTCGCCTTCACGTAGCTCACTGTGTAGCTGACTTTTTAAATCAAGTACAAATACCAACAGTGATCTGACCTGCATGTTCCCCGGATTTGAATCCAATTGAACATGTTTGGGACATGCTAGACAGACGACTTAGGTCAAGAACTCCTGCAGTCCGGAACACCGAAGACGTGAGGGCTGCTCTAATTGAAATATGGGAAGATTTGCCTCAAGAAATAATCGACAACGTCATAAGAAGTATGGGAAGACGGATGACCGCAGTTGCAAGAGCTCGTGAAGGAAACACCCGTTATTGAAAAAAAATTGTTGTAATTTTTCTTGAAAATTAAATGTTTAAAACAAGTCAAAATGTACAATTCATTTTCTGTAAAAATTTTACTCTTTTGTATTACGTTTTTAAAGAGGCTTGAGAATGGCATGAAGCTTTACAAAAACTACAATCAGCTAGCCATTAGTTAATTTTTCCAATAAAAGAAATTTCATTCAAATTTGTTATGAGAGAAGAAATCCATTTTATATCCGTTCCTTTAAATTTGCCGGTGTGTTTATATGCATATACAGAAAAACTGATGGGTATTGTTCCTTTCTCAGTGTAAACGTCACTTAGGTAGAATGCCATTTTCGTTTATACAGTTGTATTCCAAACTCTTCATACTTCAGTCTTAAGTCAAAAAGATGAGGGGTGCAATTTAAAAAAAATGATTTGGGGGAAGTTTCTTAGAGGGGTAGATTTAAAAAGTATATCATTTAGAATTTTGCAAACCATTTTCGACGACACCTTGATCGATCTTAAATCTCTACAAATAAGGAAGATATCGCTTGTAACATTGAATCCGGGACACTCGGTGTTTAATATTACTGTTTTTTTGTTTCATATTGCTCCTATGACACTAATACAATTTTTTTTTGTAAATGATCGGTTATCCGAACACGTCCAGTCCGCAATTGCTTCGGATAATCGACACTCAGTGTTTGAAGCACCAAAAGTGCTTCAAGCGCCACATCTAAGCGCTTTATCCAGCTCTGGTTGCAATTCGTGGAAAAGTCGAAATTAAAAATAAAAAAAAATTACCTTTGCGAGTTGCCTCAGCTCGTTGGCGGCTTGCTTCTTCTTGCTGGTAACGATCGACGACTTGCTGATCTCGTACGGCTTGTACCGGATATCGGAACCCGCGCTGTTCGCCGGCGACTTAACAGTACTCGGCCTGGATGAGTTACTATTGTGATATTGCACATCGGTTATGGACACGTGATTATTCACTAGCGCACTGGCGTCCCCGCTGAACACCTTGTGCTTCTGCGGAATGGACTTGTAGCAGATCGAGCACACCTGCACCATACCCTGCGGACTGATCGGGCTGGCGCGCGGCGGCGCCTTCAGCGTCTGTATGAACGGGAAGTACGGTTCTTTCTCAGCGTTCTGGCAGCAATACAGCAGGCGTATGCTGCTAGAAGGGTATTCCAAGGCGCACGTATAACAAATAAACGTCGTCGTATCGATTGCTGGTGCTTGGCGTTTCCTTAGGGTGTAATTACGTTCGTAGTGCGAGACGCCTTGGGTTTGGAACGTGTGCCATTGCTTCACGAGGTGCTGCTGGCATTCACTGCACGCTTGGATCCTGCCTAGCGAGTCCATGGGACGAGATCGGCTGGGACGCGGATGAAGCATAAGGCTGGGGTAAAAGGGTTGCGTTGGAGCTTCCGGGAGCTGTTTAGCCGCGATGAAATCCAAACTACCGCGCTTGAATTCATCCCCGCACACATAGCACACCTCCGTCGCCGAGTTTTTGTCGGGCATGCTTAGATCTAAGATGTCAGTACCGGTGGAGGAATTTGAATTCTGACTATGGTAAACCGGTATGGAGGACGGTACAGGTGAACTGCGATTGCTGGAGCTGGTGTGTCTTAGGTCGAGGGCAGCTTCGGATACCACTTCGCGATCATCTCTTTCAGGATTCGTCATCTGCAAATAAGAGAAAAAAAAAATACATTAATTAACCTAAAACGAGGTTACGAGCTTGAAAATAATATCCGTACAATGTAGGGAGCTTACATTCGTATCTGGAGTATTAACATGCGACGTTTATTTTTAAAACGGTAATCTTTGGATAAAAAATAGAAACGTTGACACCACTCCACTGTATGAAACTGATAAATATGCATATGAATAAAAATATATTGTTCAATCTTAGTCAAATGCGCGAGCATTTTCAATGTTTTCTGCGAAACTATTGGATAGTTTTAATTTTACTAATTAAAACGGATTTTAACAACAAATACGTCCACAACGTTTTTCAATGCTGATGTAATGGAAAATGATGTTCGCTAAAATGTAGTTTGCTATGTTTTTGTTTTGTGCCTTGTTTTAAAAATAGTGATACAAATTTATAATGCCAGAATTCTAAATGAAAGTAATCCATGAATATATTAAACAAGAAAAGGCAAATTAATTGAATAGATATCGCGACATTATCTTTTCTAATACGCTCCAAAATTTATAATTTCTATTATTGACAAATTTAATGTTTGGTTAATTTACTTTTGGTAATTTCAATTATAAAGGTAGGTTTCTAAACAATCTTCATCGCGCCTTTCTTGCTCTTTATTTTTTTTTGTTTTGGTTCTTTTTTTTGTAACTAAATTTAACTAAGTTCATTGCAATAGAATGCACGATGTTCGTTGATTAGTAATTAACACCGCTCTTTTCTGGTGTCGACTGTGAACTAAGAAGGTACGTTTGAAAAAATCTGCTATGACGGTTAGCCTCTACGCAAGTAGGATTTAAAAGATTTTCACAGTGACCATAATTGAGTACCGTGAAGGCTCTAATTCGTTTTTTTTTAATAACCATCACCGACATTGTTGGATTTATTTATTTTTTTTTACGACGGCACGCCAGTGTTAGTAATCTTCGATCATCGGCTAGCAAATCCTACATCCAACCGAGATAATTAATTATTTTAATCATATTTCATTAGGCCTATGCTTACAGATCGTTATTTTCCAGATTTAGGGTTTTTTGGTTGGTTATCGTTAAGTCCATTTCCCAAAATCCACTGAAGGATAGAGCTTTTGCTACGTGGGTGTGTCCACATGTCCGATTCAACCTGGGGACAGGACTAGGGCCGATTTACCGCCGTTCGACCATAACAGCACAGTAAGCTCCAGTTGAGCATAGCCCAGATAAGTGGACTTACCGTTTCTTTTTTGTTTCGGTTCTCAACCATTTGTTTTCTTTTTTAAATTTTGTCTAAATTCTAATGTGTTTATTTTTTTTTCCTTAAACTTATTTTATTTCAGTAATTCTCATTAACGTACCTTTTATTACTACTGTAATCCTAATTAGAAATTTACTAAATCGTGGCAATTTACGTTTTTCGAATATTTTCCGATTCATATTTAATTTTTCTATTAACGAACATTTTACCGCGAGTTATTCTAACGGATATTATTTTCTTTTTTTTATTTGTATATTTTACATGAGTAATTTTAACGAATTGCCTTTCTACATACGTATGATCGATGTTAAATCGAACGTAGTGGCTACCAACGCCGATGCCTTAGTTAAATTTTGTTCATTAACAGGTTCGTGCAAATATTTCGTTTTTGTTTTCTCTTTTATTTACATTTAAGAAGTTGTAGTAATAACTAGTCTGGGCAAACAGCGGTAACAGTCAGTGTAGTAGATATGTGCCGCGGAGTCGGCGATTATTTATTTCACGCGTTCACAGCGTCAGTACTAAGTCGATGCTGTATGCGAGTAGTTCTGTGCATATGTAGGCTGTCGTAACTTATTTCGTAATTGTACGCTTTAAAAATGTCGCAGCTAGGTACGTCGCGAAAACGACCAATGGCAGACACAGTTATAAATTTTATAGTGGACATGCCGGACTTAATTTTTGGCGGCACTACAATTCAATGTCATAGTTTGTAAAATCCCTTTAATGTGTTGGTCCAGAAGCCATTGTCAACGTCACATCGAAAGCAAACAGCATTCTTCTGCAAAAAGTGGCATACAAGACCAAGAAAAATTTACAATTGATTTATGTGTTACTCTTATTTTATGTAATTTATCGTTTCGTTTACTAGACAAAGAAGCATGTGTTTCCTTCTGGAATAAATATGCGGACTGTAAATTACCTAGTCGGAATCGATACGAAATGTAGTGCCATTTGTTCGTGAACATATAGAAAAAAGAATGAAAACGGAATTGAAACATAAAAAACTGTGGTTGTATGTGAACGAAACAACAGATCGTCAAAAACATTCTGTGGTTAATGTAATGGTACGTACAATGGAACCACATCGACCGTCATCCTCCTTCTTACTTGCTTCCAAAAGAGTTATAAATTGTACTGCCGATGAGATTTTAAAGGTGGTGTTGAACTCATTGAACAAAGTGATGGTGCCGCAAACATGCATTCTTTGGGCCGATCTCTTAAAGAACACAGTGATAACTTCTTACATGTAACGTGTAAAATCCATACTCTAAATCTTGCGGCACAAACGATTCCTACATGTTTTCCACTAGTAAATGCATTGGTTGCTAGTACAAAGGCAGTGTTTCTAAAGTTCCCCAAACGTACCCGACTATTTCACAAACTGTGTCCTGATTTACCGGAACCACCACAGCCGATTGTTACACGTTGGGGAACATGGTTGCAGGCTGCGTTTTACTACAACAAATATTTTGATCAAGTAAAGAAGGTAGTTTTAAAATTCAATCCGACAGAAGCTGCAGCAGTCAAGAAAAGCCAGGAAATATTTCAAGATAGTCAGGTTAAAAGAGATTTACAAACTATTCACAACAATTACTTCGGACTAGCGGAGGGAATAGAAAAATTACAACATGTTTCGATGTCGCTAGTGGATTCTGTTCAAATTGTGAATGATGCTCACGCACAGTTATGCGCTGTAGAAGGCGAAACAAATTGGTATGTAATACGAAAATTTGAAAGTGTTTTAGAGAAAGGCTCAGATTTTCTTATATTAAGACAAATTTGTGAAGGCATGTGTGAAGATGCATTAAGTTGTTTCAAAGATTATTTTAAATATGCAAATATAACATAGCTAGATATCGAACGGTCGTTTTCGGCATTAAAAAACACTTATTCCGCGCGTCGTACTCACTTGACTGAAACAGCTGTGGAAACATATCTAATGATTCAAATATTTAACAGATGTTACCCAGTTTGTGATTTCACGGAAGACTTTTAAAACGGTAAGTGTTTCAGCACGTTTTATAATTTATTTCTTACCTTCTATTTTGTGTAAACTTTTATGCGCTCGCCACGCCTCTGGCTGTTACCGCATATTTGTCCAGGTTAGTAATAACTATTCTTTTCCTACCCCTTTTCCACCTCGCGTTCCCATTTTTCGCAGGTAGTTCTTCCTAATTCAAACGGGTGGGGCATATTTTTTTAGTTAGTCGTGAACTCACCCCTGTTCATGCTAGCGGGCACAGCAGGAGAACTAGGTTCAGGTAGGTCTGCAATTTCTTTGATTGTAGCTGTTCTTTTCCTTTCTATTCCATTTCTATTACGCTACAAGAGGTCAGGTTTGGAATACCTCTGGCAATTTATTATATAATGTTGTGTGTTCCCTAGTCAATACGGCACTCTTAATTCACTTCTTGATCTGGTGGGGTAGCTATGGAAATTTCCATTTTGGCGAAATGTTTCTTTGTTCTGGTGGATGTGACTGACAGCTGCCAAAATGAATGCGGGTGGAAGGTTAAGTACTTTTTATTATTTCAAGTCAAGTTTTACAGCCGTTTCTATATTCCAGATTGCACAGGAATGCGATAGCCTTCTTCTGCACTATAAAAATCCTCAGTGCTTCCGACGGAGTCCTCCATAAGATAAACCGCTTCCACCTTTTATATAACATACATGGGTGTTTATTTGAAAAAAAAAAAGAGGAAATCCTAAATTTCTATTTTGACTTAATCTGTATGAATGCGACACTCGTGGAAACAAATTACAGTTGATATAAAAGAGCATATTCTTAAACTCGTAATAGTATTAAAATGATTAAGTATTCGTTATTTATCAAGATACTAGTTCTTAAGGTTGTCATGGTTTTAGAATAAAATTGACCATAACTTTTCAAATACCCAGTATAACGTAATGAAATCCTGTATTGGCAGTATGGGGAATATGAGCTTAACCAAAATTTAAATTAATATATAGATGTCCCATTTAAAAAAAAAAACATAGGTTAGGCGTTATTAGAATCCAGCCATCCTGTATAATGTTTGACGCTAACAGTACTATCGATTGCGCTAGAGCTGTTGGTATTTACTAGTTAATAATGTTCTGCAAGTAAGTACTCGTAATAACACTGTTGCCTTGGATATTGGTATTGTATACGCCGTGTTATTCACACCACAATCTGAGAAGATTTCCTCGTTATGAAACGACTGCTAAACTTCCCATCGTTCCTCAACATTAAATTATGTAAAATTAATATAATAATACTGTCTAGTGCGAACTTCAAACAACTTGCGCCAGATGGTGTGTATTAGATGCTGTTACGTTCAGGTAAACGTTATAATTACGCAGCATCAACCGAACAGGCTTTCTCCAAGTTTTTATGTATGTATAAAATAGTAAATTGAGATGTAACAGCAAGGTTTCATAATAAATTTGCTTTTATATAAAAGCGAAGAATGTGAAAAATGTCTAAGTACTTAGTCGGATTAACATATTTTACACAACAGGGCTTTTCGACTTGACAACCTTAGAATTTCTCGAAAATAATTGATGGAAACGTTAAAAAAATGATAGATTACAGTCGTGAGGGAAATAATAACAGTGCTACAGGACGAGCTAATTTTCGTAAAAGAGTAACAAAACTTGACGTCATCTAAATGGCGAATCGAAAAATGGAGTTATTCTGTAATAAAATCGACGTGTAAAAGTAGAATTTCATCCGCAATACACGAAAAAAGCTACTAAACATGGTAGTGGAAATTCGTTAAAGGCATGTGGAGGCTTTTCCTAATCTGAGATTGAACCCATTAATGAAATCGACGAAATTATGACAGCAAATGTTCACCATATTGAATGACGTAATCTTGTTATATACGAAGTATGAGGTGCCAATTCGTTGACGGTAAATACATTCAGAAGGTTTACGAATTGATTAGAACGGTAGAAAACGAGGGTGGCTTGGTTGGCAATGAACGCTCAAACTGTCGGGATGACAACCAAGGTTTCAGAAAAATTTAACTTCTAAATTTCACCAACATTTCGCTTTTATTTAAAGCTTCATCGGGGTTAAACAACAAATTCAATTTACAAAGATATAAATTAAAAGAAATTGAAATAATTAAATTATAACTTACAATAAGTTAAAGTAGACAGACCGAATTTGTGAACGAAAGATTTAATGAAATCCATCTGAGGAGATATGACTGATGATTGATGAATAGAGCCCGGTAACTGGAGAGCAATCCCAGCGGCGGTGTGACTATGTTTAGGTGGGCGAGGAGGGCTGGTCGATTATGATACAACACGACAAATCATCATCACTCAGTTCAGTTTAGCATTGGATAGCGGATAGGGCGTGTTGATTTTATTGATATAGACGTAGTTATTAATTGTAGTTATTATTCAGTGTAGTACGTTTTGATTTTATTGATACAGACGTAGTTATTAATTGTAGTTTTTAGTGAACATGTCGAAGGCTAAAAAACGACCCTTTCAAGACATAGTAAATAAGTTTATTTCTGACTTTCCCGATTTGTTTTACAGCGGGAGTAAGATAGTTTGTAAACTGTGCAAAATACATTTGATGTCAAATAAGAAGTGGAACTGTACAAGAAACGCAAATTCCGCACAGCATAGAAAACGAAAATTGGGCATGCCACCGAGAAGTCCTTTTTTTATGTAATTCTTATGTTGATAAACTGTAATTTACCACTAGGCTTACTCGATAAACAACCGTTTAAGGACTTTTAGGATAAATACAATCCCGAGTTGCGGTTGCCAATGGAGAAAACGGCACGTAAGCATGTTGCATTTGTACGCGATGACGTGGAAAAGAAAATGAAACGCATATTGAAAAAATAGTTTCTTTGGTTATGTGTTGACGAGACAACAGACTGTAAAAAAATTGTCAATTGTAAATATTATGGTACGCATATTAGACCCTAGTAAACCTACATTACCACTATTACTAGCTAGCCGAAGACTACAAGAGTGTACTGCTGCAGCAATTACGAAGGTTGTAATTAGTACGTTGGAAAAATTTCAAATTTCAAAAGTTTAAGTGTTGATGTTTATGACCGATGGCGCAGCGATAATGTTTTCGGTAGGCCGTTCTCTTCTTGAACATGGTTGCAAGTGTTTACATGTTACGTGTAAAGTGCATTCTCTACATCTTGTGGCAGAAACCATTCGACAATGCTCTCCCGAGGTAGATGCATTAATAGCAAGCACAAAAAAGTATTTTTGAAATCTCCCAAACGCCTAACACAGTGTCCTGATATTCGTTAACCACCGGAGCCAATTCTTTCTTACATGTTGGGGAACATGGTTGCAGGCAACTTTTTATTATGCTGAACATTTCAAAATAGTAAAAGCTGTTGTTGCACAATTCAATCCTGCCGGAGCTGCAGCTATTAAGGAGAGCCAGTCGAAATTTCAAGATATTTCCGTTGAAACAGATTTAAAAAATATTCGTAGCTACTATAAAGGATTAGCTGACGCAATATACCAATTACAAAATAGATCGTTATCATTATTGGAGTCTCTGCAAATTATGGACGGAGTGCATATACAGCTGCTGACTATACATGACGCAAAATATAATCACGTTTTAGAAATGTTCGAGAGTGTGCTACAGAAAGATCCCGATTTTAGCACACTAAAACAAATTTGGGATGGTGTATCGAATAATCCACTGACTAAGTACAAAGAGTATTTTAATCATGCATGTATAATATCGGTAGATGTTGAATGCTCTTTTTCAAAATATAAACTCATTTTCTCACCACGGCGAACATCGCTCACCGAGACAACTATGGAAACACATCTAATGGCGTCAACTTTTTGCCACTCTTATCCATATGATGTTAATACTGATAATTAACGCTGGCCACGAGCGGTACCGCGCAATTGTTCATCTGTCCTAGAAAAATTATGATTTCGTCAGCAAAACGACCGCGGTCGGACAAACTTCGAAAATTTATTGCAGAAATTCCAGACTTAATATATGAAGGTGCTAAAATTAAATGTGTAATCTGTAAAATCCCGTTAATGTGTTGGTCCAGACAACATTGTCTACGACACCTAAATAGTGAAAAGCATGTCTCAACAAGAAATTGCGCACGAGACAATGAAAAATTTATATTTAATTTATGCGTTACGTTTATCGCATGTAATATACCGTTTAATTTACTAGACAAGGAACCATTTATCTGCTTTTGGAATAACTATTCGGAGTGCAAATTACCAAGTCGAACATCGTTACGAAGAATTGTGCCATCTGTGCGGGAACATATTGAATAAAAAATAAAATCGGAGTAGAAAGATCAAAAATTGTGGTTATGTGTCGACGAAACAACAGATCGGAAGAAACATTCTGTTCTTAATGTAATGGCACGCAAATTGGAACCTCATCAATCGGCACCTTCAATTCTATTAGTCTCCAAACGAATACAACAGTGTACTGCCGAAGTAATTTCAAAGTTAGTGTTAAATACATTGGACAAGTTTGAACTTTCAACAAACCAACTTTTGATGTTAGTGAGTGATGGTGCTGCAAACAAGCTTTCTGTAGACCGGTCTCTTAAAAAGCATTCTGCTAATTTGTTACACATTACGTGTAAAATTCATGCTCTCAATCTTGTGGCGGATAGTATCAGAAAATGTTATCCTGAGGTAGACGCTTTAATAGCGCATACCAAAGCAGTATTTATCAAATCACCGAAACGTATTCGCGAATTTCACAGACTATGCCCCCGTATACCAGAGCCACCAGAACCTATTCTAACTCATTGGGGAACATGGTTGCAGGCCGCGTTTTATTATCATAAATATTTTGACAATATTAAGAACGTGGTTTTACAATTCGATACAAAGGAAGCTGCCGCTATCCAGAAAAGCCAGTCGAAATTTCAAGATAGTCAGGTTAAAATGGATTTAAAAATCATTCACGACAATTATTTCGGGCTAGCAGATGCAATAGAAAAATTACAAAATCCTGCGGTGTCGTTAGAAGAATCTCTACAAATAGTGCAACATGTTCACGCACAGCTATGCGCGATTGAAGACGCAAAAAATATTTCTGTTCTAGAAAAATTTGAAAGTGTTTTTGAGAAAAATTCTAATTTTGGCACATTGAGACACATTTGTGAAGGTGCGTCAACAGAATCGAAGTTATTTGAAAGATTATTTTACTTACGCAAATATTACGTCACTAGATGTAGAACGTTCGTTCTCTGCATATAAACGCATTTTTTCCTCATGCCGTACTAGTTTTGCCGAAACAACAATTGAAACATATCTAATGTTGCAGATATTTAACAGACATTATTCACTTAGTGATTTCACGGAGGACTCTTAAAATGGTAAGTGTTTGAGCACGTGTTATTTAATTTTTATTTAAAAGATGAGCGAAATTATTTGCGGCAGCAAACATCTCTATTAGCAGAATAACTCTAGTGGAACGCGAGGTCTGGTCGACTCTACGCTACTGTGCGGTACCGCACGTGGCCAGCTTTACTGATAATGATGCTTCTAGTTTGACTGTTCCGTAGCCAAGGCTGCTTAAAAGGGTGAGTGTTTCACTACTTTGCACATATTATAATTATGTATTAGTTCTGATATTTGTATAAATTTGTCATAATGTCGTGTGGAATTTTTTTTTGAAACATGCCCTGCACTATTTACGTGCCGTAGACAATCACTTTTCGACCAACACATTAAATCTATTTTACACACTACACATTGAATTTTAGCGCCATTACACTTTAAATCAGGCACTTCTGCAATAAATTCTCTTATTGTGTCCAACTTTGGTCGTTTTCGCGACGTAGGAAACATTTTCAAAACAAACGTAGAACTACGATATAGTATACGACAGCGTAGATGCATACACAACAGATCGGCTTTCGAGTCGCAGTTATACTGACGCTTATACCGAATTGTCCCGGCCGTGTTTATTTTGTATAAACTTTTATGCGTCAGCCACTGGCTTTCAGCGCATTTTGCGTTGCTCTACTTATCAGTAATTCAACTAACTCAATAAAGATTTTTTGGGACAGATTGAAAAAAATGTTTAGGATAAATGTCGTAGTAGATAGTTTAGGGATTTTAGAAATGTTTTACTTTCAAAAATCGATGGAGTGGTTATCAAAAAATCTTGTTTTGAAATTTTTGGTCGATCGCTATTTTGTTATTTCAAAAATAAAAAATAATTGTAAATGCAAATATTTTAGGGAGTCGGAAAGTAATTTTGAAAATGTTTGCTTTTTTTTAATAGTCCTTAAATAAGGGAGTTACAGCGATTTTTCGAAAAACAAAAGAACTCCAATAACTAGAAACCGAAGCACCAAATCAAAAATTGGAACTAAGAAAAGTGGTTCGTTTTAATGAGTTCTAATTGCTATTTTCAGGTGTAATCACACCCTGTATATTTATTTACCAAGATGTAGTCATTAATGTTGTATCCGGTTTGTTACAGAATTTATAGCAATATTTAACTAAGTAATTATTATCGCAAACTATTGGTGTTATATCAACCGATAAAAATCGAGAGCAAACTTCGATACTAACCTGACTCGGTCTGGGGGAAGTTTTGATCTTAATCGAGCCAACCTCGTCTCTCTGACAGGGCCGCGTCGTCGTCGACGTTGCGCCGACATTCGCCTCGTTGCTGAGACCCAACACTTGCGCGGCGTACTCGCCCTGCATTCCCATATCGGCGCCGGTGTACGGACCATTGTCGACCCGCTTCAGCCAGTAGAGGCGTTCAGCGTGCGGTCTGGCCGCACGCTCGTAGGCGTCCCACTGCTGCAGCAGCAGCGTATAGCACAGATAGCACGCCTGTATGGCGACGTCGCTCTTGTGGACGTAGCCGTGCGGCGGTTCGTGCGATTCCAAAAAGGGAAAGTACGGCTCAGTAGGCTTACTCGGAACCGGCTTCACGTTCAGCCATTGCGAATAGTTGTGACCTTTGTTTCCGCAGACGAAGCACAACTCTTGCGTATTGTTGTCCTGCTTTAACGATTGCACGTCCAACTGCACCTCCCTCTTGACCTGGACCTTATCCATAGCTCGTCAACAGCACTGGAAGCACAGTAACGAAAACGGAACATGAGTTATGGAGTATGCGGCAAAGCGTTAATAAAATACGTATATAAATGCGGCTGTTCTAAATCTAAAGCAAATTATTTATTTATTTTTATGTCGGAATTATACTTTTAATCACTTTTAATTAATTATTTTCACGTCAATATTGACATTTCTCCTTTTCAAGGGTGCGTCATCCGTGATTATTAACCTTTCGTCGGGCGCAGTTGATTAATTTGATACCAGCGTTGAATTTTGGTGAAGTATGTTCAAACAAATAACGTTAGATGTCACTGGCGTTTAGTAGCTTTATATAACAAAGTAACGCATGCGCACAATATATTTTCGGTTTACTAACCCATTCTTTGTTATTGTTTTTACGCAATTGTAACGGTTTATACAGCGTGTCCCAGGATTGATGTTACAAGAGGTGTGAGGAACTAAAAATCTTCGAATCCTAATTTGACCTTTTGGAATTAAGCCCTGCTTGGTTTGAAACTTATTTTTAGTTTACTTTCGATTTCTTGAAATCAAGTATAAAAGTTGAACAAAACCTATTTTCGTTTCAGGTAAAGTTCCTTTTTCGTCCACAGTATGCTAAAATGTTACTAAGAAAAGTTGTTCAGAATGAAAAACTATGGCGTTATACAAATTTTCTGAATGATAGACCTACTTTGATAAAATCCATTATTTGTCAACTTCCTTTCAGATAAAGTACCTTTTCCGTTCACAATACGCCAAAGTTTTACTAAGAAAAGTTGTTCAGGAAGATCTGCCAAATTTGATTAAACCGTCATTTTTTAGATTAAACAAAATAAATTGTATTTACTCACAAATTAAATTTACAACACGTAATAATAGCTTTATTCTACAATCAACATTGCTACCAATTTCTGCGCATCATTCTATACGATATCTGAATTCTCTGAAACTGTTACGAATTTCCCCGATTTGTATTCCGTGTGCGGCGTTTCGTACCTTTCTTTCAGTATTTCTCTACTGTTGGGTATGGATTGAGAGTAAATCAGGTCTTTGAGGCCAACCCATAAAAAATAATCTAAAAAATGAGGGTTTAATCAAAGTACATATTTGACTTTTTTATGAAATTTGTTGAAATTTTGCATAGAGCCATAACTCGTCATTCTCAACAACTTTTCTTAGTAACACGTTGGCGTATTGTGAACGAGAAAGCCACTTTACCTAAAACTAAATTGGCAAATAATGGATTTTATTAAAGTAGGCCGATCGTTCAGAAAATTTGCACAGCGGCATAGTGTTTCATTCTGAACAACTTTTCTTAGTAACATTTTAGCACAATGACGACAATGACGATGGAGTCAATCAAAAAGACTGCGACGGTGAAAGTGATACAGAGGTTGATGATGTTGCTGAAACTCGTAGCGAAGATTCAGAATCGGAAGAAAATCTTGAGAGTGAAGGAAGCAATGTTGTTGAGACCGAATCAACATATATTTTAGGCAAAAACAAACAAATTAAATGAACCATCGTACAATTTTCATCTAGTTAGATCGAGACCGTATAATATTATAAAAAAAATTGCCAGGTGTCATCAGTATGGCTAGAAATTCACAAACACCGTTTGAATGCTGGAATCAGTTAATAAACGATGGCTTTTTGAATATCACACTAACGTAGACAAACCAATATATTGATAGCATAAAAACATCATTTAGTAGAGACAGGAACTATTGACTTATTGGAATTGAAAGCCTTTATCGGTTTATTATTTCTAGCTAGAGATCATAGAGGAAACCTAAGATCTTTTCGGGTCAGAAGGTGATGGTATTGAGAAATTTCGACTTGTTATGAACATTAAGAAGTTTAAATTTATATTACGATGCCTGAGGTTTGATGACAAAGCTACACGGCTCGAAAGAAAACGAGTAGACAAATTAGCGCCGATAAGAAAAGTTTTCTCAATGTTGAAAATTACCTAAAAGCTTACAGTTTAAGTGAAAATGTCACAAATGATTGGAGGGTTTCAGGGGTAGATGCGCTTTTAGACAATGCATACCACGTAAGCCAAGCAACTATGGCATTAAAATTAGTGTTGGGCATAATTGATATATTTATAATCCTTTAAAATAAACGAATGATCATTCGAAATTTACTAACGATTAATTATTTTCCACGATTATTTGACAGAATCCGAGTGACGAGTGAATTATTTCGAAACTCGAAACCTCGAAGTTTCGAATACAGATCTCGAATCGTAATCCGTTTGTGTGCTCCTGCGCAGTCGAAACGAATAATGAATGATTTCTGAACCATAATAGAATGATCGATTATTCGGGTATAATCGATATATCTCGATTATATCATTCATAATCGCCCAACACTAATTAGAATATGTGTTTCAGTTGACGCACAAGTATATTATTTGTATAACTTGGAAGTATATGCCGGTTTACAACCTGAAGGTGAATACAGAATCGGTAACAAGCCAAAAGATGTAGTGCTTCGATTGTCAAAACCAATTTTTAATTATGGCAGAAATATCATTGCTGATAATTGGTTTACCGTGGATGAACTGAAGCAAAAACGGTTGTACTATGTTGGTACTATAAAAGTAAATAAACGTAAATGCAGGGCTGTTCACAGTAGCTTATTGTTTTCAAAAAGACAAAACATTAGTTTCACATGTATCCAAAAAAGAAAGGAGCGTCAATTTATTATCAAGGATACATTATTAGATGATAATTTGATTGATATCCATAATTACATTTTATAACCGAACAAAGTTCTAAATAGTGACTACCACAGTTACGCGATAACGTCTAACATCGACATTGGATTATCTTACCAGTTAAAACAGAAGTAAAGATGTGGCGAATTATTTTGCTATTAAATGTTACAACGTTTTACCAACATTTACCAACATTAAAAATTTAACGATCCCTTCACACAAAAATTCGTAACTGCTAAGCCCATTTATTCTATCCAGGAGTTTTAAAAATTTTCAAGGTTTATTTACATTCATGTAGATCTACATTATTTGTATCTAACTCTTTGTTTTCTGACGTGTGTAAACACTGCGTGCTAGCACAAATAAAGATTATTATTATTATTATGAATTAACGCATAATATCGAAAACTTTTATCAACATGTTATACATGATCAATAATGGTAGATAGCAAGGATTGTGGGATAGTACGGCAAACAATAATGTTCTCGGTACACTCCGCACCACACAAATTATTAATTAACTCGGAAACGCCGTTTCGAAGACACATGTGTCTTCATGTTCAGCTTAAAAACACATTCTCAAGACCACTTTCGAATTTCTGTCAAATGGTGTACTCGAAATTTTTATATGACGTTTCGGTTCTTTCCGCCCATCATCAACTTTCTTATTTCTTATCGGGGCCAGATTGGAATTTGACACCGCCAGAACGAGTCTTTTTCTCATTTCAACCATGTATAACATGGCAAACAACGATATGCTCAGCACCATCCGCACCACACAAATTATTAATTAACTCTTAAAGGCCTTTTCGAAGACACATAGGTCTTCATCTTCAGCCGCGTACCGATTGATGTGAGAGAACATATATTAAATCTAACGAAGCCGCTCTATCCCTACTCTTGAATATACAAGTACCTATTTTTGCCCCTTAAACTAAGAAGCAAGTTGAAATAAGGAGAAAAGGCGAACCTTAAGTTAAAATTGTAATAAACCTGAAAAATCTATAAGAACAATAGTTTCAAATATAAACTCACCTACGTATAATCTGTCCAAATGTCTAGTAAATGAATACAAAAATTTATCCATCAAAGTAGATAGCCTAGAAGTAGAAAATTCATTAGATTTTGTAAATAAGGTAAATAACATTGAATTAGAAGATGGGGAAATTTTAGTATCATCTGATGTTTGTTCACTCTTCCCAAGCGCGCCAATTTTAGAAATCACAGAATATTGAGTTCTAAAAACGTAATAAAACTGATGAGGTCAGAATTGCGGAGTACAAAAGACTAACTTTGCTCTGCATGAACCAAAATCGTTTTTAAATTGCGGGCAAGTATTATGAACAACGAGAGGTTACGGTGATGGGCAATCCGCTGTCCCCTTTCATAGCCAACTTGTTCATGAGTAAATTTGAAACTAGTTTGAAAAAGGACAACGTGCATTTCCCTAGAATTTGGTTTAGGTACGTAGACGAAATTTCTCGGTTTTTGACACGAAGAAAAGTACCATTCCGGATTGCCTTGCAACACTAAATTCAAAATTCGAAACTGTTAAATTCACAATAGAAGAAGAAAGGAACAATCAACTTCCGTTCCTGGATAGTTTAGTAATTAGAAATAATAAAAAATCCCAACAGTAACCCGCGATAAGAAATTTGTGAAACTTCCCTTCCATAGAGTATAGAAAGGTATTAGTACAGTTATCGAAGGACAAGAGATGAACGTATGTGTCAGTTCGTGAAATACACTCAAAAACTTTCTTAGCAATCAAAAAGATAAACCGGACATGAGAGAAAGGTCGGAAATTTACAAAATTGCATGTGGCGATTGTGATGAAGCCTATATTGGTCAAACAAAACGAGCGATAGGTGCCAGATTCAATGAACACATCAGGTATTACAGGTACGGGAAGATAGAAGCGTCAAGTGTAACACAACACATAAACGATACAGGGCATAATATTAAATTGGAAAACCTAAAATTGATTAAAAACGTGATTTCGCCGCTTGAATTGGACGCCTATGAGACTATTTACATAAATAAGAATACAAACCTAATCAATAAAAAGAAGAGACCTTTACACTTCTCCTGTCTTTTCGATTTATTACGGTAAAAAAGGAGGTTTTTGATTTGTGGTTGTACTATAACGCATGTTATCCAGTCTTTAAGTGAGGGTATAAGCGAAAAGAACACAAATTTGACGGATAGAAAAGGACATAACCGTTGTCTCACTTGATTTTTATTTTTATTAGGGTGGAACCGCCACATGTCTTGCTTTTCGTAGTGACAGACCTTTTTCCCCATTTTCTTCTTATTTTAACTTGCTTCTTAGTCTAAGGGGCAAAAGTAAGTATTTGTATATTATATTTTTCTTGAAGAGTAGGGATACAGCGGGTTCGTTAGATTTAATATATGTTCTCTCACATCAATCGGTACGCGGCTGAAGATGATGAAGACCCATGTGTCTTCAAAACGGCCTTTCCGAGTTAGTAATTTATGTGGTGCGCAGTATGCCAAGAATATTGTTGTTTGCCATGTTATACATGGTTGAAATGAGAAAAAAACTCGTTCTGGCGGTGTCAAAGTCCAATCTGACGCCGATAAGAAAAAAGAAAATCGATGATGGGTAGAAAGAACCGAAACGTCATATAAAAATTTCGAGTACACCATTTGACAGAAAATCGAAAGTGGTCTTGAGAATGTGTTTTTAGTTTTTTTCTAGAAGGCCAAATGAAGGAGTTAGAGGTAAAAGAATAAAATTAGCACTTTTCGTTTTTCTTTAATTTCGAACGTCATTTGTAACAGGTCCATTTTCTTTTCAGGTTCCTAACAAACACAAAATTGAACAAATTTGCCAAATTTAGACCTACTCTCTATCTCCAATAATTAGGGTCGAAAATGAATCAGTCTGTATAAAGGTTGTTTCTTATATAACTTCTTATCGGGCTTCAGGTAATGGCCCTAATCACACAGAATCTAAAAGTTAAATACACCGGGGTTCTATCTTTAAGCGTTTCACAGAAAAAAAAAGTCATTCTATAGGAGAGTCCAGTTCTGCGCAACGTATTTGGACGCATTTGGACGCGGGATAGTAGGTCCAACGGCCGGTGGCGACGATGCACTGCTGCGTTCGGTTGTCAATAGTTTTCGGTAATAATCTTTGCAATAAAAATATGTGAATGTTAACAGCTTCCTTGAAATCGATCATCATTTCCTTATACTACCTGTTTTTGTTTGTAGGAAAATGGATTTGATATTTTATGAAATTCCAACAACATAGTGCTAGATCAAACAGTATACAAAACACCGAATTCTAAACTAATTATTTCTCTCTATGTTGTATATCAAAACAAACATCGTACATACATACATCTGATTAGCACGATATGGAATTGATTTTTGGACGAAAAATCTGCTCAAAAAAGAGATTAAACCAATTAAAATCGTGTTCGTCGCATTCAGCAAAAATAATATTTTCGCAAACAAAGTCGTTGGAATCCATATTTCATACATTGCTTTATCGTTAATGTACACGATAGTCCAAACAAAAACAATAACTATACACACAACAATCTAAAAAGAGATGCACAATATTTAGCAGTCCACACGTGATGTTAAGCGCCTCGAATTACATCTTTCCTTATCTGCATCTAATTTTCATAAAACTTTAACCTTTCGCAGACATCGTGAACTTTAGAGGTTAACTTTTTTTCTCAAATAAAATAAACATAGCCGAGGGGCAATGTTAACTACTGTTATTAAGATATAATGTGTATATGAAATACTTACAGCTGCTTTCAAAAGTTTAAAAAACCTAACATATATACAGTGTGCCCTATAAAAATGGACCGCGCAATATCTTCTTTATTATCGATTTTAGAATAAAATGTTTTAAATAAGTTTCATCAATTGAAAACGTGCATCTTCCTGAATTATTTTCTATTATACAAAGTGTTCTGTTAATGCTGTACTGAATCAAATTTCGTTATTTTTTGATTCCTCGCTCAACTTTAGGGTGTCTAAAATGCACCGTTCTCGCGCTGTTCAACTGTTAAACCGAAATTTGCAATCTTATTAGCAAGGAAGACTAAAAAAGTATACTGGCTAAGCAATTATGGGCGTAGAGCCCGATACGTTACAACAATTTCAAATGTCAACTAGTCAACTGTTGATGTTTACGAGCGATGGGGCAGCGACAATGTGTAGTGTAGGCCGTTCTCTTAAAGAAAAGTGCAAGGGGCTTTTACATGTTACGTGTAAAGTTCATGTTTCACGTCTTGTGGCACAAATTACTCAAGAATATTACCCGGTAGGGTAACATTCAAATCTCCCAAACGGATTTGAGTATTTCACAGGCTTTGTCCCGGTACTCGCGAACCACCATAGCCGATTCTTACGCGTTGGGGGACATGGTTGCAAGCGGCTTTTTATTATTCCGAACATTTCCAAGAAGCAAAATCTGTGAATTTACAATTCAACCCTGACGAAGCTACAGCTATTAAAGAAAGCCAGAAAGGATTTCTAGGTACTTCTGTTGAAACAGATTTAAAAAGTATTAGCAACAATTAATTGTTGTTTATACTTTTTAAATCTGTTTCAACAGAGAGTAATCGTTTATATATAAACGATTACTAAACACAATAGAAAAATTGCAAAATACTGGGTTGTCGTTAGTAGAATCAGTGCAAATTGTGGACGAAGTCAATACATTTCTACACGGCATAAACGACGCAAAAAACGGTCGCCTTATAGCAAAGTTCGTCTTAAAAAAAAAAATCCGATTATACGAGATTAAGACAAATGTGTGGTGGTGCATCTGCAGATTCATTAACTAACTCTAAGGATTTTTTTAACTACGCGTGTGTATTTCCGTAGATGTTGAATGGTTTTTCTCGAAATATAAGAACATTTTTTCTTCACAGCGAACAACCTTCACCGAGACAAACGTCGAAACATACCTTATAGTTTTTCAACAATACTATCTACGCTGTTAAGAAGTTACGTTTACCTATTATTAGAGTAACCTAAACTTGCGGACTCGCATAGGCGTCGGTATTACGGGTTAATATAAGAATACGAAAAATTCATAAATAAACTAAACCGGTAGAGAAGCAGGCATGTAGTGTCGATCTTGAATATAAATCATGTTAAACCGCGCTGAGAAAGATTTCGTTTTAGTACCGGTTGAGCTGTTGCAGAGATTAGTCGAACGGTCAAGGTTATGTACTTACGTGTCACTTTTGAAAATATAGCTGGTGTTTTTTGTGTGTTGTAGTATTATACCAAGTACATAATTAGTGTATCGTTTCATATAGAACTAATATTTACATACCTAAGAAAACAATGCCTCGTAATAGATTTGCTACCAATGTACATAAGTATGTGTCACTTTTTCCCCATTTAAAATATGACGGTAGTGCAGTTTTTTGCTTAATATGCAATGTTTGTTTGGCTGCATTGGACAGAACTGATTGCCAGAGGCATGTCAATGGTATTAAGCATATGAGAAATGCAAGAACTGAAATACCTTATACACTATTCCTCATACATTTATTAATTATGTTTACCTCTTGTAATCTTCCGTTGTCGTTGGTGAGAAAAGCAGCTTTTAAAACGTTTTGGCGACAATACGTTCCAAAGTACCCATTATCCTCACAAACACAATTACAGAAATTACAGAATCATTTGCCGCGAATGAAAGAGATCCTAGAAAATGTGTGTAAACGTGATTTGTGTTCCAAAAAAATATGGATTACCGTGGATGAAACGACCGATATAAAGAAAAACAGTATTGTGAATGTAATAGCTCGCGTTTTATCTAGCGAGAACACAGCATCTCGATATTTGTTAGCTTGCATACGTGTTCAAAAATGTACCGCGGAAAATATTCAAAAAGTGATAATGTTGGGCGATCCTTAAAACATATATTTCCGAATTTAATACATATAACCTGCGTGCTGCATGCTTTGCATTTAGTTGGTAAAGTTGTTCGACAACATTACGGAAACGTTGATCGAATGATTGGAAGTACTAAAGCAGTGTTTCGTAAATCTCCTAAACATTTAAAAGAATTTCGTAAATTTTGTCCAGGTATTCCAGAACCTCCTCAACCAATTTTAACGCGGGGTACTTGGCTAACAGCAGCTTCTTACTATTTGATCCATTTTCAACAAATTCAATCAGTTATAATGCGATTTCATCGGAATGAATCCAAAGCAATTAGAGAAAGTCAAAGAGAATTTCAAATTCTTCAACTTTTAGAAGATTTAACAACAATATGTACCAATTATACAGTATTACTAGATGCCATCAGAAAACTACAATGTACTGAATTGTCATTGCAGGAATCATTAGACATAGTGGAGAGTGTAAAAAATAAATTACACACATTAAATGATACGCCAGGATTATGCGCTAGTCAAAAGTTGGCAGATGTTTTAAGGAAAAATCCCGATTTTAATAAGTGTAAGAATAGTGAACTTTTAAGTGATTTTGAAAAACAGTTTCTACATGCAAATCTAACTTCCTTAGATGTGGAGAGATCGTTTTCTATGTATAAGAATATTTTTTCTTGTCGACGCACAAGGTTTAAAGAAGTAACTGTGGAAACATATGCAATGATGTAAGTTTACAGTAGTTCACATCCTGATGCCTTTAATTTTTTTTTGTCAAGCTATAGTGATTTTTTGAGCATCCCAAAAATAGGACAATGGCGAGTAATGGGTTAATATTTCTTACAAATAATCAACTACCTCCAGAAATGTTTACAGTCCAAATCTGTCTTCTATACTTTAATCACACATATCTAAATATTTCCTCGCACTGAATATGTTTATCTTTACATGCACCAATTCTGATCGCAGTCGTTTATTTTTGTTATATCAAAGAGCGTTAACAATAATGATAGTACGTCTGTAAATTATGTTTATTGTCCTTATCGGCAGTGTAACATTCGAATCCGTAGAAAATTTTCCATTAATGTCGTTTATTTATATCATTGTCTTTAATTACGTTGCGAATTTCCTTTTTTTAGAATTAAGGTTGGTACATGTTATCGGCATGTAATGATGATTTACAACATAAATATTTTCAAGAGGAATACGGGAAAATTGATTCTACTTACGAACAGTTTAAACTCGTAAGTATGTAGACGTTGCGAGAAATATGCAGAAATTATTTTTCTTCGACAACTGTCATTACAAGTTTTTCCTGTCTGGAAATGTTTAGCTGTAACACTGCAGGGCCCTTTCGCAGTTTCTACTACATGCAAGATTTGCCTCAAGCAAGTCACAGTTGGTAACAATAATAACTAGTCTGGGCAAACAGCGGTAACAGTCAGTGTAGTAGATATGTGGTGCGGAGTCGACGATTATGTATTTCACGCGTTCACAACGTCAGTACTAAATCGATGCTGTATGCGAGTAGTTCTGTGTATATGTAGGCTGTCGTAACTTATTTCGTAATTCGACCAATGGCAGACACAGTTAAAAACTTTAGAGTGGACATGCCGGACTTAATTTTTGATGGTGCTAAAATTTAATGTCTAGTTTGTAAAATCCCTTTAATGTGTTGGTCCAGAAGCCATTGTCAACGTCACATCTAAAGCAAACAGCATTCTTCTGCAAAAAGTGGCATACGAGACCAAGAAAAATTTACATTTGGTTTATGTGTTACTCTTATTTTATGTAATCTATCGTTTCATTTACTAGACAAAGCATTTGTCTCCTTCTGGAATAAATATGCGGACTGTAAATTAACTAGTCGGACATCGATACGAAATGTAGTGCCATTTGCTCGTGAACATATAGAAAAAAGAATGAAAACGGAATTGAAAGATAAAAAACTGTGGTTGTGTGTGGACGACAACAGATCGTCAAAAACATTCTGTGGTTAATGTAATGGTACGTACAATGGAACCACATCGACCGTCATCCTCCTTCTTACTTGCTTCCGAAAGAGTTATAAATTGTATTGCCGATGAGATTTTAAAGGTGGTGTTGAACTTATTGAACAAATTTGAAGATTCAATTAAGCAACTTTTAATGTTCATGTGTGATGGTGCCGCAAACATGCGTTCTTTGGGCCGATCTCTTAAAGAACACAATGGTAACTTCTTATATGTAACGTATAAAATTCATACTCTAAATCTTGCGGCACAAACGATTCCTACATGTTTTCCACTAGTAAATGCATTGTTTGCTAGTACAAAGGCAGTGTTTCTAAAGTCCCCGAAACGTACCCGACTATTTCACAAACTGTGTCCTGATTTACCTGAACCACCACAGCCGATTGTTACACGTTGGGGAACATGGTGTCAGGCTGCGTTTTACTACAACAAATATTTTGATCAAGTGAAGAAGGTAGTTTTAAAATTCAATCCGACAGAAGCTGCAGCAATCAAGAAAAGCCAGGAAATATTTCAAGATAGTCAGGTTAAAAGAGATTTACAAACTATTCACAACAATTACTTCGGACTAGCGGAGGGAATAGAAAAATTAGAAAATGTTGCGATGTCGCTAGTGGATTCTGTTCAAATTGTGAATGATGTTCACGCACAGTTATGCACTGTAGAAGACGAAACAAATTGGTGTGTAATACGAAAATTTGAAAGTGTTTCAGAGAAAGACTCCGATTTTCTTATATTAAGACAAATTTGTGAAGGTGCGTGTGCATTAAGTTGTTTCAAAGATTATTTTAAATATGCAAATATAACATCGCTAGATGTCGAACGGTCGTTTTCGGCATTAAAAAACATTTATTCCGCAGGTCGTACACTTGACTGAAACAGCTGTGGAAACATATCTAATGATTCAAATATTTGACAGATGTTACCCAGTTTGTGATTTCACGGAAGATTTTTAAAACGGTAAGTGTTTCAGCACGTTTTATAATTTATTTCTCACCTTTTACGTGTAAATTTTTATACGCTCGCCACGCCTCTGGCTGTTACCGCATATTTGCCCAGGTTAATAATAACTATACAACACATAATCAACACAAAAATAAAAAAAATAAAAAAACGGGAATCAAAAAGCATTTATCTTTAAATCCGTCAAATCTGTTTTGTCTTATTTTGGGGCCTTTGCGTTATAAGAGTAATTTATTTGTCACTCTCTATCGATTTGTGAAAAAATATACAGGGTGTTTAATAAAAAAAAAAAAAAACGAGTTATTTAACCAAACGCTGAAACACGATGCGCGATTTTTTTTTATTACACCATTTTTTTGGGCGGAATAAATTACATATTTTTCATATTCCTACTATCTCAATAACTGCTCTAATAATGAATTTACAGTTTCAATTATCCAATATAGATGTCATCGTATCTCTTTTGTTTTTCATTTTAGAACTGTAGTACTATAAGGATATTTTAGGCAGAGATTCATTTCCTATCGACTAATTGAAAAATATACAGGGAGTACAATTTAAAAAATATAAACAATTCAAGTTAAGGCTTAAATTCGATGCGCAATTGTTTTTTTGTCGGCACCATTGTGATCAGTGCAAAAATCACTACATCTTTGCTAATTTAACGAACATGGTAGCTACAATAATAATAAAATTAACAATAGTGGTCCGATACCTTTGAACAACCTGTATATAAAATACTAGTAAAATATGTCTATATTTATATTAACTGATTTGTTTTGTTTTATTCCTCTCCATTTAAATTTAGCTGGATATTTTTCAATACCCTATTTTAACACAAACCAATTCCCATAGAAACGTTGTTAAGAACACAAATATTTTGATTAAATAACACAAACATTGTGTGATCCTTTCAAAGAAAATGTGTAAAAATTGTTACACGTGTACTGTGTAATAATCAACATTATCACATTGGTCAAAGTTACAAAATGGTTGCATTTAGATTCTTAGACGAGTCCCTTCTGTCAATTTTCACATAGATTTTTGTATGCATCGAAATTACCAATCTTTCTTGGTGATTTTTCACACAAAATTTTCAACTGTATAATTTCTGTCCTACAGAAAGCGTACATTTGTAACACTCGGTAGAAATCACTGAAATTGCTTAGTTACACTTAGACACCTTTTCTTTATTAGTTGTACGTACACATGTCTGAAAATATCTACAAGAACCTCGTTCCATTCCTTGGAAACAACTGTATTTTAACCAAATCAAATAAGTAAAAAAAAAGGAAACATCCTCATTTACACCAAATACTTTACGTGACTCGCAGCGATTTCTCCACGGCCAAATTTTAGGTCACGACCATTAACTTAAACAGAACTCGCGAATTTAGCGCATAGTAGGCCGTGACCATACGCACTTCATTGAAAAGATCGCGATAAACAATCGTACACCGACAACAAAAAGAAACCGGATCGTACGGGTTGATTTCGGCCCGTTATACATGCTATGTTATCGTTAATACATATTTATTTACTTTTGCGAAGAGTAAACTAAGAGTAATTAGCATTCGTTGACTGCAACAAGTGATTTCTGTGTATATGTTTGCGTGAATATGCAAATAAGTAACGTTGCTGCGACTAATGGAAGTGTTTAGCTTTAAAGGATTTTTAATTGACTCTAAACGATAATACCGCCTGTTATATTGAGAGACGAGGCAAGGTATGTAGGTGTGGGAGGGCAAAAGGCAGGAAATCGTCACGCCAAACGCGTTTCAAGTGCTCAGATTGACAAATAGTTTCAACTGATCGTTTCTAATGCTAATGGCTAACGACTGAAAATAAAGGTAAATTACGAGATTGACATTTCAGTGTACAGGGTGAATATTGATTTTTCAAAGCGGTTTGTTTCTTCTTATGAGGTACGATTGGAGGCATAGTGGGGCGAACTCCCGAAAACCAAGCCAAAACTCCAATTTTTAGTACACACACAAGAAATGGTATTAGCAGGTTACCGTTTGAAAGTGAAAGAATTAGCAGTCTAATCTCTAACATTTCTGAAACAAGTATTCGCCCTGTTCTCCAACCAGTTCTGTTGAATTAGCATATGCCACTCAGGTGAGTCTTCGCACAGAAGGAAGTACTGATAGCGCAAATGTAGTTAAAGAGGTAATATTTTCAACCCCAACATATGCCCAGAAATAACGTAGGGCTTACCGAGAAAGTCTAAAACGTAGTAAATAACTTTCTGGAAAAGAAGCTCTTTCTGCATTGGTTGCGGCAAAACTCACACAATATCAGTATGATATAATCAGGGAGGATGATAAAGAGAAATTCTCTTCCTATAAAAAAGTTCAAGAAGCGAAAAGGGACTGTTACTTCCAAGATTTCATGTAATTTTGAGTTTTATATGTCTATTTCTAAGAAATTTCGACATATTTACAATTTTGAATTATATACTTGCCTCTATCTAGACATGGTGTTAGAACGCCTTCGAGTTATACAGGATGTTTAGTATTGAACACCAAACTTTACCAAATTCAAACACCAAAAACATCGTTTTCTTAAATAGCACCGTACATTTTTCTGCATCCATCGTATAGGAAATTTTTATCTCTAACGTATGGCATCCAAGTAGTTTCTGGTGTTAGTCCTATTTGATTACCAAGTCAACGATAAACGAAAGATACCAACATTGACGTTTTTAAACTGTTAATTAAAAATTTTGAGTGTAAGTAGCAACTTACAATCAAAGGCGAGTCTTGCACTTGGAAATTGTAACCAAATGGTTTCTGGTGTTAATATGGTTTGGTTACCATGGCAGCAGTAAACAAAACATAGTTATATTATTAATAGTAATAATACATAATAATAATAATATATATTTGCCCAGCAGATTTTACAATCCAGTTATAGGACAAAAGTTGGAGCTGCATTTCTTTAATAGTGAAACTAAAGGAGAATGATGAATTATCAGTTGAAGCATCAGATAATGAATTATAATATTCGTATTAGGCTTTGCACAATAAAATACATTTGTTGATCTGGACACTGGACGAAGGACAACAAAGCTAATATCATCAAAAAGCTTAGAACAGTCTAATCTATTATTAACTAAGTTAAATATAAATTTCAGGTCTGTGCTCAAATCCTTGGGCTGAATATTCTGCATGACTCTTAAAATATAGATATTTAAAAAAAAAAAACGTCTCTGGATCTGTTCAAGCGAATTAATTTGATATTTATGTATAGGTGACCAAACAACAGATGCGTATTCAATCCTCGAATGCACAAATGAAAAATATAAGGAGAGAATAGAATCAATGGAAGTGAAATTGCGGGGTAATCCTTATAATAAAACCTAGCATACGTAAAGCAGAAGTGCAGATACTATTAATATGGCCGATAAATGTAAGCTAAGAATTGTTCTAAAATGGTAATTTTACAAGCAATATCGAGTGGTTTTAGTATCGATAAAGAAAAATTGAAAAGTACTACTAAGTCAGAGTATTTGTGGAAAAGTATCCGTGGTATAATATGGCCCCCACATTACATATATATGTAGTAGCTTTGGCACTGTTGCCAATTGGACAACTCTCAGAGGAAGTTCAAGAGGCGTTAAACAAGGAGGAAATATAGCGAAAGATGTGCCAGCAAATGCTCTCGGCAGAAAACACTGGAAAACGTTTTCAAGAGACCATGTCTTGGAAATGCCACCTTCAGAGTGGAAAAAATGTTTGGAGAATTGGTTCAAGCGCATGTAAAACTGTATAAATCTTAATGGCGAATATTTTGAAAAACAATAACACGATTCATACCAAAAGGTCTTTTTACTTTCATTGTTTTTGTATGTATTCCCCGAAGCAAAGAGACATAATAGAATACAAAGCATGTTTTCTACTTTCAAAATATGCTTTTGATATAAAATAATGAAAATAACCTCTGCGAACATTATTCCTCGTTTCTAATTCTTTGTTATTTTCATATTTTGATGATGTAAACGTATAAAACACTTGATGATAATATACATAAAACTATTGTACATTGCTATTTTTCAATGTAACAATAGATACGAATACATAAACTATAAAATAAGAGTAATGTGCGAAGTATTATTTTTAGTAGGGTTATGATTAGAGCGGGCCAAGAGCGCCACGCGCCAGGTTCGCAATCAGGCTGCCGGGCGCATATATGTATGTAAACATAGGTAATTTAAATATGTAATTATTAGGACAAGGACCAAAACCACTGTCTATTACGTCGTGAAGACGCGCAAATATACACTTGCAGTTTGGGTGTTCGTTGATAAATAGGGCGTTGTTCACAGTGGGCCACTACAAAAAAAAGTTCATTCATCGACGGCTACGAACTAACAGCGCGCTTATTCATTTACGGATGACGCGCTCTATTCATCAACAAATGACGAGTCTGCAGATGTTACGTTTGCACCACTTCGTGGCATACTAGAAACAAGCGTCGGTGTGCTCGCTTTAGTGATTATGTCTAACGTAACTATTAAAAATAAACGGCCATTACCTACGAAAGTTAATAAATTTCTTAGTGAATTTGTGGATTTACACTACAATGGGAGTACAATTTTCTGTAAAGTTTGTAAAAAGAAACTACTGTGCTGGAGCAAACGTGATTGTGAAAGACATATAAATAGCGCACACCACAGAAATAAAAGAAATGGTGTGTCACAACAACGTCAATTTCAATTAGAATTGCTTTTAACGTTTATGGTATGTGGTCTACCACTTCGTATACTTGATAAAAAAGCATTTCGAAAATTCTGGGGTACATACAATACCGAGTGGATACTACCATCTCGGACAGCATTACGGAGAGATATTCCACGAATACGTGAGGACATTGAAAATCGAATTAAAGCCGAATTAAAAGATAAACAGCTGTGGCTATGTCTTGATGAAACGACAGATTGCAAAAAAAATTCTATTTTGAATATAATAGTGCGCGTATTAGATCCTATTAAACCAAATTTTGCAATTCTATTAGCCAGCAGAAGATTAAAACAGTGTACTAGTAAAGCAATTACGGCCGTAGTTCTCGAAACGTTACAAAAATTTCAAGTGTCAACCAGTCAACTGTTGTTGTTCATGAGCGATGGTGCAGCAACAATGTGTAGTGTAGGCCGTTCCCTTAAAGAAAAGTGTGAAGGACTTTTACATGTTACGTGTAAAGTCCATGCTTTACATCTTGTGGCACAAACTATTCGAGAGTGTTACCCGGAGGTGGATGCATTAATAGCAAACACAAAAAAAGTGTTTCTCAAAAGTCCTAAGAGGACTAGGGCATTCCACAGGTTATGCCCTGGTATTCGAGAACCACCACAGCCCATTCTTACGCGTTGGGGAACGTGGTTAAAAGCCGCTTTTTATTGTAATGAACATTTTCAAGAAGTCAAATCCGTTATTTTGCAATTCGTCCCTGCCGAAGCTAGAGCTATTAGGATGAGCCAGAAGGAATTTCTCGATATTTCTGTTGAAACACATCTAAAGAATATTAGCAACAATTACAAAGGGTTAGTAGACGCGATAGAAAATTTGCAAAATTCTGGATTGTCGTTGGTAGAATCAGTGCAAGTCGTGGACGAAGTTAGTACATTGTTACACAGTATAAACGATGCAACAAGTGGACGTGTTTTAGCTAAGTTCGATAGTGTTTTAAAAAAGAATCCGGACTACACGAGATTAAGACAAATGTGCGATAGGGCATCTGCAGATTCCTTGACTAAGTCTAAAGATTATTTTAATTACGCCTGTCTTACTTCGGTAGACGTGGAACGGTCGTTTTCGAAATATAAGAACATTTTTTCGTCTCGGCGAACATCCTTCACCGAGGCAAATGTGGAAACTTATATGATGGTGCAACTTTTTAAACAAGCCTATTCGCATTATTAAGAAGGATAGAATTTATTTATTATATCTTTATTTACAGTTACATTATTAAGTACAACAGAATAAAAAAAGCGTTCAGTTTCTCAGTTATTTCCTTATTACATCCCATTTACAACGCATACCGTTTTCAATCAAATAAAAAATCATAATGAAAATAAAAACACCTCAGCGTGTACATATATATATATATATATATATATATATATATATATATATATATATATATATATATATATATATATATATATATATATATATATCCGCTCTAATTACTAAACATTATTATTGCGTCAGCTTTTATTTTTTTACTCTTGTGTATTAATTTCGAAATATCACATATCTGCTGTGACTCACATATACGCTATTTACAATAAGCGGCCGTTGCGCCTGATTCCGATTCTGTTGAATGGCGCAATTTGGCCCGCTCTAGTTATGATATATTTGACATTTAACATATGTTTCTCTACCCAATATTTTCAAGACGGTCTATGCATAGTCATGTCACGTGGTTCGCGCAGACACGTACCTTTCGATTTTAATCGGACTCTACCTTGTAAATATCGATAAGTTCTCGTATTAAATTGAATTTGAATTAATTATGAGTAAGGGTATTACTTCATATGCTGTACGATTTTTGCTGTGTGTCACTGTACAAAAAGATGAGTAAAAAAAAATATAACCTGTTGTATGTGATAGTAAGACGTTCATTTAGCTTCGAAAAGTCGTCACTGGTAAAAAAACCACAATCCTTCATTTTAGTACATATTTCACTGTATCATTGACTAAATCACAATTTTATTATATCTCAAATTTGTATACCCGCAGATCGTTAATATGCAATTAAAATTCCTTCTTCACTAGAATTTTTTATAGCGCACATCTCCATACCGTACAATCACTTTCATTGTATGGTAATACAACAATAAAACCGTACAGGTATTGTCCCGTATACACACACACACAAGTTTTTAATAGTACATCAGCAGAAGAGATATTAAACCCGAGTACCATTGAAATTAAAAACGAGAAACGTTAATAGTACCGTCGCATCAATGATATCTCAGCGAAAAAAAAAATCCGTGCCATTAAAATTTCGCCGAATGCTGGCGACAGGTTTGCGAAATACTAGCGTACAAAGCGGTTGGCCGTTGAGGAGAATCACTCGACTAACCCGTTCTTCCATACTTACTCTTCGTGCCGCTGCCCAATTCTTTTACGTACATATTAGATTTGCCAGGTCGTTGATCCTTGCGAAAGTTAATCAAATATAAAAATTCGTACCTTGAAACTCCGAATAACGCAAAGAATACACTGCTATAAAGTGACGCATTCCCAGTTCTGCTTTTTTGTTTCTAGAAATTCCTTAATGCGGAATGGAACGTTGTGAATACAACTAGTATTTGACGTTTTCGCGGTGAAAACCTTAAAAAAATTCTAAATATCTTCTGCCATCTAAAAATTCCGATAATTCAGACTCTTGTCTTTTACTTATAAAAGTGTTATAAAAGCAATTAATACCAATTTCAAAATACCACATATCAAAACCGAATAAAATAAATAAGCACGATATATACAAAAAAAAAAGAAACATTAGGAGAATACGAATAATGTTTCGATAACGGTAAAGCGAAGATAAAAATGTAATATTCAAATTTTAATGAATGCTTTTTGCTTCTAGGTTTTGAGGTTTTAGAGAATCAAAATCCTTTATTGCCAAACCAATAACGCCTCTAATTAATTACTCTTTCCAACAAGGCATGTCTGAAGAAGTCAATAATAATTCCCGTATATCCGAGGGTAGATTGACAAATTTCCGGAATCGCTGCTGGGGGGTTGCTTTTTTCCAAATACTTTATGTTGTTTCACATCAATTGACTGCAAATGTTAAATCGATCTGTCAAATAGTCTGGTTGTGGCAAGCATTGAAGTCAAGTACCTTTTTGTGTTTTCAATTATGGATAAAAACGAAGTTCTAGCGGTCATCAAATTTTTCTATTCGGAAGAGAAAACCGCAACGGAAATCGAATCAAGGTTAGATGCCGTTCTTGAGGATTCATCACCTTAATTTTCCATCGTGGTTTTTTGGGTTTCGGAATTCAAGCGTAGCCGCACACATACAAGTGATGAACCACGTTCAGGACGTCCGAAAACGGCTACCACGCCAGAAACTGTGGATAAAATCCATGACATACTTTTGGCAGATCGCCGAATAAAAGTGCGCGAAATTGAGGAAGCCGTGGGCATCTCTTATGATCGAGAAGTTCATATTTTGCATAATGAATTGGGTTTAAAAAAGCTTTCTGTAAGATGGGTGCCGCATTTGCTCAAGTCGGGGGAAAAACGCATTCGAGCTCAAACCTCAGCCGTTTGTTTGGAAGTGTTTACCAAGAATCCAACGGACTTCAAGAGACTATTCGTAACCATGGATGAGACCTGGAGTCATCACTACACACCAGAAATAAAAATGCAATCAAAACAGTGGATTGAATCGGTAATTTTAATATTAACCTAAAAGCAAAAGAACTACTCCAACCATAGATGTTTACTTGAATTAAAATGTCTATAGTTGTCAGTCAGTTGTGAACTTTCTAAGCCTATTGAGTGTTTGATCTTCTATGGCGTTTTATCTAAATAAAATCAAAATTGGGGGAAAAAAATATCTAGAAGAAAGAACGAATGTGGTACGTAGGCTTCCGCGATCGTCAATAACACTGAACTTTTCCCAAACACATTTTTTCTTTATACTCTTGGTTTCCAGGTTAGAACCGCATCATTGTCGTAGATTTTGCCGACGTTTCGTCCGCACTCTTATGGGACACCTTCAAGGCTATTACTATACACTGACTGACAGCCCTGAAGATGTCCCATAAGAGAGCGGACGAAACGTCGACAAAAAGTTACGACAACGACGCGGTTCCAACCCGGAAACCAAGAGTATAAAGAAAGAATGTGTTTGGGAAAAGTTCAACTAGAAGAAAACTGAAAGTGGCAAATTTTTGCGAGTAATTTATGAACAATGATTAGTGGCAAGGATGGAAAAACATCTAGAGATGTGGATCGAAAGCAGAAAGTGAAATAGCAATCGAAAATCAAGATAAAAAGGAAATTCCTTGCATCAACATAACCTCAAATATTGATTTACCTTCCATACTATTAGTTTTCTTTAAAGTTGGCTTTAATATTTAGTAATTTTACCGAAAGACTGACAGTTATTTTTTTTATTTCTATTGTTAGAAAGTCTAATCGCTTCTTCAGGTCAATTAACGCCAACCACAAGTAATGCGAACACTCTCAAAAGACGAAAGATCGATGATTTTATTTTGAACATTTCCGCTGATGAAAAGAAAAAATTGGACCTCCAGGTGGCAAGATACATATTCGTGACCAACGCACCTTTCCGGCATGTAGAAAATAAAGGAATTTACCAAATTGATAACTACGCTGAGACCTGGACCCAAAACACACGACCGAAAAAGTATTAGTTATCCTCTATTGAATTATATCTATGAAGAAGAAAAATTAAAATATAGAGCTTTATGAGAACGGCAAACAGTTTGTTTGAGTATTGACGGATGGTCAAACATTCGCAACGAACCAATAACATGTGCATGTGTATCGACAAAAGATGACCTCACTATTTTAGTTGACACTATAGACACATCAGATCTTTTGACACGCAGCGGATTATTTAGAAATTTTGGTGGCAAAATGCATTCAAGAGACAGAGCTGTGTTCGGATGTACAGTAGGTAACGCTATCACTGACAAAAGAACTTTTAAGTGATTTTGAGGAAAGTAGGATTCTGAGTTTGGGCGTTACCAACGAAAGAAGAAGAAACAGCTTTGACGTATATTGCATTAGATAGTCGATCAGCCATATTTGTAGATTGGACGTTCACACGTTCAGCCCATTTCTTGCGTTTTGAATTGATTTATACAAATTATATTGGTTTTACCAAAAAAAAAAAAAATACTGTGTAGTGATATTTCCATACTTTGTTGGTGACACTTGTAATGTTTTTACGGTGTTGTATAAGCGATAAAAGCTTTTCTGAAACGATAAAAGCAGGGTTACCTAAAAACTGTGGCGTCGGCTGTTTTGTATGTTTTGTTTGTGAGTTACACTTTGTAAATAAAAGATATTATTTATTTTTCAACAGTTACAGATTCTAGGACCGGTGAAACTATAACTGTAAGTTTAAAACATCCTAGGCTAAAAAAAGATGCTATTCCAACTCAATTCCCTAACTGTCCGTTGTATTTAACAAAAAACGAAAAGATTTTATGATTAAAGATTTATATTATTTTAACAAAATTATTTTTGAACACGAGAGATGTTTTTAAATGTGTATAATAAACGTTCTGCTTTAATACAATATATTTTAAATTATATCACCGAACATAGCCATTTGAATACTGACATGTAGTCTGGGCGAACAGCACTAACAGTCAGTGTAGTAGATACGTGGTGCGGAGTCGGCGATTATTTATTTGACGCGTTCACAGCGTCAGTACTAAATCGATGCCGTATGCGAGTAGTTCTGTGTATATGTAGGCTGTCGTAACTTATTTCGTAATTGTACGCTTATGTTTGCTTTAAAAATGTCGCAGTTAGGTACGTCGCGAAAACCACTAATGGCAGACACAGTTAAAAATTTTATAGTGGACACGCTGGACTTAATTTTTGATGGCGCTAAAATTCAATGTCTAGTTTGTAAAATCCCTTTAATGTGTTGGTCCAGAAGCCATTGCCAACGTCACATCTAAAGCAAACAGCATTCTTCTGCAAAAAGTGGCATACGAGACCAAGAAAAATTTACATTTGGTTTATGTGTTACTCTTATTTTATGTAATCTATCGTTACGCAACCTAGACAAAGAAGCGTTTGTCTCGTTCTGGAATAAATATGAGGACTGTAAATTACCTAGTCGGACATCGGTACGAAATGTAGTGCCATTTACTCGTGAACATATAGAAAAAAGAATGAAAACGGAATTGAAAGATAAAAAACTGTGGTTGTGTGTGGACGAAACAACAGATCGTCAAAAACATTCTGTGGTTAATGTAATGGTACGTACAATGGAACCACATCGACCGTCATCCTCCTTCTTACTTGCTTCCAAAAGAGTTATAAATTGCACTGCCGATGAGATTTTAAAGGTGGTGTTGAACTCATTGAAGAAATTTGAAGTTTCAACTAAGCAACTTTTAATATTTATGAGTGATGGTGCCGCAAACATGCGTTCTTTGGGCCGATTTCTTAAAGAACACAGTGGTAACTTCTTACATGTAACGTGTAAAATCCATACTCTAAATTTTGCGGCACAAACAATTCTTACATGTTTTCCACTAGTAAATGCATTGATTGCTAGTACAAACGCACTCGACTATTTCACAAACTGTGTCCTGATTTACCTGAACCACCACAGCCGATTGTTACTCGTTGGGGAACATGGTTGTAGGCTGCGTTTTACTACAACAAATATTTTTATCAAGTAAAGAAGATAGTTTTAAAATTCAATCCGACTGAAGCTGCAGCAATCAAGAAAAGCCAGGAAATATTTCAAGATAGTCAGGTTAAAATTGATTTACAAACTATTCACAACAATTACTTCGGACTAACGGAGGGAATAGAAAAATTACAAAATGTTTCGATGTCGCTAGTGGATTCTGTTCAAATTGTGAATGATGTTCACACACAGTTATGCGCTGTAGAAGACGAAACAAATTGGTGTGTAATACGAAAATTTGAAAGTGTTTTAGAGAAAGACTCCGATTTTCTTATATTAAGACAAATTTGTGAAGATGCGTGTGAAGATACATTAAGTTGTTTCAAAGATTATTTTAAATATGCAAATATAACATCGCCAGATGTCGGACGGTCGTTTTCGGCATTAAAAAACATTTATTCCGCACGTCGTACTCACTTGACTGAAACAGCTGTGGAAACATATCTAATGATTCAAATATTGAACAGATGTTACCCAGTTTGTGATTTCACGGAAGACTTTTAAAACGGTAAGTGTTTCAGCACGTTTTATAATTTATTTCTTACCTTCTATTTTATGTGTAAACTTTTATGCGCTCGCCACGCCTCTGGCTATTACCGCATATTTGCCCAGGTTACGATATGTGTAAATGTCATATTCACAGTAGGGAACGTATTGCAACAATTATAATAACTTGTTCTACAAATACTCTACTTAAAAATTATTGTGGGAAAAGTAATTATAGATTAGGTAAAGCACCACATAATAGAAAATTAAAGACCCTGGTTAAAAAGCATGTCTGTAAATTTTCTTGTGAAATTGAACAAAATTTGGAATAAAATTGCAATTACCGCATCATTTCAACCTTAGTTTCGTCCAAATACATGTACTTTTACAAATAATAATAATTATTCGATTAAATATCAACCACAAACGTGTACATCTTTCACGAAAACGGTGCTCGGTTACGTGTTTGGTTTTTGCTTTGAAACTTTGCTTTTCCAAAGTAAAATCGAGTGGGATGCGAAGATGAGTTGAGGTGATGACTGGCATCCTCTTTATCGACCTCATCGAAGAGCGCTGAAACCTTGTTATATCGGTGGTAACGGTTTGGGTCAGTTAAAAAAAACAGTAATGAAAAGATATGAACAGGGTATGACGTCATCATACTTTTGGCTTATATGCTGGACCCAAAAAATGCCTCAAGAAAAGCTCATATAAAAAGAGAAGGATTTGGGCTGGATTTTATTAATACATTTTATAAAAATTCTAATCCATTAGAAATAATAGTAAAATTAAATGCCGGAGTAGAACCCTTTAGTGAAATGCTATTATCCGAAAAAATGCTAAGAAAACAAATATTTTCAGATTGGTGGTTGGCAATTTGTAATATGAAAAAATACTTGAACTACTGAAAACCGCTGGTTGTGGAAAGAATTTTCTCCATCTTTAATTTGATTCATAGTAAAGTCGGGAGTAAATTAAGAGTCGAAAAATTTCCAAAACTGCTTTTTCTTTTGAAATGTCTCAATATTTAGTTTTTTGAGAGAAAAGATTTAATTTTTTTACTGAAATGGATTATTGTTTGCATTTTGTTTATACTTTTGTTTTACTTTGGGGTTTTATTTACATTTTATTTTTAAGTTTATAGTGTCGAAATACACTACAAGAATGTTTTAGTTTTTTTTTTTTTTTTTGGGTTTTTGTAATTAATTTATACTTTGCTCTAGAGTTGTTTTTTTCTTTGTTCGAGTTTTAAATTTTGTAATAAATAAGTATATTAGGAAATAGTTGGTCAATTTCTTATGAAACATGATTTAATACCCAGAAAATAAAAAAAAAATAAAAAGATATTTAAATTTAAAAACCATTAATGTTTAAAAAAAAAAAAAACAGATTTTTTTCGAACCCCGACTTGAACATATTTTTATGTCGTGTAACACTTACAGCGTGTCCAACGTTGTATTAGAAAAGTGAATAATTTTACAGTGACAAAGTTAAAAATGAAAAATAAGGACAACAATTTAATAATTAAATTTCTACCATTTCCATTACGCTTTCCCACAAAGAGAAAACTAACCGTTATGAGTACAAAAAGGCACAGGTAATAAAATAGGAATGTGATAATACAAAAGCTAACGTAATACCAATAATGGTCAATTTAAAGTCGAAATATAATTGAGAAAAGGTATTGTTTAACAGAACATAAACAATCCGCAAGATTATATAATAATAGGGGAATTTTACTTACTGGAACTAGCTTCATTTTAACCCAATCTCTTGCAAGTATTCATTTTTTCTAACAAACATGTTACTTAAGTAGAAATAACAGGATTAGTAAATGCGAAAGTGGAATCGGTTAATTTCAAATAAATGGATTTAATTGATAATTAAATATGTAGTTATATTAAAAAGTATTTAAAATAGTGAAGTGTTTTCTTTCAATTAGATTTAGATAGCAGAATTAGAACGTTTTGTCAGCTTAAAGATTAAGTGTACCTCTTGCGAACGATCAAAAGTGCTTTGTCAATTTTAACGTATACAATCATAAAAAGAAATTCACAATATTCCGAAATATTTAGTACATTCTTGCTCGGCAACACAAAAACTTCAGACGGGTTTAGTTGTAAATAATAACCATTTACTCAATGGTATTTTAAAACAAGTAATATTATCGTTTAATCTCAAAGCCAGTCACTAATTTTCGGCAACAAATTATTGTAATTTTCCATCATTTACATTCAATGTATCTCCGTTATCACTTATGTGCACATGTTTAAATTATATAGTTCCATATTAATGCAAATCAGTGAACTCTACCCAAATAAATACGTGCTAGAGATACGTCCAATGTTTTTCTGTCCTACACTGGTTTTAAGTAGAAATTTATAAATAATACACATCAAGCTATTTACAATCAAAAAAAATATGACAGATAATTTTATATTAGATATATTAAGGTGATATATCTAACTCGCATGCACTTCTAGTTATAATTGTCATAAAAAAACCGTAGATGTGCACTTTTTTGTAATAATTTTATATATTGACGCAAATAATATGCTATAAATGTAAAAAAGAAAATTTAATAAAATACTTATCTTGCATACGCATATAGAGAGCGATTTAAGATTTTTACTAAAATGCATGATAACTAAATGGGTCAAATATTATAAATAACACTGTAAAGCGTATAAAAAAATCATGTTAAAGGAGAACAGCTGTTACGATTGCTCATTAATCTGCCGGCATGATCCCTACAAATTTAAACGTTAAATAATTGAAAAATTATATCAGGCGAAGGTTTAACTTTTTGCTTAATAATCGTCGGATGATAAAGAACGTATTTCGTCAAAATACTTAAATTTAAATTGTTTCGAAATAGTTGAAACGCCATGAAGTCTGCATAACTGCAAAGCATTTTTCGGTGATGACGTTTTGAGGGAGTGTTTCAAAAGGGACCGTTTTATTTTCTTTGAATACTCACCTCTTCCTCAATCGTTGTTTAGGATGTTCACTGAATAAACCAACATTATCCACACGTTTAATAGAAAACATCGGTTTGTTCTTATCATTTGGACTATGCTATATGTAATGTTGTATGTTCACTCTAAACTACATCGCCTTTGATGTTGAAATGTTGCATCGAACACATATTTACACAACACTTAACTGCAAACAATTAATTACACAAGTAATCACTACGAATTTTAGAAACGAAAATCTAGAAATGTATGGATTAAATGTATTTTTCAGTTGCGATTGATCATACCAGTTCACTGAGAACAACCATTTTGGTTGATTTTCCAACAATGCAATGCGATACAGGTCTGCTGGCAACTCTATAATCAGAAATGTAACTACATACCGATACATGTCGCAACTTTCGAAAAATATCAGAGAAATTTTTACGTAAATGTGAATTTCAAGTATTCGCAAAATATTTAAGAAATTATACACTAACATAAGAACATTACTTAAAAAATTAAATATGAAATAAACTTATATTTCATTTGGAGATATTGGAATTTAGAATTTAATAATACTAGCGTTATCTAACGGATATCTTTGAAAGTTAGAGACTGGTCAGAAAATATTTTCTATATTACTGCAACTTTTTAGATTTTTCTTACTATTATATGATACAACAAACACTAAACACATTCCACGCCACACAAAATATTTAATAAAATTGGAATATATGTTCTATTTAATTTTTTATTTCTACTTAACAAGTACTCGAACTCTGTGACACTGGAACACTGAAACACTTCATTGAAGCCCTAAAAACTGAACTCAGCTGTTTTACTGATGATGATAGCATGGCTATCGAAACGTGCGTCGAGTGCGGGTGAAGTATTATGGTAGAGATTTTAGTAAAGTGTTTCAGATATTTCTACTCATGTATTTATTCATATATAGTCAATTTTTGTTCATTTCTATATAAATAGTTTCGTAAGCATCTAACTATCGCAACCTAGTTACGTTCTTAACTAATTTAATGTCATTGTTATACACTCAATGGACTGAGAAGGTAAAAGGATCTAAATAACCTACCCAGTTTAATTCCATTATCCTATTTACCAAATTCTCACCGCCGATTTTAGGATTTCAGGGCTTCTTCAAGGTACTATAAAGAACAATAACTGTCAGAGAGAATGCAAATCGTCTCACCCTACGGTCGCCGACGCAGACTCTCCCACGCGCAGGTTCGTATAGCATATATTTCTGTTTGAAATATCGTGGTGTATCGCCCAAGTTGTACACATACTTTGTATTCCTGGTTTTCCTCATATACACCAACGCCAGAAGTAGTACCCGTTTTGGATCCATCTGTATACCAGACTAGAGTTTTCGGTTTTCCCCCCTCTCCATCCCTCCATTCTTCCCAATTCAAGAAAACTTTGAAAGGTTTGTTATAGGAGATCCTGGAGATTGTTGTATCACTACCCATATCATAGATAGGGTTTGTTACTACTGCTTCTATTCTGGTGTGCCCAGATCTACTGTGGGATCTCCAATTACTAGTATTTTTCAGTCTGTATGCTCCCATTCTGGCTTCTCCCTTGATATAGATCTCAAGAGGAGGTAGGTTTAGCATGGTTTCCATAGCAGCTGTTGGAGTGCTTTTAATAGCTCTGGTTATACATAGACATGCCAGTCTCTGAATTTTCGAGAGATTAGTTATCGCATCCTTCTGTGTGATTTTAGGCTAGAAGACCATGGTGCTACAGGTACGGCAAAACGGAAGCGTCAAGTTTAGCACAACACATAAACGAAACCGGGAATAATATTAAATTAGGAAACCTGAAATTGATTAAGAACGTAACCCCGCCTCGTGAACTAGACGCATTTGAAACTATCTATATAAAAAATGAAAGAAATCTATTAAACAGAGACCACCCACCTCTTTTTTACTCTTTACTAGTGTAAAACGACCATATGTTTTAAATAACGTGCTATATTGACAAAAGACTCTTTCGTCGTGTCCCGTACATCTTGCATGGTTTAGATTTAAAAATGTATAGACGAAGAAAAACTCATTTGACAGGAGGGAACGTATCGTTGTCTTGCTCTATTTTATGAATTAATATTTCGTGTGGTGATGAGTGTGCCGATACTTTGTCTTGTTTGCTATACTACCCCACAGTCCTTGTTATCATTATTTTTCAACTATATAACTTATTTTTTCTTAATATTAGTATACATTTTTTAAAGGTTAATTAAGGGTTAAGGAAAAGACAATACAAAAGAAAATGCTTTATTAAATACTGTCTATATCTTTAACACTAATTGGTTTACTGTGAAATTAGTAACTAACAATAAAACAAACTAAATCTCGACAAAATATTCAGCTTTAAGAGTGATAACAGAAACGCTTGGATAAAATAAAATTGCATCGGCAAAGAATTATCAAAATAGACAGATAACATGTTTATAAATGTTGTTTATTTGATTCTTTGAAATACATAAATATTTTCATCGCTGTAACTCACCAACAATTCCCTTATCGCTTCGAAATCACTCGATGAAAATAACAGAATGCTCTTCACGATATCGTTAAGGATAATATATATTATATATATATACAAAAATAAATATATACATATATAGGGGCAACTGTTTACGGGAATTTAAGAAACTCGTCTAGCTTAGGTCCGTTCCTGCCCATCGGATCGGAGGGAAATATTATCATGTCTTTCAGCCATGTTGGATTCAATATTCTATTTTCAATCGTTTCAAGTATACTTGGATTTTCCATTAAAAGATCTTTGTAATTATCGGACGAAACGATGATACCTTGATAAACGTGCGCCAATAACACCACGTATCTAAAAAAAATAGTTTATTTGCTTTATTCTGTAAATTCATAATTTTATTTGTTTTATTTTGTAAATTCAACGTTCTACTTGTCTTACTTGCAAATTTAATATTTTATTAAAACTTTAACGTGTGCGCATTTAATGTAAAAATAAATTTAACTTCTTATAACAATCATTTAAATATCTGTACGATGGAGTTACCGCTAGCGCATGTATTGGAAATTCGATAATTAGTTGCGGGCAAACGCTAGATCAAAGAATCATCGCAGAGAAAGAAGGAATGTTACGAATATGCATATCTTCCTAAGAATGTACGACACTTCAGCGGAACACAGGCGTCACGAATATAATGATTACCATCAAATAAATGGCGTTGTATGGCGTTACTGCTGTTGCAATCGGTTATTTTGCTACTGTCGCCCGACTAGACGCTCAGGCTTCGGTAGAGTTTGGCGGTAGCCCTAGTATTATACACCTACAAACGTTGCAAATCACATGTATGATACATTTGAATACATACACGAAATATGCACAAAATTATAGAATTAATATACGAGGGATGATCGTAAAATAAGGTTCCCAAAGCCCTACAGCAGCAATAAGACGTGTTAGGCGAAATCCGACAACATTGGCGTGTGCAGCAGCTCTCCCACTATATATACGTACCACTCCCGTCTCGCTACGCCGCTCAGTGTTGACTAAGCAGCCGTCCGAGATGGAATTCCCGATCGCAGCTACCGCCAGGTGCGAAATTCGCAGTGATGCGTTTTTTAAACGCGAAAGGCGTTTCACCTATAGACATTCATTGTCAATTAACTGAAGTTTATGGAGAAAAGAGTATAGCTGTTCAACACGTCCGCAAATGGTGTAGGGAATTCACTGGAAGTCGGACGGAAATTCACGATGAAGAGCGGAGCGGAAGACCATCAGTTTCAGAGGAAATCGTTGAAAAGGTCGAGAGCATACTGCTTGAAGATCGGAGGGTCACCATTCGTCAACTCGCTCTTCGGATTCCTGAGATTTCCAACACCACAATTGAAAAGATTTTGACTGGCGGCAGAATTTTACGACATGGGGATACAGAAGTTGGAGCACCGTCTGCAAAAATGCCTGGATAGAAATGGCGATTATGTCGAAAAATAGCTTAAGTTATTATCTTTAAAACGATGTGTAATGTTAAGGAAATAAAGAGTGCTGTCTATTTTTAAAAAATATAGGAACCTTATTTTACAATCAACCTTCGTATATACAATATTTATGAATTTGCTTTTCTTATATATGAGAAATAGCAATGCTTTTGTTCTTTTTTTCTATAATAATTTTATATATATATATATATATATATATATATATATATATATATATGTACTGTGTTTAATTTAGAAAGTAACTGGGTAAGCGAACTTATATACAAGTATTATTTACATCTAAATCAAAGCAATTGGTGGTGTAACTTCACAAGGAAGACACCGAAGCAGACGATTAGCGGCATTGTTCTTCAAACTAGGAGAATGCAACAACCCTCATTACACGTTTCTTGTCGAACTAACTGCTAAGCCGCTTCTTTGTTATGTATTACTGTATCAAATTTATTAAAAACGAATAAAAGTCTAACTGTTCTGTCGGTCGTTGACGAATAACTTTACTATTGTGTTGAGCCACCTCTGGCTAGGCTTAATGCCCTTACTGTAGTTGGCATTGAGTTGAGGTATGTTATGCCAAGTTCGGCGCAAAGCGTCGGCTAGTTGTTCGAATGTCTGGGGCGCCTGTTCGGGTTGATTGATTTGCCTCAACATCTCTGCCCAGACGTGTTCGTGTAGTTCATGGGCGCAACGCCTGCTTGCGTTAAGCAGTCCAAGAACTGCTCGGGAGGTGATTGGGCATCTGCACTCCGGTTTCTGTCGCTACTTTTTAGACGGCATAACTATATCTCTTGGCACTAGGTGGCGCCAATAAATATTTTAATGCTGTTTGTGGAGATTAGTGGCATAAACTGAGAGGTGAACAGCAATGGTGAGCAAGGGAATGTGCTGGGAGCAACGCTGATGACGCCGGGTAGGCAGAAACATGTTTGTTGACTAGCGCATTTCTCTTCTCACATTGTATTTGTCGAGAGTGATTCCACCAATACTATGAGCTACATTAGCATTATTTTGGTTTAGTGCACAATTTGACAGTATTTCGGGAACATCTCTGAGTTGCTTTGCTACATTGAAGGGTACTTCAAAGGATATTCAGAATAAATTCCTGCAGTGCATGTTAGAAGTGTGTAGAGAAGGCATTGCATTAGATATAAATGATACAAATTATTTAGCTGTTATAGCAGATGAATTCAAAATATGAAATGTCAGTTAAGGAAATCCATTTGAAAGATTTTGTGGTTTTATTAATCTTCAAGAACACAGCGCAGATTTCAGTGCAAAAGTTTGCAACCGCGAAAAACATTCCTATAGAACTAATTTATAAAATGTGAACATTTATATGTTAATTTCAAGATATTATATAAACCCATGAGAAAGTTATCTTTAGATTCGCTTTCGCTTCTAGATTAGTAAAAATGACAGTAATAAATCTTAGTAGAAGTATTCACTGTAGGATAGCTATTTTATGGTTGACGCTAAAACTTACTTTTTAAATAAGCAAAATAAGAAGTAAACGAATGCCGATGTCATGCCATATAGTCTCAAAAACGCAAGCTCCACATCGGTTCCAATTTTTTGAGCTGCACTTTCCATAAAAGGACATTATTTATAACTTTTAATAAATTTACACGTAATTGTCAATATGGCAGATTAAATGTCATGCTTTTCCTTTTTGTTTGCCGTTGTTGTTTAAATAGATCGCTAGAAAATCTTCTCTAAACACCTTGCTCCTTTTTGACCCTCTCTCTCGTCCCTCTTACGCCTACGGACCGCCGATATATAATCGAGGATGCAAGAGTGAGGACGTGAGGAGTTGTCGATCAGCTAATTATTAATCATATAAATGTAGTGCGTCTAACTATGTAATTATAGACATTAAAAACATGTTTCTTGTTGCAACATTATCATCTACATCAACATTATAATGTGTATGTAAGTATAATTTGACTTCTTTTACAATTGTTAGTCAGAGAAAACACATTTATCAAACTCACGCGTCGCCGTTATGTATCAGCATGCAAGAACTTTACTGATAAAATCATTAGCGGCGGCTGGTAGTGACGTAAATGGGAGGTCAATTACAACGCTTCGATTTCCTCGTGTATTTCCCTTACATAGTACAATGTACACGATATGTAGATTTCAGATTTAGTTTATTAGAAACAAAAATATATTTTTTCAAGTGAATCATAAAAAATTAACATCTTTTGTAGCGAAACCTAGCTTAAAACGAACACTTCGGCAAATCTGTTGGAGTTCGTTTTATCCGAGTTCATTTGTATGTCCGCTATAGTATTTATAATGGCTAAGGTTTTCGTTAGCAATCTGTATTATATTCAGCAAGAATATTGGAAAATAACATCAAATGAAAAATAGACACATACCTATCATCGTAAGGTACAATATGCCTCCCATTAACCGTTCTGGACGGTGTAAAGACTACAGTACCCTCTTTCTCTAGTAGATGTAACAGTTTAGAATTAGAACTTTGCTTGAATTTTTTTCGAAACATCGGTACTATGGCGGTGACTTCGTGACCGCGCATCTTGAAATAATCTATGCAAATTTTTAGCCCTTCCACAGAGAAATGCTTCCGATTCGAATGGCTACAAAAATATTAGTTATTAGGAAGGAATATAACACAAATAAGCACAACATAATTTGTACCCTATCGCTACATTGCTGCCATCTATAAAAATAGGTCGTAATCCGCTCGTCCTGACAGGACCAGCGTTTAGAAAGTTTGAACCGAACGTGTTGATGTTATTCTTCGAAACGCTTCTGCGAATCTGCTTAATTTGCTCATTTAATATACCCGTCCTTATAGTAGCTGGAACGGGTACCGGTCGTGGTAATTTCGCCTGGCTTACCCGCAAATTCGCTAAATTGAAGATTACTTTTGGCATACTGAAAAAGAAAAATAAATATTAGTAAATATAATGCATAATGTATACTTTAGATTTATAGGAGAAACAAAAAAATATAAATTTTTTTAACGTGTGGTGACAGACCAACGAGGTGTATAGGCTTCGTAGCTGAAACTATAGCTAAAGCGTGACAAACGGTTGCACCCGCAGGGACGCCTGTAAAGGGGGGTGTATGTACGTATGTGGATGCAGAGTTCAGTAATGCGGTAGACATTGAGGAGTTCGGCCGTTCGGTTATTTATCAGATTCTCATTTTGTGTTTTCGAAAACATGGGACGTAAGCCTGGTGTACCTCTTGCATCGCATGTGAAGAAATATATTTGGTGTTTCCCTGGTTTGGAATTTACAGGTTCGCACATTCGTTGCAAATTTTGAGGTATAGGGTGGCTAGATCGCATGACATTTGAATGAAGAAATCATATTAAAAGCAAACGTCATGTATTGAATTTAATAAACAATATTCCGTACTGGCAATTTTTGTATGATTTTATTTTCATGTTGAGCACATGCAACATCCCACAACACCTAGTAGATAATGAAAACTTTCGTCTTTTTTGGGATAAATATGTTCCATCATAGAAACTACCAACAAAAAGACAATTGCGGTACAATTTACCACATGTGCAAAGTACAGTAAATGACTGTATAAAAGACGAGTTGAGAAATCAAAAAATCTGGCTCACTGTGGACGAAACTACTGATGCTCAGAAACATAGCGTGATTCATATTGCGGTGCGTCCTTTAAAACGTAATGGTCCAGCAGCTTCCTTGTTGTTAGCCAGTAAAAGGATTGAAAGAACTGATGACGAAACCGTTGTAAACATAATAAAAAATATGTTAAAAGAATAGAGTTAAATAAAAGCTACGCGAGTATATCTTTACAACACGGAATTGGAAAAGCTACAGTAAGCTAGTATTAAATACAGAGCCTGCAGATAAGAAAACATTAAAATTTAGTTTCAATCCGTTAGTTGAAAAAGCTTTACTTATACGGTCTCTGCAAGAATTGGGCTAAAGGTAACATTCGTAACTGTTCTACGTAGTTTAGTTTATGTCATCAACAAAAAAACGTTACAAATTTTGATAATCTGCATAGGAATTCCCATTTATGGGCCCATTTTGTGCGGAAAAGCCAAATTTTTCTACAAAAACATTATAAAGAAAGATGATTTCCAAGCTAGTGCCGGCTGGCTCCAGAAATTTAAGAAGCAGTTTGGTATTTGACAGCTGACTATGTCCAAAGAATTGCCCTCAAATGACCGTGATGCAGTGGTACAAGGCATAATTCAAGAAAAAAAGCCGCGATCAAGTTTACAACGCCGACGAAAGTGGGCTCTTTTGGAAAGTTCTTCCGACTAAATCATTGACTTACTCCGGAGAAAAATCGGCTCCAGGGATGAAGAGCCTCTAGTAAAGGCAATTAAAGAAAAGGGAATCGCTTGACGCAAGGGAGCCCAGTGACGCCATGAGTCCCAAATACAGCTTTTATAAGAACTATAAAACGGTAATACCAGATAGTGAAAAATGGAAAAACGGCCTGCCAACTAAAACCGAATCTATCTGGCACACAGACGGCTCAAAGACAGAAACCGGAGTCGGTGCCGGCATTGCGCAGGATTGGACCAAAAATAACTAAATCACTAAGCCTAATTCAAAAGGTATACAGTATTTCAAGGCAAAATAGCAGCAGTGCTAGGATATTAAAGAATTTAACAAGCAAAAAGTTAATTATCGATCTATTGCTTTCTATCCAGTCAAGCAGTGGGAAAATGGCGTGGAACTCCATGAATGCGCTCAATAAGCTGGATAGGTGAACTAAGGTGACTCTGGTCTGGGTGTCAGTACACGGAGGTCATTGAAGGAATGCCAAGGCAGACGAATTAGACCAGGGTAGACTCGTCAACAGCTGACAAAAACCCAAGGCACTCTGTAGGCGTAGCATATACGATAGCTAAACAATGGAAAGATGAGAAATCTCAAGGAAGAGTATTCCAGGTCAGAGACAGGGCAAGCAATTTCTGAGTGGATAAAGGCCTAAATTTACAGCAGATCTACTGAACAGGGGCAGAAAGTCCGTTAGAATAATAATAGGCCTGCTAATAGGACACTGTATGCTTAAGAAACACATGAGCAACCTATGCCTGACAGAGGAAACAGCATGCAGATTCTGACAGACGGAAGAATAGACTGCCGTCCATGTGCTGCGCGATTGTACAGCGCGATTGTACAGCGCGATTTATTGGCCAATCAATTGAACAAGTTCTTGGCCAAGAAATCGGCAGAACTATCCTGCCTTTACATACTACAATACATTGAAGAATTTTTTAGCGATCGTGAATATTTAAAACAGCTAAGTTAGTGAGAAATCGTCGGAAAATCGTGACAAAAATAGAGCATGTTCTATTCAATTCAATTAATTGTACGATAAATTGTTCAAGAAATCGTACCGACTTTTGCTGTTTTACACGGTACGATAAAATCGAAGATCAACTTGTTCAATTACTCGACCAATATTTTTGCCACGATTTTTCACTAACTTTACTGTTTTAATACCAACCTAGTAACAGAAAAGTACCTACGAATTTTGTTTAGTGTCTTTAAAGTAAAGTGAGGATCAACTTCGAAAGATTACGGCGATTACAATGCAATGGACAATTTAAATTAAGTAACCAAAACTACCAAAACATTTGACAAAGGCAGATTGCCAATCTATTTTTATAAGCAAACGAAAATTCCCTACTTAATAGTTACCCTGTTCAACTACTAACGAAACTAGACGAGTATTCAGGATCGTTAAAAAATTGTTCAATTTATTGTAGAATGAAAACGGCATATTTCTACCGATTTCTTGGTCAAGAACTTGTTCAATTAATTGGGTGGTGTGTAAAACAGGCTTAATAAGGCAATGCGTAGCATTGGTAAACACAATGATGAGAAGACATCAATAGATACGTCAACATTTAATAGAGCATTATGAACCAGTTACAAATTTCACTGAAAATGGAAGGAACGAAATCAACTTACATTTGACTAGATTCTACTGCTCTAATAGGTGTAGATGTTACCATTTCAGAAGCTTCACCTTTTCGTGCTCTTGTATTAGTATTTGGAATTGGAGAAGGCATACCTTGCTTTTGCCTTTTCTTCTTATTTGTAGAATCTTTACCACTACCTGTTACTTGCTTTCCAGTTTGGTTATCTCCCGAAGTTTGAGTAATAATATTAGTACATTGTTCATTTACAGGTCTGGTTTGACGTTTTGAGCAACCCTTTTTATTATTTCTCACTACATGAATTTGAGATCCCTCTGATATCAAGTCATCATCTATTAAAATAACTGAATCTTCACAGGCACTAGCTTGACCTTTCTTTTCTTGGGAATATTCCTTAACAAATATAACTTCACTATCATCACAATCATTTATTATAATTACATCATTGTTCGTATCGTTTCCTACAAAATCTATTGTTTTATACATATCGTTTAATGACTTTTGTTTTTCATTGGACGCATTTTCCTGAGACGAAGGAATTATATTTGTATGCAATTTTTCACTTGAATCTACGTTATTATTGGTATTAGCATTGCTTGATAGCTTACTTGTAATTTGAATGTTTACTTGACCTTCAGGACCTAGAATTACTTGTTTTTAAAATCCGTATGATAAATTTGCATTTTAAGCACCTTCGATAAATGTTACCTTTCTATCATTTATGATATTTTTAAGTGCAAGTTGTTTCCTTTTGCACTTCCTTCTTCTTATAGGCCGACGAACATTCTTTGACTTATTCAAGGAATTCCTTTTGGTTTGTGGAGATTTTAATTTCTTCTTATTGGCACGCGGTGATAATTTTGCTCGTTTCGCCATAATTCTTATTACTTATATCACACACCCTATGCACAAAATCATTTAAATATAGAAATCATAACGGAAAACCCCGTTAAATACATATGTGTTCTTTGCTTGCAAAAACTGTTTTTGTTTTTTGAAAACAAGTACGTACATGAAAGTTGATGAAAATTGTAAAACTGTCAGTGACATTTACAGATTTCTACTCAGTGGTGACATCTATACGTAAAACATATATATAGATATTTCAGAGAAATCATTTGATAAACTTGTTTATTCCGTATTAGTTTTTACCTATTTTATCTTCAAGGAGTTATTAAAGTTTTTATTTTGCAGAAATAGATGCAGATGTAAATGTAGAGTTACTAGACGTCCGAATTTTCCCGGACATGTCCCGATATTTGGCATGTCGGGGAACATCCGGGCGGAGATTATACGGCAGTCCGGGGGTGATGCAGACATTTGGCGATGATACAGCCGTCCGGGGAAATCCATTTGGGTTAGACTTATTAAGGAAAGGATTTAAACACTCTTTTATTCAAATAATCAATTTAAACTAGAAATTATCGGTACCCATTGATAGGATAAAAGTAAAATTAAATCAAGTGAAAATTTATTTTTTTTTGTTTACTCATTGTTTGGCGTTAGTGACTTACCTAGCGGGGAGTGGTGGTTAAAAATTTACAAAAAAAGATATACGAAAAAAAAAACGTGTTCTCATAAATTGGCAAGGTATTTAAAAGCAGTCAGTGTGACTCTTTCAAACGATTGGCTGACTTTGGGTTTTTTAACTTTTATTGTGGAATGGAGTGGAAAGGAGTTTTTGCAGATTGAAATTATTTAAAAACTACGTAAGATCTACAATGAGCAACGTTTGAAGACGTGATTTCTGCATTCGTAGCTGATAAAGCCAAAAAAAGATATTTTAAAGGTAATTTTTCTCCACTTTTTTCCATTTTCCGTTACGATCATAATTTATGCTTATTGGATTTTTTATTTTATTTTATGTTGAATTTAACAGTTTCAATGGGGTGACAGAGGGTCATATAGGCTTGTTATTTTTGTGCTGTGTTACTTGCTAGGTTACTTACTGAAGCAAGTACCATTGCCTTCATAAGAATCTGAGACAAACGATGCTATTATGACATTATCCACTTTAAACGTCTTTTGTAAAGCATGACAATTAATTAATTTAATGTCAAATTGTCTGTCAGTGTCAATCCTAAATTCACAAGTGTTGCGCGTAAGGTCATTGTCACAACACTCAAAAAACGTAAAATGAGCTTATACATGTTCCAGATTTTTATGAGTGATGGTACAATGGGAAGGTGCTGTTACTATAAAAGAAAGCCTTAAAGTTTCACGTTTTTAGTATTAAATTTTGAAGTATATAATAAAATAAATGAGTTTTGAAGAAAATACTAAATTATTATTAAAATATCCTAGTGTCCGAATTTTTAAAATAAAATATCCAGGGATGGATAACCTTCATCTGGTAACCCTGTATAAATGTAATGAGAATCAGCAATCAGCGGTGATTTATTCATCTGTCAGGTAGGATTTTATTTCCGAATCTAGTGGTGACTGGCGGTGTTTGAGATTGAGAGAATACCATATGTTGCACCATTGCTTTCAGAAAAATCTGGGACAACTCATATGAACTCATTTTGACGTTTTTTGAATCTTGTTTTAAAAATTACAATATTTTGTATTTAACCTAAATGATAATTTTTTATTAAACTTATACGTTACAAAAATATCGTTGACTGTGAAAATGTAATCGGGCTCCACAGTAAAGTGTAGACAAAAACTGTAAATCGTTTTGGAACAAGAAACTATAACATTTTTGTTTCCGTAAAAATGTGACAGCACGTTACGTGGCGCCCTCTATCGATTACTTCATTGTATTATTAGTTCCCGATATCAGCGTTGCCGCAAGCAGTGCTAAAGCACTATTTGTAGTACTTTTTTAGTGCTGCAATACCAAAGTGCTACTTTTAAAAAATGAGGACTTTTTTCATTCGATTCTAAACCTCAGATGCAAAAGAAATTGTACACCTGCTATGTTCCCCTTTTGTACCCGTAAATTTCCTTATTAACACTTCTCGTAGTTACTTTAATATGCATTTATGTACTGAAAAAAAATATTTTATTATCGTTTTGAACAGAAAATAAAGAAAAAGTGGGGGAAAAGGATGTAAATTAAACGTATTACTAATTTGGCGTAATATCCCAAAAAGAGGCAGTTAATTGATTATTTGAAGAGGTCGAATGATGTTTGAGTAAATATATGATTATGATATAAATGGAATGTAAAAGCAGCAAGTGGAATTAGTACAATTTAGCGATTTTCAGTACTTTTTTTTTGTCTTGTCAAAGTACTTTTATGTTGGTACCCCCGGTAACGCTGCCCGATATACATTCTTCATGTATGAAGTATGACAGACGCATTTGATCAACTAACAAAGGACATATGAATTTTGATAGAGGGAACTAGTAATAGCCTTGCTTTTGCAGAAATTACAAACTAGTCAGAGCCAATCAATTGTAAAATCAGTTAGAGAATAGTTTTCAGAATTTTTTAGCCAATTAAATTGCGCCTTGCTAAGTACATAGTTTGTGATTTCTGTTGAATCAAGTCTAATACAGCAAAGTAATCCACAGAGGGCGCCATGCAACGAGCCATCACACTTTTTACAGAAACGTTCTTCTCGTTATTTCCTTTTCAATTTTATATTTTCTTGTTTAGAATGTTTTTCTATACTTCTTAGTAACGGCATTCACCGCCGTATGTACCAACGATGTCCATCTTAGGTGTCAGGACTCTCGTAGCCCTCGCACTCGCACCAAAAGTAACTATAACTATAGTATGTGTACGTGAGGCGCGAGTGAGAGGTTTGCGAGATGGACATTGATGTACAACGAGATAAATCTATTCAGTGATCAAGCGATCACGTTCACGCTTTAAAAACACTGTTCTTTAGAAATCTGGATGAACTTTCACGACGTGATTTAAATTGCACCGGACTATGTAGTATAGTTAGTAAATTAGATTTCGATTGGATTTGGAATTTAGCTCATATATCATGTAATAATTCACCAAAAGATGGCGCCCTTTACTTTATTTGTTTTTTTTTTGTAATTTATAATATATTGAAAATACGTTGTTTTTAAATGGGTTTTAGAAAAACAGCATAAAATGTTATATATAAGATCAATAAGCAGACACGGGAGAAATTATCCTGCATTGGTAATACAACATCGTAAGTCACTTTTGTGCAATCTTCTTATTTTATATAGGTTATTTCAAATTTCAATTTGACATAAGGATTAATCGAAAGTATCTCATGCTTGTAGTTTTCTTATTTCTTTGTAAAGCCCTTTTGCAACGATGTATAATTTGATATATAATTCTGTAAAGAACTTTACAAATCAAATTATGTACCGTCGCAAAGAGATTACTTACAAAATTTGATACATAATTTAAAAAGAAAACGCTCTAATTTTGTAAGAACTTGATATATAAAATGAGCAGAAACATGCCCAATAATCCAACTTTACGGACGTTGTTGTGCGATATATCTACTTTTTACGTACAAGCCATGTATAAGCTTATAAAATGCCTCGGTCGCGGGAGCAGGTATCTTGTTTAATAAATTTGTATAAAGAATAATAAATACCTCAACTTGTTAGATGGTGAAATTGTATCTTGCATAAAATTATACGATTTTGCTGTCTCCTTGGATTAAATTTTGCAGTTAAACAAATTGATTTGAAGTCAGTCAAGAAATTTTATGAAAATTGATCTAATAAAAATTCAGTATTTAATTTGCTCCTTGTGGGCTTCTTCTTTTGATCCAGTGCCTTTTTCTTGTATCCAAGTATTTATTGTCATATTTTCTTTTCGTTAACTTACAAAGAAATATTGCAGCTGCGGCAGCTAATATATATTTCTCATGCACGTTCATAATTCAAATTAACTATGAGTAAACTAAACTAACCTCAAAGTATAATTTATGTTTTCAGGTATGTAAACAATAAATATTGTTTAGTTGGTTTCAATCACGTTAAATAGTTGTTTCCTTTATAAGCTATATTTTTAAAATAAAAATTTCTGTAAATTAATAGTAATAAATTTCCCGCAAAATTACAGCAGTCTTTGAAATAGTGCAATGTATGTATTTTCTTTACAAAGACGTGAAATATGTTTGGGAAATGGAAGATTATGTTGGTTTATGTGTAACATCTTTAAATATTAATGTTACTTTGTTTTCTATGGCTAACATAGAATATATTTATTAATATTTACAATTGTCTAATGTATCTCTATCATACTTGATTTTCAGATGTTTAGATTTTTTTATTAAAAGAAAAATGCACTTACTACTTCACTTTATTACATAATGTTGTTCATATTACCAATTCAATTAAAATAAGGTTTTAGTTTGAAATAAAAGAAGAAATAATAATCATAGTAGATTTTATTGTTTTGTTGTTACAAACAAATTGGTTAACATAACCCAATCATTCTCAATCTATCTCATAACAAATATTGTACAAATTGAAATATATCTCGGAACTTATCTAACAAAGATAAAATATACATTTCTCAAAAAATACAAGATATCGCTGCAATTATTGCATTTTAAATAACTTTATGCACAGGCATCACGAAAAAGGACTCCATTTTCTTACGAATTCCCCCTTAGACCAATCGGCAATTATTCTAATACTTATGATGAAAAATCACCGGCCTTCTCACATGGCACTGCCAATATTTACACATTTCCCACTTTTCCTAGTATACGGATAGGTAATATCCAATAATAAACAATTTCCTCATGGAAAGTAAGAGATCCAAAGTATGCTCAAACCGGCAATTGAACAACTGGTCTTGGGAATTCTTCAATGGTACATTCGTAGAAGTCTTGGAGTGTTTTTTCTCCTGGAGAAAGAGGGGGATCCCCATTTTCATCCCATGGAATATTTGGGTCACGTGTAATAACAGCACAAGCACATGAAGCACCATCCTTTGTGTTCGATGTGATGCCGCAAAGTGCAGCTAGACGTTGGCTGCTATTCACAGTTATGACTGGGATACAGTTTTCGTAGCAGAAAGCTTGGAGGAGGACGGTTTGCATGTGTGTGGTGACATCTCCAGGTCTTGATTCTGGTAGCAGGCAAAGAAGTGCATCGTCTACATTTTCTTCAAGGTAGACGATTGCTTGGTAAAGGCCGCAGATGAGACGTCTTTCTATCTTGGCTTGTGCAAGTACACCACGGACTGCACGTCCTAAAGTACTTCTGTAACAATTAAAATCACTTTTATTAGATGATTGCGCCATCAGAAATTTTTTATTTCAATTTTCTTTTTTTTTTTAATTTAAATAAATTTCCGATCACAAAAAAAAACTATACCAACCTGTTCATGTTTTTGCAAGTTTCTTCGTTTAATTTGGATATGCACATTTTGGTAATTGTAGCGTAGGTTACTTCTTGTTTAATATCCACTTTATTAGTGTCGAAAACACTTCAATTATAATCCTTTATTTGCACTAGTTTATCACTAATAACGTTCAATAATATTCACTAGATATTCGATTTATGCAAGTAATCCAAACGGTGTTATAATATTGTGTAATTCCACACAAGTAGATTCACTCGCTTGTCACTTTGATTATATTCAGCGCTAAAACTCTCGATACGAATGTTGAGCGTTGACTGACGCAAGCATATAAAGCCGGCTTTATATAAGCGGTTTCAAGTGGAGCAGGGTCACGTGTCCGCTAAAATACGAGGAATACCCAGAGCATGGAATGCTGTATGTACTGAACAAATTTTAGACTTGTCGGAACTTGCATTACTCACAGCGAAAAGTACGCTGAGCTTGGGAAATTGAATTCGCCTCTATAAAGTCGTTTACGCGTATAGATTTGTAAATTATGCAACTGCAACAACGGCAGGATAGATGATTTATGATAATTATGATTTTCTATTTATTTCCGTTATAAATTTTAATTGCCAGTGCACCTTATTGAATCTAAAAATAATATTTGCATTTTTTATCCTTTTTATTTTTTTTATCAGTGATACCTAGAAATTGTTAGATAACTTATGTTTCTATGCATAATTAGGCGCTTTGCTTATTTAATGTAATCTAATTGATAGCTAAACGTCCTAATATTATATGTATTGTATAATTAAGCTTGAGATATTCCAAAATTTTAATTCGTTACACAACGTACTGGTTTTATTGGATTATCTTAATTTAATAACGGTTTTACTTGCATGGATCAAAAAGAAATCAGATTATTTTTAGTGAATGGTAGGTAGTAATACTAATGGTATTTAGTTCTAAAATCATTAAAATAAGAAACCTAAAGTAAAAGTTTACATAATTCATGTAACCATTGCGAAATATACTACATATATGCCGTTTTCATAAAAATCTGGGACAACTCATATAAGCTCATTTTGACGTTTTTTGAGTGTTGTGACAATGACTTTAAAAATGACAATACTTTGTATGTAACCTAAAAGTTATACGTAATATTCATTTATTTTAAAAACTGTTTGCATTTAGCAAATAATATATCAGATTATTTTTAAAAATAAACATTTTTATTGAATACCATATTATATTGATAGGGCACTATTGTTATATTTTAATAATCACGTACTGGGCAACACTAGTCGATTTACGATTGACAGATTGACACTGACATACAATTTAGCATTAAATTATTTGTCATATTTTACAAAAGACATGTTTAAAATGGATAATGTCATAATAGTATCGTTTGTCCTAGATTTTTATAAAAGCAATGGTACATTGTATTATTTTTGTCACTAATAAATGTATTTGAACTGAAAATTTCTAATACATAAACCTAAGGTTTGTTTCTGCGGCCGGTTTAAAATCATTTGAAACCGTCAAGGGCATGCGCATTACAAAAATAGTGTTCGTGCAGTTAAAACGCCAAACTGTGAGTATTAGTTTGATGTAATTTGGCGTTCGTGCAGATTTCCAAATTAATTTCTAACCATTTGCTGATAGTTGCTCCAGTTTGAAGATTATCGTTCAGTGGTCCGTCAAACGCATGCGCATTGTTATATTGTGGAGTGAAAAGTTGTATTATAGGTTTCTTTATATAATATGTTCACACGCGTGTTTTATTCCTGTCTGTGGTTTTGTTAGGAATTAACAGTTCCTTTAAGGTTGTAATTCTGTCTAAACGTATTGTAATATTTGAATGTAAAATAAATCTATTGTTTTCATCTGCATATTTCTTTCTTAAGTCTATTAAATATGCTTGTAACTTATATATCGCCTGATAAATGTAAAGGAAGCGTTCGTGCAGTTAAATTATTAAATCAGTTTTAGTTTGCGCATGCGTAGATTATTCCAAATTAATCTCTGATCAAACTATCACAAATCGGCTGCAGAAACAAACCTATAAATTCGTAAATACAAGTTATGATTTTGAGTGGTCTCAAGTTGCAACAAATCGTTCTTGTTCTTTTTAGATTTGTCTTACAAGGAAAGGTTTCTAGGTGTCAAATTCAGATTTTAATGAAACTTGGTAGAATTGTAGAGCATACTAAAGTATGCATATAGTATTTTTTGCCGAAATTCAGTCCGAAGGGCGAAACACTCGCTCAAGATTTGGCGGATTTTTGGTTTAATTACTGCAAAACGAATGTTTATACAGAGTGTTGAATTGTGTAACAACAAGAAAAAATGTTTTAAGTAGAAATTGTTTGTCTTTCAATTCTGTTTAAAAGCCTTAGGCAACATACAGAATGTTCCTAAAGTAAACATAAGCACATCCTGGGTTCTTTTGGATTTGAGTGTGTGGTGAGTTTAATTTTATACAAATAGGAAACAAAATTTATTTTATTTTTATTAAACGGTTTTCTGCTAAATTCAGAAAAAATATTTCTTTAAAAAATCATAAGACTGACCCTATTTCCTATTAAAAAAAATCAAGCTGGCGTTGGATCTCAAAGAGAAAGGAAGGTACAAGGTTGACAAAATTACAATTAATATAACTCAAATTCTTCCAATTCTATACCAAATTTCAGGGATTTTCGTTAATCAATTCATGCAATATTTAGCTGTTTCCAGATTTTAATAATAAAACTTATTCTCCTATTAGATATAGAAACTACACTGGTCGTATTTACTTTAGGGACACTCTATATATTTGAAAACCCCATACGGTTTTAAGCAAAATTGAAAAACAACTTTTTCAGTTAGACTTAAACGTAACATTCTGTATATACGTTAATCACGTATTCTAAAAATCACTCAAATATGGTACAACTTTTATATTTGTACCTTTTTTCTATTTTTCTTGGTCTAGAGTTATATTGAAAAAATTGAAAGTGAGCCAACTTTCTGAAGGGTGTTTCTCCCCTTAAAAGTGAATTTCGACAGATAAAAAAATGTTATGTGTATACTTTAGTATTACAAACAATTGGTAAAAGTAATAAAATGATTTACAATACGAATTATCTGTATTATTATGCAATTAAAAAATATCATGTTAAGGTATACATGTAGAGGAGAAAAACACTTCTATTTTCTACTTTTTTCCTCGAAAAATTCTGGCGTTATTCCAAATAAAAAAGAAATAATAAAAAAATATAAACTAATTTGTTTTACGTAATAAAGTAAGATTATTATTATTATACATAAAAGCTTGCATTGCAAGTGAAAGAAAAATAACGTTGGGTGTTGACTGACAAAACACGAACATGTCTTGGGATTAACGTGTTATTATTGTAAATATAAACAATTTCTTGAACTCTTATCACATATCACCAGCGTACATATGTTTGGATTGGCCGTTTCTAATGAAATCAAATTTAAATTGTACATAAAATAAGTACGCAGTCCGATAAGACTTCAAATGAATGTTTACATGCATGTATTTTTCATGTAACAACACGCGGATTCCCGGACGAATTTACTGGGCAATTTCTTGTTTGTAACATAAGGAATTTCACGTTGCCTTGATTAATATTACGTAAATATTCACATATGCAAATATAAAATCAAATAAATATTACGCAGGCGGCGATTTCTTATAGCGAAAAATATTAATGAAAATAAATTACAGAATGTTAACAACGTAAAATAGTTGAATATGTAAATATTTTGAACTTGAATTCCCTGACTATTGAACGATTTTTCTGAAGGTCAACATTCTTAATAAGGCAGATTTGTACTCTTAAAAAACATTAGTTTGGTGTGTCTTTGTTGTTTTTTCCTTTCCATTTTGCTTCGCATCGTCAGTTTCACAACATTGCCAAGATGTATTTAAACAGAAGTAAATGAAATGAATAAACTTTGGCAGCTGTTGCCAACTGCATAGTTTTAATGGTAACTATAAATAACTACTTACTTACTTAGTCCTAAGCCTTTCTACCTTTAGGTGTAAGGCCAAATATAAATAACTAATGAAAACAAAAATTAATTCGCATGTTTATAGGCGTAGATAATTACTTTTAAGATTAATTAATTACGATGCAAAATATAATGTAGAAAACAAACCATGTGATGAGAGTGCGCATAACATAATAATGGAGTTGGAATACCCTTCTTTATTCTATTTTTTTTTTGTTAGGTTAGGGGAAAATACTTGTGTCTGTGGCTTGCAAATTTTCTTTTTGTATGTATATTATTTCACGCCAGATAATATACAATAGGTGGCCAATGAATAGAGTAACTAAAACTTGCGGACTCGCATAGGCGTCGGTATTACGGATTAATATAAGAATACGAAAAATTCATAAATAAACTTACTTACACCGCAATTGTCTTTTTGTTGGTAGCTTCCATGATGGAACATATTTATCCCAAAAAAGACAAAAGTTTTCATTATCTACTAGGTGTTGTGAGATGTTGCACGTGCTCAACATAAAAGTAAAGTCATACAAAAATTGTCAGTACGGAATATTGTTTCTTAAATTCAATACATGACGTCTACTTTTAATATGACTTCTACATTTAAATGTCGTGCAATCTAGCAAGCCCTATACCGCAAAATTTGCAACGAATGTGCGAACCTGTAAATTCCAAACCAGGGAAACGCCAAATATATTTCTTCACATGCGATGCAAGAGGTACACCAGCCTTACCTCCCATGTTTTCGAAAACGCACAATGAGAATCCGATAAATAACCGAACGACCAAACTCCTCAATGTCTACCGCATTACTGAACTCTGCATCCATCTACGTACATACACCCCCCGTACAGGCGTCTCTGCGGGTGCAACCGTTTGTCACGCTTTAGTAATAATACATTAATATATCAATAAGTGTCAATGCATAACGGAAATTGCAACTTTGACAATTGTATAAGTATGTAAGTAAATGTCAAATATTTTCATAAAATAAAAAGTACCATAAACGTCAAAATGATTAATTCTCACTATAAATTAATACTGTTACTTTCTTTTTATCATTTTGTAAATTATTTTTTAAAGGAGACAGAGTTAGAGTGCAAATAACATCCTCATACTTTTTTTATGAATATAGATTTCACAATAGAATTTATATACGAATCATTATTCGCACATTCAGAAAGAGAAGGAAAGCGATATTTCAAATAGCGTTTGTTGTTATTAATCTAATATTTGCATTCATTAAGTTGATAGTCTGGTTTGAATGATATTTACTCGACACATGACTTTTACACAACGTAACACGTAAACCGTACACACCCAATTTGGGAAATTATAAAATAGGCGCTTCCCCAGTTCAATGTAACATCAAAACAAACATTTCACAGTAATTATCAAGCCTGTCCATAATCTTATCAGCAATTAAAACCGTATAATAGAGGACGTGTCTGTACATGTAATGGGATAACATATCGGTGATTGGCGGATTGGCAAACTTCAACTGTTATTATGCAACGTTTGAAAATAATGAAAATTTAAAATTTATTTTTATTAAAATCTTACGGTTTGTTTGATAAAACAATTATGTTGCCATTTCTAACCGCCTTTGAAGTATTTGTATTTTTTGAAAATCTTTTAGGAATGGATGAGTGCATGTGATCTTTCATAACTGTGAAAATGTTTAACTTGGAAAATTGAAATTTTGCAGAGCTGTTGACGTATAGGGTACAATTAGAAACTGAATGAATTTTTCGAAAACACGAAATACAGCGTGTCCGACAATTACGATTAATCCTTCAAATGGAAAAAGTGTCAAAACTTATTTTTTTTCAATACAACTACCTATTTTTCTCTTTCTCAGCGAAATACTCTCACAAAACAATAAAAAAAAATTACATATTCATTACGGATCTAAAATTGATACTTTTCAGAATACTTAGGAAAATGTGTACTGCAACACAATTTTCTTTCAAAAAAAAGTACCCACCAATGAGAATGTAGCTTATATAGCTTTTTAAAATGTTATCCAACTTTGGAGACATCCAAGTTGGTTATGACCAGTCTGAGCAAACAGCGATAACAGTCAGTGTAGTAGATATGTGGTGCGGAGTCGACGATTATTTATTTCACGCGTTCACAGCGTCAGTACTAAATCGATGCTGTATGCGAGTAGTTTTGTGTATATGTAGGCTGTCGTAACTTATTTCGTAATTGTACGCTTAAGTTAAAAACTTTATAGTGGACATGCCGAACTTAATTTTTGATGGCACTAAAATTCAATGTCTAGTTTGTAAAATCCCTTTAATGTGTTGGTCCGGAAGCCATTGTCAACGTCACATCGAAAGCAAACAGCATTCTTCGACAATCAAGAAAAGCCAGGAAATATTTCAACATAGTCAGGTTAAAAGAGATTTACAAACTATTCGCTAGCGGATTCTGTTCAAATTGTGAATGATGTTCACGCACAATTATGCGCTGTAGAAGGCGAAACAAATTGGTGTGCAATACGAAAATTTGAAAGTGTTTTAGAGAAAGACTCCGATTTTCTTATATTAAGGCAAATTTGTGAAGGTGCGTGTGAAGATGCATTAAGTTGTTTCAAAGATTATTTTAAATATGCAAATATAACATCGCTAGATGTCAAACGGTCGTTTTCTGCATTAAAAAACATTTATTCCGCACGTCGTACTCACTTGACTGAAACAGCTGTGGAAACATATCTAATGATTCAAATATTTAACAGATGTTACCCAGTTTGTGATTTCACCTAAGACTTTTAAAACGGTAAGTGTTTCAGCACGTTTTATAATTTATTTCTTACCTTCTATTTTATGTGTAAACTTTTATGCGCTCGCCACGCCTCTGACTGTTACCGCATATTTGCCCAGGTTAGTTATGACCATTACGGAACAATCCAGCATTGATGAAAAATATGTAGTTTTCAATTATAAACAATGCTACCGCGTTCAAATTATGTGAACGAAGATTTTTTAAGTTTGTTTATTTTTATGGAGAATGCAATAAAGTAAATCAAGAACATGCTATACCTTTCCACTCGGTATCCACAAAAACAGAAACCGTCACCAAACACAGTTAAACGAATAATACAGAATTTGGAAAACTTCGGATCGGTCAAGGCAAAAATTCAAGTAGTTAACTTATAGTTGAAGCGCCAAACATGGAAATCGTCATTACTTCACACCACATCCAACAATGTATTTAAAACAGGCTGTGCTGGAATCAGGATTATCTAGGTGTTACGAGGAATACTTCACAAACATAAGATTCGCCCATACTTTGCCATGGTTCAACAACTAAAAGAAACTGATTTTCCAAGAAGAGTGAGCTTTTGCGAATTTATTTTAACATGGTCTCAAGAGCACGAATTATTTCTGAACATTATCTGGACGAATGAAGCCAAATTACAAGAAATGGTCTGCTTAATCGGCACTGAATTGAAAATGGGTGAGCTCCTTTCACGGCGCCTCTGCGGGTGCAACCGTTTGTCACGCTTTGCTCATTAGTAGAGTAACCTAAACTTGCGGACTCGCATAGGCGTCGGTATTACGGGTTAATATAAGAATACGAAAAATTCATAAATAAACTAAACCGGCAGAGAAGCAGGCATGTAGTGTCGACCTTAAATATAAATCATGTTAAACCGCGCTGAGAGAGATTTCGTTTTAGTACCGGTTGAGCTGTTGCAGAGATTAGTCGAACGGTCAAGGTTATGTACTTACGTGTCGCTTTTGAAAATATAGCGGGTGTTTTTTGTGTGTTGTAGTATTACACCAAGTATATAATTAGTGTATCGTTTCATATAGAACTAATATTTACATACCTAAGAAAACAATGCCTCGTAATAGATTTGCTACTAATGTACATAGGTATGTGTCGCTTTTTCCCCCATTTAAAATATGACGGTAATGCAGTTTTTTGCTTAACATGCAATGTTCGTTTGGCTGCATTGGACAGAACTGATTGCCAGAGGCATGTCAATGGTATTAAGCATATGAGAAATGCAAGAACTGAAATACCTTATACACTATTCCTCATACATTTATTAATTACGTTTACCTCTTGTAATCTTCCGTTGTCGTTGGTGAGAAAAGCAGCTTTTAAAACGTTTTGGCGACAATACGTTCCAAAGTACCCATTACCCTCACAAACACAATTACAGAATCATTTGCCGCGAATGAAAGAGATGCTAGAAAATGTGTGTAAACGTGATTTGTGTTCCAAAAAAATATGGATTACCGTGGATGAGACGACCGATATAAAGAAAAACAGTATTGTGGATGTAATAGCTCGCGTTTTATCTAGCGAGAACACAGCATCTCGATATTTGTTAGCTTGCAAACGTGTTCAACAATGTATCGCGGAAAATATTCAAAAAGTGATAATGAACGTTTTGAAAAAATTTAAAATTGCCCAAGATCAAGTTGTGATGATTGTGACAGATAGTGCAGCAACGATATTAAGTGTTGGGCGATCCTTAAAATATATTTCCTAACTTAATACATATAACCTGCGTGCTGCATGCTTTGCATTTAGTTGGTGAAGTTGTTTGACAACATTACGGAAACGTTGATCGGATGATTGGAAGTACTAAAGCAGTGTTTCGTAAATCTCCTAAACGTTTAAAAGAATTTCGTAAATTTTGTCCAGGTATTCCAGAATCTCCTGAACCAATTTTAACGCGATGGGGTACTTGGCTAACAGCAGTTTCTTACTATTTGATCCATTTTCAACAAATTCAATCAGTTATAATGCGATTTAATCGGAATGAATCCAAAGCAATTAGAGAAAGTCAAAGAGAATTTCAAATTCCTCAACTTTTAGAAGATTTAACAACAATATGTACCAATTATACAGTATTACTAGATGCCATCAGGAAACTACAATGTACTGAATTGTCATTGCAGGAATCATTAGACATAGTGGAAAGTGTAAAAAATAAATTACACACATTAAATGATACGCCAGGATTATGCGTTAGTCAAAAGTTGGTAGATGTTTTAAGGAAAAATCCCGATTTTAATACTTTAGAGGCCGTTTATAATAAGTGTAAGAATAGTGAACTTTTAAGTGATTTTGAAAAACAGCTTCTACATGCAAATGTAACTTCCTTAGATGTGGAGAGATCGTTTTCTATGTATAAGAATATTTTTTCTTGTCGACGCACAAGGTTTAAAGAAGTAACTGTGGAAACATATGCAATGATGCAAGTTTACAGTAGTTCACATCCTGATGCCTCTAATTTGTTGAATAATTAGCAAGTAAGTTTATTTATGAATTTTTCGTATTCTTATATTAACCCGTAATACCGACGCCTATGCGAGTCCGCAAGTTTTGGTTACTCTACTCATTAGTCTCATCACTTGAATAAAAAAGGTTCATCGAATAAGTCATAAATACCGTCAAGTAATCACAATTTATTTGAGGAATTTGGGATAACCTTGGAATTAAAGTCGAAAGTACATAATGTACAAGTAACCGACAAGATGATAAATAAAATTTACCAATCAAAGACCCAAAGAACGTTCATTGAAAATGTCCAACATGTGAAACATAAGTCTAGAATATTTAGAACTCATTCTCTTTCATTCTGAATCTATTTTGCCCAAGTATTTACTCCAGTGTAATGGAAAAACTAAAGGGTATTGCGAAAGTATTCGAAATATTTGCAGATCGATTCGAACTCATCAAAGTCATCAGTAATAATGAAGCTGGCCTTCTAAAAATAAACTGCACTTGAATAGGTCGTTGTATAAATACCAGATCCATTCTATTTTTGTCTATAATTAAATTCCCCTGGCAATAATTTTCGATTAATACCTGCTTCTCACAACAGTGAATCATGTGCAGCTTGCTCATATTTGTTTACATTAAAATTACAAAATCGTCTGACATTGATAACCTTGCTAATTACGATTAGAAACCGAACAGTAAATTGGCGATAATAAAATAGGTCTATAAAGCAGAATTTGTTTGCTTTGGCTTTTAAGATGAATGGAGAGCGTAGGAAAGTTTTTTGTATTGCGGTGCATCTAATCCTAGTCACATTCTGTAAGATATCAGGTGAGTTGGTTTAAAGATTTACGCTGAATGTAATTTATGCAACATTTCATTGTGATTATACTGATTAAGTGGATACTCAGAAGCAGCGTTTCGAAACAATACGACTGTTTTGTCTCTAATCAACCTAAAGTTCTGTAGTCAAACGTTTGTACCGTTTCTATCATATTTATTAGTAGAAAGTGTCAAATTATTCTTCACATTTTTCCCAATATGAATCTATAATTAACTTTACTAGAGTGTTGAAGAATGTGTTTCAGTAATAGGCAACTCGGACCCAATAACCACGTTACTTTGCGGTGGGTCCCAAGCCACAAAGGGATCGAAGGAAATGAAAAGGCAGATAAGTTGGCCAAAGAAGCAGCGAACATGCGTTTCGTTGGTCCTAATGCCTTCTGTGGTCTCCGAAAGAGCCACATAAAACAAACAATTAGAGCATGGGAGGACAATCAAAAGTCCTCGTACTGGGAAAATGTTCCAGGACAAAAAAAGGCGAAAGCACTTATATCAGGCTCGCCAAAGACAGCAAAAATAGCGCTATCGTTCAGCAAAAGGGATCTTAGATTACTGGCAGGATTTCTGACAGGCAATGTAGTCCTAAAATATCACTTATTTAAACTAGAAAAAGCTGAAGATCAAATTTGTCGTCTATGCCAAGATGATCTAGAGACGGCAGAACACATCTTATGTAAATGTGTTGCCATTAGTCGCACACGACACCAACATTTCAGTACGCCACTTCTTGCACTTACTGAACTGAAGGAAGTTGATCCTAGAGTAGTACTAAGGTTTATTAAAAGCCTCCAACTATTCTAACACACACAAAGGCATTTTGTTACAATAGATCTATTAAGGTCGCAGTGACTAAAGGCATCTGTGCTATGGCCCGACGAAAATAATAATAATAATGCGCGTCAGTAATCTATTGAGGACTCTGTCTACTCCAGTACCTGCAATTTTGTCGATTTATTGTTCCATTTACGCAAAATAAGGCGAAAAGAGAATTTGGCGAATTAGGCGTAGATTACGGTTGCATAAATCCTCCATTGTTTCGCAAAACTGCATTCGGCGATCAGGGTCATTTTCACTGAGTTCTTGCAGTCGTTGTATTTTGTATGGATGGTACTTTTCTGTTTCCAATACACGTAAAACCTATCGCTGAGAAACTTCATTGTCTGCTGTAATTGATCGAGATACACCATGACGATTCCCACCTATGTACCCTTAACAAATATCAAGTTTCACATCTTCATTAATTTTCTTGGGACGCTCTGCATTTGAAATGTTTGACATCTCCAGCTTTTCTAAATTTTGTCTCGTTTTTACTCACTGTGGATTGGCTGATATGTCTATCTGGATATTTCGCAATAAACAAATTGCATATTTCTTGCTGAGTTTTGGTTTTATCGCCACATCCAATAAGAATTAAAATATCTATGCGCTGAGTTTCACTTAAATGATCCACACTTAGATAACTTTCAACATTTTTTTTTCATTAAGAATAAAGAGTATTTAGCTTGAAACAGTTCACTAGAAACCCTTACCACAACACGTACTGGATCATGTTGTTATTTATTACAAGATTGGGAAGTAAACTAATTCGTTTTTGGAAGGTGTGGAAAAGAATACCCTTAGTTTTGTTTGTGTTTAAAGCTAGGCCATTAGCGCAACACCACGTGTATAGTTTGTCTAGTAATATATTAGTGAGATCTTCAATATCCTTCTCGCTGCTAGATTGGAGCACAGTTATATCACCAGTATAGCATATCACATGAAAATCGCACAAGAAATCGATAATATCATCTACAAATAAAGAAAATAGTATTGGACTGAGAACAGCTTCCTCAGTAACGCCCAGGTTACTTTGCAGTGAAGATGATCGTATCTTACATCTGTTTTTTGTATTTGTTATCTCCATCTCGACAAATTGAACTCTGTTAGAAAGGTAGGATACTATTCAGTCGCCCACCTTGCCCCTGAAATCCAATTGATTTAACCTGTCAAGGAGAAGACTGTGTTTGATACAGTCAAATGCCTTTGACAGGTCGCAAATAATTCCTACGGGATAGCGTTTACTTTCCAGGTCTTCTAATATACTACTGTGAATGGCCAATAACGCAGTGATAGTCGATTTACCGGCACGGAATCCATGTTGCGAAGAGGATAAAAGATTGTGTTTGTTTATAAAGCTATTTATACGATTCAGAGCAGCGTACTCAAAGAGTTTAGAGAGCGATGAGGATATCGAAATAGGCCTGTAATTAGCCATATCCTTCATGTTGCCTTTTATGAAAATAGATTTTACCGACGTGGTCTTAAGAAGTTCTGGGAAGATACCGTCTTGGCATGATAGATTTATAAGATAAGTTAGTGGTTTTACCAACTCAAACCTAAATTCCTTAAGTATAAATGAAGGAATACCATCTGGACCGGAAGTGGATTTATTTTTAATATCATTAAAGATTGAAAGCATTTCAGTTTCACAATAAGGGTGTAAGTACATAGTATGGGGATTATACTTAGAATGACTGGAGGATGTAGACATGTTGGGAATTGTTATTTTTACTAGGCATTCTGTTAGTACACGCAGAGAAATGGTTTCTTGCATCAAGAAACTTCTTAGGGTGGCAAATGGGCATTGATCCCGCAGGCCATAAAAAAAAACTTCTTAGGGTCAGAAAATCCAAGACAAATCAGTTAGTTTTAATCCGGTACTCTAAATCTGTGGCACTGGAACACTGAAACAGTTCACTAAAACCCTTACCACAATACTTAACTTGTACCGGACGCACGCTTCGATAGCCAAACTATCATCATCATCAGCAGTAAAACTGAATTGCGTTTTATTGCTATTTTTTTTTTTTTTTTTTTTTGGCAATAAATTGGATACCGCAATCGCAGCTTGGTTCGGAACATCTCGTGGTATGCTTTCTTCCTGGTTATTTGCCATTTCAAACACACTTTCAGACTCTGAAATCGGCAAATTGAAGAATTTGCGTGAAGTGTCACATCTTTCATAAAGAAGCCATCCATAGGAACGAAAATTTCAAAGGTGGTGCGAATTTTAATTTTTTCACTTTAAGCAGTGTGAATAAAGTGTTGCTGTAAACATTTTATTCATCCCTTTGATTAAACTATTGCTTTAATAATGAGATTTAATATATAAAATGAGCATTTTACTAATAGGAATTGGAAAAAGGTAAATAATACATTAATATAGCAGTATATAGCAGAAATTGACAACTTTAACAATTATAAATATAAGCAAATGTCAAATATTTTCGTAAAATGAAATTTTGGGCCAGTAGTAGGAAAAATATAATATGAAATTCGGATGTATTGCAAACCACGGTCTGTAAACATCTTCGCCCACAAAAGTGCACATACAGTACTGTGAAATAGTTACCGACCACCGCACGTAATTATTTTCATTTGCATTTTACAACACGTTTCATTGTGCGATCGGCATGGGACCGCTATTCTCTGAAGGGATTATCTATTTCATCAGATTTAGAATGAATTTTACCTGGAAAGAGCATTGAAAGTAATAAAATGCCACCGATAGTAAGTTATGGTTACACAATAAGGGTATTCGTAAGTGAGTAAAAAATATAATTAATGGTATATTTGAAGAAGTGCAAGTGGGGTAAATGATGAATAATGAAATGTTGAGTTATCTAATGCCACTCAGACAATGTTTATCGTGTTTTCTTCTACATTGTAAAGAAGACGTGTTATTAGTGTTGGAGATAATTAATTAGGTAATTAATTTTTTTTTTAAAGTTTTATAAACAAAAAATATTGCCGTAATGGGTAGAATACCCTTATTAGAACGTAATAAAATAATAGTTTTATATCAGGAAGGGTACAGCCAAAGAAGAATTGCACAAAAAACAGGACATGCTAAATCAGCCATACAAAATATAATTGTAAAATTTAAGGAAACCGGAGAAGTTGCAGATAAAAGAAGAAGTGGAAGACCGAAAGAATTATCCGATACTGACACGAAGTTCTTAAGAGTTCAAAGTTTACAAATCTTCACAGGAACTGGTTTCGGAACTGTGGCATGCAACTGGTACAGAAGTAACATCGTCGTCCGTAAGAAAATATTTAATATCGGAAGGATTGCGGGGTCGTGTATCCGTTCAAAAAGCTCTTCTCCGACAAGGTAACAGACAAAAACGATTACAGTATGCAAAGAATCATAAAGATTGGAGAGTTGAAATGCGGAATCGTGTGTTATACACCGACGAATCAAGATTTGAATTGATTGGTTCAAAGTGGCGACAATACGTTCGAAGGAGACCAGGAGAACATTTCTCAGTGTATACAACCTACTATTAAACACGGTGGAGGCTCTGTTTTTGTTCGGGAGTGTATATCTGCCGCAGGCGTTGGTAATTTAGTGAGAATCACTGATAAATTGAATGCTCAGCGTTATTTGCGAATTTTAAAAGACTTTGCTGTACCATGTGGACGTCGTTTAATTGGCTCAAATTTTATGATGCAGCAAGATAATGACCTAAAACACACTAGTAGCATAGTAAAAAATGATTTGAACGAGAAATCAGAAGAAGGTGTGTTAGAAATCATGCCATGGCCGCCCCAGAGCTCGGACTTTATTATTGAACATATTTGGGAATATTTAGACAAAAAAAAAGCTGAGAGGCAACCCAGGAATGCAAGCGAGTGTTTTAAGATATTGCGAGAAGAATAGTATAAAATACCTATCGATTTCATCAGTAATTTGCACGCTCCACTTCCAAGAAGAATGTGTACAGTTATTAAATCCAAAGGGGGTCACACTAAATATTAAATTATGTTTGTTTATGTACTCATATTTGTTTTAATTTTTATGTTTTCATCTTCCTTTATGTATACAATAAACTCTTTAAAACTTTTTTTACTAGTACTTTGTATTTTCATTTAAGTAAGAATTAATTTCTAACACCTAGTGGTCGGTAATTTTTTAACAGTTTCTGTACGTCCCTTGTAACTATTTCGTTCCATTTAGCTAAAGTGTCATTTGAACATTTAGGAAATTGAACGAAAATGTCAACTTTTAATTATAGTTTTCGAAAAACGTTATTTTTGCAGTTATTTATGACTAGAGTTGCTCAATTTGCGCCAACAGCCAGTGGCGGGCGCATAAAAGTTTACACAAAATAAATGGTCAGAAATAAAATATAATACGTGCTCAAACACTTACCGTCTTAAGAGTCTTCCGTGAAATCACAAAGTGAATAATGTTTGTTAAATATCTGCAACATTAGATATGTTTCCACAGTTGTTTCGGCAAACAGAGTGCGGCGTGAGGAAAAAGTGTGTTTATATGCAGAAAACGAACGTTCTACATCTAGTGACAACTTAACGGTTCTGTTGACGCACCTTCACAAATTTATCTTAATGTGCCAAAATCAGAGTCTTTATCTAAAACACTCTCAAATCTTTCTAGAACACAAACATTTTTTGCGTCTTCTACCGCGCATAGCTATGTGTGAACATGTTGCACCATTTGCAGAGATTCCACTAACGACACCGAAGGATTTTGTAATTTTTCTATTGCCTCCACTAGTCCGAAGTAATTGTTCCGAATAGTTTTTAAATCCGTTTTAACCTGACTATCTTTAAATTTCGCCTGGCTTTCCTTGATAGCCGCAGCTTCCTTTGGATCGAATTGTAAAACAACGTTCTTAATATTCTCAAAATATTTATGATAATAAAACGCGGCCTGTAACCATGTTCCCAACGTGTAAGAATAGGTTCTGGCGGCTCAGGCATACGGGGCCACAGTCTGTGAAATTTGCGAATATGTTTTGGGGATTTGACAAACACTGCTTTTGTATGCGCTACTAACGCGTCTACCTCAGGATAACATTTTCTAATACTATCTGCCACATGACTGAAAACATGAATTTTACACGTAATATGTAACAAGTTAGCACAATGTTTTTTAAGAGACCGGCCTGCAGGAAGCATGTTTGCGGCACCATCACTCATAAACATCAACAGTTGATTTGTTGAAAGTCCAAACTGTTCCAGTGTATTTAACACTAACTTTGAAATTACTTCGGCAGTACATTGTTGTACTCGTCTGGAACCTAATAGAATTGAAGGTGACGATTGATGTGGTTCCATTGTACGTAACATTACATTAACCACAGAATGTTTTTTACGATCTGTTGTTTCGTCCGCAACTCTATTTATGACTCGTCCATGGTATGTAGCCACAGTATTAATTATTTTCATTTTACTTGATACCAATAGTTTAAGTTTATCTTGGTTTCAGTGATGTGGATCCAAATATTTAATGAATGCTTATAAGAGGAAAGAGTTTTGACGCTCTATATATTTTGAATACCTTAAATAACGAAATAAAATTTAAGAAGGAACTTTTTTTTACTAGATTTTTTCAATTTTATCCATTTTAGTGTTGATATTTCATGTTTTTAGACTACATTAAAGTTTAAACACAAAATTGAACGTTTAAATGTAACATTCGTTTACTGTCTTTTTGTCACGAATCACCTAGCATTCCTACACAAGTCGTTTTAGAAATGGGAAAGCCTACAGGCGCTTATGAATCATTCGAGGTCTACAAACGCGGTCCCAACTGGTCAACGGCTTCGTACCATCGATTATTGAACGCGGCTATGAAAAATGATGTAAACTATGTTTCATAATATGAAACATGCTAACCATAGTAGATAAACTATGTGGTTATGATATGATAATAATATCAATCTTTTTTTAAACTTAGTTAATTTATCTAAAGAAAAAAAAAAAACAGCAGCATTTACCAATAAATAAAAAATACGAACTAAAATAATCGAAATAGTAGAAGCCACATACATCCTTGAATGTCTTATCTATATAAATATATCTAATTATAATTTCCCTTACGTTAAATCCAATATTATTTAACAGCCAAAGTGTTTATGGTATTCACATTCTTGGAATCCCAACAATTTTTGCGGTGGATTATTCATTTCCAGGTTTTATCAGTTACAGCAAATATCAAGTTATTTTTACAGTGTTTGCTTTGCGCGACAAAGAGATGAAATATCCCTTACTATTTTAAGCAGTGGGATTCCTGAACGATATTTGATAAAAAAATATGGTATGTCCCTTGTTTGTTACAAAATTTAAATATCTTTACATTGTTTTACGATTATGCATAGACATTTTATGTTCATATGTGTTTTCTATGTTGTAGTTTGAAGTGGAAAACCTAGTTTATTGCGTAACACAATTTGACTTTGTAGACTTGCGGTTTATAACTGAATTAACCTCATAATCATATAGCTTTTCTGGACGTGTAAATTTTAAGCACTTCAGATGCATCTAACTTGTGGAAGACATGCTAAAATACTCTTAAGGTCAGTTTCCAACATTCCTGTGAAAAGGTTAACCATAAAAGGAAAAGAGATACATTCTTTTATTTCTTTTAATGCGGTAAAGTTCACTTAAATTAAGGAACAAATGTCACCTCTTATGAAAGAAAACAATAAATACCTAGAAAATAGAGAAAAATTACTTCAAAATAAGGTATATGCCCAGTCGCAACTTGTGGGAAACATAAGCCTTTTGGGAAACTACAGCCAGGGACACAATTATTAGGCGCTCCCAATTTTGTCTATTTTCTTTAAGATAAACAATGAACAAATAAAACAAATATTATAAATGTAAATATTTATTAGTAAAAACTTGAAATTCATTATTTGGTTGGGCCTCCGTGGAAGTTGGAATCTCCTCCCATACTCTTTTAATTATTGCTTCTAACTCTTGTTTCAATTTGCATTTGCGTTCGCATACTATTCGCTTAATAATAGCCCACAAATGCTCGATGGGATTCAGATCCGGGCTTTGCGGTGGCTATTCCAAGATCTCGATTTTCGTTTCCCGGAACCATGCTAAATTTGCAGCCGCAGTGTGGCACGGTGCATTATCTTATTGAAACAAGACTCCCTCGGTATTCATTCCGTATAATTTCTCAATTGAGGGCTGTAAAACTTCCTCTAGCACGCTGGTATAGGTCCTTGAGTTCATTCTACCAGTGCACAGGAACACCACAGGAATCCTGATATTACCGCCACCATGTTTGACGGTAGGATATTCCTACAATAAATCGGTAGGATATTCCTCACCAGGCCTCCGGCGCACCAGCACGGCACCAGGTGCACCAAAAATCTGTAATATACATATCCATTTAATTCTTTTAACCCTCGATTTTGTACTATTTTTGTTTGCAAACAATATTGCAAAACTTACTACTTCGATAATCTTATAGTAATCGTGAGAATCGTGAGAATGAGTGACAGGGATAACTGTATGATTAGGTGCTAGAAGGGTGCTAGGTATTATGACAAAAAGGGTAGGAAATAGAACAGCAGATACCTTAAGGGACTTATGCATGCAAGCATGTCTTATCACTTCTCTTTGTTGAAATATCTGTTATATAAAAAAAGGGGGAAATATACTAACAATTAGTTACAAAATATGAAAACGGAAAAATCAAAGCATTGTTAAATGTGCGGTGAATTGAATCGCAATTTATTTAACCGCGAACATTGTGTTACCGATCTTGAATACGATATCGGCGAGATTATGCCAAATAAAAACGTTTGTGCATTCAAACAAATTCAATCTGTTGCTCTTAAAAAATGTGCTTTCACTCAAATAAACCTTTGTTGAATTAAGTAAATAATTTCAGAGGTATATATTTATTTGATTCAAGAACTTTTTTTTCTCTTTGTGCGAAAATATAATATTTCGTTTAGAAGAGAAAAAAAAGTTCTTGAATCAATCGTAATTTTAAACTTAATATCCTGCATACTTGAACATAATTCTCTGAAGTGTAGGACATGTCTCCGAATATTTTTTATTTGAAAACTTTTTCTCTAAATTGCAAGGGAAATGAATTATCTTCGCGCTAGATAGACACGATGTTGTACAAGTCCATAAAGCATTTTTTAAATAATAAGAATGATAAAGAGACAATAGAAAGTCTCCGAATTGATCGAAAACACACTAGTTCCAAAGAAAACTTAAAATAAAGCATTACATTTACTATTACCGAAGCTGAAGTATATTCTGAAAAATTAATTTTTCCACTTCATTACTCCATCATAAAATTTGGCGGAATCTGTTTATTGTTCAGAATAAACTCGTTAATCTGTCATTTACGCATTCAGTTTCAGCGAAACATCATTCAGCGTTTTCTATCTATTATTTTGCTATTCTATTTTAGTAGTTTGAAATACACATATGTATGTGTAAGTAACTACGTGTCAATGCATACAGGTCCGATGTTTATTAGACAGCTAGATTGTTTTGAAGAACGCTCGTGCCAAAATAGATCTTGTGTAGATACTTAAGCAGGCTTCCATTGATGCGTAAAGTTAGCAGTATGATACGCACCAATAATAGGATTAGTTGGGTTAGATTGTATATTTTATCTAGTAAGAGTGCGACTATATTTCGTTAATTTTTAAAAAAAGTGTTATTTTGAATTATCCTTTAACCTTACATACTTTCATACGTATAAAAGGCGTAGACCCCAACAGCTTATCAATGACATCATTATTAGAGTAACCAAAACTTGCGGACTCGCGTCGGTATTACGGGTTAATATAAGAATATGAAAAATTCATAAATAAACTTACTTGCTAATTATTCAACAAATTAGAGGCATCAGGATGTGAACTACTGTAAACTTGCATCATTGCATATGTTTCCACAGTTACTTCTTTAAACCTTGTGCGTCGACAAGAAATAATATTCTTATACATAGAAAACGATCTCTCCACATCTAAGGAAGTTACATTTGCATGTAGAAACTGTTTTTCAAAATCACTTAAAAGTTCACTATTCTTACACTTATTATAAACGGCATCTAAAGTATTAAAATCGGGATTTTTCCTTAAAACATCTGCCAACTTTTGACTAGCGCATAATCCTGGCGTATCATTTAATATGTGTAATTTATTTTTTACACTCTCCACTATGTCTAATGATTCCTGCAATGACAATTCGGTACATTGTAGTTTTCTGATGGCATCTAGTAATACTGTATAATTGGTACATATTGTTGTTAAATCTTCTAAAAGTTGAAGAATTTGAAATTCTCTTTGACTTTCTCTAATTGCCTTGGATTCATTCCGATTAAATCGCATTATAACTGATTGAATTTGTTGAAAATGGATCAAATAGTAAGAAGCTGCTGTTAGCCAAGTACCCCATCGCGTTAAAATTGGTTCGGGAGGTTCTGGAATACCTGGACAAAATTTACGAAATTCTTTTAAACGTTTAGGAGGTTTACGAAACACTGCTTTAGTACTTCCAATCATCCGATCAACGTTTCCGTAATGTTGTCGAACAACTTCACCAACTAAATGCAAAGCATGCAGCACGCAGGTTATATGTATTAAGTTAGGAAATATATGTTTTAAGGATCGCCCAACACTTAACATCGTTGCTGCACTATCTGTCACAATCATCACAACTTGATCTTGGGCAATTTTAAATTTTTTCAAAGCGTTCATTATCACTTTTTGAATATTTTCCGCGGTACATTGTTGAACACGTTTGCAAGCTAACAAATATCGAGATGCTGTGTTCTCGCAAGATAAAACGCGAGCTATTACATTCACAATACTGTTTTTCTTTATATCGGTCGTCTCATCCACGGTAATCCATATTTTTTTGGAACACAAATCACGTTTACACACATTTTCTAGCATCTCTTTCATTCGCGGCAAATGATTCTGTAATTGTGTTTGTGAGGGTAATGGGTACTTTGGAACGTATTGTCGCCAAAACGTTTTAAAAGCTGCTTTTCTCACCAACGACAACGGAAGATTACAAGAGGTAAACATAATTAATAAATGTATGAGGAATAGTGTATAAGGTATTTCAGTTCTTGCATTTCTCATATGCTTAATACCATTGACATGCTTCTGGCAATCAGTTCTGTCCAATGCAGCCAAACGAACATTGCATATTAAGCAAAAAACTGCACTACCGTCATATTTTAAATGGGGAAAAAGTGACACATACTTATGTACATTAGTAGCAAATCTATTACGAGGCATTGTTTTCTTAGGTATGTAAATATTAGTTCTATATGAAACGATACACTAATTATGTACTTGGTATAATACTACAACACACAAAAAACACCAGTTATATTTTCAAAAGCGACACGTAAGTACATAACCTTGACCGTTCGACTTATCTCTGCAACAGCTTAACCGGTACTAAAACGAAATCTCTCTCAGCGCGGTTTAACATGATTTATATTCAAGGTCGACGCTACATGCCTGCTTCTCTACCGGTTTAGTTTATTTATGAATTTTTCGTATTCTTATACCCGTAATACCGACGCCTATGCGAGTCCGCAAGTTTAGGTTACTCTAATAATTATTTATAGTTACCCAGGCTTTTTATAGAGCTCTAATCAAATCATTAACATTTTTGCAACAAATGAATTGAACTACAGAATTTCAGCGGCATATTCGAGTATCCCCGTTATTTCGCAACTCTTATATAGGCGATTCTCGGTTAAATGATTTAGTTTCCACGGTTAAAATAAATTCCTCTACTTTGAGAACAGCATATATATACGAAGGTCATCTGAAAAGTTTCCAGCCCAACACAAACAAATATTTTTTTGTCAAATGAGTTTTATTTTTCAACATAGTTTCCTTGTAAGTCTATACACTTTTCCCAGCTCCTATCTCTTTAATCCGTCCAAATAGTGGCATGTTGTTTTGCATAATAGGTCTTTATGAATGTGATGGCCTCGTCTCATTTGATGATACTCTCTGTCCTCCGAGCGAAACTTTCAGTCTAGGAAACAGAAAAGCCACTGGGGGCCAGATCTGGTGGATAGGGTGTGTGGTACCCCAATTCGTGAATTTTTAGCATGGCGACCAGTGAAGACGGTGCCTTGGTGCACAGAGAAAAAAAGTTCTTGAATTATTTATTTGAATGAAAGCACATTTTTTAAAACAACAGATTGAATTTGTTGTTCATAAAACAATAAGATAATAAAAGCGTTTGAATACAAACGCTTTTATTTGACATAATTTTGTTGAATCAAACAAATCGTGCGTTTCGCGCGTCGTCGGCAATTTCCGTTGGGTGAACGCAGTGCTATCGCAATCGTAGTCCTATTTTAGGTTATGTGAGATAGTGGTTCATAAGCGGAGAGATGTAAATCAAGAAAATAATAGGTAAGTAGGATAATGGGTTTATATATTTTTACCATTGGCTAACTAACGTTAACATTTCTGTATAAAAACATAATAAAACAGTTGTCACAGATTGGTGAATATCACAATTCCGGTTTGTACTAGGGATTAGCGAAAAATACGAAAATCTCGCCGATATCGTTTTCAAGGTCAGTAACACCAATGTTAGCAGATTAAATAAATTGCGATTCAATTCGCGACATATTTAACAATTTCTGTTTTCATATTTTGTTACTAATTGTTAGCATATTTCCCCTTTTTTTGCTATAACAGGTACTTCAGCAAAGGCAAGTGATAAGACATGCTTGCATGCATAAGTCCGTTGAGGCATCTGCTATTCTATTTCCTACACTTTTTGTCATAATACCTAGCAGCCTTCTTGCACCTAACCATACAGTTATCCCTGTCACTTGTCCGCGATTCTTAGGATTCCCGAGGTAGTAAGTTTTGTAATATTCTTTGTAAACAAAAGTAGTACAAGTATCACTTTAATTTCTATGTATCACACAGCACACAAGTTATTTTGTGGTTGTCATCTTCATCGAAATAATTTCGTACATACACAACTACAAAATTACCTATACATGGATAATTATTGTTTTTATAGATGCCTATATAAAAGTGCATACCGATTAGTTCGAGTCGCATTTGAGGGACGTATTGAGCGTTTATTTTTAATTTTGCAATTTACCCTTTTTAAATTTCCGAAAAAGTGTCTAGGAAACAATAAGAAAACAATTTTTCAGTTATATAATCATTGCAATATAAACTTGGACATTATAAATACGAATAATAGTTTCCGATGTAAGAATATGTTATTTCTACAATAGCGCAAGTATGGAACTTGTATACAGGATGGGCGTTTAAACCGTCGGTTAACCGAATACTGGGAATTATTACTAGCTGTATGGTGAAAATTTGTTTTTGAGGATTTTTGATACTGATCCTGCAAATAAAAGTATTGGCAATTCTGAGTCACTTCTGGTTATACCGGAAGCGAATGTTACCTTGCTTTTTTAAATAGAACAGCCTGTATATCTTTACATTTGTTGATAGCACACATTATTCTACATAAGTTCTGTTATGATTTCCCTATACCTATCTTTGGCCGTTTTTGAGAAAAAACGGATTCTAATGAATTTTGACGTTTTGTTAACAGCTGAATGGAAAATCAATGACCGAGAAAGTGTTTAAGTTAAGAGGTTGAAATTTTCTGGTTATGTAGTCAATAGATTGTACTACTTTACAAAGTTCAAAAATTGTAAAATTAGTAATACAGGGCAATACAAAAGGTTATTGACTTATGTTAATCAATAAAACGCAATAACTTACCTTAAATGGAACACTATGTATATTATCGATGTATGATTTCTCTGATTATTCTCTATAAGAGTTAATTAACATTCCCTATATCTATCTCTACTAACTTTTTCGAGTTAGGAACAAATTCGGAGAGAAAATTAAGCAACAAAAGCAAAAATATGTTAAATAATGGCATAACAAGTAAATAAACGGAAAATTTTAACAAATTATTCAAAATTTCCATCGCCCGCTCTTCTATTTGACAACGGAAGATCTGACGCTTGAATCGAGAAATCGTTCCACACCCTTCTTAAGAAAATCAACAAAAAGATAAAAATAATAACAGCTTCTAACGAAAAGATAATTATCTTTTGTGAACTAAATAGATATTTAATTTTAAATAAATAAGTAGCTTCAATTAACAATCACTTTTTTATCTTTATTTTTCGAAATATTAGTAAATACTATTTCGTAGTTCTACGTTTGTTTTAAAAATGTTGCCTACGTCGCGAAAACGACCCATGTTGGACAAAGTTACAGAATTTATAGCTTAAATGCCTGACTTAAATTATGATGGCGTTAAAGTTCAATGTGTAGTTTGTAATATCTCTTTAATGTGTTGGTCCAAAAGGTATTGTCTACGTCACGTAAACAGTAAACAGCATTCTTCAATAAAAAATTGCACACGACACTATGACAAATTTAAATTTGATTTATGTGTTACCTTTATTGCATGTAATCTACCGTTTAATTTACTAGACAAGGAAGCATATGTCTTCTTTTGGAATAAATATTCAAACTGCACATTACCAAGTCGCGCATCGTTACAAAGAATTGTGCCATCTGCTCGTGAACATGTTGAAAAAAGAATTAAATCGGAGTTGAAAGATAAAAAACTGTGGTTATGTGCGGACGAAACAACAGATCGTAAAAAACATTCTGTGGTTAATGTAATGGTACGTACAATGGAACCACATCAATCGTCACCTTCAATTCTCTTAGCTTCCAGACGAGTACAACAATGTACTGTCGAAGTAATTTCAAAGTTAGTGTTAAATACATTGGAAAAGCTTGAACTTTCAACAAAGCAACTTTTAATGTTTATGAGTGATGGTGCCGCAAACATACTTTGCAGATACCTCAACGGACTTATGCATGCAAGCATGTCTTATTACTTGCCCTTGCTGAAATACCTGTTATGTCAAGAAAGAAGGTAATATTTACTAACAATTAGTTACAAAATATGAAAACGGAAAGATCAAAGCATTGTTAAATGCGTGGTGGAATAAATCGCAAATTTATTGGTGCACATCCCTAATACAAACAGGAATTCTGATATTCCCCAATCTGTGGCAACTATTTTATTATTTTTTTTTGAGAGAAATTTTAATGTCTGTTATCCAATGGTAAAAATATATAAATCCATTATCCTAGTTACCTATTATTTTCTTCATTTACATTTCACTGCTTACGAATCACCATCTCACATAATTTAAACTAGGACTGCGATTGCGGTTGCTCTGCGTTCACGCTACGGAAATCGCCGACGACGCGCGAAGGACACGATTCTAACATATTTATTTAACTCAACAAAATTATGTCAAATAAAAACGTTTGTACATTCAAACAAATTCAATTAAAAAATGTGCTTTCACTCAAATAAACCTTTGTTGAATTAAATAAATAATTTTAATGATATATATTTGTTTGATTCAAGAACTTTTTTTTCTCCGTGTACTACAATAAAAACGTCGAACAGAGAATTAAATCATTTCAACCGGTTATTATTTACATACATACATTAAATCTATTTTCTATGTTTAATAGTGTAATATAGGATACTACTGAGAAGAAAATCATATAGGACAAATCTGACGTTTGAGGTGTCTGCATGGGACGGGCAGAATTGCAAAAATTAGTTTCGTTGCACGTCTGACAAGATTTCATCTGCGAGAACTGGTCCGCCAAATTTCGACAATAATGCTTTTCATTAGCGCAACCACGCTCTCTATAGTGCAAAGATTCTTTAACGCCCAGCATTTTATAGCACCATTCACCTATGCATTTACTAACATTCTCGTGGTGCTCCCATGGCTTAAAACATGTAGTTTTTCTTCCCAGGTCGCTGCAGTTGTAGCATGTTAAAGCATTGCATACTTTAAAGAAATCTAGCGCTAAGAACACAACGATTGCAGTAAAAATTAAAAATTGCATAAGTTTCGTACCGAACATTAACAAAAACGTCACATGTTTGACGTTTCTGTCATGCGATGTGACGTCCTGTACCCTAGTAGCGCCCTAAAAATCCGAAGTTATAAATATCTAATTTCTAATTAGTCCTGAATATAAAATAATAATGATTATAATAATAATAATAAGTAGTTTTATTTCAGTTCATACATTACAATAATCATCATAACATATACCGGGTGTCCCGTGAGGTAAGGTACAAACTTTCACGACGTGTTCCTCATATAAATTCGAGTCTATACGAACACGGTCCGCAAATGCATCTTTATCGAGATATGATGCTTTTAATTGTAGTAGGTCGTGCTATGTTTTGTTACGTATTTTGACAGATCGGTTGCGTTAGTTTGATTGAACTCCGCATTTAAGTAAACACGGTTCATTTCAAGCTTATTGTCATGTTTATCTAAGTAAGTAAGAATACGCAGATATGCTGTTAGTCTATGGATACTGCAACTGCAGCGGTAGGGCATCGATGAGGGAATACCGCCACCGGTATCCGAATCGAAGGATACCTGATAGTAAAGTATTCGGGAGAGTTTTCGCACATCTTAGAGCAACGGGATCATTTCCAAATGCTAAGGTAACACGTCCATCAGCAGCTGACCATGATTTAATACTGGACAGTGTTGAAAGAGCCCCATCAACTAGTGTCCGCAGAATATCAGTTCGCACTGGTGCTAGTCGAATGACTGTATGGAGAAGGATGCATAACTTTGGTTTGTACCCGTTCCATCTGCAACCTGTCCAAGCTTTGCTGCCCACTGATCCAGGCTCTCGTATGCAGTTCTGTAATTGGCTCAACGTACATCGCAATCTGGTTAATAAAATTTTGTTCACCGATGAGTGTACATTTACGCGAGACGGCGTCAATAATTTGAGGAATTCCCATTCTTAGCAGCTTGAAAATCCACATGCAACCTATGAACGGAATTTCCAACACCGTTTTTCGGTTAATGTTTGGTGCGGTTTGTTAGGGGATCGATTAGTTGGCCCTTTCGTGTTTGACGGTCGTTTGACATCTCCAATTTATCTTCAATCCTTACGAGAAGAACTGCCAGTGTTGTTGGAGGATATTCCCCTTCAAATAAGACAACAGATGTGGGTACAACATGACGGCGCTCCGCCGCACTATGGTAGAAATGTTGTTGTGGTGTTCAGCGTTTCAAAACGCAACACCTCACACCGCCAGAATCACCACGGATAAGCTTCGTCATTTCGGATGGGAAGTCATCAATCACCCAGCTCACAGTCCAGACTTGGCTCCTTCGGATTTTCATCTTTTCCGAGACATAAAAGGTTTTTTCGGTCGGATGAGGACGTTATCCAAACCACAACATAGTGGCTGTGTCGACAGGGTCCTGATTTCTATACCAAGGATATGTTAGGCCACGTCCACAGACGGGACAAGTGCCTCAATCGACTTGGTGACTACGTTGAAAAATAGTTTAAGGACTTTCATCTTGTAATACGTACATTTTTTTCTATTTTTATTAATAGATGGCACTATACATATGATTAAAATATAGAACCCTAAGTCGATGTTTGTCTTTTGACATCAATATTTGTATCGATGTTGACTGATAAAAATATCGATAAAAAACCATCGATATTTGTGAAAGAGTATCGATGTTTTAAAAACATCGCCCATCCCTAATCGGCTGTACTAGTAATTATGAGGCAAAAAGAGGGAATGAGTGCGATAGTACAGTGTTTTTAGAAACTTTCTTTGAAATTTCTCTATCATTTCGTTATAGGTATTTAACATAATTCGGGCTCCATACTACAGAGCAATATTCAAGCTTAGATCTAATAAATGCATTAAAAGAACTTATAAGCTCATTATTTCTCAAGCATTTTGTATTTTTAGAGAGTAAATACATATACATGTCATAGACATGTAAATTGAAATTTAATTTTTCGTCAAAAAAGCTTACTCCAAGATCTTTGAATCTTTAATTTATCATTTAGCTGTATTTATTAGTTACTCAGCGTTGCGCGAACCATCGCGCTGGCGTTATTTGCAATTTTTTAACGCCATCGTTACCGCCATCGCCATCGTTAATATATATATATTAACGATATAGTTTTAATTTACGGAGAAGTAGGTAGAAATGTGAATCTTGCTATTAATTTATATGCAGAAAGGTTTCCTCAGAGAAACACACCATTCCGTACATCATTTTATCGTGTTATGAAACAATTTTTGGTGACGGGAGAAGTACAAGAGAAAAAAAGGCGACGTAAGAGAAGAATAACAGGTGAAGATAATGAAGTTGTTATATTAGCTGCTGTTAAAATTAATCCACATATTTCTACTCGTGATATTTCTCGCGGTTGTGGTGTATCACAAAGCAGTGTATTTAGACTATTACAACGGCATATATTCCATCTGTACTGTATATTATTACACCAAGAGTTTCACGGGGACGGTTTTCAAAACCGTACTGCGTTTTACGTGTGGGCTCGAGAGCAAATACAAGCTGATCGAGATTTCTTTCGCAATATACTATTTTTCGACGAGAGTGGATTCTGAGAAGAGATCAAGAGACCATCCACACTGGTTACGTGAAGTTAATTATCGACAACATTGGACATTTAATGTATGGCATAGAATGACAAGTTAATTGGCTTTTTTTCATTAATAGTACATTGAACGGGGAAAAATACAAAAACTTTCTGGACCAAGAACTACCATTTCTACTGCAAGGTTTGAGTTTAGATAGGAGACTGTCTGTGTGGATTCAATATGATGGATGTCCAACTCATTATTCACGAGATACAAATATTGAATCGGGATTACAACAACAAGTGGTCAAGAAGGGGTGGCCTTACAAATTGGCCTGCTAGGTCTTCAGACTTAACAAGTCTTGATTTCTTTTTGTGGGGTTACATTAAAGACAGAGTATATCAGGAAGCACCAACAACATCAGATAATATAAAAGAAAAAATATGTGATGTATGCAGACGTATCAGTCCCGAAATCCTACGGAAAACACATGAATCTTTTATTCATATATAAAAATGCATTGTACAATGCGCTTTTGTTTCCTAAACGGAACGAAAAATAAACAAGCGGACTCTGAGAAAGCGAGAATCGATTTTTGCACGCAGTCCGCTCTCTGATGAAACGCCTATGTATCGCAGAGACGATTACCTCGGAATTTGCTGCCTACTTCTGGATTTTTTTTCCACGCTCAGGTGCCCCCCTACCTACTTTTTCCTCTTGCCAACTCCATCCAGGGACACACTGAATAGATGCTTAAATAAAACGTAACTAATTGCAAGCTAAAAACGAAAACAATAAAAACGTTAAGCAAAGAATAAAATCATTTCTGCCGGTTATTATTTACATACATTAAATCAATTTCCTATGTTTAATAGTGTAATGTAGGATACCGCTGAGAAGAAAATCATATAGGACAAATCTGACATTTGAGGTGTCTGCATGGGTCGGGCAAAATTGCAAAAATCCGCGCTGCACAGTTTACAAGTTATCAGCACAAAGGGCTTGTACCCCAAACTACTACAGATCTTCGTTTGGTTAATGCAACCACGCTCTCTATACAATGATCCAATACTCATCAATCGGTAGCACCATTCACCTTCGCATTTATTAACATTCTCGTGGTGCTCCAATGGCTTATGACATGTAGAAGTTTTTCCTTTCAGATAGCTGCAGCTGTAGCATGTTAAGGCACAGCATACATTAAAAAAATCTAGCGCTAACAAAACAACGATCGAAGTAAAAATTAAAAATTGCATTTTCGTTTATTTCGTTCGTTTCGTGTTGAACATCAACAAAAATGTCACATGTTTGACGTCCCTATCATGTGACGTGATGCGTACACTAGTAGCGCATTCGATTTATTTAGACTCGAAATTGATTATCTAAAAGCATTCTGCACTCTAAGGCGTCCGCCTTTTACAAAATATGATTATAAACCAGTGGTGATTCGAGACTTCTTGACGAGGGCGGCGCGATTGTAAAAAAATATGGTAAAATCTTACCTTCAGCTTACAATGATCATTGAAAAAAGCAGGAATTACTAGCAGATTGTCAGTGGCAAAGCGTGTAATTTTTGTTGGGGAAACTAAAGGTTACAATGTAAGATAAAAGCGCTATCTGTTTATAATGAGGTTCAATTAGTCTTTTTTCATCTTATCAAAAATATTTCTTTAAATGTGTGATCATTAACGCTGGTCACGAGCGGTACCGCGCATCGGCGTAGAATCAGTTCGGACCGAGAGGAGCCGTGGTATTACTTCGTCTGCGGAGCAGTACGGACATTTCCGCTGCCGGTCATTTGCGCAATTGTTTATCTGTCCTAGAAAAATTATGATTTCGTCAGTAAAACGACCGCGGTCGGACAAACTTCGAAAATTTATTGCAGAAATTCCAGACTTAATATATGAAGGTGCTAAAATTAAATGTGTAATCTGTAAAATCCCGTTAATGTGTTGGTCCAGACAACATTGTCTACGACACGTAAATAGTGAAAAGCATGTCTCAAAAAGAAGTTGCGCACGAGACAATGAAAAATTTATATTTAATTTATACGTTACGTTTATTGCATGTAATATACCGTTTAATTTACTAGACAAGGAACCATTTATCTGCTTTTGGAATAACTATTCGGAGTGCAAATTACCAAATCGAACATCGTTACGAAGAATTGTGCCATCTGCGCGCGAACATATTGAACAAAAAATAAAATCGGAGTTGAAAGATCAAAAATTGTGGTTATGTGTCGACGAAACAACAGATCGGAAGAAACATTCTGTTCTTAATGTAATGGCACGCAAATTGGAACCTCATCAATCGGCACCTTCAATTCTATTAGTCTCCAAACGAATACAACAGTGTACTGCCGAAGTAATTTCAAAGTTAGTGTTAAATACATTGGACAAGTTTGAACTTTCAACAAACCAACTCTTGATGTTAGTGAGTGATGGTGCTGCAAACATGCTTTCTGTAGGCCGGTCTCTTAAAAAGCATTCTGCTAATTTGTTACACATTACGTGTAAAATTCATGCTCTCATAGTATCAGAAAATGTTATCCTGAGGTAGACGCTTTAATAGCGCATACCAAAACAGTATTTGTCAAATCACCGAAACGTATTCGTGAATTTCACAGACTGTGCCCCCGTATACCAGAGCCACCAGAACCTATTCTAACTCGTTGGGGAACTAAATGCTGCGTTTTATTATCATAAATATTATGAGAATATTAAGAACGCGGTTTTACAATTCGATACAAAGGAAGCTGCCGCTATCCAGAAAAGCCAGTCGAAATTTCAAGATAGTCAGGTTAAAATGGATTTAAAAATCATTCACGACAACTACTTCGGGCTAGCAGATGCAATAGAAAAATTACAAAATCCTGCGGTGCCGTTAGAAAAATCTCTACAAATAGTGCAACATGTTCACGCACAGCTATGCGCGATTGAAGACGCAAAAAATGTTTCTGTTCTAGAAAAATTTGAAAGTGTTTTTGAGAAAAATTCTGATTTTGGCACATTAAGACACATTTGTGAAGGTGCGTCAACAGAATCGTTAAGTTATTTGAAAAATTATTTTACTTACGCAAATATTACGTCACTAGATGTAGAACGTTCGTTCTCTGCATATAAACGCATTTTTTCCTCATGCCGTACTAGTTTTGCCGAAACAACAGTTGAAACATATCTAATGTTGCAGATATTTAACAGACATTATTCACTTTGTGATTTCACGGAGGACTCTTAAAATGGTAAGTGTTTGAGCACGTGTTATTTAATTTTTATTTAAAAGATGAGCGAAATTATTTGCGACAGCAAACATCTCTATTAGCAGAATAACTCTAGTGGAACGCGAGGCCTGGTCGACTCTACGGTACTGCGCGGTACCGCTCGTGGCCAGCTTTAGTGATCATATTAGCCATTATTGTTACAGTAATAAATAGTCTGGGCAAACAGCGGTAACAGTCAGTGTAGTAGATATGTGGTGCGGAGTCGGCGATTATTTATTTCACGCGTTCACAGCGTCAGTACTAAATCGATGCTGTATGCAAGTAGTTCTGTGTATATGTAGGCTGTCGTAACTTATTTCGTAATTGTACGCTTATGTTTGCTTTAAAAATGTCGCAGTTAGGTACGTCGCGAAAACGACCAATGGCAGACATAGTTAAAAACTTTATAGTGGACATACCGGACTTAATTTTTGATGGCGCTAAAATTCAATGTCTAGTTTGTAAAGTACCTTTAATGTGTTGGTGCAGAAGCCATTCTCAACGTCACATCGAAAACAAACAGCACTCTTCTGCAAAAAGTGGCATACGAGACCAAGAAAAATTTACATTTGATTTATGTGTTACTCTTATTTTATGTAATTTATCGTTTCGTTTACTAGACAAAGAAGCATTTGTTTCCTTCTGGAATAAATATGCGGACTGTAAATTACCTAGTCGGAATCGATACGAAATGTAGTGCCATTTGTTCGTGAACATATAGAAAAAAGAATGAAAACGGAATTGAAACATAAAAAACTGTGGTTGTGTGTGGACGAAACAACAGATCGTCAAAAACATTCTGTGGTTAATGTAATGGTACGTACAATGGAACCACATCGACCGTCATCCTCCTTCTTACTTGCTTCCAAAAGAGTTATAAATTGTACTGCCGATAAAATTTTAAAGGTGGTGTTGAACTCATTGAACAAATTTGAAGTTTCAACTAAGCAACTTTTAATGTTTATGAGTGATGGTGCCGCAAACATGCGTTCTTTGGGCCGATTTCTTAAAGAACACAGTGGTAACTTCTTACATGTAACGTGTAAAATCCATATTCTAAATCTTGTGGCACAAACGATTCCTACATGTTTTCCACTAGTAAATGCATTGATTGCTAGTACAAAGGCAGTGTTTCTAAAGTCCCCGGAACGTACCCGACTATTTCACAAACTGTGTCCTGATTTACCTGAATCACCACCGCCGATTGTTACACGTTGGGGAACATGGTTGCAGGCTGCGTTTTACTACAACAAATATTTTGATCGGGCGGCAGTCATGCCATGATCAAAATCAAACAAAAAGTGTTAGGACAGTTTTTACAACCACGACTAGCCATACTTAGAGCACACAGATTAATAAATAAGTACTAAAACCTAGAGCACATGGGCCAAACACTGAAAAGTGAGGTTATATTGATTGGAAGAAAACAAACAACTTCCCATTTACCAGAACTGCCAACCTAATAACATTTGATTTTACTGCCAACGTATTCCGTTATATGTTATATTTGAATGTTAAAAAATTAACTTTTCGCGTTTTGGATATTAAAATGCGAAAAATTGGTGGGTGATACAACTTTTTTATTATTATTTTTATTAGGTAAAATTAATAAAAAAGTTGAGAGGCGTGCTTCATAGCAGACGGATAATCGGTTTTTTGCACCCCTGAGCATTATTTTTATAACCAGCAATTATCTGTGGCCATAGTGTATTAGGGTATTACTCAAACAACAATTATGCTATTATAGATTTTCGAAATTAAAATTATTAAATATTCTTATAAATTTAATATTTCTCAAGAGGTCCTATTTCCATGGCCAAGGATTGTAGATATGAGAGAATTCGCAAAAGAAGGATTATTCCAATTAATGATTGATTAGATTGGAGTGTTTACTATTTTTTAAAAGGCATTGCTACTTTTTATATAATTATACTAGTACTGCTAATTTTTATTCATAATAACGGTGTAAATTGCAAAAATCTGAGAATTGTCGAAATTTCATGGCTAGATTTCGTCCTCTAAACGCAGGGTTCCGCCGAAACAGAAAGCGGTATTTTATAATACTCGATGGGTCCTACCAATCTGCCATGTTTGAATCCGATCGGTAATTGACACCTTGGAACTTCCCCTTGTGAGTTTCACAGCAAGGCAATTCAAAGAAACTCTAAAGTCTCCCAAAATAATCACAAACAGAAATAAACGAATCTAATTAGATCAATTAATTACGAAACATTCATCTCACGTTATAATGAGTAACAAGATTAACCACCACGCTACCTTCATTTACCGCAAACTAAAAATAAATCTATCTGGTGCTAAAAAATATGTCACGTTTTGATAGCGGAAACCTCCATCTCCAACCTTATCGTCTCACATTCATTGATAACCAGGCGGGCTTGGTTTTAAGATTACTTCTTTCCATTTATGGAAAATCGGTCCGGACGCGGATTTACGTCAAGGATGAGGAGTCAACGCACCACAAGTTCTAGTTAGTCAATCAATAACGGATGTCTAGATAAACTTCGAAATACGTAGGTGAGTGAATGGGGGGAATTGCGTACTCCTTATAGTATCGATATTTTTGCGAGAATACCGAGATAAGAGCAAGCAATGTACTTCTAGTTCAGAACTTTAGTTAACTTTTATAAAGATAAACACAGTCCCTGGCCATCGAATTAGGATCACTTAAAAATATGATTTTGGGGTAAAATTTAAAAAAAACAGTTACGTCAGGTAATATCGGAAATTACATATAACATGCAACCTCCTCCTCACTGCAAAGTCTACCTAAGGGCTCATCTTTGTAGATTCCCATCTTATGTAAGTGGCCTCTCAAACAGCCATGTCCTGTTAATAGACATGCTGCTGCCCTAAGCTGTATCTTGCTTAATTCAAGCAGGTCAGCAGTCAGATGTTGCGACGGTCTTCCCATCATCCGTTTGCTGTGCTTTTGTTCAGCTGCATGTTTCCAATTTAATTGGTGTTGTGTTATGATCCACTCATTAATTGCACCACGCACTGCACTCTTGGTAATACCTAGACCCAGTTCAGGGCCTATGTAATTCATTTTTGAACCTTCCCTCGCTAGCTGGTCTGCAATTTCATTGCCCGCTATGCCCCTGTGCCCTGACACCCACACCAGTGTGACCTTGTTGTGTTTAGACAGAGTCATTAGGGTTTGCAGGCACTTCCATACTAGTTTGGAGGTTATACGATAAGATGCTAGTGCCTTTAAGGCTGCCTAACTGTCAGAGAGAATGCAATCGTCTCATCCTGCGGTCGCCGACGCAGACCCTCCCACGCGCAGGTTTGTATAGCATATATTTCTGTTTGAAATACCTTGGCGTATCGCCCAAGGGATACACGTATTTTGTATCCCTGGTTTTCCTCATATACACCAACGCCAGATGTAGTGCCCGTTTTGGACCCATCTGTGTACCAGACTAGTGTTTTCTCCCCTCTCCATCCCTCCATTCTTCCCAATTCAAGAAAACTTTGAAAGGTTTGTCATAGGAAATCCTGGAGATTGTTGTATCACTACCCATATCATAGATAGGGTTTGTTACTACTGCTTCAATTCTGGTGTGCCCAGATCCACTGTGGGATCATTCTGGCTTCTCCCTTGATATAACCATAGAGCTGTTCTTCTAGAAACGGGAAAGTTCTCTCAACGTGAAGTTGCACAAAAAGAGGGTGCATCACATCAAACTGTTCTGAGAATTGCGAAATTAATTAAGGAGAATATTCCTAGTACAAGGAGTGGCAGATCATACTGTGCCGGCAAACGCAAAACAACTGTAAGAGATAATCGTCGTATAGTAAAAGTGGCTACAGAACATCGTTTTTCATCCACTAAAGGTGTTTATAAAATTCCTAGTGGAGAACGTATAGAAATATCAGCCCGAACAGTCCGTAGATGTCTTTATGAAGCAAGCTCGAAATGCAGACATCTCTCTTCCTACTTCTGGAAACACCTGGCCCGAAGTTAGACCTTGCAAAACCGTCGTCTCCGTCTGGATATTTTCTATGGAGTCGCACCGTTGTTCTTTCATGGGACTTTTCATTTTTGGGAACAGCCAGAAATCCACTAGCGCCAGATCTGGGCCATACACGGGGTGAGGCAGCATTGGAATTATGTTTTTCGCTAAAAACTGTCTAATGGGTGGGCGCGTTGTCGTGATGAAGGATCCATTTAGATTTCTTCAGTTCAGGCCTTACCCGCGCAACCCTGACACACAGCCGCTTCAAAACTTCAACATAGAAGGCCGAATTAACAGTTTGGCCTTGCGGAACGAATTCATTGTGGACAATGCCATTGATGTCGAAGAAACAAATGAGCATTGTCTTCATTTGTGACCGCGACATTCTTACTTTTTGAGGACGCTTTCCTCCAATCTTAACCCACTGTTTACTTTGCCGACGAGTCTCAGGGTCATTCTGGAAGATCCAGCTTTCATCCCCTGTAAAATTTGATCACAATTCTCTGTTCGAGTTTTTTATCGCACATTTTTTCAAACCTACTACTTCACACACAAAGCACTGGACCGAGTTGAAACTTATTACGCGTTTAGTAAAACTGTGGAAGTTTATGCCTACGTCATTGAATACCTACCAGTGTTGTCAGTTCGAGCGTTCGAAACAATTTCTCGTTATTTAATTGCCATACCTCGTATTTAGTTAACGGAACAATGGAACAAAACAATATAAAAAAGCTTTACAAAACCATTTAATACCTTATATTGGTTCATTGGATCCGATTTGAGGACCATATACTTTCATGTAAGACAATGCACCGTATCATAAGGCAAAAAGTGTAATGCGATACCTTAAATCTAAAAATCTGCGTGTACTACCTTGGCCAGACAATTCACCAGACATAAAGCCAATTGAAAATGTGTGGAACGTTTTGAAAAACATTGTAAGTACACGAAACTCAACTATAAAGGAAGAATTACAACAACATATTGAAGGTGTATGGCATAATAGGGACGAAATTAAAAAAACAAAAAAAGCTGCATTGGCAGTATGCCAAAAAGGATTGAGGAAATAATAAAACACAGAGGAGGAACAAGCAAATATTAGTAAATACATGTTCAAATTATACTTACTTGCATGTTATATGTAATTAAATAATAATATAGCCAACATTACCAACTGTTCTTTTTAAATTTTACCCCAAAATCGAAATATTTTTAAGTAGTCTAATTCGATGGCCAAGGACTGTAGGTAATTGAATACCTCCAATTTAATGGGTCAGCAAGTAAGTTTTTTAGGCTTCTACAAAAATTCGCAATGCAATATTTTTGCTATAACGTGGATAATATATTTTCTCTATTGAAAAGCGATATTACATCGAAGGACACCCATACATCCTATGCGTACTGTGTCATATTTAGTCTTGAATTCCGCTAATAACTGTATATGTACTGAAATATCTTTCTCATGGGTTTTACTCTAATTTTGTAAAATTTTCTAATTTAACTCTAATTAATGATTTTTGTAGGTTCGGGGGTATCCCTAGATACCCTTGCGGCAATTTTGAATGAATTTCCAACTTAGTAAAATCAAATTAACGAATTTTAAGATTTTTAGAAATTAACTAACCTTTAAACTTTCGAACGACGCCAGTGTATATAAACACCTAGTTTATATAATCGCGTTTTAGAAAAGTTCTAGAGTATGTTAAAGAAAGATTCCGATTTGATTACATTAAAACAAATTTGTGGTGGTGCATCGATTAATCCATTAACTAAGTTCAAAAAGTGTTTTAATCATGTATGTATTACATCCGTAGATGTCGATCGTTTTCAAAATATAAACACTTTTTTTTTCACCACGGCGAACATCGTTCAACGAGACAAATGTGGAAACATATCTAATGCTTTCAGCTTTTTACAACCGTTATCAAGTGGGTGATAATATTGATAATACTGATAATGGTGCTTCTACTTTTAGTGTTCGGTAATTCTGATGCAGAACCCCAGCAACCTACTTAACAACGCTGCTTAAGAGGGTGAGTGTTTCACATCTTTTCAGATTTTACAGTTTTTCTTAAAAATATAAAAATAGAGTTGGTATAATATGAAAGAAGAATACTAGAAATTTTTAGTGTAATAGTCAACACTACATTTTTCTAGTGCTGATGGACAGTGTGTAAATATGCCATTTCCGCTATATTCCCTTAACCATAACACTACAGATATTAACGCGGACTTTTTTGCTGTGTTTATAGAGATGGAATATTTATTAATTTTGATAAAAAATTGCTACTTACATTCTAAAATTTTGATTTTCGAATTGGAATGACTTAGGATGAAGCACAAAATATAATATCTGTTCTGTATAATTATTAAGTTAATATCAGTCATACTCTATATTAGATAGGAACATAATTTTTTTGCATTTAACTTTAAACGCGTGAAAATCAAGGTTTTCCAAGTAAAATTTTAATTTTAGATTTACAGATAAATTATGTTAATTCAGAATTATTTTACAGTGTAATTCCAAAAACATCGTAAACGATATAGTGCCTCAAACTTATTTATTATCCTGGAAATCTGTCGCCCAGAAGATTCCACAAACACTGATTTCTTATCTACAACAATAAATTAAACTTCCACTATATGTGCAGTATAAAAATATAATAAATAAAGCATCACTATTAAGTAGACATTTTCAAACAATAATTACAATCTACGGCGTACAAAGTTCATCCATTCGCACTCAAAATAGAAAGTATTGTTCGTATATTTAAATAAAGATTTTCTTGGCATATAACTCAACCACTGACTGACTACCTACTCATCTACACTACGGAGAATCCGAACAGTTGGCCGTACGACGATTCCCGTAACATTGTCCTCAGTTTCAAAATTAGACTCGGATTCAGAATATAGAACGGCGAATATCTTTTTTGGAATACTCGGGGCGCAATTCATTGAAACGCGGAGAAGGTACTTAGAGGTTTGAGTTTTCTGGTTACAAAAAGTTAAAATAATCCGTTTGAAGTAGACTGTAACAATAAGTTGATTCTGATAAATTTATATGAACAGGTTCACGCTTTTGGGATTTACAAGTTTTTTTAGAATTGTGGATATAGATAATAATTTTAAAGAAGTCGAAATTAAATGATGATTAACGCTGGCTACGAGCGGTACCGCGCATCGGCGTAGAATCAGTTCGGACCGAGAGGAACGGTAGTATTACTTCGTCTGCGGAGTAGTACGGACATTTTCGCTGCCGGTTATTTGCGCAATTGTTTATCTGTCCTAGAAAAATTATGATTTCGTCAGCAAAACGACCGCGGTCGGACAAACTTCGAAAATTTATTGCAGAAATTCCAGACTTAATATATGAAGGTGCTAAAATTAAATGTGTAATCTGTAAAATCCCGTTAATGTGTTGGTCCAGACAACATTGTCTACGACACGTAAATAGTGAAAAGCATGTCTCAAAAAGAAATTGCGCACGAGACAATGAAAAATTTATAATGCTAACATATTGTTTTCTATTCTTCAAAAATGATTTTATCCACTCCATAGCGAGACCTCTAATACCGCAGACAGCTAATTTACGCATCAAAATGCTGTGATTAACACAATCAAAAGCCTTGCTTAAGTCCGAATAAATTGCTACAGGGTAGGTACCATTTTCAATAGAAGTGATAATGCTCTTATATAAAGCGTGAAGCGCTGTTGAAGTTGAGTATCCTTTTCTAAAGCCATGTTCGTTAATATTTAAAATATTATATCGATTTAAGAAATCCTCCAGCCTACTTAGAAAGCAATATTCAAAAATTTTAGAAATGCAAGAAGTGAGAGCAACAGGACGATAATTTTCCATTAAAGATTTATCGCCTTTTTTATATATAGGTACTAGTTTGGTAGTTTTTAAAATACTAGGAAATTGGCCTTGTTCAAGGGATAGATTGATTAGATGGGACAATACAGGTACGATTGCTGTGTATACCGACTTCAAAACGCTAGCAGGTATTTCATCTGCCCCCGCTGAGTATGTGTTTTTCAATTTCATACATAAGATATTTGAGAGTTCAACGGGTGAAACAAGGTTTAAAAAGATTGTTCGGTCTATCTGAATCTTCATATCACTGTTGCTAACATTAACTGGTAGTTGTTTTATTAAGTTTAAAGGCGCGTTTATGAAATGTTCATTGAAATGATTCGCTACCGATGTTGGGTTGGAAACGATATCGTGGTTAAATCTTAATTCCATATTGGTTTTTATTATACATTTTTATTGTACATAAAAAACCTAAGATAAAAACAGTCGGATGGCCTGCACAGTTTATTCGGTGTAACCTATATACAGTTTGCTACAAAATCATGTCTCGTTTTTCATAATGTACCATGTTTATTTTATCAATTATGTATATGCAGACAATCTTATCATTTTCTGGATATCAATGCACGTCTCATAGATTTTATAATCTACATATGTCGTACACGTATCTGAATTGTCGACTATAACAATTTCCCCATCTGTTAACAATGTTTAGATGTCGACAAGTTATTTATGTTTGTTTACTATAGGTAATTGGCTTGAAAATGTAATGGTTTGGGCATGTAAGTAAAGTATTATGCAATAACTATTACATTTTACATTGAAATAAATAATAATTTTGAAATTCTGTTCTTGCTTAGTGCGAAGTACATTCCTATCTAAATTCTAACACGCAGAATCTTTATTTCTTTAGAATTAACATGGGATTACATATGTAGGTATAAGCCCTAACGATTTAGTTGATATAGTAAAAGAATATAATATAGTAATCGTAATTCATGATTTAAGTACATACAATAAAGCACACGTACTGTGATCAAAGATAAATTAGGTATATTCCATTGGTAATGAGTAGAGTTGCTCAATTTGCGCCAATAGCCAGTGGCGGGCGCATAAAAGTTTACACAAAATAAAATGTCAGAAATAAAATATAATACGTGCTCAAACACTTATCGTCTTAAGAGTCTTCCGTGAAATTACAAAGCGAATAATGTCTGTTAAATATCTGCAACATTAGATATGTTTCCACAGTTGTTTCGGCAAACCGAGTGCGGCGTGAGGAAAAAGTGTGTTTATATGCAGAAAACGAACGTTTTACATCTAGTGACGTTATATTTGCGTAATTAAAATAATCTTTGGAACAACTTAACGGTTCTGTTGACGCACCTTCACAAATTTGTCTTAATGTGCCAAAATCAAAATCTTTCTCTAAAATACTTTCAAACCTTTCTAGAACACAAACATTTTTTGCGTCTTCTATCGCGCATAGCTGTGCGTCAGCATGTTGCACTATTTGCAGAGATTCCAATAACGACACCGAAGGATTTTGTAATTTTTCTATTGCCTCCACTAGTCCGAAGTAATTGTTCTGAATAGTTTTTAAATCCGTTTTAACCTGACTATCTTGAAATTTCGACTGGCTTTCCTTGACAGCCGCAGCTTCCTTTGGATCGAATTGTAAAACCACGTTCTTAATATTCTCAAAATATTTATAATAATAAAACGTGTAAAAATAGGTTCTGGTGGCTCAGGCATACGGGGGCACAATCTATGAAATTTGCGAATACGTTTTGGAGATTTGACAAACACTGCTTTTGTATGCGCTATTAAAGCGTCTACCTCAGGATAACATTTTCTAATATTATCTGCCACATGATTGAAGGCATGAATTTTACACATAATATGTAACAAGTTAGCACAATGTTTTTTAAGAGACCGGCCTACAGAAAGCATGTTTGCGGCACCATCACTCATAAACATTAACAGTTGGTTTGTTGAAAGTTCAAACTTTTCCAATGTATTTAACACAAACTTTGAAATTACTTCAGCAGTACATTGCTGTATTCGTCTGGAAGCTAATAGAATTGAAGGTGACGATTGATGTGGTTCCATTGTACGTAGCATTACATTTGACGGGTGAATTGTGACAAAACGCTTCAAGAAAAAAGAAAAAGGTTTTTATTTTCGGAAAGCACATATGCCATTTTTTTGTTTGAGTTTTAAAAATGATATCATTCATGTGGCTTCCTTGACGGGCGATACACATATTAAGTCGTTCGACAATGTTTTCGGTCACTCTTGCCAGCATATCTTGTGGAATTCCGGTGATTACGTCCTCAATTACCACCTTCAGGGCGTCCAGGGTCCGAGGTCGAAATTTGTAAACCTCTGCTTTGAGGTAACCCCACAGAAAAAAGTCGCAGGGGCTCAAATCCGGGGAGCGGGGTAGCCATGAGATATCCCCTCGTAAGGAGATCAGGCGACCGGGAAACATCTCCTGTAAAACTTCACGTGAACGACGGGCAGTATGGGCCGTTGCCCCATTCTGTTGAAACCAGAAGGATTCATCGTCATACTCTTCCATTTTGGGGCGTAAAAACGTCTCCAGCATCTCACAATAACGCGCTGAAGTCACGGTAACAGTTGAGCCTCATTCTTCAAAAAAATAAGACCCAATGATGCCTATAGAGGACACTGCGCACCAAACTGTCACTTTAGGGCTGTTGAGAGGTTTTTGGAGCAAATGACGAAGGTTTTCACTTGACCAGTAACGAAAATATTGCTTGTTTACAGTGCCGCAAAGATGGAAATGGGCTTCGTCGGTAGTCCACACAATAGCGTCACGAGGTACAGCTGTTAGGATTGCATTGCAAGCATCTCTACGTTTCACGTAGTCTTGCGGGTTCAATCTCTGAGCAATCATTATTTTGTAGGGATGTAATTTAAGGTCTGTGTGTAAAATTCGCCTCACTGTTCTCGACAATATTCCAAGGGCAGCGGTATGTTTTCGCTGCGATGTTTTCGGGAGTCCTCACACTTTTAGGTCGTCCGGCTGGTTTTTTAGGATGTGCAGATCCCGTCGTCCTTACATAACTGATCCATTTCCGAATGGTTTTAGAGTCAGGAGCACTGTCGTGACGAGTTAAACCGAGCCGTTTGCGATAGGCCCTCTGCGTCGCCACCACACTTTCCCCGTTTTTAAAGAAAGTCTCCACGACAAAGCCCCGTTGCTCACCTGACCACCGCATGGTGACTACCGAAAATGGCGTTGTTCCCCCGACCTAACGGTATCTGCCACACCCCTCTACCTGCTCTAGCGCCCCTTGAGTGAATTTTTAAAACTAGGGACTCCATTCTGTCGCACCCTGTATTACCAGAATATTTTTAACGAACAACGCGATTTTCATGTTGAGGCTGGAAACTTTTCAAAATTACCCCCGTATTCATTGCATATAAGAATAAAAAATTATCTTAGAAAACTTACTCGATTTCAAGGTTAAGCAAAAACACATTTATAAAGGTTTGTTTATTTCTAATCATATATAGTGCCAATGCCAAGTTTGATTTTGCATTGAAACTTTTACAGAATAACGTTGTAACTGCGATTAACTATTTTTAGAGTGTATATAGTTTATATTCAACTAATTTGTTTGAGGCTGTTTCGACCTCAATGCCTATGCAAATAAATTGAAATATAAAAAAAAATCCTTCAACGTGCTAACCGACTGGCAAGCCATAGAATTGAAATACGCTCATGGACAAATTTAGAAGAACGCTAAAAAATAAATAAAATAAAGATTTTTTATATGATTCATATTTTAATTCGTATAAAGATGTTTTGCAGAGATTTTCTGCCGATTCACAAGAAAAATTTACGTAATAATTTTACTTTTTTCCTAAATTTAAAGAAGTATGTAGAAACTAACATTTCAACCAAGAACAAAATTAACATAACCAACGCAATCAGCAACGAACATTTAATGTCTGTTATGGCAAAAAGATGCTAACATCGTGTATTGCCTCCGCTTACAATGCTTGCGGCCTCCTACGCATTCCTCCAACCAACTTATCAATGCACTCTTGGGGAATTTGTTCCCATTCCTCCAACAGCGCATTTCTAGGTTCATGTAGGTTCTGAGGTGTAGGACTTCTATGTTTTAATTATATCCCAAACTTATCCCAAACATGCTCCATTCCATTGGGTTTAAATCCGAGGGCCTCGCTGCCCATTTCTGGGTGTTCAACTGGACCTTTTGTTGTAATACTGAATAACAATGCGTGCAATGCGAGACCTCGCATTATCATGCATCAAAAGAAAGTTGTTACCAATATATGGTGCGAAAGGCACAGCAAGTTCTTCTAAAATGTCTGTCAGATATGTTGGAGCTGTTAAGGATCTACCTTCTACAATGTGAAGCACTGTGCGCGTTTTCAAACAAATACCAACCCATACCATCAGCGACCCTCCACCATAGGGAACTCTTTCGACAATGTTACATTGGGCATCTTGCCGGAGACAAAAGAGCACCTGGCTCCAATTCCTTATAGACCAACGTCGGTGATTTTGGGCAAAAGCCTTAGAGCTACTCTGTTGTCTGGTTAACAATGGACCTTTGGCAGGTATAGGTACGTGAAACCATTTCTGATTCTCTGATCTTTCGTTTTACGATTTTTGTGCTTAGATTCACTTGACATATTTGTTGAAGGCTACTTCTGATCTCTGAAGCAATGGTAGTCCTATTTCTAAGCGCATAGCTAATGATAAATCTGTTGTCTATATTTGTTGTCGCTCTTTTTTGTTCATGTCCACGACGCCTTTTGTATTGTTCCGTCTGCCGATGCCATCACACAATACGAAAGATCACTGATATTGAAACATTAAGCATTTCACCTCTCGATAACTGTATTCACTTTCGATCAGAGTGATAGCTGTAGAAACTTCAACCTCAGTAAAATCGCGTATCTTGACTTAAAATTGTGTAACGTGTCAAATTCTACTTTATAAACATAATTGAATTTCTTATTGTCAAAGGTTGTTTTATGTTTACAATAGATGTCGCTACGTTATCTTTTCTAATATGCTTCAAAATTTATAATTTCTATTAATGATCTATTTAATGTTTGGTTAATTTATTTTTGGTAATTTCCATTACAAAGGTTGGTTACTGAATAATATCCGTCACATTTTTTCTTCTCTTTATTTTTGTTTTGGTTCTTTTTATTACAAGTAAATTTACCTAAGGTCATTGTAATTGAATGCAGGATGTTCGTGGATTGGTGACGACCGTCAAACGAGAAGGACCGCTTATCGAAAATATGCTTGTGGCTGTATACCTCCACTTAAAGTAGGACTTAAATATTTTCAAAGTGTTACTGTATTAAGTACTGTGAATGGTTCTGTATTCAGTTTTTTTTTATATAATCTTTATCGACATTGTTAGGTGTGATTATTTTCACGACGGCACGCCAGTCGTTCATTGAATAATCATCGATCATCGACACGTAAACCCTCCGTCCATCCGAAGTAATCAATTATTCTAATCATATTTCATTAGATTTATGGTTATAGATCGTTATTTTCCACATTTTAGGTTTTTTTTTTGTTGGGTTTTCGTTAAAGCACATTTTGCCGAAATCCACTGAAGGGTAGAGTTTTGCTGCGTGTGTATGTCCACCTATAAGATTGCGTCCTATTCAACCCGGGGACAGGACTAGCTCCGATTTATCGCTGCTCGACTACGACAGCACACGGTTACTCGAAAACTCCAGTTGAGCATAGCCCAGATAAGTGGACTTATCGTTTTCCTTTGTTTTCTGTTTACAAACACTATTTTTTCTAAATTTTAAACTTCTTTTTCTTTAAACTTCATTTTATTTAAGAAATTATCATTAGCGTAAGGATATACTCTAGGAATCTTTTATTATTACTATAATCCATATTAAAAATTTACTGAATTTTTGGTAATTTGCGTTTTTCGAATATTTTCCAATTCATATTTTATTCTTTTGTTAACGAACATTTTACTGCAAATTATTTTAACGAATATTATTTTCTTTATCTTATTTCTATATTTTATGTGAGTAATTTTAATGAATTGCGTTTCTACATATGTATGATGAATAACCTGGGCATATATGCGGTAACAGCCAGAGGCGTGGCGAGCGCATAAAAGTTTACACATAAAATAGAAGGTAAGAAATAAATTATAAAAGGTGCTGAAACACTTACCGTTTTAAAAGTCTTCCGTGAAATCACAAACTGGGTAACATCTGTTAAATATTTGAATCATTAGATATGTTTCCACAGCTGTTTCAGTCAAGTGAGTACGATATGCGGAATAAATGTTTTTTAATGCCGAACACGACCGTTCGACATCTAGCGATGTTATATTTACATATTTAAAATAATCTTTGAAACAACTTAATGCATCTTCACACGCACCTTCACAAATTTGTCTTAATATAAGAAAATCGGAGTCTTTCTCTAAAACGCTTTCAAATTTTCGCATTACACACCAATTTGTTTCACCTTCTACAGCGCATAACTGTGCGCGAACATCATTCACAATTTGAACAGAATCAACTAGCGACATCGAAACATTTTGTAATTTTTCTATTCCCTCCGCTAATCTGAAGTAATTGCTGTGAATAGTTTGTAAATCTCTTTTAACCTGACTATCTTGAAATATTTCCTGGCTTTTCTTGATTGCTGCAGCTTCTGTCGGATTGAATTTTAAAAATACCTTCTTTACTTGATCAAAAAATTTGTTGTAGTAAAACGCAGCCTGCAACCATGTTCCCCAACGTGTAGCAATCGGCTGTGGTGGTTCAGGTAAATCAGGACACAGTTTGTGAAATAGTCGGGTACGTTTCGGGGACTAGTAAAACTGCTTTTGTACTAGCAATCAATGCATTTACTAGTGAAAAACATTTAGGAATCGTTTGTGCCGCAAGATTTAGAGTATGGATTTTACACGTTACATGTAAGAAGTTACCATTGTGTTCTTTAAGAGATCGGTCCAAAGAACGCATGTTTGCGGAACCATCACTCATAAACATTAAAAGTTGCTTAGTTGAAACTTCAAATTTGTTCAGTGAGTTCAACACCACCTTTAAAATCTCATCAGCAGTACAATTTATAACTCTTTTGGAAGCAAGTAAGAAGGAGGATGACAGTCGATGTGGTTCCATTGTACGTACCATTACATTAACCACAGAATGTTTTTGACGATCTCTTGTTTCGTCTACACACAACCACAGTTTTTATCTTTCAATTCCGTTTCTATTCTTTTCTATATATTCACGAGCAAATGGCACTACATTTCGTAACGATGTCCGACTAGGTAATTTACAGTCCGCATGTTTATTCCAGAAGGAGACAAATGCTTCTTTGTCTAGTAACGAAACGATAGATTACATAAAATAAGGGTAACACATAAATCAAATGTAAATTTTTCTTGGTCTCGTATGCCACTTTTTTGCAGAAGAATGCTGTTTGCTATCGATGTGACGTTGACAATGGCTTCTGGACCAACACATTAAAGGGATTTTACAAACTAGACATTGAATTTTAGCACCATCAAAAATTAAGTCCGGCATGTCCACTATAAAGTTTTTCACTGTGTCTGCCATTGGTCGTTTTCGCGACGTACCTAATTGCGACATTTTTAAAGCAAACATAAGCGTACAATTACGAAATAAGTTACGACAGCCTACATATACACAGAACTACTCGCATACAGCATCGATTTAGTACTGACGCTGTGAACGCGTGAAATAAATAATCGCCGACTCCGCACCACATATCTACTACACGAACTGTTACCGCTGTTTGCCCAGACTAATGACCAATGTTACATCGAACGTAGTGGTCACCAACATCGACCCCTTAGTTAAATGTTGTTCATTAACAGTTTAGTACTAATATTTTCGTATCTATTGATTACTATTCTTTTATTTACATTTAAGAAGTTGTAGTAATAGCATTCTTTTCCTTACCCCTCCCCCACCTCGCGTTCCCGTTTTTCGCGGGTAGTTCTCCCTAATTCAAACAGGTGGCGCATATTTTTTTTAGTTAGTCGTGAACTCACCTCTCCTCATGCTAACGGGCACAGCAGGAGAACTACGTTCAAGTAGGTCTGCAATTTCTTTGATTGTTCCTTGTTTTTTTTTCCCACTATTTGCGCTACAATTCCTCGTCGACAGTAAATGTGGACATTAACAAAAACTATTTGAAAAGAAAAATGAAATTTGTCATAAGAACCTTTAAAATGTCAATCTCACAAAACAATCGGATTACAGATCATATAGTGTCCAACACATATGGCACCTTGATTGACTATAAAATATTACTCACAATCAGTACAAACGAATGCGTATCGAAAAGTAGCATAAACCAAATTTTTTGATCGCATTGCTGCTATAAAATTAACGGGCATTTTTCTGATGTTCCTCTAAATTTTTTCACGAGATTTTATGCTAATTTATGCACAGTGTGTTGATGTATGGAACGAAATCAATAACTTCTACAGTTTTTTTAATTCAGGAATTTGTAGAGACGTCTAGTTTTAATATTAGAACGCCATCCTCCGACGGAAAAGTAAAGCTGATGACGTCATTAGCTTTTACGCAATAACATCATCAATTTTTTTAATGGTAATCCATGCTTTTTCTTCAGTTTTCGTTAGATAATGATGAGTAAATAGTATTGATACTTTATATAACATTTTTTAAAAATACTATACGTTAGGGAAAAAGTGGGAGTTACCATTTCATTAATGACGTCAATTCGCACTTCGTAATGTCGTCATCGGTTTTATTTTTACGTCATAAGATGGCATTTTAAAACCACTTTCAATTTTGTTTTAATTTATCAACACATTGGCTCCAACTGGAAATGTTTTATAAAATAAAACATCTTACACTGACTTTTCGATTTAAATATTGCCATTGAGTACACGTAGTGACTAAAATGAACCAGAGCTAACGATGAATGACGGTCTCTTATGAAATAACCTAAACGATGTTTATTGTTATGATTACCTGAATAACCTCGATTTCCCAACGTAAGTTCCGGTTTACTAGCGCGACCAGCTCATAATTACATATTCCGATTTTGTGCATCCAAGCGTAGCAGTAGCGGCTAAAGAAAGTAGTTAGTATAATCGATGGTCAGTACCTTGAGCGAGATTAGTCTTCAAGACGTGTATTTTAAATGGCTGGGAATTCCTCGCATGAAGAAGGTAAACGGACTCAGTAGCGTAACTTCGTCCTTTAAAGAAAATAGTTAGAGGCCAATGTTTACTACAATTTGTATATATTATCTTCTTATTTAATTTAACTTTATTTTATGAAATGAATCTTTTAAATGTTTTAAATAAAAATTCTATATAATGTATAATTTTGTTTTCGAGATCACATTTGCAGAGATGCTACCGCTGCTGAATTGTGCCAGAAGAGCAAGTGCCAAAACACCAGGAAGCTTAAAGACAGCAAGCATGTCTCCTATTGGCTCGTAGATAGCCGTAGAAGAAGCCCAGTTGTTTCTCCCGGATATAGGTTCGTTTATAAAAAATGCACTTCTAATAGCGATAGTCATCGTGTGGCATTGGACAGATCGAATTGCAAAAACGGGGACGCCGTCGTTTCCAATCATTTCGCTACTGGAATTATTTTGGACACCGACAAAAAGCCCTTGGCGAGCGTAAGGCATATCATGAGAGAAGAGAATTTCTATAGAAAACGTGTTGGTAAGAGACGTAAGCAAGCTTCCAAGACTAGGAAATCGGCGCCAAAAACTGATGAAAATGAAGAGAAATAAGATCTTCGGCTTAAGATTTTTCGAGAGTATAAAAGCTGATAGCTTTATAATTTAATTTAATCTAGAGTTTTATGGGTTTTTATTGATATCTTTAGTTTTTGGTCTTTGTTGATGTTTAATGTTATCTGATTGATCTGTTCATTTTATGATTACATGTAGATAATCAGTAAAGATAAAGATTATCATTTTTTTTCTTTTTTGGGACAAAATACGATCTTTCATGTATATATTTATTTTGAATTCAGCTTCTCTTAATAGGGAACTTGTCAAGAATGTTAAATAGGAAAGAGCAGGCGATGACCCATTTACAGCTTTGTTTACTCATGTTTTCGTCGGCATTTCTTTGATTCTAGGATAAATAACTCATATTAGACAATTAGCTTGACTTGTGGTTAACTTAACGTTCCTACTATAACTGAAAAAGGATATTCCAAAGGTCAATCCGACAATTTGCCTTTTGTTGATATGTTTATGGCAGCAAATTTTATTAAAAATAGTGAAACTTCTTTCTTGGAGAAGCTCGTGGTGTTAAAACAAATAAGTAAGTACAAAAGTTGTAAAAATCCATTTAAATTAAATGTGCTTAAGTAAAGAAATACATATTACAGAAATTTTTTAATATAAAACTAGTGAAAATTAATCCTATCTTTCTATAGGTTTAGTCGATATCTTTTTTTAACTTTTAAAAAATTTCTGGAAGAGAATAATACGGAGATGCAGCTGTAGGATGGGTACAAGTTAAACGGAATGATAATGTAAGTGGGCACCAGGTAGTACTTAACGTATTTTTGACTATTTTCTTCCATAATAAAAGCTTAAAATGTACAATATGTCACAAAACAACTGTCAACGACAACTGCTCAAAAACAACAGGGTAACCCAAATGCAAACAATGAGAATACCGTGGAAAATCGGCACGGTCAGATACGTCTGTATTGATATGCTGATATGTCACGTATTCATACATACTACGTATTAGAATGGAAACTCCAACACAAACTTTTGGTTATTTTCTATTGCATGAGAATTCTAAAAAGAAACAGAATTGTTCACCACACTGAACTTTACCTTCACTATATTACGAGGATGGTATGAGATGATATCCGTACATAATGCAGTAAATTGCTTGTGATTTTAAAAAGGCTAAAAGCAGAAGTTATCTACAGAATAATGTTCAAACAAAAGCGAACTTAATGTAGAAGTACACATGAAAAAAGTGCCTAGAAACAATAACCAAGATAATACTAATAAATAGCTCCTGGTATTGATGGAATCACTATCGGCAAAAACAATATGAGAAGAGCAAAGCATTAAAGCTTCTTGCTCTTAGTCACATTTCTCAGTTTATGCCACTAATCTTCAAAAACAGCAATTGAAATATTTCCTGGTGCCAGTAGTTATAGCTATGCCATCCTAGATTGTAACAACGGAACCAGAATACAGATACTATACTTACCCATACAATAATATAACTTTTAATGTACAACGTTTCATAAACATTTTCAAAAGATACCGGTTAATGTAATGTTTTTTTTTCTTTTTATTATTATTTACCATGTGTACTAATTTAACTATATTTTTTAAGTAAACTGTTTCATTAGCTCATTCATTTGCTCCTAATTTTAATTACTAACTTTAGGTTTTTTTTCCATTTTTGTAATTTTTTTTATTGGATATCTTTGTAGCTGGGCCCATGTGTTTTTTTAACACGAAACTGGTCGCCTAATTTCTCAATAGAACTTTGTGAGATCTGGGCCATTGTTTCATTCCTACCTATAATATGAATGTTTTCTTAACTTAAAGCTAAATAATTTACTTAGAAGAAACATTTCTCTGTCTTGGATTTTGGAGAAAATATTTATTTAATCCAAATGAAATTTCAAGAACATTATTTTCTTATATTATACCTTCTTATTTTCTTGAAATAAAAATACAGTAGAGTCCCGCTCGAGTGAACTCTCGCTGTAGTGAACTACCCGAAATAGTGAACACCGAAAAATTTACATTGGGATCCGATTTAGTGAACAGGGGAAACCCCGGTAGAGTGAATTTCTTTCTTTGGTAGTTCGTTAATTACCCTAAATATGTATTATAGGAAGCGCATCACCACGAATGATCGTAAGTTGGTTTAGTACATTCTTCTATTCGATTTGTATGAGCTCGGTGTGTTTGAGCGCTCCATTAAAAAACTCAGGGCAGTGATATATGGTACGTCGTGTTATTATTATGTATGTATATGTATGTAATAAGAGTTTAGTCGAATAATAGGAAACATTTAAAACTGAGCGAGAAATTAGAGATATTGGGAAGCTTAAGTAAAGGTAAATGTGTAACAGATTTAGCTAAACAATTTGGAGTGGCTAATTCTACAATATGTGCTATAAAGAAGAGGCGAACATTAATTTTAAGAAAAACTAATCAAAATGTTGATGGTATACGTAAATTTAAAACACTAAAAAAATCTACATATTCAAAAATGGAAAAGGCACTGTACAAGTGGTTTATTTCATTGCGAGAGAGAAATATTCCCGTTAGTGGATTAATGTTAAAACAAAAAGCTATAAATTTGCAAAAATCAATCAATGAATCGTCAACATTTATTGCAAGTAATGGATGGCTTAATAGATTCAAAAGACGGTACAACGTAAGGTTTTTAAAGATTTCAGGAGAGAAATTATCATCACAATCAGAATTAGTTGATCCATTCAAGGAAACGTTGAAGAATACAATTAAAGATCTTGATCTGTTACCGGAACAAATTTATAATGCGGACGAATCAGGTCTTTATTGGAAACTACTACCCGATAAGACGTATATATCTAACATGGAGAAAAATGCATCTGGTAGAAAAACTGAAAAACAAAGATTAACTTTTTTGGCCTGTGCAAACGCGTCCGGAACACACAAATTAAAACCTTTAATAATAGGAAAATCAAAGAAACCCCAATCATTTCGAAATTATAGCTGTTCAGTACATTACAAGCATTCTAAGGCAGCATGGATGACCACCACCATTTTTAAAGAATGGTTTCATGAAATGTTTGTTCCAGAGGTAAACAAATTTACTTATTTATAATTAGATCATAACACTTCATTTTACTTTTTAGGTTACACAATTTTTGCAAAACCAACAATTACCGATTAAGGCCTTATTATTATTAGATAACGCCCCTAGCCATCCACCTGAGTCAGACTTAAGAAGTTCCAATGGATTTATTTCCGTTATGTATATGCCACCAAATGTGACACCCTTAATCCAACTCATGGGTCAAAATGCCATCAGAATTACAAAATTATTTTATCGCAAAAATTTATTGACCAATTTGTTATCAAAAGACAAAGAGTTTAGTGAAACATTGAAAAACTATTCTCTGAGAGATGCTGTTTTAAATATAGCTATGGCTTGGAATAATGTAAATACTGCAGTTATAAAGAAGTGCTGGAATAATATTTTAGACATTGATGATGACGATCAGGAAAATATTCCACTAAGCGTTCTACGCTCTCGTTTAATTAACGACGAAGCCTTTAAAGCAAATCAAGATATAGGACATATTTTACAAAATATCACTCCAAATGTAAGTAAAAAGTTGCTAAGAAAATTTTAATTATAAAATTGATATTTTTTTAGACTCATTTTAATGATGTTGACATTGAAGAATGGAATAAGGACATATTACAAGAAGCTGCTGAGGTAAATGTTATTGATAAAAGTGATTCGGAAGAGGACGATAATAGTCATTTGTTAATGTGTAATATCACCAATGACGACAAATTAATTTCGACAAATCATGCTCTTAAATCTGTTAATGATCTTATTCAGTGGGTGGAAGAAAATGAGGAGAATGTTGAATTTTCGCAGTTACTAACTCTGCATAGTTTAAGAAGTAAATTAATTGAAATTAAAGTAAAGAAAAAGTTAGAACAATCAAAAATAACTACGTATTTCAAACCAAAATTATAAGTTAATAAGTTTTTGATATAAAAATGTCGCGTATTATTATTGCCAAATTATATTATTACTTATTATAGTAAAAGTAAGATTATTAAATAAAGTTTGATGCATATATGTATTTGTATTTGATTTTTTAATAAACTTCTATTTAGTGAACAATCCGATTTAGTGAACAGGGGCTTGGCTAGTAACGTTTGCTCCAGCGGGACTCTACTGTATGTTCTTGAATAGAGACTGACTTTTGCAAGGAAATCTATTTTCTTGATGCAAGAAACCATTTCTCTTTGGGAATCTGTGAGAGAGATATTTTAGATTCAAAATCATTTTAAATATGCTGTACTGAAGGAGATCCGATAATAATGCGAGGAGTAGTCACGCCACTGCTTGGAATTCTGAGACGGTTTCACGGAGACAAAGTGCAGTGAAGGTGGCATTATGGAAGAACGTGTTTCGTTTCACGACCTGGCACGGATACGGGTACGAGACTTTCCGAGCGTAACTTGAAATCCCGGACCACCGGTTCATTGACGCAAAACGTTAAGAAATCGTTTACAAGTCCGCTTGTGCAGTAGGCTTGATATCCTTGACCACGTCGCTGACATACTTTTTGCCCGTTTCTCTATGTACATTTTATATTTCGCATGGCACTTTTCTGTGGCAAATACTCTTATTTTTTATTAGATTAATTTCATAAAGATGTATGGTTAAACTTGCTCGAAATTAATCTGTTCGATGAATTTGTAGAACGGCTCACCTGCGGTAAATTTTTATGTTGTATTATTGCATCCGGCGATTTATTTAATGTAGGAAGCTCATTTTTATGAATCAAATTGTATTTGTCCCACAGATTTTTTTGCGGTTTAATCGGAGGTAGCCAGTCTATGCTTTGCCTCAATCCTGGGTCAGCAAACTTTTTCTCGTAAAGAGGCAATTTTAGAATTATGTTTAGCAAAATAATATTTAGGGAGCTGGACTTCAGCAACTTGAAATCTTCAATTTTTGAAAATGGAACCTAAAGTGTGTCTTTCTCTCTTTCTTTTCTTTTTTCTTATTTCGAAAACAATAATAACTGCAAGCTGTACAATTTGTTTTGAAATATGTCAATATTGTATATAACATAATAATATAATCTAAAAAAATGAATAAATATAAATAAAATTTTGATTACACTCTTGGAACAATCAGTTTTGGATGTAGACTTTCAAGACAATTAACACTCCTCAAGTTGAAACCTCTGAGATGATAGCAATATTATTATTAGATACCATCTTAGATCAAATTTGGCGAATAATTCACAAACCAAAAAGGTTAAAAAGAAGAATTCCATCTAATTGGAAAGTAAACATTGCCTATATTTTATAATAAACAAAGTCACAACGAGACTTACTTGTATTTTCTACTTGCTTGTATTTTCTATTTACTGACAATAAACCTGTTAAATAAAAAAAATCTTCAAATCCTGTCTAGAGGGAAAACCCAATAAAGAATCCATTTTTAATTCTTTTGTCAAAAATATTTTTACTAAATACTAAACCAATATATTTCAAAAGAAAACAGTACTAACTTGTAATAATTTTGTTTTTATTGATTCGTTAAAATCTTCCATTCATTGGCTTTAAAAGACTTTGGAATGTGGTCAAATCTTTAATGGCATTTATCTCGGAGCTAACTTTTTTCATTTATCGGGTTCTCGCTTTATACCCTCGATTTGTTCAAAACGATAAATAAAGGACATTATGTAAATTACGTTACATTTAAAATGTTGATAATATTACAAATTGGCCAAATGTTATGTTAACTCAAGTTAATTTTTTTTAAAATGCGACCAACTTAAGGATTTTGTTCGTGCAAAACCATTTTTATATCTGCTAACACCTAAAATTGCCCAAAATAATAAACTCAAAGTTCTTTTTATTTCCTTAAAATAATAAACTCGTAATAAAAAAGAACATTTATTAATACCTACTGGTTAAACTTAAAAAAATTAACAATTTCTGAACACAAATTTACTACATTTGTTTTGTGGAATTTTTTTTTAAGTTGGCTTTGACAACAAATGAACGTTTGACAGAAGGTACTCGTATTTGATAAACATGTATTTCGCAGTTATTGTTTATTTTGTCACTGTTGCTGTTGCATGTTTACAAAGAAAGAAAAAGTTGAGATTATTTTGTTGTGTGGAGAAAATACTCCGCGCAGAAAACTTGTAGGTATTAATAAATGTTCTTTTTTTATTACGAGTTTATAATTTTGAGCAATTTTAGGCGTTAACAAAAATAAAAAGAACCAAAAAAATTCTTAAGGTTGTCACATTTTTAAAAAAATTTACTTGAGGTAATTTAATATTTGGCTAATTTGTAACATAAACTTTTTAAATGAAATATTATTGACATAGCGTCGTTTACTTATAGTTTTAAACAAATTTTATTTTTTGAAGACGATATTTGATAAGATAAAATTTGACATAGGTGGCCATGACTTTAAATTTAGGTATAATTTTTAATGCTAAACAACATTTTCAAATAGCATTTTTCGATCTTTTTTAAAATAAGGGTACTTTATTCTTAGCACCAGTGAACGGCAAAATCGTAAGGGGTATGACTCAGGGCCGCGAATAGTAAACATGCTACAGAGACTTTAATGTGTTAGTCCAGAAACTATTGTCAACGTCACGTCGAAAGCAAACAACATTCTTCTGCATTCTTCTGATTTATGTGTTAATCTTATTTTATGTAATCTATCGTTTCGTTTACTAGACAAAGAAGCATCTGTCTCCTTCTGGAATAAATATGCGGACTGTAAATTACCTAGTCGGACATCGATACGAAATCTAGTGCCATTTGCTCGTGAACATATAGAAAAAAAGAATGTAAACGGAATTGAAAGATAAGAAACTGTGGTTGTGTGTGGACGAAACAACAGATCGTCAAAAACATTATGTGGTTAATGTAATGGTACGTACAATGGAACCACATCGACCATCAGTTATAAATCGCACTGCCGATAAGATTTTAAAGGTGGTGTTGAACTCATTGAACAAATTTGCAGTGTCAACTAAGCAACTTTTAATGTTTATGAGTGATGGTGCCGCAAACATGCATTCTTTGGACCGATCTCTTAAAGAACACAGTGGTAACTTCTTACATGTAACGTGTAAATTCCGTACTCTAAATCTTGCGGCACAAACGATTCCTACATGTTTTCCACTAGTAAATGCATTGATTGCTAGTACAAAGGCAGTGTTTCTGAAGTCCCCGAAAGGTACCCGACTATTTCACAAACTGTGCCCTGATTTACCTGAACCACCACAGCCGATTGTTACATGTTGGGGAACATGGTTGCCGGCTGCGTTTTACTACAACAAATATTTTGATCAAGTAAAGAAGGTAGTTTTTAAATTCAATCCGATAAAAGCTGCAGCAATCAAGAAAAACCAGGAAATATTTGAAGATAGTCAGGTTAAAAGAGATTTACAAACTATTCACAACAATTACTTCGGACTAGCGGAGGGAATAGAAGGCGAAACAAATTAGTGTGTAATGCGAAAATTTGAAAGTGTTTTAGAGAAAGACTCCGATTTTCTTATATTAAGACAAATTTGTGAAGATACATTAAGTTGCTTCATAGATTATTTTAAATATGCAAATATAACATCGCTAGATGTCGAACGATCGTTTTCGGCATTAAAAGACATTTATTCCGCACGTCGTACTCACTTGACTGAAACAGCTGTAGAAACATATCTAATGATTCAAATATTTAACAGATGTTACCCAGTTTGTGATTTCACAGAAGACTTTTAAAACGGTAAGTGTTTCAATACGTTTTATAATTTATTTTTTACCTTCTATTTTATGTGTAAACTTTTATGCGCTCGCCACGCCTCTGGCTATTATCGCATATTTGCCCAGCTTACTAATCTCTATGTACGCAATAATAATATTAATCATTTCTAAAGCAATAAAATTTAAATCTGTTGTAACTAACGCTGGCCATGAGCGGTACCGCGCATCGGTGTAGAATCAGTTCGAGAGGAACGGTAGTATTACTTCGTCTGCGGAGCAGTACGGACATTTTCGCTGCCGGTCATTTGCGCAATTGTTTATCTGTCCTAGAAAAATTATGATTTCGTCAGCAAAACGACCGCGGTCGGACAAACTTCGAAAATTTATTGCAGACATTCCAGACTTAATATATGAAGGTGCTAAAATTAAATGCGTAATCTGTAAAATCTCGTTAATGTGTTGGTCTAGACAACATTGTTTGCGACACGTAAATAGTGAAAAGCATGTCTCAAAAAGAAATTGCGCACGAGACAATGAAAAATTTATATTTAATTTATGCGTTACGTTTATCGCATGTAATATACCGTTTAATTTACTAGACAAGGAACCATTTATCTGCTTTTGGAATAACTATTCGGAGTGCAAATTACCAAGTCGAACATCGTTACGAAGAATTGTGCCATCTTCGCGCGAACATATTGAACAAAAAATAAAATCGTAGTTGAAAGATCAAAAATTGTGGTTATGTGTCGACGAAACAACAGATCGGAAGAAACATTCTGTTCTTAATGTAATGGCACGCAAATTGGAACCTCATCAATCGGCACCTTCAATTCTATTAGTCTCCAAACGAATACAACAGTGTACTGCCGAAGTAATTTCAAAGTTAGTGTTAAATACATTGGACAAGTTTGAACTTTCAACAAACCAACTCTTAATGTTAGTGAGTGATGGTGCTGCAAACATGCTTTCTGTACGCCGGTCTCTTAAAAAGCATTCTGCTAATTTGTTACACATTACGTGTAAAATTCATGCTCTCAATCTTGTGGCGGATAGTATCAGAAAATGTTATCCTGAGGTAGACGCTTTAATAGCGTATACCAAAGCAGTATTTGTCAAATCACCGAAACGTATTCGCGAATTTCACAGGCTGTGCCCCCGTATACCAGAGCCACCAGAACCTATTCTAACTCGTTAGGGAACATGGTTGCAGGCCGCGTTTTATTATCATAAATATTTTGACAATATTAAGAACGTGGTTTTACAATTCGATACAAAGGAAGCTGCCGCTATCCAGAAAAGCCAGTCGAAATTTCAAGATAGTCAGGTTAAAATGGATTTAAAAATCATTCACGACAATTACTTTGGACTAGCAGATGCAATAGAAAAATTACAAAATCCTGCGGTGCCGTTAGAAGAATCTCTACAAATAGTGCAACATGTTCACGCACAAGTATGCGCGATTGAAGACGCAAAAAATGTTTCTGTTCTAGAAAAATTTGAAAGTGTTTTTGAGAAAAATTCTGATTTTGGCACATTAAGACACATTTGTGAAGGTGCGTCAACAGAATCGTTAAGTTATTTGAAAGATTATTTTACTTACGCAAATATTACGTCACTAAATGTAGAACGTTCGTTCTCTGCATATAAACGCATTTTTTCCTCATGCCGTACTAGTTTTGCCGAAACAACAATTGAAACATATCTAATGTTGCAGATATTTAACAAACATTATTCACTTTGTGATTTCACGGAGGACTCTTAAAATGGTAAGTGTTTGAGCACGTGTTATTTAATTTTTATTTAAAAGATGAGCGAAATTATTTGCGGCAGCAAACATCTCTATTAGCAGAATAACTCTAGTGGAACGCGAGGCCTGGTCGACTCTACGCTACAGCGTGGTACCGCTCGTAGCCAGCTTTAGTTGTAACACTGTAAATAGAAAAAATAGTACCTATGTTTATATAACATTTTTTGGTTTAAACGGCTTCCTGAACAAGATGTAGAAGTCTTTTACACCTATTATAAAACACTCTGTATAGTGACATGAAAAAATGCGAATACCCTTTTACTTATGTATATGTCTTTTGTTAACGGAGAACTCACGGGTTCATGGCGAAACTTTGCCTTTGAAATGATATTCTATGAAAAGAAAAACTTGTATACCACTACTCAATCACATTTTGATTGTTTTGACCTATTTCCCCAATAGAATTTCGCTTCAATAAAGTTCAGATTCCTTGAAACCCCATTTCAATGTAAGTAAATGTTTCTAGGGAAATCGACTAAATAGCAATTTAATATTTTGGAAACTATCAATCGATGCCCTTCCGAATACTGCTGACTATTCCAACAATCCATTATCGCTCCGGTACTATCGATCTGCTATACATTCCGGTCCGTTTTTCTTCGAAACGACATACATATAAGCTATGGGATGAATAATAGCTAAATCACTGTTATTTCTTTTTTTTCGTTTGAGCTCAGTCCATTGCAGATTACGAATTAGCGTTAATCACTTATTCACGTGTTGTGGAAGATCATGTTATTGCAAGAGATAAGAGCGACACGCAATACATAACAATAACACCATGTCCAACGTCCATACCATCTGTTACTCGGCTGTTTTGTGATTAATTCTTGTAATTTTACTTGTTTTATTAGCTTGTTTGTGTCACCTACGGTTATAGTGTAAATCTGCAAACTGTCTCCTTTAGTAAAACCAAAGTACTGGTTTTTTTCAGGTGAATTATACAGTGTCATCCATAAAGTACGCACCATATGGGAAACTTCTTTATTATGGATTTTTCGAAAAAACTTATTCTTGATAAAAGCTCGTGCATTTCCTAAAATTAAACTACTAAACTGTGCTACTAATGGTCAATGGTCAATATAATGAATAATTGAGCACCTGGAGTTGATCCTTATCTCAATTGTCGCTATTTATTAATTTTTTTCTTCCTTTTTTTTGAGATGTTTTAGGTTTGGCACCACTACAATGGTAGGCGTGGGGCGTTTCTGTTTGTTTTTTTAGGTACTTACGCTGACTTTGAAAAATTAAATGCTAGGATAATTAATGGCTTTTTATAACGCCAAGCAATATTTCTATCGTAACTCAGAGGATTGCTAATCAGGGTGTTCCTGTGTTGGATAGTTGGAACAAGGATCTTGGTGGCTGCCACTCGGATGTAGTCCATAACGTAGAGAATTCCTAGGTCGTTGTGCAGCGTCTACTTCCTCACTATCCACGATGAGACCGAGGTACGCTACTAATGATGAAAGTGATTTGAGGATATAAGCAGATCTTTCACTAGAAAAGAATTAAGGAAACATTGAGTTCATGCATATACAGAGGCTTCGATAATAAAATCATCTGTGCATTAAATGATGATTTACTTTCAAACTCACTTATTTTCTATTATTTATTTTAAGATAATATGTTGCAGTACTATAGAAACCCTAAGTTTTGGAGATGATGATTTGTCCAATATGCAATCGCACACTTTACGAAATTTGAGTTCATCGTGGATAATTTGATAGGCAGAACCGTGACTGATGTTTAAATAATATGCAACCTCATCTATGGTAACTCCGCACTAACTAGTGCAGTGCGTGGTGCAATTAATGAGTGGATTATAACACAACACCAATTAAATTGGAAACATGCAGCTGGACAAAAGCACAGCAAACGGATGATGGGAAGACCGTCGCAACATCTGTTCTTTCTGTCGACAAGTAGCTGATGTACAATGTTTGGATCACCAGGTTTTAGGTCAGATCGTGGCAGCCAATTCGACTGCACCCAATGCTTCTCACGAGCTCTGCTGTCCCACATACACAAAAAGCAGGGATATTTGGTATATCCGCGTTGCTGGCCAAGAAGGAAGCTAACCATTTTAAGGTCAACACAAATGATCCATTGGTGCATGTGGTATTGCAACAAATCAATGACTCTCTTTATGTCTTCATATTCTTCACTCAAACGAACTGAATGGCCTATCGGGACTGAACCAAATAAATTTCCATTGTGGAGGCGAACACACTTCAAGCTCCCCTTTGAGCTATCGATAAACAGTCGCCATTCAGTTGCGTTATAGGCTGAAATTCCCAACTCTTCCATTAAACCATGTACGTTATAGCAATACACAAATCCATCATCACTTCGAAAGTATTGTAGAAACGCACTTTCTCTTGATCGAAAATAGGATAGCTTAGCTCCCTTTTCAAGCAAGTTTTTCTCGTGCAGTCTTGATACTAAGAGCTCTGAAGCTTTTTTGAATAGTCCCAAATCTCGTACCAAATCATGCAACTCATGCTGGTCAAATCCATTACGAACGGAATCATCTTTAATTTCAAAATTTTCATCGTTGGGGTCGCTTTGATCTTCACCAGACTCGTATGCCCGTATTTCAGAGTAATTCATTGAAAACTGGTACTGGGATTTCGGCTGAATGAGGCACTGGGCGTATAGCTGATGGTAAACTAGGATACTCTATTTTACATTTGTTTTTCTTGTTATATCCTGATGTTTTCACTATACAAAAGTAACAATCACTTGAATGATCTCTGGGTTCTCGCCAAATCATAGGTATACCAAATGGAAGTTTATCATGTGTTCCCTTGGTCCACATCCGTAAACCCTCAACACACTGCTTACACACTTTGTGAGGGGCCCATGATTTATCTTGATCACCAATTTTCACTTTAAAATAGGCAAAATAGACTTGCCTGACAAATGTACTGATGTTTGTCCTTTGACTGGGAATGCTAAAACTGCCACATATGTAACAAAACGAATCGGGGCTGTTTAAGCACTTACGACGTGAACTAGCAGAGGTAGACAAAAGAAAAAGTTTCAGTTCATATATAAATAAACACTAAACGCTGCTAACCTTGTATATAAACAATAACTCAGACTCCACGTCGGAATGGGCTGCACCGTTTCAGAGCGACATACAACGTCTCACTACAGTATCTCAGGCGTAACTGAACAAGTCCAGATAAGTATAAACCTCTCGCTGTTCTCCTATGCGTCATTCACCCGGCGCCCATCGGAGAAGGTTTGTGTTAGCCAATAGGAGAGCAATAGTGCTTCCTATGATGCATGCTCGATTTCGCGGAGAGTGGTCACATTCTCATAAGGTGTAGAGATAAAACTTGACGCGGTAGAATAAAACTAACTACAGTTTTGAAACCAGCATGCCTAATTAACTATAAAACAGCTCAAAAACCAAACTCAACAGAAATTGTGTTACAAATTGTTCCCCAGTGTTAGTTTCGCAATTATTTTGCGAACAACCTATAGAATGTGCTTCCCTGCCCTTCTACCTGTGAATCCGAGCTAAACCGAAGTACTCGGCCTAGCGTGCGAAAGATAGTATCAATATTTAGTCGTCACAAGGGGGAGACATAATATAATACAGGCAGTGTACATATAAATACATTTATCAGTAGAAAATAAATACAAACTGAACTTTTGCTTTTGAATGTAGTTTTCTCTTAAGCGGTCGGCTCCCATAAGCGGTCAAATTTGCTAGAACCGTGGCTGCCCGCTTATGGGAGCTTTCACTGTATATCAATACCTACCAAAATGTGTGACATTGTTGTTCTATCTTGTCCATTTCAGTCAAGGAAAATTATTTCTTTAAATCTATGTAAATCCAATTCTTAGATGATCCTTGTGTTTTATGTAGAACATCGACTTCATTCAATTATTTCTAGTAAAACAATTAGTTCGTGAGAAATCGCCAATGTATTATGTTTTCCAAAGAGAATATAGCTGGAAGTAAACACTATTAAAAGAATAAATATTCCTTATGCGTACTATTTCGGTATTCCAAAATCTTGTTCACCTTCCACTATGCGGCACAGTATATTTGCATCATTTCTTCAATGGATTTAACGTGCCAATTCCCAGATACATTAGCGGCCGTTTATTTCCAAGTACGCATGTACGCAAATGCCAGCGGGGAATATTAATTATATAAAAAAAAAGAAAGAAACCCGCATGTTACAAGAAGAAGAGTGATTCCCCATCTACTTTCCATTGTTGTACTTGCGCATTTTCTTGTTTATAAGCTGCGATTGCATTATATGCAGTTCGATAACCGACTTCTAGACATTATGTGTTTCAAGGTCTTCTGCAAATGCACAATAATTATTAATAAGTTTTAAGAAATCAAAATATGCGCCTGTATTCAATTAATACAGTAGTATCTATAGGATAAAAGGGGAGTTCCCATAAATGTTTGTTTGTGTTTTAGATAAAGCTGGGATTTTGTCGATTTCACATTCAAACCTACCTGGTTTTGTTCTTGTTATGTTAGTCACCTGACCGGCTTCTGGTGTGAAGGGCGTGTTATGTTTATCTTCGTGTTTGTTCTAATGATGTTTTAGTTGGGGCTAATAATAATAATAATTGCTTAACATCGTTAAAGAATTGTTTGAATATTCTACGAGAAATTATAATGCATTAACGCATATATTGATAAGTATAAACACTGCGCCGATACAGGTAATTCCAAAGGCAAAAGATTCTGTTGATTCGTTGACACCATTGTTAGCATAATTCCATATGACTTCGCGTTTTAAAAATGTGCAAATCATATCCCGATAATTAACAGGTCGTTATACAGCTACAAGCGGCCATACATATTCATTAATTTGCACAATATTTTCGGATTATCAAATTCGAGTGTCTTCTGGAATGAATGACACTGCACTAATTGTATTTGTATATATTACGAATACATATATGTATAACCTAGTGATGACCAGATGATTCTTCAAGGTGAGTGCTTATTAAGGTGGTTTAATATTAATTATCCGTTTGAACTATAACCTTTGATCGAAGTAAAAAGGTTGACCAATTTGCTAAACCAACATAGTAAAATGGCAAAGTTTCTGTTACGGCTTTTCTATTCGTTTTTCGCTTTTTGAAGCAGCTTGAGTATATCTGTGATTTATGATGTATTAAAAGATCGCCAATTAAGTTAAATTACAACTTGATGCCAGGAAATATTTCAGTGCTGTTTTTGAAGATTAGTGGCATAAACTGAGAGATGAACAACAATGTGGGCAGGAGCAAAAAGCGTTAGTGTTGTTCACTTCTCACATTGTCTTCGCCGGGAGTGATTCCATCAATACCATGAGCTATTTTATTAGTATTACGTTGGTTATTGTTTTTAGATACTTTTTCATGTGTACTTCTTCACTTTTGTTTGAACAGTATTCTGTAGATAATTTCTACCTTAGCCTTTTTAAAATTACAAGCAATGAGAATAATTTACTACATTATGTACGGATATGTCGTACTGTTTTAAACAAGGTAAGTGCAGTTAATAATGTGGAAATTGATGAAAAATCGACTGAATCGATACAATTTTCTTCAGATAGTTTCTATTCGATGTGTATTCGTCGATACGATGCCTGTTCGATCGATTTCTTTCGATTTAAGCTCAATAAATAGCCAAAAAACTATACAAATTACGTTTTTTTCGGGGTCTTTGTGTCTAAAATTTTTAAATTAAAATTGCTCAAAAACGCGAGCTAACTTTTAAAAACGGTTAGCACCATTGGATCCAGCATAGAGCGCGATTTAAATCGCAGAAAATAAACCTGTTATTACATGTTAATAAAATGCATGAATTGCAGTTAATGTAAAATAATTTGCCCGATAGCCGTGTTGTTGTTTTGTTAAAAGATTGTGTTTACTCGAATGTGAAAGTACAGTCCCTGGCCAAATTACTTGAAACACTCAATATTTTGTAGTTTCTTCATAATAAAATATAAACTATACATGTGTTATATTTTTTATTTATAAAATATATTGTAAAAATATGTAACATATGTAAATATTTCTTATCCTTTTTTTGCCACATGGCAAGGAGCATTATCTTGCATAAATATACGCCCTGTCGGTATGCGACGTTCTGGCTTAAAATACAATAATAACGTGTTTTTTAACACATTTATGTACTGCTCTTGACGCATTGTACCTTCTACAAAATACAATGGGCCGGGTCCGTCTCCACTAATCACTCCCCAAATCATTACCTGCGAAGGGTGTTTTACAATTCGAAGAACCGTGGACTCTGTGAGACGTTCGCCAAGTCGTCTACGAACAAATTGTGCTCGTTGCACTAACACACAGAGCGAGCACTCGTCACTAAAGAAAACCTATTAAATAATGCAAACATTAATTCAGTAAAAATCACGTTGTTAAGTTATTTACCTTTTTCCAATTCTCGTCTGTGAAATGTCGATATTCTCTTGCAAAGTTGAGACGAGCAGATTTCATTTTTTCTGTTAAACGCGGCCTTTTTACAAGTCTCCGGCCCATTAGGCGATTTTCGCGCGTATATCGTCCCAGGATACTTGGTCTAATATTTCTGCAAAGTGCATTACATTGTTGTCATTAAAATTTCTTGCATAATACTTACGTTCCATACTAGCCTGAGATATTAAAACCGGCAAATCAAAAAATAATATTCTATGGTCCGATATAGGACAATCCATAATACGAACGTTACTTACAACTTGAGAAGACGTTATCTATAATTGTCGCACTCGTCCCTTGAATGCGTGTTGGAATGTTTACAAAATCACCCGCTAAAACAAACGAGTGCCTATTATTATATAATTCGTTAAGTAGATTTTCTACTGTACTACTGTTGGATATAATTCTATGTTGTGCAAGATTTGTCTTCGAATATTTTTTATTTTAAAACTTTTTCTCTAAATTGCTCAGGAAGGGAATTATTATCCAATACGATATATTTTCCTGCATAAAGTTACTGTCACGGGGTGAAATCTAGATAAATCTGTATTTGTTCCTGCCGTAAATATTTTTGTTCATACCTACAGACTGTTCAAGCAATAATGAATGATAAATTGATAAATGATAACAAACCAAACATTGCGCCTTATCGTTATAAACACAGGAAATAGGCGCAATATAAAATGTATGTCGAAGCGATTTGAGCGACAAACAAATATCAAACAATTTAAAAAGAAACAGTTCAAAGCCGAAGAAAAACAACAGTTACTGGAATTCGCATGTTTTTGCCGCTGCCATGTTTATATTCAAACGTTTATATCCAAAGATTTTTTGAAATAACAAAAACATAATGGTTGGTGTGTCGGTGATAATAATATAGTTAGCGCATCGATGGCGATAACATGTACAAAATAAAGGAATTTTGGCAAGACCTATTTCGCAGAGCATTGCTAACGAGCCTAGATTGTATAAATACAAGGGGACAATGGTCAGCAAAAGAATTTGTTTATGTAGTGACGTGAAATTTAGGATTTATTGTTGAAAGGTGTTAAGTTGCTTTTAACGTTTTTTTTTGAAAACTACGAACACTGCTTTACTGATTGAATTGAAATTGTCGAGTTTTTGTATTCTAATAAATTTAAGTAAATCCTTAAAATTCTTTAATTTTTTATTTCAGCTTCTTTCACATTTCAACTCACCATTTGATTACACTGTGCTCGAATTGGGATCTTTTTTTTGCAACAAAATTCGAGAATGCTGAATCCAATGGTGCTAACCGTTTTTAAAAGTTAGCTGGCGTTTTCGAGAAATTTCAATCTAAAAATTTTAGGCCCAAAGACCCAAAAAAGCGTAATTTTTTCCATTTTCTGATCATTTATTGAACTTAAACCGATGGGAATCGATCGAATAGACATCGTACCGACGAATACACATTGAATAGAAATTGTTTGAAAAAAATTAAATCGATTTTTCATTTTTCATTCCCTGATTGTCCAGATTCTTTTATATTGTCATCAATAAATGTCGCCCAAAACAGCATGTAGCTTTTGCCGCTGTACCAATGTTCGAGCCTCGCCGTTATTTGATGAAAACGCTCGCCATGCTCAACGGATTCGTTTGGTGACTGTTTTTTCAACATGGGAATGCAAAAAATGACTTTTTAATGACATTCGAACATTTAAGCAGTGAAAAGCAGTGAGCATGTTTTCAATTAGTATGCGCCAATTTTCATATCGATGAATTCCGAGGAAGTTGTCAATAACCGCTTTCACACAATCCCATGCCACCAGTTCCATGTCAAATCGTTTGTCCCTCATCAAACGATGAGTGTCCAGTCCATTAAATATTCTTGTAAAATAAAATGAAATTTCAATAGATCGACATTCAGATTCAGACATCTACCTTCTTTTATTTTCATCCCACTTAACCGTGGAAAAATACGACGCAATTCGTTGACTGCATTTCCTTCTGGGTTCAATGCTTTTATTAAATTTTTAACAATTCTTAGTTTGAGACCTGAGTTAGAGTACAGTATAATTCAATTATTTCTTTAATGATGTAATTAAATAGGGATTATTATTATGTAGTTTAATAATTAATAGCGCATACAAAAGCAGTGTTTGTCAAATCCCCGAAACGTATTCGCGAATTTCACAGACTGTGCCCCCGAATACCTGAGCCACCAGAACCTATTCTTACACATTGGGGAACTTAAATTCTGCGTTTTATTATCATAAATATTATGAGAATATTAAGAACGTGGTTTTACAATTCGATTCAAAGGAAGCTGCCGCTATCAAGAAAAGCCAGTCGAAATTTCAAGATAGTGGGGTTAAAACGGATTTAAAAATTATTCACAACAATTACTTCGGACTAGCGGAGGCAATAAAAAAGTTACAAGATCCTTCGGTGTCGTTAGTGGGATCTGTGCAAATAGTGCAACATGTTCATATGCGCGATAGAAGACGCAAAAAATATTTGTGTTTTAAAAAAATTTGAAAGTGTTTTAGAAAGATTCTGATTTTGGCACATTAAGACACATTTGTGAAGGTGCATCAACAGAACCGTTAAGTTGTTTCAAAGAATATTTTAATTACGCAAATATAACGTCACTAGATGTAGAACGTTCGTTCTCTACATATAAACACATTTTTTCCTCGCGCCGCACTCGGTCTGTAGAAACAACTGTTAAAACATACCTAATGTTGCAGATATTTAACAGACATTATTCACTTTGCGATTTCACTGAGGACTCTTAAAATGGTAGGTGTTTGAGCACGCATTATTTTATTTTTATTTAACTACGCGAAAGTATTTACGACAGCAAACATCTACACACAATAGCTCTAGTGGAACCCGAGGCCTAATCGAAACAACGCCGCTGCCCGTTGGCGCGCGTGGCCAATTCTAGTTATGACTATTTATTTATACTAAGAATCGCTTTCTTCAAATTTTCTTGAATCAAGTTAACGAATGTCTTAAACAAATACAATACAATTATTTAATTACAGGTACATACTTCTCTTAATCGGAGAAAAGACGCTAAGAAAATATTTCTTTTGATTTAAAACAGTAATTGTATTGTTGCTAATTGAGACAGTGATTGTCTTGAAAGAAGGCGGACAGTCTTGATACAAGTAAACTTTTCTCTGCGTGTACAATCTATTGTTCTACGACTACGTTCAAAAAACCCAATTAAAATTCACCGCTGGGAATTTTCTACTTAAGCGGGATTTTCCCTTGTATCTTGAGCAAACTTTGATCCTGTCGTTTAGATATCCAGCTGACTCCACGTAGGAGAAGACTTGATTTCTTCTATCCCCGGCAAGCTTACCTCACATCGCTAATAATATGTGGATAAATGGATTTACGTGAAAGCAAATCCTATACTTTCGCCCTTATCTTTCATTCATAATTATATTTCCTAAAAGAAAAAAATGGGATTTTATTCTAAGTATTAACGAGTCACTGCTTCAAATTAATTGTTTATTACAAGGTTCTATATAATACATACACATCTTAAATGTAATACCATGCGTACACCTTACAAAGGTACACAAATAACTTGTGAAATGTGGAGCATTTGAGATAAGGCGCAATCCAAATAATCAAAATATGTCAAGCATTTCTAAGCTGATTTCATTTGAAATATGCCTCAGATACTCCGTTCTTTTTTACGCAGTCAGATGTTTCTCTGAAATACATACATATACAAAATTACGATTAAAACAAAAGTATAAAGGGGTTTATATTGTCTGTAAATTCAGTTAATATAACTTCATTTATTTAGGATTATAAAATATACTAGGACTAGAGCAAATTACTAAAATACAGTGTGATCAAAAAATGCTGATTGTGTTTGTATACCTGAAACATTGACGAAGTTCACGGCTATTTTGGGTTTTTCAATGGCATGTTGTTAATGTTATAATTAAAGCTGGCCACGAGCGGTACCGCGCAATAGCGTAGAATCGACCAGGCCTCACGTTCCACTAGAGTTATTCTGCTAATAGAGATGTTTGCTGTCGCAAATAATTTCGCTCATTTTTAAATAAAAATTAAATAACACGTGCTCAAACACTTACCATTTTAAGAGTCCTCCGTGAAATCACAAAGTGAATAATGTCTGTTAAATATCTGCAACATTAGATATGTTTCAACTGTTGTTTCGGCAAAACTAGTACGGCATGAGGAAAAAATGCGTTTATATGCAGAGAACGAACGTTCTACATCTAGTGACGTAATATTTGCGTAAGTAAAATAATCTTTCAAATAACTTAACGATTCTGTTGACGCACCTTCACAAATGTGTCTTAATGTGTCAAAATCAGAATTTTTCTCAAAAACATTTTCAAATTTTTCTAGAACAGAAACATTTTTTGCGTCTTCAATCGCGCATAGCTGTGCGTGAACATGTTGCACTATTTGTAGAGATTCTTCTAACAGCACCGCAGGATTTTGTAATTTTTCTGTTGCATCTGCTAGCCCGAAGTAATTGTCGTGAATGATTTTTAAATCCATTTTAACCTGACTATCTTGAAATTTCGACTGGTTTTTCTGGATAGCGGCAGCTTCCTTTGTATCGAATTGTAAAACCACGTTCTTAATTTGTCAAAATATTTATGATAATAAAACGCGGCCTGCAACCATGTTCCCCAACGAGTTAGAATAGGTTCTGGTGGTTCTGGTATACGGGGGCACAGTCTGTGAAATTCGCGAATACGTTTCGGTAATTTGACAAATACTGCTTTGGTATGCGCTATTAAAGCGTCTACCTCAGGATAACATTTTCTGATACTATCCGCCACAAGATTGAGAGCATGAATTTTACACGTAATGTGTAACAAATTAGCAGAATGCTTTTTAAGAGACCGGCCTACAGAAAGCATGTTTGCAGTACCATCACTCACTAACATCAAGAGTTGGTTTGTTGAAAGTACACTGTTGTATTCGTTTGGAGACTAATAGAATTGAAGGTGCCGATTGATGAGGTTCCAATTTGCGTGCCATTACATTAAGAACAGAATGTTTCTTCCGATCTGTTGTTTCGTCGACACATAACCACAATCTTTGATCTTTCAACTCTGATTTTATTTTTTGTTCAATATGTTCGCGCGCAGATGGCACAATTCTTCGTAACGATGTTCGACTTGGTAATTTATACTCCGAATAGTTATTCCAAAAGCAGATAAATGGTTCCTTGTCTAGTAAATTAAACGGTATATTACATGCGATAAACGTAACGCATAAATTAAATATAAATTTTTCATTGTCTCGTGCGCAATTTCTTTTTGAGACATGCTTTTCACTATTTACGTGTCGTAGACAATGTTGTCTGGACCAACACATTAACGGGATTTTACAGATTACACGTTTAATTTTAGCACCTTCATATATTAAGTCTGGAATTTCTGCAATAAATTTTCGAAGTTTGTCCGTTTTGCTGACGAAATCGTAATTTTTCTAGGACAGATAAACAATTGCGCAAATGACCGGCAGCGAAAATGTCCGTACTGCTTCGCAGACGAAGTAATACTACCGTTCCTCTCGGTCCGAACTGATTCTACGCCGATGCGCGGTACCGCTCGTGGCCAGCGTTAGTTATAATCTTTACAGTTAAGTTTAAGAAAAAAATACAGGGAAATATTGAAGAAGTTTATTTTTCAGTTTCTCAGAATATTTGTTTAGAGAAATAATTAAGCTACTACATACAGTTGTGTAGTTGTAATCCTATCTATATGTACTTTATACATATGTATTTTTCAACAACAGAATTACTGTTCATTACCTACATTATCAATAATCTCACTTAAGTGTTCAAGTAATTTTGATTTGTAATCGGTAGTCCCACACTAAACAGGTCATTTCACTAAATTCACGGATATAGATTGACAATCAAAGATATGAATACATTAAAGATAAAACAATATTTGATTTAATAACAGTGGTTTATCAAATAAACTGGAAGCATGGGGAATTCAAATGTAATTTTGTAAAATTTCTAGATGTTATTTAAATGAATGCATTAAGTTAGAGACACTGTCATAATCAGAGTTTAGATTTCAATACATATACCTTCTGTAGAGCAACGCAACTGCGCTGAAAGACAGTGGCGGACGCATAAAAGTTTACACAAAATAAATTAAATGTCATACGTGCTCAAACACTTACCGTTTTAAGAGTCCTCCGTGAAATCACAAAGTGGATAATGTCTACTTAATATTTGTAACATTAGATATGTTTCCAAAGTTGTTTCGGCAAAGTGAGTGCGGCGTGAAGAAAAAATGTTTTTGTATGCCGAAAACGAACGTTCTACATCTAGTGACGTTATATTTGCGTAAGTAAAATAATCTTTCAAATAACTTAACGGTTCTGTTGACGCACCTTCACAAATTTGTCTTAATGTGCCAAAATCAGAGTCTATCTAAATCACTTTCAAACCTTTCTAAAACACAAACATTTCTTGCGTCTTCTATCGCGCATAGCTGTGCGTGAACATGTTGCACTATTTGCAAAGATTCCACTAACGACACCGAAGAATTTTGTAGTTTTTCTATCGCATCCGCTAGTCCCACGTAATTGTTCTGAATAATTTGCAGATCTGTTTTAACTTGACTATCCTGAAATTTCAAGCGGCTTACCTTGACAGCCGCAGCTTCCTTTGGGTCGAATTCTAAAATCACGTTCTTTATATTCTCAAAATATTTAAGATAATAAAATGCAGCCTCTAGCCATGTTCCCCAACGAGTAAGAATAGGTTGTGGTGGTTCAGGAATACCGGGGCATAGTCTATGAAATTCCCGAATACGTTTTGGGGATTTTACAAACACAGCTTTTGTATGTGCTATTAGAGCGTCTACCTCGGGATAACATTTTCTGGTACTATCTACTACGAGACTGAGAGTATGAATTTTACATGTAATATGCAACAAGTTAGCACAATGTTTTTTAAGAGATTGACCTACAGCAAGCATGTTTGCGACACCTTCACTCATAAACATCAACAGTTGATTTGTTGAAAGTTCAAACTTTTCCAATGTATTTAACACCAACATTGAAATTACTTCGGTAGTGCATTGTTGTATTCGTCTGGAAGCTAGTAAAATTGAGGGTGACGGTCGATGTGGTTCCATTGTGCGTACCATTACATTAACCACAGAATGTTTTTTACGATCGGTTGTTTTGTCCACACATAACCACAGTTTTTTATCTTGCAACTCCGATTTAATTCTTTTCTCGACATGCTCACGAGCAGACGGCACATCTCTCTGTAATGTTATCTCACTTGGTAACTTAAAGTCCGAATATTCATTCCAAAACGAGACGTATGCTTTCTTCCTTAGTAAATGAAATGGTAAATTACATGCAATAAACACATAAATTAAATTTAAATTTGTCATAATCTCGTGTGGAATTTTTTTTTGAAACATGCCCTGCACTATTTACGTGCCGTAGACAATCACTTTTCGACCAACAAATTAAATCTATTTTACACACTACACATTGAATTTTAGCGCCATCACACTTTAAATCAGGCATTTCTGCAATAAATTCTCTTATTGTGTCCAACTTTGGTCGTTTTCGCGACGTAGGAAACATTTTCAAAACAAACGTAGAACTACGATATAGTATACGATAGCGTAGATGCATACACAACAGATCGGCTTTCGAGTCGTAGTTATACTGACGCTTATATCGAATTGTCCCGGCCGTGTTTATTTTGTGTAAACTTTTATACGTCAGCCACTGGCTTACAGCGCAGTTTGCGTTGCTCTAACCTTCTGTGTGATTTGGGCGGAAATATAAGAATATATTGTAATCAAAGAATCATTTGCTTATATTTAAAAGCTAATATAAAAGTAAAATGTTTACATCTCCCTACAAGAGTAGGGCAAAACAGAATTGAACTTTGTTGTTCATAATATCGCCTGGTGGTTACTGGCTGTCCGCCTCTAACCTGGGTGTTACATCTTGTACATTTGAACATACATACGTCTAAGTTGACAAAAACGGCCAATGCGTATAGTATAATAGTGCTGTGATGCGTTGTTTTAGCTTGATTGTGTTTATTTTCATTGATATATTGTTTTGTGTATGTTTTTTTCTAATCCTGTTAAACACGTTACACCTCCGATGAAATATTCCAAAATTTTTTAGTACAAACGATACGCTGGTGAGTTTTGGGGGTAAGGTCGTATTGGTGTACAAAATAGACGTTATGTTGGCTTCACCGCCGCATACAGCACCTATCGTGCGGTGCTGCTTTTAGTATAGTAGTAAGTTCTTTGACGCATCTGGAATTTCACTCAGATCACATTAGAAGAGCACCTTGAAACCCGGATCGGAGCAGGGTCGGATCCGCCGTTGTGTCTACCGCGTTAGTAAGCTCCGTAGTAAAGTGAACCGCCAAAATATATGGACACTGTTGCAACGTTTGCTCGCTATGAAAGTATAAGGGCGGGGAGTCGTGCGATGGGAATGAATCAGAATCAGTAAGAATCCAACCGCTGTCAGCAGAGTATCGCGCTAGATTCTAGCCACACATTAGTTTATTTTCAGCCTTGCCTCTCTCGATCTTTTCTCCTTGGTTATTTTTGATTTGCTTTGTTTGTGTCTTGAAATTATACTGTAGAATAGTTTTCTTTTTAATTATCTTCTTATAAACTAAGAAGGTATTACGGTAGAAGTGATGTTGCAAATGACTGCTTATTCGAACATCTACTATAATAATAGGTTCTACTGAATTTTTACACGTACAAATACGATTCATTTTAACGTAGAATTCCATTAATTAGATTTGGAAAATATGTATTTGTTTTGGAATTTGCATCTAAAAGTGTATGTGTTTGTTATGCGCTTATCATTTGCACGCTAAATACACTGATATGATTGAGAGGGTTCAACGAAAATTTTAGAAAACTCTTTACTACCGGGCCCATCGAACGTTTTTGCCGCATGGTTATCGTTATGATTTACTACTGGTAGAATTTAACTATTTTTCTTTAGACAAACGTAGAATCATATCCGAAATAATCTTCGCTTATAAGCCAATAAGTAATGCATTACAGGTTTCTGAATTACTGCAGTTATTGGACTTTTATGTTCCTAGATTGTGTGTTAGATATCCTCAACTTTTTTATTTTCCTCTCGCTTCTACTGCCCATCATTTTCATTCTCCGTTACTGTCAATCTGTGCCAGAGTAAATATGTATTGTCACGATATCGATATGTTTACTATTTTTTTGAAATTTTCAGCGACCTAAGACAATTCTTTTTCCTTTTGTCTATATATTTTTTCCTTTTCTTTTCTTTTTACGTATATATTTATACATAGGGATATGCCTTTTCCTCTTTCATTTTTTTTTTTTAATATTATTGTATAATTAATAATTATTGTTTATCTTTATACATATATGCATATGTATACTCGGTAGGTTTAAGTAACAATTGTACTTTCAATAATTTATAGATTATCCTGTAATTAGCAATATTCGCTGCCGTTGGATAATAAATTATTGTTATTATTATTATTATTATTATTATTATTATTATTATTATTATTATTATTATTATTATTATTATTATTTGAACATTTGATATATTGGATATTTGCAAATGAAAAAAATGTAATCTAGTTATTTTATAATGGGAGGTTCTATTTATTTTTGAAATTTATCGTTTTTCCCTTTAAATTAAGGACATTTTCATTGCTTCATACACGACAATAGTATTTATTTGGAAAGAATCAACGATTAAAGTCCATCAATAGGATAAAAATCAAATAAGATGTATTACGTATTTCCTAAAATCTGTGTCGAGCTAATATCTCAATGTACGGTAGGCGACTAACTTATGAGTGTGTGCGGTTGTCTAGAGACACTGAGGTGTGGAGAGGGTGTTTCTAGCACAGGCGTCAATGTTATTCGCTATTGTTCAATACATCTTCTAACCATATATGTACATACACAAATTTTAATAGAATATGTCGTACATATGGTAGTAATCAGAATGGGGGACTACGTTTGTCCCCCACGGCACTTTAGGTGTTAATCTTACAAACACTATTACTTTGTTAATTTGACCAACTTTGTGATAAGTGACTAGACTAGCAATAATACGCGATTATTTTGGATCATTCCGTGTATATGATAATAATAAATTCCGCAGAAATGTAAAATTTGATGTTGCAGAAATGTGTTTGTTGGATAAGATATCCACGATAAATAAACCCGAAACTCAAACATTTTTCTCTTATCCGGACATGCAATACTTCACAATTTCACTTTGAAACTAGTTCTACGTTGAAATAGTACGTGAGAGAATCCGTATACATATGTACGTCTCAAAAATATTGAAGATTCATTTACAAACGTATTTTACAGCGTAAAGGATATTCCAAATATACGGTCATTAAAAGGTTATGTATAACAATGGATACTAATTACGTAAAGGCCATGCGTAGAACGCACACATATGTAATACATACGTCGAAACAACAATAATATGCTGACGATTAGATAAGGAATTGATGCACATAATTGCAGATAATTCCTATTGACAATTGAGAATTTACGGCTACCGTATTATTCTGACGATAATGCGACTTTTGTTTATTTCTTGTCTCTTGGCGTGATCGAAAATTGTAAACAAGCTGAAGTTATTGTTACAACAAACAAAGATAGCATCGTTACATGCTTATGTGTAGTCTGGGCAAACAGCGGTAACAGGCAGTGTAGTAGATATGTGGTGCGGAGTCGGCGATTATTTATTTCACGCGTTTACAGCGTCAGTACTAAATCGATGGTGTATGCGAGTAGTTTTGTGTATATGTAGACTGTCGTAACTTATTTCGTAATTGTACGCTTATGTTACTTTAAAAATGTCGCAGTTAGGTACGTCGCGAAAACGGCCAATGTTACACAGTTAAAAACTTTATAGTGGCCATGCCGGACTTAATTTTTGATGGCGCTAAAATTCAATGTCTAGTTTGTAAAATCCCTTTAATGTGTTGGTCCAGAAGCTATTGTCAACGTCAGATCGAAAGCAAGCAGCCGTTTTCTGTAAAAAGTGGTATACGAGACCAAGAAAAATTCACATTTGATTTATGTGTTACTCTTATTTTATGTAATCTATCGTTTCGTTTACTAGACAAAGACGCATTTGTTTCCTTCTGGAATAAATATGCGGACTGTAAATTACCTAGTCGGATATCGATACGAAATGTAGTGCCATTTACTCGTGAAAAAATCATCGACAGCTTGCATAGTTTTTGAAAAGTAATACTTCTTTCAATTTTGATAAAATTACCTGCTGTAACTAATAGGGACTTTTATGGTTTTCATATAAACACTAACTATTAATATAATAAAATTTTTACCATTTGAAGCCAAGTTGAGCTTCAAAACTATTACATCTACCAATAGACTTATTCATTTGACTATAACACTACTGTAATAGCTACAAAATTAAGAATAAAACAATTCATCGACGTTAAAACATCTCTTTTGTAGTTTATTTTCTTTCATTTACAAACTTTAGTAAATTGCGAGATATTTCTTAAGAACCCACTCACTCAGAGAAGATTTTGCTGCTAGTCCTATCTTTCCTTGAATACTTTCTTAAGTTAATTTAAAAAGAACTTTAGGCACTGCATAATTGTTTCCAATTTGCCTGCATACTTCTATATTTTGATAACATAAATCTTAAATGAAATGGGACAATTAATGAATCATAGCAGTTGTAGATAACAAGGCCACACAAATAAAACTTTCTTGAATGTAATACTTTTGCCATTCAACGTTTGTACATTATTCATTCATTCAGTTACATATGTCCAGTTAAGGTATAAAAGTGTCCTACATTATATATTTCTGTTCACCTTCGGTTTATAAATTACGCTACGAACGTAATACAAAAAGATTTAAGCAAATACCTGCAATAAATGCTTGAAAGATAAACTGTTAAATTCCGTAGCGATGACACGTCAAACACCACAGCCGCATAAAGTGCATTCCTTTAAAATTTTCGGCGAAAAAACTTCCCAGGTAACAGACGTTTGTATTGAACTCAGATAATAAATATTATAACGGTTCTACCTGCCGCCAAGCAAGTTCAAGCATGCGAATGATGTTACGGAAGTCAAATAATAAATAGATTACCCAAATTAAATACATTCTCCAAAATGCTGAATGTATATTAACGCTTTCATATCATTATTACATCAATACGAGATTAGGTAAATAGCCTTAAGGTATTACGTGAATAAAGCCAATCCATTAAACAATTCCGTTTGCTCATTGTATAACTGAAACTTGGAATTTACACTGGTGAAAGTGATTGACGCAGGTGCACAATCTCTCTAAAAAAATACCTTTACCGTTTTATTTTATGTTGAAATAACGTATCTACTTAGATACCCTACATTCTATTAAGTGGAAATAAATTGTGCGCATTTTCAGTACTAAACGATTCGTTTTTATCTGTAAACAATTAAACTCCCAGAAAGCATCAATGTGGGACTGTAATTTTTTCGAATTTATCGCTAGATTTTATTAAGGTTTAATGTAAGCTTTGGATGTAGATAACGAAAGTCATATTACGAAGTAAATATTGTAATATCTAGGTATTTATTTCAGTGAAATAATGTTTTTTAAAAAACAATAATTTTAAAGTCCTTCAGCCTCTAATATTTCTGACTCATGTTGACCTTGTATTAATTATGAATGGACCTTATTTATGCTGTTGTTTGGTTTAGGAGAGTTTTACATAAAATTTGAGGATTTACGAAATGGAGAAATTGTACAGTTGAGGAGTTTTGTCCACGTTACCCCGCATTTATCGTTGGCTAGACTTAAATAAATTATTTAGTATCCCCACTCTCGAACAGGAAAGGAGGCTTCAGAAAAATAACTAATATCCGCCAGAGGGAATTTTATATGGAGCGATTGGCCAAACCGAATACACAATATCTACCGGATTGACAGTTGCATTTGACGATTTAAATTTTTAACAGAACAATACATATAACAACCAAAGTAATACTGATATAACTCATGGCACTGATGAAATTACTCCCGACAAAAACAATGTAAGCAGAGAAAAGCACTAACCAACGGACATGTTTCCGCCTACTTGGTGTCATCAGCGTTATTCCGAGCGCCTTCTCCGCTGCCCAGACTGCGTTCACCACTTAGTTTACGTCGCTAATCTCCAAAAACAGCACTGAAATATTTTCTGGCGCCACCTAGTGCCAAGAGATAGTCATGCCGTCCTAGAAAGTAGCGACAGAAACCGGAATACAGATGCCAAACCACCTATGCGGTTCTTGGACAGCCGTCTTGCGTTAAGCGGAACAACGCTGATGACGCCGCGTAGGAAGAAACATGTCCGTTGATCAGTGCTTCTCTCTGCTCACAGTGTTTTTGCCGGGAGTGATTCATTACCATGAGCTATATCAGCATTACTTTGGTTATTATTTCTAGGCACTCTTTTCCTGTATATTTTTAATGCATATAACAGTCACAAAAACAATTTATTGCTTCAATTTTCCAATCTTTGAGTATTTGAAAGATCAGAATGCACAGCGCTGGGCAAAACTCACTTCAAATGTGTTTAAAATGTAAAATACAAAATACACTCATTAGGGATTGTTCGAACAGTTTTAAAACAACACCTCTATTTTACTTATAAAAACACGTATTTGTGTTGCTCGAACTGTTTGGTAAAAGATTCGGGCAATCAAAAAAGACACCAAATGAATCAAAAGTGTGAATCAAATCGTAAGATAGAGCGAAACTGAAATAGATATCAACACCTATTTCATTCTAAATTCCAAATACCATGATGGATATCAAACGGAAAAAATTATGGGAATTTTTTAAGGACCATTTAGTAATATACATCCTAATAGTGATTCATTTATTTGAAGTTTATTTGCACACTGTTTCAATTAATTTGTTTACATCTGAGCAAAGCAATAAAAATTCTATTTTTGAAGTTTAATTGTTCACAGTTACACCTTGAAAGTTGTTAAAAATAACCGTCCAGATCTATTTTAAACCGATTTAAACCGACAACACAGTTTAAGTAAAGTGTACATCAAATAAACAATATTTCTTGAACGACGCATACACTGCGACGTTAAAATAATATTTCTTTTGTTTGTCCTTTCGTACCTTTATGCGTGATAAATCTAGACATTCTTTTCGTGTTTACAGAATATGACTAGGCATGATGCGCAACTGACGGTGTTTACTGTGTGTTCACCACAAATCCCTCTGTTCCTGTTCCGATTTAATTAACTACCGGCATGATTCGGGCACGTGCGTAAGGTATACGCATTTTCATAACATCCGCACTACACATGCGTTTCATAATTGATAATGATAACAACGACTGATGGTTATCACTATCCAAACTGGATAATTCTCGTCTGTAGACGTACAATTCATGCATGAAAATTTATTGTCAAGTCACTATATATGTAGGTATGATCTGCGGTAATATACAGATTAGTCCGCTCAACTAGATACACCCTCGTGTTGCGAAATCATCCGACTGTATCCGACGAAAATCGACAAATTCCGAGTAGGTGCTCGAGCAGTTTTGAATTTGACAGTTCGTAATAATGACATTAAAACTTTATTGATACGTATGTAATTATTCAATTGTAATATTACAGTCATTACAGCTTGTTGTTAAGAATCGGTGTTTTCTATTTCAATGCTAACGAATATTTTACACGCCGCCCAAAGCTAGGCCAATTTAATCGTCATGTTTGTATCTAGTCAGGCAACAAAACGTTCTTTTCTATGGTCTACAGTGCATTTAATTATAAATTTTGTATTGTAGTACGTCTACAAAGCAATACTTCTAACAATAATATGCGTTATTATTTAAATGTGTATGCCAGATGTTTCGATAATAGTCCGTATAAAATGTTTTTGCACTACTTAAGACTAAACTTAAAACTGGTACTGGCATATCTTTTAGGTTGGTAAATGATGAGAATTAAATGGCAAACAAACTAAAACAATAATTCTCTTATTAAACACAAGTGAAGGCTCATATCAAAAGCTTCAAAAATAAAAAATCTTGAAAGGTATGAACAAAATGCAAACTATATGTATTCCTTATTAAAAGTAAACGATAGAACAGGAAATATTAAAAAGAGTTTTAATACATAACGAAAAGTAATATGCTCAAATACGAAAAACCAGAACTAAATTCTACCCAATAACACAAAATATTAAAGTAGGTGTTCAACCCGATCTCCATGCGCAAACAGACAGTAGCCTAATCTATTATAAAATCTATGCCTAATTTTGAATAAATATTTTGCTGGGATGTTTGTAACTCGCCTTGAATTTTTCGTCAGAATTCATCCAAAGTATTTGCTTTTTGGGTAGGTATACTAAATATCTTACTTCTAAAATAACTCCAGAGCAAAAAGTCATTTGGGGATAAATCCTGCGACTTTGCTGACCAACGAATATATCCAGGACTACTTATTCAACGGATTCCGAATATATCAAGTAAATATTGGCGCACTAATTATTATGTCTCGGCGATATTTTAAACTGTTTGGCAATAGAATAACTAGACTGGGTAAAATCTTGTTCTGCAAGAGCACATATTCCTATTTCTCGTAATTCTTGTTCTTTATTATTAACCAGTTGTGGCTCTTTCTTATGGTTACGTGGGGATAAACAATCGTGTGTTTCGAAACTTATTTAATGCCAGTTAGACGCATTATGAAATAAACATTGAATTTCTGTGATGATCTGAATAAACCAATTAAATAATTCCTACTTTCTCTGCTGTTTCATACACATCCATTTACGCTTACTGAAATTAAGCGTGAAGAACTGATGAAACGTAACTGAAAACATCCAACATATCTTTGCTTGCTTTGTCACCCAATATCGATACGGCGCGGCTGGTAAAATATTTGTTAGCATTGAAATAGAAAACACCGATTTTTCGCAATAAGCTGTAATGATTCTAATTTGAATAAAACTTTACAATTGAATAATTACTAGAGTAACTAAAACTTGCGGACTCGCATAGGCGTCGGTATTACGGGTTAATATAAGAATACGAAAAATTCATAAATAAACTTACTTGCTAATTTTTCAACAAATTAGAGGCATCAGGATGTGAACTACTGTAAACTTGCATCATTGCATATGTTTCCACAGTTACTTCTTTAAACCTTGTGCGTCGACAAGAAAAAATATTCTTATACATAGAAAACGATCTCTCCACATCTAAGGAAGTTACATTTGCATGTAGAAACTGTTTTTCAAAATCACTTAAAAGTTCACTATTCTTACACTTATTATAAACGGCCTCTAAAGTTTTAAAATCGGGATTTTTCCTTAAAACATCTGCCAACTTTTGACTAGCGCATAATCCTGGCGTATCATTTAATGTGTGTAATTTATTTTTTACACTCTCCACTATATCTAAAGATTCTTGCAATGACAATTCAGTACATTGTAGTTTTCTGATGGCATCTAGTAATACTGTATAATTGGTACATATTGTTGTTAAATCTTCTAAAAGTTGAGGAATTTGAAATTCTCTTTGACTTTCTCTAATTGCTTTGGATTCATTCCGATTAAATCGCATTATAACTGATTGAATTTGTTGAAAATGGATCAAATAGTAAGAAGCTGCTGTTAGCCAAGTACCCCATCGCGTTAAAATTGGTTCAGGAGGTTCTGGAATACCTGGACAAAATTTACGAAATTCTTTTAAACGTTTAGGAGATTTACGAAACACTGCTTTAGTACTTCCAATCATCCGATCAACGTTTCCGTAATATTGTCGAACAACTTCACCAACTAAATGCAAAGCATGCAGCACGCAGGTTATATGTATTAAGTTAGGAAATATATGTTTTAAGGATCGCCCAACACTTAACATCGTTGCTGCACTATCTGTCACAGTCATCACAACTTGATCTTGGGCAATTTTAAATTTTTTCAAAGCGTTCATTATCACTTTTTGAATATTTTCCGCGGTACATTGTTGAACACGTTTGCAAGCTAACAAATATCGAGATGCTGTGTTCTCGCTAGATAAAACGCGAGCTATTACATTCACAATACTGTTTTTCTTTATATCGGTCGTCTCATCCACGGTAATCCATATTTTTTTGGAACACAAATCACGTTTACACACATTTTCTAGCACCTCTTTCATTCGCGGCAAATGATTCTGTAATTGTGTTTGTGAGGGTAATGGGTACTTTGGAACGTATTGTCGCCAAAACGTTTTAAAAGCTGCTTTTCTCACCAACGACAACGGAAGATTACAAGAGGTAAACATAAATGTATGAGGAATAGTGTATAAGGTATTTCAGTTCTTGCATTTCTCATATGCTTAATACCATTGACATGCCTCTGGCAATCAGTTCTGTCCAATGCAGCCAAAAGAACATTGCATATTAAGCAAAAAACTGCACTACCGTCATATTTTAAATGGGGAAAAAGTGACACATACTTATGTACATTAGTAGCAAATCTATTACGAGGCATTGTTTTCTTAGGTATGTAAATATTAGTTCCATATGAAACGATACACTAATTATGTTCTTGGTATAATACTACAACACACAAAAAACACCAGCTATATTTTCAAAAGCGACACGTAAGTACATAACCTTGACCGTTCGACTAATCTCTGCAACAGCTCAACCGGTACTAAAACGAAATCTCTCTCAGCGCGGTTTAACATGATTTATATTCAAGGTCGACACTACATGCCTGCTTCTTTACCGGTTTAGTTTATTTATGAATTTTTCGTATTCTTATATTAACCCGTAATACCGACGCCTATGCGAGTCCGCAAGTTTAGGTTACTCTAATAATTACATACGTATCGTTAAAGTTTTAATGTGATTACGAACTGTCAAAACTACTCGCGTACCTTCTCGGAATTTGTCGATTTTCGTCGGATGCGGTCGGATGATTTCGCAGCACGGGGATGTATCTAGTTGAGCGGACTGATCTGTATAACGCTGCTAGTAGCAATGGAGTATTTTGTTACGTTATGCTTGAATTGATTAAAAACTAAAAATAGGAGCTTCATTAAGAGGTTTACTCTATTAGGTTTATGGGTGGTGGTTTCCAAGAACCCAAAAAATGGTCCGCAGTGAAAAAAAAATGGTTTTATTGCATTAAAATTAAATTGGTATTCTTGTTTATTGAGAAAGCTTTTTATTTTATCAATTTTTAGTTACTAAAACGATTGATTGTGGAATGGCCCTCAACGAATATTATTTATGTAACGATTCAAAATCAACACTGTTATTAAATAAACAATTTTAATTTAAACTCGATAAATAATTCAAAAAAGCAACACTTTTATTCTCATCTTTTCTCTTAAATTATACCTCGCCGATTATCTGACATCTCGGCCGTTCCTGATTTGATACTCGTCTTCAAGTAGTGATTGCGTTGATTGCGTCAAATCCTGGTGCTTTGTTGAGTTTTAATTTTGGTATAATTTGTCTTATTTCTTCTTCCGTTGCTTTTCGGAAGTTTGTAGGTGGGTATTGGTTTTTTTGTTGATGTTTCTTGGCAATGTTTTTAGTTTATATTCGTGCCAGTTTATAAAGTACTTGCTAATGATATTTTCGCATTTCTAACGCTAGCAGAAGCTAGAGAACATCTATAAGTATTGAACAATGCAAAGCTTCCAAAAGGATTTTGTTGAAGTCGATAAAGTAGAACTACAAAAACCGGCTTTCCCATTATTTAAATATCAGCTGAAATTCTGAAAAATAAACTAATCAAGTTATTCGAATTAGTCAAAAGTACAGCTAAAATTCAGTAGAATTGGTAGTAGAACTGGATTTATATATAAAATAGATGGATTAAAAAATTGTTTGTATTACGCAGGTTTGTAATGAAATTAAATAAAAACGTGCAGAAGCCACTCACATATAAGTTACTACTTGACAAATCACCCAAACAATCTATAAGATTCGAAGAAACAATATTTATTATGAAATAAATATTGAACGGATTTTACGCCATGAATATTTATTGTGGCACTTTCATTTGAACGATAAGCGATTCGTTTAGTCATCCATGTTTATGGGGGGAACCTTGAACTGTACGATGTTGGCTGGCGCATCAAAATATTATTCATGTATCTACCGGTTTGTTGTTCCATAATGTGTTCGGTGAAGCAATACTGATACTTATTGGAAAATACAGTGTTTTGATATTCTTTTGAACATTTTATCGTTTCTGTTTAATGCTAAATAATTAACTCTTATGTAACAGAGGGTTAGTGGAAGCTAAAGTTGTGATATTTTAAAGCTAGTTTCATACAGATTACAAAATTGCAAATTAAATTAAAGGGGTCAGTTGTTGGAAAAGCAAACAAACCTAACCCGGAAGAATTTGTTTCTCACACAGTCCATATGTAGTCTCCACGTCAAATGCTGATCAAGGATAAGACTCAGATACCCTGCAAAGGAGCTCCATGGGATCTCCTTTCTCCGCTCCCTCATCCAGTCTACTAAGCCCCAGACCTTCATCTCTGCTGGCTGTATATCGTCCGCATATATGGACAGCTGGACTTGTGAGAAATGGGGAATGTCGCTGGTATAATATAGTATGAATAATTTGGGCTTCAGCAGGGATCTTCACGGTACCCCAGCTAAAATATGTTGTCTTGATAACATGGCCTGACTATTCCTAACGGAAAAAGTTCTTCCCTTTTTGTCATAATACTTAGCACACTTCTAACACCTAACCAGCTCTTCTGAACAGTCTTGTGTCACAAGAAGCAATCTGGCGCTCTTTCCTGGCTAACTTTGCGTAACAACAAAAACAAATTACCAAAACCTTTATTGCTGCAAATCATCATTAAGGTAAGATAATCGTGTCACCCCAACATAGACGTAACAGCTGGAGCAGCCAACGGAACTCGGCGCGCGCCTGTCTGATACGATGCGTAAACATCTGCCGGGTGGCAAAGCAGTTCAAATTCGTACACATTTATCATCACTAGCGCGGTGTGTGCGTGTGAATTAAATCAGGCGAGCGGAATACTAGTTATTCAAGAAAATGTTTAAAGAAAAATGTCCAGTGTGCGCACGGCTAAACAACGACCCTTTGCTGATGAAGTAAAACACTTTATCTGTGAGTTTCCAGATTTGTTGTACGACGGTAGTAAAATAGTTTGTAAAATGTGCGAGAAAACTTTGACGTGCTGGCAAAAGAACCACTGTAGAAAGCATGTGAATAGTGCAAAACACAGAAATAGAAAAATCGACTTTATTTTCGATTTACTTGTCATGATGATAACATGTAATTTGTCACTTAACATATTAGATAAGAAATCGTTTAAGAACTTTTGGAACAAATACAACCCGGAGTTGAAGTTGCCAACTACGGCAACAGCACGTAAGCTTGTTTTATTTGTACCCAAAGAGGTGGAAAATAAAATCATATCTACATTAAAAAATCAGTTGCTTTGGTTGTGTGTTGACGAGAGAACAGATTGTAAAAAAAATTCTATTATACATGTTATAGTTCGTGTACTGGATCAACATAAACCGACATTTCCTGTTACTAGCTAGCAAAAGATTACAAGGGTGTACTAATGCAGCAATTACGACTGTGATACTTACTACGTTAAAAAACTTTCAAGTCTCAACACGTCAAGTGTTGATGTTTATGAGCGATGGTGCAGCGACAATGCGTGCGGTAGGCCGTTCTCTTCTTGAACACGGTTGCGACTGTTCTCTTCTTGAACACGGTTGCGACTGTTTACATGTAACTTGTAAAGTGCATGCTTTACATCATGTGGCACAAACTATTAGACAATGTTATCCCGAGGTAGATGCATTAATATCAAGTACAAAAAAGGTGTTTTTAAAATCTCCAAAACGTCTTCGAACATTTTACGCACAGTGTCCCGGTATTCGTGAACCACCACAGCCGATTCTTATACGTTGGGGAACCTGGTTGCAGGCAGCTTTTTATTATGCTGAATATTTCAAAAAAGTAAAAGCTGTTATTCTATAATTCAATCCTGCCGAAGCTGCAGCTATTAAGGAGAGCCAGTCAAAATGTCAAGATACTTGTGTTGAAACAGATTTACAAGTGTATTCATAGCTACTATAAGTTGGAGAGTGTGTTAAAGAACGATTCCAATTTTATCACATTACAACAAATTTATAATGATACCTGGACTAATCCATTAATTGAGTTCAAAGATTATTTTAATCATACATGTATTACATCGGTGGATGTTGAACGATCTTTCTCCAAATATAAACACATCTTTTCACCACTGCGAACGCAGTTCAACGAGACCACTATTGAAACATATCTAATGCTATCAATTTTTTACGATTCTTATCCACTGGGTTATAATACTGATGATGGTGCTTCTACTTCTCATGTTCAGTAATTCCAATGCAATCCACCAGCCTATTTGATTACCCTGCTTAAGAGGGTGAGTGTTTCACAGCTTTACAGATGTTAGTTTGATTAGTTTTTTTATTATTATTCACTTTATTACTTCTTTTTCGGTATTATAAATATTGAAGAAACCGCACGCTTATGGCGCGACGAACGATTATCTTACTTTAATCATCGTATGAGCTAACACACATGCGTAATACTAGAGACATAGCAATTGGCTTTCTTCTTCCTCCCGTCTCACGCCTCATTAAAATACAAGAAACTGCTACATTTCTCTCTTCACTCTCTTCTTCACTGCTCATATTTAAAAGTATTCTTAAACAACACATACTTCGACATACATTTTACAAAATTGACGATTTTTTAAAATCAAATTTTAAAATTACTACATGTCTATAAAATATATTTTATTGTTTGTGAATGTCCACTTTATACAGATTTTATTTGTACATACATATTTTATTTATATATACACGTATCTTCTCTGCTGTTTTTTGACTTGTTCTACACTTTGTAAGTAAGCATTATTATTATTATTGTTATTATTTAAATGTCAATTTTAGACTTTCGTAGATCCCTGTAGATTCGTAGACTCTAATAAGTAGAGTTGCTCAATTTGCGCCAACAGTCAATGGCGGGCGCATAAAAGTTCACACAAAATAAATGGTCAGAAATACAATATAATACGTGCTCAAACACTTACCGTCTTAAGAGTCTTTCGTGAAATCACGGAAGTGAATAATGTCTGTTAAATATCTGCAACATTATATATGTTTCCACAGTTGTTTCGGCAAACCGAGTGCGGCGTGAGGAAAAAGTGTGTTTATATGCAGAAAATGAACGTTCTACATCTAGTGACGTTATATTTGCGTAATTAAAATAATCTTTGGAACAACTTAACGGTTCTGTTGACGCACCTTCACAAATTTGTCTTAATGTGCTAAAATCAGAATCTTTCTCTAAAACACTTTCAAACCTTTCTAGAACACAAACATTTTTTGCGTCTTCTACCGCGCATAGCTGTGCGTGAACATGTTGCACTATTTGTAGATTCCACTAACGACACCGAAGGATTTTGTAATTTTTCTATTGCCTCCACTAGTCCGAAGTAATTGTTCTGAATAGTTTTCAAATTCGTTTTAACCTGACTATCTTGAAATTTCGACTGACTTTCCTTGATAGCCGCAGCTTCCTTTGGACCGAATTGTAAAACCACGTTCTTAATATTCTCAAAATATTTATGACAATAAAACGCGGCCTGTAACCATGTTACCCAACGTGTAAGAATAGGTTCTAGTGGCTCAGGCACGCAGGGGCACAGTCTGTGAAATTTACGAATACGTTTTGGGGATTTGACAAACACTGCTTTTATATGCGCTATTAAAGCGTCTACCTCAGGATAACATTTTCTGATACTATCTGCCACATGACTGAAAGCATGAATTTTACACGTAATATGTAACAAGTTAGCACAATGTTTTTTAAGAGACCGACCTACAGAAAGCATGTTTGCGGCACCATCACTCATAAACATCAACAGTTGGTTTGTTGAAAGTTCAAACTTTTCCAATGTATTTAACACTAACTTTGAAATTACTTCGGCAGTACATTGTTGTACTCGTCTGGAAGCTAATAGAATTGAAGGTGAAGATTGATGTGGTTCCATTGTAGGTACTATTATATTAACCACAGAATGTTTTTACGATCTGTTGTTTCGTCCACACATAACCACAGTTTTTTTATATTTCAACTCCGATTTAATTCTTTTTTCAACATGTTCACGAGCAGATGACACAATTCTTTGTAACGATGCCCGACTTGGTAATTCGCAGTCCGAATATTTATTCCAAAAGAAGACATATGCTTCCTTGTCTAGTAAATTAAACAGTAGATTACATGCAATAAAGGTAACACATAAATTAAATTTAAATTTGTCAGTGTCGTGTGCAATTTTTTTTTTGAAGAATGCTGTTTACTATTTGCGTGAGGTAGACAATCCCTTTTGGACCAACACATTAAAGGGATATTACAAACTGCACATTGAATTTTAACGCCATCATAATTTAGGTCAGGCATTTCTGCTATAAATTCTGTAACTTTGTCCAACATTGGTCGTTTTCGCGACGTAGGCAACATTTTTAAAACAAACGTAGAACTACGAAATAGTATTTACGGCAGCGTACACGTATACACAACAGATCCGGTTGAGACTCGCAGTTATACTGAGGGTTGTATCGAACCTCCGCCACTGCCTACTAATTAGGCACAGTGCTTACTGGATAAGACGACCTCACCAACGCCAATCCGTTTCATTTTAGGTAGCACGCCGTGTTGCAGATAGTGGCGAAATCCAAATTGCTCGTCCGGTAAGGGCTCTAAAACCTCCAACTCATTTCTCATTGTTATGAAATTCGAATAATCTCTCACATAGGGATGTATTTTTACTTAAAAGAAACATTTCGCATTAAAATTAACGGCAAACATCCAAAAGAAATTAATTTGTGTGCATGACAATGAATATTCCATCTCTATTTTAGGAAAGTGTAATAACCTAAACGAATAATGTATTACCTTAACTATTATCAATTTGAGATTGAAAACATTGAAGTACCTATTTATGTATATCTACAATTGCACTATATCAAACACAATTGTTGATATCCAAACAAATTATACTACGATTTTTAGCGCTATCGTATAATTAGGTAATTGGACACATCTCTAAAACATGATTAAATATTGCGTAATCATTGCATAAGGTTTTTATCTTTTGAATTTACTAACAGATTACATAAAAACGTTTCTATTCGTTATATAGTCGGAAATTGTAATGGAATGGTAATCGTATCCTAGAATTTGTTGCCCGGTAAAACCTCTATTAGAATGAATTGATCGCAATTGATTATTTAGTCCATTCCTAACAACAGAGCGGTTCAACTTGACCTTGCCGTGAAGCATAAAGTAATTCTGGCGAAGGCTTCTTTTAAGATTATTTAGGCCACGGTGTAAATGTAGCTGTAACACTTTAGAAGCGCAAGTTTGTTTATCCTGACCCCGACAACAAATGTCAATGCTTTTAGTGCTAGTGTAATGAATAACGCTGGCCACGAGCGGTACCGCGCATCGGCGTAGAATCAGTTCGGACCGAGAGGAACCGTGGTATTACTTCGTCTGCGGAGCAGTACGGACATTTTCGCTGCCGGTCATTTGCGCAATTGTTTATCTGTCCTAGAAAAATTATGATTTCGTCAGCAAAACGACCGCGGTCGGACAAACTTCGAAAATTTATTGCAGAAATTCCAGACTTAATATATGAAGGTGCTAAAATTAAATGTGTAATCTGTAAAATTCCGTTAATGTGTTGGTCCAGACAACATTGTCTACGACACGTAAATAGTGAAAAGCATGTCTCAAAAAGAAATTGCGCACGAGACAATGAAAAATTTATATTTAATTTATGCGTTACGTTTATCGCATGTAATATACCGTTTAATTTACTAGACAAGGAACCATTTATCTGCTTTTGGAATAACTATTCGGAGTGCAAATTACCAAGTCGAACATCGTTACGAAGAATTGTGCCATCTGCGCGCGAACGTATTGAACAAAAAATAAAATCGGAGTTGAAAGATCAAAAATTGTGGTTATGTGTCGACGAAACAACAGATCGGAAGAAACATTCTGTTCTTAATGTAATGGCACGCAAATTGGAACCTCATCAATCGGCACCTTCAATTCTATTAGTCTCCAAACGAATACAACAGTGTACTGCCGAAGTAATTTCAAAGTTAGTGTTAAATACATTGGACAAGTTTGAACTTTCAACAAACCAACTCTTGATGTTAGTGAGTGATGGTGCTGCAAACATGCTTCCTGCAGCCCGATCTCTTAAAAAGCATTCTGCTAATTTGTTACACATTACGTGTAAAATTCATGCTCTCAATCTTGTGGCGGATAGTATCAGAAAATGTTATCCTGAGGTAGACGCTTTAATAGCGCATACCAAAGCAGTATTTGTCAAATCACCGAAATGTATTCGCGAATTTCACAGACTGTGCCCCCGTAAACCAGAGCCACCAGAACCTATTCTAACTCGTTGGGGAACATGGTTGCAGGCCGCGTTTTATTATCATAAATATTTTGACAATACTAAGAACGTGGTTTTACAATTCGATACAAAGGAAGCTGCCACTATCCAGAAAAGCCAGTCGAAATTTCGAGATAGTCAGGTTAAAATGGATTTAAAAATCATTCACGACAATTACTTCGGGCTAGCAGATGCAATAGAAAAATTACAAAATCCTGCGGTGCCGTTAGAAGAATCTCTACAAATAGTGCAACATGTTCACGCACAGCTATGCGCGATTGAAGACACAAAAAATATTTCTGTCCTAGAAAAATTTGAAAGTGTTTTTGAGAAAAATTCTGATTTTGGCACATTAAGACACATTTGTGAAGGTGCGTCAACAGAATCGTTAAGTTATTTGAAAGATTATTTTACTTACGCAAATATTACGTCACTAGATGTAGAACGTTCGTTCTCTGCATATAAACGCATTTTTTCCTCATGCCGTACTAGTTTTGCCGAAACAACAGTTGAAACATATCTATGGTTGCAGATATTTAACAGACATTATTCACTTTGTGATTTCACGGAGGACTCTTAAAATGGTAAGTGTTTGAGCACGTGTTATTTAATTTTTATTTAAAAGATGAGCGAAATTGTTTGCGGCAGCAAAAATCTCTATTAGCAGAATAACTCTAGTGGAACGCGAGGCCTGGTCGACTCTACGCTACTGCGCGGTACCGCTCGTGGCCAGCTTTAGTAATGAATATATAATACAATATATTTAATATACATATACCTCCCTGGAGTTTATTAAGTTTATTCTCTTTGTAAGGTGATAATTATTTGACAATAAATAAGGACTTCTATTTGCCGTCCTTCGCACAGATACAAGCTGATAAATTCCTCTAGTAGCCAGTGTAGTGAGTAATGCGTGCTAAATTTACGACAGATATTTATTTTTATATACTGATTCCCTAGATAATATCAAAAATTTAATCAAGCATCTGCGTAATGCGATATTAGTTACACTGCCGTTCAAAATATTTTATGCAAGGGTAGTTTGAAAACCCTTAGCCTCAACCTGAAGATAGGACTACTCGTCAGAAATATTTCTCCTAATATAATTGTGTATGCGTTAAAAGATACTTTTGAAAATTTCAGCCATGTTGGACGCTCAGTTGTTGTTTAACAGTCGTTCGTGTCAGTCGATGTTAGTGGTTCTGTAAAAGTGGAAAAAAATCGGATCTCGAACGGTCAATAAAATTCTTGCATTTGAAAGACAATACGCCTACGCAGATTAAATCCGAAATTGGGCAGCTGAATTTGAACGCGGTCGTACCAACTTGGTTGACGATGAACGTTCGGAACGGTTAAAAACTGAAACCATTACCGATAACATCGGGAAAGTTCACCAAATGGTGTTCGACACCTTTTATTAAATGTTTTTTGATGACCAGATAATTGTAAATTATATAAATCATGTTTGACAGTTTTCAATTTTTTACTTTTATTAGTTTTGAGATACTTTTCGTCTGTGTTGGTCTTTTATGTCATTAACTTCATTATCACATGAGGTAGACGTTTTAGAAACGTAAATATTTTTATCGTCTAATTTCTTGTTGATTGATTTTTTTCTTTTGGGTAATTTAGTAGTGCATAAATCTGACTTTACATCATCAAAAGCAGCATTCTGACCATTACTTATCTAGAATTTCTTCCGCTTGTGCTTTTTTTCGTACTTACTTCTGTTATCCGTTTTTTTTTGGTACATCCCCAAATCATTGTTTTGAGGACGATTGTTCACCTTACACATTTTAAATTAATGATTTATACAGCGTGTCCCCGGATTAACGCATGGATAGGTAAGGCAGACAGAAAATTAATGAATTGAAATTTCATCTTTTGGGGTTTAGCCATGCTTGAATAGTAAGTAATTTATGCCATAATTTTATTGCCGAAAAATCAAGTATATCTTGGAAATTTACAAAAATTAATAAAGTGTATTTTCTATAGGAAATACGATAATAAGGTTAGTAAAAACAATGTTTATAGTAATAAATTATGCTAGTACTTAGTGTGTAAGCATGCCTGAACCCCAAAAAGATGAAAATTCAACTGAATAATTTCCTGTCTGCCTTATCTATCCTTGCGTTAATCCAGGGACACACTATATATCTATAACGAATAACACGTAACACAAAACATAACGGATGCTCTCGTTTCCTAAACTGAACGAAAAATAAACAAGCGGACGCTGACAAAGCGAGAACCGATTTTTGCACACAACTAGCTACTCCGGTGAAACGGCTATGTGTCGCAGAGACGATTACGTCGCTCTAGTTATTAATCATTGAAAGTTGTAAATGAAAGGAGTGTAATTAATAGTGCTTTAATTGTTATTAAAATCTCAAATTTGAAGTATTTGTGTTTCATTTTCTGTAATAATCGCAGTAGCTACTTGCCACCCACCTTTATGCAAAATTGACATCCCATGTATGTCCGAATATCGAAACCTGGACATCCATATAATAAATAACTGTAAATATTGTGTTGTGTTGTCGTGAGAGTCTAATACATATGACCATGACTGTATTTTGAACTTCCTATTACGTCTTCGTATTTTGCTGTAAGTGATTCCCCGCAGTATGTGATATGCCGTTTACAGTAATTTCCTTTTTATGCATACATCCAATTTACATGCAATTTGCTCCATCTCGCCTTGGTTGAAAGTAGGGGAATTCCATATTTAACTTTAATTAGCAAATGATATTCCCAGGTTGCTCGTCATCTCATTAATATGTATGCTTGAAACGAGGTTAACTTTAATTTATTCTTTTATAATATTGCGTAAATTATAAATTCACTTTTTTCATTATTTTCGTAATAATGATAATATTAAAGCTGTGAATGTTCAGGAAATACAGTATGTTGTAAAATTATTATTATATTATTATAACTTACAAGGGTAATACACTGATATTATCTTACTGAAAGATGAATGACCATCCAAGACCGAGTTTTTGGGCACTAGCTTGTAAATTTTCTATCAGTATATCCATGTATACGTATTGGTTCATTATACCGTCAATAGATTTTAAATTACCAATGCCTGCAGCACTCATACACCCCCACACTAAAACATTTCCTCCACCAAATTCTACAGTCGCGCACAAATTTTTAGTTTTCAGTTCTTCATTTCTCTTTCGCCACACCATTGTACGGCCATCTGACCCAAAAATGTTATATGTAAAGTATCCAAAACTTGCGGACTCGTATAGGCGTCGGTATTACGGGTTAATATAAGAATACGAAAAATTCATAAATAAACTTACTTGCTAATTATTCAACAAATTAGAGACATCAGAATGTGAACTACTGTAAACTTGCATCATTGCATATGTTTCCACAGTTACTTCTTTAAACCTTGTGCGTCGACAAGAAAAAATATTCTTATACATAGAAAACGATCTCTCCACATCTAAGGAAGTTACATTTGCATGTAGAAACTGTTTTTCAAAATCACTTAAAAGTTCACTATTCTTACACTTATTATAAACGGCCTCTAAAGTATTAAAATCGGGATTTTTCCTTAAAACATCTGCCAACTTTTGACTAGCGCATAATCCTGGCGTATCATTTAATGTGTGTAATTTATTTTTTACACTCTCCACTATGTGTAATGATTCCTGCAATGACAATTCAGTACATTGTAGTTTTCTGATGGCATCTAGTAATACTGTATAATTGGTACATATTGTTAAATCTTCTAAAAGTTTAGGAATTTGAAATTCTCTTTGACTTTCTCTAATTGCTTTGGATTCATTCCGATTAAATCGCATTATAACTGATTGAATTTGTTGAAAATGGATCAAATAGTAAGAAGCTGCTGTTAGCCAAGTACCCCATCGCGTTAAAATTTGTTCAGGAGGATCTGGAATACCTGGACAAAATTTACGAAATTCTTTTAAACGTTTAGGAGATTTACGAAACACTGCTTTAGTACTTCCAATCATCCGATCAACGTTTTCGTAATGTTGTCGAACAACTTCACCGACTAAATGCAAAGCATGCAGCACGCAGGTTATATGTATTAAGTTAGGAAATATATGTTTTAAGGATCGCCCAACACATAACATCGTTGCTGCACTATCTGTCACAATCATCACAACTTGATCTTGGGCAATTTTAAATTTTTTCAAAGCGTTCATTATCACTTTTTGAATATTTTCCGCGGTACATTGTTGAACACGTTTGCAAGCTAACAAATATCGAGATGCTGTGTTCTCGCTAGATAAAACGCGAGCTATTACATTCACAATACTGTTTTTCTTTATATCGGTCGTCTCATCCACGGTAATCCATATTTTTTTGGAACACAAATCACGTTTACACACATCTTCTAGCATCTGTTTCATTCGCGGCAAATGATTCTGTAATTGTGTTTGTGAGGGTAATGGGTACTTTGGAACGTATTGTCGCCAAAACGTTTTAAAAGCTGCTTTTCTCACCAACGACAACGGAAGATTACAAGAGGTAAACATAATTAATAAATGTATGAGGAATAGTGTATAAGGTATTTCAGTTCTTGCATTTCTCATATGCTTAATACCATTGACATGCCTCTGGCAATCAGTTCTGTCCAATGCAGCCAAACGAACATTGCATATTAAGAAAAAAACTGCACTACCGTCATATTTTAAATGGGGAAAAGGTGACACATACTTATGTGCATTAGTAGCAAATCTATTACGAGGCATTGTTTTCTTAGGTATGTAAATATTAGTTCTATATGAAACGATACACTAATTATGTACTTGGTATAATACTACAAAACACAAAAAACACCAGATATATTTTCAAAAGCGACACGTAAGTACATAACCTTGACCGTTCGACTAATCTCTGCAACAGCTCAACCGGTACTAAAATGAAATCTCTCTCAGCGCGGTTTAACATGATTTATATTCAAGGTCGACACTACATGCCTGCTTCTCTACCGGTTTAGTTTATTTATGAATTTTTCGTATTCTAATATTAACCCGTAATACCGACGCCTATGCGAGTCCGCAAGTTTAGGTTATTCTAATGATAACAAAACGATAATGATACAAAGGGAATACACTGATATTATCTTACTGGAAGATGAATGACCATCCAAGACCGAGTTTTTGGGCACTAGCTTGTAAATTTTCTCTCAGTATATCCATATGTACATATTGGTACATTATACTGTCAATAAATTTTAAATTACCAATGCCTGCGCTCATACACCCCTACACTAAAACTTTTCCTCCACCAAATCTTACAGTCACGCACAAATTTTTAGTTTTCAGTTCTTCATTTCTCTTTCGCCACACCATTGTACGGCCATCTGACCCAAAAATGTTATATGTAACACATTTTTGGGTCAGATGGCCATTTTTGGACCACAAGAACTGAAAACTAAAAATTTGTGCGCGACTAAAATTTGGTGGAGGAAAAGTTTTAGTGTGGGGGTGTATGAGTACTGCAGGCGTTGGTAATTTAAAATTTATTGACGATATAATGAATAAATATGTATACATGGATATGCTGAGAGAAAATTTGCAAGCTAGTGCCCAAAAATTCGGTCTTGGACGGTCATTTATCTTCCAGCAAGATAATGACCCCAAGCACACCGCTCAACGGGTCAAGGAATTGTTGATATTTAATGTGGGAAAGCAGCTTCATACACCTACACAATCGCCGGACATGAATCCCATAGAGCACCTATGGGATGAACTGGAACGAATAATAAGGAAACATATGATCCGCAATAAGGAGCAGCTAAAAATCGCCTTACAACAAGAATGGAACTCCATTGATCCCACAGTAACGAACAAATTAGTTGAAAGTATAAAGAGACGCATATTAGCAGTTATAAAAGCAAAGGGTGGATCAACAAGTTATTAAACTTTGTAAATTGAGTTACTATTCTAATAATAATTCCGGATTTGCTAAGTGTATGGAGATTTTTTTGAGATTGGAATTGTACCTATTTTTGTTCTTTTTTTCAATGTAATGTCACTTGTACAATAAAACATTATCCTTTTATGTTATCTTGTTCATTTGTATTGTAATATACTGTTCACCAACAATTTTCTGCAATAAATGGAATTGCACTGTTTTTTAAGCGCTCAAATCAAAATGGTGACAGGTGTATGAGACTTTTTTGAGTCAGTGTATGTTGAGAAGTAAAACTGAATTTAACAAAAATAGATTAGACATGCAGGTCAAAGAGTAAGTACAAACCCAAGAATTGAAATATTGATTCAGTGTTTCTAATTATTTAAACTATTGGGTAACAGTGTATATCCTACACCTACCAAATAGAACGGCGTAAACAGCGTTCCTGAACAAAACATTTCGAGGAAGTTTATCACCGAACATACGGTTTTTTTATCTATCACTTGAAAAACAATTGGTCGCGGTATTTACGATCTGATCTTTATTCTTTTGTTTTTTATTTACGCATGATGATTAATCCAACGGTCCTCCGAGCTAAATGAATCTTAGAGGTTATTTAATTCAATTAAATAAATGCATAAAGATAAATCGCATCCACGAGTTGTGAGATTTTAAAGGATTATTTTTAAGACGACATTATGGATGGTATGGCATCGTACATTTTATTGTAATGCGTCAAAAAGTGTTATGATAAAAAGTAAGCGATTAAATAAAGTGAATTGTTGACCTAACGATTGTAAATAGTTGATTTTGTAGTACGTAGCAGTATTTTATCAAGTACAATTGAAAAAAATGTACGTACATAAAAGAATGCGTAATTTTCTAATATAATGAACGGAATCATATTGAAAATCGCATAAGAAGTTATAGAAATTCATAAAAATGTGAATGCCCAAAAATTGAACGGGAAAGATGAAAAAAAAATGGTATAAAACAATATATTTGCTTTAAAACTATTTATAACAATTCTGAACTGTATCTGCTTGATTTAAGCTCCATTCCAGACGAGCAATTCGGATTTAGGGAAGGTTTGTTTGTCGACCGAACTACAATTGCTCCGATTATTTTAAGCTATAAGGGACCCTCTCGGCCACCGGGAAGTCCTTAGGGGGGTATTTCTGGATATATCCAAGACTTTCGACACGATCTAGCACACCGGAATCATCATTTGGGGTTGGCATCGCGAAATCCGTGAAAAGCGGTAGAGGCATTTTTTCTGGGCGTCCCATCAGCTCTGGAGTTCCGCAGGAATCGTTGTTGGATCCAGACTTATTCCTTTTATATTTGAGTGATGTTCCAAATAGTTCTACTTTTAATTTTGCTGCCTTCGCGGTTGATATTATGGTTTTCATGAGCAATGGGGGGATTATGATCAAAGGCCTTCAACGAGCGGCGGAAGAACTCACCGAATGGACCGACAGATGGTGACTCAATATCAGTGAGGTCAGAACCATCGTTGTCCGATTTACCAAAAGAGGGATTCTGTATAGAGAAACTATTTATATCAATGGTACTCGCCTCCCTTGGTACTCCACAGTTAGATGCCCTGAGGTTGTATGTAACCAGCAGCTCACCTGGGGCGCCACATAGAGAGCTTGAGAATGAAGTTTATAAAAGCGATGAACTGGTTGCTCCCCTCAATTGGCGATTCTTTTCGGAACAACTTGACAACATTGCAATTTCAAATTCAATGGTAAATTAATATACATAATGTGCCATTAAAAGAACATTCTTCATATTGCCCGACATTAATTGAACACTCTATGTTTAGTACTAATTTAAAAATACGCACAAGTGCAAATGTAATAACTTTTTTTTGAAACTTTTTTCCTATCTTCTATGTTAACTGAGATATATAAAAAATAAACTTGGTAAAATATAACAATTTTTAATTTTCAATATAATCTCCCATAACTGCAATACATTTATTACAACAATCAATTAATAATTCTACACCCCTGTAAAAATAATCTAAAGTTTTCCCCTCAAAATGTTGTATTACAGCTGCTTGCAACTCACTATCGAAACGACGTCCCCTAAACTCTTTCTTTAAGTGAGAAAATAAATAATTACTTGGAGCCATGTCTGGACTATACGGTGGATGTTCCAATGAATTGAAAGCCACATTCGCGCATGGCTGCTGAAATGAAGGCAGTAGGGACAGGTGCATTGTCTTGCAATAATCGAACACCTTCCGTCAATTTTCCACGACGTTTTGCACGAATATTGTCGCTCAATTTATTCAGTAAAGACGCATAATATGTGCTGTTGACAGCTAATACCATTTCTTCAATGAAAAAAAGGATAATAATAATAATAAATGACTTTATTGTGCATATTATGGTTGCCTCAGAATTACAAAAAAAGAACACATATGGGGTTGGAGCAACATGCACAATCTCAGGACGAGGTCCAGCAACACAGAAGCTATGTTGCTGCGCTACCTAATCCTGTATTGTTGACGTGACAATTCTAACATATAAAAAATGCCTAAAATTAATTAATTCTGTGTGTGCCCAAATAAAACAAAGAAACAATATACAGTGAGGACCTAAAGTATCCCCCCTACTAACTTTTGAAGTTGAACTCTGGATAATAACAAATGTTAGCTTAGAAACAATAAAAATCGACCTATTTTTTCCGAAAACGCTACCCTCAGATGTTCAAAAGTTAGTAGTGGGGGGGGGGATACTTTAGGTCCTCACTGTATATTGAATACATAGTTTGCATAGTTACCAACTACGAATAAAAATAGAATCTATAGCTACACACTCTTTCTCTATGTGGAAAACAAATAAAAATATATAAAATTCATCATCAAGGGAGTTATCAGTTCAACTGGCCGACCGGGGCGCTCATTATCTTCTAGGAATTCTTGCCCCAAACGGAAAAATTTTGCCCACTTTTTTACAGTGGAAGATAAAGGAGATAAATCACCATAAACGCCCTCTAAACGTTGTTTAACGTGACAAGGCGTTTGCCCTTCTTTTATTAAAAATTTAATTATAGCGCGATACTCAATTTTCGTTACCTGAAACATTTTCATGCACTAGTCCCGTTGTATAGCTGGCTAGTAAAAATTACTACTCTTCGAGCCGTAATATATATAGTGTAGGCCCCGCACATATGCAAATATGACGCAACGGCGTTTGAACACGCTCGAACCTGTATAAACCTGTCAGGCCAAGAATTTATGGCGCCTACTATGTAAGTTAGAAAACGGCGTTGCCATATCTAATCTGCTTGAGTAGGCAACCAAAATTACAACTGGATCAATATTGTTTAACAAGTACGTCTTTATTGAACAGTATTGTATAGAAAAGGGTATTGCTAGAATGTGTTTTTTAATTGACTCTTACGAGAAAAGTATTTTGAAAGTCTAGTGTTACTAATGAGCTTTCAAGCAAGCAAAAACTTTTATAAAGAATAATCCTTTCTTGACAAATCCGCAACATAGTATATATGTGAAGCAATCAATGGCATACCATAAGTACTAAATATGGTTCCATCAGCGTTCTTATATTCCATGTGCTAACTCTAAATTTGCGATCGTTTAGCATTAGTGTTTGTTATTTACGTTCCTGGCGAAATTTATTATAAGACAAATAAACGTTGCTCTTAAACTTTCATTAATTTTCATCTTTACGTGTACAATTACCTAACCTAGCAATGTTGCCAACACATATTGCACGGCCCTTTTTTTAGTTAAAGATCTAGCCTTTCGACTAGCCTCGCCCATCGATTACAGGAGTCACAAGGCAGTATTGCTGACATTGGCGCAGACACGACAGTCAACCGTGCTGTGGTATAAACACCTAGTTCTACAACAACAGCATTTAAGCAAATTTAAGCGAATTTCGTGGTCAACATCTTGTTGATTTTATTAAAAAGTACCGAAAATATGAGTGTTTATGGGACATAAAAAGTAATCTTTACAAAAAACAAAAGCGTTATGCTTTGAAGGTGTTACGGCTTACTCGCTTTTCAATTCACGCCATTTTAAACATCTTTACACAGTTACAGTATTAGTAATACTGTCCTGTGTAAGCGGTGCGTTCCAGTTCATTCAGATCGGATTGTTATAGCTCTCGTAGGTTTTCCTGTTGTCATATTGGCAGTCCTAGGTGTTGATGGCTGCTATAACTATTCTTTCCTCGTTTGTACCATGCGTTCCAAATGTTCTGACTCGAAATGTCGTAAAATCTTCTAAAAGTGAGCCTTATTTGAAAATACATGTATCAACGAGTTTACGTAGCTGGTCGACTGCTTGTAATACAAACAGGCAAGTGCTGACCGGCTCCTTTTAAAGGATTAAACAAGCCAGCTTTTAATAATCAGTGATCCGACAAAATATTTAGTATTTACTTAACCAAGCCGAATTTTGATGTAACATAATATGTTCTATTATATCTTTTCTTGTGAAACGTAGTTCCATTCACACATAATTTAGTGGCACGAGGTATATCTATGATCTTTCTTTATATTCTGTCGCGTTTTATCGATACCGCTTTACCTAGATAGTGTTATGGACAAAACACTGTGTGGGATTAGTGATCACTGTTAATAATTTAAAAATAATCCCGACATACCGCCAGTGCCTTTTAAAGGAATAAAATATTGAGCTCTTAATTTCTTTAAAGTAACCCTAGTATAATGCTATTTAGAAACAATCCCTAGAATAATTTGCGAATTTCGTTGGGGTGAGTTGCCGGTAAAATTATTTAATATTCGGACACTGTAGCGTGAAGATTATAGTAATGAATTAAATAACTAAAAATGCCTTATACATCAGAAAGCGAAAAGGGCTAAATTATAGGACTTTGGAGAAATGGCTACAGTACTAGAGAAATAAGTGAACACACAAATAAGTCGGTAAGAAGAATTTTTATCTATTATCTTTTATTTCATAAAAGTGTGCTTCTCCTTTCATTTATATATATATTTTTAAGTGAAAGTATTTTTTAATTAAAAGAAAAATTAAATCAGTTTTTTCTCATATAAATTATTATAATTATTATTAACAATTTTGGTTCTTTGTTGTATTGTATATAATCATTATACATTTTTTAATGTTTCAGCTGAAAATAAGATTAACTTGGAATTCTATTTGTGTTGATTTCAGATGTTCAGTCAAACAGCAAGTATTGTATCTGTAATTCTAAGAAAAAAAATCAAAAACATATCTAATAATTACCGCAAAAGCCTAAGAAAGTCAGAATTAATATCTATCCTAAATAGTAAAAACCTAGCATGTGATCAGGTTTTTTGAAATACTCGTCTATTATTATTTCAGCAGTCAACTGTTTCTCGGTGGATACGACGTTTTCGTCAAGAAGGACACACACGGTTTAAAGCGAAATGTGGGAGGCATAGAATTACTACAGCAAATGAAGATAATTTGCTACAAAACGAAATTGTAGAACATCCATTTCTAACAACAACACAATTATAAGAACAAACAAATCTACAAATAAGCAAAAACACAGTTCGTAGACGATTACATGAAATGAATATAAAATGCAGGAGACCGACAAAAGTTGCTGACTTTCAAGAACGTCATGCGGTACAACGAATGCATTTTGCAATTCACAATTTATATCGTAATTGGGATGATGTAGTAATTTCTGACGAGAAAATATTTCGAAGCAATGAAACTTCGAAAGGTTATATATATAGGCCACTTGCTAGCAGCCGATATGACCAAAAATATGTTAGAAAAGATAAGGCGAGTGGTAGGATATCTGCGGGATATTGAGCTTGGATTAGCAGCCATGGGCCAGGTGATTTTATCCCAATTAATGCAAGATTAACTGGAAATGTGTATTGCAATATTCTAGATGAGTATATTTTGCCCTTAGCTTACGCTAATGGTGGAGAAAGTACATTAGTTCAGGACGATAGTCCAATACATACGTCCAGAATTGTACGAAATTGGTTTGAAGAGCATCCTATGGTAAAATTAATAAACTGGCCTTCCAAATCGCCTGATTTAAATCCGATAGAGAACGTTTGGAGTTATATGATACGCTGTTAGAACGATACCGTCGGCAATGCAAATTTACAGAATGGAAATGCACTGTTGGAGCAATGTCAAAGAGTATAGCGTCAAATAAATGTAAGAACTTGGTTAATTCGATGCCTCGCAGATTAGAAGATGTATGATAACTGCCGGAGATTATTACACAAAATATTTAAAAAATGCTTGATACTTTTTGTTTTACAAGGATTCTATTTTAGTTTTTAAATACATGTTTCAAACAATTATTCTATTATTGTTTTTCCAGGGTCTTTCTTTTATGTTTTAACCCTTTCTTCATATTTTATTTATTTTGTTAAATAAAGAACTACTCTTGAAAGAATATGTTTTCTTAAATATGTTACGTAAATGGAAAAAATATTTAGGTATGCGTGTACTCTTAAATCTTCAATTTTTTTTAAATTCCACATTTTACATTTTATTTGTTACAAGTTAACAAAAAAATACGATAAAGAATGGTAAACTAATGTATTATCTATTTGAAATATGTAAACAAAATGAAAAACTACTTTTTCTTAAAAACTGCAATTAAGAGCAACTTCCAGTTGCTTATTAAGGAAAAATTGTCTTACTTCGGACATTGTTTATTACGTTTACTTTTTGTGAACATAATTTAAACTTTAAATTTAAACTAGTTTAAATATTAATTTGTCTATATTGATATTAAATTTTTATTAGAATTTCTTTCAGACATACTAGAATCTGTTATATTTCATTTGCATATCAAAATATATACAAAGAATAACTATGGCTTTCCCCAAATTCTTGCTTTAAAGAATTTTTATCTCAAACCTCTATGTATTTCTGTTTCATTCTTAAAGAGAGCGCATTTTAGGAGATTTTAATAGTACTGCAGTTGTCCAGTGGAAGCCTACTCATAACGGCATTGGGAATACGCGTCAGCAGTGATGCCAGATTTAGGGATTTTTCCCTATTTACGGGGATTTTTTATTCAATTAGGGAAAAAGGGAATTTAGTACATAATCTAGGGAATTTCGAAGTCTAATTGCGCCTTTATATAAAAAACTATAGAACAACAAAATTATTATCTTTATATTTACTAAACTTAACGTAATAATGAAAGAAATCCTGACAACGTTGTAAACGAACTGTTTATCGTATTTGATTGGCAAAATTAAATTGTTTGCTGTGATTGGCCGTTATTTGTCAAGCTGTTTACCGCCAATACATTTAAAATTCAAAAATGTCTTTTTGTTCCGTTATTGTTATATTGCACAGAACGTTTACCTATTATAGTATACAGATTTGTTGTAACAAAAGATAAATAAAACTAAAATATGTAAGAATATTTAGTGTCTCTGTAAAACATCTGGCAAAATATTGCGGAAATTTCACATAGCAAAACTTTTATGATTTTTATTGTTTTATAACCCCTACAAAGGGAAGATTCATAATATAACCCAAAACAATTAAAAACACATATTTTTGCAATAACAAGGATATTATTTCTGTTACCAACCCCTTGGATACCATTGGACGTCTTCATATTTCATTTGTTTCTTGCTTGTCTTCGACTGCTAGTGCTACAAATATCTTATACCTTAAGCCTAGTTCGCACAGATAATCAGATATTTGTACGATACGAAAAATCAGAAAGGGTTAATTTTATTTGGTGATAGTGATTGATGGTTGATGCAACTAAATACGAATTATTATACTTAAATAATTTATATATTTAAAAGATAGCTACATCATCGTTTAAAATGTAAGTATTTATATTTAATTATTTTACTATTTCTAAATAATTATTTTTTTATACAGGGCACAACCGTCAACATCACAGCTAACTAAACAAAAGCCATACTTACAAAAATTTAAAGTAGAATGGCTAGAAAATGCAAAATTCAAGGGATGGCTTAAGGAACACACAGGAAATAAATATCTATGTAGATGTATTGCATGTGGTGTTGATTTAAAATGTGGGAAGTCCGATTTAGAAAAACATGCAGCAACAGAAAAAACACAAGAAGAATGTGGTAAAAGTAAAAAATGTGCGAAGTGTCAATATGTTTTTCAGTAACAAGACTCCTCATATTCTAAATGTCAGGAAAGCCGAAATAAAATTATCAAATTTTTTTGCACATCATAACGTAGCTTTTCAAGTAATTGACCACCTGGTTCCTATTTTGCAAGATTGTTTTTCAGATTCATCAGTAGCTAAAGACATGCAATTAGGTCGCACTAAAGTAACAGATATTATAAAAAACGTAATTGCTGCAAAATGCACAAATGATCTGGCTAACAATCTTCAAAGAAAATATTTTAGCATATTAATTGACGAAACTACTGATATTTCTGTGAATAAATTGCTTTGTGTAATAGTAAAATTTGTTGACAATTGTGGTAAAGTTTGTGATAATTTGTTAGAACTAATTACAGTTAGTGCTACTAACACAGATGCGGAATATTTATTTGCTTCTTTTAAAAGGTGTTTGGAAACAAAAAATATCCCAATTAAAAATATTATAGGATTTGCATCTGACAATGCTAATGTTATGATAGGAAAACATAACTCGTTCATGACCCGTCTACAATCAGAAACTAATGCATTAATTGTAATACCTTGTATCTGCCATTCGTCAGCATTAGTAGCAAGTAATGCATGTTCTAAATTACCTAGGACACCTGAAGAATTTGTTAGAAGTGTTGCTAATTATTTTTCAGTGTCTGCGAAAAGGACAGCAGAACTTGCCGAGATGCAAGAATTCTTCAATGTGCAGCAAAATAAAATGCTTAAATTATCTGCTACCAGATGGTTAAGCATGCAGCATGCAGTTAAAAGAGTGCTTGACAACTGGAACATTCTTTATGAATATTTTCAGGTTGCCCATGTAGAAGAGAATTCCAAGGTAGCAACATTTATCTTTGAAGAATTAAATAATTGTTGCACAAAAGCTATTTTATTGTTTCTCAACTACATTTTAAATTTTTTTAATACATTTAATGCATTATTTCAAGGGAAAAAACTGTTGGTGCATGAGATAGCAACTGAATGCAAAAAATATTCAAATTTATACTATTACATTTTGTAAAACCGGAATATATCAGTGATTTCAAAATTAATTGCAAAAATCCCAGGTATTTTCTAGATTTAACGTCAATAGACTTGGGTTCAGAGTGCAAACTCATATCTTTTGAATTTGCCAGAAGATATTCAAACATCAATACGAAAGTCATGTCTTGAGTTTTTAATTACTGCGGCAACTGATATTCAGGCAAGGTTTCCTTTAACAGACATTTTTTTCGATTCGCTGAAGTTTTTTAAATCCAAATATTGCTTTGGACTTAAACAAGCCACACAATTTAACATCTCTTAAAACAGTTTGGAGCAAATTCCTTTTAATAGATGGTATCGATGGTCCTCAGATTGATCTGGAATGGAAAAAAATAGCAATACACTTCAGTGATGAAAAAAATGTTCTTTTAACTAAAACTGTTGAAGAATTTTGGTTTGATGTAGGTAATTATAAAAATTTTAACGATAGTTATGAATTTTGTAATATAGGGAAATTGGCAAATTTATGTATGTCTCTACCACATAGCAATGCTGAAACAGAAAGAGTATTTTCGGTGGTTTCAGATGTGAAAACAGAGAAACGTAATAAGATTGGCAGTGAGGCTTTGAATGCAGTGTCGGTAATTAGATTTTCAAACAAAGATTGCTGCCAATCTTTTGATGTAACTGCGGAGTACAACAAATTAATGCAATCAAATAATTTATATAAGTAATAGTTAATAGTACTTGTTAATATTTTTATTTATTTAATACGTTTTAAGTTTTATTAAATGTTTTTTTTGTTTAAGAATAATATTTTAATGTATTGTAGATAGAATGATATTTAATTTCACAATAAAATATACCTATTAATATGATTTTACATTTGTTTGAAGATTTTTAGGTTAAGATATTACTCAATTGCATTGTATACAAATATAAAACGTACCTAATATAGAATTCATATAAGCAGCTTTCTCTTATTTGTAAAATCCAGTGAATTACTACAAATAAAAATATCTTGGTTACATATTAGCAAAATCAATGCTAATATTTTTTTTGTATATTATATCAATATAATGTTTTTAATCGACCTAGGGAATTTCAGGGATTTCTCAATTGAACTAGGGAAGTCCAGGGATTTTCTATTTAAAATATAGGGAATTTCAGTTCCTCGCATCTGGCATCACTGCGCGTCAGTAAAGACGACGATGCAAGAAGGGTGAGTCAGAACATTTGGAACGCATGGTACTTTCTAATTGCTTTAGACCTACTTATGTCTAAACTCTAGATTTCAATATAGGCGGGTGTACAATATGATGTAATTCTGAAGCGGTTGTAAGTCAACACTGTTGTTATGTACTACAATAACCTATGTATTTACAATCTCGTTGAAGTTTAAGCGATTCCCGCGAGTCACGCTGGTATTTTCTTGCTTATCTGCGGAGAAATTGTGGATAAGCACGTGCTGATAAACGCTCGCAAGCGCGAACGTAAGGAGGGGATTCTTTGCAAGTCATTGCCAATCAGGTTCAGACTGGGAATTCGGACGAGTACCGTGTTTTTTGTTTGTTTATGATATTCCGAAACTATTTTTAATATCCGCTGAGGATTTTTTCCTGTTTCCGGTTTTGTTATCGTTATTATTGTTCTATTTATAATTTTAGATGCAAAACAATGGTTTTTCTTGTTACAATAGTATGGATAATAAAGTGAAGCACTTTATTATTACTGGAACAATAAAGTGGATAAAATTACTGAATTGGCGAGAAAATTTATCTAAAGGTAACACAAGGACCTTTGTCCAATTTTTGCAAATTGGTTTCTAAATTGTGTAGAGGTGATGCGGCAAATTGTTTCTCAAAGCTCTTAATAGACGGAATACAATTTATTAAATTGAACTAAAGGGTGTTTTGGTTCATCAAATGATGTTCATATAACTAATTTGCCATTTCAACGCTAGATGATGCGGGATTACTGATTCTCATGGGCATTTCTCAAATACCTCGTACATTAGTTGTCTCCAGACATGTATTTGTACACCAAAAGCAAATAAAATTATGTATTGGCTAGGAATGACAAAGGATTTAGGTAAAATGGGTTTACCTTGCTTAATTTGTCAAATAGGCATAGACCTTTCAACAAGAAAGACTTTTTAGTAATTATAGATTACTAAATTTCTCATTGTCAATAAGTTATTTAGTAAAACCGTAAATTCTACCATAGCATCTCTTAAAAACGTATTTGTGACCCGTGGAATTCCGGAAGAAATCTTTTCTGATAATGGACTACCGTTCGATTCACACTGATTTAAAAACGTCGTCTCCTCGGAATCCCCGTTCCAATGGAATGAAGTGGAACTCAGATTATAAATGGTTTGTTTACAAAAGCAGTTGAAGGTGATGAAGATCCTATGCTAGCCATATTAAGCTACACTAACACGCAAAAAAAAAACAAAATTCCAACACCAAGTGAGTTATTGATGGGTAAGAAACTTAAAACGTTAATATCCGTACCAATAACTACACCTCAACCAAATTTCCGTTATAGACAACCCCGAAAGATGTTCCAAAAACCTAACTACAACAAACACACCAAAAAGTTACCTGAGTTACAACCTCAGCCGCAAATGCTTGTTCAAGACCATATTAGATCTTGGAAACCTGGAACAGTTATTGAACGAGTCTGCCCAAATGATTACAATATAGTGTCTTTACCTTTAGATAAATTTTCTCACCAATCCAGTAATTTTATCCACTTTATTGTTCGTGATAATAAAGTGCTTCACTTTATTATCCATACTATTGTAACAAGAAAAACCATTATTTTGTATCTAAAATTATAAATAGAACAATAATAATGATAACAAAACCGGAAACAGGAAAAAATCCTCGGCGGATATTAAAAATAGTTTCGGAATATCATAAACAAACAAGAAACACGGTACTCGTCCGAATTCCCAGTCTGAACCTGATTGCCAATGACTTGCAGAGAATCCCCTCCTTACGTTCGCGCTTGCGAGCGTTTATCAGGACGTGCTTATACACAATTTCTCTGTAGATAAGCAAGAAAATACCAGCGTGACTCGCGGGAATCGCTTAAACTTCAACGAGATTGTAAATACATAGGGTATTGTAGTACATAACAATAGTGTTGACTTACAACCGCTTCAGAATTACATCATATTGTACACCCGCCTATATTGAAATCTAGAGTTTAGACCCACTTATGAACTTTATCTTTTTCTATAGAGCTAGGTAAATGTGTGTCTCTAAGCGATATGGACATCGTTTTTTTTTTATAGATCACACTAAAGTATGCATACTCAACTTTAGACAAGACAAGAAAGATATAGCACCATATTTAGTACTTATGATATACCATTGATTGCTTCACATATACACTGTGTTGCGGATTTGTCAAAAAAGAATTATTCTTTATAAAAGTTTTTGCTTGCTTTAAAGCTCATCAATAACACTAGACTTTCAAAATACTTTTCTCTTAAGAAATTTGTTGTAATTTTGGTTACCTACTCAAGCAGATTAGATATGGCAATGTCGTTTTCTAACTTACATAGGCGCCATAAATTCTTGGCCTGACAGGTTTATACAGGTTCGAGCGTGTTCAAACTGTGCGAGACCTAACCTATATATCCTATCACGATGTCACTCCTTCGAAGAAGTAAATAAATTTAAATATTTAGGTGTGATGATAATCAATGACGGAGGAGATTAAAGAGAAGATAATGGCGACGAATAGAGCATACCAAGCAAATAAAAAATTAATGAAAAGCAAGATACTGACAAAAGGTACAAACATGAAAATATACGAAAATATAATATAACCAGTAATGATGTATGGAGCGGAAGTAATGTTGATGATCAAAGCAGTTGAAGAAAAGTTAAGGATTGCAGAACGGAAAATATTAAGAACTATAACCAAAAAATTAATGCTGATATAGCTCATGGTGTTGGTGGAATCATTTCGGGCAAAAAACAAAGCGAGCGAAAACGGACAGCGAAAACCCGCGAACATGTTTCTGCCCACCCGGCTTCATCAGCGCAGTTCCGTACCTGTCGTTCTCCCTCGCTATTGTTCTTCATCTCTCGAGTACATGTTGCCATTCTCCACGAACAGAATCACGATATATCTCCCCACGCCACCTAGCGTCGAGAAACATAGACATGCTGTCTAGAGAATAGCGACAACAACTCGGGATGTAGACTCCTACCACCTATCGAGCAGCTCTTGATGATATGGCGCCCAAGACGCCGCGTGTCCACACCTTTAAACGATTGCTATAGGCTTATCATGATGTATTAACCATATACCATGATGTATTAAAATACATTATATTGTTACTAGGCAATCTTTTCATGTGTATATTAAGAACTATATTGGGACCGATGAAGTTAACGGAGAATGAATGCAGAGTACGTACGAACAAAGAACTACCAGAGGCGATGAAAGGGAAGGATATTGTCAGAAAGATAAAGCAACAAAGAATGAGACGGATAGGGCATGTGTGGAGAGCAAAAGAGGAAAACCGGATGGGGGGTGGCGGGAAGAAGAATAAGAGGCAGACCTCGATCAAAATGAATAGAGGAGGTGAAAGAGAATTAAAGAGGGCAGGAATAAGAAATGCGGAAGAGAAGGCGAAGAACAGAATAGCATGGAGAAAGATGTGCAACTGACAATGGGGATTGATCCACTCCGTGAAATGGATCTAGAAATCCTCTAGAAAGGAAGCGCAACCCCACAAGGGATGTTTAGCCACTATAGATATACAATGCTAAACGATATGCAAACACCTTAACTTGTTTGCATGTCAGAATCATTCTTCAATAATATCGCTAGCAAATTTTGCTTTAGCCACAAATAATCCAGATTTTATGATGCATGTTTGTAAGGAATTCACGAATTGATAACGGCTGTCATTCAATGAGAAAAAATTATGATTGAGAAACAGAAAAAATTAAGCAGAAAAAATATGATTCATTCAAATTGGAAGAAAGGATTCATACTAAGTTTTGCGAAAAGCTCGTCCAATTTTACAGCTAAATGTTTGTGTCCTGTGAAAGTTTTCCTTACAGCAAACTCGATCTTTTTTCTCCAAAATCCAACTTGACTTTTATTTTGGTGCATGCTGATGGAATATAGGTAGAACTTCCTACTTACCATTTAGAAATTATTTAGTGATTTTCGCTAGAATCTTTCTTTCGAATGCAGAGGATATTCAGTTGAGCTCTAAAATCTTTGGATTCCAAAAAGAAGCAATTTGACTTATTGATTTGTCTCTTAAGAATACTCTTTCTGAGCTTTTGGTAATATCCTTACCAAATAAATAATCTTATTAAATACATAACCGATTCCACACACGATAAAAAAATTCTTTATTGACCAGTATATGGGCTATAATTAAACTACTTGAGAGATTTTACGATAAGATTTATATTTGATAATCCCAGACACATTAAAACCCCTGAGTAATCACTAAAACATCTACAGTTACTTCCATAAGTATTTGGACAGGCTCTATATACACTCAATTGTTTATGTAAAAAATATATGGTTTCACATAATTATCTTGAATTATAATAATTTTGTAGATTATATTTTACTCTTTAGGAAGCGCGTATCAAATATTTTAGAAATAATTCCATGTGCCCTGGAAAAATAATAGAAAAAGATAATAGCAGCGGCGAACGCTCATAAGTATTTGGACAGAACATTAATTCATAATAGAATGTGCGGTAAATCTCCTACACTCGCATTAGGTGGGTACTCCCACGTTTACTGTAAATATCTCTGCTCATATCAATACTTCTGCAGTCTCTGGAACAACAACAGTGTTTCAAAATGAAAGGTAAAGAAACTACTGTTTCAGAGCGCGAAATAATAATAAACCTGCACAGGAAGGTAAAAACCTGGCGCGAAATAGCCGAATTAGTGAACAGGAGCCATTCAACTGTGGGTTATATAATAAAAAAGTTCAAAACCGAGAATATAATTGAAAATAAACCGAGATCTGGACGTCCACGTAAGCTATGCGAAAGGGACGAAGCGCAAATTGTGCGGATAACAAAGAAAGATCCATTTGTTAGTGATCCTAAAATAGTGGTAGACATAAAAGAAACACTTAACAAATCTGTAGGTTGTGAAACGGTACGAAGGGCCTTAAGAGGACATAATTTCCATGGACGAGTTGCTAGGAAGAAACCCTATGTTAGTAAGGTAAATCGTCGAAAGCGTTTAAAGTTCGCAGGGGAATATGTAAAATACCCTTCTGACTTCTGGAACTGTATCATTTTCTCGGACAAAACAAAAATAAATCTTTTTGGGAGCGATGGTCAAGTAAAAGGGTGGCGACAACCGTGTACAGCGCTAAACAGAGAAAATCTTCGTGTCACAGTGAAGCGTGGGGGTGGTTCGGTGATGGTTTGGGTGTGTATGGCGGCGAATGGTGTAGGTTCGTTACATGTAATAGATGGTATTATGAACAAATTTACATATTTAAAAATTCTACAACAAAATATGCATCAAAATGCTGAAAAATTGGGTATAAGAGACAATTACATTTTCCGGCATGACAACGGTTGTTGTTCAATACCCGTAAATGTTTAAATACACCCCCCACAATCACCGGGCCTCAATCCCATTGAGCATCTGTGGGGTGAATTAAATCTTGAATACGTAAACATACGATTTCAAAGAGACAAGACTTAAGAGACGCTTTAAACCAAGAATGGAACCAAATTAGTCCTGAATTTACAAGTAAATTAGTGGAGTCAATGCCAAATAGACTAAAATGTGTTATACAATCTAAGGGGTACCCAACTAAATACTAAATTAAAGACATCCTTCTTATCCTTTGTGTCTCTGTATTTTGTTCAAATACTTTTGAGTACATGAATATGTGCAATTTATGTTTTGATTTTTTTTATGTATTTACAAGAATTTCAGCTTTTAACTTATATTTTCTGAAGATTAATCTAATAGTATGTCATATCTACATTATTTGAGCAAAAAAATATCGAAATACGCTTAAATAAAATAATACCAAGGTTTTTTTTTACCCTGTCCAAATATTTATGGGAGTAACTGTACATATGTAAGGGACACCAAACAGATGCAAGTTTTATCTCATGGTAATATTTGTCGCACGACTGGAATGCGAACTTTGATCTCTGTAGAGAAAGAATAAATAATTTGGAAGAATATAATTTAAAATGATCAGGTGAAATGAGATAAATTGCTCCTTTTTTTTTTAAGAAAAAGTAGTTTTGTATTATGTTCTATTTTAAGGGGCAAGCTAGAGAATGTCGTAATGTTATTTACCTTGAACATTCACAAACAGGTGTCTTTCCAGTTTATGTTTGAAAATTACTGATAAATAATATATTTTATATATTTATTATACATTACATTCAGTAGCATTACAAAATAATAAAAAAAACAAATATAATAGATTATATTGCTTTGTTTATTCATTAAAATTACAGGATTTCATAATATTGTTTATATTTACAAATAAACAATATTATGAAATCCTGTAATTTACATTTTACGTAAGTAGGTAATTGTATTTCCTTTAGAAATAAATTAAATAATACTAAATAGTCAATATATATTTAGTTTCATTTTCTATTCAATTCAACCATGTAAGTTTAATATTCAGTCAACAGAATTATATAAACCTATAATGTAACAGGTATTTGTTTAACTAGTACAATAACTCATTTGATTATAAAATTATATTCATTGATTATACTATTAACATTTAGGAAGAGTTCAGTAATGGTAAATTAATGTTATTGCGTTTAAATATTCTATTTAAAATACAACAATTATTAATTATGTTGTATTACTTACAGAGTAGCTGCGCCATCTACTAAGTATAAGCTAAAATATAAATTACTTGCTGATGTAGGCATTACATGTAACTACATTATCAACATCGTTACATAGATTCCGGCATCATTTACCAGTTCTCCTCAAATAGATGGCAGAATAATATCAAAATAAGTACTGTATTCTTTAAATTATTACTTATTCATCCTTTACATATTTATATTCAAAATAATAAATTATTCACGTATATACATCTACTATCCCTATTCTTCAAGAAAAATATATACCTAGTAGTACCTACTTTTACCCCTTAGATTAAGAAGCAAGTTAAAATGAGGAGAAAAGGCGGAAAAAGGTCTGTCATCACGAAATGCAAGAACATCTGACCGTTCCATCGTAATAAATCGAAAAGACAAGAGAAGTGTAAAGGTCCCTTCTTGTTATTGATTAGGTTTGTATTCTTATTTATGTACATAGTCTCATAGACGTCCAATTCAAACGAGGAAATCACATTTTTAATCAATTTTAGGTTTTCTAATTTAATATTATGCTCTGTATCGTTTATGTCAGGTATGGGCAACCTTTGCTTAGCTGAGGGCGTAATTTCGGGACTTAATCAGGTCGCGGGCCGTAGACAAGAAATAAGTAGGTAGTAGTGAATAAAAAAGCGATAAAAATTTACACATTTTTTTATTTATTAGAATTATAATAGCATAATCAAACATATAAAAAGCAAATTAACAAAAAAAGATAGAAAAATCAAATGAAAATGAATGAGAGACTTGAGTTTGAAGCTGAGAAACAAGATGATCAATATTGGGGTCAATATCACTAGTACATAGGCGCAAAGTGTTTTCTAAATTAATATCTGTAAGCCGAGTACGATGCTTATTTTTATTAATTTTCATGATTGAAAAAAACTGCTCACATTTATACGTGCTTCCGAATGTGCAAATTATTTTTCTTGCAAAGACTCTCAGCTGTGGATACTTTTCTTCGGAAAGGTATGTTCTGTAAAATTCGCTTAGTTCCACATCATCAAATTTAGACTTCAAATATGAGTCTTCTTGAAGCTCGATCAACTCCATTTGTAGGTGAAGCGGAGCATCTTCCACATTACACTTACACGGATTTGCAAAAATATTGAAAGTGCTATCCATATTCCTAAAATCGGAAAACCGATCAGTGAATTGCTCTGACAGTAGTTTCAGTTCTTCAGCATAGCGACCGTAATCAATGTTTTCGTGACTGGATAATGTTACAAAATGAAAACAGTTTTTACTTCTCATTTGTGTTTCCCACAAGCGAATTTTGTTTTGAAAAGCTTTAAGATGACTGTACAGCTGATTTACCAATTGCCCTTGTTTTTGAAGCTTCAAGTTCAGGTCGTTTAAGTGGCCTGTGATGTCTACCAGAAATGCCAAGTCACAAAGCCATGTTGGATCACAAATTTGCGGCAATGTTTCCTCTTTCATTTCCATAAAATCAGCTATTTCTTTTCTAAGGTCATAAAATCTTTTTAGTATTTTGCCTTTGCTTAGCCACCTTACTTCGCAATAGTATGTCACATCATCGTGTTCTGAAGAGAGTTCATCCAAAAATGCTTTAAACTGGCGATGGTTAAGACCGCTGAATCTAATAAAATTGATGGTATTTACTACCACATCCATAACGTTCTTCAGTAGAATGGACTTAGAGCACAAGTTTTGTTGGTGAATAATGCAATGCAGAATTATTAAATCATATTCTTGCACATTCATAGCGGTTGCTCTTTCCTTCAGAATTCCGATAAAACCTTTTCGTGGACCGACCACTGAAGGCGCACCATCTGTGCACACTCCAACTAATTTACACCACTACAAACCATATTGCTCAAAAGTACTTTGCACCTTGGCAAAAATATCTTTTCCAGTAGTGGTCCCTTGTAGCGGCCGTAAAGCCAGTAATTCCTCTGTCACTACAAATTCTTCATCAACACCTCGTATAAAAATAGCTAACTGGGCTGTGTCAGATAAATCTGTACTCTCATCCAAAACAATCGAAAATGCTTGAAAACCAGCCAGTCTACCAGTCAATGTTTTTTTGATATCACTAGCCATCATATCTATACGTCGAACAACAGTACGTAGCGATAAGCTCACTTTCTCAAACTCTTTTTTCTTTTCTGGACACAAAAGTTCTGCAACATCTACTAGGCACTCTTTAACAAACTCTCCCTCAGAATATGACTTCGATGTTTTCGCTATTTTGGAACTAACTATAAAACTAGCTTTAACAACACTGTCTAGATTTGATCTTTGTGAATCGGTAATGAGTTTTTTAATTTTATCCTTTCTTAACTGGCCCGTAAGTAATTTATATTGAGCGAAAAGCTTGCTGGAATAATGTCGCTTCATATTGTATTCTTTTAGAACAGAAATTGTTTCATTGCAAAGCAAACACATAGGTTTACCACTGTGCATGATAAAAAAGTATTCTTCAGTCCATTTGTTTTGGAATTGACGACATTCTGTGTCCACTTTCCGCTTTTCTAAACCAGACATCTTGATAGATTTTTTTTCTTCTGAGCTGAATTTGCTTGAATATATTCCGCGTCTTTTCTTATCAGTTGTTAAGAAGTAATGAGTTGACACGCGCGCCGAGCGGTTTATATATTACCCGCAATAAGCAACTAGAATACTCTCGATCGTACGCGAATATGCGATGCTAGCCGCGTTATAAATAACAGTCGGCTCTGGAGCGCTTCGAGGTCATCGGGCGGCTTCCCGAATGTTTATCTCTTTGTCTCTTTCTAACGACTATTTCTGACTCGCTCTGTGGCGTTCCATTGCGTACGCTTAATAATATTATTTATCGATTTTAGTTTTTATGATTTGAATGAATACAGTTTTAGGTTGGTTGACGGTACTTACAAATAAACTATGTATGCTAAATTTTTTCATTTGAATTTCTCTCGCGGGTCGGATTGAAGCTGGTGGAGGGCTGGATCCGGCTCGGGGGCCGGGGGTTGCCCATATATGGTTTATGTGTTGTGCTACACTTGACGCTTCTGTCTTCCCGTACCTCTAGCACCTTATGTGTTCATTGAATCTAGTGCCTATCGCTCGTTTCGTTTGACCAATATAGGCTTTATCACAATCACCACATGCAATTTTGTAAATTCCCGACGTTTCTCTCATCTCCGCGTGTTTCGCGATCTCAAATACACGCTCATCTTTTGTCCCTTGAAAACTTTGGTAATACCTTTCGATACTCTGTAAAAGGGAAGTTTCATAAATTTCTTATCGCGAGTTACTGTTGGGATTAAGGTCGTGGAATTTCTAGATCCCACATTTTTTATGAACTTTAGCTCTTTATTATATCTGCTTTTACTCAATTTCCAGTTCTTTTATTATTTCTAATTACTAAACTATTTAGGAACGGAAGTTGATAGTTCATTTCTTCTTCTACTGTGAATTTAATACTGTCGAATTTTGAATTTGGCGTCGCGAGGAAATCCGGAATGGTACTTTTCTTCAAAAACCGCGAAAATATCGTCTACGTACCTAAGCCAAATTCTAGGGAAATACACGTTGTCCTTTTTCAAATTAGTTTCAAATTTACTCATGAACAAGTTGGCTACGAAAGGGGACAACGGATTAGGCATCGCCGTACCCTCTCGTTGATAATAATACTTGCCCTCTTGTCCCTTCCGAGTTAATTAATAATTTGTATGGTGCAGAGTGTGCCGATAATATTGTTGTTGTTTTAATTAATTAATTTAACTTATATCCAGGTTAAGTTATTTCCGCGGGCTCGGAAGATCGTGCTTTTGCTTTTGGTTTTTTTCCTGTTATGGGGTCTAATTGTGTCCATGTTTTAAAATTATATTCAAACCTACAGGATGTTTCATAAGTTCGTTGTTACACAAAGTTTTGTAAAAGGGGACAAACACTACAGATTAAAATGATTAGCTATTTTTTCAAGTTTTGAAAAAGAAAGAAGACACAGATTGGATTAGTTTCGCTGTCGCAATTGCCGATGAGTGGGCTGGGGCATTATCATGATGATAGAGAATTTTTTTTTCGCTAGGTGGGGCCTTTTTCCTTTTAGTTCAGCGTTGAATCGATTCCCGTGATTGTCATTCCCTTCTCTAAATAATCAATTAAGATTATGCCTTGCGAATCTTTCCCATTCAAAAAAGGAGATCAAATCACTGACCGGTATTATTCTTTTTCTATGATTCCACAAATATATAAACTTGTTCACTTTCAACAACACTACTGCCTGCCTCGGATACGAATGTTCGGTTGCAGTATTTGTGAAAGGGATAAAAAATGTCGAAAGGAAAGCCTATAACTGTAGAAAAGCGATCGACAATTCTCACATTACACGAGGAAGGACATTCCGTGCGTGCGATTGCGGAAAAATTGCAAGTTATAAAATCAACTGTGCATTATACTATTCCCCGATATCGAATCACCGATCAAGGACTAGAGCAACGCAAACTGCGCTGAAAGCCAGTGGCTGACGCATAAAAGTTTACACAAAATAAACACGGCCGGGACAATTCGGTATAAGTGTCAGTATAACTGCGACTCGAAAGCCGATCTGTTGTGTATGCATCTACGCTGTCGTATACTATATCGTAGTTCTACGTTTGTTTTGAAAATGTTTCCTACGTCGCGAAATCGACCAAAGTTGTACACAATAAGAGAATTTATTGCAGAAATGCCTGATTTAAAGTGTGATGGCGCTAAAATTCAATGTATAGTGTGTAAAATAGGTTTAATGTGTTGGTCGAAAAGTGATTGTCTACGGCACGTAAATAGTGCAGGGCATGTTAAAAAAAAAATCCACACGAGATTATGACAAATTTAAATTTAATTTTTGTGTTTATTGCATGTAATTTACCATTTCATTTATTAAGGAAGAAAGCATATGTCTCGTTTTGGAATGAATATTCGGACTTTAAGTTACCAAGTGAGAGAACATTACAGAGAGTTGTGCCGTCTGCTCGTGAGCATGTCGAGAAAAGAATTAAATCGGAGTTGCAAGATAAAAAACTGTGGTTATGTGTGGACGAAACAACAGATCGTAAAAAACATTCTGTGGTTAATGTAATGGTACACACAATGGAACCACATCGACCGTCACCCTCAATTTTACTAACTTCCAGACGAATACAACAATGCACTGCCGAAGTAATTTCAATGTTGGTGTTAAATACATTGGAAAAGTTTGAACTTTCAACAAATCAACTGTTGATGTTTATGAGTGATGGTGCCGCAAACATACTTGCTGTAGGTCGATCTCTTAAAAAACATTGTGCTAACTTGTTGCATATTACATGTAAAATTCATACTCTCAGTCTTGTAGCAGATAGTATGAGAAAATGTTATCCCGAGGTAGACGCTCTAATAGCACATACAAAAGCTGTGTTTATAAAATCCCCAAAACGTATTCGGGAATTTCATAGACTATGCCCCGGTATTCCTGAACCACCACAACCTATTCTTAGTCGTTGAGGAACATGGTTAGAGGCTGCATTTTATTATCCTAAATATTTTGAGAATATAAAGAACGTGATTTTAGAATTCGACCCAAAGGAAGCTGCGGCTGTCAAGGTAAGCCGCTTGAAATTTCAGGATAGTCAAGTTAAAACAGATTTGGAAATTATGCAGAACAATTACGTGGGACTAGCGGATGCGATAGAAAAACTACAAAATTCTTCGGTGTCGTTAGTGGAATCTTTGCAAATAGTGCAACATGTTCACGCACAGCTATGCGCGATAGAAGACGCAAGAAATGTTTGTGTTTTAGAAAGGTTTGAAAGTGTTTTAGATAAAGAGTCTCATTTTGGCACATTGAGACAAATTTGCGAAGGTGCGTCAACAGAACCGTTAAGTTATTTGAAAGATTATTTTACTTACGCAAATATAACGTCACTAGATGTAGAACGTTCGTTTTCGGCATACAAAAACACTTTTTCTTCACGCCGCACTCACCTTGCCAAAACAACTTTGGAAACATATCTAATGTTACAAATATTAAATAGACATTATCCATTTTGTGATTTCACGGAGGACTCTTAAAACGGTAAGTGTTTGAGCACCTGTCACATTTAATTTATTTTGTGTAAACTTTTATGCGTCCGCCACTGTCTTTCAGCGCAGTTGCGTTGCTCTATCGAGGACATTAGAAGACCGTATTCGCCCTGTCACTAGTTGTCCTAATTTCAATGGCCGGTAGTGTACGTATATTGAGAATTAAAATTACTTAAACATTTTAAAATAATTACTTAACGATTTGTTGTTTTTATTCTGTTGTGATACTGTAGCTGTAAGGGGTGGGAGTGCAATTGTAAGCATTTGCAAGGTGAAACCAACGGTGCACTGGTTGCATCAAAAAAATTTCCCAGAGTATAATCGTTAGTAAATATTGTGAAGTGCATACATAACAATGTACAGTTAAGAAGGTAGATATTTTGTTATCTGCGAGTTCCATCGCTTACGTTACATAGTCGCCCTGATCAGTTATTGCTATTGACAGCTGAAAAAGACGATAAAGTCCTCAGCATCTAATTAAAAAGTAATATCTATAGATCGCAAATGTCGATAAACAGATTATATAAAGTGAAAAGGTGGACCAGTATTTTCCCAAAATGCGAAGATGAAGTCCGCGATTGTCATCTCCGTATTGGTGTAAGTTCGAATAACGTAAACGATCTTCATTTAACGCAATTCTAAAGCTCCAAAAAATTTAAATAACGCCACAGAAATATATGTAATATATATTATTCTAAGAGATTTATAAGATTGTAAACTTGCTTTTAGTGGATAGAATTCTGTCGTACATTCGCCGCTTATTCTTACAGGTGTTTAGCTAACGCTCAATTTCCTAGCAATTTTGAATGGGGAGTGGCAACGGCATCTTATCAAATTGAGGGAGCATGGAACGACGGAGGTAAGTTCAGTTCATAATTGTCCAATATGCATTAGTATATTGCAGCTTAAACTATAGATAGTTGTGCAGGTTTCAGAATAAAATTAATCCTGCACAAGATAAAATTGTACGCAATAAATTAAACACCATGTATATTACTGCGTTTTTGGATGTTTGTCTTTAATTCATGTCAATTTCCTTCAACATTCCCGATGTCTACAATAAGACACGTTTTCTTTGGTCGAGTTTTACAAATTTAAAATAAAATTCACCGTCGTTTTTGTGTTTCGAAAGAAGGTTAATTTCTCTATGTAAATATCAGAATACTTTCAAACAAATTACGTAAAAATGTTATATTTCATAAATAGTGAATAATTCCGTTGTAAAATTATATTATTCGTACATAAAAATTCACCTTTGATGAGAATTTAAGTAAAAAAAAAGTAAAGAATTTTTTTCACATAATAGTCAGAGAACGGCAAAATCGTAAGGGGTATGACTCAGAGCCGCGAGTCGTAAGCATGATACAGAGACGCGTATGTTGCATATTTTAGACGCTAAGTTTTAAAAAATGTATTAAACGAAATTCACATATTAATTATAAGTTGAAATAGAAGATATGTACATATGTAATAAATTTGTTTCAAGTAGGAAATAGGAGAAAGGATTTAGTCATTACCACAAGAGACTTTTCTACATTTTCTGCAGTAAAATGGGTTCTTTTTAAAGTTAGTACGTCTTTCAGTATTGAAAACCTTCTTTCAACTTCACAACTTGTACGCGGAGCAAAAGTAAAGTGAGTTATATATATACAGTGGTATCTTTTTTTCCAAAATCGAAAATTACAGATTCGGCAGAATTTGCGCGCGACTCGTGTATATGGTAGAAAGAGATAGTTACATACAATGTAATGTGGTGGGTTGTGTGGTTAACTTCCCACTATTCCACCGCTTCGTGTCTGACTTGAATTCGTAGTTAATATTATTCTTACTTTATTGGAAAATCCTTTTATCTTTCTGCAATTTCTTTTTTAAAGAACAAAGCCGAAAGTTCTACACTCAAACAATTTCTTATGTCGCGTCCAATATTGTAATATACGTATACGAAAAAGCCACCTCACCCTCACTGTCTTCCATACGCCAGAAAGAGTCCTTTTTAAAAGTAATGTATGTAAGTGAAGTTATTTCTTTTTAATTGCAATCATAAGAGTTTTTATTGATTTCTCTTCAAATACTACGGCTGTATACTGGATCTTGAAATAATCACCGCGTACATCACATGCTTTGTATACGGCTCTGCTGCGGTTGACGTCATTCCATATAATTTTGCTGTTCTTTGATAATAGCGTAGTAACACTGGGAAAGATGCATATTTTGCAAATTTCCTAGCACTTTTCTCAATGTAAATTGTCTAATTCCAATTCTTGCAACAATTGTTTTACATTGCCATACATTTTTAATGTTTACATAACGCATACTAAGTGAGTGCAAGAACAAGCTAGTGAGTTATGAGTTAGACGCCATAAATTCTCAGCCTGATATAGAAAAAATAAAAAAAATAGACTTAAACATAACTAAAAAATCACCTAAGATACCAGCCCAAAAGTTTTTCGGGGTAGTGAGTTCTTACATTACGGACCAGATGTTGACTTTCTCGAGACCAATATCGCACGACTGAAGGACTCATCGGAAAACAGAATATTTTTTATAAAATATTCGTCTTCATTAGCCCTTTCCATTACGGACGTACAAAACTCCATTTTTGCAAAATTGTCCTCAGGAAAAATCTCCAGGCATTTTTGATCTTTGTAACTTTTGTATTTGTTGCGTTTCAAAATACGTTTCACAGTACTTTTACTAACACCGATTTCGTCTGCAATTTGCCGGCTAGAGCAAGGTTCGCCTATTTCAACCAACGAACAAACGCTCACTTCTCTCTCCTCCCACTCGGGAGGCATTAGAGGGATTTGAGTCTGTTCATCTGTTGATATTTACGTCAATTCCCGACCACTCAACCAAATTTCCTAAAGGCTTTGACGATCCTTTAATCGTCGAATGCGAAGGAATACGACGATCCACGGCAAATAGATCGGCCGTGGTTTTGTGGGAATTTTCAGCAAGATACCATGTAATGATTTGTACATTCTCTGCGATTGAATAAACTAACATAGTGTATCCGAAATCCATGATCACTTGTTAGAACTTTGCGAGCGCATGGATAGACAAAGAGTGCGTCAAATAGGCTTCTCAGAGCTACGGCAGTTGCGTGCAGCGAGACTGGTCGGCGGGGATAAATGCAAGGATGCCAGATTGAGCTACGTACAATATATTTCGCACCCCGATGAGACCTGGGCCAACGTGTATATAGTGTAGGCCCCGCACATGTGCAATTATGACGCAATGGAGTTTGAACACGCTAGAACTTTTATAAGCCCGAGAATTTATGGTGCCTATTTCGTATAACAATTGTCATGTCATCGTGTATTATTTGTTGTTTCTATAAAAAAACACTTGCCCTAATAAAAAAGATTCAAAATTATATTTATGCTCCATTGAAATTATTAAACTGGCCAATATTGTTGATTATGTAAGCAAAAAATTTCGATAAAAAAGTTTTTGTTGATTTAACTGGAGACCTTCTCTCTAAAGGGCACAAAGTACATTATTATGGGGCAAGGCTTTCTAGCGCCCTCAGACAAGGCACCTGCTTGCGCTTGCTTCCAAACTTGCCCTTATGGCCCTGTATAAAGTATATTATTATATAGTTTGTAATTAAGCAATAAATGCAGAGTAATGAAGTGCTATGACATAAATCTTTTTGTGAAAATGTTGATGTTATACTGGGTGTCCCAGTTTCAATGTTACAAGCGATATCTTCCTTATTTGTAGAGACATAAGATCGAGCAAGATGTCATCGAAAATGGTTTGCAGAATCCTGAAAGACATACTTTTTAAAACTACGCCCAGTAAACCACCTTCTAAGAAACCTTCTCCAAACCAATTTTGTTTTAAATTGCACCTATTATCCTTTTGACTTTATGACTGAAGTACGAAGAGTACTTGGATGTAATAAATAAGAAAATTGTTACAAAAAGTTAAAGAAACATTAAATAGTCCGTAGGCTTCCGCGGTCGACAATAACACTATACTTTTGGTTTCCGGGTTGCAACCGCGCCGTTGTCGTAGCTTTGACCGACTCAGTCAGTGTGCAGTATCAGCCCTGAGGATGTCCCATAAGAGTGTGGACGAAACGTCGGCTAAAGCTACGACAACGACGCGGTTCCAACCCAGAAACCAAGAATATAGTAATGCTGTGATCATATTCATTGTAACATCATATTCATCATATCATACTCATTGATCATATTCATTGTAACGGAATTACATGCACGCCGAATCTTAAATTTTAAATCGTTTAAGTTCATAGGCGGAGTAGAATACACAACTTCTTTCAAATACCCCCACAAAAAGAAGTCCAGTAGGCTTAGGTCTGGCGAGCAAGCTGGTCATTGAATAGGATCGTTAGTACCAATCCATTTATTGGGATATACGTCATTTAAATACTCTACGACCAACTGCGAGTTGTGAGGCGGAGCGCCATCCTTTTGTCACCACAAGTTATTGCACTCTGCCAATGGCAGATTTTTATTCATATCGTTGTATTCCTAACTTCTAATCCAATCATAAAGTCAAAAAGATGAAGAGTGTAGGTTTCTTAGAGGGTGGTTTAGTAAGGGCAGATTTAACAAGTGCATCTTTTAGGATTTTGCAAAGCAATTTTTAACGAAACCTTGCTCGATTTTATATCTCTACAAATAAGGAAGATAGCGCTTGTAACATTGAATCTGGGACACCCGGTATTTTATCTCACGTGACTGTATAGGCAAAGGGGAGAATATATGGGATCGAATGACGCACGAACAACCCGAATTAATAGCCGATAGAAGCACCGGAGACGATGCTTGTAAATCCTATTACAAAAACGCGGAAGATGTCGCACTATTAGTGGATTTGGGCGTCGACTTTTACCGATTCTCGATATCCTGGTCCAGGATACTACCAAGCGGACACGCCAACAAAATAAATGATGTAGGCGTAGCATACTACGACGACTTAATCGATCGATTACTTGCCGAGGGTATAAAACCAGTCGTCACGATGTTCCACTGGGATCTACCTCAGCCTCTCCAGGAGATCGGCGGTTGGCCTAATCCCTTTCTGGCCGATATCTTCGTGGATTACGCGGATATTCTTTATTGGAAGTTTGGAGATCGAGTGAAGGATTGGATTACATTCAACGAACCAATGCAAATTTGCGAGCAAGGCTACTCTGTCGCTGATAAAGCACCTGCTTACACGCAAGAAGGAATAGGAGGTTATATGTGCGCTCATACGCTACTGATTGCGCATGGAAAGTCGTACCACCTATACAACGATAAATACAGAGATGATCAACAAGGTATAGAATTATACTCCGTTGAATTTAGCAGATGGCTTACGCTATGAATGACGTAAAAATTGTGCTATTTTATCGGTAACATTTCACTATCGAAAGTTGCAAGCCCTTTACAATGTTGGCAAACAATCTGTCATACATAATAGAGAACTTGCATGTTTGCAATTTAGTTGATTCTCCTTTAGTGTATAAGGGTCATTTTCAGTAACTGTTAACCTTTTAGACGCAGTACTTTTAAAAAATTGATCTAAAGATTTAAGCGCTCTGTAAACTTTTGCAAATTTCTACAGCGGTGTTTTTAAACTTGAAAGTCGAAAAAATAACTTTGAACAATTTTTATTTATAGATTTCTGTTAGTGTTTTAGACATTTTAACATTTCTGTCGCACACAAAAGACCACCAAGAAAAAATGCGAAAAACCTTTTTTGCCACATGGCAAGGAGCATTATCCTGCATAAATATACGCCCTGTTGGTATGCGATGTCCTGGCTCAAATACGGTAATAACGTGTTTTTTAAACTTACAAAATACAAAGGGCCGGGTCCGTCTCCACTAATCACTCTCCAAATCATTACCTGCGGAGGGTGTTTTACAATTCGAAGAACCGTGGACTCTGTGAGACGTTCGCCAGATCGTCTACGAACTAATTCTGCTCGCTGCACTAACATACAGAGCGAGCACTCGTCACTAAAGAAAACCTATTAAATAATGCAAACATTAATTATCAGTAAAAATTATGTTGTTCACCTTTTTCCAATTCTCGTCTGTGAAATGTCGATATTCTCGTGCAAAGTTGAGACGAGCAGCTTTCATTTTTTCTGTTAAACCCGGATTTTTTACAAGTCTTCGGCCCATTAGGCGATTTTCGCGCAATCGGCGCCTGACAGTTCTGCTCGAAATCTCTATTCCTCTCTCTTGTAATTTTTTTTGAATCATTTTAATTGTAGCAAATCTATTGCTCAAAGCCTGATGAACAATTTCACGGTCAGATCTCTTCGAGGTTTTCCTTTTCCGACCGCACTTTGCTCGTCTTTGTATCGATGCTCCTTCGTTTAAGTTTTTAGCTAAACGCGATACAGAAGAAGGAGATACTTTCTGTAATTTTGCAGTTTCTCGTTGTGAATGTTTGTTTGATTGTAGAAGAGCTTGCATAGTGGCTTTTTGTTCACTTGTTAAATCTTTCCCGAGCATTTTCTACAAAAAACCCCAAATATTTCAATTTTTTTCAAATTCCAAATAATTAATTATTAAGAGAGAGATAGAATAACAATTTTACCTTTGAAATAACAATATATCAACACAAAACACGATACTCCACAACTTAGCTTCATATTCTCAAATTTAAACGGCTTTCAATGGCTCGGTGGTCTAGCGGTAAGAGGGCCTGCGCTTGACTGGGCAGAGTTTTTCTGTGTGTGTTCGAGTCCCGCTAGGATCAAAATTTTCTTAGCGGGTCCGGTACAGTCCCGAGTCACCATTCGCAGTTGGGGTACAATTAATTGTGCTTGGGAACTATTCAGGCTCAAATGTCACGGCGACCCAATCGTCTTCTTTTTTTTTGATGTCATCCATCACAACATCCCCTACAACATTGCCATCAGCTAAAAAGTATTGTGTTAAGGAGTTTTTGAGTTTTAGTAAAAGAAACACGGGATATCTGCATAAATGAACGTTATGAAAACGATACCATTGGGCACCAGTACCAATTTGGTATTGATTTGAAACCAATTCTTGTTCAAACATTTGTCATACCGCCCAACAAATTTTTTAATTCCGACGTGAAAGAAATCTGCCGCATGTGAAGAAGCCCAATCCATGACTACAGCTTTCACATCTTCGTCGTCCTTGACCACCAAGGAACTCCTTTAAGTACCGAAACAAGTGAAAATCACTAGGTGCAAGGTCTGGACTGTAAGGCGCATGATCCAAGGCCACATGTTTCTGCGCAAACGCAAAGTCTAATTAGGTCTTTTTGATGGGAACAACTAGATCAACGGGTCTCAATCTACTTGGTACAGCAGAATATGCGTTGTAAATTTACGAAATACATGTGTGACATCCCAGTATTATCACAGTAAAAAGTTATTGAAAATGACCCATAAACCACTTATCAAAATAAGAACAAGGTAAATCCATTGTCATAGCAACTAAATAGTGGCAGAAAACTGTTTTTAAGCTAGTGAATAGTTTATAATAATTTTGCTCCGTGATAGCCCTGTGTTTCATCTTTCCCTACTTATTGGTAGTGGCACAGCTGTATAATAGTGCATTTTTGTTTTTCTTTCTTATTCTCTGATGTTCGTTAAATCTACGTATACGGTTGAATCGCCCTTTCACACCTTCGACCACGTCATTCCCTACTCTGGCGTTCATGTCACCCATAATGAATATTTTTTTTTTGGGTGGTTTGGCGTTAAGTTCTTCTTGTAATTGTTAGCAAAAGGATTCGTATTATTCTAGTGGTTTACCCAGGTGCGTCAGGTGCGTAAAAGGTTATTAGATGTATTGGCTCACTCTCAAGTATTAGCGTCACTATTAGTATTCCGTCGTTTACATCTTTGCGTTCTTTTATGTGTGGTTCAAATCTTCCACATAGCAGTATTCCAGTTCCGGAATTCGTAACGCCACTCTCCTTATTTTTGCCACTGTATACCAATGTGTAATCTTCATACTCGGCTATTCCATTTCCTTTCTTTTCCTGGTTTTAGACAGGGGGCAAACATCGATTTTGTGGTTATTCATTTCCATAACGACTTCTTGATCTCATCTATTCCATGAACGTATATTCCAACATGCAAAACGTAGTATGTTTTTTCGTTTCCAATCCCTTTTTCTATTTCGTGCATTGGTCGTCAATCCGTTAATCCGTCCATAATCCGAAGCTGTTGTCCCAGTTCTTCGAGCACTATTTTCTTCTTACGGGGGGTAAGTCACTAACCTTGCCCCCCAACTCTCCTCTTTTACCCGGGCTTGAAACCGGCATTGAGCTACTCAGTACATCCTACACTTACCGATGGCAGAGTTCATCTAACCCAAATTTTCGTAAGCAAGCGTATCTATCCTACCTTCAAAGTGTCACCAATTGGATCGGCAAGATTTTCTTTAGGAGCAACCTAAAAACCATCTTCAAATCTAATTTCAAACTCTCAGACTACTTTCCCATCAAAGATCGCAATCATTTGAAAGGCCCCGGTGTGCACCAGATTCCATGTTCCTGCACGTCGGTGAAACAAAGCGATCGGTCAGTACTCGTGTTACTGAGCACGAGCGTTGTACGCGGTTATTACATGTAGCCGGGTTCACCCTGGCTGAGCATAGACTGGAAACTGGCCACCAAATCCAATTTAATTCTATCCGCAATCCAAACTGATCAAATATCCTAGCAATAACGACGCGGTTTCAACCGGAATAATTTAAAGGAAAAACATGGCTTACGTTTTTTTATGATCGTATTGTATTAGGGTGTCTCATATTGGCCCATATTCCATGATGGCCCGTTCCACCTGAATGGTAACTTTGGAGTATAAGAAGAATTTCCTGCTAGTCTAGTATTTTAATATATTCCTCTCATATAGGTCGTGTCGGCATTACCATTGATACTGGCTTTGCCGAAGCAGCAAGCGATTCACCTGCTGATATAGAAGCAGCAGAACGAAGCATGGAAATGAACGTAAATAAATCAAAATCTATAGAGAATTTTACCTATCATTTTTCATTCTTTTAAGTATGGCTGGTATGCAAATCCAATTTTTTCCGCCGATGGAGACTATCCAGAAATAATGAAAACGAGAATAACCCAGTTAAGCATCGAAGAAGGATTCCCGGAGTCGAGGTTGCCCTCTTTCTCCGCCGAAGAGATCGAAATGTTGAAAGGTTCATCGGATTTCTTGGGCTTAAACCATTACACGTCAGGCATTTGTTCTCCAATACCAGAAAGCCAAGATGTAAAAAGACCGTCGCATTACGCGGACGTAGGTGTTAATTGCCCGTCTTCCCCCGACTGGGAAGAGTCGGGTTCTTCGTGGTTAAAAGTGTATCCGGACGGTCTAAGAAAGTTGCTGATATGGATACATGACCACTATGACGATCCGGAAGTAATAATTACGGAAAATGGCTTCTCGGATATCACCGGTACCTTAGACGATTGTAGAAGAATTAATTACTATAATGTAAGTAGTAAAGTTTGTATTCTAAGGTCTTGAAATGGTAAATAGACTACCGGCCGTTGAATTTAGGATAACTAGTAAATTATTGCATACATAATTGAATAAAAACGGTAATAATGCAAAAGAAAATAAAAATTTATTGCTAGAAATAAAAACATAAACAAATAAAAAAAATAATAAAATAAATAAAACATTCTTATTAAAACGGTTACCGAAATAGCCTCCTTTGGCTTGTAATACTACCCGGACCACTTCTGGCATGCATTTTGTTAGTTTGGTTAGAGTTTCACGGAAATTATTGTTCCACTCGGTTTGAAGAAGTCGCCACAGGTGCTTCTTGGAAGTTGGACAGGGTTTTCATCCAACAGTAATTCGATGGGATTCAAATCCTGACTCTGCGGGGTCCAGGGCATGATCTGCAGAACGTTTTCCTCTGCTTGAGGTGTTAAATAATCTTTACAGATTCGTACTGTATGTTTGGGATCGTTATCAAGCGCAAACACGAGGTTTTCCCTAATTAACCGCAATCCGGATGTCACAGCATTTTCTTCTAGAATTCGTCTACAATTTTCTTTGCGCGTAATACTGTCGATTTTTACTAGATCCCGGTGCCTGCACTGTTAAAACAACCCCAAACCATCACTGAGCCACCGCCGTGTTTTACTGTGGGAACGACGCAATCGCGCAACATCCTTCCGTCTTTCGTTCGTCTCATGAAACTCTATGCTTCTGATCAAATACTTCGAACTTTGATTCGTCAGTCTCATTTCTCCAAATTTCTTTTGCCCAATTCCTATAATTTTCGACCCACTGTAATCGTTTTTGGCGGTTTCCACGACGCAGTAACGGTTTTCTTACTGCAACGTGACCATAAAGACCGGCTTCTCTTAAGCGGTGTTTAGTGGTGGTTGCAGAAATCGGTCGTTCATGCCCCTGTCGATTTCTGCTGCGGTTTCGAGCGCCGTCAATCGTCGGGATCGTTTGCTTAGCACTGTAAGGCGTCGATCTTTCACACGCGTTGTCATTCTTGACCGACCTGGGCGATTACGGTCTTCTTATATCCCGATGGTTTGGAATCGGCGAATAGTATAATGCACAGTTGATTTTGTAACTTACAATTTTTCCGCAGTCATACGCACGGAATATCCTTCCTCGTGTAACAGTGAGAATAGCCGATCGCTTTTCTGCAGTTAATAGACTTATCTTTCGATATTTTTAAAATATTACTTCCACAAATACTGCAACCCAACATCCGTATCAAAACTGGTTTACTACTAGACTGATCCATAGCGAGTATGACAAGAATTACTCCGTATTATAATCGGAGACACGTAGATAAAATTTTACAACCCCCTAGTCCCATTCCCTCTTTTGTAAGGCGATTATACGCCATTTATTAAATATTGTTTCTATTGATTGCTGCTATTAGGATAAATTGAAATGTCTCTCTATAACATTTATTCTAATGAGGAGTTCCATCTTAAATGCTTTATTGTTGTCCCAATTTTGTTGTAGAAGTTTTTACAGTAATACGAATGGCATTAAATATTGAAAAAATCCTATCTTTTAAAATTGTAATAGCTGTCCTAACTTCGATAGCCGGTAGTGTACATACACGATCATACATAAAGTCTGCATTATATGGGATTTTTTTTATTATTCAATATAGGTAAATGTTGACTTTGCCATTTGTTTGTGCGAGTAATCACGTTACTTTCTTTAACTGTTAAATTTGACAGCTTTTCAGGAAATTGTAAAACATCGCATTTTTTTTAATGCCATAAAAAAGTTGTTTGCTAGTACAATTTTGTTTATACTGACTCAGTTTTGAGTTATTCTAATTAATAGAGCAACGCAACTGCGCTGAAAGCCAATGGCGGACGCATAAAAGTTTACACAAAATAAATTAAACGTGATACGTGCTCAAACACTTACCGTCCTCCGTGAAATCACAAAGTGGATAATGTCTACTTAATATTTGTAACATTAGATATGTTTCCAAAGTTGTTTCGGCAAAGTGAATGCGGCGTGAAGAAAAAATGTTGTTGTATGCCGAAAACGAACGTTCTACATCTAGTGACGTTATATTTGCGTAAGTAAAATAATCTTTCAAATAACTTAACGGTTCTGTTGACGTACCTTCAAAAATTTGTCTTAATGTGCCAAAATCAGAGTCTTTATCTAAAACACTTTCAAACCTTTCTAAAACACAAACATTTCTTGCGTCTTGTATCGCGCATAGCTGTGCGTGAACATGTTGCGCTATTTGCAAAGATTCCACTAACGACATCGAAGAATTTTGTAGTTTTTCTATCGCATCCGCTAGTCCCACGTAATTGTTCTGAATAATTTCCAAATCTGTTTTAACTTGACTATCCTGAAATTTCAAGCGGCTTACCTTGACAGCCGCAGCTTCCTTTGGGTCGAATTCTAAAATCACGTTCTTTATATTCTCAAAATATTTAAGATAATAAAATGCAGCCTCTAACCATGTTCCCCAACGAGTAAGAATAGGTTGTGGTGGTTCAGGAATACCGGGGCATAGTCTATGAAATTCCTGAATACGTTTTGGGGATTTTACAAACACAGCTTTTGTATGTGCTATTAGAGCGTCTACCTCGGGATAACATTTTCTGATACTATCTGCTACGAGATTGAGAGTATGAATTTTACATGTAATATGCAATAAGTTAGCACAATGTTTTTTAAGAGATCGACCTACAGCAAGTATGTTTGCGGCACCATCACTCATAAACATCAACAGTTGATTTGTTGAAAGTTCAAACTTTTCCAATGTATTTAACACCAACATTGAAATTACTTCGGCAGTGCATTGTTGTATTCGTCTGGAAGCTAGTAAAATTGAGGGTGACGGTCGATGTGGTTCCATTGTGCGTACCATTACATTAACCACAGAATGTTTTTTACGATCTGTTGTTTCGTCCACACATAACCACAGTTTTTTATCTTGCAACTCCGATTTAATTCTTTTCCCGACATGCTCACGAGCAGACGGCACAACTCTCTGTAATGTTCTCTCACTTGGTAACTTAAAGTCCGAATATTCATTCCAAAACGAGACGTATGGTTTCTTCCTTAGTAAATGAAATGGTAAATTACATGCAATAAAGGTAACACATAGATTAAATTTAAATTTGTCATAATCTCGTGTGGAATTTTTTTTTGAAACATGCCCTGCACTATTTACGTGCCGTAGACAATCACTTTTCGACCAACACATTAAATCTATTTTACACACTACACATTGAATTTTAGCGCCATCACACTTTAAAACAAGCATTTCTGCAATAAATTCTCTTATTGTGTCCAACTTTGGTCGTTTTCGTGACGTAGGAAACATTTTCGAAACAGACGTAGAACTGCGATATAGTATACGACAGCGTAGATGCATACACAACAGATCGGCTTTCGAGTCGCAGTTATACTAACGCTTATACCGAATTGTCCCGGCCGTATTTATTTTATGTAAACTTTTATGTGTCAGCCACTGGCTTTCAGCGCAGTTTGCGTTGCTCTACTAATTAATGCATACCTGTATAAATTTATTTCTTTGTGTTAATCACCATTCCAATTTTTTTTGTTGATTGTTCTGGATACCCTTTTTTATATAAAGCAAAAGTGCATTAAAGAAACCAAATTAAATTTAATGCGAAATTGATTTAATTTGTACAGATAACTAAAAACCTACTTTATGACGACTTTTTATGAAATAATTAGATACAGAAATGGAATTATGAAGAAATATTAACAAAAAATGAAGATAAATTGATAAATTTTATATCAAATCAACGATAAAAGATTGTATTCTGTAGATGTAATACAGATAATACCTAAATAATACGAAAAGGTTCTCTAATAAGTTGAAAAGTTGTTAATCATTCACAGTTGCAAAGATTAATTTATCAAAAATTTTATCAAATCTTTACGTCCATGAAAACAAAATACATGGAAGTGTGTTTAAGTATGAAAGCCGTTGATGCTGTGATTGTTAACAACATGTTTACGTTTTCAAATGAAAAGTATTACGATAAGATAATAATTTATAGAGAGTGTAAGCAAAAAAGAAGCGTGAAAATCGAAGAAGAACAGCAGCAAATGAAGCCAACAGAAAGTGTTGCTTACAATCCTCACATGTTTGTCAGATCTATTACTGAAGATTGTACCATATCAGTTTGTTTAGTTTATGAGATACTAAAATCTAATGAATGCAAACCATTTAAAATTAATTTGCTGCTTGGGTTTTACGATAACGATGAAAGTTGTAGATTTAATTTTATCACAGATGATTTAATGGAAAGTTATTCACAAATTCCAAATTTCTTAGCCCTTATTCTGTGATTTGAAAGCAACTTTTAAAACAACAGAATAGCCAATCGTTATCATTCTCAATATTGGTTCTCTGAAAATTCACCACATTGGATGAGAGAAACTAATTTCCAAAGAAGATGGAATATTGGAAGACCAGTTGATCGATATATATTTTTTTAATGGCCCCTTCACAAAACCGCAATACCTTGATTTTCTAATACATCAGCTATCTATTTTTCTTGAAAATGTTCATTTAAATTTGAGGCACTGGAGGGGTACTAATGGTCTTCAGAAAATCCATTAAATTTTGCAAGCGTGATGATTTTTTTACCTCGTTTTGAGACCTGTCTTTAGTTAAGAGGAAATTAAGGAAACCATGCACCAAAAAGTTAATTGCCTGATGTTTATGTACCTAGAATCCGGTGGAATGAATTAATCATTACTAGTCGATTTTCAAAACACGCCTCTTGCTGACTTATTTCTATTTTTTATTACTAACACATCGAAGAAAAGAACCATGCTGTCTGTTTCCTCTTCCTGGGTAAATTTAATAGAGGAAAATTTTGAATTTAGTTGTTTCAAGAAATCAGATGGTGTCAAAGATGCAAAATATATCGTCAACGAATCTAATTCAATGTTGCTGCAAAGTCGGCCAAAATATTATTGCTTCCAATTTATCCATAAAGAGGTTAAAATCAAAGAAAAGGCTATTACCCAATACCGTTCCTTCAATTTGTTGACAAAAGACGTTATTTATTTGGGAAAAAAATTGTTTCGTATAAACTCTTGCTAAAGAAACTAAACTAAACAACCTCTCCATTTGGTTATCCAACAAAAGTAAAACAAAAAATAACGTTCTTATAATAATATCATTACTATTATGCATTATTTTTCCAGTCATATTTAGAAGCGGTTCTTGAGGCGATGCAATACGGCGTCAGGGTTACAGGGTACACAGCATGGAGTTTCATGGACAACTTTGAGTGGAGAAGAGGTTACACGTAAGTTTCGTAGGAATCATGATCAATTCCGTCCTTTATGGCAATATTATATTCCAGCGAAAGATTCGGTATTTACCATGTCGATTTTGATGACGATGAGAGGCGTAGAACTCCGAAAATGTCATCGCAAGTCTACAAGAGAATCATGGATACGGGAATAATTGATTGGAGTTATACGCCACCAGATTTTACACCGTGCGTTTGGGACAATTAGGACGAAGAAGAGGAAGAGGCAGTAAATTAGTTGAAGTGTGATGTAATTATTTATCGTACTTAATGTTTTAAAGTTATTAAATTAAAAGAAAATATTTAAAAAGACATTATAGAGAGTTTTATTTCAAAAGGTATTTGGTGTATTTAGCAAGTATCTGAGAGGACGAAATGATGCTCACATTAAATTTCTAATCAGCAATGAGTTTTGATATGAAAACAATATAGAAAATAAAGTGGAAATGTATATACCCATCGATAAAAACGTTAATCTTACATTATAATTATCAAACCAAACGGTTACACATAATAAAAATTAGAGATAAGAACACCTCTGAGATTTAGTGTTCCTACTTTGGCAAATATTCAAATTCATTAAATTTATCATTATTATTAAATATATTTTTAAGAAATTACAATAGGATGCATTTTGTAAGTACTCTTAACATCCTGTATGTCACTTCCCTTTCAATCTTAATACTTTACATTTTCGCTGCCGGTCATTTGCGCAATTGTTTATCTGTCCTAGAAAAATTATGATTTCGTCAGCAAAACGACCGCGGTCGGACAAACTTCGAAAATTTATTGCAGAAATTCCAGACTTAATATATGAAGGTGCTAAAATTAAATGTGCAATATGTAAAATCCCGTTAATGTGTTCGTCCAGACAACATTGTCTACGACACGTAAATAGTGAAAAGCATGTCTCAAAAAGAAATTGCGCACGAGACAATGAAAAATTTATATTTAATTTATGCGTTACGTTTATCGCATGTAATATACCGTTTAATTTACTAGACAAGGAACCATTTATCTGCTTTTGGAATAACTATTCGGAGTGCAAATTACCAAGTCGAACATCGTTACGAAGAATTGTGCCATCTGCGCGCGAACATATTGAACAAAAAATAAAATCGAAGTTGAAAGATCAAAAATTGTGGTTATGTGTCGACGAAATAACAGATCGGAAGAAACATTCTGTTCTTAATGTAATGGCACACAAATTGGAACCTCATCAATCGGCACCTTCAATTCTATTAGTCTCCAAACGAATACAACAAGTGTATTGCCGAAGTAATTTCAAAGTTAGTGTTAAATACATTGGACAAGTTTGAACTTTCAACAAACCAACTCTTGATGTTAGTGAGTGATGGTGCTGCAAACATGCTTTCTGTAGGCCGGTCTCTTAAAAAGCATTCTGCTAATTTGTTATACATTACGTGTAAAATTCATGCTCTCAATCTGAGGTAGACGCTTTAATAGCGCATACCAAAGCAGTATTTGTCAAATCACCGAAACGTATTCGCGAATTTTATAGACTGTGCCCCCGTATACCAGAGCCACTAGAACCTATTCTAACTCGTTGGGGAACATGGTTGCAGGCCGCGTTTTATTATCATAAATATTTTGACAATATTAAGAACGTCGTTTTACAATTCGATACAAAGGAAGCTGCCGCTATCCAGAAAAGCCAGTCGAAATTTCAAGATAGTCAGGTTAAAATGGATTTAAAAATCATTCACGACAATTACTTCGGGTTAGCATATGCAATAGAAAAATTACAAAATCCTGCGGTGCCGTTAGAAGAATCTCTACAAATAGTGCAACATGTTCACGCACAGCTATGCGCGATTGAAGACGCAAAAAATGTTTCTGTTCTAGAAAAATTTGAAAGTGTTTTTGAGAAAAATTCTGATTTTGGCACATTAAGACACATTTATGAAAGTGCGTCAACAGAATCGTTAAGTTATTTGAAAGATTATTTTACTTACGCAAATATTACGTCACTAGATGTAGAACGTTCGTTCTCTGCATATAAACGCATTTTTTCCTTATGCCGTACCAGTTTTGCCGAAACAACAGTTGAAACATATCTAATGTTGCAGATATTTAACAGACATTATTCACTTTGTGATTTCACGGAGGACTCTTAAAATGGTAAGTGTTTGAGCACGTGTTTTTAATTTTTATTTAAAAGATGAGCGAAATTATTTGCGGCAGCAAACATCTCTATTAGCAGAATAACTCTAGTGGAACGCGAGGCCTGGTCGACTCTACGCTACTGCGCGGTACCGCTCGTGGCCAGCTTTAATAATAAGTTAGTATTTCTTTATTGTATAGGTGGATGCTATGACGAGTATGTTTACCTGTTTGTATTTCAAAAATCTAAATAAATAAACAAATAAATAAATAAATAACTAAATAAATAAATAAATAAATAAATAAATAAATATTAAATAAATAAATAAATAAATTTATGGTACAGGAAGCATAATGTCTACTTTGACAAGTTGTCAGTTTCGGATTGAGACCCGAGCTCACAATTCTCTCAGAACAAGGTCTTCCGTACTCATTAGAATTTGCTGAACGCTTGAATGGGTGCTGAACACACGGGCGCAGGTCTAATATTCTTTATGGTCGGCTAATGCTTTCCTGTAAATGGCGAAAGCTGTTGGAAATCCGAAACTATGGACATAATTACTGTAATTTCGTTTACTTGTTCTTTCAACCATTAGAATTTAATATAGAATCTTTTAATTATTCCAATAATCGTTGCAATTTTTGTAATCTAACGTAGAAACTGCTAAAATTCGTTATATTAAGATTTTAATAAGTACGATACATACACTTGTGCAATTGTTGAAAAATACGTAAACTGAGCTTGAATTTCATTCAGATAAATGAAAAGATTACTTCAATTTTTGTCGGTACTCATTGCTAAATGTCAAGTATTTAAAAATGACGGATGTAGATAAATAATGTTGATAGCATCTACCAGTAACTTATATAAGCATACAATTACAATCGCCGATTTACACAAAAAGTATTAACATCAGAACATATATTTTAGAAAATCTATAAATATTCGAAAACAGTTATTTCAATGGTAGAAAAATGCATGGAATTCAGTGACAGGAAGTCGATTAATAATAGAAAATTACAAGAGCTATTTGTAAACTGTTCATAATACTAAAAAAAAAACAATTTATTTTACTTGATATTAAGTGTTTTAGAAGGATTGTAAACAAAGAATAGTCAAAAACCTTATAGTACCGCATCGGTGTAGGGTTGTACAGTCTTTTCTTAATCCTTGCAGATGAACTTACTCCATCGTTCTTTATTTTGCGCTAGTTTCGCTCCTTCCGGCCATTTTATGTTCTTGTTTTTCAATATGTTTGCAATTATCTCGTCCTATCTTTGCTGCGGTCTTCCTCTTCGTCTTTTGTGTTTGATTTTGGTTGTCCATATCTGTTTGACTGGTCTGCTTTTCTCCATTCTTTGTAAATGTCCCCACCATTATAATTGCCTCTCTTCAATTTTTGTTGTTACTGGTTTTACTTCTAGTTCGTCCCTGGTTTCTAATTCGATGTCTTCTGATCACTCTCTTGATTGCTCGGAGAACCTCCGTTTCTGCTGCTTGAATTTTGTTCTTCATCCTGTCCGTCTCCCCATTATTCTCTTATCGTCTTTCAAGAGAATATCTTCCTTACTTTTGATTACTATGTTCTGCTTTGGTTTTTCTTTTTTAATGGTTTTTACAATTCTATAGAACATTTTGCAATTTCCTTCTTTGCTTTCTTCTACAGTGGGCCGAAATTCTTCCCATAACTTCTGTTTAGCTTCCGAAGTGATCTTCTTAACCCTACTTCTCTGCTCCTTGTATCTTTCATAGTTTGTCTTGGATTTATGATTTAAATATCTCTTCCAAATCTGGTTTTTAAGACTAACCTCGTTCCGAACTTCTTCATTCCACCATTTTGTTTGTTTTTCCACATGTTTAATTTGATTGTGGCGCATACCTGCTTTGCTACATTGACAATTACCTACTCGAACAATTGCCATACTTCCTCTACATTTTTTCCTTTTAAGTTGTCTGTTGTTTTGTCTACTTCATCCTCCACTATTTTTCTAAACTTCTCTGCAATCGTCTTTTCTCTTAGCTTGTACGCCCTAATGCTTTCATTTTTACGATTACTTATACCAGGCTCTTCCTTATTTTATACTTTTTTCTTTCTTCCTTATTTTAGCTATTACTAAGTGGTGTTCACTGAGCCCCTGTAGGCTCTCATGACTAGTATCGCTTTCCTATTTTCTCTTTGTACTATCACATAGTTGATTACTGATCTTTCATTCCTACTTTCTGTAACACGTAACTCGTGTATATTTGTGTATGTCGCGGTGGTCGTTTTCCAAAGAACTGTTACTAAATCACCTGAAGAAATCTAAAGACTGCTTTTTAGCTGGTGTCGACGTCGTGGGATTCCGAGCTTTATTATTCGTAACTGTGCTACAATATTTGTGGAACCATTATCTCACTCATTGAATTTGATATTAAAATCATTAGATACCAAAAATATGGAAAACCGCTAGAGTGTGTCCTGCCCTAAAGCCGGGTAGCTCTGATGACATATGCAACTAGAGGCCTATATCTATACTGTGCAATTTTGCAAAAGAATCCATACTATGTGACCATATTTATAATGTAGTTAAAATCTTCGTTTCACCTAGTCGATATGGATTTATGGCCAAACGGTCTGCAGTTACGAACTTGTTAAGACAAATTTGTGAAGGTGCGTCAACAGAACCGTTAAGTTATTTGAAAGATTATTTTACTTACGCAAATATAACGTCACTAGATGTAGAACGTTCGTTTTCGGCATACAAAAACACTTTTTCTTCACGCCGCACTCACTTTGCCGAAACAACTTTGGAAACGTATCTAATGTTACAAATATTAAATAGACATTATCCGCTTTGTGATTTCACGGAGGACTCTTAAAACGGTAAGTGTTTGAGCACGTATCACATTTAATTTATTTTGTGTAAACTTTTATGCGTCCGCCACTGGCTTTCAGCGCAGTTGCGTTGCTCTACTCATTACGTAAAAGGCGCAATATGTCAAGTGTAAAGTTTTTGTTTGGTTTGTTAAATAACAATATTGACTGTCCATGGTTGTTGAGTAGAATTAATTTTAAAGTTCCTAGATTAGAAACACGTTATGAAAGTATGTTTAATTGTCCAAGAAGTAGAACAAATGTTTTAGTTAAGTCACCGGTGTTTATAATGTGTAACAATTATAGCAAAATTTCTGAACTATGTGATGTGTATTGTAGTTCATTTAAAACAATAGCTGAAATTATCATTAATTTGTAAATTGTTTATATTATTTTTTTCCAGGAGCATTTGAAACTCAGTGCAATATTTAGTTTATGTATTTCTTGTACTTGGGTTTTACCCTCAGGAAATAAATTATTATAATTTTTATTATGATAGGAACTTAAAATATATCTTATTGTATAACCTCAAAGAAATAAACTCTGTGAAGGTTGTACCTACTGGCAAATGAATTATAATTATTACCAACTACGTATAGTATACGCCACCAGTTTGTGTAAAATAAAAAAACTTGTTGTGTGGATTGGCAACTAGTTGCTATACAATCATTGCTCTAACGCTAACGTTATTTTTTAGGAATATAATGAAGTATAAATTATTCGATATATGTAAGTAGTTTTATAAAGTTACTTCGGTAAGTAGGACGTGTGATCGTGATTAATAAAAAGTAAGCTTTCTTCCATATTCTTATTACTTATGTACATATTTAACCAGTCAATTATACTATAGATGATATTATACAGGTTGTTAATACTTATCGGTATTTAAAACAATTAAGTTTTGACACTTTTTCCATTTGAAAGTTTAATCGTAATTGACGGACACACTGCATAATGTTTTCGAAAAAATCATTCGGTTTCTAATCCTACCCTATACTGTCAACATTCTCTGCAATTATCGTCCGATTTCCATCCGCACAACCATATCAAAAGAGTTAGAGAAAGTGATGTAAGTAAAGCCTTTCACACGGTTGATCATTCTCTTTTACTAAGAAAACTTTATACATACGGTATCCGTGGAAATGCATGGAAATGGATGAAGTGTTTTCTCTGAGATGGGAAACAAATAGTTGAGTATCAAGGCACTACGTCGGAAGAATTACGGTGGGAGCGAGGTGTGGACCAAGGATCCGTAATTGGGCCACTGATGTTCATTTTATTTACAAATATAGCCCTAAAACACAATAACATTGTATTATATGCGGATGATAGCAGCTACTTTTCCCATGCAGAATCCAAGGAAACAGTAGTTCTGGAATCTGTAAGAATGCTATCTAATTTTGCAGTTTGGTATAATGCCAACAAACTCCACCTAAATTTAGAAAAAGCTTGTTTTATGCATTTTATGTCAGGTATTAATAAATTAAATGAAAGTCTACTATTGAGAGTCAAAGGAAAAACAGTAGACCAACTTTAGTCTACCAAGTCTTAGGAGCTCATCTGGATATTAACCTGAATTGGGAGGCACATATGAACCATCCTTCGACCAAGCTTTCTTCTGTATGTTTTGCCTTATATCGTTTACGTCAAATTACTAGCGTAGATATTTTGCTTGCTTACTATTATGCTAGCTTCTACTCCAGAATAACTTATGGGATCACTTATTGGGGGGGATCCAGCTTCTGCAACCAAATATTTTTCCAACAAAAAGACGCAATATAGCTGGTATCAATACTTTGTGCCTTGTAAATCATATTGTAAGAAGTTCAAGATACTAACTGTAGTTAGCGTTTACATTCTGGAGGTTCTGTTATATGTAAAACGCAATATGAATAACTTTGTGTCAATAAAAAATTATCAATTAGTAATCAGAGATTAACGTGCTAATCCGAGATTAAATATTTAATTCATTTTCTGTAAACAGAGGGCTAATAAACAAAATGCTGAGAAACGCTTAGAACTGAAAAGAAAATTTCAATTTTGCAAGATAAACAGTTTTGCTGTCATAAAAGTTCACATGCACTCGTCCAATTGTCAAAAATTTTCAAAAAAATGTAAATATTTCAAGTATGGTTAGAAATAGCAACACACATAGTTGTTTTATCAAACACACCTTAAAATTGAACTAGGAATTCAAAAATGTAATAATATATAGGATGTTTTATTTAAAATAACAAAGTTGACAGCTACTTCCGGAAGTCTTAGGCAATTGAAAATATTTTAGTTCAATAGTATATGTAGGCTTTAGTATATTACCAAGTTTTCCGAATTTTCCAGTATAGATTCTTTCACATATCCATCGATGTAGTTCCTCGTGAGACAGGCTGTATTGTTAATAAGTGCACCTTTATTCTAAGAACATCTCGAAAGCTTTGTCGTTGTGCGTGCCTCAGGTATCTATACTTTGCATATATAAACTCGTCATACACTTCTGTTGTGTAGTGTCCTCGTTTATATTAATAGCTTAGAATACGTTCAACGAAAGTTTATCAAAACAAATTCTTAGGTAGTGTATTATCAATTGCAGACAGTGTCAAATAAACATGCCTTTAGTAATGCAGATCACTAAAAAAATATGGAACAGTAACAAATACAAGATACGAACGGTACTTCTCATGACTACATTTTTTCTAACCTTACCAATGGTCATGACCTATTACGCTATTACAATTTTAATTAAATCTAATCTTATGAGTTAGATATTGGACTAACATTCTTCTATGATTATGAGAGGAAGATGGAAAAATAATTGTGAGATGTCGTGTAAATAATAGACCATCACAATCATGTATCACAATAACAAGTTAATGGTAATTTATGATAATTAGTCGCTGACTTTTTTATACGAGACTTCTACGAAACACTTAACCACGTAAAACACGTAACCAAAGAACGTAACAAATAATATCTTTTATATAATCCTAATAGTTTCTGCTTTGTATGTACAATAATAATATTAATAATATTATAATAGTTTTATTCTAGCGCTCTAAAAATATACAATAAAATTTTTATTAGCCGAATATACCTCGATAAAAGTCGTCATTGAGAAACGATAAAGAGATCATAAAGATATAAAGCAACAGTTGAAGCTTAGGCAATAGTTTTTTTAGACTCTATACGTTTGGGAAAAGAAGATGAAGGTTTTCATAGTCGTAGCGAGTCTGTTGTAAGTTTGCGATGTTATATGTGATTATATTATGGCTGTGCATTGAAAAATATTTGTTTAGATGTCTGTCAAATGCTGCTGATTATGAATTTCCTGAAGGTTTCTTGTTTGGTGTTGCTACGGCATCGTATCAAGTAGAAGGTGCTTGGAATGTCAGCGGTAAGTAGAAATTTTTGGTAAACCTATGAAATAACTTAATAATTCTTCCACAATTTCCATTTACACAAAAGTGATGCTTCTTTGTTAGCTTATTCAAACGTTTTGACAAGGGTGATTGCAGAAAAACGTTTGAAAAAGTTGTTACTACGATCAGAACAATCAAACAATACTAGAAAGATACTTCTGCAAAAGCCAATACTTACCGCGTATGTGATAATAAGAACGCTGTCATGAATGTCTAAATTTATTAGAAAAATGTACACTGCCGTCACGATGTTTGAAAGCAGTAATGAATTTTAGAAAAAAAAATATATACACTACTGCTCATAGATTAGACAGAATATATTAGCTAATGATCATACCTATTCTGCTATACACAATTTGATCAAAAGTAAGGAATATGATGAAAATGTTGAAGCATGAACATATTGTAATACGAATTTTATTAGGAGTAATACTTTTGTAAAAGTTTATAACGTTACATTCTTTTTACTTCCAAGTATGCTTCACCAGTCAAATATTTTGTCCTGTATTCAAACGTTCATATCTCTAATTCCTTTTTCATTTACGCATTGTCCACATCTTTCTTCTTTACCGGCAGCTATCTTACATTCTTTTATAAAACTTTTGTTTCACTACATTAATTAAATAATATATTGCTAGGTAAACAGATCATTAGTCTGGGCAAACAGCGGTAACAGTCAGTGTAGTAGATATGTGGTGCGGAGTCGGCGATTACTTATTTCACGCGTTTACAGCGTCAGTACTAAATCGATGCTGTATGCGAGTAGTTCTGTGTATATGTAGGCTGTCGTAACTTATTTCGTAATTGTACGCTTATGTTTGCTTTAAAAATGTCGCAGTTAGGTACGTCGCGAAAACGACCAATGGCAGACACAGTTAAAAACTTTATAGTGGACATGCCGGACTTAATTTTTGATGGCGCTAAAATTCAATGTCTAGTTTGTAAAATCCCTTTAATGTGTTGGTTCAGAAGCCATTGTCAACGTCAACATCGAAAGCAAACAGCATTCTTCTGCAAAAAGTGGCATACGAGACCAGGAAAAATTTACATTTGATTTATGTGTTACTCTTATTTTATGTAATCTATCGTTTCGTTTACTAGACAAAGAACCATTTGTCTCCTTCTGGAATAAATATGTGGACTGTAAATTACCTAGTCGGACATCGATACGAAATGTAGTGCCATTTACTCGTGAACATATAGAAAAGAGAATGAAAACAGAATTGAAAGATAAGAAACTGTGGTTGTGTGTGGACGAAACAACAGCTTGTCAAAAACATTCTGTGGTTAATGTAATGGTACGTACAATGGAACCACATCGACCGTCATCCTCCTTCTTACTTGCTTCCAAAAGAGTTATAAATTGTACTGCCAATGAGATTTTAAAGGTGGTGTTGAACTCATTGAACAAATTTGAAGTTTCAACTAAGCAACTTTTAATGTTTATGAGTGATGGTGCCGCAAACATGCGTTCTTTGGGCCGATCTCTTAAAGAATACAGTGGTAGCTTCTTACATGTAACGTGTAAAATCCATACCTTAAATCTTGCGGCACAAACGATTCCTACATGTTTTCCACTAGTAAATGCATTGATTGCTAGTACAAAGGCAGTGTTTCTAAAGTCCCCGAAACGTACCCGACTATTTCACAAACTGTGTCCTGATTTACCTGAACCGCCACAGCCGCTTGTTACACGTTGGGGAACATGGTTGCCGGCTGCGTTTTACTACAACAAATATTTTGATCAAGTAAAGAAGGTAGTTTTAAAATTCAATCCGACAGAAGCTGCAGCAATCAAGAAAAGCCAGGAAATATTTCAAGATAGTCAGGTTAAAAGAGATTTACAAACTATTCACAATAATTACTTCGGGCTAGCGGAGGGAATAGAAAAATTACAAAATGTTTCGATATCGCTAGTGGATTCTGTTCAAATTGTGAATGATGTTCACGCACAGTTATGCGCTGTAGAAGGCGAAACAAATTGGTGTGTAATACGAAAATTTGAAAGTGTTTTAGAGAAAGACTCCGATTTCCTTATATTAAGACAAATTTGTGAAGGTGCGTGTAAAGATGCATTAAGTTGTTTCAAAGATTATTTTAAATATGCAAATTGCTAGATGTCGAACGGTCGTTTTCGGCATTAAAAAACATTTATTCTGGACGTCGTACTCACTTGACTGAAACAGCTGTGGAAACATATCTAATGATTCAAATACACAGATGTTACCCAGTTTGTGATTTCACGGAAGACTTTTAAAACGGTAAGTGCTTCAGCACGTTTTATAATTTATTTCTTATCTTTTATTTTATGTGTAAACTTTTATGCGCTCGTCATACCTCTGGCTGTTACCGCATATTTGCCCAGGTTAGTCATGAATGTCTAAATTTATTAGAAAAATGTACACTGCCGTTACAAAATTTGAAAGCAGTAATGAATTTTAGAAAAAAAAAATATATATACACTACTGCTCGTAGATTAGATTTTTGTATACAAAGATGTATGCTAATACTAAGTAAGATTCACTTAAATTCATTAAATGATATTGGTCTATTTACTTCTTTTGTCTATATGAGAGGTAATATCGTCATAAAAGCGTACATAGGTAGTAGCGACAACAAAGAGCGTATTTCTTGAAATTCCGGGAAAAAAGTAACAGTTGGTAATTTTACTATGAATCATGAAGCTATAATAAAGCAATTTGAAGTAATATAATGTATAAATAATGTTAGTAGCGACAATATCTCTTAACGAATAGTGTTTATAATTTCGACTGAATCTTAAAACATGCCGAAAAGGATTGAAATTAGTGTTGAAACGCGTGCTTTCATAGTAGCACAACATAACTTAGGCATAAGCAATCGTCAATCCACCTACTGTTGATTAAAACATCATTAATTACAGTAAAAGTGGCAGTTTTATAAATAAAGTAAGAAGTGGTAGACCAAGGGCGGCAACATCAGCTCAAGATATTGCAATCATGGTGTCCAGCAAGCGAAATAGAAGAAGAACAGTTCCAGAAATCGCCGCAGAAATCAATACTGTATTTCCGAAGCCGATTAGCATGTCCATAGTTAAACGCCGTCTTGCTTCGCCAAATTAATAAGAGAAAGAGGTTACAATGGGCACGTGAACATCGAAATTGGACGGTAGAAAATTGGAGAATACCTTGCTCCAATTGGACCCACAAATCAGAATTCGAGATTTTCGGTTCGCGAAGACGAGTGTTTGTAAGAAGATCTGTGGGTGAACGTGCAATATACAGTCTCTACCGTCAAACACGGCGGTGGTTCGATAATGATTTTGAGTTCTTTTGCTGGTACATCCGCAGGTGATTTCGTAAAAATTCAAGGAATAATGAGAAAAGAGCAATGCATCTTAGAGGAAAATGCAATACTCTCTGGTGTCAGAATTTTAAGTCAGAATTTTGTATTCCAACAAGATAATGACCCAAAACACACTTCAAATTTACGCAAGCAATATTTAGAACAGTTGGAAGAGGAAGGGACACTAATAATCATGAAATGGGCACCACAAAACCCGGACTTGAATCTTATCGAGTTATTATGTGAAGAACTCGATCGGGAAGTAGGAAAGAAAAACTGCTCCAACTTCAGCAGATGACTTGTTGAACAAACTACAGGCAGCATGGGCTCGAATAACTCCGGAAACATTGCTAAAATTAATTGCAATGATGCCCCAATTATGCGACGTAATCATTAAAAGTAACGGAGGTCACATAGACGAGTCTAAAATTTAAATACCTTAGGTATATATTTAAATATTTTCATTTAAATATTTAATGATTTACCCTGAAATTTGAGGTGCCCAAATACCTATGAGCGGTAGTGTATATTGTCCTATTTTAGCCCATATCATGGCTTCACAAATTTGAGGCATTCTTTTCTATGTCATTTGACGAAATTTTCCCAAACCTAATGTAAATAATTCCAGAGCTGTTGGGTATCTTGTGGTTGCCATTCCTTGGCTCATTCCACAAAAGCTAAATGGGCGATGAATCTGGTCTTTGAGGAGGAATAACATTACGTCTTTGCATATCCTAGTGGTGTGTTTGAGGTTGTTATCCAGTTGAAAAACGCATGCACACCGACAATACGACTTCCAGATGAGATAGCATTATTTTGCAGAATGTTTTAATACTCTGCCTCTCTCATTGTTCTTGTAGTTTTAACTAATTCGACCGTTGTTACATCAGCAAAATAACACCAAACCATGATATTTGCACCTCCTTGTTTTACCGAAGGAATTCTGCAGGATCCATTAAACGTAATCTCTACGTTTCGAACCGAATGATTCAAATTTTGCCTCATCGGTTCATAAAACTTTCTTCCATTCATCTACCCTTAAATTTGTGGATTTTCTTGATCAAGCGTCTTGTTTGTGCAGATATTTTAGTAAGGTTTTTTTTTGTGGCAAAGCAGTCTCCAAATCCGCAGTCAATAAGCGTTTTTTCACTGTGGTAACAGATATTTTCGATCGGGAACAAAAGAGTGAAGGAAAAAGACGATAATCATTCATCGCCGTAGAGTGAAGACGTATTTGGCCAAGTATTCTATTCTCTAAACAAATCCGAGTGTTTAAACTATACTTCGAATAGAAGGTAACTTCCAGTTTTGATTTTTCAAACAAACCCCGCGTTTGACTGCGTTCGCATCACGTCAAAGTTTGAGGTTAGCCAAAATTTAAATATTTATTTACTTCAATCATAATTGAAACATACAGATAACACAATATACTACGTAATCTCAGAAGTGATTATGAGCGAAATAAGGGGGTTGAATTTGATTGGAGTACACATAACTGCAGCCATTCTTCCACTCAATTCCGTAAAAACAGAAAAGCAAAAGAAGGAAAGAAAGTGGTGCCTATTCCATGGCTTTCTAAAACTAAATCTATATTTTATAATGACTAAAAGGAAGTAAACAAAAAGGACTATACCTAATGTTGTAAATATTTGCTGCCGTTAAACAAAACAAATTCTTGTTGCTAATACAAATCCTTACGCAAACGTACCGTCAACTGCAAGCACATCTACTACAAACTCCCTAGTAAAATAATTAGTTAAACCAATCCAGACACCTCTGTGTGGTACGGAGTGTACCAATACCTTTAATGGTTGCTAATTCATATGGTAAATTTAATCTTTTTTAAAAGAATTCCAGTCAACGATGAGATTGGGGGAACGGCTAAATAACTTGCCTTTTGTACATTTTCTTCATATCCTAAATCTTCAATTTTAGTGTAATATTTTCCTACAACAATTTACAGTATAAATTCAGTTGTATCTCTGTCCTAATCCAGTAAATTAAATATTTCTGGTCAAGAAGTGATCTGCCCGTTGGTAAAATTTAATATTTAAAGTTGCTCGTACTGTCATATATCTGAGATCATAGAGTTACGTTTCAAAATGGAGCACCTTCATAACATTTTATCCTTAAAATTCAATCTATTTTTAGAATAGGGAAAGTTAATTGAAATTTAATATCAATTTGAAATTCGAAAGGACGAACAAAGAAGTCGAGGAACGCTTATAATTTTCGCAGTTTAGTTTACGTGTTCTTTTACAAGTGTTTAGTAATTAAATTCAACGTTAATTACGAAGTGAGAGCCAAGTTTGGCAATTTGAAAATACGCGAGGTTCGTGTATGCAAAATATAAACGTAGCGTTTATGTTGAAACGTCATAATTTGAGGTTAGTTTTCTCTTTTCAAATCTAATTCTTTTAAAACGTAAATAGTCGGGGTCAATTCATTTAAACTGTCGAAAGAGTGCCCTGGAGACACTCCCGGATCTACAGACCGTATAATCAATTAATTAATTTTGATAAATTAATTTTTCTCCTCGTTTATAAATTACAATACATATATAAGAGTGGTAAACAATGTAAAATTAAAGGATTAAGATCTCATGTATGTAGAGTATAAACTAAATATATAGCTATGTATGTCAATGACTTTTTCAAATGTTACAGACGATTTTTAGATTTAGGTTGACTTTGATTGTAATCGCGCTTCCGATGTGCTGAATTAGCGTAAACAAATAAATTAATCTTTTAATGTCCTGGTATTAAATCAGCGCGAAGTTTTATCACTTCCTGTTCCAAAATGCAAACAGCTTATCACTGCTTATTATTAATGCCGCTTTCCAGGTTTAAAATAAAGCTCAAGACATTATTATCTAATCAACCATTTTATACGGTAAATGAGTTTTTAAATGCGCTTCATTTATTATAATTCGTACATTTTATTTATATATTTTATCTTTTATATTTACATATTCAATGTTTGTTGATTTATATGTTTATGTTTTTATATTTTATACATACTGTGACGTATTCTATGCATGTGCATTATGGAATAAACGATATTATTATTATTATTATTATTACTATTATTATTATTATTATTATTATTATTATTATTATTATTATTATTATTAGTCCATATTTACATACATACATATATTGAGTAGTATACTTTACAGTCTGTGACAGTTTTTTTCGGTTTTGTTTGTCGCTATAAAAAAGCTCCCTCTTTGAATTCCTGGAATTGATTTGCTCGCATAAAATCAATGGCTTTAGGTTTCTCTGACAATTTTATTTTTGATTTTGGTCACCACCAATTCACAGAGACATTAATTGTCCAATTAACTATTGCATTAACTTGATATGTTTTTCAATGCTATACAGATACATCACAAGTCACAACCAAAGTATTTTGATATTAATCTTGATAAACTGAATTTGAGTTGTTCTTCTGAATGTTTGCCTTTTAGGAACAATAATTAAAGAGTCGAGCGTGGGCTTTTGCGGCTGCTTTCCACTGACGTAACGTCTTTCGGGGATTGTCGTACTTGTCGCATTAAAGTGCTTAACGTTTCGCTGTACAAGTTCTCAGAATTTTTTCAGAAATGTTCTGAAGGCTTGTGTTGTTGCCTTCTGCTTCTCGTTATACACCTTGGTGTTGTCTCGTTCCATTGTACCGCATTCGTTCCAGTCTGGTGGATCGTATCTATTACTACTCGGGTTGCATCCATTGTAGGTCTAATTGACCTCCATGTCTTAGTCTGTAAGTGTCTTCCTTATTGAAGTTATTGGTGTTTTTCATTATTTCTAGCGACTCTCTCACAATTCGCTGGTAGTAGCGGTTGCTTTAAGCAAATCAATGCTCTGGTGTCCTGTTTGGTAAAGGTGTTCGGCCACTGCCGATTTCAATAATTGAAGACTTTCGATTAATTTAACAAAAACTTGCTAATTTTTCCCACTTAGGCAAAGGTGAAAACATCTGGGATAGACTAACGCATTCAAGACCAGAACATATAGCAGATCGTAGCAATGGCGATGTTGCTTGCGATGCGTACCATAAAACCGTGGAAGATGTTCAACTCCTAAAGGATCTAGGTGTCAATTTCTATCGATTCTCTCTTTCTTGGTCCAGGATTCTACCTACAGGTCACTCTAATGAGGTCAACTCCGACGGAATCCGTTATTATAACGAATTGATCAATGAATTGATCAAGAATGAGATAGTACCCTTTGTTACCATATACCATTGGGATTTACCTCAACCGTTGCAAGAAATTGGCGGATGGACCAACCGGTTGATAATCGACCATTTTGAAGATTACGCCGATATAGTCTTCAAGAATTTTGGCGACAGAGTAAAGCATTGGATTACTTTCAACGAGCCAACTTTGGTTTGCGAACATGGTTACGCGTTGGGTACCATGGCGCCTGCGTATACCCAGGCTGGAGTTGGTGATTATTTGTGCGGGCACAACCTACTTCTATCGCACGGGAAAGCTTACAAGCTTTATGATGAGAAATACAGGGAGTTGCAGAAAGGTAAAAAAATGAAACACAATGAATCCGAAGAGAAAACAAAGTATACTACATTTACATCGTTATTTAGGCAGAATTGGTATTACATGCGAAAGTAGCTGGTATGAACCAAAGACAGCCGGTGATGAATGGGATATAGAAATGGCGGAGAATAGTATTCAAATGAATGTAAGAATATTTTTAATTATTATTATTATTTTTATTTCAAACCACAACTTAGATTTATAAAATTTTGTGTAAGAAGTTAATGTTTCGGACAAGCAGTCTCTAAAGTGGCTTTTAGCGGCTATATGTTATCTTCCTTTAACGTTTCTAAATTTAATAAAAATAAATAAACATTGCTGAACTGTTACTCAACATCCCAGCTAAAATTCATTGTGTTATTAGCGTTGTTTCTAGAAACTATCTATAACCTTGTAATTGTTTTCAGTGATTAAATCTTAGAATTACCAAAATCTATTTCGTCTAAAGCATTATGTAAGTCTAGTGTCGTGGCACTAGATTATTTATGTAAATCGCAATCACTACGGTACTTCGCTATGCGAGTTTTAAGCCATGCAGATGTTACCTTGGTCACAAAATCCTAAGTAAATGTGCTGTAGTCTTTTAATTTGCTAAATAATTAATCAACAACATTTACTGTAATAATACCGCATTGAAAATCGCTGTCGTTAGCGCCATAACGAATGACGTTCAGCCACATGCGCTCCGGTAACAACTGTCGGATATTTACTCACTATTGTCAATTCGTTAGGCACTAGATCTGGAACTCTAGATGCATATCACAGGCTACAATATGAAATTGTCTATTTGATTTAAGTCAAGTTAAATGCAATGTTATGTCAAAAATTATAAATATTCTTAAAATGAAAATGTATCATAGTTGGCCGTAGTTAACAATGAACAAAAGCTATCGGTAACAGTTGACCGAAGAGACGCCAAGTTTGGTCTTTTCAAAGACGTGACGCGCTAGCATAGGGAGGGCACGTAAATTTTATAGTCTTAAAGATTAGATTCTTTTCTGTTAATAATTTATCTTTTTTAAATGATATTCTTCAGCAGTTTGAACAGATCTTAGAAGCAATACATTCGCCTGATAAAAGTATAGGATTTGGATGTAACAATTTGGTTATTTTTTTCTGCATTATTTTGACTAGATTAATCTTTTGATGTAGAAAGTGTTTTGAATGAAAATTGATATATTCGCCGGAGTGTGTGAGCTATTGATGCTAATCAAGTGTAACACTATTAGTATTATCTCTAATAACAAGAGGAATAGATTTATTTATTGATTTCTTTTTACATTGTGTGCTGAAGGAAAAGGTTTCAAACTCATATTTTAGGAGAAAGCTGCTGTATTTCATCGTCTCACAGTTTAACCACTATTAATTCATTGTTACAATAAAATATATTATTGTTATAATAGAGAATCGCGATAAAGCTTTTGAAATAAAGCGAAATGTTGATTTGAAATATAGAAAAGTTGTTTTTTTTAATCATGGCTTGAATGCCTGACAAATTTGTTTCACGGGTTGATCCCAAACGACTTCTGGTGGAAAAAGTTTATTTTGAAGTTTCTATAAGTCGAAATTAATGCTAATATAGCTCAAGGAATCATTTCCGGCAAAAACAATGTGAGCAGAGAAACGGACATGTTTCTATCGACTCGGCGTCATCAGCGTAGTTTCAAGCACTATTTTCTTCTGCCTGCATTGTGTTCACCTCTCAGTTTATGCCACCAATCTCCAAAAACAGCACTGATAATATTTCCCGGCGCCACCTAGCGTCAAGTGACACAGTCATGCCGTCCTAGAACGTAGCGACAAAAACCGGAGTACAGATACCCGCCACCTATCGCGCAGCCCAAGAGCTGCTGAACAAAAGGTGGCTTTGCGCCAAAGCGCTACGGCAACTGCACATACAAATGACTCCTCAGGCTCAGGTGGCGGGCATCTGTACTCCTGTTTGTGTCGTTACGTTCTAGGATGGCATGGCTGTGTCTTTCGGCGTTGGGTGGCGCCGCGAGACATTCCAATGCTGTTTTTGGAGATTGCTAGCATAAACTGAGAGGTGAACACAATGCAGGCAGCAGAAAATAATACTCGAAACCATGCTGATGACGCCGGGTAGGCAGAAACATGTCCGTGTGTTAGTGCTTTTTTCTCTGCTCGCATTGTTTTTGCCGGGAATGATTCCACCAATATCATGAGCTATATTAGCGTTAATTTTGGTTATTGTTACTAAGCATTTTTTCATGTATATTTCTATAAGTCCTCGAAATTTAAGTAGAGAAGCAAACCTACCATGTTTTTCACTATATTTACTGTATTTGTGCAGCAATGAGGCTTGCAAATGTTTCATTATATTTTTGGTTTGGTTACAAGTGAAATACGTTTATTGATAATTTTTCATACACTACCACTAGATCAATAATTTTACCCATTGTAATTTGGCGAATTCTTAGAAGAATTTTAATAATGCAAGGGAATTTTGTTAGGATGTTATAAGTTCAAAACAAAAACTAAAAATTGAATCATGCTTCGAGCCCTGTATAGAATAAATTCATTAATCTGGAGTGGTTGTACAACATATTGTAGGCCGATGAAGCTCATTTTCAATTGAATGGTATTGTTATGCAAAGAGAGTCTACGTGATTTGAATATAACCGTAGACCATAGAATCATACTATCTCTAAGAAAATTAAACTGCTGTAAAATTTTCTTCTAGTAACCTTGAAATCATATAGGATGATCTACCGATAAAACATAATTAACACGTTTGGTAATAGTACAATTAGCAGAGAAAACAAAAGATTTTTCTAAGAAAGTTACTATTTGTTAAAGAACATATTTAAACAGAATTTGAACCCAATTTATTTTGAATAATTTTATATATTAAACCTATGCATTTAAAATTACCTTGACCTTGACATATTTTAAAGCTTGGTTGGTTCACTCATCCCATTTTCTCGCAATCCGGCGATTACCCTCCGATTATGCGTCAGAAAGTGGACGCCATGAGTGAAAGGGAAGGTTTTACAAGATCTAGACTGCCCTACTTTACCAACGATGAAGTCCAACTCCTAAAGGGTTCATCGGATTTCTTTGGTCTAAACCATTATACTACCATCCTATGCACCACTATGCAATGGGAAGTGGTAGGACCATCGCATAACCTGGATGTTGGTGCGGATTGCGGACAAAATCCGGAATGGGAGGGAGCGGCATCGAGTTGGCTGAAAGTAGTTCCCTGGGGAATTAGGAAGTTGCTGAATTGGATTAACAAGGAATACGGCAACCCTGAAGTCATCATCACGGAGAACGGATTTTCGGATAGAGATGAGTTAAATGATTGCAGAAGAATTAATTATTACAATGTAAGTAAACCTGCAACTCCTAAGACTAAGTCACGAACTAGAAAATTTGTAGAGTTACCTGACGGAAGTCTTGAACGCTATACATGAAGACGGATGTAATGTTACCGGTTATACGGCTTGGAGCTTTATGGATAATTTTGAATGGATTCAGGGATATACGTAAGGTAGCCATAAATGATATTAACAACCATCTTAATATTTCTATTTCAGGGAACGATTTGGGCTACATTTCGTCGATTTTGAAGATCCGAATAGGCCAAGAAAACCGAAGATGTCATCCCGAGTTTATAAAAACATAATACAGACGCGGAAGATCGACTGGGGATTTACTCCGAGTGGTTTTACGGCATGCGAGTGGCACGATTCCAAAAAAAACAATTAACTCAATAAAACATGATTGAATTGTAGAACATAAGCAATAAATAAATAATTAATTTGGTATTTTTAACTAGTCTCATAAGTAGTTATTTTCTTTCTGTCAAACGAAATAGAGTTCAACATCCACAGTAGTAACGATGATCATTAAGAATGAAGACGGTAGCTTAGATCTATGAATAAATGAATAAGGGGAAAAAAACTGTTAGTTAATAAAAAATCTATTCCATCAATTCTTTTTAACTTACTTTCGAACAAATTGGTGAATTTTTGCCTTAGCGATCAGTAAAGTGTTAGACGCTGCGTTGTTTTGGCGGAACAAAGCTTTCTTACAAAGTGTGCCCTTGTTATTGTTTATCCTTTTTCAAGGTAGTTGATTAACACGACTCCATAACCTCCAAAAAAGTCTCTATCACTTTCCCACCCCATGGAACAGTCTTTGCGTTTTTCGGAGCCGAGTCACCCCTTGCGGTTCGCTGTTTCGACTATGTCTTGTGCTTCAGGAGTGTACTGATGTATCCAAGTTTTATGTACGGTTATTAATGGACACCGGCTTATGTCGCTTAAACTTCTTCAACAGGACCTTGGAAATGTACATTCGAATGTGTTTTTGCTCCTCAGTGAGCAAACGCGGCACCCAACACGCAATTGGCTTTTTCATGCCCAAATCTTCAGTCAATATATGACAAACACGTTCTTACGAGATGCCCACAGCCTCTGCTATCTCTCTAGCCTTAATTCAGCGGTCGTCTAGGGTCTTTGGTTAATGTTATCGGTTATGGTTACAATTTTTTGCTGTCACGAACATTCAACGTCAACCAACCTGGTACGACCACGTTTTAATTTACCTACCTAAGATTAGCCAGTACTTTTACATGGAGGCGAGAATTGGATATTAATAGAAGAACAAGAAGGAAAATTGCAAGCAATCGAAATGGAATACTACAGAAGAGTTCTAGTGAACTGAAGAGAATCGATAAGAGAAGAAATGAAAACATGAGGGAAGAACTGGAAATAGAATCAGTAAAACGAATATTGGAAGAGAAAAAATCGGGATAGTTTGGGCATCTAGTAAGGAGAGGGGAAGAAAGACAAGTACAGAAAGTCTGGGAGGTGAAGCCGATAGCAACAAACGAAAGAGAAGAATCGAGACATAAATGGAACAGCACTCTTGAAATAATATTAAACAAGAAAGAAAAACATTGGAACGCAGTGAAAGAGATTGCAAGAGACAAGAACGCGTGGAAGAGATTTATCTACGAGAAGGACTTCGACACCTTAAGGCAACAAGACTGGACTATGATGATGTATGATCTATGCGGTAAATAATTCTTTCATACCCAAATCATGATACCTATACCACATGAAATATATGTTTAGTTCTACGATCTTCGAAAAACCTTTTCATAGATCCATCCATTCTCAGGAATAGATAGCGAAGCTGGTCTTCTCACAAATTTACCTTTGATATTGGTTCTATCGGTTCTATATATTATAATTATAAAAGAATTATATTTACTGTAAGTCACATTACCAACTAGGAGAAACAATATTCTATAATTAATTGCCAGGTATGTATATTAAAGGGAATCGAATGTGTTTTGTATATCTAACATCTTTAATAAGAAAACATCATATCTGTAGTCCACAGCCGGACTATGTTAAGTCCAAAGTGCGAAGGAAGGTTCGGAGAACAACAATTAAAAATCAACGAGGACGTTAAAAAACATTAAAACAAGTATAAAAGAGGCTTAGTAAGAAGCGGTGAAAAAAAGTTTAAAATTTTTTTCAATTTTACATAGCATGTTTGACCATGTAAGAATTAACGTGTTATTAATTATTCTTTTGGCGATAATTCAAACACTAATAGATATATCAAATTGCTTCTTTAACATTTTTTCTTGGAAATTTAATCTACTTTCCAAATATGGTATAATAACTAGGTCGTTCCATTTGAAATTTCTGAGAAAAATGATAAAAACTGTGATTTTTCCAAATGACACCCTCTAGCGATGGCTTTGAGAATCAATAGGTCATGGTTATTTTTTTATTTTAGTCAGTAAAGCTTCCTCTTTCAAATGGGATCCTATTTATCAAATAAGGTTAATTCAAAACCGAAATTACAGTTAATCTAATTATAAAAGATTTATTTGACAACTTATATGGGTATGTTTTCTAGAAAAATCCTTTTTTTTTTTACTATAGTGGTTGCGTCCCCTAGCGGCAGAAATAGGAACTTAAAAATAATTTCCAGCATTTCTTCTTGGCCACTTTTTTTATTAAGATTTTTTTTCCCACGGCTATACGACTCTTAGCTCCTCGTATATGGTACCTCGCCACCCATCTTGGATCACCTGGTACCTATATTCACGACAAAAGGTTCTAAAAACTCAGTTGTGCAAAAATTGGGCAATTAATAAATATAATTTTTCCTTAGCTTGAGGCACAGTTGCTTAAATATCTTTGCGTGGTTTTACATTAATTCATTTTATTGAGATGGTCGCCTTTGCGAAAATATCTGGTTAGAAAGTAATTCGTTAATAGTCTATTATACTTTTGACAAGCAATCTGCCGATTTCTAATACAATATTAGCGATACAATCTGTAGAAGATGTATATAAGAGATAAATTACATTCCACTCTATATGTTCGTGTTCAAAATTATTATCTTTACAGCAGGATATTACGAAGTAATGAAAATATACCACTTAATAGTGGAGAAATAAAAAAATATTTTATTGTTACTACTACAATAATATAGGTATTGTGTAACATTTTATTTAAACCCGAAATATAACATGTAAATAATAAAAATTGTTGTTGGTTTAGTTTCTGTTGGTTTTTTTATTCTTTAAGTAACTTTTATTTCAACAGGTTTTTAGTTGTAATTTTCGTAATTTTGTTTGTCTATATAAATATTACATTATTTATATATTGTTTTCGTAATTCTCCACCATGCATCTCCCTAACAGAGTCATCTGGCATGCACCCATTTGCTATTAAGACATCATTAGATCGTCACGAAATTCATTGCAACAGTTATGCAACATGCAGCCGAAAATTATTATTTTTCTTTATTTAGTAAAATACATTATAGATAGCTGTTATTCTCTAATTGAGCACAATATCTGCTATAATAGAAAATAGTAGAATCATATGCAGATCGTTTTTGTATATATAACGATAAGGTATTAATTCATTGAGAATTGTACTAAAATTATTGAGAAACCTTTAATTTTAAACATCAAATAAAATAAATGTAAATACGTTTATACTTCTTCGTAACAACGTTTAATTTGATGAATATAATATGTTCTATATTCTGTAACCACCGACGACATTACTTGCGCAGGCTGTTTTTAAACCGAGGCAACGTTAACAATACACATTCTACCAACCTTGGATACTGAGTGGTTGTACGAAATATTTGTTATATTATTAAAGAAGTATTCCGCAAGTTAGTCAAAAATATTACAGTAAGATCAAAATTTACACTTGTTTAATTATATTTTTACTATAACAGTTATATTTCGTGGTATGTCTATTCTTTAATATACACTACCGTTCATGGAAGTTCGGGCAAGCAAAAAAATGTACGGAAGTCAAAGAAAATAAGAGAAACATTAAATGGCCATGTATTTAATACTTACTTACATGATTTTACATATTTTCAAACACAAATTTATTAAAAAGAAAAAGTTAATGTAATACAAATAATTTAAATCCGATTTTCATCGAAAAATACACCTTTTGCCTTTAGGACTGCTGCCACTATTCTCGGCAACCGATTCACTAATTTTGCTAATGTTTCATTGGGCAAGGTTGTCCATACCTCCTGGAGAATGGTCCACAAATGTTCCTTCGATTTTAGACACTTTTTCCTAACACATCGGTTTAATTCTTCCCATAATAACTCTATTGGGTTCAGATCGGGGGACTGTGGCGGCCATTCCATAATTTTTAAGGTTCTTTCATTTTCATCTTGCTGCAGGTAATCTGCGCACAATTTAGATTTATGTTTGGGGTCATTGTCCTGCATAAATTCAAATCCACGACCAATTAATCGGACTCCTGACGGTATGGCATTTTCCTCCAGGATTTTCCGATATTTTTCTTTTTTCATTATGCCCTCAATTTTGAGCAAGTCCCCTGTTCCGATTAAGGAAAAACAATCCAAAACCATTACAGATCCGCCTCCATGCTTCACCGTAGGAACTATACACTCCCGTAACATTCTTTCTCCTCTTGATCTGCGTATGAAAACTCTCCGTCTATTTCCAAAAACCTCAAACATGGATTCGTCAGTCCACAAAACGTTTTTAAAATCGTCCACTGTCCAATCTCTATGAGCTTGTGCCCATTTCAGTCGTTTCAGCCTATTTCCTCTTCGGAGTAACGGTTTTCGACAAGCCACTCGCCCATGCAACCCAGCCTCTTTCAGCCAATGATTCACAATACTCACAGAAACTTTGGAATCTCGCTCATTATTGAATTCTGCAGCAATTTCTGATGCTGTTAGTCTTCTATTGCGCTTACTAATTATTTTGATTCGTAAATCTTCCGCATGAGTCATTTTTCTTGACGATCCTGGCCGATTACGATCTTGCACGTCACCGGTTGTCTTAAATCGAACTATAGTATCATGTACTGTAGATTTTTTTATTTTTAATTTATCCGCAATCCGTCATTCTGCGTACCCTTCCTGATGCAAGGTAATAATAGCAGATCGTCTTGAAACAGCTAGAGGCTTTCCACGGGGCATTTTAAGCAGTCAAACCGAAATTATTTTACCACAACCGCAGATACTTTCACAATAACAATCTCTTCAGAACTACTGCGTTTACAAATGTTATAATACTTTATAAAGGGTATACGAATATTTCCAGGTAACATGAGTGAATCAGGTAACTCTCCTAGGGATTATTATAAAGCTTCATTGTCACTGTAATTATTGGGGATTTAAAACATAATTATATATTTTATGATAACGGTCTTATAATAGACAAATACTACCTGGAAATTGGTAAAAGGCTTCCAGAAAAGGTTAGTTTTAATAATTCCTCACAGAAATGTATATTATATAATTTTAAATTTTTTTCCTAAACAGTTAATATAATTTGTCAGCTTGCCCGAACTTCCATGAACGGTACTGTATGTTGTTCATTACTTCTATTTCGATAATTTAATACGTAAATACATATTCTAACCTTTTTTAATTATCTAATATCTGTATTGAGTCCCGATCGTATTATAACTGTTTGTTAGCCCGCTTTTGTATTGTATCTACACGCCTGGAACTAATAATGCCCTTAAATCATCAAATTTACTAATGTATGCGGACGACACACAGATCTATTATTCTTTTAAGCAGGCAGATTGGCAACAAGCTGGCTTCAGTATAAGTGCGGTCTCAATATGAGTGTCTTACTGCAGCCCATAAATCAAAGGCCGTGAGAGCTATCGCTTTCCTTGTCTATACTGATCCTTAGCAGATTTTGACGATTTTCTTAACATACCTGCTTGGCACTACTTTCGCGCCCTTTCCTACACGCGCATAAATATGTATGCTCTCACTTGCTCGCTCTAACACCCACATTTTTCGCTGTACGCATTCCTTTTAGGAGACTATTGCAGTAGCCTCCCTACAGGGTACAACCTCGGCAATTTTCGGGAGATCTCCCTTTAACGAGGCCACGACATTACTTTCTGGTCCAATTTTACACCAAAACTGACGAAATGATTCTTTATCGAGTAAGCGAAGCGGTAGACCACAAACAATAACACTGTACACTATTTACATGTCTTTTACAGTTGCCTTTGTTCCAGCACATTAAAGGCATTTAGCAGACTGTGCACAATACTTTAGTTCCATTATAGTTCAAATCGGGAAATTCACTGATAAACTTAGCGACTTTGTTAGCCAACGGTCCTTTATTTTCCTTGCGTACGTTAGACATACTTACATCTCTATAATTACGATTAACGCTGCGAAGGGTTGATGAGAAACTGTTGCAATAAATCAATCATTTCATTCGCTGAGCCAGCTCGTGCCGATTCACCTGCATACATTCGTCGCGTAGTGGGCGCGGCAACCTCGCTTCTAACCCGGTGCGAAGCTCTCTGTGCCCGGCCTACTCATATCATAAGATGACCCGATCTTAGGTACTGTATGTAGCTGCTGTAAGTGCTAAGTTACGGATGATAGTTAATGGGTGCACCATAATCCTGCAGTCACGAACCAAGAAATGTGTATTCGGACCAACAGTCATTTTGTTCTTCAATGTTCTTATAGCATCTCTACTTCAATCAATCCGGTGACAATAGTAGAAAGTAATATTCCAATTCGTACTTTGTTTAATTGGGAATATACTCGCAGATTTTGCGGTATATTGTTTGTATATGTAGATCAAAAGCGATACGTTAGGCGCGAAAAAATTGATAAGATTCCCGCGACAAGTAGCTATAAAAAATGATCTTTTCGATAACCATTGTCATTCTGGCTAGATAGGCATAGGACTCGCTACAGTTCTTTTCGAATATATGTATATAATATGAAACTTTACGCCCTATTAGTACTTCTCGTGTAAGTAGGATTTACATCAAGTGAAATGTGAATATAACCTTTAGGAAATAAAATAAAAATTTTAGATGTACGATTAACGCGCAAGACCATGACCACGTCTTTCCGGAGGATTTTCGTTTCGGCATCGGCTCGGCATCATATCAAATAGAAGGAGCTTGGAACGCTTCTGGTAAGTTACACACATCAAATATTCGAACTATAATGCGGATTAAACGATATGCAAATTTCACAGATAAAGGGGAAAATATTTGGGATGCTCTTCTGCATAGGAACCCGGCCTTCGTAGTCGATGAAACCAACGGAGACGTGGCGTGCGACGGCTATAATAAAGTGGGTATAGATGTGGAACTAATTAAGAACATGAGCGTCGATTTTTATCGATTTTCTCTGTCGTGGTCTCGTCTTTATCCAACGGGGCACACATTTCAACGTAGCGAAGCTGGGTTTGCTTACTACGACGATTTAATCAGAGAACTTACAGATAATGACATTGAACCCTTCGTTACAATATACCACTGGGATCTGCCGCAACCGTTACTTGAACTTGGCGGATGGCCAAATCCTCTGATGGCGAATTACTACGCTGATTTCGCCGATAAGGTCTTTGAACATTTCGGCGATCGCGTGAAGAATTGGATCACCTTCAATGAACCCTATCAAATTTGCGAGCAAGGATTCTCCGATGGAACTTTGGCACCAGGATACAAGCAGATGGGTATTGGAGGCTATCTATGTGCTCATACGGTATTGCGTGCTCATGCAAAAGCCTACAAAGTATATGAAGATAAGCACAGAGGCTCACAAAACGGTACGTTACAAAAAATCTTATCTCATACTCTCAATATAATCAATTGCTATGTTCAAATTATCACGCCGTAAGATGAAGTGAAGAGATAGATTTGGAGACACGTAATTATCAGTTTTGACAGGGTGTCATCGAATAAGATCGAGTTGATTTTGTTTTGGCGAATCCAAAAAGCTAGTCGTTCGATTGTAAATCAACAAGTACAAAAAAATCTCGGCAAATATTTCGCTCGATACATACGTAATTTCAAAAATAATCTTTATCTAAGTTATTGCATCTCGTATATACGTTATATGTAAACGCAAACTCAGAAAGATATCATCTCTGATTTAACTCTTACGTATAATGCATGCGATTTTGAAGGTATTTGTTGCAATATTTTTGAGAGAGTGTTTATCGACGGTTACGTAATTAATTTGTATGACAAATAAGTTATTAACGATCAGTGTTCCAAAGGAAATCTCAAACTAGTCAGAGCCAATCATATATTGTGAAATCAATCAGAAAACAGTTTCGGATTTTTCTTTAGCCAATAGTTTGTGATTTCTGTCGGAACAAACCTTTAAACCTATAAAATATTTTCATGCAAATTTACAATGACAGTCGACAGATATCTTATTTAATTATTAATTACAGAAGTATCAGAGAATGTAGAATTCAATTATGAGGTATTGATCTGTCCCGGTTTTAACGGTGTTTAAAATTGCATAAATTGATGATTCTTTTTATTTCCAAAAATTCAACAAAAGATGTCTCATAACTAGAGTAACCAAAACTTGCGGACTCGCATAGGCGTCGGTATTACGGGTTAATATACGAATACGAAGAATTCATAAATAAACTTACTTGCTAATTATTCAACAAATTAGAGGCATCAGGATGTGAACTACTGTAAACTTGCATCATTGCATATGTTTCCACAGTTACTTCTTTAAACCTTGTGCGTCGACAAGAAAAAATATTCTTATACATAGAAAACGATCTCTCCACATCTAAGGAAGTTACATTTGCATGTAGAAACTGTTTTTCAAAATCACTTACACTTATTATAAACGGCCTCTAAAGTATTAAAATCGGGATTTTTCCTTAAAACATCTGCCAACTTTTGACTAACGCATAATCCTGGCGTATCATTTAATGTGTGTAATTTATTTTTTACACTCTCCACTATGTCTAATGAATCCTGCAATGACAATTCAGTACATTGTAGTTTTCTGATGGCATCTAGTAATACTGTATAATTGGTACATATTGTTGTTAAATCTTCTAAAAGTTGAGGAATTTGAAATTCTCTTTGACTTTCTCTAATTGCTTGGGATTCATTCCGATTAAATCGCATTATAACTGATTGAATTTGTTGAAAATGGATCAAATAGTAAGAAGCTGCTGTTAGCCAAGTACCCCATCGCGTTAAAATTGGTTCAGGAGGTTTTGGAATACCTGGACAAAATTTACGAAATTCTTTTAAACGTTTAGGAGATTTACGAAACACTGCTTTAGTACTTCCAATCATCCGATCAACGTTTCCGTAATGTTGTCGAACAACTTCATCAACTAAATGCAAAGCATGCAGCACGCAGGTTATATGTATTAAGTTAGGAAATATATGTTTTAAGGATCGCCCAACACTTAACATCGTTGCTGCACTATCTGTCACAATCATCACAACTTGATCTTGGGCAATTTTAAATTTTTTCAAAGCGTTCATTATCACTTTTTGAATATTTCCCGCGGTACATTGTTGAACACGTTTGCAAGCTAACAAATATCGAGATGCTGTGTTCTCGCTAGATAAAACGCGAGCTATTACATTCACAATATACTGTTTTTCTTTATATCGGTCGTCTCATCCACGGTAATCCATATTTTTTTGGAATACAAATCACGTTTACACACATTTTCTAGCATCTCTTTCATTCGCGGCAAATGATTCTGTAATTATGTTTGTGAGGGTAATGGGTACTTTGGAACGTATTGTCGCCAAAACGTTTTAAAAGCTGCTTTTCTCACCAACGACAACGGAAGATTACAAGAGGTAAACATAATTAATAAATGTATGAGGAATAGTGTGTAAGGTATTTCAGTTCTTGCATTTCTCATATGCTTAATACCATTGACATGCCTCTGGCAATCAGTTCTGTCCAATGCAGCCAAACGAACATTGCATATTAAGCAAAAAACTGCACTACCGTCACATTTTAAATGGGGAAAAAGTGACTCATACTTATGTACATTAGTAGCAAATCTATTACGAGGCATTGTTTTCTTAGGTATGTAAATATTAGTTCTATATGAAACGATACACTAATTATGTACTTGGTATAATACTACAACACACAAAAAACACCAGCTATATTTTCAAAAGCGACACGTAAGTACATAACCTTGACCGTTCGACTAATCTCTGCAACAGCTCAACCGGTACTAAAACGAAATCTCTCTCAGCGCGGTTTAACATGATTTATATTCAAGGTCGACACTACATGCCTGCTTCTCTACCGGTTTAGTTTATTTATGAATTTTTCGTATTCTTATATTAACCCGTAATACCGACGCCTATGCGAGTCCGCAAGTTTAGGTTACTCTACTAATGAGCAAAGCGTGACAAACGGTTGCACCCGCAAAGGCGCCGTGAAAGGAGCTCACCCTTTTTCCATTCAGTGCCGATTAAGCAAACCATTTCTTGTAATTTGGCTTCATTCGTCCAGATAATGTTGTCCAGAAATAATTCGTGCTCTTGAGACCATGTTAAAATAAATTCGCAAAAACTCACTCTTCTTGAAAAATCAATTTCTTTTAGTTGTTGAACCATGACAAAGTATGGGCGAATCTTATGTTGTAGTTTGTGATTTGTATAGACTGCAGTTGAGTAGGCATTGCGGTGAGGTAAAGAAATGTGTGTGGGCACATGAGTTAAAGTTGTAGCTACAGAATTTCGTGCGCGGTTCGTGTTTGCGATATTTCACAAACTTTTGGTAAGTATGCAAAGTGATAGCTCTATGGCAGGGCCCTCGGCAGCGAAAAGAAGACGTCAGCAGATATTAATGGATGCCGAGTTAGCGGAAATACCCGAGAACAGTGATTCCGAGTATGATGACGTAAGTGAGGAATCAAATGGGTGTCCAGGGATGGAGCCAGAGCCAGATTCCGAGTCGGAGTTCGATGATGAGAAAGAAAAAGAGCTGCACGATTCGACCGCAGTTGGTGACGTTCCAGAGGAAGTAGCAGTTGAAAACCTAGTTATTGATTGGAAAGTCGATCCTGTCGAAATGAAAAAAATGTTTTTTTGGGAAATGAAGCACTGAATATTCTTCCAACTTAAAATACCCCTCTTGCATTTTTGCGTAATTTACTCGCCGACGAAATTCTGCAGCATGTAGTGGAGGAAACTAACGTAAATGCTGAAAATATATTTTTATCGGACTTTCCAGTCTAGAATTTGTTTATGGAAACCAGTCACGACGGAAAAATTATTGGCATTTCTAGGAATATTTCTACATATGGGTGTTGTAAATCTTTCGATGTTCCAAGACTACTGGAAGTTAGATACTTTATTCCTCAACGAGGGAATTGCCTCTAGTATGAGCAGAAATCGTTTCCTACTGATACTGCGCGCACTTCACTTTTCCAGAAATCCAGAAGAAAATGATCCAAAACCAAATGCCAGGCTTTACAAAATTAGGCCAATTATAAACTTTCTTAATAGAAGGATGTCCGAAATATACTCTCCAGGATGCGAGCTATCTTTAGATGAGTCAATGATGTTGTATTGTGGAATAGAGCACTGCACGGGCCTGTTTTTGACGGCTCGGCCCGCCCATGGCCCGTTACAGTACGAAGTGGGCCCGCCCGGCCCGCCCGTTGCGTTCATTACCTCGGCACAATGCCCGCCCATTAGAAAATTTAGGCCCGTTTGGCCCGTTTAAATTATTTTAAGCTGTTTAAGTAATTATATATCTGCACTGTCTATTTCTAAACATTTTTACATTTTCTTTAACCAAAAGAAAACGTAACATTGCATACATTAAAATTGTTAATACAAACGATAACGTAAAAATTAAACAGCATTTACTGCATACGTTATATCCATTCGATGTATTTAATAAAACATTCTCGGCCCGTCAGTGAAAAGAGATGAGGCCCGCGGGCCCGGGCGGGTCGGGCTGTTCCTAGTCCGTGCAGTGCTCTCTCTGTTGCAATTTTTGTTCATGAAAATGTATTATTTCGTTTTCTAATTCACTTTCCAAATCTAACGGATATTTCTTAAGAAGCCGTTAAGCTGCGGATCGTTTGTCATTCAAATTTGTCTTTTCATAATCGAAAATAAACGAAAAACATACATGCAATTCTTTATAACAACAAGATCTTCTTTCCATTTCAGAAATTATGCTATCACATATTACTAAAAATACCTTTACTCTAAATTTTTGTTTTGGAGAAAAGTTTTCTGTATAGGAGGAATCACCGTAGAATACTTTTTTCTTAATTTGGTGTGTATTTTCTTTTTTATAAGAAACTTCAAACTCAAATTCAGTCGAAACCTTCAAAATAAGCTTCGCTTCTTCTTCATACTGGTCAAAATTTTCACGAATAGTTCTTAGGTATTCTGTTAAAGAGGTAATTTGATCTACAACTTCTTTTAAAATAAGACCTTCTTTTTGAAATGTCAAATTTACTTTGTTTGTTCTCTCTAAAACATCGTACCAAAATAAACTAAGGATACATGTTTCAAATTCACATTGTTTATTCATAATATTTGTTGCTTCATGTCGTGTATCGTAACTTTGGTCAGTATCTTGAAATAATTTTGTTTAAGGTTATTAAAATTTCATGATAATTTTGTTTTATAATGACTTTAAGGCATCATATCTCGTTGACCATCTTGTGTCAGACGGAGATTTCATCAAAAAAATTCTTTCATTTGCATTAGAATTTAATGAAATTCTTGTATTAATTTCTTCTTTTAGCAAATTCCACCTGTATGTAGAACCAGACAAGAAATTGTACAATATTTATACAATCCCAAAAAAAAAGATATAGCTTCTACACATACACTAGCTGCTGTCTGTCCAACAAGATTCAGAGAATGAGCACTACACGGTACAAATTCTGCAAATTTGTTTATTTCTTTTATCTTACTTTGGACACCTTGATATTTTCCAGACATATTTAGCGCATTGTCGTAACTTTGCGAACGGCAATTTTGAATGTCAAGATTGCACTCAATTAAATATTGCACAATTTCTCGAGTCAGATCAATCACTTTGTGGCTTTTTAGAGGTACAGATTTTAAAAAACTTTCACTTTAAATGTTTGTGAATTCACGTATCTAATTACAAAAGTAAGTTGATCAACATGTTGCAAATTAGGTGTAGAATCAACTATTATTCCAACATATTTTGATTCTTTTACTTCTTGTAAAATTAAATTAGTAAAATGATCGCCTAATAATTGAATCGCAAATTGTCGAAGACAGATAAGATATTTTGCCCCGTCCAATATTTTTAGTTTTTTCAATATGACTTGCTAGAAACCCATCATATTTTGCTAGTAGTTCCAATATGCCTAGTCGTCCCTAGTCGTTTAAATCAATAGATGTCATATTGATTTAGACGACTGTTAAATAACAACTGAACTTCTAATATGAGCTTCTAACATGGCTTGAAACTTTTCAGACTACCCGTATGTATGTATAGTCCGTAGAAAACGTATTTGTTTACCTAATTTAGTAACATTGTTTTTTAATGAAACACATTCCACATACTTTCAATCGTATGATAACATTTTTCTATTTCCAGCAGAAAGAAAGCGGTATTCTTAAAATACAGTCCCTGGCCATATTACTTGAAACATGTCATAAATCAACCCTTTTACCTGGAAATTCCCATCCTATTATAGTGATATTCTTTTGCTTTGAATCCGATCGTTTATAGGGGGACTAGATTATTGTATCAATAAATAAAAATACCAGAGAAATGATATTTAGAAGAGTAAAGTACGTATATATAAATATTTCGGTTATCAACTTACATTTAGCGAGTTCGCAGTTTAGAGAATGCATCGATATTTTTTAAAATATTTCGTCATAACCGTATAGAAGCTAAGTTGTGGAGTATCGTTAAGTGTTTTGTCTTGATATATTGTTATTGCAATGGTCAAATTGTTATTCTATCTCTCTCTTAATAATTAATTATTTGGAATTTGAAAAAAATTGAAATATTTGGGTTTTTTTGTAGAAAATGCCCGGGAAAGATTTAACAAGTGAACAAAAAGCTGCTATGCAAGCTCTTCTATAATAAAACAAACATTCACAACGAGAAATTACAAAATTACAGAAAGTGTCTCCTTCTTCTGTATCGGGTTTAGCTAGAAACTTAAACGAAGGAGCTAGCACATTGACACGAAAACGGGCAAAGTGCAGTTGGAAAAGAAAAACTTCGAAGAGATCTGACCGTGAAATTGTTCATCAGGCTTTGCACAATAGATTTGCTACAATTAAAATGATTCAAAAAAATTTACAAGAGAGAGGAATAGAGATTTCGAGCAGAACTGTCAGGCGCCGATTGCGCGAAAATCGCCTAATGGGCCGAAGACCTGTAAAAAACCCGCGTTTAACAGAAAAAATTAAATCTGCTCGTCTCAACTTTGCAAGAGAATATCGACATTTCACAGACGAGAGTTGAAAAAAGGTGAATAACTTAACAACATGATTTTTACTGAATTAATGTTTGCATTATTTAATAGGTTTTCTTTAGTGACGAGTGCTCGCTCTGTGTGTTAGTGCAGCGAGCACAATTTGTTCGTAGACGACCTGGCGAACATCTCACAGAGTCCACGGTTCTTCGAACTGTAAAACACCCTCCGCAGGTAATGATTTTGGGGAGTGATTAGTGGAGACGGACCCAGCCCTTTGTATTTTGTAGAAGGTGCAATGCGTCAAGAGCAGTACATAAATGTGTTAAAAACACGTTATTACCGTATTTTAAGCCAGGACGTCGCATACCGACAGGGCGTATATTTATGCAAGATAATACTCCGTGCCATGTGGCAAAAAAGGTTAAGAAATTCTTTGAAGAGAATCACATACCTCTTTTACGTTGGCCCGGAAATTCACCGGACCTCAATCCCATCGAGAACGTATGGAATCGACTAAAAAGTAAGGTATATGAAAGAGAAAACCCTTCAAAGGAAATATTAATGAAGAATATAAAGGATATATGGGAGAACGATGAAGATATAAAAGAGACAATCACATCTTACATTGAAAGTATGCCCCGAAGAATTAAGGGTGTTATTAAAAATCATGGGTTGTGGACTAAATATTAATTACTTATTTAATATTTACATATGTTACATATTTTTACAATATATTTTATAAATAAAAAATATAATACATGTATAGTTTATATTTTATTATGAAGAAACTACAAAATATTGAGTGTTTCAAGTAATTTGGCCAGGGACTGTACAATTAACTTACTGCATAAATTATGCAAATACATGTCTTTTTGATATTGATTTTTTAACTATTGATTCTTTAACGTCATAAAGTGCTATGTAAAGTGTAATACGATTTTTGTATAACAATAAAACCTATTTCTAAGCAACGAATAATTAAACCGTAAAGGAGTTTCGAGATGTGAGATGAAATTGATGATTAAATAAATTTGTTCGTTAAAAACTTCTGATATTTAATTCTATTTTTTTTCTCATTTTGTTATAGGAGTAGTAGGCATCACTGTTAATGGAGTTTGGGCAGAACCATTATCGGAGTTACAAGCAGACCAAAATAATGCAAATACATACATGAGTATGAATGTAATTATAGTGCAATTATATAATACTCCTAAATTTTTCACGTGTTTATCATTTTAAATTCTAGTTCGCCTGGTTTTTGGATCCCATCTTTGGAAACGGCGACTACCCGGCTAATATGAAGCAAGCTATTAATAGTCTGAGCGACTCCCAAGGATTCAGAAGATCCAGACTGCCGGAGTTCACCGACGAAGAGAAGCAAATGTTACAAGGGTCAGCGGATTTCCTAGGTCTAAATCATTACGGTTCCGTTCATTGTAGAGACATCGAGGACGAGGACGATTACGAAAGTCCGTCCCATGCGCTGGATATGGGTATCGAATGCGACTTCAACGCAGATTGGGGTGATACGGCAGCGCCATGGTACAGGTCGAATCCGGAAGGTTTTAGGAAGATACTGAACTGGATCAAGGAGAGGTATGGAAATCCAGAAGTGGTTATTACAGAGAACGGATTCGCCGACGATGCAACCGATTTACGTGATTGTGGAAGAGTTAATTACCACAATGTAAGTAGGCATTGGTTTGATTTGCGACTCAAGATTGATTAAGATTGCATCAAACTTTTTGGAAGATTTGAAAACGATTATTTCGTAAATGTAGCTGTAAATGAGTCATTCACAAAAAGAAATGTTGGAAGATTTCAAACATATAGGAACAATGACAATATTTTTGCAAAATCACTACAAAATTGTTGTAATAGCAATGCTCGGTTATCTGAGCAACCAAAAAATATTTCTAAGGTAATTTTTGACGCCGATTCCAAATTCGTAGCCCGGTTTTTCCTAGGTCGTCAGATTTTTGAGGTGAATAACAGAAACAACAATATTTTCTGTACAGTCCACATCACACAAATTATTAATTAACTCGGAAAGGCCGTTTCGAAGACACATGGGTCTTCATCTTCAGCCGCGTACCGATTGATGTGTGAGACCATATATTAAATCTAACGAGCCCGCACTATTCCTACTCTCTAAGAAAAATATACAGGCTGTTTATTAAACATACGACAAAAATTCAAGGGGTTATTCCATGAACTATTCTAAGAATATATTGTACATTTATGATTTTTGAAAAGTCCCTTAGTTTTGGAGATACAGGACGAGAAAAATTTTCGACAAAACCAATTTTGATATTTTTGAAATTATTAATGTAGCCGAAATAAAAATATGGCGTACAACACTGGACTTACCGAGTATAAAAAAATTGTAAAAACGCGTTGTTATCTTTCAACAACATTCCGACACTAACAATAGGCAAATGCAAACATAGAAAAGTAAATCAGTTAAAACGTGGATTTCATTTGAATACTGTGACGTTCACACGACTTTTTGAATAACGGCAGCTCTGTTTTTCTTACCAGGGAGAGCGGGTCGTGGATTATTAAAAATATTAAATAAAGATCGTAATATAAAAAAAAAATATTAGTATTGAGCGCCACTGACTAATGAAACGGTGTAATCAAGTTGTTGTCACCCCTAGTCAGAAGGGTGATAAACAAAAAAAAACTGATGGTACATAAAAAAACTCAGGAAATTGAGTACTATATACAATATAATTGACGGACTAAAGCAGGTAGATGCAATCATAAAAAAAGGTTTACTGTAAAGCGCTACTAGGCGGTATCTTATATTAAAAAATACAAGAAAATTCCTAACTTAAAATTTAATGCTTAAAATTTAATGCTTATTGCTTTGCAAATCGATAAATGAAATGTAATATTAATTCAATACTCATCGAAGGTTAAGGAACGGCCAGGAGACACCTCGTGGTCACCATGTGCGCCTAGCGGATCCGATTCGGTTTTTTATTGAAACAGATAGGGAATCCTTGGGTCACGGCTCGAATTTCCTTTGTTTCGTTTTCCGGCAAGCTTCGAACTAGGATTTTTCAAGCTAATTCCGGCTCAAGCGACCAAAAAAATATCCGCGGAAGCGGGTAGGGGTGCCTCAGGCTGATAGCTTCCGTATATTGTTCAATAAGAGAACAGGAACGTAAGAATAGTTCAATTTCGGGCTATTAACGTTTTCTGAAGTAATAACTTGCAGGGAAGGGTCAAAATTAAAATCCCGAATAATTTCTGGGATTTCACTCAACTAATAACTTAGCGAAAAACTCTATTTCCGCTTGACTAAGAACGCTAATACGTGATAATTTAAAGGTATTCACTACCACTCGTGCACTTTTCTGTCTTTTAAATCATCTATTCTCTCCTACAACAACTTCGAACACGAAGTCCATGACAAAAAACAAACGCAAAAATCACGGTAAGAAATCGGGGACCAAAATCTCGAATATTGAATGTAAAACTGAAACGAATCACGAGAGAGAGGACTGACGCTTTTGAAGCGAGAAGGGAAATAACAAGAGCACGACAACTTTGAGAGTAATAACGGAAAGAGATAAATAAAGGATCCGCTACGGCTATCATTTACTGTAAACTGAAATTCAAATAATAATATTCATAAGCATTAAATATTTGAGTATCCCTTAAATACATACAACTAAATCGAGGTAATGCAGAACAATTGGATTGAATGCAAACAGCTAAAGTAGGATAACATTAAAAACAATTGTAGCATTAAACAATTGCTACAATACGTTTCGTAATTGATCATTTTGTATGTGTCAAATTTGTTGAGACTGATTGACGTGTATTTTCTGTCTTTGAATGCTTAAACTTTTGTTAGTGAAGTGAATCGCTATACGAACGCCGAGATGACTGACATGCATTTCATTTATGGACTTGCTGATGGCAATTCATTAGAAACTAGACGGTTGTACATTGAACGATTTCCTGACCGTAATGTTCCTGATAGAAAAACCTTTCAAAGTGTTCATCAACGTCTTCATGAAGCAGGCACATTGAAACGAAGTGGAGGACTAGGAAGGTCAATGACAGTTAGAACGGTAGAATTAGAAGAGCATGTGCTGGACATGATAGAGGAAGATCCAGGTACTTCTACTCGCAAAATTGCACATACTTTGAATGTAAGTAATGGGACTGTTTGGAAAATTCTTAGGGAGTATTTGTTATATCCATACCACATACAACGCGTTCAGGCACTTCTTCCTGCTGATTTTCCTCCACGGATTGCATTCTGTCAGTGGTTTTTGCACACATTGGTTCAAATCCCTCAACTACTGACACTGATTCTTTTTACCGATGAAGCGAATTTCTCAAGAAATGCAATAAGGAATTTTCACAATAACCATGTGTGAGCTGAAGAAAATCCACATGAGGTACTTGAAGATCGTTTTCAACATCAGTTCTCGTTGAACGTTTGGTTAGGAATTGTGGGTGACTGGCTTATTCGACCGGTGTTTCTACCAAGAAAACTTACCGGCGAGGTGTATCGAAACTTTTTGGAACAAACGCTACCTTTGTTTTTGGAGGATGTACCATTGGCAAGAAGAAATGCAATGTGGTTTATGCACGATGCTGCACCAGCGCATTTTAGTGTGGTTGCTCGTGAGTTTTTAACAGCAACATACGGAGATTGTTGTATTGGTCGAGGTGGATCTCATTTATGGCCTGCTCAATCCCCGGACTTAAACCCCCTGGATTATTTCCTATGGGGCCACCTAAAGTCATTAATTTATTCTACTCGAATGGAAAATGTGGAAGATTTAAGAAATCGGATAATTGCTGGGTATAACTCAATAAGAAACGACCCTGGTGTTTTTGAAAGAGTTCGGCAGTCAATGCATCCCAGCTGGAGGTAGTCATTTTCAACAGTTCTTATAGATTAAGAAACTTTAAATGTAATTTTTGGTAATAAAATGTTGGTTTTGTCGAAAATTTTTCTCGCCCTGTATCTTCGAAACAAAAATCAGCAAAGGACAAAATATTCTTAGAATAGTTCATGGAATAACTCCTTGAATTTTTGCTGTATGTTTAATAAACAGCCTGTATACAAGTACCTACTGTGGCCGCTTAGACTAGAAAGTAAGTTAAAATAAGGAGAAAAGGCGGAAAAAGGTCTTGTCACCACGAAACGCAAGATGTCCATCCCACTCTAATAAAAATATAACTCGATTAGGTTCTTTCTGTTGGTCAAATTTGTATTCTTTCCGTCTCTACCCTTAAACTAAAAACTGGACACATGTGGAATGTACGAAAGAATCGACGTCTCTTGTTATAACGCAACCATAAATCAAATCTTTACCGTAATAAATCGAAAAGACAGAAAAAGGATAAGGGTCCCTTCTCTTTATTAATTAGGTTTGCATTCTTATTTATGTAAATAGTCTCATAGGCGACCAGTTTAAGCGGCAAAATCACGTTTTTAATCAATTTTAGGTTTTCTAATTTAATATTATACCCGGTATCATTTATGTGTGCTACACTTGACGCTTCTATCTTCCCGTACCTGTAACACCTGATCTGTTCATATATTTTCTTCGAAGAGTAAGGATAGAGTGGGTTCGTTAGATTTAATATGTTTTCCCACATCAATTGGTACGCGGCTGAAGATGATGACCCATGTGTCTTCGAAACGGCCTTTCCGAGTTAATTAATAATTTGCGTGGTGAATATTATTGTTTTCCATACTACCCCACAGCTATCATTAGTGAATGACAGATTTTGTTGCCGTTTTTTACCATAAATGACTATTTTATTTAATAAACCATCAATATTGACAAGTGTAATGTGGTGCAATTTCGTTATTCGTATTATTTTAGCTCTGTTTCGCGTAACAGAGTCCAATAATAATTGCCCATCATACCCTCGTCCCAGAAACTTTCTGGTAGTTCTTCTCACGAAACGTATGGAATTATGCTGTGAATTCAGAAATGATAGGAAATTGTTTAAAGATTCATCAACGTACCTGTATCAACACTTTGGCTTAAGGTTGCAAGATAATAAGGTTAATGTTGGTGATGACAGGAGATAGAGGAGATCCCATAGCTGTGCCTGAGACTTGCTCGTAGTACTTACCATGAAGCTGAAATCCGAGCCGAAAGCGTTATTCCCAGATTGTTTCAAAACAACAGTTAAGCATATACTCAAACAATTGGGGTGTTATAGATGAATTTGTATTGGTCTATAATAAACATTGTATACGTCCCCCCATGCTAACTTTTGAATAACAGAAGCTAGTGTTAAAAAAAAACAGGTCGATTTCTATTTTTTGTGAGCTGACTTTTGCCATTATCGCCAGTTCAATTGTATTTCCAGTGTCACCGGATGTGACGTCAACTTTCTTATTTTAAATAGAACAGCCTGTATATTTTTACGTTTCTGGAAAGGTAATCGAATCCAACGATATCACACAGAAATATGATGATATGCAGCAATAAACACTTTGGTAATCTGTTTTTGTTGTTACGCAAGGTTGCTTAAGAAAGAGCGCCAAATTGTTTCTTGTGACGCCAGACTGATCTAAAGAGCTCGTTGCTAGGCAAAGTAATCATAACAATTGCCAAACTGTCAAATATCAATTCCGAAAGCGTAAATTATTCTTGTTATTTATTGTTGTTAGATCCTGCATTTGTTATACGTTCCTTCTTTGTTTTCATTATTATTTTCTCTCATTTTAACTTGTTTTGTTAATTGTTGTTTCTTTTTTACTTTATCTCACTTTATTGCAATTAATTAATTATGGTAGGTTTGTTTAAATTTGTTAGTTTTTAATAGACAATATGTTGTTACTTTTATGATGGCTACAGCACGAACCATGCAAAATTGCTAGGTCAATTTTAATATTATGTAAATACGTCAGCTTCTGTCGTTCAAAAGTTAGCATGGGGGGGGGAGCACTTTAAGACCGCACTGTATATTTAAGTTCTATACAGTAAAGAACTTACATAATTTTCGAAGAAAATTTCACTGATCTATTGATTAAGAAACTAATTAGAAATAGACATTTACAGAAAAGTATCCACCCAACATCACTTGTAATTACTGTGAACAAAATTGCAATTGCTTTATTAGTTATTAGTTCTTTCTTATAGGAATATCTGGAACAACTCCTGGAAGCCATCATTCACGATGAATGTAAAGTGACTGCCTATACAGCCTGGAGCGTGTTCGACCTCTTCGAATGGGAATACGGACACACGTACGACAAAACACCGAAAATATATTTAATAATTTAACTGAGCTGACGTTTAAATTACAGATATACCTTCGGAATGCACAGCGTTGATTTTTCAAATTCAAACAGACCGAGAACTCCAAAAATGTCGTCCTATGTCTACAAGAACATTATCGAAACTAGAAGTATTGACCCATCGTACGCCCCTGAAGGCTATGAAACTTGTACGGCTTGCGCGCTATCTAGCGCGAGTGCTTTGATCTTAAGTGTACTTGCTTTGTTATTTATTTCTATTAGACAATAATATAAACTAATGTACATGTATATATGTACTTATGTATTGAGATTAAGTTTTGTGTAGATTAAAATAAAATAAGTACAAACGGTAAAATTTATTTTGATCGCCTTTCTAGTAGCAGCTAATTACTGAAGGTATTCTGCCCCACCGAACTATCCTAACAGAAATTTTTATCACTTATAATTAATCCGGGCACAATCGGTCTTCGAAACAAAATCGGATTGGTGTCATGAGCCGCCGGTTATAAATACCATCACTTTCCCGGCGATTCTTCCTTGGCAGTCCAGTGTGTTGACTGTGCCTTGCTCTGGCTTGAGGAATGTACTGCTGTATTCAAGTTTCATGTACAGCTATTAATCGACGCCAAAACTTCGACTTATTTCGGTTAAACTGCTTCAATAGCGTGTTGAAAATGTTAGTTCCAATGCGCTTTTGATCCTGAGTGGGCAGACGCTGAACCCAACGCGTGGTTAGCTTTTTCATGCCCGAATCTTCAGTCAATATATTGTAGTGGGATGTTTCAACGTGAATAGCGTATGTTAAATTCATTATAATTAATATTATATCAAAATTCGCCGAGATTAGATTTTAATAGAGTTTAATGCGGAACTTGAATTATTTTTGATTAATATTCGAGTTCCGACATTATTGATTATTTATATTATCAATCTTTTCATTAAAAAAAAAGAGACTCGGTTAATGACATGTTACAGGGGAGAGTCAAAATCTCAGCTTATTTTAAGTTATTTATATATAAAAGACATTATTTGTAAAAATGACACATACACACACAAAAATCACATTGTATTTGGAAATGACCGTTAAAATTCCTTACGTTACCTATGACACCAAGTTGGAAGTTCAAAACATCAAAATTTAAATATCAAGTCATTAAATTGGCAATGTTAGGGACGACGAGAAAAACAGAAGTCAGCAACGAAAAACAATTCTGACAGATAACAACATCTTTCCGATTGACTTTTAGGAAATTGAGAAAAAAAAAGTTAAAACATCGTGAAAGTCACCAGTGCAAATATATAAAAAACATTTCAAGTGAACTATAAATGATATCCAACGATTGTTAACGATATTTAATCAGTTACAAAATTTTAAATCCATTTGAAGAAATTTAATTGAAGAAAACCATCAGAGGGCTTCCAAACAAGGGGACTTTACGAAGCAGAGGGAAGAAGGAATCAAAAATAAGAGGATTTCACGAAGTAGAGGGAAAAAGGAACCAGGAACCAGTAGGATTTTGCACACACACACACACATATAAAAAACACGCCACACTATAACTGTAAGTAATTTTAATTAGATTAAATTCATTTTTTCCATTGCAAGTAAATACTTAAAATAAAAACAAAACAGATTATGTCCTCAATTCAAATCTTTTAATTAAATTTGTCACATAACAATATGATAAACACGTTCTTTCGAAATGCCTTCAGCCTCTACAAAAATGTTGAAGTAAAACTGTTCCAAATTTCTTATAATTTATTCCACAATTCTGGAATGGTACAATGAGGATTACTTCTTAAGTGTTGTATCCTTTTATGCCATAAAGTTTCGATGACATTTAATTCTTGGCTGCTGGATGGAGAAAAGGGTACGTTGACATTATTCTCTAAAAACCATTTTTTCGTGAAGCTAGCAATATGCACACTGCTAAATCCACAGCTTTCGCAATTTACAGCGAAGTATTGGCCGGCTATAGGAACATTACACACCTGCGCTTGTAGATGTGCGTTCACCCCTCCAAGCTTTCGGTAAATTTGGAGGAGTAAGGTAAACTACGGAAGACCTTACTATAAGATAGTTGCGAGTTCGGGGCTTCGAGACCGATAGCTTACCGAAGAAGACACGATATCTGTGCCACTAATGATGAAAGTGATTTGAGTATATGAGCAGATTATAGTTTAATGAAGATTACTCTTTAACGGTGGGACAGCTTTCTAAAATTACGTGAATACAAAATCGTTCCTACAATTATCTTCACAGGATTTTTTCTATGTATGAAAAGTGGTTTCTGCAGTGTTCTGCAGAAATAAGTATAATTTGCATAACATTTGATATTTTGTTTGTCACTTTGGATATTATTATTATATAACCTGTAAGGCTACAAATATTTTCAGTTAAAATAAAAGAACTTCTTTATCATATAAACCATCTCTGATAACGTACTAAAAGTTTTATTTTTTAGGTGACATTTTCCTCGTTATTTTAAATAGGATATACTGTGTATTAACAAGCATAAATATTAATATTTTACACATTACGCAACACAAATAACCTATTATTATATTTTCCAAATTAACGTGTATACTGGGTGTCCCAGATGTTACAAGCGATATTCTTTTTAAATTTACCTCCAGTAAACTACTTTCTAAGAACCCCCCCCAAATCACAAATACCATCTTTTTAGAATTCTGTTGCTACAAACATTAAGGTCTACAGATTTTAAACGAAGGCTAGGATTCATTTCAGTAATGCAAGTAATACTAAACAATGATCCCACGATTACCAACAACGTTTTGTGGGCAGATGAGGCACACATTTTTTACATAACGACCTTCCCAAGTTAATGAAAGATAATAATAATAGTTTATTACATGCCCAACAGATATTACATCCAAAACGGACAGTAAAATAGAAAAGATAATACGTGTGAACATACAATAACAAAAGAAAATATATATAAACGAAAATATATCAAAATAAATTTCGAAAATCAAAAGAAAATAAATCGAGGTTAAAGTTTCTTGCCGTGTGGACTAAAGGTGCTCGCCACAGTACGTTCGTCCGCGCAGTGGGAATACGAAGTAATTGGTTCGATCTTGTTTCCAGACGTGGCACGAGGATATCAATTCTGGAGAGTAAATCAGGAGAGTCGATTTGGTTGGTGATAATATTCTTCATAAATGTACCACTAATGTTTCTTCTTCTATCGGCAAGTGTAACTATGCCATGCCTCTCAATCAACTCACTGTAAGGAATTCCACGGACAGGATAACGACCATCGATCTTATAAAATAGATATTTCAAGAATTTACGCTGAATCTGTTCGAGAGCATTTATTTGAATATCATAAAAAGGGTACCAAGCAACGGATGCGTATTCAAGTTTAGAGACAACGTAAGCATAGAAAAGGGGCTTGATGGCATCAATGCTGATAAAATCCTCACAGGTGCGAAAAATAAATCCTAATGATTTAGAGGCCGCTGACGTAACCGCCGAGACATGGCTGGAAAAAGTAAATTTCTCATCATATATTACACCTAAGTCATTAATAGAAGACTGACGAGCAATGTTAATATTGTTGATTCTATATTGAGAATCGATTACATGTATCTTTTTAGTGAAAGATAAGAAGAAACATTTATCAATGTTTAGTTTAAGATTATTATCTAAGTAACAGGAATAAATTTTGTCGAGATTACTTTGCAAAAGGACAACGCCATTGGGTGACTTAATGGTATGGTAAATCTTAATATCATCAGCGTAGGCTAATACGGGTCAGTTGGATTTGAGAAGGTCATCGATGTATATATTAAAAAAGAGAGGGCCAAGGTTCGAACCTTGTGGTACCCTAGAGGTTGAGTAAAAAAGTCGGGACTTAAAGCCATTAAAATAAACATAATTAATTCTGCGCAGAAGATATGATCGAATTAATCCAAGAAACTCTTTGCCGATGCCGAAAAAGCTCAGTTTTTCCAACAAAATACGATGATCTATGAGGGCGAACGCACGTGAAAGGTCGGTGTAGACAACATCCAATTGGCCACCCCCATCGACAGTTTCAGCTATTGTTTGTGAAATTTGCGCAAGGTTAGTTGCGGTAGACATGTGCGACATAAATCCATGCTGAGATGTAGAAAGGTGGGATCTCGTGCTATAGGAGATACGCTTATAGATTAATAATTCAAAGACTTTAGCAAAAAAAAGATATTACAGCAACAGATCTGTAATTGTTGATGTTGGAATTATCACCCTTTTTAAGATATTCCATTAGCAGAACGCAATGATTTGTGGTAGCAAGAGGATGGCGCTCCGCCTCATAACTCGCGGTTGATCGTATGGTCAGCTCGCTCGCCAGACTTAAGTCCACTGGACTTCTTTTTTGAGGGAGTATTTCAAAGAAGTTGTGTATTCTACTCCGCCTACGTGCCTAGCGCGCATACAATGAATATGATCACAGCAGCAACTTCCAGGGAATTAATTGGTCGATTTGAAGAGCGTGTTGCATCGAATGGTTGCCATTTTGAACAATATCTGTGCTTAATTTTATGATTATTAATGTATTTAATGTTTCTTTAACTTTTTGTAAGAATTTTTTTGTTATTTATTATTGATATTACCATTTTGTATTAAATATTGCTTGAATGCAATTTTCGTTTATACCCTTGTATTCCAAACTCTTCGTACTCCACTCAAAAAGATGAGGGGTGCAATTTAAAGAATTGGTTTTGGGGGGGAGTTCTTTTAGCATTCTGCAAACAATTTTTGACGACACCTTGTTCGATCTTATATCTCCACTAATAAGGAAGACATCGCTTGTAACATTAAATCTGGGACACATACCGGTAGATGTAAAATTAATTCAAGATGGAGTAGAAGACCAAGTCGTGGGAAAATACACATATTTTACATTTCAGTAGTTCTAGAAGGTGATTGAAGAATAGCACTTCATGAATATCATTTCCAACCTAGATCCCAAAAGCAAATAAATTACTATACTTGTAATTAATATGTTATCGATAGGATCTAACAACTTCAAACATAGAAATTTAATCCTCTTGACAGACCCTTGAAAATAAATTTCCAATGTTATCTGATTAACTTTTGTACAACGAAAACATACCGACAAAAATCCGATACTTTCCAAAACTATTAAAATATTGGAAATGTTCGGCTTTTACAAAGTACTAAAACACTAATTACATCTAATTTGCGATGTGGTCTAGAAGTGTATCGATTAAATCTGCAATTACCACATAATTTATTCGTAAACATTAGATAAGAAGTAGCAACAAGTGTCTAACTAGTAATAAATTATGGATAATATAGTATTTATTAAAGCAGTCAATATGGTTGTATCGACGATAAAGATATTACTTTTGACTAATCCTATAATCTACATAATATTAGTTTATCATTTTTATTTGGGTCTCGGTGACAGTACAAATTACAAGTTGAATTTACCATCTATGTTTAATATTCAGACAGATTTACTGAATGACTCCTGATAATAGTAAGTATAGGCCTATTGAAAGCGGAGATAATTCCTTCTGAAGTGTTTCATCATGTGACAGATATATTTACATCTAGATTTAAAGCCACTCCCTGGGTAGCTGTAATGCTCTTTTAATATCCATATACCCGCAACTAAAAATAAGGCAGTGTCTCGAACATTCTCAAACGTCTTCCCAATGTTGCACCTCGTTCAATTCGGGCCAGTCTCAGTCAAGTCGTTCTTTCTATCATGAATAAAGCGTGACAAACGGTTGCACCCGCAGAGGCGCCGTAAAAGGAGCTGTGTTTACTATGTGCATACAAGGAATCAAATGAACGGACAGTTATTATCGCTTGAGCGGTGTGCGTGTACTATCTATAATGTTCGAGAAACTAGTGGAACCGTCCGGGGAATACCGCGCAAAAGTAGACACAGTATTAATAAAAAAATAATAGATTGCTATCTTTTATTGACGTATCGAAGACCACTGCGGTAATTTGCGACTGCCATGGTACGCCGCGTAGTACTGCAAGATAAGCAATGCTTCCGTTGTCGATTCGGTCAGGCCTCGACGACGGTCTGAAAACGTTCTCGTATACTTTGCAAATAATCGTTCAGCATCTAATGAAGTAAGATTTGCGAAATTCAAATACTCCTGTATCTCTTCTGTGTAGTCTTGAATTCCAGATATAGATCGAACCTTTTCTAAATCCGGATTTTTATTTAAAACTGCACAAAATTTTTGTGCGACATCTAGTCTTATAGGATACGTCAAGCTTTCTAGAGCGGCTGCTAAATTGTTGATGTTATTTAACGAGTCTTGTATAGATAAGTGAGTATTTTCTAACTGCGAAATAGTTTGTGTCACTACAGAATAGTTTATGGAATGTCATCTATTTCTTTTTGAATGTCCGAATCGGAAAAAAGTTGCTGACTCTCGCGAATCGCTTGAGAATTAGAGGAATTAAGGTTGTTCAGTACTTATCTTTTTAATTTTTTTTTATTTTTTTTTGCATCGTGGCATGTTTAGTGTTGCAAAAGGCGGGGTTTACCGTTAGTTATTTGTCGCTGCCTCATCTAGTTTTTTAGAAAAAGTCATGAACAATGCGAAATTTTACGTTTTTTTGTCATTAGAAACAAACCCGTGAACGTAAAAATTTTTTGTTTATGAAAGTTCAAAGAGATAGTCAACAACTAGGTCGTACCGATTTCGAATGTATGCTAGGAAACGCAATTTGGCTGAAAATCAATTTCTAAGATTGCTTTTTTTAATGTATTTTTCAATGCTATAAATTATCTAAATTGTAATTTCTAACATCGACATTCCCTAAGTATTGAGAATGTCTACATGTATAAACAAAAAATTTATGAAAATTGTTTTTAATTACCGAGTAATTAATGACTACAATATTTAAGCACCGCCTATCAACTAACTCCGCCTATTAATTGAAATTCGTAGAATACGTATTATTTCTTGGGTGATACACACCCTACCCTTATCTCGCAAGAAACTTTGCCGTTAGTGGTTAGTATTATTCGTCCCTCCTCAATGTCTACCGCATTACTGAACTTTACATCCACATACGTACCCCCCCCCCCCCCCCCCCTTCCCCGGCCCCCGTCTGCGGATGCAACCGTTTGTCACGCTTTAATCATGAATGTGTATCCTGTAATTTGCGTATCAACTGTAATTCTATCGTAATAGAACTCAAAACAACAGCATTATTTACTACCTTAAATGATTTTGTAAACGAGGAAAACATAGAGTGGAAAAATTGCGTCGGAACATGCACCGATGGTGCTCGTACAACGTCCAGAAGATTCCAAAGTATACAAGCACTTGCGAAACAAAAATCTCCACAGTGTGTCTGGACACGTTGTAAGGTCCACCAGAAGTTCTGTCTTCCAAAGAAATGAGTCCTGGTCTGAATAATGTGCCAAGGACGGTTGTAACCGTAGTAAATTATGTGTGTTATTCAATAAAATATTACAAGGAATTAGGAAAAAACATAAGAACGAAAACGAACTTTCTTCTATTCTTTCTTTATTGATTTTGGTAGACAATATGTCAAGCTATTTTATTTTGTTTCGAACTTTATTACCTGAGAGTTTCATGCTAATTATAATTTATAAGAATAATTTGTTGTTTCTGAGAGTGTTACATTGGTTGAATTTGTACAAGTATATAAAGTTTGCCGTGAAACAATTCAATTTGCGGAAAAACTACGCTATATCCAGTAACTAAAATAGAGGAGATTAATTTTGTTCATAACGATTGAATTTAATGTTTACTTACAACTGTTTAAAAAGCATGTAATTGTATGTAATTTTCAAGTGTGAAAAGTACGCTAAAAAACACAGTATAATCTACAATGCACACAAATTGTAAATAAGTACTTTATGCTATTCTAGTTTCAATAAACGGTAATGCATTTGCTGATTCTCATTACGCTTACATATTTGAAGATACGCTTGACCTCTTGATAAAGTTAGATAGGAATTTATTTACCAGTATTATCACAACAGATTATTAACTGCATTAACAAATTGATTGTCGTTAATAATTGCTCACGGAAGCAATTCTAAATTTTACATATCACAAACGCACGAATGTTAAAATAAGATTATTGTTACCTGTTACCACTACCAAATCCTTCCAAAATAAACAGATGGTATATGATTAGTGTATCTAAATCAAAAAGCAATTGGTACTTTCGCAAACTAAAAATGAGATTTCCTGTTCTGCTTCTAGTATTTCTAACGTAAGTAAATGCTGAGCATAGCGAACAAGTTTTACGAAGTTCTATTCTTCTTAGAAACCAAATTTATGGACAAGAATTTCCAGAAGGTTTCCAATTTGGTGTGGGCACATCCGCGTATCAAGTAGAGGGCGCATGGAATCTTAGCGGTAAGTAGTATGCACATTCAACAAAATGGCAGAATAAATCCTTATACTTAGTACTTAACAATTCCAGGTAAAGGAGAAAATATCTGGGATTGGATAACGCATTCCAAGCCCAATTTTATACACGACAATAGCAATGGTGACGTGGCGTGTGATGCGTATCACAAAACAAAGGAAGATGTGCAATTGCTGAACAACATAAACGTAAATTTTTATCGTTTCTCCATATCATGGTCAAGAATCTTCCCCACGGGTCATACTAATTACCTGAACGAAGATGGACTTCGCTATTACAACGAGTTAATTGATGAATTGCTTGCGAATGGTATAACTCCTCTGGTTACCATCTACCATTGGGACCTATCAACAGCTCTACACCAATTAGGGGGATGGACGAATCCACTTATGGCAGATTATTTTGTAAATTTTGCTGATAGATTGTTCTATCATTTCGGTGACAAGGTTCAAAACTGGATAACCTTTAACGAACCCTATCAAATCTGCGAATTTAGCTATTCTCATGGTATACTAGCACCTGGTTATACACAAAGGGGAATCGCGGGCTACTTGTGCTCGCATACTGTAATGATCGCTCATGGAAACACCTACAAATTGTATCAGGACAAATACAAGGAAGACCAGGGAGGTATGCAACTTGTTATGTTATAATGAAATGTAGTTGGAATGATTTTGTTCCAGGTAGAATTGGAATAGTTGTTCATGGACCGTGGTTTGAACCAGCAAGCGATTCCAATGAAGATGCAGAAGCTGCTGAAAACGTTTTGCAATTCATGGTAATAATAGATGATAATAGATGATAATAGATGATAATAACGATAAATTTACATGTAAGTGATGTTGACCTCTACAAAGGAATCGGAGTAAACATCATCAGGATATGTTCAAGCAATCAAGAATGCATTTTACAAATAGTATACGTGTCCTAGGTGTTGATACTGCAGGTGTTTTGTTTATACACAATTTAAAGTTGTGACAACAATCCAGCAATAGTTTCCAATAATAATTGCAAACTATTGCGGAATTAATTAATTTTAGTTTGGCAAACAACGCTAAATATCGGCACACTCGGCACCACACAGATTATTATTAATTAATTCGCAACACGTTTTCGGGACCCTTTGGTCCCCACCGTCAGCCGCGTGACGAAATGATGTGAGAAAAAAGATTCTAATTCTACCATGCTTGTTTATCCCTATTATCGAGAAAAGTATTTACAAGTATCTACTTTTGCCGTTTAACACTGAAACATGCGAAATATACGGAAAAATTGACGAAAGGGTTCATTGTTATTGCAGCAGCAGACGCCAGGCATGTGGTCGTCTCCCCCTCATAAAAATGGAGCAAGACGTTCCGCCTACTCGTCAGATTTGTGTTGCTTCCACCTGCACCCTAAATCTAAAACATGCGAAATATACGGTAGAAAGACGAAAGGGTCTCTTGTCATTGTAGCACGTTACTTAAACCATATGGCGGTTTTACCATAATAAATCAAACAGACAAGAGTAATATAATGGTCCATCCTCTCTATTCAACAGATTTGCGTTCCTTTTTATGTAGTCTCGTACGCGTCTAATTCCCGCTGCGAAGTTACGTTCTTAATCAATTTCAGGTTCTCCAACTTAATATTATGCCCGGTTTCGTTTATGTGTTCTGCTACACTTGGCGCCTCCGTCTTCCCGTACCTATAACATCTGATGTGTTCATGGAATCTAGTATTTATCGCTCGTTTCGTTTGACCAATATAGACTTTATCACAGCCATTACATGGAATTTTATAAATTCCCGACCTTTCTTTCATGTCCGGTTTATTTTTCGGATTGCTAAGAAGGTTTTTAAGTGTATTACATGAACTGAAACATACGTTCGTATTTTGTTTCCTAAAAACGTTTGATATTCCATGGAAGGGAAGTTTCCCATATTTGTGAAATTGATTAAAAACGTAACTTCGCCGCGGGAATTAGACGCGTACGAGACTATTTACATAAAAAGGAACGCAAATCTGTTGAATAGAGAGGATGGAGTATTATACTATTCTTGTCTTTTTGATTTATTAGGATAAAACGGGGATATGGTTTAAGTAACGTGTTACAACGACAAGAGACCTTTTCATCTTTCTCCCGTATATTTCGCATGTTTTAAATTTAGGATGTAGGCGGAAGAAACACAAATTTAAAAGGAATAGAAGGAACGTACCACTGTCTTGCTCTATTTTTATGAGGGTGGGACGACCACATGCTTGGCGTCTGGTGCTGCAATGACACGGGATCCTTTCGTCTATTTTTCCGTGTATTTCGCATGTTTCCTTGTTAAGCGGCAAAAGTAGGTACTTGTAAATACTTTTCTCAAGAGTAGGGATAAACAAGCATGGTAGAATTAGAATCTTTTTTTTTCTCACATCATTCGGTCACGCGGCTGACGATGGGGACCTAAGAGTCCTTGAAACGGCTGTTCCGAATTAATTAATAATAATCTGTGCGGTGTGGAGTATGCCCACAGTTAATGTTGTTTGCCGTACTACCCCACAGTTCTTGCTGTCATTATTTATCAGTTTTAATTTGTTGAATAGCACATAAGAATTTAGATATGCTTCTCGTTCAGATAGTTGGCTCCATTGTCTATACAAAGGATAGAATTCTGAAGGCCGGGTGCTCCTCCAATGTCTTTGCTCTTGTTCTGATTTCTTAATTCTTCTTCATCTAGATATAGCAGAGCCGTGTACGATTATCTAACGAGTCTATTATCACTTGCCCGTTTGTCTCAGGATTTGTATTTTTAATCTCGGTCTTCCGGTTTCCCATCTTACCATGTCTCTTAGTGTGCTACTCATCCACGGAAAAATTTGTTTACAAAATGCTATTTGTACCTTTTCTATCTCGTCTAGATATCTGACGGACTATATCTTTCTAATTGAGATAAGGATAAAATCCAGATGTTCAAAAACCATTACACTGGCCATTGACCATTCATATCTTGGCAACATGCAAAGCAGTTGACTTCGCCATTGATTCGAAGAGTTTAACTGTCGTTCCAAAGAGTAATCAATGTGGACTAATTGTAAGAAAGAAGGTATTCCAAACTGAATACGGACCTCCAAGGCAAGACATGTTTAAAGCACATTCGCTGCTTTTCTGGTCAGCTGCCTATCATTGCCTTTTCATTTACCTCAATTCCTTGATGGCTTGGGACCCACGACAAACTAACGTGGCTACTTTGTCCCAGTTACCTTAGTTTATGTACTTATTCGTGAATCAGGCCAGATTTATATCGATAGGACTTAATGGCATTTAGTGCTGCCTGATTATCACCTTGTATCCTTTTTTTGAGATTCAGTATGAAGCACAGGTTTAAGGCAGAAATCTCTGATTGAAATATATTGGCATGGAGCCCCATAGGCATTTTTAGGTAGTAGTTAGAACCATTAATGCCTTTGCTTGTTCCAACTCCTAGTCTCGAACTGTCAGTGCGCCATGCCAAGGATCCTCTTTTGTATTAGGGCTTGCTGGATGCCCACCCAATACGGCTTTCAATTACCACCTTATTAGGCTGATCAAAATTATATCGCATGGAGATCATGTCGTTTGAAGGTCGTGTGCTGTTCAAGGATTTTAAGATGCTCTCCCTTCATTCTACGAAGGGTGAGGCCGTTTAATGTAGTCTGCTTCTGAATATCGATGCGAATCGACGTTTTTTCCAGCAGGATGCGCTGCTGTAGGACGGGTATGTTGAAACATGCGAATCTCTGAATATGTTGGAACTGTAGAACTGTGAACTAACCATGTTAGTTTTCCGCCAAAGGTAACTCCTAAATATTTAACTTAATCGCCGAAGCTAATAGTTTTTCCGTCTATAGGGGATGATTTCAAACTTTTTTCTCCTTGTAATAGGAACGATTGTAATCTTTTGCTAGTTTATGCGCAAGCTATGGCTTTGACACTATTTATACGTATTCTCAAGAGCTTTTTGCATAAATTACGGCATGATGTTATGGTTCCACGGATTATGATTATTAGATCGTCAACGTACCCTTACAACTCGGATCCATTAGTAGTTAAGTTCTGTAGAAGATCATCTACAACAAAACATCAGAGTAGAACCTCTGTTGACTATAATTGCTGTCATTTCGGATCCCAGCGTAACGCTTACTTGTCAACTTCGAAGCATGGTTTTAGTCAATTTTGTAGACGACGGATGAAAACCTTTGGCAGAAGTTGTTCTCTCGGTACTTTCGAAGGAGGTATTACCAAAAGCATCTTCTATGTCCAAGAATTCACTGTTGCCATTTAAATTAAGAATAAAGAAAAAATATACACAAGAATGAAAATTGCTAATGATGACACTTGTGTGGTAACAAGACTTTTGCATAATTAGATGCCCAAAATATCTGAAATCTACATTACATCCTCGTTCAGATAACATTTACAGATGTAAAATAGGCAGCATATTATATAGCCTTGTGCTCCACCTTCTTCTACTTAAAATATTATAGAAACAAATTGCAGAGCATTTTTATATAACTATTTTTTTTTTATTTTATATAACCATAAAATTTTCAGTTTGGATTGTACGTCCATCCGATCTATAAAGGCGATTATCCTCCAATTGTTCGAGAAAGAGTGGATAGAATCAGCGCCAAACAGGGTTTCCACAGAAGTCGATTGCCTAAATTCACTCAGGAGCAAATTGATCGTATAAGAGGTTCCGCGGATTTCTTAGGCCTTAACCATTATACCTCATTTCTTTGCGTACCTCGCAACAATAGCATCGCTGAAGCGTTACCAATTAATCCAGATGCAGGTGCAACCTGTTTTCAAGACTCAAAATGGCCAGGCAGTGGATCCAGTTGGTTGAAGGTAGTTCCCTGGGGATTTCGCAAGATACTGAATTGGACCAAGGAGGAATACGACAATCCGGAAGTTATTATCGCCGAGAACGGGGTATCGGATACTTCCGGTGATCTCCAGGATTGTCAGCGGGTTGACTATTTTAATGTAAGGTTTATTTGTTATGTGGAGGTTATTCAAAAGTAAGTTCCCAGATTGAAATGGTCATAACTTTCCCAAGTTATTCGTAAAGAAATAAGGTCGTAGTAGTGTCTTTGCATCGCTGTTTATATGGTGTGGAGCACCGTCTTGCATAAAGACAATGTAGTGAACATCATGATTCTGTAATGCTGATAGTACAAAGCCTTCCAGCATTCGAAAAAATCGCTACCCATTCATCGTTACTGTTTTCGTTTGTCCATGTTCCATTTCTTCATGGAAATAAAGTCCTATTAGAAAATTTGACATAAAACCATATCAAATAGTAACCTTGACAACATGTATTCATTGCTGAGCAATCATATTTGAATTATTTTCCGCTCATATCTGTTGTCAATAATCAAAATCGCAGTGTAACACTTATTTTAGAATTAGAAAAACTAAATCGCTATAACAACAAAAATTACACAACTACATATAAAAAAAAACACCAATCACTCTAAACCATAATATCTATATGGAACCAAATGGTTAATACATATAAAAGGTAGAGTCCTTTCAAACTGGGAACTTACTTTTGAATAACCCTATACATAAGTTGCATTGTTATATATATAATATGTGACTGTGAAAAACACGTAACCTCTCTTGCATCCTTGGTTATAAGATCGGTCGTCCGTAGGCGCGAGAAAGACAGGAAAGAGGGTCAAAAGGGAGCAAAGTGTACGGGACGAAAAAGGGCGAGTGATATGGAGGCGCGGTTGACGTAGATCGAAAGAGGGCTTTTTTCTATAAAATATGCGTAATTTCGTTCGAAACGGGGGCCCGCAAGTATATTAATCGGGGTTCGGTAAATCGACGCGGTAGTGAAAAAAAAACACGCCGGACGCGTGTCAAAGTCTGGGTGAAACGTGAGATTAATTTTTTTATATTCTAATTAATAATTCCTGTTTTCTTACAGATATTTCCTGTTTTTATTGTTATATAAAAAAGACAATGGCAAAAATCTTTTTCGGTAATATTTAATAAAAGATGACGCTAGGAATTGTAGATACCTTATTATATGCCTTATATAATCTCATTATTTGTAAGGCGTGATAGCGGAGTGGTTAGAGCGGTGGATCACGGCCGGGACGATTCCGGTCCGATCTGTTGTACGGATAATGTTTTTCTCTCTGTTATTTTCATTATATTTTTTTTATATTATTTTTATTTTAGAGTGTAAAAGAAAATAAGCATTCTCATATGTGTATGATTCACATATTGTGTTTTTTAATCAATATTTTAAAACAAAATTCGTTAAAATTGCTCTTACTATATGTATTTTGGAATGTAAGTGAAAATTTATGAATTAATAATAATGGCGGAAATAAAAAAAATATGTTTGTTGATGGCTTATTAAAGTAATCTTTTAATTGAAAATATGTGTACATAATTCAAATGTTATGTTGTAAGTTATAAGCATCCGTATATATACAGGCTAACTTATTGAAAACAGATCAGCGAGATTATAATAGATTAGATAAAACGTTATAAATTAGCGTAATGTGCCTTGGAGACCAAAACAATGATTGATCTTCAGCCGATGTTGTCAGAATTACATTTCCAAAGCTTTAGTGCTCAAGCGTGTAGTTTCGGATAGCGAGATGCCATATTTAAGTGTCATAAATTGTGTTAAAATTGTTTGTTTAACCAATGAAGGGTACAGACAAGAAGATATTGACACAATGAGACTGGAAAATACAAAAAGCGGCGTGGCCAAGGATGCAAAAGATGTACAACACTAAGAGATGACCAATATTTGGGAGTTCAGTTTTTACGAAATCGCGCAGTTACAGCACCGCATCTTAGAAATGAATCATTGAATACAAGACAAGTTAATGTATCTGTTAAAATAGTAATAAGGAGACTTAAGGAGGTCGGCTTAAATCCAAAACGTCCTGCCAGAGTTCCTCGGCTTCTCCCACGTCACAAAATCGACGTCTAGAATTTGCAATAGCTCATGTTAACTGGAATGAACATCATTGGGGAAAAGTTCTTTTTACAGACGAAACAAGAATACAATTATGGAAGCCTGATGGACGTGGTCGAGAATGCAGAAGGACAGGAGAACACTTCGCAGAATGTAATCTTGTACAAAATGTTAGCTTTGGTGGAGGTTCTATTATGTTATGGGGTGGTATTAGTTAGGAGAGTCGTACGGAACCAATTGAGGTAAATTTAAAAATGAATGTTGACATATACAGCATCCGTGAAGAAGATATTTTACCTTATGCCGGCTTTATTGGCTACGATAATTTTGTGTTAATACATGATGATGCCCCAGCCCATGCCGCGAGGGCAGTGATCCAGTACTTTGAGGATGTCGGGGTTGCGAAGTTTGAGTGGCCAGCAAATAGTCCTGGCGCAAATCTTACAGAACAACTGTGGGACATTCTAAAAAGAAATATACGAGAACGAAATCCAGCTCCTACCACAATTGCAGAATTAAGGATGCGCAGGAAGGATGGAATCGAATTCCGCAAGAAATCACCAAAGAACTTTTGCGCAGCATGTCTAGGAGGATGCAGGATATCGTTAGAGCAAGAGCAAGAAATACAGGGTGCGGCAAAGGAACCTGACGTTTTTATAATGAATAGTACAAAGCCGTTATAGTACGTAGAACAGCGGTTACAGTGGGAATGACATCGGTAGTAGATGCCATTTTAGTAGTCATGGAGCTGTGGACGAGTGAACATCGCGCATTCGTTCTCGAGGCGTATTTTAAAAATCACGACTCGGTTGTCAGTACACAACGTTTATTTCGTGCGCGCTTCAATATTGGACGTCACGGTTCTGTTCCATGCCGTAACACAATTAAGTTATGGGTTGAAAATTTTCGTCGATCTGCATCAGCAATGAAAGATAAGCCACCCGGAATGCGTCGAACAGTTCGGACTCCAGCAAATATTGAGAGGGTGCGAACAGCGGTTCAGCGAAGTCCACGTCGTTCAGCAAGGCGACAAGCAATAACTCTAGGATTTTCCGAAAGTACAGTACGGCGTATTTTGCATAAGGATTTACATTATCACCCTTACAAATTAGTAATTGTTCAAGAACTGACAGCTGAAGACTTTTTAAACCGTTTGAATTGTTGCAATCAACTTCTGGAACTTTTGGTGAAAATGATTTAGGTGGCTTAATTATGTCTGATGAGGCGCATTTCGAGTTATCAGGCTACGTAAATAAGCAGAATTTTCGCTACTGGTGTTCAGAAAATCCCAGAGAACTCCATCAACGACCGCTTCATAGTCGCAAGGTTACTGTTTGGTGCGGAATGGGGCGATTCGGTATAATTGGCCCCTATTTTTTTGAGGACGATGCAGGAAATCATGTCACAGTCAATTCGCAACGTTATGTGGAAATGTTAAACACATTTTTAGAACCAGAGCTTCGTCGACGGCACATCGATTTAAATACTGTATGGTTCCAACAAGATGGCGCCACAGCGCATACAGCACGAGCGTCAATGGCTCGACTGCGAGAAATGTTTCCGAGAAAAGTCATTTCGCGGAATGGAGATGTTCCTTGGCCGGCAAGGTCTCCCGACCTCACGGCTTGTGACTATTGGTTATGGGGTTATCTTAAGAGTAAGGTGTATTTAACGAGACCAAGGACCATTGAAGAATTGAAAGAAAACATTCGCAATGAAATTATCGCAATTCCGATGGGTACGCTACAACGCGTAATGGGGAATTTGCGAAACCGTTTGGAACAGTGTGTCCGCAGTGAAGGACGTCATTTGAGCGAAATTATTTTCCATAAATAAAATGGCATGTTATATACTTTCGAATACTTGTATGTGAAAATAAACATATTGGAAAATACATTTGTAGTTACACATTAAAACTCGTCAGGTTCCTTTGACGCACCCTGTACTAAGTATTAAAGTGTTATTATGTTTCGTTATTATGTTTATTCGTAATTAATGTTGCTTTTTCCAATTAAACGTTTTGGCCTAAAATAAGATGTTTTAATAATCCCTCCACGAATTTGCTATAAATCCTCCATATGTAATTTATTTCATTATCAATAACGTAAAACATTCCGGTGTACGAGATTTAGCAATAAAAATCACAAAAGTTTTAAAGAGAAAGATAATAAAGGCCCAAAATAGAATATGCAATATTTTTGTCTGAGTGTATAATTTGAATTTGCTTGCATTGCAGAGTTAATTTTAATTCATCATTTCGCCAGTCCTCTCATTCATATCTTTTTTAACCCATGAAACTCATTTACGAGGAGATCTTGTTAATTTTATTACTAACCTATTCTTATTGTTACTTTGAAATACACATCTTTAACTATATTTTACACTAAAATATCCGCAGAGTTACCTCACAGAAGTACTAAACGCCATAGACAGCGACGGTTGCAATATTATCGGTTACACAGCGTGGAGTTTCATGGATAACTTTGAATGGACCAGCGGTTATCTGTAAGATTTGAAACTATGTAAATACCCCACGCACTTCAATAAACATATTTATTGCTTAGGTCACGGTTTGGCATCTATCACGTTGATTTTGAAGATGACAACAGGCCAAGGACGCCGAAGATGTCCGCCTATGTTTTTAAGAATATCATTGATACCAGGAAAATAGACATAAATTATACACCTGAGGGATTCCAACCCTGTGGGGCAAATAGTGCATTTTCCTCAAGTTTAAACATGTTTCTGGTAATGTTTACGTTAGTTTATTTATTGTCAGCTCAAATCGATTCGTTTATTGAGTTATAGGTTCAATAAAAGGCTGTTTAGATATTTTCCGACTTTTTCTTCTTTCTAATGTATATTTAGAATTTAAATATTATAGTGGGACAATCGCCTGAAGTGTGTGCGCTTACACTTCAATTCATTAATTTCAATTAATTTAATGTCAATGTTCGTAAAATATCAGAAACTTATGTAGCATTTGCAGAATTCGGATTATTTTCGGTTATTATTTGAATTCTGGCATTTTCTTAAAAAAAAAGACTCCATTAATGTTATTTTTTGGGAGATAATCAAAGTTCCGGATTATTTTCAGTAATTTACATTTTAAAGGTGTTATTTGTAAAAATGACATAAAACTCACATACAACCAACCTGGGCAAATATGCGGTAACAGTCAGAGGCGTGGCGAGCGCAAAAAAGTTTACACATAAAATAGAAGGTAAGAAATAAATTATAAAACGTGCTGAAACACTTACCGTTTTAAAAGTCTGCCGTGAAATGACAAGCTGGGTAACATCTGTTAAATATTTGAATCATTAGATATGTTTCCACAGCTGTTTCAGTCAAGTGAGTACAACGTGCGGCATAAATGTTTTTTTAATGCCGAAAATGACCGTTCGACATCTAGCGATGTTATATTTGCATATTTAAAATAATCTTTGAAACAACTTAATGCATCTTCACACGCACCTTCACAAATTTGTCTTAATATCAGAAAATCGGAGTCTTTCTCTGAAACACTTTCAAATTTTCGTATTATACACCAGTTTGTTTCGCCTTCTACAGCGCATAACTGTGCGTGAACATCATTCACAATTTGAACAGAATCCACTAGCGACATCGAAACATTTTGTAATTTTTCTACTCCCTCCGCTAGTCCGCTAGTAATTGTTGTGAATAGTTTGTAAATCTCTTTTAACCTGACTATCTTGAAATATTTCCTGGCTTTTCTTGATTGCTGCAGCTTCTGTCGGATTGAATTTTAAAACTACCTTCTTTACTTGATCAAAATATTTGTTGTAGTAAAACGCAGCCTGCAACCATGTTCCCCAACGTGTAACAATCGGCTGTGGTGGCTCAGGTAAATCAGGACACAGTTTGTGAAATAGTCGGGTACGTTTCGGAGACTTTAGAAACACTGCCTTTGTACTAGCAATCAATGCATCTACTAGTGGAAAACATGTAGAAATCGTTTGTGCCGCAAGATTTAGAGTGTGGATTTTACACGATACATGTAAAAAGTTACCACTGTTGTCTGTTCTTTAAGACATCGGCTCAAAGAACACATGTTTGCGGCGCCATCACTCATAAACATTAAAAGTTGCTTAGTTGAAACTTCAAATTTGTTCAATGCGTTCAACACCACCTTTAAACTCTCATCGGCAGTACAATTTATAACTCTTTTGGAAGCAAGTAAGAAGGAGGATAACGGTCGATGTGGTTCCATTGTACGTACCATTACATTAACTACAGAATGTTTTTGACGATCTGTTGTTTGGTCCACACACAACCACAGTTTTTTATCTTTCAATTCCGTTTTCATTCTTTTCTCTATATGTTCACGAGCAAATGGCACTACATTTCGTATCGATGTCCGACTAGGTCATTTACAGTCCGCATATTTTTTCCAGAAGGAGATAAATGCTTCTTTGTCTAGTAAACGAAACGATAGATTACATAAAATAAGAGTCACACATAAATCAAATGTAAATTTTTCCTGGTCTCGTATGCCACTTTTTACAGAAGAATGCTGTTTGCTTTCGATGTGACGTTGACAATGGCGTCTGGACCAACACATTAAAGGGATTTTACAAACTAGACATTGAATTTTAGCGCCATCGAAAATTAAGTCCGGCATGTCCACTATAAAGTTTTTGGTCGTTTATGCTACGTACCTAACTACGACATTTTTAAAGCAAACATAAGCGTACAATTAGGAAATAAGTTACGACAGCCTACATACACACAGAACTGCTCGCATACAGCATCGATTTAGTACTGACGCTGTGAACGCGTGAAATAAATAATCGCCGACTCCGCACCACATATCTACTACACTGACTGTTACCGCTGTTTGCCCAGACTGCAGATAAGTGATAATCTATTTATAAGCCCACTCATTTTCTTTTATTTATCTTAAAAAAGTTAGGAAATTTTATGTCAAAAATTGCCACAGTTTTGTCCTGTACGTTTCGACAGAATGATTGTTGAAGAAAATGATACATTTATGTGAAACAACATAACAGAAACATAAGTTTGAAGTATTATCTGTAACAACAACATGTAATAATTAACAAAAGTCTGCGGCCGGGTTACATAATTCTGTTAATGGCATGCTACACGTATCCAAACATTTTTTAGGTAACTTGATTGCATGAAAAATAATTCAGATATGTACAAGTACCAGTTGTCTGACATGGAAGACGGGGTATATGATTGATTAATCGATTATTATTTATTGTGATGGTGTTTGAAGGTCAATTGTCAACTGTTCTTATTCAAATCCAAGTATCTTCGTAATTCTATCGTTGATTTAGTATTCTACAGCACATTTACACTCACTCCTAAAATTATAAGTAATAATTTCGACTCTTATGTTTGTAATAACGAGGTGATTTAATAAGTACACACAGAGAAACGTTTACTTGTATCAAAGCTGTCCACCTTAATTCAAGACAATTACCGCTTCAATTATCCACAATACAATTACCGTTTTAAATCAAAAGAAATATTTTAGCGTTTTTTTCTCCGCTTAAATTAAATAATTGTATTTTTTTGTTTAAGACATTTGTTAACTTGATTCAAGAAAATTTGAAGAAAAGTGAATGGCCGCTATAACACAAAACAATATTTTCTTAAAGGTAGTAAATAGTTTACTTAATTCAAGCACTAAAAAACTTGCAAAAAATATGCATGCAAAATACGCACCAAAATCATCAAGAATATACGCCTAAATATGCACTAAAAATCAACTTTTATAGTACAAATACCAATTTTTTATATTAATGCATATTTATTTTTTTCCCTAAAAAGCACAAATAATTTTTTCGAAATTATTTAGTCAACATTAATTAAAAACACAAAATTATTAATTTAAAATCAATTAATTTATACAAACAAATTATAATTACATTTAACTACAATATGGTGTAAAAAATTTTCAAAAGTAAATTTGCGCCTAGTGTCAGAGTATTTTTGTAGTGTGAAAAACTCTCATATTTTACAATGTCACTGGCACATAAATATTAATTTTTTTCATTAAGGGTTGCTTTGAGTTTTGCTAGACCCCGTGGTGTAGTGGTTAGCACGCCTATACAGGCAAACGGAAAATATTAGGTTCGATTCCTTACCGGGGTGAAGATTTTTTCAAATATTTAATTACGTCGGAATACCGAGGAAATTATCGAATTTAACTATATATTTTCTACTATTTTAATGCTGTCTTGTAGAGATAAGCTTCTAACGTTGAGATTGCAGTTGAAATGAATGCCAGATTAGCTGGAATATGCACTAATACTTTAAAGAATTAAAATATGCATTTATTGATATAAATGTCCAAAATAGTTTACTTTTCTTAAAATAAAGCATTTATTTACTTGGAATTCTTGAAATACATATTACTTATATACACATTATTAATTGCACTTATCTCGTTTAAAACAGTACAACATATCCGTACATAACACAGCAAATTATTCCCATTGCTTGCGATTTTAAAAAGACTAAGGTAGAGATTATCTACAGAATAATGTTCAAACCAAAGTGAACTTTAATGTACAAGTACACATGAAAAAAGTGCCTAGAAACAATAATCGAGATAATGTTGATATACAGGGTATGTCACGACGAGCGTTGGTTAAAAGTATATGGGGAAGTGAGTAAAATAGAAATTTGAAAATTTACAAACACAAATTATCCTTTAAAGCTAGCTCAACCAAAATATTTACAACTGTCGGTGTCTCTCTTTTACACCGGAAGTAGCCATCAACTTCCCTATTTTAAATAGAACAGTCCCATTTTTATGTCAGATTTGGATTCTGTGTTGAATTTTAAAATTATTTTATGCAACATACCCTACCCCTAGAATTCTGTTGACAGTACATTTGACAGCCACCTTCAATTGTTTAACCATCGCAAACCAAAACTGATATTAAACAATGCGATATTTAAGATTAAGGAGGTTTTTGCAAAATACCTCCTAAACTATTAACTTTAGGAATAGCACTTACGATACATTTTTGCTTTATTTTTTGATACACAATCTAATACCGCTTAGAAAATTAGGAGTTGCTATTAAAAAAAAATCGAGATTTCTCAGTTTAAATATGTATCTCTAATATTAACCCCTCCCTACCGGCACACCCTGTATAATTTACCAAATTTATCTGTTACTGTGGAAACATCGTTTTATGAACATTACCAGCAAGTACAATAACTTTTTTGGCGAAGTAAGTTGCATAAAATAATTTTAAAATTCAACACAGAATCCAAATCTGACATAAAAATTGTACTATTGTATTTAAAATAAGGAAGTTGATGGCTCCTTCCGGTGTAAGAGAGAGACACCGACAGTTGTAAATATTCTGGTTGAGCTAGCTTTAAAGTATAATTTCCCCATATACTTTTAACCAAAGTTCGTCGTGACATATCCTGTACAGCTCATGGTGTTGATGGAATCACTCCCGCCAAAAACAATGTGAGAAGAGAAAACGCTTTTTGCTCCTGCCCACTTTGCTGTTCTTCTCTCAGTTTATGCCACTAGTCTTCAAGAACAGCACTGAAATATTTCCTGTCGCCACCTAGTGCCAAGACAGAAACCAGAATGCAGATGCCATACTTACTCATACAATGATATAACCTTTAACGTACGTTTCATAAAAATTTTCGAAATATGTATACCCGTTAATGTAATATGAATATTTTCTTCACTTAAAACTAAATGATTTACTTGGAAGAAACATGTTCCTCTATTTTTTTTTGCTTTTCTAACCTCAAGAAAATATTTATTTAATACAAATAAAATGTCAAGAAAATTATTTTCTTATATTGAAATAAAAATATTGCCTTGAATAGACTGATCTGTAAGAAACTATTTCTCTGCAATGAGAGTTTTCCTCTTAACCGCAAATACGTTCAAGACAAGTAATTTCTAAAGAACCTATCCCAGTCGATATACTTTTGCGGACGACTATACACACATGATCCAAATTACGGACGTCTATATTATTCCCAAAATTGATGGACATTTGCACAAAAGTCTTATCATTCTAAATTTAACCTTGTTGATCCTCGAGATACAATCTTAAATTACCTACATTTACATAAAACTTAAATAAAAAGCTATTAGAATAGGGCAATAACTAACATCGCTCGATGTATTATCTCTTTAATTGAATAATAAAGTAAATCCACAGATACAATATTTCGATAGTAGAAGGTTATATATATAACTGCCGAAACAGGATGACTTTTTTAAATCCGCAATAGTAACGATGAAACAACGCCTTTCGATACTTCTTCTGGTGTAAGTATGTCATAGGACTAACTTAAATCTTTGATGACAGGTCTTTTCTTTTAGATATCTGGTTAAGGCACAGGATCATCAATTTCCTGTCGACTTCAAATTCGGTGTAGCCACCTCTGCGTACCAGGTGGAAGGAGCTTGGGATGTAGGAGGTAAGTGAAATGTTAAAAATTCTCTCAGAAAATAAGGAATAAGTTTTGTGAGTAAATCTTTAAATTGAGTACCATTTGCTTTTTGATAGCCACCTAATCGCTGAAGAAGTTTCTAATTACGTAATTGCTCTCATCAAGCTCTTCTCTTACATCCGCTACCTAGTCAACCCAAAAGTTAGCTTTCTGCAAATGATATCTATTATCAACTCGAGTTACAACTTGAGTTCAACTAATGTCCGTGGGTGCGATATCAACAATTCTCGGTTAAACTCGAACTCAATCAATTTCATTTTTAATTACATTTCCGAGTTAACCTGTAAATGTAACTCCATCTGCAGATGTAGGAACGTATATCGGATCCGTTCTTTAATTTCTTTAAACACTAAAGTATATATACGAAGTAGATGTTTACATGTACGCATGAGGAAATCTAATTAGATATCCTCATTTGTACATTTTTGTCGAGTAAATTACTGCAAACGCCTCTACAGAACTGAACAAATCGTATTGTTACAAATTCTGACGCGACAGTAGCCCCAACTACTGGCTTAAACCGCCTTAGGTTAATTAATTAATTGAAACGTAATGCCATCACCTATCCACCATCCATGGACGCGCGTTTCGATGTTATACATCTCGTCAGCATAGCTTTGTGGAAGGTAATGGCATCTCAATATTTTAAATCGTATATATACGTTTCAATTAATTTATTAACCTATGGCGGTTTAAGCCAGTAGTTGGGGCTACTGTCGCGTCAGAATTTGTAACAATACGATTTGTTCAATTCTGTAGAGGCGTTTGCAGTAATTTACTCGACAAAAATGTACAAATGAGGATATCTAATTAGATTTCCTCATGCGTACATGTAAACATCTACTTCGTATATATACGATTTAAAATATTGAGATGCCATTACCTTCTACAAAGCTATGCTGACGAGATATATAACACCGAAACGCGTGTCCATGGATGGTGGATAGGTGATGGCATTACGTTTCAATTAACTAAAATATATACTATAATTAAAAATCTACTAAAATAATAATACAAAATATAAGCTAATTTAAGTAGATACCCTCTAAGTAACAGTGGTAACAGAATTTCGGTAATTAAATACGTAAAACTGGCTTTGCATTCAGTAAGTTCGGAGATCCTATCTGATAAACATATCCTTTGATGTTCTTAAATTTCTAACAGGTAGTTGGAATCAAAGGGCAGAACGAAAGAAGCTCATTTAATGATTCCAAGCACTTGGTTCAACTTGAACTGTTATCAGGGCTACAATTTATATACATACAGTGCGGTTCCAAAGCCCCCCTCCCCCCATGTTAACTTTTGAACGACAGAAGCTAGCGTTTTTATGAAAAATAGGGCGATTTATATTTTTTGCCGGTATCGGCAGTTCAATTGTATTTTATTAGAAATTTTGCAAAATTGAAATTGCATTGAAATGCATTCAGAAATTCAATTCGTGAATTCAGTGATAGGTTAGGTCACTATCTGGCTGTTAATGGTGGGCATTTTGAATATTTGCCTTAGATTTTTTGAATTCCTTTTCAAATAAAAACATGATTCTTCATGGTTTCCGGGCTGGATCTGCGTCTTTGTGGTTTCTTCTACCGACATTACAGCTCAGAAACCAAGAAGATAGTGCAATTGACGACCACAGAAGCTTACGTACCAAATTTTTGTATTTTTTTTAATATACATTATTTTAGCAGTTATAATTAGAAAAATAGCTTTATCAAACTGATAAAAAATCCATACCTTTCTATACCACAGGACATGGAAATTGCAACGAACAAAATATTAAAGTAGCGTTCACATAGGGCATCGTGGGGGTAAGGTAGGAATTAAGAATGTTCGCGCAATGCAATTAAATACGACCGTTCACACAGCGGTGTAAGGCAGAATTATTAATTGGTGTACAGCGAAACTATACACACGTTAAATTATGGCGCTACCACGGCGTTGTATTAATGCAACCGACCAATCACAGTGTAGGTTGCGCTTCCTGTCTATGTCTTGTATACATACTCGTGCATACTTTTGAGGTTATGACAAAACAACACATAGATACAAGCGGATTCCGAAACTAGAATGGTCACAGAAGCTCATCAAGAAGATTTTAAAATATTTGATGTCATTGTATATATTTACATAAGAATAATGCGGCTACAAGTGCTATGGGATTGGAAATCAGCAAAACCTGGGCTCAAATTCACTTAGGAAATATAAACTCAAAAGCCGAAGGTTCAGAAGATCCCAACAAGTGTTCCTGGAGATTTAAACATTTCATTCAACTATGTGACATTGTTATCTCCTGAATTAGTAAATTAGCATTGATTGTAAAGTTTCACACAGAATGTAAAGATGCAAAATTAGGTATTTGCTTTAAATCTGTATTTCTTGGGATCAAAGATATATGAATATGTAAGCAAAGTACTACATTTACCAAGTATGAGAACATTAAGACCAAGAAGATGGCTTAGACAACTTTAAATATTCATCTATGTATATAAACAGAAACGTATATTGTGTATAGTTGAGGTGAGATTAATTTATTTTGCATCAGTAAAGATGGAATCGTAGTGTTTCATAAAATAGAAGTATACGATATTAACCTTAGAAATTTGCTGTGGTGCTTTTCGTAAAAACACCCATATAAATTGGAAACAACCTGAATGAGATATGTTTTCGAAACATAACGCTTGCTCTGGAAAAAGATTTAAAGGTGTCAGACAACACAATTAATGCCTTGTATGGTATTAATCTATACATTACAGCTTTGACTTTATGACTTACCATATATTTGTTAAAATTCTTTATACGATATACAATTTTCTATCAATTAAAATTTACTAAGAGAGCGTTAACATTCCAAAAGAAAAGGATGGGAAGATTGCTACTTCAAGACATTTGTAATTTTTGATTTGTTTCAAATATATAGTTTGTAGAATTATTTTCTTTTTTCTTCTAAGCATCCAAACAAGTGCAATACGTATTTGGTTATCTGATATAAAATAATTTCAAGCATATTCATATAACAGCCATGTCGATAACAGCCTTAGTATGTAAGTTGTATTATGCATTTTACTAAGGAACTATCAAAGTATACAGAGATGTAAGTGTAAGAATTAAATTTATACGGAACGTTGTAGGGGTGAGTCTATAGAAACATTTGCTAACAATATCATTTAAGAAAGAATAAAATATAATAATTCTTTGATATCTCCTTGATTTGACTTTCTAATTACGTACATAGTGTTATTCTTTTTCGATAAACATTTCTATTGCAACTTCTATTTATTCTTTTACGACGAATAAAATAAAATTTCTATGATAATTTGCTATAACAAAAATCATATTAAAAATGCTTTCGTTATATCGTTATCATTAGAGACGGGATTTTAGGACGTAAAAAACAGCTAAAAAGGCCCTTTTTTAGTCCTTAAAAACTATGTATTTAGGACGAAAAACTGATTTAGGCATGTTAGGCAAATACTTAAAAAAACGGTAAACACAAAAATCATTTTATTTTAAAAAAACATGAATAAGAAGACGATATTTAATGTAATTTTAGGTACATTTCAGCCATAAAAAGAAATAAAATACAAATTTTAACTAATAACTAAAATATGCAGATTCATTTGGTTTAAAATAATAAATAAATTAATTAATCGTCGTGTAACATGTCCTCAAATTTCGCGTTTGCGTAGCACACAAGATGTTTTTCCAAGTTGTCGTTAGTAAAATTTGTTCTTCGGTCGGAAAACAGCAGTTTGTACGAAGAAAATTAACGTTCTACGTCACACGAGATTGTAGGACAAAACTTAAATATGGGCCAGTCAGCTGTGTTAACCGCTTCGCCACTGAGCAGCCCAGCAAACTCTTTAACCGTTTGAAACCTGGATTTTTCGAAATCACTTGGTTAAACTTTGACAAAATTATTTTGCCAACTTTTCCTGGGGCATTCTTGAGAGCTGCTTCGGCATTATTAATTACTGCAACAGAATCTGTAAGAGGAAGGCCGAATGTTTCTAATCTTTTGATGTTATCAATGAGAAATTTATAAAGCGACTTGATGTATGAAAGATCGTTTTTGACATTTTGATTGGAAAAGTATTCTTGCGCTTGCTCAATACAGTTAGCTGAATCTTTGTCAAACGATATTACAACCTAAAACATAAAGCGTTAAATAAAAACAATCTTATTTAAAAATTTTGCTAAAAAAGTACTTACTGATTTTATTGCTTCGAAATTATTAGCATAAAAAACTACCGCCTCTAACCAAGTTCCCCAACGTGTTAAGACAGGTTCGGGAGGCAAAGGGAGATCTGGCAGATTTTCTTTATACACTGCCACACGCAGTGGAGCTTTTAAAAAGACTCTCTTGGTATTTGAAATTAAACCATTAACATTAGCATATTGATTTCTTAGACATTCACACACCAAATTGAGTCCATGTGCAAGACATGTTAAATGATTACGATTTTTATAAAAAATCTTCAAATTTGTACCACATTTGAACATATAAGAAGCACCATCCGTGACTAAAAGCTTGACTTTTTCGTACTTAATTTCATCTGTTGGCCACAAAATACCTAAAATACGAGAGTTGCCTTTAACTTAAATATCTAGCATTAAATTTACAATATTATTAAAGTAAGTTTTTTGCATAATACATCTTACCTAAAGCTTGGTTCACGAATCTTGCCATTGTATTGCAATTTGTTCTTTCAAGTTGCTTTGTAGCCAGTAAATACGATTTTCCTGGTGTTTCAGAACAAAGCTTACCCACAATCATATTTGCCATAATTCGACCTTTAGAGTCAGTCGTCTCATCTATAGATATCCAAATATCGTTGTTACCAACTTCTTCGCGAATAGTATTAATAGTCTTAAAAAAATTAATAAAAAATATTATAGGTGTAAACAAAATCTTAATGACACTCAAGTATGAAAATACATTTTTAAATTATTATTTATTATATTAATTACCTCATTGTAACATTTTGTTACATATGTTGTTCTTAAGGTTTTCACGCTTGCCACATTCTTGTTGCAGTATTTAGTGAGAAAATTTCGCAGTTTTGAATAGTTTAATCTGTCCAGAGGAATATTTGCAGACATAAAAGCGTCGCATAAATCTCGATTAAAAACGTCGATTTCTCTTGAATTTTTGGTGTCTATTAACATTTGGTTCCTCAACGGTTTCCTAATATTTGCCTGATGTCCAGGAGCAGTAGCATGTTGCTCTAAATGATTTTTCTTTTTGCAAGTTAACTACAATAATATTTTTGAAGCAAGTTAGGAAAGAAAAACAAAAACGTCCTTTACCATTTTTCCACACGCTTTACAAAACAACTCTTCACTGTTGCTTGGATTCAGCTGAAAGACAGTAGTGCCTCCAATTGCCTTCAGCCATTTTTGAACTTTATCGCTATGTGATTCCTTGGATTTTGGCATTGTTGTAGATGGAAATACACAATACACTGAGTAGATAAACAAGCACAAACCGACAGAAAACTACCGAAAAATATTCGTTGCAAGCTACGATATAAATGAAAATTCAAAGTACGTCTTTCATTATATACTGATTCGTCAATAGTCCACCTCGCTATAGGAACACACACATATACGCTCCAGAGAAACATTAAGAGAATAAATATAAAATCTAAACTGCAATATCAAGATGTCCATTGTATAAACTATGAATGGGCATCGTGTATTCATTAATCACGTTAACAGGGAGAAGAAATTTGCTTATATGGTTTAAATTACAGGGCGTAAACAAGCCGATAGGGATTCCCGTAAAATAAAAACGTGGGTGCAGGTAAATGAACCCGAGAGCGATAAGCCGATAATTGAGGATATATCTTCAATAGGGTAGTAATATAAATTTTACGGCAGGCAAATCCAAACTTTGCCCCTCACACAATAGACGGGAAAACTCATCGTTGTATTAGTTTATAGCATTTTAGCTGTAAAACTAAAATTTACATTTAAGAAAGATGCAGTTATGTAAAAACCATATTTATTTAAAATTAAAAAAAAAAAACGTTCAGACCAAATAAATATGATTTTAGGACAAAATAGGCGAAAAACTACGATTTAGGCTGTTAAAAGTCCAAATAGGCAACTAGGCAAAATAAAACATAGCTAGATTGCTTTGATTTGTCGAGAAACATATAGATTTTGTATTATTTTTAATTTGCCTTGAATCTAAACAAAGAGGCATTTTGCCTAAAATCCCGTCTCTAGTTATCATTTATGTAGCTGGGTTTAATTTTCTTTGAGCAGATTCATAATTTGCATCGCATACAGCAAATAAAATATTAAGTTTTCTTATAGTTGGAATATAAAGAGTCAGAATTGTTAGGTCATTTTATATGAATGTGCATACCTTCTGTTGCATCTACATAATTAAGAGACTGCCTCATGTTGTCAAGTAGACAGGTTGTAGTTCAGTCCACAGCGCTTCTTCTCCAAATATTTGACAGACTGTTGATTTGCTTATACTATTTTTAATAAATTTTCAAATAAATCAACATTAATTCCCGTATATAAGAATCAGGATCATGATTTAAGATTTCCTGAATCAAATTTAAATAGTCCCCTTGTTTCTTTTGAGTAGGTATTGATGGAACATACCCGCCAACGTTTTTTCTCTTTCTACATTTATTTTTATATTTGTTTGTCATGATTACTGCAAAAACTGTTAATAAACAGAGTATATAACATTCCTGTATCATTCCGTCCGTTACAAAAGAACTCATTAACAGATAAATTAAGGTTATGATACGACAAAGTCAACCGAGATGTCAGTTATCATTATGTCACGAAATTATTTTAAGGATTACGGCAGAATATTGCAAATAATTTCACGCTACCCTGCCCCCCCCCCCCCCCCCCGCCAGTAGTTTCACACTCCCTCACTCTTCGTGGCATTAGGTGGTCAATATCCTTGTGGGGTATGGTGTCCCAAGTAACCTGCAATTCATGTCAGAGAGCTTCCTATGTTTGCGAAAGATTCGCTAAATTCCTCAGTTTTTTTCCTATAATATCCCACACGTGTGCAATTGGCAAGAGGTCGAGAGATCTGGGTGGCCATGGCAAAATATTGACATGGGCCTCCTCGAATCAGTTTAGAGAAGTTTTCTCTACGTGAGGGCGGGCATTATCCTGCTGGAAAAGTGCGTCTTCGAAATATGGAGAAATATGGGGTTCCACCACCTTATCTACGTAACTCTGGGCTTTTATGATACCTCCGACGCACACTAACTGGGGCCTACTCCTATAAGCTATGGCACCCCATACTATAATTCCCACGGCTCGGTGCACACGCCTTTTAACAGAAAATTGAACATCGCCACGTTCGCCACGTCTTCGTCTGACCCTCATGCGGCCATCATGCATCCCTATACAAAATCGAGATTCATCACTGAACAGCACCCTATGCCACTCCACGTTTCAGTGCATTCTCAACCTATACCACCTCAAAATTGCTGTGGGTGTTGAGTCTTAAGTTGTAATACAAGACGTGGTCGATAGAATTACAAGGCGAAAGCCCTGATTCGACAATAAACGTTTCGATGGGTCATAGAATGACCTTCATTACCTAACCATAGATTGGCAATCGACCTCATGTTGGAGAATCGGTCCCTTAGTGCTATTAGGTGAACGTGGCGGTCCTGCACCTCATTAGCTCCTCTTCGGCCCCCGGTTCCTCTTCGGCGACTTTCCTGGCTCTCTCTAGTCTATGACTTATAGCAGCACATGATGGTGGATTGGTTCTGATTAAGGCGATTTGCAATTTCCCTGAACAAGAAACCACCTTCGCCCAAATAAACAATTTGCTCCACTGACGGTAATTTCCACGTTGCCGCACTTTAGACATAATCAAACCCTCAAAACACTTTAAACAAAAATATAACAAGAGAAAACGGCAAAAATTAAATAAAAACTGATATTAATGTCAGAAAAGACTGGATGAAGTGTCAAATATGTCATGACCACTTTATCCATCGTAACAAAATTGTAATCAGTTATTACCTTTGAATAGTTATACGTTTCTGCCAAGTTTGGTCCAAAAATTCGCACCTTTTCTTGGTGTTGCAATTTCCATGTCATGTACCATATTTAAAAAAATTAAGTCATGACATCATACATCAAAACTGGGAAACCCAAACAACTTTTATGTAAAACATTGGTGTATATGTAATCCTTTATTGATATCATTGATAGAAAAGGGTGCAAGTATTTGGGATTGGATAACCCACACGAATCCCGATTACATAGCAGACCGTAGCAATGCCGACGACACCTGCAGGGCATACTACAAAACCTCAGAAGACGTGGAATTGCTGAAAGAACTTGGAGTTAACTTCTATCGTTTTTCCATCTCTTGGTCTAGGCTTTTTCCCACGGGCCATACGTATTACATAAGTGACGACGGTTTGCGCTACTACAACGAGCTAATCGACGAATTACTCGCTAATAATATAAGTCCCATTGTCACCATGTTCCATTGGGATTTGCCGTTGGCCATGCACGAGATCGGCGGTTGGACAAATCCGCTTATGGCTAATTATTTCGTAGACTACGCTAAGAAACTATTTGAACTCTTCGGCGGTAGGGTGCAATACTGGATTACCTTCAATGAACCGTATCAATTTTGCCAGCAAGGTTATTCTAGCGGTGGATTGGCACCCGCTTACGTACAAGATGGGTATGGAGGATATTTATGTGGACATACCGTACTTCTTGCTCATGCGAGAACATTTAAACTGTTCAATGAGGAGTTTAGATACAATACATTTGGTAAGTTCTGCTACAACTATGTTATAGCATTTAAACTTGCGTTCTTCTTTCAAAAAATTTGAGAGATATGTCATACATTACATATTTATCCATAATTTTTAATCACTTACTGGGACGAAAAACCTTTTTTGATTAATAGCTAAGATGATGACCAAATTAATTGCCTGTTATACCGTGTCCTCAAAAAAAAACATATCTTTTTATATTTCCTTTCCAAACCAACACAAAAACAGGTGGCATTGTAAGTGTCATATTTCTGTAATATTTTAATTAATTTCTCAAGGTTGTAACATCTTACAAACAACGTGCTTGGGGACAGAAAATGCTCATAAGCAGGATTTCTTCAAAGCTTTTTTAAACTAAGAGAAGGTGCCCAAAAGTAATACTCGGTTCTCTTGCTATGGGAGCGTAAAATCATGTCCCTTGAGACAGTGCGCCTGTGATTCTCCATCATTTTCTAGGGCAGACAATGTCTATGCTCTCTTTTCTCTTCTAAGAGATAGCTTTTTTCTAATTACCGATGATGAAGAGTTTCTTATAGTTTCTGTGATTCAATTCCGTGAATATTAATCCGCCTCGGTCATTCAATCAGTCCCCGTTTCTCTCTAATCCTCGTCCTCCAGATCCTATAGATGGTTCTTAATTCTTCGAATTGGTATTTTCGTTGTAGGCTGCCGATCCTGTGGTTCGACAGTCTTGCGTACCAATGGATGGTTGGAGCCTCTTGCTCTATCGTACGCCTTTCTTGCCAATTCTTTAATATGTTTTCGAAGTGGCGGAATCTGTAAGCTCTCTCGTAACTGCCACCAATAACTTGTATGTAATTATGTATGTTCCTCATGATATTCTCACGTGGTTCGCCTACCTTCAGTCTTCCATGGCAAACGCATACCATCCACAAAAATGTTGTTTTTAGCTCCTCCGATCCTGCAGGTAAACCTCACTACATCACATTTAGCTGGATTTATCTGTTGCTTCCATTTTTTTGGTCCAAGCAGTGAAATTGTTGACTGTGTTTTGAAGCTTTCTAGTAAGGAATGACTTGTTTCTGCAGGAATAGACGCCAACGTCATTTGCATATCTCGCCAGCTCCGTTCCCGGATGTTTGGGGATGTTGTGAGTGTATGCATCGACCATTGGGGAACCACGGAGAATATCGGCTTTCTTGAAGATCTCCCCTGCCCGATCTTGATTTGGCACGAACGGTCCCCAAGATAACTGTCAATCAATCAAACCATGTTGTTGTTAATTTTTAGTGCAATCATCTTATGAAGATCATGATGGCTCACCGTGTCGAAAGCACGGGTGAGATCTATGAAGACCGCCCTCATCACACTGAACTATTCCTGCAGTATTGCATCAATCTCCTCTAGTTTGTCCCGAAGACGGCTGAGGATCACTGCCTTGGTGATTTTCGATAAACAAAACAATAGTTATGGGTCTATGGCTGGTAACTTTTGTAATCTTTCTTCGGAAAGACGTCGGCGAATTTTTATGCCGTAGGAAAAATGGAGACCGAAATCACGTTTACCGAGAGGTTGTGGGTTGTGAAAGATATTTTAGCATAGAGTTGGTTCTAATGCTATCGATAATGTTAGTAATCTCACTAATGCTAGATGGACTCCGCCACCTTTCCGTATCCTCATAGTTCGCTGCAACTGTTGGTCCCGCAAATACTCCCTGCTGACATTGTCATGATGAGGGATGATGCGACGTTGTCGATTGTTTTTCCTGATTTTATCATTGACTTGTGACAAACAAATTGTTGTATACCATTCAACATCAACTGTTCTTCAATCCTACCAAGCAATGCTTGCGACATGTCCAGTGCAATAAAAGAAATAAGCGATCATTTTCTTGGAAGTTCTCCGTAAACAAACAATTTTTGTTAGATTCAGTTCATCTGGGAACACCCAAGCAGTTGATTGTTGTTTAGTTTCAGGCTCGTAGTTTCGTCACCCGTTACGATGTTGTATAAGGATTTTGAAGTTCCTCTGTCGAATTTTTTGTGCATTTTCTATTGCCAATTGAAACGATGCTTTTGGGTCAAATTTTGCGGAATTCATCGGAAATAGATGTTTTTCACACCTTAATTTTCATGCAAAATCAAATTTACTACAGTCCTCGATATTCCTAAGGGTGCCTCTCACGGTAAGTCACGTGCTGTTCGTCTTCAATCGATGTTTTTTGGAACAATAACCGGTTTTGATCGACCAAGAAATTCATCACTGACGGAAGCATGACGACGACGAAATTCTGCAAACCAGTTCTAAACAGTCTTTTCTAATGATGCTTCATTACCAAAAGTTGAATAAGGAAATTTGAGGCGTTGTTGCTATGTTAAGCCTTTACTAAAATCGTAAAAAATCATCCAATGAAAACCTTCTGGTGAAATTTCCATTTTTTTCCACAAAATTGCTTTTCTCACTGTGCTGTCACTGCTTCAACAATAACAAATGTCAAATTTTACGAAAATGGTAATGTCAAATCATAGTAGCGCCATCTAGTGCTCGTTTGTGAAAACTTAAGACGCTACCCTTACAATACACGATTCTTATGCGTTCTTATGTATTGGAGCTGTAGAAGCGATCCATTGTAAAGACAACTGGATAGCCTAGTGGTAAGAGATGCATATTTGTGCCGCATTAGGGTAAAATTTTTCTGGGACCGGGCCAATCTATAGCCACCGGATACTCCTGTAACCAGGACGGGATTATTGTCTTTAGAAAATTGTTTCTAAAATTTACACATACAGAGAACACAAAGACATTTTTTAAGTATACGAAGTAAATTCCATTCTGTTATTTAAATTTAAGGCCAAGTTGGAATTAGCCTTAACAGTTTATGGTTTGAACCCGAAGAAGAAGACGACCGAACGGCTGCCGAAACCAGTATCCAAATGATGGTAAAAACAAAAATTGTTAGAAAGATAAACACTAAAATGAAATTGTCTTTCATAAGCTTGGGTGGTTTGCACATCCAATTTTTTCCTCCGCTGGCGACTACCCACCCATCATGAAGGAGAGAATCAACACCTTGAGTGCAGAAGAAGGCTATCGTAGAAGTAGGTTACCGGCTTTCACCCCTGAAGAAATCGATCTCATCAGAGGTTCCGCCGACTTCTTCGGACTCAACCATTACACCAGTGCTATTTGCAGAACTGCCACGGAAAATCAGTTTCCAACTCCATCCCTTAATAGGGACACCGGCGCTTATTGTTACAAACCCGACGATTGGGATACAGCGGCCTCCACTTGGTTGAAAGTTGTACCCTGGGGATTCAGAAACTTGCTAAATTGGATCGATGACGAATACAATAAACCGTATATATTCGTCACTGAAAATGGATACTCGGACAGTACCGGAACTCTAAACGATTGCAAACGAGTTGATTTTTACAACGTAAATCGATGTGACTGTCAGCATTTAGCATTTTTCATTTATTTAATGTTTTCTAGGATTACATGGAAGCCCTTCTGGCAGCGATTGTGGAAGATAACTGCAGAGTAGTCGCGTATACGGCTTGGAGTTTCTTGGACAACTTCGAATGGACGCAGGGTTACACGTATTTCGCCAATGTTTTCTAAAATGCATTTATCTCTAACCGGCGTAATATTTTAGAGAGAAATTTGGACTTCACTATGTCAATTTTAATGATCCCGATAGAGCAAGAACAGCGAAACGGTCAGCGAAGGTCTTTACTAATACTATCCAAACCAGGAAAATTGATAGGGATTACATACCAGATGGTTTTGACGTTTGTGGGTATGTTTTTTACAATTTCTGCACTTCTTGACAGTCTTTTACATTTGATTTGGGTACAAAAGCTGTTTCTATAGCTATCTAACATTGTGTTGTGTGACACATGGCTACCACAAGTGGGAAAACTTTTTTTGATGTGTTTCATCCCATATCGCATGTGATACACCACGGTGAGCCTGTCGGAATCACTTCCATTATACAGGGTGTTTTAAAACAATGTTTGGCGATTTTAAGGGTATGTAGTACGGTCGAAAATAAAGTAAAAAGGCTTAATAAACAGTCCGCAATGTGCTTTTACAGCATTCCGATTGGTACGACCGTACATAAACACCATATCACTCATTTCAGCATTTGAATGTGCAACAATTGTAACTGGTACAAATTGCACAAAACTTAAAATCAAACTATCAAAAAAAGCAGCCGATAATCACATGTTTACTGGGATATCAATGAGTATTTAATGTATCAGGAACACTCGTTGTTATATGAAAACGTTATTTGATAAAGGTTTCTTAAAGGCCACCCTCTTTGGCCAAACAATAACCAAGACGGTCGTAAAACTCCCGTCTTACTCGCGAAAATTCTCAACAGATCTACTTGCAACTGTTGCAAGTTTGGTACTGTTTCAATCCTGTAGAGATTTTCTTTGACATAACCTCAAAGAAAAAAATCGCAGGGAGTAAGATCGGGGGATCGAGGTGGTCATTTTATCGTACCCGTCCTGCCAATAACTCGAGCAGGAAAGGTGTTTTTTAAAAACTCCCTTACTGCTCTGGTGTTATTCGCTGGGCAACCGTCCTGTTGGAACCAAATTCCATCCAAATCGGCGTTAATAGCACGGACTGCAGGAATAATTTGAGTTCGCAGCAAATCCAAATATCTCGCTCCATTCAAATTGTCGTCGATAACAAATGGCCCTATAACGTTATCACCCAAAATACCAGCCCAAACGTTAAGTTTTTTGGGGTACTGAGTTCTAACATTATGGGTCAAATCTTAATTATGCTGAGGCCAATATATCGAACCACTGAAGGATTGTGATGGCCATTACGAGGAAAAGAGGACTCATCCGAAAATAAAATATTTTTAATAAAACTTTCATCCCGATTGGCCCTCTCCATCACGGACTCACCAAACTCCACTCGTTCGATATTGTCCTCGGGAAAAATTTCCTGGCACTTTTGAACTTTGAAACATTTGTATTTGTTGCGTTTCAAAATACGTTTATTAACACCGGTTTCCTCTGCAATTTGGGGACTCGAACAAGGCTCACTCATTTCTATGTACGAACAAACCATCACCTCCCTCTCCTCCCGCTCGGGATTAATTGGTGGTATTCGCAGTCGACGTTCGACATGGAATAGGGCGATCTGTGTAGTGCACAGCAAATAAATCTACTGTGCGCTTGTATAAAGTACCATTGTATACTGCTTCACGCGAGCGTTACGTACACCCTGAAATGTTAGAAGCAACTGCTGTATCTCCTCACGCATCCGCCCTGGCTCTGACGAACGAACTCGTGCTGGCGAATATAATCGACGAATGCGTTGTTGTCGAACTGCGTTGTTTTCTTCATGTTGTATGTACAGCCGATCTGTGTCGCAACGTCTATATTTCTTCCGAAAATAATTTGCGTCATCTTTGAGAGTATGTTATATGAATATATGTTCTAAAAAATGTATATCTGTTATATCTTCCGAGATATTTATAAAAATTTTAAAATCTTGAAAATTTTTGAACTGGCTGCACCCCGAAATCGGGCGATTCGGCCCCTAGAAAAAATTTTTGTTCTTATACCAAGGTACTTTTTCAATCTCTGGAGCAGGGATCGGCAATCTTTTTTTCGTAAAGAGCCATATTGAAAATTACGTATATTTACCAAAATAATATCTGAGGAGCAGCGACCCAGCAACTTGACTTACTCAATTTTTGAAATTTGAGCCCGGAACTTGTTTTTTTTGTTATAGTTAGTGTATTTTTGCTTTATTTATAGGTACTATAGTAAAATACACTGCAATTCAATTATTTATTACCAATTTTACAACAATCGCAATTGTTATTATAAAGTATAAATGTTAAATTGAAAGATAAGTGATTTTAAACATTCTTACATATGTAAAAACTAATATTGGTGGAATCATTCCCCTGCAAGGACAATGCGAGCAGAGAAAAGAAAGCATTAACACACGGACATGTTTCTGCCTATCCAGCGTCATCAGCGTGATTACGAATACTCCCTGTTCTGCTGCCTGTAGAATGTGCTGGGCCTTAGCCTCGTTATCCTCCAGTTCCACCTCCTTGGTGAGGTCATCCTGGGGTCTATCTGAAACATAAAACAGAATAGGTGAGGGGGGGGAGTCTTCTTGCGGACTCCCGGGCTATGCTGTCTGCATTGTCTCTACCTCTCAGTTTATGCCCCCTATGTCCACAACAGCACTGAAAAGATCTCCCAGCGCCCTCTAGCGCCAAGAGTCATGCCGTACTAGACCGTGGCGACACACACCGGATAATTTTGGTTTTGTTACTAAGCATTTTTTCATGTATATTCTTACATATGAATGATGAAATTAAAATATATACTTTATAAAAAAAAAAAATATGTTTCTAATTTTTCAGATTTAAATTTTTGTTGTTGAATTTCTCGAAAAGGTTTGTCAAAATTCGGTAAGTGTGACGTTGCTTTCATTTTCAAATAAGACGGCAGACTTATACTGTTCAACTGATTTCTTAGTTTATATTTAATTATATTCGAGGTATCAAAATCAAGTTGATCTTGTCCCTTAAGATTTTCTATCTCAGACCATCTCTGTTTCAATAAAAACGATAAGGTCGCCTTTTTTCTAAACTCTTTAAATCTCTCATCAAATTCCGATTTCATATTTATTACTATAAGCAATTAGTGAAATTAGAAAGCCTCGTTGTTATCACGTAAACGATTAATTTGCGGGCATATGTTTATTGGGACTTTTTACCTTATTTTCGACCGTACTGCATGCCCTTAAGATGTTTAAACGTTGTTTTAAAACAGCCTGTATATACAAATACCAGAGTACTATGTGCTGCCAACTCCGGACTAGTAGCTCAGGAGCTGCTGAGAGTTGGTTTGGTATCTATGTCTGGCTTTCTCGCTGCTTTCTAGACTACATGGCTTGCATCTCTTGGCACTGATATAAGCTGGGAGATAAATAGCAGTGTGAGATAGGAAGGCATTCGGAGCAACGTTGATGACGCTGGGTAAACAGAAACATGTTCGTTTGCTAATGTTTGCTCGCCCCCATTATCTTCGGTTAAGCCCAAACAATGCAAATTAGCCTGAAGCTATTTTTGAAAGTTTTCCCAAATAGAACTTATACGTCGATAACATTGCAAAGTGTAAGTTGCCTGAAATCGTATATACAGTGTATTGTGATGTCTCATCGTTTAGTTGCATCTTCTAACCTAAAGGTAGCATAATTTTAGTAATTTTAACATCATTTTAATAACTTGTTCAAAACTGTCTTACTTTTTAAAGTAATTGTTATAACAATTAACAATAAATATAGCAACAATTACTTAATATTCAAATTATTGATAGTAGGCTATTATATTCAATGGTTCTCAGTTTTCTTCTAACTTGTCCTATCGTCCTCTTAACAACAGTAGGGTCGAGTTCTCGAATTTTTTGAAAAATGCGACGTCTTATCTGGTCTTCATTGGCAGCTTTCCGTCTATTGTCGTACACTTTTCTGGCCGATATTGATCAAAAGTCTTCTATTGGTCGAGCTTAAGATACACTGGGAAGATTATCCAATTTAGGAACAAAGATTATGTTGTTTGTGTTATACCAGTCTCTAACTACTTTTGCATAATGACATGAAGCTAGGACAAAACATTATATCATCATTGGCATGAGGTGTATTTAAAACATGAAGCAGTTTAGAGAAGCATCTTCTAATATAAAGTGTAAAAGTTTTCAAAAATATTGCACGTTTTTTTTTAATTAACAAAGGGCAAACAAAGAAATAAATATCGCGTTTTAAATTATGGCAAAACTGCGTTTTGCAATGTACCTTCTCATATATTCCTTAAAGGGAAAAGATTAATAGACACTATATGTTTTTTGGCTAATTAAATTGATTGAATTAATCTAATTACCAAATGTTTGCAGCGATGAAGAAGGAGAAGGATACGCTTTCCCACCAGATTTCAAATTCGGTGTAGCCACTGCATCTTACCAAGTGGAAGGCGCTTATAATGAAGGAGGTAAACAGTATCCTCCCCCCCCATTACAAATTTATCTATTTTAATTGCGTATTTTTCCTCAATAGGTAAGGGTGAGAACATCTGGGACTATCTAACCAATAATAACCCACATCTAATTGCCGACGGAAGCAACGGAAACATTGCTTGTGATACTTATCATAAAACAGCAGAAGATGTGCAACTATTATCAAATTTAGGAGTTGATTTTTATCGATTTTCGATATCGTGGTCCAGAATTCTGCCGGGAGGTCATGTTAATTACATAAATCCTGTAGGAATAGACTATTATAACGGTTTAATCGACGCTCTACTATCAAACGGGATAACCCCTGTCGTCACCATGTTCCATTGGGATCTGCCGCAACCTCTACAGGAGATCGGAGGGTGGCCTAGTTCGGTGCTTGTCGATCTTTTCGAAGACTACGCTGATATTCTCTTTTCGGCCTTTGGTGATAGGGTAACACAGTGGATTACCTTCAACGAACCTTATCAGATTTGCGCCGATGGTTATTCTCACGGCGCAATGGCTCCTGCTTACACTCAAGATGGTATTGGAGGGTATTTATGTGGACACACCTTGCTGCTTGCTCACGCTAGAGCTTACAGACTCTATGAGTCGAGTTACAAAGCGTTACAAAATGGTAGCATTTTAAATTGCATATAGAATAGCTTGTTAATATCCTTATTACAGGTAAAGTAGGTATTACTGTTCATGGCGTATGGGCAGAACCAGAAACGGATTCCGTCGCAGATCAATTAGCCGCTAACACCCACATTCAAATGCATGTAAGCGCTGTTCCTTTAATTGCTTTATAATTGGCAGATAAAAAGCGTTTAGAGCTAAAGTACCGCAATGGGAAGAAAATTAGATGCTGATAAATTTGTGCATGGCAAAATAAACATTGAATGCATACAACAAAATATTTTTCAATGCACAAGATAGCACCAGCACTGTTTGCTAGTTTGGAAATTAGTAGCATAAGCTGAGAGGTAAATTGCAGCGTGTGGTAGAGAAGCACATGCAGCAACGTTGATGACGCACTGTAGACGTACTAAAAACATGTTTCTTTGCTAGTGCTTTTTTCCCTCACATTGCTTTCGCCATGAGCGATTCCATCAATGCCATAAGCTATATTAGCATTACCTTTAGTCATCAGTAGAGCGGGCCAAGAGCGCCACGCGCCAGGTTCGCAATCAGGCTGCCGGGCGCATATATGTATGTAAACATAGGTAATTTAAATATGTAATTATTAGGACGAGGACCAAAACCACTGTCTATTACGTCGTGAAGACGCGCAAATATACACCTGCAGTTTGGGTGTTCGTTGATAAATAGGGCGTTGTTCACAGTGGGCCACTACAAAAAAAAAGTTCATTCATCGACGGCTACGAACTAACAGCGCGCTTATTCATTTACGGATGACGCGCTCTATTCATCAACAAATGACGAGTCTGCAGATGTTACGTTTGCACCACTTCGTGGCATACTAGAAACAAGCGTCGGTGTGCTCGCTTTAGTGATTATGTCTAACGTAACTATTAAAAATAAACGGCCATTACCTACGAAAGTTAATAAATTTCTTAGTGAATTTGTGGATTTACACTACAATGGGAGTACAATTTTCTGTAAAGTTTGTAAAAAGAAACTACTGTGCTGGAGCAAACGTGATTGTGAAAGACATATAAATAGCGCACACCACAGAAATAAAAGAAATGGTGTGTCACAACAACGTCAATTTCAATTAGAATTGCTTTTAACGTTTATGGTATGTGGTCTACCACTTCGTATACTTGATAAAAAAGCATTTCGAAAATTCTGGGGTACATAGAATACCGAGTGGATACTACCATCTCGGACAGCGTTACGGAGAGATATTCCACGAATACGTGAGGACATTGAAAATCGAATTAAAGCCGAATTAAAAGATAAACAGCCGTGGCTATGTCTTGATGAGACGACAGATTGCAAAAAAAATTCTATTTTGAATATAATAGTGCGCGTATTAGATCCTATTAAACCAAATTTTGCAATTCTATTAGCCAGCAGAAGATTAAAACAGTGTACTAGTAAAGCAATTACGGCCGTAGTTCTCGAAACGTTACAAAAATTTCAAGTGTCAACCAGTCAACTGTTGTTGTTCATGAGCGATGGTGCAGCAACAATGTGTAGTGTAGGCCGTTCCCTTAAAGAAAAGTGTGAAGGACTTTTACATGTTACGTGTAAAGTCCATGCTTTACATCTTGTGGCACAAGCTATTCGAGAGTGTTACCCGGAGGTGGATGCATTAATAGCAAACACAAAAAAAGTGTTTCTCAAAAGTCCTAAGAGGACTAGGGCATTCCACAGGTTATGCCCTGGTATTCGAGAACCACCACAGCCCATTCTTACGCGTTGGGGAACGTGGTTAAAAGCCGCTTTTTATTATAATGAACATTTTCAAGAAGTCAAATCCGTTATTTTGCAATTCGTCCCTGCCGAAGCTAGAGCTATTAGGATGATCCAGAAGGGATTTCTCGATATTTCTGTTGAAACACATCTTAAGAATATTAGCAACAATTACAAAGGGTTAGTAGACGCGATAGAAAATTTGCAAAATTCTGGATTGTCGTTGGTAGAATCAGTGCAAGTCGTGGACGAAGTTAGTACATTGTTACACAGTATAAACGATGCAACAAGTGGACGAGTTTTAGCTAAGTTCGATAGTGTTTTAAAAAAGAATCCGGACTACACGAGATTAAGACAAATGTGCGATGGGGCATCTGCAGATTCCTTGACTAAGTCTAAAGATTATTTTAATTACGCCTGTCTTACTTCGGTAGACGTGGAACGGTCGTTTTCGAAATATAAGAACATTTATATATATATATATATATATATATCCGCTCTAATTACTAAACATTATTATTGCGTCAGCTTTTATTTTTTTACTCTTGTGTATTAATTTCGAAATATCACATATCTGCTGTGACTCACATATACGCTATTTACAATAAGCGGCCGTTGCGCCTGATTCCGATTCTGTTGGATGGCGCAATTTGGCCCGCTCTAGTCATCAGCAACATACAAGTTTTCAAGTCTGCTCTTTTCGGGAGGTTTTTAAAAGAAAAACTTTATTTCTTTTAAAACATACGTCTTTACTTAATGCTTTGCTAAATAGGAATGATTATAAAAAGCGTTCTACAAAAGCATGTTATTTTCTACTCTATTTCAATACGGAGAAAAAGATTAGTTTTTGCGTTGTTAACATTTTACTATCTCCTTTTCTCTGTATCGTTACGTCACTGCGTACTCTTTATACTATATGCATTTATGAAGTATTGTGGGAATAAAATATATTATATAGTATGTACAGGGTGGCTCCATATAACTTACATACATCCTGTTATATAATCAATTTAGCTATATGTTATGACATAAGTATATTATTCTCAGTTTAACTTTTTGTAATTTTTTTTTCTGTTTTTCACTCTTGTACTTTTTGATTAATAGTACACTTTCCTTTTCTTTGTTGTTATATTAATTTCTGCTTATTTTTGACATTTATATACACTAGTTGCTATATAACTAAATATACTTACTTACCTACTTACTTACAACAAACAACAAGATGAAGGAAGAGCAACAGACCTAACACAGAACATTGAAGTACTCCACTCTGTGAGATGCAAAACCATGGCACTCAATGTAATAATACAAAACCTCAGTTTGCTTTACATTCTACTAACCAGAGCTACTTCTAGTATTTATTATATATTAACTTGTCCAACGTCTATCGAGTCTTTAACGGAACATAATATTACATTATAAATTAAGTTTTTTCATCAAAATACAGTAAAACTTTTAACTGTTTCCTTCCTACACCACTTTTTAAGTTTATTGGTCCCCAATATTCCAGATTGCGGTTAAAAAAGATGTTCATCACAAATCATATTTCTATTAAAGAACACTTACAATTAGAGTTGCTCAATTTGCATCAACAGCCAGTGGCGGGCGTATAAAAGTTTACACAAAATAAATGATCAGAAATAAAATATAATACGTGCTCAAACACTTACCGTCTTAAGAGTCTTCCGTGAAATCACAAAGTGACTAATGTCTGTTAAATATCTGCAACATTAGATATGTTTTCACAGTTGTTTGGGCAAACCGAGTGCGGCGTGAGGAAAAAGTGTGTTTATATGCAGAAAACGAACGTTCTACATCTAGTGACGTTATATTTGCGTAATTAAAATAATCTTTGTAACAACTTAACGGTTCTGTTGACGCACCTTCACAAATTTATCTTAATGTGCCAAAATTAGAATCTTTCTCTAAAACACCTTCAAACCTTTCTAGAACACAAACATTTTTTGCGTCTTCTACCGCGCATAGCTGTGCCTGAACACGTTGCACTATTTGCAGAGATTCCACTAACGACACCGAAGGATTTTGTAATTTTTCTATTGCCTCCACTAGTCCGAGGTAATTGTTCTGAATAGTTTTTAAATCCGTTTTAATCTGACTATCTTGAAATTTCGAATGGCATTCCTTGATAGCCGCAGCTTCCTTTGGATCGAATTGTAAAACCACGTTCTTAATATTCTCAAAATATTTATGATAATAAAATGCGGCCTGTAACCATGTTCCCCAACGTGTAAGAATAGATTCTGGTGGCTCAAGCATACGTGGGTACAGTCTGTGAAATTTGCGAATACGTTTTGGGGATTTGACAAACACTGCTTTTGTATGCGCTATTAAAACATCTACCTCAGGATAACATTTTCTAATACTATCTGCCACATGACTGAAAGCATGAATTTTACACGTAATATGTAACAAGTTAGCATAATGTTTTTTAAGAGACCGGCCTACAGAAAGCATGTTTGCGGCACCATCACTCATAAACATCAACAGTTGATTTGTTGGAAGTTCAAATTTTTCCAATGTATTTAACACTAACTTTGAAATTACTTCGGCAGTACATTGTTGTGCTTGTCTGGAAGCTAATAAAATTGAAGGTGATGTGGTTCTATTATACGTACCATTACATTAACCACAGAATGTTTTTTACGATCTGTTGTTTCGTCCACGCAAAACCACAGTTTTTTATCTTTCAACTCCGATTTAATTCTTTTTTCAACATGTTCACGAGCAGATGGCACAATTCTTTGTAACGATGCCCCACTTGGTAATTTGCAGTCCGAATATTTATTCCAAAAGAAGACATATGCTTCCTTGTCTAGTAAATTAAATGGTAGATTACATGCAATAAAGGTAACACATAAATTAAATTTATATTTGTCATAGTGTCGTGTGGATTTTTTCTTTAAGAATGCTCTTTACTATTTACGTGACGTAGACAATCCCTTTCGGACCAACAGACTAAAGGGGTATTACAAACTACACATTAAATTTTAACGCCATCATAATTTAGGTCAGGCATTTCTGCTGTAAATTCTGTAACTTTGTCCAACATTGGTCGTTTTCGTGACGTAGGCAACATTTTTAAAACAAACGTAGAACTATGAAATAGTATTTACGGCAGCGTACATGTATACACAACAGATCTGGTTGAGACTCGCAATTATACTGGGGGTTGTATCGAACCTCGGCCACTGCCCGTTGGCGTTAGTGAGCAACTCTACTTATAATGGATGAAAACGCAATTTCCCCCCAAAAATATGATAATCTCTTGAAACCTACGCCGTCTTCTTATCAATATTCATTTACATACTTCGTAATGACGCTCGTAATTGGACCCCATCAACCACAGAACCGGACAGGCAAAAAGATAAAAGGCTGCCTAAATTTAATTCTTTATTTGTTAATAAAGCCTTTATCGGGACGTCCATCGAAAAATAATTAATTAGTAATACAAATAATACAAAAAGCAAATTCAAGTTACTTACAAACATTGAATTGTTATGCCCAAAAGATAAGATATTTCCTTGTCAATTGATAAAAAAATGTATTATGTAATTCAAATATTAAAGTATAATAGACAAGCCGTTCTAAAGCGTATTAAAAACAAAATACAAATTTCTACAGGAATTATGTGTAGTACGGGGGGCGGGAACGCAAATGCAGCAAAAACATAACTGAGACAAAAGCAAAAACTGCAATATACCGTAAAAAGCAAAAATACAGTTTCAATGATTAAGTGACTCCACACCAAACAAATTATTAATTAACTCGAGACAGCCGTTTCGAGGACTCCTGGATCCTCATCGTCAGCCGCGTGACCGAATTTTGTAAGAAAATATTTTAATTCTAACAAACTCGCTCTATCCCTACTCTCAAGAAAAATATGCAAAAAATTGCAAAAATATACAGGTACCTACTTTTGCCGCTTAGGATTAAACTATGCGACAATAAGAAGAAATAGGCGAAAGGGTCTTGTCACCACGAAGCGCAAAACATGTGGTTGCCGCACCCTAATAAAAATAGGGTGAGACAGCGATGATGTTCTTTCTATCCGTCAAATTTGTGTTCCTTCCGCTTATATACCCTAAAATTAAAAACTAAAAACATACGAAATATACGGAAAGATAGACGAAAAGGTCTCTTGTTACTGTAGCACATACCATAAACCAAATGAATGCCTTACTGTAATAAATCGAAAAGACAGGAGTAATGCAATAGTCCGTTCTCTCTATTGATTAAATTTGTGTCCCTTTTATTGTTAATAGTTTCGTAAACGTCTCCCACGGCGAAGTTACGTTCTTAATCAATTTCAGGTTTTCTAATTTGATATTAAGCCCGGTTTCGCTTCTATCTTCCCGTACCATTAGTACCTAATGTGTTCATTGAATCTAGTACCTATCGCTCGTTTCGTTTGACCAATACAGGCCTTATCAGAATCATTACACACAATTTTATAAATTCCTGACCTTTCTTTCATGCTCGGTTTATCTTTCGGATTGCCAAGAAGGTTTTTGAGTGTACTTCGCCAGTTGAAACATACGTTCATGTCTTGCCCCCTAAAAACTTTACTAATACCTTTCGCGCCTTACAATATTGGTGTTTTTTCGATTTATTACGGTAAGGCGGTCATTTGGTTTATGGTACGTGCTACAATAACAAGAGACCCTTTCGTCTATTTTTCCGTATATTCCGCATGTTTCCGCTGTTCCGAGTTAAGTAATAATTTGTGTGGTGCGGAGTGTGCCGAGACTTATTGTTGTTTGCCATAACGCCCCACCGTCCTTACTATCATTACTAAAACTTAAGTTATCAGCATCCTTTTTGTAATTAATGGAATCCGTGAAATTCTTAGAAATATTACACATTTCAATAAAACTTCACTTAAATTGATCCAAAACTTTTTCGGCGTCGAAATCAAAAGTGTAACCCGTCTCGTCCCAGTGAACAGAAAGGGTCGCTGCGAACGTTACTCTTGCGCATAGAGATCCTATTTCTTAGGTTTTGGCTAGTTTGCTCAATGTAACAACCGTCGTACTTGTTACAGTGGATGTAAATAATCTTAAATTTATCGCGATTTTATGTTTTATCATTGAGTTTGGAGAAAAAATTATTAATTTTTTTGATTAGATAAGTGACGGTTTTAATATTTTTATAATTTTTGAAGAGATTAATTAAAGTATTCGTTAATGAAACGGTAAATTGTAATTTTTTATGTTATTTCGTCGGGGTTGTTGGCAGTATCAAGTCCATTGATAACAGTAAGCTTCCTAAGGCTATTAGGGACTACAATATTATTGATAGGAGAATTTGCGTTTTTTAAGATCTCCTTTAGTATGTCAAGACCTTTGGAATGGAAATAAAAATAACAAATAAAGAATTAAATTTAGACAGCCTTTTATCATTTTGCTCTTCCCAGTTTTGCCATTGATGGTGTCCAATTCCTAGTGTCATTGCGAAATTTCTTAGATACGAGTACCCATTACTTTCCCTTACGAATAATCATTTACTTTTAGCATTCATTTTCCCTTATTAATTTTGCGAATTTGGGACCTTCTTGTGTCTTCTTTACTTTTACCCTTTTTGGCTCATTTTTCATCTCTTCCAGAATTTTTAAATTGCTTTTAATTTAACATGTAATGGCTATAAAATAACCTTATCAATTTCAACCGAAGATGGAAGCAATATCTTCTTTTTTTCCAAAGGCCAAACATCAACAAAATATTTTTTTTCTTACTTATCTGCGATATACCTTGTGCCGAACAGTAATCCGTTCCTATGAATTTAAAGATTCAAAGAAAAATATTAAAATTATTATTTGAGTAATCGTATATCAATTCTTTAAATTATTTTTCACTTTTGTTCAATTTTTATTTTGTCACATATTTTTCAACATCGCTATCTTTCTAGAGCGATAACTTACCGATAAATCGCTCTAGAGCTTGTGTAACATTCTATTTTTAAATTGTTCTTATATCCATACGTCATGTACAAGAAACGGTACCAAACTTTAAGACGTTTTCGTAAAATTAATTTCATACAAATAAATAAATATTTGTGACGACATCTCTTAGCCAGATGCGCAACCACTCATCTCTATATTACTAAGGCCGCTAAAATAGAGTCCCTATTAACACTGAGTATAAGAATACTTTATAGGAAGGAAAGAAAGCAATTGATGAGCGATTTTCATCCGATTTACAGTTACAAAGTAAATCTATTGAGAAAATAATTAGCAAAATTGTTTCTGCATAATTTGCAAGAGTTGAAAAATTGTTAAAGTTTTATCCGAAAGACATCAATTATCACATAAAAGAAACGTGTAATCGTTTTTCATAAAGTAGTATTGCATACAGAATAGTTTTAACAAGATCTAGAGCAACAAAACACCCAACACCTAGAACAAAAACTTAAAAAAAATTCAGAGCACTATGAAACCCCAATCATCCAATGTAGACTAAAACACAAGATTTTATTCAATTTTTTAGTTTGGCTGGTTCTTACATCCAATATTCTCCACAACCGGTGATTATCCAGACGTTATGAAAGATAGAATTGACGCATTGAGCGAGGAAGAAGGCTTCAGCTGGTCCAGATTACCCACTTTTACCAACGCTGAAATTCAAATGATAAGAGGTAGCGCCGACTTTTTGGGCTTCAACCATTACACCTCCACCGTCTGCTCGGGTGCCGGTACAAATGAGGCCGAAAGACCTTCGCATGTAGCGGATCGAGGAGGCAGATGCTTTGTTCCTTCCGAATGGGAGCACGCAGCTTCTCCATGGTTACACGTGGTACCGTGGGGCTTCAGAAAGTTGCTGAAATGGATCAAGGATGAATACAACAATCCAGATGTAATGGTTACCGAAAACGGATATTCCGACACTGGTGGTTTGGATGACTGCAACAGAATTGAATATCTTAATGTAAGTTGATTGTAGATGATACACAGGATACGTGGAGAATGTATTATACAGGGTGTTCGAAGTTATCGGCGCACTGCAGCACTATTGGTTAAATTACCAGTATAGGTCACGCCCATTGAGTTGCATCAAGTTTGGTGTATTTCAATAGCCCCTCTAAAATGCTAAACGTACATATGTATCACTAATTTTTATAAACATCTAATAAGAAGTAATTAACGGGAAACGCAGAAACCATCGATTTTCAAAAGCCGATTCTCAGCAGAAATGAACACCGGTATTTTACATAGTCCTATAAGATTTACAAACCACCCAAGTATCGTTAAATTCTGAAAGTGTGGCATGGGTATCTTTCCTGGTTAGTATTCTGTTACAAAACTTACTTGCTTACTGCAAGCTTCATTTAATCAGAACTTTTGTATTGTTTACCTGATCTTTTTTATTGCCTACAAAAAATGTTTGCATTTATTTTTGTGTTTTGGTAAATATAGGAGGATTATTTCCTACATTAACCCATTAGCGCCCACAATTGTTATTTTCTTGTTTTGAACATTTTTTTTATCTTTTTGACTGCAGTTTATGTTTAAATTGACGTCTGTATCAATTTTTTAAAATATTGTTTATTCAAAGTTAAAAAAAAATGTCGATTCCATGTGGTACCACTGGGTTTGTTCTGTTTAAAAAAACTACATTTCCGGTTTTATATGTACGAGGTATGACCGTAAAATAAGGTCCCTTTTTTTTTTTTTAATAGACAACATTTCCTTAACATTACATATCGTTTTAAAGGTAAAAACTTAAGCTATTTTTCGACATAATCGCCATTTCTATCCAAGCATTTTTGCAGACGGTGCTCCAACTTCTGTATCCCCATCTCGTAAAATTCTGCCGCCAGTCCTTTCAAGAATCTATTCAATTGTGGTGTTGGAAATCTCAGGAATCCGAAAAGCGAGTTGACAAATGGTGACCCTCCGATCCTCAAGCAGTATGCTCTCGACCTTTTCAACGATTTTCTCTGAAACTGATGGTTTTCCGCTCCGCTCTTCATCGTGAATTTCCGTCCGACCCCCAGTGAATTCCCTACACCATTTTCGGACGTGTTGAACAGCTATACACTTTTCTCCATAAACTTCGGTTAATTCACGATGAATGTCTATAGGTGAAACCCCTTTCGCGTTTAAAAAACGTATCACAGCGCAAATTTCGCACCTGGCGGTAGCGGCGATCGGGAGTTCCATCTCGGTCGGCTGCTTAGCCAACACTGAGCGGCGTAGCGAGACGGGAGTGGTACATCTATAGAGTGGGAGAGCTGCTGCACACGCCAATGTTGTCGGACTTCACCTAACACGTCTTATTGCTGCTGTAGGGCTTTGGGAACCTTATTTTACGATCATTCCTCGTATTTATTGTGTATATGTCACAAAATAGTCAAGACGAAGACCTACATTACATTTTTGACACATTCCTTCGGATGATTTACACCCCGTACATCTTCCTCGGTCACATTTTATTACAAAATTCGATCGTATCTGATAACAGGAACCGCTTTTGCCAAAGTAAATACCAGTTTGCTTTTGTGGTATACCATACCTAGTTAGACATGCTTGGACAATCTCGGGTCTGACATGAAAGCCGGTGACCCCAGGATGATTCTTCCGGCATAAGAACCACGAATTGTGCACCGCCGCATTTAGTAGCCACGCAAATAATGGCGAGTACCATTTTTTCGCTCGCATACCAATACGGTAGTTAGAAATATCTTGATCCATTAGGTCAGTTCCACTCATATTTTCATTATAAGAGGCAATGCACCCTGGACGGGGGAGTACCTTCTTGCATTCCCTACAGGCTCGGCTCTTCAACTTGTCGACACAATTGTGACAACCGCATTATCCATTCAACGAACGAGTAAAATTCAATCATTCCTTTCTATGATTTTTTGAAAAGCAACACGATTTTTCTTTTTGCAACTTTTTTTTGTCAGTAATTGGACTTGAAGATTAGACGTGCGGGTTGCTTCGTAGCCTAAGTGTCGTAGATATGCTAAGAAATTAAAATTAATTAGCAGATTGTCAATTTGTGAAACATCTGGATTGTTTATGATGCAATTCTTCCAACATCAAAACCATTGGAAACGCTGCCTTTCCAAAAACTGAATTTGCCTGCTCGTTTCCCCGTTGATTCTTTCCTTAATATAAACCAAAGCTGATAAGGTAGCTGTCACTCGAATTGAGGCATCACATTTTGTATCCAAACCGAATTGGTTCGCCACGAATGTATTGCTTACATCCATGGCGGTCGTTGTACCTGATCATAGCTTCGTCAAAAGATTCTGTGATGGTTGAAAATTTTCTAAGAACTTGGACTTGAGCCCATCCATTAGTGGAAGTATTTTCCACACTGACAACATTGTTGTCGGAAAAATGGACAAATTGTTAGATCTGAAGAAATCTGTTTCTCGTCATGGCCTTCATAAGCATCAAATTTCGCCCATCTTCTTCGTTTCCTTCCCATTACATCCGCTTTGATGATTAAGTGATTGTATCTTGTGAGAAGTAAAGTTCCAATAAAACAGCGTAATTCATCGATCAAGATATCGGGATCGAGCTCTTGTTTAAATTGTGCATATTTCTGGGTTTCTTGGGCTATGTACTCAAACAGAGAATCGTCAAAGAACAATCCAAAAATATCAACACAAGCGTGTTTTTACAAACGAAATAATTATCTTTTGGGAATGGGTTTTGTTGTGGTTCAGAAACCCCGCGAATTCATACCGGAGCTTTTCGTTCATTAATTTTCCTAGTGATCCATTCCCGGGCTTTAGAAAACACAGAAAGATGGATAGCAGACGAGTTATCTATTTGTGACGAAGTTATTGTTTTAGATGTCGAGGAAACAGGATTTCCAGTTACAGGTAATGGATCATCTCCCAATCTTTCACCGGTTTCCAACATTATTTCAGCAGAAGCTCTCAGTTGTCGTCCAGTCAAATTGTAGATAATTCCACCTTCATCTTCAACTCCAGAGTCTTTGTCCATGTCTACATTTACTTACGGTGGAGTTACGTATATCCCTTCTACTTCCGCTTCTAATGTTTCATCATCATTGAGCATATCCACTGCTTGAGATAATGAAAAGCCAGGTCTAAAAAATAAACATTTAAAGACATCTTTGAGATCTTTATCGCCCACTAATACCATATGGTGCCAGGGTAATTTAGGAGAAGACAAGAAAAAACTGATCACAAAAAGAGAATTTTACTTACGCTCGAATAAAATCTATGTTTGAAGGCAAAACAAAATTTGGTTAAAAGCAAGGTTAACAGAAAAAGAATCACTTGCTACTTGCTCCAGTTACTTATTGCAGTTTAGGGAAGGGATTCATACGGCGTAGAAGACGTTGCGTATTGAAATGTTTATCGCTGGGCGCTAATTGGTTAAATTATTTTTATTCCCAATTGGTAGCAGATATGTATGTAAATATTCCAGTGAAGAACATAATTTTCCAAATGCAATTTGCAATCTGCAAGAAAAATTTTGCAGATTTGATATTTTGATCGACTCCATTGCTTGCTTCAAAACAAAGCTATCGCGACTACAAGGACTCTAGATTAAATTCATCGCAACCCTTATACGAGGGTAAGTCAAAAATTACTTACACTTTTAGTTCTACAACTGTATTAAACAAAGATAGGTGTACAACAGATACATTATTTTTCGATATAGTCTCCACCTTTAGCAATGCACTTGGTCCAGCGAGCCACAAGCTTCCGTATGCCTTCCTGGTAGAAGGTTTTCTGTTGGTCGTGAAGCCGCTTTTGCACCGCATCCCGAACGTCTGTATCTGAGGCAATTCGACGATCTCTCAAAGCTTCCTTGAGCGGTCCAAAGAGATGAAAGTCTATGGTAACTTGCCTATTTGCTGTAACCATCTCTCGAGCTTGCTGAATGTTGTCGTCGGCGGTCGAGGTTGACGGCCGTCCAGCTCTCTCTTTTTGTGTTGCGCTCGTGCGACCACTTTGAAACATTTCGATCCACAAAAAAATGCTTTTACGAGATAAAGCACTGTCCCCGTATTGTGACAAAAGTCTCCGGTGAATTTCAGCACCTTTCACACCCTCTGACCACAAAAATCGGATCACTGCTTGTTCCTCTTTGGTGCAAACTAATAGCGGGGCTGGCAAGCTTATGCTGTTGTAGCTAGCAGACAAATGACGCGATCGTGATTAAATTCCGCACATATGGCCACAGAGGCGCCAACTCAACGCATGCGCAAGCGGCCGCCACTACGATAACCTTCAAAGCTTGTTATGGCGAAAGTGTAGATAATATTTGACTTACCCTCGCACATATAACACTTTGTTCAGAATTTCATATAGTATAGTTTTACAGCAATACTTAGAGGCACTTTTGGAAGCAATTCACGAAGATCAATGTAACGTGGTTGCATATACAGCGTGGAGTTTCATGGACAATTTTGAATGGATGAAAGGATATACGTAAGGATTTTAAGCTACTGCGAATATTTCGAGCAATAACCTCTCTGTTATGTTACAGAGAACGATTTGGATTATATTCTGTCGATTTCAACAATCCAGACCGACCAAGATCGCCGAAAATGTCATCGTACGTTTTTAGCAATATTATAAATACTAGAAAAATAGATTGGGACTATATACCAGAAGATTTCAACGCATGCCAATGGTGAAGGAGGAAGAAATAGGGCGAATATTATACTTATATTAGACGTTGTGATAGAGAGATTGTAACATCTTCAAATGCTCAATAAATCGAAAAAAATTACCAGATGTTGGGAAATTATTTGATAACTTTCACTTGTTTCCTCTAGTTATTCTGTGCAAGTAAAAAAAAAAGCAGTTGAGAATTCAGAATATTATTGGACACAAATTCCTCATAAAATCAAGAGAAGACCAAAATAAAAAATTACCATTTAAAAGTAATAATTACAACTATAAAATACTTTATTGATGAATATCGGGTGTCCCAGATTTTATTGCACAGTCAATATGATTATTTGAATAGATAGATTATTTTTGAGAAAAAAAAAATCTGGGATAGGAAATGTGCTTAAAGATGCAGCTTATGATAATACAGGATGGTCCATAAATTGCCCAGTGAAAAAAAAATATGTTTTAAATGGCAAGCCATATTTTTTATCATATATTCTGACTCTCTTTGTTTTTCGCATGACAACCAAGTGAGTCAGAACATCTGATAAATAATGTGACATGCTATTTAACAAAAAAAAATTTATTAGGCAATTTTTGGACCACCCTGTATTAACACCACAAGATGTACTTAGAAGCACGTTCCTACCCTAGAATTCCATGCCAAAACGTAATCTATCTATTCAAATAACCATCATATTCGTTGTACAACAAAATCTGGGACCCAACATATATATTGGGTTCCGTTGGTGGAATATGAAAATCCGTGATTTCCTTGGTTTTTCCGACGTACTAAAATTTTTGAAAAATATTAACCCTGGTAAGTACACGAACCCAACATCTCCCTTTCGCCAGAGAGACGTGCTAACCACTACGTCGGAACGACTAAGGAAACCATGGATTTTATTGTTGCTTAAAACAATTCTTTCTAAATTAAACTCTAATTTCTGTTAATCTTTCGAATTAATTTTATATTTCGAAGGAGATGCCAAATCGATAAAGAAACGTAAAAGGAAATAATTTAGGGTTTTCCAAAGTGTTATTATGAAAAAGCTGAGATCCTGAGGTTTCTCGACAACCCAGAATTTTCTCTTTGTGTATATATGAAACTGGAAAATATGAATCGTAGCTCAATTATTTTTGGACAAATAATCAGCGATATCTTTAGAAGCCGGTCTTCATTCTTTAAACCACCTTATGAGGAATTAGATCACAAAAGAATACTATGGTTGGAACCCCTTTTTACCTATTTGAAGCCTTTGACGTGCTTGGCCATTCAACTGTATAAGCAAAGTTACTACTGACCGGTTCACTGTGACTGTACCGCCCGTAGTCTAATAGAGTATATTACCGATTCTTACAACGAGCACTATCTCTGATGAATAGACTCGCTCACTAGCGCCAACGGGCAGTGGCGTAGGTTCGATACAACCCTCAGTATAACTGCGAGTCTCAACCAGATCTGTTGTGTGTACATGTACCCTGCCGTAAATACTATTTCGTAGTTCTACGTTTATTTTAAAAATGTTGCCTACGTCGCGAAAACGACCAATGTCGGACCAAGTTACAGAATTTATAGCAGAAATGCCTGACCTAAATTATGATGGCGTTAAAATTCAATGTGTAGTTTGTATTATCCCTTTAATGTGTTGGTCCAAAAGGGATTGTCTACATCACGTAAATAGTTCATTCTTCAAAAAAAGTTGCACACGATACTATGACAAATTTATATTTAATTTATGTGTTACCTCTACTGCATGTAATCAACCGTTTAATTTACTATACAATGAAGCATATGTCTTCTTTTGGAATAACTATTCGGACTGCAAATTACCAAGTCGGACATCGTTACAAAGAATTGTGCCATCTGCTCGTAAACATGTTGAAAGATAAAAAACTGTGGTTATGTGTGGACGAAACAACAGATCGTAAAAAACATTCTGTGGTTAATGTAATGGTACGTACAATGGAACCACATCAATCGTCACCTTTAATTCTATTAGCTTCCAGACGAATACAACAATGTACTGCTGAAGTAATTTCAAAGTTAGTGTTAAATACATTGGAAAAGTTTGAATTTTCAACAAATCAACTGTTGATGTTTATGAGTGATGGTGCCGCAAACATGCTTTTTGTAGGCTAGTCTCTTAAAAAACATTGTGCTAACTTGTTATATATTAGGTGTAAAATTCATGCTTTCAGTCATGTGGCAGATAGCATTAGAAAATGTTATCTTGAGGTAGACGCTTTAATAACGCATACAAAAGCAGTGTTTGTCAAATCCCCAAAACGTATTCGCAAATTTCACAGACTGTGCCCCCGTATGCCTGAGCCACCAGAACCTATTCTTACACGTTGGAGAACATGGTTACAGGCCGCGTTTTATTATCATAAATATTTTGAGAATGTTAAGAACGTGGTTTTACAATTCGATCCAAAGGAAGCTGCGGCTATCAAGGAAATCAAGTCGAAATTTCAAGATAGTCAGGTTAAAGCGGATTTAAAAACTATTCAGAACAATTACTTTGGACTAGTGGAGGCAATATAAAAATTACAAAATCCTTCGGTGTCGTTAGTAGAATCTCTGCTAATAGTGCAACATGTTCACGCACAGCTATGCGCGGTAGAAGACGCAAAAATGTTTATGATCTAGAAAGGTTTGAAAGTGTTTTAGAGAAAGATTCTGATTTTGGCACATTAAGACAAATTTGTGAAGGTGCGTCAACAGAACCGTTAAGTTAGACATTATTCACTTTGTGATTTCACGGAAGACCCTTAACACGGTAAGTGTTTGAGCACGTATTATATTTTATTTCTGACCATTTATTATGTGTAAACTTTTATGCGCCCGCCACTGGCTATTGGCGCAAATTGAGCAACTCTACTAATGAATGAGTGGTGTAATGATGAGAATGCGGCACTGTTATAAGATGCGCGATAAGATAAGGCTAAATCATCATAACATAGATATGTACACCGTGTCCTAAAAATACACACAAAATTAACATTTTTTTATGTAGTTTGTAATTATCATGTTTTTGTAATATTTCTGTTATATTCTTGTCATATTTAATAGAGTGATGATATTATCAATAAAATTTATAACAAGACGCTTTAATATTAGATCCTCGCTAAAAACAAACTCAACCATAAACAGTGTCCCAACCTTTTGAAATTGCAAAATTGTGTCTATTGTACAAATAATATGAAGCTAAAATTTTCTGATAATATAATGAATCACATAAAGTGTCTTTCAGTAAAAAAATTGTAGGTACAGGCTGATCGATAAGAAGCGAACCGGGAATCTCCTTTGTTATTTTAAATAAAACACCTTGTATTATTACGTTTTTAATTTTCCCTGCTGGAAATAAACCAACATAATGTGGATTTCATATGTCTATTCGAGTTCGAGATATTTATAATTTTGTACTCAATTGCCTAAATTTAGGTATGTATATCAATTTCCTTAAATGATCATTACGTTTTGGTGTAATTTTTTACAAAACTAAATTGCATACTTACCTCCCTCTAAACATGGTATTCGAAAAATACATAGTACTTACTAGAGCAACGCAACTGCGCTGAAAGTCAGTGGCGGACGAATAAAAGTTTACACAAAATAAATTAAATGTGATACGTCCTCAAACACTTACCGTTTTAAGAGTCCTCCGTGAAATCACAAAGTGGATAATGTCTATTTAGTATTTGTAACATTAGATATGTTTCCAAAGTTGTTTCAGCAAAGTGAGTGCGGCGTGAAGAAAAAGTGTTTTTGTATGCCGAAAACGAACGTTCTACATCTAGTGACGTTATATTTGCGTAAGTAAAATAATCTTTCAAATAACTTAACGGTTCTGTTGACGCACCTTCACAAATTTGTCTTAATGTGCCAAAATCAGAGTCTTTATCTAAAGCACTTTCAAACCTTTCTAAAACACAAACATTTCTTGCGTCTTCTATCGCGCATAGCTGTGCGTGAACATGTTGCACTATTTGCAAAGATTCCACTAACGACACCGAAGAATTTTGTAATTTTTCTATCGCAGTCCCACGTAATTGTTCAGAATAATTTCCAAATCTGTTTTAACTTGACTATCCTGAAATTTCAAGCGGCTTACCTTGACAGCCGCAGCTTCCTTTGGGTCGAATTCTAAAATCACGTTCTTTATATTCTCAAAATATTTAAGATAATAAAATGCAGCCTCTAACCATGTTCCCCAACGAGTAAGAATAGGTTGTGGTGGTTTTTTAAGAGATCGACCTACAGCAAGCATGTTTGCGGCACCATCACTCATAAACATCAACAGTTGATTTGTTGAAAGTTCAAACCTTTCCAGTGTATTTAACACCAACATTGAAATTACTTCGGCAGTGCATTGTTGTATTCGTCTGGAAGCTAGTAAAATTGAGGGTGACGGTCGATGTGGTTCCATTGTGCGTACCATTACATTAACCACAGAATGTTTTACGATCTGTTGTTTCGTCCACACATAACCACAGTTTTTATCTTGCAACTCCGATTTAATTCTTTTCTCGACATGCTCACGAGCAGACGGCACAACTCTCTGTAATGTTCTCTCACTTGGTAACTTAAAGTCCGAATATTCATTCCAAAACGAGACGTATGCTTTTTTCCTTAGTAAATGAAATGGTAAATTACATGCAATAAACACATAAATTAAATTTAAATTTATCATAATCTCGTGTGGAATTTTTTTTTAAACATGCCCTGCACTATTTACGTGCCGTAGACAATCACTTTTCGACCAACACATTAAATCTATTTTACACACTACACATTGAATTTTAGCGCCATCACACTTTAAATCAGGCATTTCTGCAATAAATTCTCTTATTGTGTCCAACTTTGGTCGTTTTCGCGACGTAGGAAACATTTTCAAAACAAACGTAGAACTACGATATAGTATACGACAGCGTAGATGCATACATAGCAGATCGGCTTTCGAGTCGCAGTTATACTGACGCTTATACCGAATTGTCCCGGCCGTGTTTATTTTGCGTAAACTTTTATGCGTCAGCCACTGGCTTTCAGCGCAGTTTGCGTTGCTCTAGTACTTACCCAATTCAAACACCAGAAAGGTAATTTTTTTTAATAGCATTAGTATTTTTTTGTAATCACCGTATAGGAAATTTATGTCTAATGTTTTTATATGATGCATATGTCTAACATAAGTAAAAAAATATTTATACTTAAGCAGGAGTCCTGCACGCCAGATATCACTTGGATATTGCATCCAAGAGATATCTGACGTTAGCATTGTTTGGTTATCATAACAGCAATAAACAACACATAGTGACGTTGACGTTTTTGATTCAAAATTTTTGTAATCAAACGAGAGTCTTACATTTGGTAAACACATCCAATTATCAATACATAATACGTATTATCAACACACTCAAAAGATTCATAGCTAGAAAGGGAAAGATTTCGAACCTGTACAGTGAGAATGAAACAAATTTTGTTGGCGCGAAAAATGAAATAAGTCTTTATACTGCCTTTAATTCGGAATAATGTAAGAACGAAATTTTGAAGCACTTATCTAAAGATAAGATCACATGGCATTTCATTCCATCACGAAGCCCGCATTTTTGAGGCTTATGGGAGGCGGCGGTGAAATCCATAAAACACCATCTACGTAGGGTAATCGGAAATATTTCTTTAACAATTGAGCAGTTACATACTCTCCTAATACAAATTGAATCTATATTAAATTCCCGACCCCTAAACCCTCTCTCCGAAGATTCAAATGACTTTTCATTTCTGACTCCTGGTCATTTCCCCATTGGGGATAGTTTCACATCGTTGCCAGAACCCAATCTACTGAATTTGAATGAAAATCGCTTATCACAATGGCAACATATCGAACTATTGAAGCAACATTTCTGGAACCGTTGGCACAAAGGGTACCTCAACACTCTTCAAACGCGACACAAGTGGACTTGTGATTCAAAACATCCATTGGTTTCTGGCCAACTAGTTCTAATAAGAGAAGACAACCTACCTCCTCTTCGATGGGCTGCTGGACGAATAGAAAACGTGCATACTGGGCGAGATGGAATCATCAGGGCGGCTACAGTGCATGTGAGAGGAAACTTGATAAAGAGACCTTCGGTGAAATTGTATCCTTTACCACTTCAATAGTGTTATTGCTTTAAACATTTCTCCAATGTAAAGGTGCCTGTGTGAATTATAAATTCGTATATTTACTATTTTGAAAGGTGGTCCTTTCAAGGCGGCCGGTATGTTTAGGTAAAACTTTATTCGCCCAACAGGAGACCCCAATTACAGGACGAAATAATAATACGAATACATGTGCACATAATACAAAGAGAAAAATAAAATATAATACTTAATAAAAGATAACTGAAAAATAATAGAAAAATAAATGTCTATATACTCCAACAATTAATGCATCGCGTCACCGACAAATATATCTGCATAATATTTATTTGCATTCACACACATGTTTTGAACTGGCGATTTCAGCAGCACATTAGTTCTTGTAGCTAAAGGCCGAAACGAAACACTACGCGAAGACAAACGAAGAACGTTCAAATTTATTTTTGACAGCAGATATGCGCAATCGATTTTTTTTGTCAATAAGTTTGTAGAGAAACCGCGCACTGCAAATTTGCCTTCTTTCCGAAATACTCCGGACCGCATGTCGTTCCAATAATGTGGCATAGTCTATACCCCTCACCGGATATATACCGTCAATCCTAAAAGTTAGGAATTTCAGGAACCTTCGCTGTACTCTCTCAATAGAATCCTCGTAGGGTTGATAGTAAGGATACCATATAATGGAAGCATACTCTAGCCGACTTAAGACAAATGCTCTATACAGCGTTTTCAGAAGATGTTGATTCGTGAAGTATTTCGGAGATCGTATGATGAATCCTAACATAGCTGCGGCCGAGGAACACGTCTGCGAAACATGCTGTCTAAAGGATAGTTGACTATCAAAGATAACTCCTAGGTCTTTTATGGTGCAGCGGGTAACCGCTTAAACTGTACGTAGTAGGCAAGCCTATGTCTAGTATATGTTACATACATGCATTTTGCTTCATTTAACATAAGACTATTTTCTTGACACCAGTGAAATACGTAATCATTACTCATCTGCAGATTAACCATATCATTAATGGAATCAATTCTTGGGTACACCTTTACATCATCTGCATAAGCTAGGGTATTACAGGTCAACGCTTCCAGCAGATCGTCGAGGAAAAGCAAAAAGAGCAAAGGTCCTAAATTCGATCCTTGTGGAACACATGACGTAATAGCATATTCACATGAGCTGAAGCCATTATAGAGAACATAACATGACCGCTTTTTCAAGTAGGTCTCCATTAGATCTCGAAGGCGAGGTGACATGCCAAAAGAACTTAATTTAAAGAGCATAATATCATGGTCAATTCTGTCAGAGGCCTTAGAAAAATCAATGTATATAACATCGACTTGCTCTCCGTCATCCAGTGTTTCACTTATAAACTGTGTAACTGTCGTTAAGTTAGTTGTTGTAGATCTTTTCGGTATAAAACCATGTTGCTTCGCAGATATATACGACTGTACATTGTTGAATATAGAAAAATGTAAGATAATATAGATTTCATTAAGGGTCATTTTTGTTTGCTTACATAATTTAAATTGTCGCCACTTTGTGCGCATGCTCCTTGTATATATTCAGTACAGCAGGACCATGCAAGCCGTAAGACAGTACAGTTAAGATTCGGTACAACACAAAACACGTGCATTCATTGTAAGCCATTATTTGTGAATTATGTAAAATCAAGTAAAACAATCTAGAGTCTATTATTAAACAATCAACAACAGTGGTAATGCTTTAAGCTTTGAATATAGATAGCTTACCATGTTTTGCTGTAGTTGGTTCGTTACCCTAAAAATTTCATTTCACATATGACCAGAACCTTATCTCGTCATCCAAAATATAATCGGACTATAATTAATTTCTCGATAAAACCACTGTTGAGATAAAACTTGCCAAGACAATCTCAGGTACACATCTTATTTGCAAGCATCGCTTTGATATTAACCATTGATAAGTAGGTTATATATATAGGTTCTCGAAAATGATCTATGTCAATATCGAATTTAAAGAGAACATAATGAGGCGGCTGATTCTAATATTCCTACTAGCGTAAGTATATCTATCGAAGATTGCCCAGAATTTGAATAATTGAAGAGAAATTTACCTTTAGATGTACGTGCAAGGCCCAAAATTATGAGTTTCCGCCCGGGTTCGAATTTGGGGTAGCTACGTCCGCATACCAAATCGAAGGGGGCTGGGATACTGATGGTAAGTACTATATACATACAATAACGTTAGGTTAGGATAGGGTAAATTAGCTTTGATGTATAGAAGATATGAAAATGTAGTATTTTTGTGAATTTTTTTAATTTCAATTTATCAGAAAAATGGTCGTCCGATGCAAATAATAATCAAACGCTCCTCAAGTGGAACGTCAAAGATTGAAATTGATTTCATTTTATCTTATCCTTCGAATTCCACCAATTAATATTGCAATCTCTTTAACAATAAGTACTAAGTTATTTTATCTCTTCCTTTGATGATAACCTTATTTTTCTGGAGACAGTTGTGATGAGAATCTTAAGAATTCCTTTTTCTTATTGAGTATACGATTAAGAACTGTTCAAATCTTGAAACAATTCACTAAAATCCTTACCAAAGTACTTAACTCGTACTGGACGCATGTTTCGATAGCCAAGCTATCGTCATCAGCAGTAAAACTGAATTCAAAACTGAAAATTGAAAACTGAAACAATTCAGTTTTACTGCTGATGATGATAGCTTGGCTATCGAAACGTGCGTCCAGTACGGGTTAAGTATTGTGTTAAGGGTTTTAGTGAACTGTTTCAGTGTTCCAGTGCCACAGATTTAGAATAACCGATTAGTTTTAAAATCTTATTCACATTTTAGTTGTATATGTACGTTACAATCTTTTCTTACTTGCTTGGTTAATCGTAAGTGCAGTTGTGTTCCCTTTTTAGCGAATGTGCTTCCCTCCATCTTCATTTACGAGGGATATCTTTTTAAGTTTTTACAAAATCAATGAAACAAAAAAAAAATTGGTACAAATCGTTTTACTGTTTTTCAAAATATTCGCCAATAAGATTTGATACACTTTTGTTTACAATCGAATATTTCTGTAAAAATTTTTCCCATCCTGAAAGTGGTATCTTCAAAACATGGTTTTTGAAAGCTTCAACGGCTTCTGGATGTGACAAAAATCGCTGTCCATGCAACTTTTTCTTGACAAAAGCGAATGTATTGCATTCTTCGGTATGCCTTAGGATGCTTCTATCTCGCGGCAAGTCACATGCTCATCTTGAGCAGCAACGATGTTTTTTGGAACAACAACCGGTTTTGGTCAAGAAATTTACCACTGACGAAAACGTGACCCCGACGAAATTCTGCAAACCACTTGTAAACAGTTTTTTTTTTCTGATGGTGCATCATTACCAAAAGTTGAACGAATCGATTTGGGGTATTGTTGTTCCTTTGCCTTTAGGCCTTTACTAAAGTCCCAGAAAATTATCCAATTTTTCACAAAATTGTTTTTTTTAAACGTTTGCTGTAAACAAACTACTTGGCCGGTTTCTATGCTGTCACTGCTTCAACAATGTCAAATTTTACGAAAACAGTAATGTCAAATCTCAATAGCGCCATCTAGTGGTCGTTTGTAAAAACTTACACATTCTACCCTCGTATCTTTTATCAGTTGTTTAATTTCATTCCATGTTATTACTCTTTTCTTTGCTTCCTCTCTTAATGGTAATTTCCGGTTTTCCTTGGTCTCTCTTTATTGTTCTTCCCTAGCACTCACGTTTCGTACACTTTTGTCGAATCTTGTTTTCTGGCATTCTGCACACATGACCGAACCACCTTAATTGCCTTCACTTGTTTGATCACTTATGGATGTTACATTTAACTTTTGTTATAATTGCCTTTTAATTTTGTCTCTTTTGGTTTTATTGTCAATTTTCCTTCAAAAAATCATGTTTTTCGCTGCTATTTACATGTAATTGTTCGGCTACTTCTGTTTTAATTTTTTTGGGGTATCTCTTTTCTTCCTAAAACCGTTTTCTTCGTCATTTTATATATTGTTCCTGCTTTCCTTATTCTGCCATTTATTTCTTTGTCTGTTCTTCCATTGCTTTCTACTTTTTAGCCCAAGTATTTGTAACTGTCTACTTGTTGGATTATTTTTCTATAGAGTCTTATGTTGTGTGTTTTAATACGAGGCGCCATAAATTCTCGGCCTGATATAGGAAAAATAAGCCTGGTAAAATATAACAATTTTTATTTTTCAATATAATTTCCCCTAACTTCAATACATTTATTACTAACCTGGGCAAATATGCGGGAACAGCCAGAGGCGTGGCGAACGCATAAAAGTTTACACATAAAATAGAAGGTAAGAAATAAATTATAAAACGTGCTGAAACACTTACCGTTTTAAAAGTCTTCCGTGAAATCACAAACTGGATAACATCTGTTAAATATTTGAATCATTAGATATGTTTCCACAGCTGTTTCAGTCAAGTGAGTACGACTTGCGGAATAAATGTTTTTTAATGGCGAAAACGACCGTTCGACATCTAACGATGTTATATTTGCATATTTAAAATAATCTTTGAAACAACTTAATGCATCTTCACACGCACCTTCACAAATTTGTCTTAATATAAGAAAATCGGAGTCTTTCTCTAAAACACTTTCAAATGTTTGTATTACACACCAATTTGTTTCGCCTTCTACAGCGTACATCTTTACTAACACATTTGGATATTCTGCGGAAGGGAAGTTTCACAAATTTCTTATCGCGGGTTTCTGCTGGGATTAAGGTCGTGGAATTTCTTACATAATGCCTATGTTGCAGCTGCATTTTTATTAATTTAAGCTCTTTATTGTACCTACTTTAACTCAAAGGAAACTTCACCAATCTATTAGTCAAGAAACTAATCGTATTGTTCACAGTGGTTGGAATCGGTCATAATTTGAGTTGCTCAATTTGCGCCAACAGCCAGTGGCGGGCGCATAAAAGTTCACACAAAATAAATGGTCAGAAATAAAATATAATACGTGCTCAAACACTTACCGTCTTAAGAGTCTTCCGTGAAATCACAAAGTGAATAATGTCTGTTAAATGTTAAAGGTTCTGGTGGCTCAGGCATACGGAGACACAGTCTGTGAAATTTCCGAATATGTCTTGGGGATTTGACAAACACTGCTTTTGTATGCGCTATCAAAGCGTCTACCTCAGGATAACATTTTCTAATACTATCTGCCACATGACTGAAAGCATGAATTGTACACGTAATATGTAACAAGTTGTGTTTTTTAAGAGACTGGCCTACAAAAAGCATGTTTGCGGCACCATCACTCATAAACATCAACAGTTGGTTTGTTGAAAGTTCAAACTTGTCCAATGTATTTAACACTAACTTTGAAATTACTTTGGCAGTACATTGTTGTACTCGTCTGGAAGCTAATAGAATTGAAGGTGACGATTGATGTGGTTCCATTGTACGTACCATTACATTAACCACAGATTGTTCTTTATGATCTGTTGTTTCGTCCACACATAACCACAGTTTTTTATCTGTCAACTCCGATTTAATTCTTTTTTCAACATGTTCACGAGCAGATGGCACAATTATTTGTAACGATGTCCGACTTGGTAATTTACAGTCCGAATATTTATTCTAAAAGAAGACATATGCTTCCGTGTCTAGTAAATTAAACGGTAGATTACATGCAATAAAGGTAACACATAAATTAAATTTAAATTTGTCATAGTGTCGTGTGCAATTTTTTTTTTTTAAATGCTGTTTACTATTTACGTGACGTAGACAATCCCTTTTGGACCAACACATTAAAGGGATATTACAAACTACACATTGAATTTTAACGCCATCATAATTTAGGTCAAGCATTTCTGCTATAAATTTTGTAACTTTGTCCAACAGTGGTCGTTTTCGCGACGTAGGCAACATTTTTAAAACAAACGTAGAACTACGAAATAGTATTTACGGCAGCGTACATGTATACACAACAGATCTGGTTGAGACTGGCAGTTATACTGAGGGTTGTATCGAACCTCCGCCACTGCCCGTTGGCGCTAGTGAGAAACTCCAGTCATAATGTATCTATTAGTGTTTGTTTCCTTACTATAGATGTCTATTTCCAGGTTTTGTTGTTTCTAGAACAACAAAAAACTGGTAAGGGGTGTGCCGATACATTGTTGTTTGCAATAATGCTTCTTTATAAAATGAATTGACACAGTACAAGCAGGTCTGCTTTGGTTCGTTTTATTGTATATTCAGATTGTTTCTAAATGACGTACTCGAACAATGAGGCACTGAAACACTTCACTATCACGCTTACCATAACACTTTATTAACATGCATCTCATGGCTGGGATATTAATCTTTAAAGACCCCAAGTGTATTTGTAAAATTGTTGATTTAATTACTGGTACTGTGCTAATTTCAAAATAATTATTATTACAATTTAATCGGAATAATCTGCGCATTTTTAATGAATTACAATAGTTCAAAACATTCAAATAATTCACGATAACTTAGACTTTTGAAATGATTCAGGTAAAGGTGAAAACATCTGGGACCACGTTTTACACACTCAAGACTGTTTCACCGTGGATTGCAGCGATGGCGATACCGCATGCGATTCCTATAACAAAATTGAAGAAGATATTCAATTGCTGGAAGAATTGGGTGTTGATTTTTACCGCTTCTCGATTTCTTGGTCTAGAATCCTCCCCAACGGCCATATTACAAATATAAACTACGCCGGTGTTCAATACTACAGTGATTTAATTGATACCCTCTTAGCAAGAGGTATAAGGCCAGTGGTGACTATGTTCCATTGGGATTTGCCAGTACCGTTACATCAAATCGGTGGATGGACGAATCCTCGATTGATACGAAATTTTGTCAGTTACGCACGGTTCTTGTTTAGCACATTTGGAGGCAGAGTAGATACGTGGATTACCTTTAACGAACCGTATCAGTTCTGCGAATATGGCTACTCCAATGGTAGGTTTGCTCCCGCTTACGTTCAGCAAGGAATTGGTGGTTACATGTGCGGATACACGGTACTTCTGGCGCATGCACAAACTTACAGAATGTATGAGCAAGAATTTAAAGCTGATCAGGATGGTGAGTACATCAAAAGTTTGTTTTATGTTTGTAAGTAGCACAAATCGCAAAACTAGATTCCAAATAAGCTTTTTATTATTGCTGGGAAACATTGCAAGTGTATTTTAAACGCTAGTAGAAATAATCGGGAAAGTTTGAAAAATTAGGTGTTGTAATATTGTATACCAAGTGTCCCAGATTCAATGTTACAAGCGATATCTTACTTATATCTACATATATCAGTTAGATCTGTGGCAGAAGATATGGAAATAAGTAAATCAACAGTGTAGAGGATACTAAAGTTTCACAAATATCACCCTCTTAAAATTCAGTTGCCACAAACATTAAGGCCTAAAGATTTTGAACGGAGACTAGGATTCATTGGTGTAATGCAAATAATGATAAACGATGATCTCACGATTACCAATAACATTTCATGGACTGACGAGGCACGATTTCATAGCAATGGGGTGGTGAATCGCCATAACTGCCATTACTGGGCTCCAGAAAATCCTCATTGGATGCGTGAGACTCATTTTCAGGTAATATGGGGTGTCAACGTTTGGTGCGAATTATTTAATGGACGTATCGTTGGTCCATACATCTTTTACAGAGCAACATTATTTACATTTTTTTACATAATGACATTCCCGAGTTAGTTCAATGATTTGTGGTAGCAACAGGATGGCGCTCCGTCTTATAACTCACGGTTGGTTGTTGTGTGCTCTTTTTGTAAGAATTTTTTTATTTATTATGGATATGGTCATTTTGTATTAAATATTTCTTGAATGCAATTTTCGTTGTATTCTAAACTCTTCGTGCTTCAGTCATAAATTCCAAAAAATGGGGAGTGCAATTAAAAAAAAACGGTTAGGGGGGGTTTCTTAAAGGGTGGTTTACTAGGGGTAATTTTTGAAAAGTATATCTACCAACAAACTATTACCATTACTATTACTTCTACAAAAATGGTAAAACTACCAAGGTAATGAACCTTTCAAATTTGATATTAAAGCAAATGAAGGAGTTATTAGAAGATTGATTGGAAATTATAATAAAGGATATGCTTTTTATGGGAACTGTTTAATTCGCTATAAATCGCGGCAATTCCAAATATTTGTGATATAGAGAATGCAAGACAGAATACGTACATCTACTTTAGAAGATGTTCTTCTGTTGTGATTATATGTATAAACTTTTGGGACTGCAACATCAAGCTTTTCTTAAATAAGTAAAAGATTATCGATACATACAGAGTGCCCCAACCTTTTGGAATTGTAAAATTGCGTTTATGGTATAAATAGTATTATTAAACTAATACAATTCAAAAGAAATAGTAACTGCTCTTTCCATAGAACTCAAGTTATCCTATCTTCAAGGTGGATAAGTCCTTGTTGCTTTTTTATAGTGCCTGGTGAGTTTTTACCTGATGTACCACTTTTCTCCATTCCTTTCTCTTTATTAGTTTCCTCCACTATACTATCTTCAGCTTCTTTATGTCTTCTTTTACCTGGTCTTTCCATCTGTTTCTTGGTCTTCTCCTGGACCTGTTATACATTGGATTTCATTCATTCCATTTCCCTGGTCCCATTATTGATCTTACTATTTTTCTTTCCAGTATCTTCAGTTTTTCTTCTTCATTCTTGGTCTGTCATCGTTTCGGTTGGTTGTTATTTGTTGTTATTGGCCTTACTAATATCCTGTATATTCTTAGTTTGCTTTTTTCCTTAATTTTTTATCTTTAAGCATTTGTTTGTTGCAGTAAAATGCTCTATATCCTTTCTATATTCTCTCATTTGTATCTCGTTTCTCATTTTTCCTGTTTATTAATACTCCTATGTACTTGTAAATGCTTCTACCTCTTCGAACATGTGACTTTCGCATGTGAGATTCTTTACCGCAGCACTTGTACTTAGTTTTTTCCTCGTTCATCCTTAATCCTCTTAACTTCGCTTCTTTCTCCAGTTTTAATGTTGCTATTTCTAGTTCTTTCTTACTTCTTACAGGAATGCGCTTTATATGTTACATTGAGGAGAGAGATACCACTATAATTTCCACAATTTTCCATGTCTCCTTTTTTGGTATTGGGATTATTAAACCCGTCCTCCATTCTTGCGGCATTTCTTCTTCTCTCCAAATTCTTCAGTTTAAACATTTTCTTATGTGATTCTACTCCTTCTTCTTATATGAGTTATTTTATCGCATCGAGCAGTCTTCTTCTTCTTTAAGAGCTTTGTGGCTTCCTCGACCTCCTCTATTTCTATATCATCTTCTTCTTCCCTCTCAGTCTCTCTATTTTCTTCTTCTTCCATGTAGAGTTCCTCAAAATGTTTCCTCCAGCTCTCCTCTTTAATGTTAACTGTTATCTTTCTTCTTTTTCTTTTATTCATATATCGTCGGTCACTAAGTTCTGTCACAAAAGTTTTTCTAAAAATTCAAACGCATAGCACGCAACTGATAAAAACAAACGACTAATTGAGGTTGTGTCATTTATTCTGAGTCGTTTGACGTTAAAGGTGTTACGAACGAGTGATACATGAATGGAGCCAAAGAGAAGATCGTGGTGCTATAATTGCATTATATCGTTGCGGACGTTCGCCAAGTACAATTTTCATCTACTAAAAATTTGAATCTGGCCGTCCTCGATCTGGCCGTCCTCGATTCAGTTCCGACTCCGGCTGAGAGTTCATATTTTGTGAGAATAAAGAAGTGAACGCTGTGCCACGTCTATCAAGAACGGTCCTGGAAAGATAGTAAACTTCTAACCCAGAGCTTATTCAAAAACCAGGATTTGAGTCTCAGCAACTCTGGGCCTTGCCTCCACGCCAAAGTCTCAGTGTTGGTTACAGGCGAATAACTCGACTTTATCGAGCATGAAGATTGGCCTCTTCTATCCCGATCTTATCCTCGGATTATAAAGTCTGGCAGCTTTGTACGGGGAAAGCCTGCGCAATACGACATAGAAATTTGGACTCGCTAAAATCATTCTACATCATAGGCACAAGGCGAACTTCCAGAATTTTTGATCAACGGAGCCTCCCAACCCCATAACCACTTATAAATTGTGTAATTAGCTCGTAATTATTTGGGATGTCTCCGTGATTCACTGTATACTAAAGGTATATAATCCATTATCCATCTCAAACAAAATGTATTGAATTAAATAACAACTCAAAATCTCAACGATAAACTCTTCATAACAATTATTATATATTGGTATAATACTATATATCTTATATAAATTATACTTACATTTAACACGATTTAAGATGACATAAAGATGTTCATCGATTATCACAAGCAAAAAAACGTGTTACGTGTAATCTTGCTTGTATCTGTGATTTGCGAAATCATTTCATCGTAAAGGATCACGTCTTATCGGGGGGGGGGGGGGAGGGGACATTCCTATTAGTGGAACGTTTGCGCATATCATCTATCTTTGTCAGTTTCGGGCATCTCACCGAGAGTCAAAATGGATGACGCCACTTCATAGTACTGAACGCTGCATCAGTTGCCAATTATGGCTGACGCATATTTTTCAAGTCGCAGTAGATAAATGATTATGGAAAGAAATACGTCTGCAATTGCGTTATGGTTAATCTATTATCATAATTTCTCATTTCTGAAATCAAAAACACGGCTCTGCTTCATACAAGGTCACACTATAGTAGTTGTTATTAGACAGAAAATTACCGGTTTCTGAGATGTCACCGTAATAACTCTGAAAGTCCCTTCGTTTTTAGGACAATAGTTCTTTGAATATAGCACAACTACTCAATTGGTTCTTGGTAAAATATAACAATTTTTCTTTTTTCAATACATTTCTCCCCTAACTCAATACATTTTATTACAACGATTCATAAATAATTCTATACCCTTGTGAACACATAGTCTAACGTTTTTCCCTCAAATGTCGTACTACAACTTAGCCTTACAACTCACTATCGTCCCTTTAAAACGACGTCCCCGCTAATGTTTTCCCTTTCTTTAATGGAAAATAAATAATAATCACTTGGAGAGAACTGTCCGACTTGCATACGGTGGATGTTCCAATTTCTTGAAAGCCACCTTTCGCGAGGGCAGCTTGTCAAATGACGGCAGTATGGACGGATGCATTCTCAGTAATCCGAACACGAATATTGTCCCTTATTTATCCACAAAGACACATATACGTGCTGTTAACAATTGTATTCCGCTCTTTAAAAACAAGTCACCTTTTTCGGGGGTTTATTGAACGAAATTTCCCCATTCTGGGACGAGGTTTCATCGTGTCCGCTGCCATTCCATCATTCCTTTTTTGGTAGAGGATCATAATACAGAATCATTTGTTGCAGTCTTTCTTGTGACGATGGACTTCCAAATCGATTTCGGGGGTCGTCTCCACACCATTTAACACGGCGCCGGCCCATTGGCCCCACGTTCACGTTTTGGAGAGCGAAAGAAATGCGGTACCATCATGCACTAATCTTATTCTATACCCAACTGGTTTCTGGAGAACTCGCGAACTCTTGTTTCGGGAAATGTTAGACCATCACTGCCAATTCCTTCACTTTCAAACGGCTGTATTGCATAAATACCATTTCTATCAATAAATGTGACAAATGTTTTGGTAGGCTTTATCACAGTCATTGCGACGGCGGTCCATCGTCATCAGGGATTCTTGCCCCAAACGAAACGTTTTTTTCCCACTTTTTACAGTGGATTTGAAGGAGATAAATCAACATAAACGCCCTCTAGAACGTTGTTTAATGTAATTGACCCCCCGGGGGGGAGGGAGGGGGTTTTTAAAAAAAAATGCCTTCTTAGCCATAATTAAAATTTAATGACCGCGCGCCTACTCAATTTTGTCGTTACCTAGACCATTTTCATGCCACTTTTTTAAGTATTTCACCCTCTTTTTACAACAATTTCTACATTTTTCCAACCACATCTATGTTGGTTTACTACCATCTTCAAATATTTTGTTACCTTTTTTTATCATTGATTACCTTCTTTTTCTACTCTGGGTTGGATTTGTCAGACATGATTTTATTCCTTTTCAATCATATTGTTACCTTCGTCAACCATTTTATTACCTCTTTTTGAGTATTTATTACAATTTAAGCATTTATAAAAATCTTCACAAACTATTTGATGATTTTCTACAAACATTCTTGTGAGTTGTAACAATATCGGATTTGCATTTTTCACACATAATAATTCGTTTACTGTGCTTCATGTTTAGAATTACAACATATTATACATATTTTATCTCCCTTTTTTACACTTAATGGCTTTTGTGGTTTGATACTATTTATGTACATTTTTCACAATAGTAAGATTGACCCGTAAAAAGCTGTCAAACAATTGTTGTATCAAAATGATTTTCCATTTTTGTATAAATATCTTTTTACAATCTTTTTCTTGTCTAAGAATATATTACAGAATTAAAATATTCGGCTTGCTTAACCATTTTTATTTTGCATATTTAATACTTTTTCTATATTTGCAATATCATCTAAAGTAAAAATATTTCATTATATGCTCAAGTTGATTACATAGCTCTTGAGCTAAGAGTTTGGTTTGTAATTTCTTCCCATTCTTATATATCTTTATAATCATTATGATCATATTCCTTACCGAATATAATTTTTAAGAATAAGGTAATCCAACAACAACAGCTCTTAGACAACATAATTATCTTTATTTTTTATTTGTGTTTATACTTTTCTTTTATTCTTGAATCTTCTGCTATATTTTAAATTCTCACTCCGCTACCACACTTTTGATATTTATCTACTTCTACAGTACATGTCCAACCGCCTATATCTAAATCTTCATTTGAAGTTCGTATACTCTGAATTTGTTTAATAAATTAATTAATAGCAGAAGTTCCTTGATAACCCAGTGGCAAATAAGGATCCAAAGCTCATTGTGATTAACTGCTATATTTAATGTCTCCTTCTTGAATTTGTTTTCCTCTTTTAACTGTTTTAATCATATGATTCAATCCCTCTATAATTAATGATAGTTATTTTTTTGTTTATATTATGTCAGAAACATCGACTCGGAATTGATTCTTCTTCATCTTTCCATAATATAATTTTATAGTAAACTTTATTTTCTTGCACTTTTGTTTCTATTATTTTAAGAATTTTTTTTTTTGAAACTACTATATATATTTAAAAATATCTATATATATTATTATATATATATATATATTATATATATAGTGTAGGCCTTGCACTATGTGCAACTATGCGAAACGGAGTTTATCACAACGCTAGAACCTGTATGAGCCTGTCCAGGCCGATAATGTAATTTATGGCGCCTACCTCGTACAATGAAAAAAAAATATATATTTCTATAATTGTTTGATATTCGGGCTTATTAATGCCTTATATTTTGCTTATTTAGACCTCGCGGATGTACCCTTGAAATACTTTCCCTTTCCTCCTGAAACATCTCTACCAAAAAGTTTTGTATGTCAAAATGAATTTATCCTTTAATTTTTAAAACGTAATTTTTACTGAAAACTTATCAAATAAATATCAATGGTATTGGAGACTTACCATGTTAAATTTTTCGGGAAATACTGCTAATAAGAAACTAAAAAAGTAGGTCGAGGTTATCTAATTACCTTACAGTTCAATGCATATTGATAAAGTATCACAATATGTACATGCAAATTTATTTATACAATCGCAGGCTTATCGGAATGATTTACGATTTGGAGACAAGGCCACTATTTTAAGGCTCTCCATTCAATGTACATTCTGTAATTTTGCTTCTCTATTATCGAAACATTACCTGGGAACCAATTTGTAACACAATTTCTATTGAATTTGGTTTTTGGGCTGTTTTAATTATAATTAGGCATGCTGGTTTCAAACGGTAGTTAGTTTGCCCTTCTACCACGTCAAGTTTTTATCTCTACAATCCTTATGAAATGTGACCACTCGGATATACCAAGTTCCCTGCTTTTGTGTATGTGGGACCCCCCCCAGCAGATCCTCGTGAGAAGGCATTGGGTTGCAGCAGTCGAATTGGTTTGGCCAGATCTGACCGAAACTTGGTAACTGCAAACATTGTACATCAGCACTGTCGAACAGAAAGAACATTATATTCACTTCTGCATATAAATTGGTTTTCATGAAGCAATTCGTTAAGCTTTGCCAGTGAAGGAGACTGTTTTAAAAGTATCTCATTTCGCATTTCCTATCCTGTCAATCCTTGAAAGATAAAGGCGGGTGTTCTTGATGGTCCACAGATTCGGCAGCCTTGTTAAAGATTAACATTTTCATCGGAACAATTGCAGAAATTAAAAGATGCTTGGTGGCATCCAAAAACACAGTTACGACCTATCTGGAAATACACGAGCACCAAGAGTTACGCCCAAAATTGGTCCAGCAACTCTTGGAGAGCTTCAACTGGCTAAGGTTGCAACATGAGTAACAAATTGCCGCTTTTTTACAATCGCCATCTTGCTACCTTCCCAAAATCTTGGCGCAGTCAGTGATGAAGCAAAGTGAGCGATTTCACCAGGATTTTGAAGGTCATGGAGGGCACGGTATCAAGGTAGATTGGGGACGTACATATGATGGCTGACTATTGTTTGAGCAATCAAGCCGGAGAATGTCCAGAGATTAAACATTCCAGAAAAAGCTATTAAAGCGAAACTTTTTGCTAATATGTAATTTACCGTTCGATAAAAAAAGAACATTTGTGATGACACAATTTAACTTGCAGTAACTATATAGCCTCTGTAGGAAATAAAAATTACACACAATTTTGAATGCTTTTAAGGGTATTCTGTGCTTAAAGTTGACGTGATTGACAAAACTGCGGTTATTTTTGAATCCAGAAGGCCAAAAGTTAGTTGAAAACAAGTTCAAGATTTAAGACAAGCGAAACTGCTGTTCCCCAGTGTATTATATTGCTTTGGTATTCTCGAAAAAAGTTATAGAGGTTATTTGTAAATACCAATAATGCAGATCTGATCATCCCACTCCAAAATGCTGTAAATTTTGCAGAAAAGTTGGTATCCAACCATACATGGGCATGGCGTGAAGCAATCACCACCACCGAAGACAGAGAAGCCGCGAAACAGCCTTACAGATGACCGTAACTACAATCAATTCCACAATACCAATCAAAATTTAAAAATCAAATTTTCAGTTCGGCTGGTTCGCCAATCCCATCTTTTCCGCCGAGGGTAACTATCCAGAAGTCATGACAACTCGAATAGCCGACAACAGCGCAGAGGAGAATTTCCCAAGAACGAGATTGCCTGCTTTCACTGCCGAAGAGATCGATATGATCAGAGGTTCCGCCGATTTTCTGGGATTGAATTATTATAGCACCAGCTACTGTAGTGCAGAGTTTGACAATACGGATGTACCCAAACCGTCGATTACTAACGACATCGGCGCCGATTGCAGCAGTCAAGCTGATGCGACCGAATCGTGGGGCATGAGAAAATTGCTGAAATGGATTAAGGAAAGGTACAATAACCCTGAAATTTTGGTAACGGAAAATGGTTTAGGGACAGCTATAGCGGACCTAGACGATTGTGATAGAACCAATTATTATAATGTAAGTAACGGAAAAATAAGACTTTTACTAAATTAAAATTATCTTTTCTGAACGTTTTCCTCACACAGTCATATCTTCATATGCTTCTTAATGCCATCTATGAAGACGGATCGAATCTTATAGGATACACTGCTTGGAGTCTCATGGACAACTTCGAGTGGAACCTAGGTTACACGTAAGAAGGCTTCTCCCACCGTTCCGAAAACCCATAACCGACAATAAACTTAACTTTTCAGAGTAAAATACGGTCTTTACCAAGTTGATTTCGATAACCCTGATAGAACAAGGACGCCCAGACGATCTGCCCACGTTTACAAGAATATTGTGACAACCAGAAGAGTTGATAGATATTTCGTACCGAATACTTATAGCGAATGCTAGTACGTTTTCTATGACAAATGAAATCTAATACTAGACTGAGTTCTGTCTTCAATTTACTTTGCAGTTACACCTTCCCAACAGGTTTCCAATTTGGTTGTGCAACGTCAGCGTATCAAGTAGAGGGTGCTTGGAACTTAAACGGTAAGTATTACTTTCTACAAAGACTTTTTGATTTACAGGAAACGTTATTAATATTCTAAAACAATGTTAAAGCATGAAAGAAACTTCAAATGTAATCTTAAAATTTCTCAGCAACATAATTTTATTTGTTTATCTTGAAGTTAAGTAAATATAAACAGGACATTTAATAATAATAATAATAAGCTTTATTGCCCAACAGAGAAAATTTCAATTACTGGAGAAGTAATTAATTAAACAAATTACAAAACGAGTACAAAAAACAAGTAAGAGTAACAAGTTACAAAAAATTATTAAAGTAAAGAGCAGTGACTATCCTTATTGTATGTAAAGTATCGTGAAAAATATCACATTGCGAAGATATGAGATTAAAGTTTGTACAAGTCACATAAATAGATGATTTTAAAAGAGCATTTGTTCGAGGAAACGGTAGATAAAACGTATTCGAATACCGGACACCAGAGCGTGGGATTATAAATTGTAATCTTTGAAGTAGTGCAGAGCAGTCAATGCAGCTATTACACAATTTCCAGAGAAACACCAAACCAGAGGATATGCGCCGAAAGTTAAGAGAGGGTAAATTAAATCGGAACAACAGTAACATATGATCAACGCCTCTCGGTGGGTACACTCTGTCTTGCCGGAACCAGAGGAGTTTAACAAATTTGCGTTGGACCAATTCCAATTGGCGTTTATGCGTTAAATAGTAAGGGCACCATATGATGGACGCGTATTCCAGACGGGATCTAACAAGAGCGTAGTACAAAGATTTTAAGGCCCGTAAGGGATTACACGAGGGTCAGCCAGAAAGCAAAGAACACTTAATGATAGATGAGTGATACTCAATTGGGGGGGGGGGGGTCCATACATGGCGGGCCGGGACTTGAGATTCTTTTGAAGGATAGAAAATAAGACAAAACCAGACAAAATAAGGAACGAGGCATACTGGGAAAACTTAGGGATAATCATCATCATATCTATTAACGTAGACAATGCGGTAATATCTGATCCTTCACAAGTGGATACTATATTTTGCAAATTTTTTACTAGCTCTCCATATTTGGATGTCACCCGAATCTTGGGTACGGTTAAACCCGACAATTGTACGCTATCACCGTTCCTACAAAATTCTATTGCTTTTTGTCCAGTTACCCCCGACGAAATAGCAAATGCGATAAGGTCGTTAAAAAATAAACATAGCACCGGTATGGATGGTATACACACGAAAACCATCAAGTATGTTGGGGATGTGTTGATCGAGCCATTAATGATAATTTTCAATAAATCAATAGCATCAGGGATTTTCCCCTCTCAGTTAAAAATAGGTAAGACCATTCCAATTTTCAAAAAGTACGATCCATCTATTATTGCAAACTACCGCCCCATAACAATATTAAGTGTATTCTCGAAAGTGCTGGAATCTATTGTATATAATAGAGTAGTCGACTTTCTTAACAAATTCAATGTTTTTACGGGTGCCCAGCGCGGTTTTCTTAAATCGGGGTCCACCGAAACTGCTTCGATTGAGTTTTTGCAATTTATTTATAGAGAAATTGACGAGGGCAATTATATGGTTGGAATTTTCTTCGATTTATCACAGGCGTTTGATAGTTTAGACTTGGACTTTGTGCGGGAAAAACTGTGCGCGGTGGGTATCAGGGGAAAGATATGATAGACTGGTTTTCTTCCTTTTTGACGGGCCGGACGATGGGCGTAGTCGTATCTGGTACAGTTTCGCCATTAGAACCAATTCAATTGGGCGTACCCCAAGGTTCGCTTCTGGGTCCCCTTCAATCAGCGACGACTTGTCCTTCCTCAGTTTGGCGTTAATCTTTGCTATAACTTTTCAAACAGTGTCAAATTGCTCGGGATAAACATTGATTATAACCTGTGTTTCGATGAACAAATCAACAATATCTGTAAAAGATTCAATTCGACTTATTCCGGAATTGTACAATTAAAAAGCCGTTTGAGTACAGAATTACTGCTGACAATATACCATGCCCTAGCTTACTCGATTTTTGCGTATAATATTCTAATATGGGGCCGTGCCGATTACCATCGCGTACTGATTTGTCAAAAAAGAATTCTTAGGTTGATTTTTGATAAATCCTACAGAGAATCATGTAGGTCCTTGTTCATCGAAAAGAACTTATTAACCGTTCCATGTTTGTACATATACCGCGCGGTAGTCTACGTCAGAAGCAATGTGGACCGGTTCAAAATGCCTCCAAATATATACAACACCCGCAGGGCGGACTTATACATTCAACCGCACAAAACATCTCTATTTGAAAGATCGCCCTTATATTCATTTGCAAAAATGTATTCTGCACTGCCCGTTATTTTGAAAAATATTCCTGAACTAAATGCATTTAAAAGTGCAATAAAAAAGTTTTCTAAAAGTTATTACTCTTATCAGGAATATTTTACTGACAATTCCGCTGGGCATTCCTAATTGTTTTGCTGTTCTAAATGTTTTTTATATTATGCTGTCCGTTTTATTACCTTTATTTCAATTAAGCCTGACGTTGTCAACACTTATTGTGAAAGACAATAAAACATTATTATTATTATTATTATTATTATTATTATTATTATTATTATTATTATTATTATTATTATTATTATTATTATTATAAACCTATATGGCAAATAATAGAGGAAGTCAGTTGAGATGGTTCGGGCATATGCGTCGTATGAGTGACGAAAGATTGGCAAAAAAGTGTATGAGACGCGAGTAGCAGGAAAAAACAAAAAAGGTAAACCAAGAAAAAAGTGGACGGACGACATCAGAGAAACAGCAGACCAGAAACAGAAAACAATGGAGGAAATTATACAGAAAAGCAGAAACTTGACTTCAAACCAAGCCTTACACCGAAAGGTAGAAAGGCATAGGATTAAACAAACAAACAAGTTGTCCACATTAACACTGAACCTAACTAACATTTTCACCATTTAGTTAGTAAGACGCTTCTCGTAACGTGGTTTTAGTTTCTCAATGCTCCTGTTGTATCCATCGGTTGTAACCACAAAGTTACTGCCTCTTTGAGCTCTTCGTCATTTTCAAAGTGTTTCCTGAGAAAAACGCCTTCATTTTCGGAAAAGAATGAAAGTCACTTGATGTCAAATCGGGGCTATAGACAGATGCTTAAAAACGTCCTTCTTGAAGCGAAACAGTTCTTATTTTAATATGTATTGACTTCGGGAAAAATATATTAATTAATTAATGTACTTGGCATGTAAGAATTAAAAATTGTCTGTCAAAATAATGTGATATATTTGCAGATAAAAATAACAGCTTAGGTATTAAAGAGTGAACGTTCCTGGCATCAAGGTTCTCGTGGCGTAGTGGTTAGCACGCCCGTCCGGCAGGCGGGATGTTATTGCCTCCCCCCTTAGCATTAACTCAACAAGCAATAAGCTCTCGCGGTCCTAAAAGGCGGTTGCCATGTTGCCAGTTTCCTTGTGAGGGGATTTGGTTTTTCTTTTCTGGGTTTTGAAGGAGAATTTATGCGATGCTACTCCATTGGCTGGCATTTAGACTCAGGTGTTTTGTATGAAACCCAGGTCTCATCTCCCGTGACAATATGGTTTAGGAATTCCTTACAATCCTTATTTTATCGAATAAGACAATCCAGTGCTGTTTTCATTCGTTGTGTCTTATGGAATTCTGTCGAAGCTTTGCGGACACAGCTTCTTTATAGCCAAGGTGATCAGTAACCATTTCATGTAAAGGAGATCTCGAAATCTCCGTGAAAGAGTCATGTAAAATGTTTAACTTGAAGCGCCTGTTTTCACGAATCTTTTGCTCACTTTTTCTTTCACCTCTTTCATTGAACGTGATACACCATTTTCTCACAGATCACTCAATCATTGCACTTTCACCACAAACTTATTTGATTTGCCTATAAATCTCAACAGATGGAACATTTTGTGCATTTGGAAACCAAATAACACTGCGAATTTCACACTTTGATGGATTTTCTATTGTCGTTGTCATTTTATGGGAGGGAACCTGTGCGCGGTGCAGTGCGCAATCGTTTTTTTGCTTTCAGGTTGACTCTGGTAAAATGCTGAAAGGAGATGAGCTAGCGAATTAATTTTGATAATCGTTTTGAGGAAATTTCATTCACTGGATGTTCGCGGATTAATTGTTCTCTTCTGGATTGAAATGCAGGTCATGAATGTCATACCGTTAGGATGATTAGTTATGGAATGATTTCTATAGTACTTTCATTTATAATTACTTGTTACCTAGTGTTTTTATGACACCTGTAATTTCGTAGTGATAGCCATGAAGAGTGACACAAAATATTGTTAAAAATCAGCTACTTTTGGGTGCTTCTCTCAAAATGAACAAATTTTACAATTAACAATGCTTTCATCTAATTTTAGGCAAAGGTGAAAACATCTGGGATTATTTAACGCACACAGACCCCTCAGCGATAACCGACGGAGGCAACGGAGATACTGCCTGCGACACTTACCATAAGACCGAAGAAGACGTTCAGCTCCTGGAGAATTTAGGCGTAAATTTCTACAGATTTTCGCTTTCGTGGTCGAGACTTCTGCCAACGGGCCATACCAACTACATTAATCCGGACGGTATTAGATATTATAACGAACTGATCGAAGCCCTATTGGAAAAGGGAATCACTCCGCTAGTGACATTGTTCCATTGGGACTTGCCGCAACCACTGCAAGAAATCGGCGGATGGCCAAATCCGCTTCTCGTCGACCTTTACGTGGATTACGCCGAAATTGTATTCGACAATTTTGGTGATCGCGTAAAAGATTGGATCACCTTCAACGAACCATACCAAATATGCCAGGAAGGCTATTCACTCCGCTACAAGGCTCCTGGATACACTCAGGACGGAATCGGCGGTTACCTATGTGCTTATACTGTGTTGATGGCACATGCGAAAACTTACCACATGTTCCATGAAAGATTCAATGAAAATAATGATGGTAAGTATGTAATCTTGTTCCAATGGATCCTTATTCATCTGAACTTAAATTTTATGTATGAATCAGTCGCACATAATTGAAAAGCATCTTTTATGAGCATTTCAAAAATGTAAAAATCCAATATCCCATAAGAAAACCAAGGTTGGGTGCAAGCGCAAAGAACCCAGTGATCCTCGAATTTTTTTAACGCCATTTTTGAAGTCCTCGTTTCCAACTTACCCCTATGCTGAAAATTTAGAAAATATTAAGGTATTTAGAAAACGCACACTTATCCAGTATCCCTGTATCTCAGTAACGGAATGGATTTTTAAAAATGTTATAGTATTGTATTGTACTTAGCCGCAATTTTTTCCCCATTTTACCGACCTTGTATCTCTAACGGTTTCCAATATACCCATGTACTTCAAGTTATCCTGGACACCCGATATATTGAAGTGTTGTAAATTTGACATCGATGATCGCAGCTGTCAGCTGTCATTCCAGTACGTATAGTCTATTCAGTATGGCTCCTCGTTCAATGTGAAAGTACCTCTGGTGGCTAGTAGCCCTTTTTCGATAGCTCCTACTCCTCCCCGAGCCTCCGATCTTTGGAGCGAGGGTACTAGGAAGTTTATTTAACTCCAGCCAACGACAAACGTGGGGTAACCGGGAAAAAAATTCCTCTTCAGTTAATTTTTTTAAATTCGTAACTTTTCAAATTTAATGGAATATCTTCCTACAACAGATAAGAACATGAATTCAGAGGCATTTCGAGCATAATTTCGTAAATTAAATATGTTTTGTCATCTTATTGTCAAGAATGTCAGTAAGTTTTATTATTATCGGGTTGTCAGTGGATTTTTGTAACATAGAGTAATATATTTTGAGTCGTCCAGTCGTGTCACTACGTTCATTTCACTATGCCACATTAATAAAAAGATTTATTCATCAACATTCATCGTTAAATTATATTTGTAAAGGAATCATCAAAATTTCCTATAGATGAAAGAATCGCCATCGCGATTAAAATAAAGAGTGAAGGGACGCTAATTGATTTTCTCACTTTGAGTCAAATTTTCATCGAGGTAATTCGTACTTTGGCTGCGCTCCCAGTTTCAAGTGGTAATTAACATTTCAAATCATAATATAAATTCAAGTTTAAAGTGAAGGTTGGTGGTTAAGAATAAGCAAATTTCCTGCAACTGTAATATAAACTTAGTCATAAAATTCAGGTTAGTTCTCATCTTTCAGTTTTAAATTTCTTTAAAATCTCATTAGTTAGTATTAAAATTCGTTCAAATTGCCGAAGAAGTGTCTTAGAACACTTCCGAGCCTTCAGTTCATATAAATAATTAATTAATTTTCGAAAATTTAATTTTTTTTCAAAAATTTCCCAGTATAAAACATTTCAATACATATATATATGTTGATCCATAAATTTCCACGGGTACAATATGTACTGGAGTTCTTCCGGGTGTCTCTTCGCGTATTGTGTTTATCCTGAGAAGGATAGTTCGCACGACGTTTCGGCGTAATCTCATTCGCAGTCTTCTGGTGCACTTACTCGCTTCAATGTAGCTCCAGTGTAGCTCAACGATTGAAGCGAACAAGTGCACCAGAAGATGGCGAATGAGATTACGCCGAAACATCGTGCAAACTATCCTTCTTAGGATAAACACAATATGTATATTATTGTGTTTATCCTAAGAAGGACAGTTCGCATATACCAACTTAACGAGGCGACTTTGGATATAGGTAAGTTGGGTTAAATCTTCTTATTTTAATCCCAGGAGTCTGTAATTAATCTATGTCCCAACATTTTGGAGACACCATTATTGTTATGTTCAATATTTACTACGAAAATATCAGCTATCAATCTCAAACGTATAGGGTATTCAGGATAGCCACCCGATAGTAATGAAAATCCCTCTGGCGGATGAAAGCTATTTTTCCTCCCATCCCGACTGGCCTTGAAGTGTGGACCCTAAATAAAATATATAAGTCCAGATAGCGACGATCTTAGTGGATCCAAGACAAAACTATTCTTCTTTTTATTCTCCTAATTTCGCAAATCTTCAAAATTAATGTAAAATTCTCCTAAAACAAACAATAGGGTGAATTCAAAGGTATTTCTAACATTATTTCGTATATTACACATGTTTCGTTAAGGTATCTTCATTTACGTCAGGAAGTTTTTGTATTTTAGTGTTGTTCTGGAAATTGTCTATCACAGAGTCGTCTAGTTTTCATCCTCTCATGCTACGTCTAAAAATAATTTTATTCATCAAACTTCCTAGCTAGATTATATTTGGGTAGATATCAAAATTTGCTGTGAAAAGAAACAATCGCCATCGCGATTAAAATAAACGAGAATAGAGACGCCAATAAATTAATCAATTCTGGTTAAACCTTCTTCGAGTTAACTGATATTTTGGCTGCGATCCCAATTTAAAGTGTTCGATATAGAAATTAGAAAGTAAATTCAAGATTGAAGAAAAGGTTGAAGGTTAGAAGGACAGATTTCCAGTAAATGTCATAAGGAACATAGTGTTAATATGACATCTTCTTAAAATCAAGGTTAGTTTAATTTTTAACATTCCTCAATTTTCATTTATTGATTTCACAAATTCGTAATAATTGCCGAAAGAGTATCAAAGAATACTCCCGAATCCCACGAACGAGTTAAAAAGTCAATTAATTTGCAAAATTCCAATTTTTTAACAAAAAAATCCCTGAGAAAAGCGTTTCAATATATATATATATATGTATATATATATATGTATATATAATCGGGTCCTCACCTACTGTTAAGTGTTGAGGTATGTTTCCTGCCTTCTTCATTTTTCGTTTAAAATCCTCTTACTATTTCTGTTTTTGGATAGTGCTTTAGCTTCTTTTCATTATATTCTCGGTCTTCCTCTACGTCTCTTACCAGGTTTCTTTGCTTCCCACACTTTTCTGACTTATCTCTCTTTATATAGTTTGTTCAGGTGTTACCACCATCTTAGCTGTACCTTCTGTACACTATTTCTACTATTTCCTTGCACTTTTGATTTCTAAATTGTTTCTTATTGCTTCCTTCGCCTCTTATTTTATCTAGTAACGTGACATTTGCTGTTCTTAAATCTTTCATTTTGTTGTTTGCATTTTTTTTGTATTTTTTCTGTTGTTACCCATGATTCACATCCATTAAGCGGAGTAGGGAGATTCTTTATTTTGGTACCTATTTCTTTCAATGAAACCGTTTTTCATACCTTGCATATCTTACATGGTAGATAAACAAAAATTCACTTCATTTCCAAATTCCCTTGAAATATTTTCCATAAATCCATAATTCATAGCCATCATACCATCATCGATCCTGATACAACTCATCGGTCTGTATGAATCGGCGTATTATCGTTTGTCCATTGAAATCCAAAATTGGAATGCTTAATTGCTGCATAAGTTTTGAGTATCGATCAACTATAAACCTGGTCAGGAGACCAACTGCTCAAGTTATAGATTTTATCGTCGAACAATAATTTTTCAAGGTTACCGAAGTCAATATCTCAAAAAAATTATAGCTTCCACATATATTAAGAGATATATTTAATGCCCAAATGAATTTCGTGGTCGAATACCTTAATCTTCTTCTTATGATAGGAAGGGTTGGTTTCACCGTTCATGGTATATGGTCCCATCCACAAGACATCAACTCAGAAGCCGATAAAATCGCATCCGAAAGAAAATTACAAGAGCACGTAAGCCAATCGCTATACAACTCCATGGTTTCCTAAATCTGAAACTGTATTTATGATTTAAACAGTTCGGCATATACCTTCACCCAATCTACTCTGAAGATGGTGATTTTCCGTCATCAATCAGGGAGAGAGTTGATGCGCTAAGTGAAGAACAAGGTTTTAGCTGGTCTAGATTGCCCACTTTCACGCCGGAAGAAGTTGAACTCCTTAAAGGTTCCGCTGACTTTTTGGGCTTCAACCATTACTCTACCGATTTATGTTACGCTCTAAGTGCGGAGCAAGCAAAGCAGCCTTCGCACGAATACGACGCGGGTGCTCGCTGTTACAAGTCCACGGAATGGGAAGGCGCGGCTTCCTCCTGGGTGAGGGTCATTCCATGGGGATTCCGTAAATTGCTGCATTGGATTAAGGAACAGTACAACAACCCAGAGATATTAGTTACGGAGAACGGATTTTCAACCTATGGAAATTTCATTCAAGATTGTAGGAGGATAAATTATTACAATGTAAGTGTGGTAGTTTTAACGTGTTCTAATTGGAAAGCAACGTATGGAATAAGTCTTGAAATAATCGCTCTGTAAAGTATTCAATTAACCTTAGGTCAAAACTGGGTAAAGCACGTTAATAAAGTGCTTCAAATGCCAAGCACTAGTAAGTCAGAGCTCTGTACTTATATCGTTTGTATCTTTTATATCAGTGTTTTTGATTGCATTGGACCAACGCAGTTTAAATTTAGCAATAGTAAATACTGCTATAATGGCATCATTTTTCACTGTCATATAAGGTTAATAAATTCTAAAATCTTTTGTCAATTCCTTTTATGCAAGCATTTTCAATATGCCTACTAAGTTGAAGCCTTTCATCTTTCAATTTAGTTAATTCCGTTTGAACAGACACCGAACATGGTTCAATTATCTTACAAGTATTTCAATTACTTTTAAAGCGCTTCAATTACCTTCAAAGTGATTCAACTATTTTGACAATAATTGAAGCACTTCAAGAATGCTTCAAAATCTCAAATACGGAAACAAAGTTTTTCAGATGCCAAGTACCAAATACCTTCTTTTAAAACTTATTGAAGCACAGTGCTTGAAACTCTAAAGCTGCTTCAAGCACTACGTCGATTCATCTTATCAAAGTGCTTTGCCTTAGATGTTGACAACTTTTCTTTTAACAACTATTTGCAATTTACAATTGAGAAAGAGGGTGATGTTAGTATTGGGTTTATTGCTGCAAATGTTATTATATCTAATGAATAGCATTAGTTTAGATTGAAACACTTCACTAAAACCCTTACCACAATACTTCACTCGCGCTGGACGCACGTTTCGATAGCCAAGCGATCATCATCAGTAAAACTGAACTAACAGACTTAGCGAAAAACTAGCCTTATATAGTAATTCTAAATTATGCAATATGCAAATGTAAAGTAAGCAATTTTAAAAACAAACAGGCTGGAATTTAGTCATCCTAAATCTGAATTCATTAAGTTATACACGTGGAAAGAATGCCTAATAACAATAACCAAAAAATAAATGCTAATATAGCTCATGGTATTCGTAGAACTATTCCCGGCAAAAACAATGTAGCAGAGAAAATAGCGCTAACACATGGACATGTTTCTGCCTACTCGGCGTCATCAGCATGGTTCTGAGCACAATCTTCTGCTGTTAATCATTGCGTTTGCCTCTCAGTTTATATTGCTAATCTCCAAAACAGCACACCTATCGCCAAGAAACACAGTCACGCCGTCCCAGAGGGTAGCAAGACAAACCGGAGTGTAGATGTTCACCATCTATTGGGCAGCTCCTGGGCTGCCAAACGCAAGGGGGCGTTGTGCCTAGGCACTGCGACATCTATACGTGCAGCTGCCCGATAGGTGGTGGACATCTACACTCCGGTTTGTCTTGCTACCCTCTGGGACGGCGTGACTGTGTTTCTTGGCGATAGGTGTCGCCGAAAGACATATTCAGTGCTGTTTTGGAGATTAGCAACATAAACTGAGAGGCAAACGCAATGATTAACAGCAGAAGATTGTGCTCAGAACCATGCTGATGACGCCGAGTAGGCAGAAACATGTCCATGTGTTAGCGCTATTTTCTCTGCTACATTGTTTTTGCCGGGAATGATTCTACCAATACCATGAGCTATATTAGCATTTATTTTTTGGTTATTGTTATTAGGCATTCTTTCCACGTGTATTTCTGTACATCACGGTAAGCCTGAGGAATCATTTGCACGTATAGATGTCGCTGTGCCTGGGCACAACGCCCCCTTGCGTTTGTCAGCCCAGGAGCTGCCCGATAGGTGGTGGACATCTACACTACGGTTTGTCTTGCTACCCTCTGGGACGGCGTGACTGTGTTGCTTGGCGATAGGTGTGGCCGAAAGACATATTCAGTGCTGTTTTGGAGATTAGCAACATAAACTGAGAGGCAAACGCAATGATTAGCAGCAGAAGATTGTGCTCAGAACCATGCTGATGACGCCGAGTAGGCAGAAACATGTCCATGTGTTAGCGCTATTTTCTCTGCATTAAGTTATATTTGTTTTTGTAAATTTCAATGCCTTCATAACAATTTAATTGAACAATGCAGTTTAGGTTCTTAACTAACTACATATATATTATCAACCTTATGATTATTTTCCAGCATACGTCGGGCAACACTAGATTTATCAAACCTTCTGAATTTGAGATGAGCCAAATGCTCTTTGTACCTAACTTTGATGATTACAATCTTTACATGGAATTTTTCAAATTCCTGATTTATCCATGTTATCTACTGGATCTTTACCTTTAGAATTTCCTAAAAGGTTTTTGAGGTTATTGTTTGAAGAAAAAAACAATTTTGCGGTCAACTTTAGAAAAGATTTTTTGAAGACCTTTCGTGTAACTTGGATAAAAGAGTAATTTTACATATTTCTTATTACCACCGTCAATACCTTCAAGTATGCTTGTATTTCTAACTCTTAATCTATTCTTGTTTCCTAATAGTATTATAGACCACATCTTCAGAGAATCCGTTAATGTTAGCAATTTTGATGATATCTTTTAGTTCATTTTGATACTTATCTTTAATTAAAGGAAAATTGAGTAAACGATGTACCAAAAAGTTAATAGCAGAAAATTTGTGTTCACATGACTAGAATCCTATAGGATAAATCTATTATTACTATTATTTATTTTATTTCTTATTGCTAACATATCGAGGAATGGGATCCTGTTGGTTTTTCTTCTTCGTGGGGAAATTTAATAGAGGGAAATATTGAATTAAGTTGTTCTATAAAATCAGTTGTTGAACATTTTGCTGGTGTCAAAGATGCAAAAAATGTCATCATTGATCCAAAGCCGAGGAAAATAGGCCAAAATATTGTTAAGATCGGTTTCAAATTTACCCATGAGGTTAGCCATAATCGAGGATAAGCTATTACCCATTGCCGTTCCTTCCGTTTGTTGATAAAAGGTGTTATTAATTTGGAAAAAAAAATGGTTTCATACAAAGTCTTGCCAAAGAAATTCAACTAACAACCTCTTCTCTATCCATTTGGTTATCTAACAAAAGTTTTTGTAAATATTCCAAAGTTAAATCGACCGTAACACTAGGAAATAGTGAACTTACATCAAACGAGACTAAAATTTCTTTGTCAGTAAGCTCAATGTCCTTAGTATTTGCAATGAACGCGTAAGAACTTTTAATCGCCAAATCGGAAATCTATACTAAAATGTCTCTTACTTGCTTCGTTTCTTATTGATTGATAGTGTCCAATAACAAGTTACTGTATAGCGCTTTTTCTTCAAATTACTGAAAATTATATATCCTCCTCTTTATTCTTTACTTCAATTAATGGTATATTTCGCCAAATGATAAAGCTGCATGATTTTGACTCAGAACATATAGACACGACATTCAAACCACTTTACCTCACCTCACTTTCCTCAGTTCCCAAAAACTAAAACCAATATTATAGATGAAAATCAAATCCCATAGAATTCATTCCGTTTTAGCTTTAATGTATAATTCTCTATATTCCTTGGTAACTTTTAGGTTTATCTCGAAGCCCTTTTAGAAGCGATCTACGAAGATGGCTGTACAATTAGCGGATACACGGCTTGGAGTTTCCTGGATAACTTCGAATGGATGGACGGCTACCTGTACGTATTAACTCAATAGCACAGCCAAATACGTAATGCTTATCGGGTTGTTGCAAATTTTCCAGCGAGAAATTCGGACTTCACAGCGTTGATTTCACCAATCCCGATAGGCCTAGGGTGCCAAAGATGTCCTCCTACGTTTATAGGAATATCATAGAAACGCGAAGGATCGATAGAAGTTTCACGCCGAATGAATTTGAAGTTTGCGATTTTAATGATGTACCGGAAAGTCCGCAGTAAATTGATGTACATACATATATATTTATAATAATTGATTTAAGTAAAAATAAATAAATTGACAACAAAAGTTTTGTTTGAGTCCTATAGCTACTTCTTGTAACTATAAACAACACCTCAGATGAATAGCATGAATAAGTTTTGAAAAATAAAGAATATTCAGCAGTGTGCTGCAAAAAATCAGTTGAAAATTACACACAATATGAAGTAAAATCACCATATTTCATATTATTCAATAAATGTGTAAGAGTATTAACCTTTTTGTACAAATACTGTTATGGTTCACGTAAAAACGTTATTTTGAAGTTGTTTTTTTACAAATATTTATCCAAAAAATACTAAATGAATGTAGAAATAATAATAATCAGTTTCATTTTACACACTATGTTGTGCTTCCTATCCTATATTATTTAATAATCTCACTTTGTGTAAGAATAATCTCATTTTATGTAAGAAAATTACATTAAATGTTCAATGGTGACTCGTTGTGAGTAAATCATATCGGGAAAGGTAAATGAATGGTCCTGTACTCACAAAAATTCTTTAATAAGAAAAACCTAACTTGCGACCGGTTTCGGGCACATGCCCATCCTCAGGCCAAGCTAAAAGGACAACATGGGTGTATTACAATGTATAAATTGCTAAATGTGTACATAAAATTAAACATAAGTACTACATTTTGTAAGTTTATATTAAAGTGTTATATTGAGGTATTAAAAAGTAGAAGTTGATTTTAAATTTTATTTGAATTTTGTAAGTGATGTAAATATTTGTAAAGTTACCTCAAATTAACAAAGTTGTTAAATGAGTGAAACGATTTTTTATTATTTAAGGATGATTACTTTTAATTAATTATCAAACTTTTTTCTCAGAGCTTTCGAATAAATTACCAGTCAGCTCAGAAGATATTTTTTTTCCTTATCCTCTCGTACTTTTTTTCATAGCTTTCAGTCTTTTGATAACGATTTATGGTGTATCGCTACACAGTACTATGAGAACTTTTCGTAATTTTTACAATTTGTGTTTTATTTTTCCCTTCTTCAAAAAGTAATTGCATTTTCGAACGTTTAGCTGAATCTACTTCGTACGTTTTTGGCATATTTGTAGAAGAATAATCTTCTTTAGAGCAAGCCACTATAAGTTGGGGATTATTGAGCAATATGAACACTTCAAGTGTCCGCAGCAAATTATATACTTTCAAGGATAATTGACGTGTGGTACTGCAAAAGTGTAGCGACTTGTTCTTGTGTGTGATGCTTTGTTTAAGGTATTCAGTTTAGCATGCCGTTACATAACAATATGCAAAATAGTTGGTTAAAGTTAAAAGAAGTTACATTTCTAAGAATTGAGGAGGATGGCAAATACTTTTAGCCAAGCTGTACTTCCTACAGTTGTAAATAACGACATTATTATCAATTATCCACAATAAGGAATTGCATTTGTTTTCTTTTTAGTTGCTTTTTATAAATGTTGATCTAACTTGGTCAGAGATGTAAGAAGCGAATTTACGAAATAATGCACTGCAAAGTTTGAAAAATGATTCTCTCATCATGTTGTATAGAAGTAGACTTTTTGACCCACAATGTATTAAAAAAAAATTGTTTCATTTTAATGTAAAATATAGGTTTTGCAGGGGTGCTTTCGGTTCAAAAGGCATCACCAACTATTTTAAATTCAAATCTAATGCCAAAGAATATTTGTTAAATATTCGCTGCTATTCCATTCAAGTTTACGTTGAATTATAAATTTTATATATTCTATTTTGACGTATTTTCCATCTATTTTGTGAAAAATAGGGAATCCAGAAACGAACCTTGTCTACGCCCAATCTAATTGGCTCTAATGGCGAAACTACACTAGATTCGAGTACACCCGATACGACTACACCCATCGTTCGGCCCAACAAAAAGGATGTCTTGCTTACATTATTTTTAAAAAAGTTATGAAATTTTATCTCGATATTTGAACCCGCTGCCACATACAGGGTTAAAACTAGTTTTAAAAAGTTGAAATTTCGATACAGTACGTAGAAATCGAAATTATATGTGGTTTTGCACATCTGTATCTAAAAATACAGATGCAAGTATAATTGCTTGTAGTTAGGGAAAGTGTTCCACAACCAGACATTTGCCACAATCCGCTATTGTTTCTAAATTTAAAATTCCATCTTTGCTATTGACATCAGCAACACAAATGATTGGTCTACTTAAATAATTTGGAATTCCCAACTGGTAAATGTATATGTTGAATATTGCACTTGGATTTTTGGAGAGACATCCAAATCTATGCCTTCGCCAGTCTGAAGGTATTAAACAGGTATCTTCTTGCACTAGTGGTGAACGGGGCGTATTAGCAACTATTTACTTGTTGCATCATGACAGCCTCCCAGGAAACACCATACCACCGATTATGATATTCCCTCGCAAAAAGTTTAATCCTCGAATGACTGCAGGGGCTCCACTCGGCTTGGTTTCAGATTCTGATTGGATGACGCGTGAGGTGTTTCTCAGTGTAATGCAACACTTCATCAAACATACATCCAGCACAGTAGAAAACCCGGCACTACTAATATTAGATAACCATGAAAGTCATTTGGCTACAGAAGCATTAAATCTTCCTAAAAACAATGGCGTGGTTATTTTAATTTTGCCCCTTCATACCTGGAATAAGATACAGCCACTGGATGTGCCAGTATTTTCTTCTTTTAAAGCGTTTTATAATATTGCGATACAGTCATGGCTTTTGGAACATCCAGAAGTAGCTCTTTCTATATTTGATATTGCCGGATGTGTTTCCTACGCATTCGAGAAGTCAATGACTCCAGTTAATATAAAGTCAGGATTTCGCAAAACGGGACTTTATCCATTTGACAAACATGTTTTTATCGACGATGATTTTGTCATCTGTAGTGTAACCGACAGAGATAAAGGAAAACGTGACGCAGATGATTTGCCTGCTACAGATGATAATATAACTTTTGTTAAACGATGTGATAATAATAATGACAATTGCCAATGCACACCACCAGCTGCGTCTTCACTAAACCAGGGTAAAGAAAAGACGTTTTGAAATCCACAAGAATTTGAAGGCTATCCAAAGGGCAAGGAAAGGAAAACCGTAAGAAAGAAAAGAGGAAAATCTAAAAGCATTGTAGCAACTGACATCCCAGAAAAGAATACTTTGGAAGAAAAACAACGGGAAAGAGAAAGGTAGAAGTCTGTTTAATTAAAGAAAAAAAAACCGTAAAAAGGAAAATAAATGAAAAATTAAATTGAAATGTGGTAGGAGCATCAGAAAGCTTAGATGATAACAATTTTATAACAGAAAGTGTTCCTGTGCACACATGAAAAAGTGACTAGCAGCAATAATCAAAAATTAATGCTAATATAACTCATGGTATTGGTGGAATCATTCCCGGCAAAAAACAAAGCGAGAAAAGGGAAAGCGCTAGTCCACGAACATGTATCTGCCTACCCGGCGTCATCAGCGTGGCTCCGAACACGATCCCTTCCTCGTCGTCGTTTTTCACCTCTCGGGTTTATGAAATTACTCTTCACAAACAAAATGGTTAGCTCATTGGCTATATTAGCATTAATTTTTGATTATTGTTACTAGACATTTTTTCATGTGTATTTTATTACAACCTGAGGAATCATTTATATGGGCAAACACCGCAGCGCTTAGACGCTACGCCATCTTGCGTTAAACATCTCATTCCGAGTTTCTGTCGCTGTTTTCTAGACGGCATGACTATATCTCTTGGCGCTATGTGGCGCCAGGAGTTGTTGGTGCTGTTTGTGGAGGGTAATAACATATACCCGAGAAGTGAAAAACAACGGCGAGGGATCGTGTTCCGACCCACGCTGATGACGCCGGGTAGGCAGAAACATGTCCGTGGGCTAGCGCTTTTCCTTTTCTTGCTCTGTTTTCTGCCGAGAATGATGCCACCGATACCGTAAGCTATATAATGTTGCTGAAGTTGGAGATAAAAAAGAAACTGACAATTATGAACGTAAACACATCAATTATGAAGAGCAGTTCAGAAAAATGTTACTAATTCTTTTATTTTCAGAGAAGAACGTGAAGTTCAATTTATGAGAAGGTTATTAAAATACGGCAATAGTTTTATATTTCCTGCTATAACAAATATATCTTTTGTACACATAAGGAATATTAAAATGGTACTTCCAAATTCAGTGCATGAAATGGGAACCACAAAACGTCAGCAGCCTTATTTTAAGTTTGAAGTTAATTTTTCAATCTTAAACAATTGATTGTATCCGATTGTGGAACACATGTCTATGGTTGCATTTAAAACTTAATTTCTGTATTGTTTTTAAAGTAATGTGCTGTTATTTTTCTACATTTATTCCTCAAAATGTTCTTTCTTATTTAACCCAAAACTTTTCGTTCTTCTTCAACAAATAACATATTTGTTAAAGGAAACGTATTTTTAGTCTGATTGTGGAACATTTTCCCCTACTCACATTTCATGATCTTACACTTTTCAGTGAATTTTAGCATAGGTAGGTATATGTAGAATACACTTATGTTGTCAGTTATAAATGGATTAAATATTTTGTGACTTATGATAACATCTAGGATAACTACACATCAAACAAATTGGCATGTCATATATCAACAAAAAAAATTCATTTGAAGTGCACATTGATAGATATTTTTGTTAAAAAGAATTTGAAATAAGCATTACAATCTTTCTGTTACTACAACACAAATATTAACGATTCATGGTAAATCGTCGCCCTGGTTCTCTCCATCTTTCCATTATTTTTTCTTCATCTCCTAAGATGTTTCCGTCTTTATCTTTAATATTTTTAATCGATCTTTTGTCTCATATATTTCAATGTTCCAAAAAATATCTTTTGATTATCTTCATATGCATTTTTCATTTTTCCCCACTAGTTGCGAACGCTGAATACAAAATGCCTGTTAAATGACACTTCACCGTCCTTCTTTCTAAATTAATTATTTTTCTCTGGAGATATATGACAACCAACTTGCTGATATGCTGCGAATGAAGATTGATTGCAATAAAAGTCGCGATATTGTTAAATAAAACAGTTATGCCTTGTGACTTGCAGATGTAAAATAAGTTACGACACGACAGTAAAATGAAGTGTGAGTTATAAAACGAATGTGACTACAACAAGTTCTTCGGCAGGATAAATACATTGTAGAGTACGTGCCAGTGTCCATAGACAGAATAGACTGTTGTTTCGATTAGTATTAATTTTTATTTTTGTTTAATTAACCTTTCCTTTTTTATTTGTTTGAATTTTTGTTTTTCCTTTATTATTTGATATTCGACTATTGATTTTATTATCCCTTTGGATACTTTGAATCAATAAAGATATATTATTATATTATTATTATTATTTGCGACAAATTCTAAGCAAAATATTCACGCAGATACCCTTTTTCTTACATTTTCAACATTGATTTTTGAGTTTTGCACCTAACTGTACCTTCTTTTTTAACACGGAATCGCCACGCTAGAAGAACATGATTACAAATTCATGTGTAACAACACAATTTTTACCGGAATAAATGTGTATGTTACACAATAACGCTTTCATGTTAAACACGAGATTTTTTACTTGTTTTCTTTTCTTTTCCTTTCCTTCTACATCTCCGTTTCGTTTAATAATTCCCAAAGCCAAAGCGACAATGCCTACGCGCCGGTGGTATCGTTTGTTTTAATTCTATCGCCGTATAGCTCGTGTTGTCGGACGAAAACGGCCAAACAGTTACGGCGGCTATCTATAATATATCATAGAGCGTGACAAACGGTTACACCCGCAGAAACGCCTGTACAGGGGGGGTGTATGTACGTATGTGGATGCAGAGTTCAGTAATGCGGTAGACATTGAGGAGTTCGGTAGGTAAGCCTGGTGTACCTCTTGCATCGCATGTGAAGAAATATATTAGGCATTTCCCTGGTTTGGAATTTACAAGTTCGCACGTTCGTTACAAATTTTGCGGTATAGGGTTGCTAGGTCGCGCGACATTTGAATGTAGAGGTCATATTAAAAGTAAACGTCATGTATTGAATTTAAGAAATTATATTCCATACTGGCCATTTTTGTACCACAACACCTAGCACCTTTCGCCTTTTTTGGGATAAATATAAAAGACAATTGCAGTACAATTTATCACATCTGCAAAGTACAGTAAAAGACGAGTTGAGAAATCAAAAAATCTGGCTCACTGTGGACGAAACTACTGATCACAGAAACACAGCGTGATTCATATTGTGGCGCGTCCTTTAAAACGTAATGGTCCAGCAGCTTCCTTGTTGTCAGCCAGTAAAAGGATTGAAATAACTAATGCCGAAACCATTGTAAACATAATAAAAAATATGTTGAGAGAATTTTGTATCGTAGGAGCCCAAATCACCATATTAGTTTCTAACGGAGCCGCAACAATGCTGAAAGTTGGTAGGATGTTGAAAATATGCTTTCCCACTCTTCTTCGCATAACATGCCTCATACACGCATGTCATCTCGTAACAGAAACAATTCGAAGCAAGTATCCTAGGGTGAATGATTTAATATCATTTACCAAAAAAGTGTTTGTGAAATCTCCCAAACATATCCGCGTATTCAAGCAATTGTATCCCCAAATTCCGCTATCACCTCAACCTGTATTGACGCGATGGGGAACATGGATCGAGGCAGTATCTTACTATCGCAAATATTATTCCCAAGTGAAAGATATCATTTTCAAACTTAATTCTTCTAATTCTCAAGCGGTTCGCGAGAGTCAGCAACTTTTTTCCGATTCGGACGTTCAAAAAGAAATAGATGACATTTCCCTAAACTATTCTGTAGTGACACAAGCTATTTCGCAGTTAGAAAATACTCACTTATCTATACAAGACTCGTTAGATAACATCAACAGTTTAGCAGTCGCTCTAGTAAGCTTAACGGATCCTATAGGACTAGATGTCGCGCAAAAATTTCGTACAGTTTTAAATAAAAATCCCGATTTAGAAAAGGTTCGATCTATATCTGGAATTCACTACACAGACTACACAGAAGAGATACAGGAGTATTTGAATTTCGCAAATCTTACTTAATTAGATGCTGAACGATCATTTGCAAAGTATACCAGAACGTTTTCAGACCGTCGTCGAGGCCTGACCGAATTGGCAATGGAAGCATTGCTTATGTTGCAGTACTACGCGGCCTACTATGGTAGTCGCACATTACCACAGTGGTCATCGATACGTCAATAAAAGGTAACAATCTATTATTTTTTTATTAATACTGTGTCTACTTTTGCGCGGTACGCCCCGGACGGTTCCACTAGTTTCTCGAACATTAAAAATAGTACACGCACACCGATCAACCGATAATAACCGAACGTCCACTCGATTCCTTGTACATAGCAAACCAAGCTCCTTTCACGGCACCTCTGCGGGTGCAACCGTTTGTCAGGCTTTAATCATTAATTTTTAAATTTCGAGAGACATCTAATAATTTATTAGATGTCTAGAACCGCAGATAGAACCCCCTCATTCCAAGGCGACGATAATATTCATCCACTAAGAGTATAATGTTAATTTTGGTAATGTATTGCTGATCATTGCACCAAATTATATAATTACACTAAAAGCCGCATTACCGTTGATACCTTATCTTGCAACGTAAAATGTGATCGGACTATAATTAATTTCTCAACAACCGTTGTTAAGATAAAGCTTGCCAAATCAATCTCAGATACACATCTTTGCGGGCAACTCTTAGATATTTACCACCGATAATTAGTTTATATATATAAGTGCTCGAAAATGATCCATGTTATTATCGAAATTAAAGAGGACATAATGAGGCGCCTGATTCTAATTCTTTTATTGGTGTAAGTATATCCAAGTTTGCGTGATAGAATTCGAATAATTGAAAAGCTTTCATCTTCAGATATACGTGCAAGGCTCAAAATTACGTGTTTCCGCCCGGATTCGAATTTGGAGTAGCTACGTCCGCATACCAAATCGAAGGCGCTTGGGAAGCTGATGGTAAGTACCTTAAACGGATCCAAAATGTTTTCATGTACAACGTAGAACTTTTTAAATAGGAAAAACTTCCTTGTAGTAACCAGATGGTTATCAGATTTTAAGTTCTTCGCTAGTTTTATGCACAAAAGAAAAAATAATATTACTGAAAGAATAGATTGCTTTGTATCGTAGGTTTACATTTCAATAAAACAGGTCACAATCTGCGGCTTACTGAAATAATGCTTGTAGATGTTTAATTTTATTTTTTGGCTACCTATTAACAGCATGCTCAGCGGAAGGTTAAGTACAGCAACCGTATATATTGACGAGTGGTGGGGATGTCTCTGCGGAGGTTGGGTGAGGGAAGGTACGTTAGTTTGGTTCTGGAATATACTTTTGATTATCAGTAACGTCGAGGAAATTCTATTTCACTTATTTCTTCAATTAATATTTACCGCCAACTTCTTTAACATTTACATTTAACATTTTGACTGATTTTGCAAGTTTATATTTTCCAAACGGCATGAAGTATCAATTGACTTTTATATGAATCCAAGTCTTTTTATGGCTTTTATGATTATGTTATTCCTTCTTAACCAACATGAAAATGGCATAATTTGACAGGCCCGATACTGAATTTTTCTTTAATTGAACACTTCATTTATTCGCAGTAATTTGAAAAGGCATTCCTTTTAAACTAAAATCGTTTGAGAAATAACAGAGATAAATGTTTATGAAGAAACCGCTATAAAATCAGAAATGGAAACAACAAGCCATCTAGCATGCCATGACTGGCAGAAGAATAAACACAGTCAGAATTCAAATTACATTTACTTACAGCGTGGTGGTATACCACAATGAACTAGCAATAAAAATAATCATTTAGAGGTACGTACATCTCTATAACAAATGTTGAAAATGCCTTCTGTTTTCCTGTATGCAGGTATTTAATCTCACCAGAAAATTATCTAATGCTGTATTCGGCATTTCCACTGGAATATTTTCAATAACAGGTCGCAGCAAGTGGTTCTGGGTGGAGCCATATGTGATATTTCCTTTTTAGAGCCAGGTGTTCCACAGGAATCAATCTTGAGTCCTTTACTATTTTGAATTTATATATCGCAATTCTTCTATTTTTCACGATTTAGTAGAGTTTTTGGTCGAAAAAGAGGTTCCAGTCTGTTCACATTTCTGGCTTTTCCTAAAAATAAAAACTGTGTTAAAAGGAAAACGTTTCGACACTATTCCCGACATTGAGAGGGCCACGTTGGAGCAACTTTAGGCCCTTCCGACAGAGGCCTTCCAGAAATGCTTCCAATCATGGAATCAACGTTGGGATAAATGCATCGCTAGCCAAGAAGGGTACTTTGTAGGAAATTGATTCAAATTTGATGTGAGGCTTAGACACCCCTCCTGGGGATTTCGCCGCTTCAGATGAAGGTTTCTAGATCCCTTATTAAGGGGGGGATCAGTCCCTGTTCCTTCCTATTCCACTCTTTCACATATCCTTCTCCACTCCGTTCTAACATTAGCTTTTTCTTTTGCCTTATTGATCCCTATCCTCTTCAAGTCTTCCCTCACTTCACTCATCCAGCTAGATCTAGGTCTTCCCCTCCTTCTTTTTCCCGATGGCTTCCAATTTGTTATTATATTTAATATCTTGTCCTCTCCCGCTCTCCACATATGCCCCAACCACTTTGCTCTTTGCTGTTTTATCTTCTTAACTATATCTTCTCCACGTTCTTTCGCTACTTCCTCATTTGTTCTTATCCTATATTCCAAATTTTTCATTCTAACTGGTCCAAGTATTGATCTCAGTATTCTTCTCTCCGCGACTCTTAAATTTTCTTCATCCCTTTTTGTCATTGTCAGTGTTTCCGTTGCGTACATTATTATTGGTCTTATGGTTGTTCTATAAATTTTTATCTTTGTATTCTTTAAAAGATTTTTGCTTCTTAGTAGGTGTTTACTTATATGTAGAGCTTTGTTGGCTGCCATTGTTTTCTCCTTTATTTCTATTTCTCTATTACCATCATTTATAATGGTGACTCCCAAATATTTGAACTTGTCTATTTCCTCAAAAGTATGATTCCCCACTCTAATTTTTCTATTGCTCAGCTCTTTTCCTATTCTCATTATTTTTGTCTTGTTCTCATTTATTTTCAATCCCATCCTCTTACCTTCATCTACTATTTCTTTTCAGATGTTATTCATTATCTCCCTCTTTTTTGCCACGATTACTACGTCATCAGCGTACGCTACTAATTGTCCCCCTCTTGTTCTTATTGTACCTTTGTTGACTCTTCTGGTGATGTACTCCAGTACTATATTAAATATGGTTGCCGACATCGCATCCCCTTGCCTAACTCCTTTATTTATAGCAAACTCTTCAGTTTCACCTTTACTTGTCATTACACTAGCTTTTGTTCCATGCATTGTAATTGCTACAAGTCTTGTTAGTTTTGTTGGTACTTCTAACTCCTTATGTATGAGAATAGTATTGATTAATAAGTAAAATAATTCAAAATAATCAAATACTCGAAATCTGCGGCACTAGAACACTGTTCACTAAAACCCTTACCAGTCCGGTACGAGTAAAGTATTGCGGTAAGGGTTTTAGTGAACTGTTCAGAATTGAAAATATCTTTACAAAATATTTTTTTTAGGGAAAGGCGAAAATATTTGGGACCATGTTCTGCATACGCAAGTGTGTTTTGCTGCAGATTGCTCGGATGGCGATACCGCTTGCGATTCCTACAATAAACTTGATGAAGATATACAGCTGCTAAATGAACTGGGCGTTGACTTTTACCGCTTCTCGATTTCATGGTCGAGAATTCTCCCCGACGGTCATATCTCTAATGTAAATCCGGAAGGCATTCAATATTACAGCAATCTAATTGATGAGCTGATATCAAGCGGTATAAGACCGATAGTGACTATGTTCCACTGGGATTTGCCGCAACCGCTACATGAAACTGGTGGTTGGACGAATCCGCGATTGACCCAGAGTTTTGTCAGCTACGCCAGGTTGTTGTTTGAAACATTTGGCAACAAAGTAGATACGTGGATCACTTTTAACGAACCGTATCAGTTCTGCGAATGGGGCTACTCCACCGGTAGATTTGCCCCCGGCTATGCTCAACAAGGGATTGGAGGCTACCTGTGCGGATACACAGTACTTCTCGCACACGGAAGAACCTACAGAATGTACCAGGAAGACTTCAAGGCTGTTCAGGGAGGTGAGTCCATTCAAAATTTCTATCTTTTGGAATTGTTAGTAAAAAATCAACTAAGTCAACAACTGTCTGAAGTTATTAGCCGCACAGGTACTGACTTAGGTCCTGTTCCATTTATCCAAGGCAACTAGAAAATTGTTACTTAACAAAATATACAACAAACAAACCATAAACAAACAATATTTTATTTCTTAACGAACTTCTGTTCTTAACACAACAGAAAAGGAATGCATGACTTTGCTTAACTTCTAATAGTGATATACAAATAGTAAAATATTGTAAATGTGAGGAATAACTATTTTTTAAGATAATGCAAAATTAGAGCAAAATTACAACAAATATTCAAACAGGCCGCTTTCTTGAGCTAAACAATATCTTAGGCGGTTGTAAAAATGTTGGCGAACGTGATTTAGCATGTCTGGCGTAATTGAAGCTGTGGCTATAATAATTTTTTCCTTAGCTCATCTACATTTGTAGCACGTGTTCCTTGTTAGAGCGAAGTACAATTTTTGATATGATAAGTTTGGGAACCTAGGTGGCCATTATACATTTCCCCGTCTACTTATTACACGTCCAGGATAGTGCTAAGAAAAACTCTTCCATCAACGCTTTCGTGAGCTGGACAGCCATCCTGCTGGTACCAAATATCTTCTAACATTAAGTTTGCAGTCCTAAGTGTAAATAATATTTCATTCTATAGTAACTCTAGGTATTTATTGCTCTTCAATGTACCAGTAATAAAAAAGGGCAAATAATACTGTTACTTAAAACACCAGTCCAGATATTATCTTTTTGAGGATACTGTATCCGGTAGTTGTAATGATCATGATCATTGGTACAGGACCAGTAGCGTACAATTAAAGTATTATGATGTCCACGACTTGTAGCTGCTCTCTCTCAAAATGGCCCTCACATGATCTTTGCCCATATTGACCATGCTACTTACCTGTCGCAAAAATTGGAATTTATTTTCTTCTATTACAGCACATACCTGTATGTTCATGTTTTCCTGGTTAGCAGCTCTTTCACGGCGAGGTTTTCTATGATCTTTAGGTGAAACACATCCAGATATTTCAACATTTTTTATAATTCTTTCGAATGCTGCTAGCAGAAGGAATTGGCAAATTTTCAAATAGAATTTGAAACAGAGCAGTAATTTGCCGACTTAACAATCTGTACCCCTTCATGGACTAAATACTCTTCCATTTTGTAGCTGCAAAAGCTATTATTTTTTATTTATGACATACAGCTTATTTTTATATTATCATTAATTGTTGCTTATGGTGCATGCTTTCCATGCATAAAAATATAATATCCTATGTGGCTAGTAATTTCAGGCAGACTGTATATTCAGTGCGGTCCTAGTGTGTGTGTCGCCCATGCTAATTTTTCAACGACAGAAGCCAGCGTTTTTAGAAAAAAAATAGGTCGATTTCTATTTTTTGTGAACTAACTTTTGCCGTTATTGGCAGTTCAATTGTATTTCCGGTTTCACCAAAAGTGACATCAACTTCCTTATTTTAAATAGAATACCCTATACATTTTTACGCTTTTGGAAAGATATTCCAACGATACCACATACCTTACACTTTCACTTAAGACATAAGACGATTTGCAGCAATAAAGGTATTTTTGTTGTTACGCAAAGTTGGCTAGGAAAGAGCGCCAAATTGCTTTTTGTGATGCCAGACTGATCTAAGGAGCTCATTGCTGAGCAAAGTAATCATAACAATTGCCAAACTGTCAAATATCAAATCCAAAAGCCTTGTAATGTAATCATAGTAAACAAGGTGAATGATTTAACAAATGCTGACACTGCTCTACGATGTCAATGCATTAGAGAGTGATGTCCAGAGCAATGCAAACTGCGCTGAAAGCCTGTGGCGGACGCATAAAAGTTTACATAAAATAAACACGGCCGGGACAATTCGGTATAAGCGTCAGTATAACTGAGACTCGAAAGCCGATCTGTTGTGTATGCATCTACGCTGTCGTATACTACATCGTAGCTCCACGTTTGTTTTGAAAATGTTTCCTACGTCGCGAAAACGACCAAAGTTGGACACAATAAGAGAATTTATTGCAGAAATGCCTGATTTAAAGTGTGATGGCGCTAAAATTCAATGTGTAGTGTGCAAAATAGATTTAATGTGTAGGTCGAAAAGTGATTGTCTACGGCACGTAAATAGTGCAGGGCATGTTTAAAAAAAAAATTCCACACGAGATTATGACAAATTTAAATTTAATTTATGTGTTACCTTTATTGCATGTAATTTACCATTTCATTTACTAAGGAAGAAAGCATACGTCTCGTTTTGGAATGAATATTCGGACTTTAAGTTACAAAGTGAGAGAACATTACAGAGAGTTGTGCCGTCTGCTCGTGAGCATGTCGAGAAAAGAATTAAATCGGAGTTGCAAGATAAAAAACTGTGGTTATGTGTGGACGAAACAATAGACCGTAAAAAACATTCTGTGGTTAATGTAATGGTACGCACAATGGAACCACATCGACCGTCACCCTCAATTTTACTAGTTTACTTTACTAGCCAGACGAATACAACAATGCACTGCCGAAGTAATTTGCGTTGCTCTATTAGAGCAACACAACTGCGCTGAAAGCCAGTGGCGGACGCATAAAAGTTTACACAAAATAAATTAAATGTGATACGTGCTCAAACACTTACCGTTTTAATAGTCCTCCGTGAAATCACGAAGTGGATAATGTCTATTTAATATTTGTAACATTAGATATGTTTCCAAAGTTGTTTCGGCAAGGTGAGTGCGGCGTGAAGAAAAAGTGTTTTTGTATGCCGAAAACGAACGTTCTACATATAGTGACGTTATATTTGCGTAAGTAAAATAATCTTTCAAATAACTTAACGGTTCTGTTGACGCACCTTTATAAATCTGTCTTAGTGTGCCAAAATCAGAGTCTTTATCTAAAACATTTTCAAACCTTTCTAAAACACAAACATGTCTTGCGTCTTCTATCGCGCATAGCTGCACGTGAACATGTTGCACTATTTGCAAAGATTCCACTAACGACACCGAAGAATTTTGTAGCTTTTCTATCGCATCCGCTAGTCCCACGTAATTGTTCTGAATAATTTCCAAATCTGTTTTAACTTGACTATCCTGAAATTTCAAGCGGCTTACCTTGACAGCCGCAGCTTCCTTTGGGTCGAATTCTAAAATCACGTTCTTTATATTCTCAAAATATTTAAGATAATAAAATTCAGCCTCTAACCATGTTCCCCAACGAGTAAGAATAGGTTGTGGTGGTTCAGGAATACCGGGGCATAGTCTATGAAATTCCCGAATACGTTTTGGGGATTTTACAAACACAGCTTTTGTATGTGCTATTAGAGCGTCTACCTCGAGATAACATTTTCTGGTACTATCTGCTACGAGACCGAGAGTATGAATTTTACATGTAATATGCAACAAGTTAGCACAATGTTTTTTAAGAGATCGACCTACAGCAAGCATGTTTGCGGCACCATCACTCATAAACATCAACAGTTGATTTGTTGAATGTTCAAGCTTTTCCAATGTATTTAACACCAACATTGAAATTACTTCGGCAGTGCATTATTGTATTCGTCTGGAAGCTAGTAAAATTGAGGGTGACGGTCGATGTGGTTCCATTGTGCGTACCACTACATTAACCACAGAATGTTTTTTACGATCTGTTGTTTCGTCCACACATAACCACAGTTTTTTATCTTGCAACTCTGATTTAATTCTTTTCTCGACATGCTCACGAGCAGACGGCACAACTCTCTGTAATGTTCTCTCACTTGGTAACTTAAAGTCCGAATATTCATTCCAAAACGAGACGTATGCTTTCTTCCTTAGTAAATGAAATGGTAAATTACATGCAATAAAGGTAACACATAAATTAAATTTAAATTTGTCATAATCTCGTGTGGAATTTTTTTTTGAAACATTCCCTATTTACGTGCCGTAGACAATCACTATTCGACCAACACAAATCTATTTTACACACTACACATTGAATTTTAGCCCCATCACACTTTAAATCAGGCATTTCTGCAATAAATTCTCTTATTGTGTCCAACTTTGGTCGTTTTCGCGACGTAGGAAACATTTTCAAAACAAACGTAGAACTACGATATAGTATACGACAGCGTAGATGCATACACAACAGATCGGCTTTCGAGTCGCAGTTATATTGACGTTTATACCGAATTGTCCCGGCCGTGTTTATTTTATCTAAACTTGAAAGTATATCCATTTCAGCCTAAATTATTCGTGTTATTTATTGTTATTATAACCTGAATTTGCCATACTTTCGTTCTTTGTGCTCGTTATTATTTTATGTCATTTTATCTTGTTTTGTTGATTGTTGTTTCTTCTTTACTTTATCAAACTTTATTGTAATTAATTAATTGTGGTAGATTTGTATAAATTTGTTAGTCTTCGCTAGGCAATGTGCTTAAGCTTCAGTTTTTTATCTTGTCGATTTTACAATGGCCTCCCCATGGACCACGTAAGATCAAGTACCTAATTTTAATAATCGGTGAATTTAGTAACAATGACCAGGAAGTGAAACAAAATGAACACTCCTCTTGTACAGCCGGAAATATTTGAACCTTGCGCTAAGTAAGGATAGACAATATAGAATTTACAGGGCGAACTACTTTAACAGAAGATAATGTGATATAAATTATTGTACAATTTGTTGCGCAACCATAGAAAATAAGGTGATAATTGTTGCCAGATTTACATAATATTAAAATTGGCCCGGCAATTTTTCATGGTTCGTACCGAAGCCATCATAAAACTAACAACACAAAAAACCTAAAGAACAGACATATTGTTTATCAAAAACTAACATATTTAAATAAACTTGGCATAATTAATTAATTGCAATAAAATTCGATAAAGCAAAGAAATAACAACAATTGACAAAACAAGTTAAAATGAGAGAAAATAATAACGAGAACAAAAAAGGAACGTATGACAAATGCAGGATATAATTATAATAAACAACAAGAATAATTTACGCTTTTGGAATTGAGTTTTGGCAGTTTGGCAATTGTTATGGTTACTTTGTTTAGCAACGAGCTCTTTAGATTAGTCTAGCATCACAACAAACAATTTGGCGTTTTTTCCTAGCTAGCTTTGCGTAACAACAAAAACAGATTACCAAAACCTTTATTGCTGCATATCGTCATATTTCTTAGGTTAAAGCACAACATGTGTGGTAAAATATATAGAAAAAATAGAAATCGACCTATTATTTCTAAAAACGCTGGCTTCTATTGTTCAAAAGTTACCATGAGGAGGGGAGACACTTTAAGACCTCACTGTATATATATATATAATATTATAACAATTGTATATAACGTCAAAGGTCGATGTCATTACCACCAGGTGAAGTGGCGTGCACCCAAGTGTGGTCCGAGAACCTACGTCAGAATGTTCCTGTTTGCGACTCGTTTTAGTAGATCCATGATGTGTTAAGGTCAGGCTCATGAAATAAAGCTCTTGCACCATCTTTTCTAAATGCATAAGACAGGGGTGTTCGTGTTTCCCACAGTCATCGCTATTCTCTTGCGTGAAATGTAGGTTTAGTTTCACTGATCTGACGGCTCTTGTCCAAGTGGCTCTAGCAGTCAAATAGAGGGCCAAATCGCTTCTCAGAGTAGCATTACTCACATATCACGGCGCCGCTGAAATCATTTGCAGGATCTTGTTTTGCAATCATTCGAATTTGCTTAAATCTATGGGTGTCGCTGCGCACCAGACAGCTGGCCCGTACGTTTTATCTTGGGCCGAACAATGAAAACATAAAGACGTATTTTCTGTCTGGTGTCCAGTTTGCTGTTAAATGTGGGGATAGAACATTCCGACGGTCTTATAGACCTTAACCGTGACGCTTCGAACACGGTTCTGCTATAAGAACCGTCTATCTAAATCCAAGCCAAGGTATCTAATCTGGTCCGACTACGGGATCTGCCTTCCAGCGAGCTGTAGGCATCCGACCCGTGGGACCATTTTTTGGACCATTTTTTCATTCTTACCTTTAATATTAATATTTTCTTAATATAAAAAAAAATGGTTTACTTGGAAGAAACAGTTTTCTGTCTTGGATTCTCTTGATTTTTCCAATCCTAAGAAAATATTTATTTAATACAAATAAAATTTCAAAAAAATCGTCATTTGTACCAAAAACCTCTCAACAGCCCTAAAGTGACAGTTTGGTGCGCAGTGTCCTCTATAGGCATCATTGGGCCTTATTTTTTTGAAGAAGGAGGCTCAACTGTTACCGTGACTTCAGCGCGTTATTGTGAGATGCTGGAGACGTTTTTACGCCCCAAAAAGTAAGAGTATGACGGAGAAGCCTTCTGGTTTCAACAGGATGGAGCAACGGCCCATACTGCCCGTCGTTCACGTGAAGTTTTACAGGTGATCTGATCCCCCAAGGGGATATCCCATGGCCATCCGCTCCCCGGATTTGAGCCCCCGCGACTTTTTTCTGTGGGGTTACCTCAAAACTGAGGTTTATAAATTTCGACCTCGGACCCTGGAAGCCCTGAAGGTAGTAATTGAGGACGTAATCACCGGAATTTCACAAGATATGCTGGCAAGAGTGACCGAAAACTTTGTCGAACGACTTAATATGTGTATCGCCCGTCAAGGAAGCCACATGAATGATATCATTTTTAAAACTTAAACAAAAAAATGGCATGATATGTGCTTTCCGAAAATAAAAACCTTTTTCTTTTATCTTGAAGCGTTTTGTCACAATTCACCTGTCAAATGGGGAACTCCATTCTGCTCCACCCCGTGTTATACATTTTTATAGTCTTAAAATAAAAATATTTTCTTGAATAGAGACTGATTTTTGCAAGGAAATCTATTTTATTGATGCAAACCATTTTTCTGCGTGTATGTAACGTACGTTTTTATTCATAATAACCTCAGAACATAGGTTTTCTTCCGATATACCGCAGACAAGTTCAAGTTGTTTAGACACCTTGTGATTTATTACAGATTATATTAGCGGAAAATATAAAAAATGGAGATCTGATTATTTTAAGATGCAATACATATTGATAAAGTATTATAGACAGGAATTATCTCAGATTAATCTTGGTTTGAAGATGAATTGTCTTGTATTTCGCCCGAAAATACTTAAAAAATTCCCACTTCAACGTAATACGTACTTTTAGTGATCACTTATCACTTTTTTTGTAGCCGAAAAAATATGTTTATTTCAAGGAATACTCTGATTCCAGTTTAAGATATGTACTAGATATACATACATGGTGGCGTACCACAATCGCGTCGGTTTATATACACGAAAAGAAGAAAAATATTTTTGTTAGGAGCTATGCAGTTTCATTGGGAGCAAGTTTTAAAATTATTTAAATATACAGCGTGTTCACGGATGGAGTTGACAATAGGTATTATGGACAAAGAATTTTTAAGTTGGAATTTAATATTTGGAAAATAAGTCCTGCTTGGTCTGAAACTTATTTCTAGTGCAACTTGGATTTTTTTAAATCAAGTAGGCCTTTACAGTTAAGAAAAAAACTATTTTCGTTTCAGGTAAAGTACCTTTTCCGTTCACAGTATGCCAAAGTGTTATTAAAAAAAGTTGCTTAGAATGAAAAATTATGGCATGATGCATTTTTTCTTTGAATGATCGACATACTTCGATAAAATCCACTATTTGTTCATTTCGTTTCAGGTAAAGTACTTTCTTCGTTTACGGTACGTCAATGTGTTCACGAAAAATTGCTTAGAACGAAAAGTTATATGGAGTTACGCAAATTTTCAGAATGATTGGCTTGCTTTGATAATTATGGAGCTCACAATAGATATGGGAATTTTCTGAACGATCGGCCCACTTTGATAAAATCCAATTGTCTTGTGAACTATGAACTCACTGTATACAGGGTGACCAAAAAATTAATGCTAATATAGCTCATGGTATTGGTGGAATCATTTCCGGCAAAAAACAAAGCGAGGGAAAAGAGAGTAAATCCGCGAACATGTTTCTTCCTACCCAGCTTCATCAGCGTAGTTCCGTACCTGTCCTTCTCCCTCGCTATTGTTCTTCACCTCTCGAGTATATGTTGCCATTCTCCACGAACAGGATCACGATATATCTCCCCACGCCACCTAGCGTCGAGAAACATAGACATACTGTCTAGAGAATAGCGACAACTCGGGATGGAGACTCCTACCACCTATCGAGCAGCTCTTGGGCTGCTTAACGCAAGATGGCATGGCGCCTATGACGTCCATGATCTATTAAAATACACATGAAAAGATTGCCTAGTAATAATAACCAAAAAATTAATGCTAATATAGCTCATGGTATTGGTGGAATCATTTCCGGCATTCCCTCGCTTTGTTTTTTGCCGGAAATGGCATTAATTTTTTGATTATTGTTACTAGGCAATCTTTTCATGTGTATTTTAATATACTGGGTGACTCAAAAGAAAGTTTCACACAACACTGTGCAAATTATTACAAAATTGACGAGTTAACGTGTCCCAGATTTGTCTTAATTTGGCTCTAAAATCGACAATTGTTCTTTGAAGATTATCCCTTAGATATTTTTTCATTCCACGTTACACATTTTCGATGACATTTATGTCCGCACTACTTAAGGGCCAAGAGAAAACTTTTATCTTCCATTGGACACAGCATTATTTGATTCAACACGCCGAATGACACAAGACGCCATCCTGTTGGAAAATAAAATCTACGTCTCTTCCGTACAATTTTTCAATATGGGCAATAAACTGTCCTACAAATTTTCTTGATACTTTGCAGTATTCATGTTACCCTCAATCAATTCCGAAGCACCATATCATTTGCCTTTTTGGAAATTTAACAATCCTTTTGAGACCGTCTTTATTTTCGCCTCTCTTCTGTTTCTTTATGAACACCTCACACAAAGCCACCATGGATTACCTTTTATTTCTAATCACGCCTCTCATAGGGGAGATTAGTGTCAATTGTAACAAAATTTAAACCTTTATTTTTTCCTACTAATCCATCCATAGTTTTCAGTTTTCTCTTTCTCTGCAAGAACTGACGATATATGCTACAACTTATTTAATTTTTATAATCTACTTGAAGGCGACCATTTTGAAATGCTGTGCATATAAACAATGTCGTGATACACGTTATTACCGACACCTTTTTGGTGTCAATTGTAACGGGGCTGGTGTCGATTGTAACAGACACAATACTGAAACAGTTCACTAAAACCCTTACCACAACACAATAGTTACATAAGTACAGGGTGTTAAAAAAAACGATTAAATATTTAAGGAGCATATATTACGATTAAAAACAAGTAAAAAAGCCCTAATGAACATGGGTCCGCAAAACAAGCGTTTTCGAGATAAGTGCAATTGTTTTTTTTTGCATTTTTTAGCGTTTAGCGCTACAAAACACGATAATCACAGATGTTAGAGATGTCCTCCTTCCATTTCAACACAGGATGTACATCTTCTTAAGAAGGAATGCCGCACCCTTTCCAAAAAGCCCGGTTTTGTTTGACAACATTGTTCAATTCGCTGTTACAACTCGGCAAGATTATTTACCGGTGTTCCGTACACTAAACTTTTCAAGTAACCCCAAATACAAAAATCTAAGGAATTTAGGTCGGGAGAATGAGACCTCCTCGACCTATCCATCTCCCATGAAATGTCTCGTTCAGGTGCTCCCTAACAACAAGCGTAAAATGCGGCGGTGCCCCATCTTGCATAAACCAAATATTCAATCTCCGATTTAGAGGGACATCTTCCAAAAGCTCGGGCAAAGTGTTTACCAGAAAGTTAAGGTATGCAGGACCTGTTAAACGTTGTGACAAAACAACCGGTCCTAATAACTGATCTCCTAAAATGTCTAGCCAGATATTCAGACTAAAAGGCTGTTGATGTCTGGATTCAAGAACAGCATGCGGATTTTCGTACGACCAAATGTGATTATTGTGGCAGTTGAAAGTCCCATCTTTAGTGAAACCGGCTTCATCAGTGAGAAGGATGTTAGAAGAAAGATTCGGTTGTTCAGCAGATTTCCTTAAAAACCACTGACAGAATATCTTTCTTGCTCGGTAGTCAGGACGAGTAAGGACTTGTACCCGTTGGATATGGTACGACCCGGCATGCTAAAATAAGGTGATTTAAATCACCCACCTCATATCCATATGTGCAACCTGGAGAATCCAAAATCTTTAATTTGTGTAAATGTGAAGGGAAGCAACCATGTCCGAATTTCAATCTAGCAGCAACAGAATATTCGTATCGTGACACTCTAGAGTTACTATGCCAACGTATATGAAAAATCGAGGGGTGGATTACGGCATACTGCGTGGGATGACATTCATATGAGGCTTGCCACCTACTTTCCCATTTTTCTTCTAGAAAGAATCTTTTGAAGTTACATAAAACTACCGATTCGTAGATACTAAGATCTACAAGAATATTTTATAAGAAGAAAGCAATTAATAAACAATTTATTTTCATCCAATTTACAATTACAAAGTAAATTAATTGAGAAAATAATGTATACTCCAGAGAGGGAGCACCACGTGTTACAGCCTTTGTTATTTCCTTCTTTCTCAAAATCTTGTTGGATTTTACAGGTAGAATTGGTATCACCATCCATGGCGCATGGCGTGAAGCAACGCAACCGACAGCCGATGACAGAGAGGCCGCAGAAACAGCTTTACAGATGACCGTAAATATAATCAATTTTTGAATACTAATCCAAACATTAAAAGAACATTTTCAGTTCGGTTGGTTCGCCAATCCCATCTTTTCCGCCGATGGTGACTATCCAGAAGTCATGACAACTCGAATAGCCGCCAAGAGTGCAGAAGAGGATTTCCCAAGGACGAGATTGCCTGCTTTCACTTCCGAAGAGATCGATATGATCAGAGGTTCTGCCGATTTTCTAGGATTGAACTATTATAGCACCAGCTACTGCAGTGCCGCATTCGACAATACAGATGTACCCGTACCGTCACTCACAAACGACATTGGTGCCGATTGCAGCAGACAAGCTGGTGCCACCGAGTCGTGGGGAATGAGAAAATTATTGAAATGGATCAAGGAAAACTACAACAATCCTGAAATTTTAATAACGGAAAATGGTTTAGGAACAACTTCGGTGGACCTAGACGATTGTGATAGAACTAACTATTACAATGTAAGTGGTTACAATACAATATACATAGACGGGTGCGTGAAGTTGGCTACCACACTTTCGATTTTCAAAAATTTGAAAATGTTCACATTTTGTGCCCGTAAATGTATTTTGTGCTCATTCCGTTTTCGAGATTTTCAAGATCGAAAGGTGGGGGCCAACTTGACACTGCCCCCACAATTTCAGTTTTTTTAAATTTGACCACGCTATCGTTTTGTGCTGATTGATGCCGTAAAGATTTTATTTTGTTAATGTTTATATCCATAATTTGATGTGAAATAAAAAAAAAGAAAGGAAACAAACACTAATAGATAGATTACGACCGATTCTAACCACTGTGGACAACACAAAATGGTCGCCATTAGTTTCTTAATTAATAGATTGGTGAAATTCCCTTTGAGTAAAAGTATGTTCAGTAAAGAACTTAAATTCATAAAAAAATTAGCTGTTCAGAATGGTTACTCTTCTGTAGACGTCAAGCCCAACATAGGCATTATGTAAAAAATTCCACGAAAGGTATCAATAAAGTTTTTAAGGGATAAGATATGAACGTATGTTTCAGTTCGCGAAATACACTCAAAAACTTTCTTGACAATCCGAAAGATAAAGCGGACATGAAAGAAAGATCCGGAATTTATAAAATTGCATGTAGTGACTGTGATAAAGCCTATATTGGTCAAACGAAACGAATGATAAACACCAGATTCAATGAGCACATCAGGTGTAGTGATGGGAAAAATCGTTATTGTAAAATAACAGTTTCAACCGTTATCGTTATTTTGAAATAACGGTTGCAAAATAACAGGTTTAGCGTTATTTCGTAGTCTACAGTTCTACACGTCCGACTCGATGTCGACTACCGCCGTAATAACCGTTCGAGAGGATATTTATGTAGGTACATGATCTGATGAGTTATTTTTGTAGGGGAGTTGTAACTATTATCTGTAATAAACAGCGGCTTCGATCAAACAGTCGTAGCGCCACGCAATTGAGTACGCCGCAACGGCGGTCGATGACGTGTTCACAACAGTCCGAAAGCAACCGTGCTATACCTGTTATTTTGCTAGCGAGATAACACTTGCAACCGTTATTGGATCCATAACGGTTATAAAATAACAGCTAGTTAAATAACGACCCATCCCTAATCAGGTGCTACAGATCGGGGAAGATTGAGTCGTTAAGTGTAGCGCAACACATAAATGAAACCGAGCATAATATTAAATTAGAAAACCTGAAATTGATTCAGAACGTAATTTCGCCGCTGGAATTAGACGCTTACGAAACTATTTACATAAAAAGGAACAAAAATTTGATGAATAAAGAGAACGGACCGCTGTCCTCCTCGTTTTTTTGATTTAGTAGGATAAGGCGCACACATGTTTTACGTTTCCTGCTACAGTGATAAAAGACCCTTTCGTCTATTTTTCCGTACATTTCGCATGTTTTAGTTTTAGGGTGTTTAGGCGACAAAAGTAGGTACTTGAAAATATTTTCTCAAGAGTAGGGATAGAACATGCAGTTTTTTCTCACATCATTCGGTCATATGGTTGATAATGGGGATCCACGCATCCTCCAAACAGCTTTTCCGGACAAAGTAATTAATAACTTAGTGGTGCGGAGTGTGAAAATGTGAAATGTACTTCCTAATTGGTTTACTAAATGTACATGCGACTGGTTTCAGGTAAAATCCTTCTTTAAACACTAAAATTTAATAGACTAAAAACATATTAATATTTAAAATTGTGAAATTTGTTAAAATGATAAAATTTGTGAAAATTTTGTGTTATTGAACCTGGACATATCCACATGGAACGACTATCGAGTAACGACGAGATAATCGAGTAACAAGATATACGGGAATGACAGCTGCTGCAAACCCTCATTTAGCAGCCCCCGCACCAATTTTTGTGCTTTCCTTGTGTTGACTGTGTCGTAAAAATGTCGTTTTGTGCTCGAACCGAGATAAACACAAGACGAGCACAAAATGTTGCCATTATCAAATTTTCAACAACCAAAAAATTGGTGCGGTGCTTGCTAAATGAGGATCTGCAGCAACCCTCATTCCCGTATTTTCTCGATTATCACGAGCACAAAATACTTTACGGCACAAATCAGCGCAAAACGGACACAAAACGATGGCGTGGTCGAATTAAAAAAAGTGTAAGTACGGGGACAGCGCCGAGTCGGCCCCCAATTTTCAATCTCGAATATCTCGAAAATGGAATGAGCACAAAATATTTTTTTTACGGCACAAATCAGCACAAAACGTAGATATTTTCAAAATTTAGAAAATCGAAAGCACGGAGACCAACTTAACGAATCCCACAAAGACAAGAAATAAGTTGTATTCTTTTCATGACTAACGGATTATCGTATTTGGACATTTTGTAATTCTTGTATATTCCACAGTCATATCTTCACATGCTTCTGAACGCAATCTATGAAGACGGATCGAACCTTATTGGATACACAGCTTGGAGTCTCATGGACAACTTCGAATGGAATCTAGGTTATACGTAAGATGACTTTCTTAACCGTTCAGAAAACTCATAACTGACAATAAACTTAACCTTTCAGTGTAAAATATGGTCTTTATCATGTCGATTTCAATGACCCTGATAGATCGAGAACACCAAGACGATCTGCTCTGGTTTATAAGAACATTGTGACAACTAGGAAGATCGATAGATATTTCGTACCGGATACTTATGATGAATGCTAGTATGTTTTCTATTGCAATGAAATCTAATACTAGAATAAACCCTACCTTCAAACTATTTTGCAGTTATACCTTCCCGAGTGGGTTCCAATTTGGTTGTGCAACATCGGCGTATCAAGTAGAAGGTGCTTGGGACGAAAGCGGTAGGTATAACGTTTACAGAAACCTTGTGATTTACAATAAATTTTATTTATGATTTACTGTTACCTACTTAGTAGAATATTCTAAAACGACACTTGCGCAAACAAGGGACTTCAACTGTAATCTTAAAATTTCTCATTAAATCACGTGCTCGAACACCGTGGCACTGGAACACACGTTTCGGTAGCTAAACTATCATCTCCAGCAGTGAAGCTGAAGTAACAATCCAGGCTGAAACTGTTGATCCATTGCGACCCGTTGTGAGTTAATCATAATTTGTATATTCTAAAATAAAATTAATGGTAGTTTGAATATCTATCAGAGTTTTAGTGATGTGGTTCTTTAGGAAGCGAGTAAGGTTCAGATAGAGAAATGGCCCCTAAGAGAATTGATGACACTGCGTTTTTGGGCTAGATGATGGTGTGACAGGCTATGAGTATCATCAGCGTGCGGTAAACGGAATGTCCTAGCGCACCGTCAGGACGCCGATGCACGAGAACATCTAGGAAAAGGAGGCAACCATCCGATTCAATCTCGTGATGAAGCGTATGGAATCATGTTGGGAATTCAGACACGATAAGAAATTGTTTAAAGATTCGTGTCCATGAACCCAGATGACAAAGGTGTCATCAAGGTACCTGTACTAACACTTTGGCTTATGATTATAAGATAAGGGTTTGTTGTTCGAACGCTTCCAAAAAGATCTAGGCGACGACAGGCGACATACCTGCGCCTGAAATTTGCTCGTAGTATTTACCATGAAACTAGAAATAGGTAGAAGAAAGACAAGCTTCAACCAAGTCAGCCAGATCATCCGGCTGGTCATTACAGATGTGGAACTCTCTAATAATGAATACTGTATCCGGTATGGGAACTTTGGTGAATAAAGATTCGACATCAAAGCTGACAAGTAAATCACCAGGATTTGCCGTCAACTCTTTCAGTCGTTGGACAAAATGTTGGGAATTTTGGATGAAAGAGTCGCTGTGTCCAGCGTAAGGTTTTAGAATGTTAGAAATATACTTCGATAATTTGTAGGCAGGACTATTAATAATGTTGACAATAGAACGTAAGGGGATATTGAGTATAGCTTAGGAGCTGAAAAATCACTAGGGAGGAGTGCCCTCTGGGTATCGTTAGAAATAGATGACGTTTTAATGGAGTCAACGATGGAACGCTCAATTCGGGAAGTAGGATCACGTTTACGAAGTTGTTAGGATCACTGTAGTGTTTCCCTTATCAGCTCTTAGTACGGCAATTTTAAGGTAGGATTTAAGGTTTCTTAAGGTTAGGTTTTCTGAATTAGGAAGTTTTGATTTCGGAGGTTTGCCACGCGCGAGGGTTTTGGCTGTTTCAAAGCGAATGGGATCAGCGGTTTCAGATGGAAGATCGACAAAAGCAGAGTCTATGCCAGTAATGATGTCTCCAGTAGTGATAAGTTTAGACGTAGGGGCAAAGTTAGGGGCTTTTTAGTGTACAGCAACCTCATCAGAAAATAGAGGTCAATTGGAAAGGTTTATGACAGTGTGTGACATGATTCTAGAATTCTGGGATTGTTTAGGAATTGGAGAATCGAATTGTTGAGCGGTAGAAAGTGAATAGGTTCTTTCGGTGTGATGATAAGTGATGCCTTCTAGGGTATTCCAGTCAGATGGGGATAAGATGAATGATAGCTCTAAATATAAGTGAAAAAATGTCTTCTGTCACACATTTCTATAACAGCAATCCTTGATTTTGGATTATTTTTTGCAAGGTTAAAGAATCAATATTAGGAACAGAATAATTCTTTCTGACCACGATGTGAAAACCAGGTCCTTCGGTTTTTCATATATGTCGTAGTCGCAGTCAAAGTATTTCTAAAAAACGGTTCTTTTTTGGTACTTCTTTCAAAATTATCACGTTTATATTTAATCTTTTTTATAATTTTAGGAAAGGGTGAAAACATTTGGGATTATTTTACGCACACAGAACCCTCACCGATAACTGACATGAGCAACGGAGATATTGCCTGTGATACTTACCACAAAACAGATGGTGATGCTCAACTTCTCGAGAATTTGGGCGTAAATTTCTACAGATTTTCGCTTTCGTGGTCAAGACTTTTGCCAACCGGCCATGCCAACTACATTAATCCGGATGGTGTTCGATATTATAACGAACTGATCGAAGCCCTATTGGACAGAGGAATCACTCCGCTGGTGACGTTGTTCCATTGGGACTTACCGCAACCGTTGCAAGAAATCGGCGGATGGCCAAATCCTTTCCTCGTCGATCTTTACGTTGACTACGCCAGAGTTATATTCGAGAATTTTGGGAATCGCGTAAAAGATTGGATCACCTTCAATGAGCCGTACCAAATATGCCAGGAAGGTTATTCATTACGCTATAAAGCTCCTGGATATGTTCAAGACGGAGTCGGCGGTTACCTATGTGCTTATACTGTGTTGATGGCACATGCGAAGACGTACCACATGTTTCATGAAAGTTTCAACGAAAATGAAGACGGTAAGTAGTCTATTATTTTGATATACAAAGGTGTCCCAAAATTCACGCAAGAAGTAATTTTGATTGAAATCACAGGTTTTTAATTAAAAATTGTATATTTTTTATTGATTCATAAAGTATACAGTATAGGATTATGTATGGAATAGCATATCGGGCAAATGACCGCCAGGGCTTTGCTGACATATACGCACTCTTTTGTCGAAACTTTCCATGACCGCGTTCCATTTCCTCCTTCGAGGCGTGGGTGGTCGTGGACTTGTTGGCATAAACCTTAGAATTCAAAAAGAAAAAGTCAAATCGCATGACCCGGGCGGCTAATTCTGATCAGCAAAACGGGAAATTACACTACCAGGAAATGAATGCAGTAATTGAATTGTTTCTCGGGCTGTAAGACACGTGGCACCGGCTTATAGAAACCACATGTCGTCCACATCCATATCTTGCAATTTAGGCACAAAAAAGTGGATTATCATGTCGCGATAGCGAGCACCGTTAACTTTTATTGCCTAACCAGCCGCATTTTCGAGGAAGAATGGTCCAATGATGTCTCCAGCCCAAAATCCGCGCCAAATAGTGACACGTTGTGGATGCATTTGTTTCTCAACAATCACTCGTGGATTTTCGGAACGCCAAATGCGACAATTTTGACGATTAACGAAGTCATCAAGATGAAAATGAGCCTCATCGCTGAAGATGATTTTGTTCGAAAAATCAGCATCCACTTGTTGTTCTACGCTTCAGGCTAGGTAGGCTTCAGTTCTTGAGTCAATTGAACTTTGTAAGCATGACGATGCAAATCTTTCGTGAGAATACGCTGTAAAGAGCTTCTCGAAATGTGCAATTCTTAATCACCGTGCCGAATTGATGTTCCTGGACTCTCAGCAACACTCTCACAAACTGCTTCGATGTTTTATATTGAATGACTTGTTGAAGGACGGCCAGAGTGTCTAAGATCACCAATTGATTCAATCTCCTTGAATTTTTTAATTAATCTCTTCACAATTGATAAGTTAAATCACTATTCCAGCCATATTTTGTACGAAAATTGCGAACTGTAGCTGCCAAAAATTCATTATTTTTAAAAGATTGCCCAACGTTGTTCTTTCGTGTAGCGCTCCATTTTTAATAACCCTGAACTGTCCGCTGTCACGCTGTCTTTTTTCTTTCGTTGCCAACACTTTACCGCACAAATGGCGTAAAATTCAAATCTTGCGTGAATTTTGGGACACCTTTTATTTTCGTCTAGTATACACCTCTACTGTATCTCTTACCATACCAAACAATGAGTAAGCCTATTTCTTATTCCAGGAAGAATAGGCATCACCGTTCATGGTATATGGTCCCATCCCCAAGATATTAACTCGGAAGCCGATAAAATAGCATCCGAAGGAAAATTACAAGAGCACGTAAGCCAATCACTATACAACTCCACGATTTCCTAAATCTAAAGCTGTATTTATGATTTAAACAGTTCGGCATATACCTTCATCCAATCTATTCAGAAAATGGTGACTTTCCGCCCTCACTGATAGAGAGAGTTAATGCCAATAGTGAACAAGAAGGTTTCGAATGGTCCAGATTACCCACTTTCACGCCGGAAGAAGTCGAACTCCTTAAAGGTTCCGCCGACTTTTTGGGCTTCAACCATTACTCTACCGATTATTGTTATGCTCTAAGCGCGGAGCAAGCAAAACGGCCATCGCACGAATACGACGCTGGTGGCCGCTGTTATAAGTCCACGGAATGGGAAGGCGCCGCTTCATCCTGGGTGAGGGTCGTTCCATGGGGATTCCGTAAATTGCTACATTGGATTAAGGAACAATACAACAACCCAGAGATATTAGTTACCGAGAACGGATTTTCAACCTTCGGAAATTTTGTTCAAGATTGCAGAAGAATAAATTATTATAATGTGAGTATTTCAGTGTTAGTTATTAAATGAAGCAATAAAAACTTGCTTTCTTCTGGAGAACCTGAGGTCGCTTTGTATAGGATTGCCTATACCTATAGTCAAGTGTTTTCAAAATATTTACGAAAAATGGTTTTCGCAGTGTCCTGCAGTAATAACTAACCTGGGTAAATATGCGGTAACAGCCAGAGGCGTGGCGAGCGCATAAAAGTTTACACATAATATAGAAAGTAAGAAATAAATTATAAAACGTGCTGAAACACTTACCGTTTTAAAAGTCTTCCGTGAAATCACAAACTGGGTAACATCTGTAAAATATTTGAATCATCAGATATGTTTCCACAGCTGTTTCAGTCAAGTGAGTACGACGTACGGAATAAATATTTTTTAATGCCGAAAACGACCGTTCGACATCTAGCAATGTTATATTTGCATATTTAAGATAACCTTTGAAACAACTTAATGCATCTTCACACGCACCTTCACAAATTTGTCTTAATATAAAAAAAATCGGAGTCTTTCTCTAAAACACTTTCAAATTTTCGTATTACACGCCAATTTGTTTCGCCTTCTACAGTGCATAACTGTGCGTGAACATCATTCACAATTTGAACAGAATCCACTAGCGACATCGAAACATTTTGTAATTTTTCTATTCCCTCCGCTAGTCCGAAGTAATTGTTGTGAATAGTTTGTAAATCTCTTTTAATCTGACTATCTTGAAATATTTCCTGGCTTTTCTTGATTGCTGCAGCTTCTGTCGGATTGAATTTTAAAACTACCTTCTTTACTTGATCAAAATATTTGTTGTAGTAATACGCAGCCTGCAACCATGTTCCCCAACGTGTAACAATCGGCTGTGGTGGTTCAGGTAAATCAGGACACAGTTTGTGAAATAGTAGGGTACGTTTCGGGGACTTTAGAAACACTGCCTTTGTACTAGCAATCAATGCATTTACTAGTGGAAAACATGTAGGAATCGTTTGTGCCCCAAGATTTAGAATATGGATTTTACACGTTACATGTAACAAGTTACCACTGTGTTCTTTAAGAGATCGGCCCAAAGAACGCATGTTTGCGGCACCATCGCTCATAAACATTACAAGTTGCTTAGTTGTAACTTCAAATTTGTTCAATGAGTTCAACACCACCGGCAGTACAATTTATAACTCTTTTGGAAGCAAGTAAGAAGGAGTATGACGGTCGATGTGGTTCCATTGTACGTACCATAACATTAACCACAAAATGTTTTTGACGATCTGTTGTTTCGTCCACACATAACCACAGTTTTTTATCTTTCAATTCCGTTTTCATTCTTTTTTCTATATGTTCACGAGCAAATGGCACTACATTTCGTATCGATGTCCGACTAGGTAATTTACAGTCCGCATATTTATTCCAGAAGGAAACATAATGCTTCTTTGTCTAGTAAACGAAACGATAGATTACATAAAATAAGAGTAACACATAAATCAAATGTAAATTTTTCTTGGTCTCGTATGCCACTTTTTGCGGAAGAATGCTGTTTGCTTTCGATGTGACGTTGACAATGGCTTCTGGACCAGCACATTAAAGGGATTTTACAAACTAGACATTGAATTTTAGCGCCATCAAAAATTAAGTCCGGCATGTCCACTATAAAGTTTTTAACTGTGTCTGCTATTAGTCGTTTTCGCGACGTACCTAACTGCGACATTTTTAAAGCAAACATAAGCGTACAATTACAAAATAAGTTACGACAGCCTACATATACACAGAACTACTCTCATACAGAGCATCGATTTAGTACTGACGCTGTGAACGTATGAAATAAATAATCGCCGACTTCGCACCACATATCTACTACACTGACTGTTACCGCTGTTTGCCCAAACTAGTAATTACGATACAGCACACCAACCTACTTGATAACGCTGCTTAGAGGGTGAGTGTTTCACAACTTTTCAGATATTACAATTCTTAAGTGGTTCTGTTATTATTATTCGCCTTATTGCTTATTTTTTGGTATTGTACTCAGTGAAGGAAGCGCACGACTATGCCGCGCAGAATTACCTCGCTTTAATAATAACAACTATAAAACACATAAACAACACAAAAGTAAAAAAAAAAAATCGGAGGCAAAAAGCAATTATTCTCACTAATAAATTCTCTAATTGATCGCATTGCCGAACAAATAAATTATACACTTTTCATATTTCGACTATGTCAATAGCTGATCTAATAATGAAATTAGAGTTCCGATTGTCCAATATAAATTTCATCGTATCTCTTTTGTTTTTCATTTTAGGGCTATCATACTATAAGGATATTTTACGCAGTTTCATTTTATGTTGAATAATTGAAAAACATACAGGCTGTGCAATTTAAAAAGTGTAAACAATTCAAGTTAATGCTGAAATACGATGTGCAATTGTTTTTTTCTCAACACCATTGTGATCAGCGGGAAAATCACTACATCCTCGCTAATTTAGCCAACGTCATAGCTACAATAATAACACAGTTAGTGATAGTGACCCGATAACTTTGAACAACCTGTATAACGGTTGAGGCACAATATTACATCAGGAAAACAAACACTTGAGATAAGTGTATTTTGGCAAAGTATTAACTGCAATAAATTATATATAAGTTATTTATAGAAAATAATAACAATAGATGAAATAGATCGCTTGAACAATGTACAGATAGATAGCAACGATATAAATATTGGCTTCCGTCGGCGAACCAATAACAAAAAACCGAAAATATATGGAATTTGCGTTTTTTCTTGATATTGCAATTTTAATAGCCAGTACAGTGCGACCTCGATAATCCGGACTAATTAAAACCGCGGTGATCCGGGTTAGTAAGTAATTCGGATTACTGAAACAGGACAAAACAACTAGAAAATAGTACATAAACAAAAAAATATGTAAAACAGAAGCATGCTTATCAAATTTTATATTATTTTGTGAAGTAATTTGTAATTTTTGTTTGCTTAATCTTTTTCTGGTTCATTAAAAAAGCCGTTTCTTTTAATCTTTGAAACTTTTAACTGCCTCGTCATTCTTAGCAGTCTAGTTTGTATTATTTAACTCTGAACCTTCACTGTCACTACTATCATGGTGTTCATCTGTAGCGTCTATAGGCGTATTTTAGCGACGAACTATACTGAATGGTTCATTCAATTTTACGAAAAATGCTGTTTTAGCGACGATCTAATGACGTAATTGTTAATAAATTGTTGGAAGATCTTCCTTAATATTGAACATAGCTCGGAGGATCGTTCGTGTTTGGTTATTGTAGTTCGGGTGAAATCGTGGACTAACGTATTTGCCGAATTATACGTGGGGTGACATTTCATCAATACAAACAATTGTAGTATAAACATAACAAGTGCTTCGTACATTCTGATTTCAAATTTTGTATTTCAAATATTTTTATAAATTTGTTTGCAATTGACCTAAATGCTTTTCCTTTTACGAATTACCACGAAGCTATAAATAATGCTTTCTCATCAGTAAAGCTGGCCACGAGCGGTACCGCGCAGTAGCGTAGAGTCGACCAGGCCTCGCGTTCCACTAGAGTTATTCTGCTAATAGAGATGTTTGCTGCCGCAAATAATTTCGCTCATCTTTTAAATAAAAATTAAATAACACGTGCTCAAACACTTACCATTTTAAGAGTCCTCCGTGAAATCACAAAGTGAATAATGTCTGTTAAATATCTGCAACATTAGATATGTTTCAACTGTTGTTTCGGCAAAACTAGTACGGCATGAGGAAAAAATGCGTTTATATGCAGAGAACGAACGTTCTACATCTAGTGACGTAATATTTGCGTAAGTAAAATAATCTTTCAAATAACTTAACGATTCTGTTGACGCACCTTCACAAATGTGTCTTAATGTGCCAAAATCAGAATTTTTCTCAAAAACACTTTCATTTTTTTCTAGAGCAGAAACATTTTTTGCGTCTTCAATCGCGTATAGCTGTGCGTGAACATGTTGCACTATTTGTGCAGATTCTTCTAACGGCACCGCAGGAGTTTGTAATTTTTCTATTGCATCTGCTAGCCCGAAGTAATTGTCGTGAATGATTTCTAAATCCATTTTAACCTGACTATCTTGAAATTTCGACTGGCTTTTCAGGATAGCGACAGCTTCCTTTATATCGAATTGTAAAACCACGTTCTTAATATTGTCAAAATATTTATGATAATAAAACGCGGCCTGTAACCATATTCCCCAACGAGTTAGAATAGGTTCTGGTGGCTCTGGTATACGGGGGCACAGTCTGTGAAATTCGTGAATACGTTTCGGTGATTTGACAAATACTGCTTTGGTATGCGCTATTAAAGCGTCTACCTCAGGATAACATTTTCTGATACTATCCGCCACAAGATTGAGAGCATGAATTTTACACGTAATGTGTAACAAATTAGCAGAATGCTTTTTAAGACAATGCAATTGAAATACTTGGCCGGATTATCGAGGAATCCGATTTACTGAAGATTCGGATTATCGAGGTCGCACTGTATTGCATATTCTTTTGTAATTTCTAGGTTTATCTAGAAGCACTTTTAGAAGCTATCTACGAAGATGGCTGCACAATTACCGCGTACACAGCTTGGAGCTTCCTTGATAATTTCGAATGGATGGACGGCTACCTGTACGTATTAACTCAGTAGCACAGCCAAATACGTAATGCTTATCGGGTTGTTGCAAATTTTCTAGAGAGAAATTCGGACTGCACAGCGTTGATTTCACCAATCCCGACAGGCCTAGGCAACCAAAGATGTCCTCCTACGTTTATAGGAATATCATAGAAAATAGAAGGATCAATAGAGGTTACACGCCGGACGGATTCGAAGTGTGCGATTTTGACGATATACCGGATAGTCCAACATAAATTGATGTAGTGGATAATTACAATAATGAATTTAAGTAAAAATAAATAGATTTACAATATATAATCTTTATTTGTGCCCTATAAATATTTTTCAACTGTCTTTTTTATCCTTACCCTCTATTTGGATAAGATATGGCTTGGACCGTATGGTATTGCTGAACCATGGTACTTTTTAATAGAGGTAAGTTACAAACATGATGTACCAACAATGTAAAAAGTATATGTGAATTATTTTGACAAACAACACAGAGTATCGGCACACTACTCACCACACAAAATATTATTAATTAATTCGGAACAGCTGTTTCAAAGGCTCACTGGGCCCCCATTTTCAACCGAGTTACCGGATAAATCTGAACGAAAAAACTAAAAATCTTTTCCTTAATTCTACCAGACATGTCTATCCCTCCTCTCGAGGAAAAAAGGAAGGGTAGATATGTAGAAATGTGTCCTATTCGACCGAACAGGTTCAGTCGAACAGGAGCGTCAAGTGTAGCTGACCATATGAATGATACAGGACATGTAATCAAACTAGAAAACCTCTAAATTAATTAAAAACGTAACTTCACCTCGGGAATTGGACGCATTTGAGACCGTGTACATAAGAACACATTTGAATCTCCTAAACAAAGAGAATGCGCCACTTCATTTCTCTTGCCTGTTTGATTTATTAGGGTAAAAGAACTTTTCAGTCCACACTTGACGAAGACCGAGTCACGGTGTTTTGCAATATATGTATTGATTTGTTTAGTATCCTTAGAGTGCGTAGATAGAGAATTAGCGGGAAGTAACCTTCCTTTCGTCTCGCTCTATTCTACGAGGGCGGGATGAGACAAAACCCTTGTCCGTTTCACATACTCAGCATGTTAGAGTTAAACGATAGAAAAGTAGGTATTCGGAAATAGATATACACAGATATATACATGTTTAGACACATTTGTACACATACACCCTTCCCTTTTTTCTCGAGAGGAGGGATAGACATGCCTGGTAGAATTAAGGAAAAAGTTTTTAGTTCTTTCGTTCAGATTTATTCGGTAACTCGGTTGAAAATGGGGGCCCAGTGAACCTTTGAAACAGCTGTTCCGAATTAATTAATAATATTTTGTGTGGTGAGGAGTGTGCCGATACTCTGTGTTGTTTGTCATACTACCCCACAGTCCTTGCTATCATTATTGACCATATCGAGGCTTTGTTTTATTATAGCCTGACCCACATTTAGATCGAAGTGTTGGTTCCATGTAGGTAGAATAGCAGTAAACGTTGACGAACTTGTACCTAGTTCACAATAATAACTAGAGTTGCTCAATTTGCGCCAACAGCCAGTGGCGGGCGCATAAAAGTTTACACAAAATAAATGGTCAGAAATAAAATGTAATACGTGCTCAAACACTTACCGTCTTAAGAGTCTTCGGTAAAATCACAAAGTGAATAATGTCTGTTAAATATCTGCAACATTAGATATGTTTCCACGGTTGTTTCGGCAAACCGAGTACGGCGTGAGGAAAAAGTGTGTTCATATGCAGAAAATGAACGTTCTACATCTAGTCACGTTATATTTGCGTAATTAAAATAATCTTTGGAACAACTTAACGGTTGTATTGACACACCTTCACAAATTTGTCTTAATGTGCCAAAATCAGAATCTTTCTCTAAAACACTTTCAAACCTTTCTAGAACACAAACATTTTTTGCGTCTTCTACCGCGCATAGCTGTACGTGAACATGTTGCACTATTTGCAGAGATTCCAATAACGAAGGATTTTGTAATTTTTCTATTGCCTCCACTAGTCCGAAGTAATTGTTCTGAATAGTTTTAAAATCCGTTTTAACCTGACTATCTTGAAATTTCGACTTGCTTTCCTTGATAGCCGCAGCTTCCTTTATATCGAATTGTAAAACCACGTTCTTAATATTGTCAAAATATTTATGATAATAAAACGCGGCCTGTAACCATGTTCCCCAACGTGTAAGAATAGGTTCTGGTGGCTCAGGCATACGGGGGCACAGTCTGTGAAATTTACGAATACGTTTTTGGGGATTTGACAAACACTACTTTTGTATGCGCTATTAAAACGTCTACATTTTCTAATGCCACATGACTAAAAGCATGAATTTTACACGTAATATGTAACAATGTTTTTTTAAGAGACTGGCCTACAGAAAGCATGTTTGCGGCACCAACACTCATAAACATCAACAGTTGATTTGTTGAAAGATCAAACTTTTCCAATGTATTTGACACTAACTTCGAAATTACTTCGGCAGTACATTGTTGTACTCGTCTGGAAGCTAATAGAATTGAAGGTGACGATTGATGTGGTTCCATTGTACGTACGATTACATTAACCACAAAATGTTTTTTACGATCTGTTGTTTCGTCCACACATAACCACAGTTTTTTATCTTTCAACTCCGATTTAATTTTTTTTTATTGTTGTCTTATTGGACGAAGCGTCAGGTTGCGGAATACATCTCGCACTTTTAGGCATCGATTACTGTGATAATCAACCCTACTAGTATTTTACCGAATCCAGAGGTGTTACAACCTTTGGTACTTCCTTATTTGAGAATTCATACTCCAATTTTTATATTTAATTAAAACCAACCGTCCCGGCCAGATTTGAACCCACGTCGTTCGACTCGAAAGGCAAGTATGCTGACCGTTCAACTACCGAGACTGTCTACGCTTTTAAGTCGACTTATACTTTTCTTGCTTGCTTTTTAGGAAGAAGTTATTTTATTTGTTTGTACGTATTTACATTCCGGACCTGATTTCAGATATGTTCCCATTCCTTTTAGAGGAACGAAAACCAAATTAACCTTCTAAAAGGAGAATTTTAAGAATTTTTTTATCGATATGACGTGTTTTATAACATAATCTAATAACGTATTTTTTGTTTATACAAATGAATACATCTCTAAATCCTTCCATTGCCCAACACGATTAAGATAAGATAGTATTCGGATGATCAGAGCGCTACCCAACCTGACCATCAAACATTTAGGAAACCAATCCTTAGCAAACATTCGGCACGTTATCGAAGATAAATTATCGATGCATAGTATCGGTGTTCTCGAGCAAAAAAAAAAACCGTGAAAGGTGATCCGAGTATTGAACGATAAAGACGACTCCGCACGCATATACACCAAAATTCCAGAAATCCAGAAATGAAAAGATGTATCACTCTGGCTCTATTTTGTCTTATGTAAGGCTTAACGCATTAATTTTGAACAATTATCGTCGCTAGGTAATAAAACCATATTTTCTGATTCCGCCAGATCCTCTACAGGCTGCATAGAATATACTTTCCCTGATGATTTCAAATTTGGCGTCGCAACCTCTGCTTATCAAATTGAAGGAGCATGGAACACTGGTGGTAAGTACTTTATGGAATTTTGATTTTCTTTATTTTAAACTAATTTTTATTGAAAAAAGAATATATCAAACTTATGATACCGGTCCTTTACTAACAGTTCGAACCTTATCTCCAACAACCTGGACTAGTCTGTTATTTTCCACTGCACGCAGAGAAATGGTTTCTTGCATCAAAAATCAAACCCTATTCAAGAAAATATTTTTATATCAAGACTAAAAAATCGAAATTAGACCGGTTTCGTGCTCAAAAAACGCATCATTAGACTGCAAGGATATCCAATAAAAAAAATTACAATAATGGAAAAAAACTTAAAGTTAATAATTAAAATTAGGAGCAAGTGAATGAATTAATGAAAAAGTTTTTTTTTGATACGTTAGAGTGTAATTAAATTATGTCTTTAATAATGTGATTAAATAGGGATTATTTTTATGTAGTTTTTATGTAGTTTAATAATATTTAAGTTTATTTATCCATTTTTTTTATTATTATTATTTAATATATATTTTTAATAAACTATAGTAAAATTGGTACACGTGGAAAATAGTAATAAAAAGAAAAAAAATACATTAACCAGTACCTTTTGAAAATATTTATGAAACGTTGTAAGTTAAAGGCTATATTATTGTATGTGTAAGTATAGCATCTGTATTCCGGTTTCTGTCGCTACTATCTAGGATGGCAGGACTATATCTCTTAGCAGTAGGTAGCACCAATAAATATTTCAGTGCTATTTCTGAAGATTAGTGGCATAAACTGAGAGATGACCAACAATGTGGGCAGGAGCAAAAAGCGGTAGTGCTTTTCTCTCCGTACATTGTTTTTTTCCGGGAATGATTCCATCGATATCATGAGCTATATACCAACATTATCTTAATTATTGTTTCTATGCACTTTTTTCATGTTTACTTCTACATTTTCACTTTTGTTTGAACATTATTCTGTAGATAATCTCTACCTTAGCCTTTTTAAAATTACAAGCAATGAGAATAATTTACTGCATGATGTATGGATATGTCGTACTGTTTTAAACAAGATAATATGCATTTCAAGAATTCTAAGTAAATAAATGCTTTATTTTAATGGAAATTAAACTATTGATTTAAGAACTACTACTACTATAAGAGATATAAAAAAAGTTAAGATGAAATTTAAACTGTTTCACATGCTCTTAACGATGGGGTAAAAATTCTCTCTATACAGAGTGTTTATTAAACATAGTCAATAAATATTCAGTTAATAGGGTAAATGTTAGAGAATCGACACGAACTTTTATACCTAAACGTTTCTTTTATAAGCGTATGTGTATGGCTTATGTCGGAGAGCACTGTTGGCCTTGAGCGGACACCGGCAGTTAGAATATATACAGTTAGTGGGTTCACAGCGTCCGTATGCATACGTTGCAATAAAGAATCAAAGCGCGTTATAGGAACGTATAATATAAGATAAAGTTTTGCGTTATTAGATCGATAGTTTTATTGAATTCTCCCTAAAATTCCTGTCAGGTTACGGGCCCAGGAATACGTGTTCGTGTGCGCGAGTGAATTAAAATTCGTAAAAATGAACTCATTACAAAGTATCGAGAAACTCACAGACGAAAACTACGAATCGTGGAAACTACAAATGAAAAGCGTTCTTATTTGCAACGAATTATGGTCGTACGCAAATGGTAAAGAAGTAAGTACCGAAGAAAATCGTGTCGAATGGAAAAAAAAAGACGAGAAAACTTTAGCAATGATCATGCTGAGTATAACGCCAGGTCAGTTAAATTATATTAAAAACGTAGAAACAGCCCATGCAGCCTGGATTGAACTGCAACGCATATATGTATCGAAAGGCCCTGTGCGCAAAGCAACGCTATACAAGCAATTATATCGCATGAAAAAAGATCAAGGTACCCCAATGGCGAAGTATCTCAACGAATTTTCAAGTAAAGCGGAACAACTGAAAGAAGCGGGAATTGATATACCAGATGATCTACTCTCAATAATGTTACTAGGATCCTTATCGGAAGAATTCGAAAATTTTACTGTTGCGATCGAGTCACGTGATGAAATTCCGAGTATTACTAGTTTAAAAGTAAAACTAATCGAAGAAGAAGCTCGACAAAAAGAGAAAGACGGGCGGTCCGATGCGAAAGTAAGTTACGAAAATAATGAAGCTCTTTACACTAAAGTGGTGAAAGAAACGCGGTTTAATGCAAACAAGAATAACAATCTGAAAAAACAACCGAAATTCAACGGAAAATGTTACCAGTGCGGAAAAATGGGACACAAAGGCGTTGATTGTTACTTCAGGAAGAAACATGCTTCGAAACAAACCAACGCGATGATAGCAATTGCCTGCAACACTCAAGCAATAAGATCAAATGTTTGGTGTCTAGATAGTGCAGCTACGAGGCACATGTCGAACGAAAAAGAAAAATTCAAGATTCTAAATGAAAGCGTTACAACCAAAGTTTATACAGCATCTGATCAGTGCATAAACTCTTACGGCGAAGGAGACATCGAGCTGAACATGAAATCACATGATAAAAAGGAGAATCAAGTGATATTAAAGAATGCGCTTTTCGTACCGCAACTGAAAAATAATTTAATATCAATTCCACAAGTGACACAAAATGATTACAAAGTAATTTTTGACAAGAACAAAGCGTTCATCAAGCGAAATGACGGAATACTAGTAATGACGGCCAATAAACAGAACGACTTGTATATTGTGAACACAACGAACGAGTGTGCATTCCAAACCAGTGAAAAAACTAGCAATGTGCAAAGATGGCATCAACGTTTCGGACACCTTAACTTTGCTGATTTAAGAAAATTACACACTAAAAACATGGTGAAAGGTTTGAATTTGAACTCTGAAGATTCCAGTGTGGATTGCGTTGTGTGTGCAAAGGGAAAAATTCAGCAACTTCCGTATAAAAGTGCTGAACATCGTGAAAAACAAAAACTTAGTCTCGTACACTCCGATATTTGCGGTCCAATGAGCACTCAATCAATCGGTGGTGCTAAGTATTTTGTGACGTTCATTGACGATTTTTCAAGGTATACAGAAACTGTAATGCTACGACAAAAATCGGACGTATTAACGGCATTTAAAAACTATAAGAAGCGTGTCGAGAAACAAACCGAATGTGTTGTTAAGTGTTTAAGAACGGATAATGGAAAGGAGTACACATCAACGGAATTCAAAAAGTTTCTAGAAGAACAAGGCATCACAAGACAACTTACCGTCGAATATACACCTCAACAAAATGGAGTAGCGGAGAGGGCAAATCGAACATTAGTGGAAATGGCACGTTGTATAATGGTTCAAGCAAATTTACCAAAATTCTTGTGGGCAGAAGCTGTTAATGCTGCTACATTTCTAAGAAATAGATGCCCAACGAAATCGCTCGAAAACAAAACACCTTACGAGGCATGGTTTAATGAAAAACCGTATGTTGGATTTATAAGAGCAATAGGAAGTAAAGTAATAGCTCTAAATAAAAGTGGACGACGTGGAAAATTTGATGCGAAAGGTATAGAATACGTTCTTGTAGGATATTCGCAAGAATCGAAAGCTTATCGACTTTGGCGCCGAGACACAAAAACAATTATAAAAGCAAGAGATGTGAAATTTTTCGAACAGATAGACAATAGCGAAGAAAATATTACTGACGTTTTTCTACATTTTGAAGAATCAACGACCGAAAATAAAGGAGAAATGGGTGAAACCAATAAAGAAATAGGAAACAATAGCAGAAATCTAGAAGTAATAGATGCAACTGATGTAAACCAGGAAGAAAAACACCCCAACGTACATGGTCCAGGTAGACCGAAGATTCTTCGAACTGGACAACCTGGACGACCTAGAAAAATTTACAACGCGAAAACTGCTAAGCCTGAAGATATTGTGAAAGTGCAAGAAGATCCAGCAACTGTAAACGAAGCATTAGAACGAGAAGATGCAGAGTTATGACTAGAAGCGATGGAAAAAGAACTCGAAACCTTAAAAGAAAACGGAACGTGGTCATTAGTCTCCAGACCAGAAAATAAGAAGGTACTTTCAAGTAAATGGATTTACAAAATAAAAAGAGATTCAGCTGGTCGTATGATCAAATATAAGGCAAGACTGGTAGCCGGAGGTCATGGACAAAAGGCTGGAATTGACTACGACGAAATATTTGCACCAGTTGCACGTTATGAAATTATACGAACTCTTCTTGCAGCGGCAGTTGAAGATGAAATGCACGTACACCAAATGGACGTAGTGTCAGCTTACGTGCAAGGAAATTTGTCTGATGAAATATACATGGAACAGCCAGAACTCTTCGTGGAGGACAACCCTGAGAAAGTGTGTAAATTACACAAGCCACTTTATGGACTTAAACAATCGGGACGTGAATGGTACAAACGACTAGACGAGTTTGTAACTCAACAAGGTGGACGACAAAATGAAGCCGTTCCGTGTGTATATACGTTTGGTGAGGACGAAAAACGCGTAATAATGATAATTTACGTAGACGACCTAATTTTAGCTTCTAAGTGTTTGAAGGAAATGAATACAGTAAAAGAAAGACTAACAGCAGAATTCCACATAGTAGACCTTGGTCAAATTTCAGATATTTTGGGAATTCATGTTGAAAGAGAGGGAGAAACTGGAAGTGTAAAATTAACACAAGAAAAATACGTGAACGAATTATTAGAAAAATTCAATATGAATTCAGCCAAAATTGTATCTACACCTGTTGAATCAAACATGAAAATTACAAAAGATTTAGGACCAGTAGATGACGAAGAAAGAAAGAAAATGAAAAATCGACCATACAGAGAACTCATCGGCGGTCTAATTTATTTGGCAAATGCAACTAGGCCGGATATAGTTTACGCAGCGAACATCTTAAGTCGATTTTGTACAGATCCTGGTGAAAAACATTGGTTCCTAGCGAAACGTGTATTACGTTACCTTAAAGGGACGAAGAACTATGGTATCACATACCGAAAAACCAATCGGAACCTGTGTGCATACAGTGACTCTGATTGGGGCAGCGACACAGAAGATCGGCGATCGTGCTCGGGAAATGTATTAACACTAGCCGGAGGCGCAATCAGCTGGAAATCAAGAAAGCAACCTACGGTTTCCTTATCGACGATGGAGGCAGAATATGTTTCACTTTCAGAAGTAACTAAGGAAGTGGTTTACATAAAAAGTGTATTAAAACATATGCAATTTTACGATCTAGTGAAAAATCCAATCTGTGTATCATGTGACAATCAAAGTGCAATAGCATTAGCTAAAAATCCTGTATTTCACAAAAGAAGCAAGCACATAGACATTCAATATCATTATGTTAGAGAGTTAATTCAGAAAAATGAGATAGAAGTTGTTTATTTAAGTACTGATGAAATGCTTGCGGATATATGCACAAAGGCGCTAGCAAAAACTAAATTTCAAAGAGCAACGACAATGTTAAATTTAATGTAAACTTGTTAAATATTAAAATTTTCGTTTTCCATTCAAAGCACAGTATATGAAAGCAAAATAATCACGAATTTTGTTAATGCGTTTATAATATTCATTTGTATGAAATATGTATCAGATATTGTAAATGAAAGTAAAAGTTTGTATCGATAGAGAGGGTGTTAGAGAATCGACACGAACTTTTATACCTAAACGTTTCTTTTATAAGCGTATGTGTATGGCTTATGTCGGAGAGCACTGTTGGCCTTGAGCGGACACCGGCAGTTAGAATATATACAGTTAGTGGGTTCACAGCGTCCGTATGCATACGTTGCAATAAAGAATCAAAGCGCGTTATAGGAACGTATAATATAAGATAAAGTTTTGCGTTATTAGATCGATAGTTTTATTGAATTCTCCCTAAAATTCCTGTCAGTAAAAGCAGTAACTAAGTGATTAAAAACAAAATAACTCACTTTTAAATTTAGTGCTTGAAAGGCTTCACTGACATTATTCCAGGCGTACTTTCCCCTTTTCGGTTGATTGAGGTTAGTGTAGTATTGCTTTACAGAGGCAATTAATGCTAAACTTTCCTTCAGTGACCACCTTTTTGGATAAAGTTTTTCTGAATATTTATATCTTTCCATAACTTCATTGTTGGAGTTTCGCATGCTCTGGCAACGTTGCCGCAAATTCCACATCTAAAACCGATATAAATTGTTATAAATTTCCTAAAATTAAAAGACAAATTTTCAACTTACTGCTATATACAGGCTGTTTATTAAACATACGGCAAAAATTCAAGGGGTTATTCCATGAACTATTCTAAGAATATTTTGTCCTTTGATGATTTTTGAAAAGCCCCTTTGTTTCGAAGATACAGGGCGAGAAAAATTTTCCACAAAACCAACATTTTATTACTAAAAATTACATTTAAAGTTTCTTAATCTACAAGAACTGTTGAAAATGACTACCTCCAGCTAGGATGCAAGAATCCAATCTTCTCCTCATTGACTGCCGAACTTTTTCAAAAACACCAGGGTTGTTTCTTATTGATTCACACCCAGCAATTATCCGATTTCTTAAATCTTCCACGTTTTCCACTGGAGTAGAATAAACTAATGACTTTAGATGGCCCCATAGGAAATAATCTAGGGGGTTTAAGTCCGGGGATCGAGCAGGCCATAAGTAAGGTCCACCTCGACCAATCCAACGATCTCCGTATGTTGCTGTTAAAAACTCACGAGCAACCACACTAAAATGCGCTGGTGTACCATCGTGCATAAACAACATTGCATTTCTTGTTGCCAATGGTACATCCTTCAGAAACAGAGGTAGGGTTTGTTCCAAAAAGCTTCGATACACTACGCCTGGTAGAAATACCGGTCCCATTAGCCAGTCACCCACAATGCCTAACCAAACGTTCAACGAGAACTGATGTTGGAAACGATCTTCAAGTAGCTCACGTGGATTTTCTTCAGCCCACACATCGTTATTGTGAAAATTCCTTATTGCATTTCTTGAGAAATTCGCTTCATCGGTAAAAAGAATCAGTGTCAGTAGTTGAGGGATTTGAACCAATGTGTGCAAAGGCCACTGACAGAATGCAATCCGTGGAGGAAAATCAGCAGGAAGATGTGCCTGAACGCGTTGTATGTGGTATGGGTACAACAAATACTCCCTAAGAATTTTCCAAACAGTCCCATTATTTACATTCAAAGTATTTGCAATTTTTCGAGTAGAAGTTCTTGGTCAGTCATCTCGTATAGCAATTCATGATAGAGGACTTCACTAACAAAAGTTTAAGTATTAAAAGACAGAAAATACACGTCAATCAGCCTCAACAAATCTGACACATACAAAATGATCAATCACCAACACATTAAAGGGATTTTACAAGCTAGACATTGAATTTTAGCGCCATCAAAAATTAAGTCCGGCATGTCCACTATAAAGTTTTTAACTGTGTCTGCCATTGGTCGTTTTCGCGACGAACCTAACTGCGACTTTTTTAAAGCAAACATAAGCGAACAATTACGAAATAAGTTACGACAGCCTACATATACACTGAACTACTCGCATACGGCATCGATTTAGTACTGACGCTGTGAACGCGTGAAATAAATAATCGCCGATTCCACACCACATATCTACTACACTGACTGTTACCGCTGTTTACCCAGACTAATAATAACTATAAAACATATAATCAACACAAAAGTAAAAGAAAACAGGAGGCAAAAAGCAAATATTCTCACTAACAAATTCTCTAATTGCCCGCAATGCCGAACAAGATTTGCAAAGGGTCAAAAAAAGGCAACGCTTCCTTACTTCGATTTATATTTTAAATCAGTCATCTTAAAATCTATCAAATCTCTTTTGTCTCTCATTTTGGGGTCAAGAGTAATTTATTTGAAATGTCACTCTCTACCGATTTGTGAAAAAATATACAGCGTGTTTAATAAAAAAGCAAGTTATTTTACCAAACGGTGCGTAATTTTTTTTGATTACACCATTATTGGGCGGAATAAATTGCATATTTTGCATGTTTCGACAATCTCCATAGCTGCTCTAATAATGAAGTTATTATAGTTTCAATTGTCCAATATAAATGTCATCGTATCTCTTTTGTTTTTTACTTTATGGCTACAGTACTATAAGGATATTTTACGCAGAGTTTCATTTCCTATCGAATAATTGAAAAATATATGAGGTGTCCAATTTAAAAAAATATAAACAGTTCAAGTTAACACTGAAATGCTATGTGCAATTGCTTTTTACTCAACACAATTGTGATCAGCGGAAAAATCACTACATCTTTGCTAATTTCACCAACATCGTAGCGACAACAATAACAAAGTTAACAATAGTGATCCGATAACTTTAAACAACCTGTTTGCAGATTGCTAATTATAAGCTTAAGCATTAAATGTATTGTATACAAATAAATAATTACACATAGATTACTGCTTTTTTCAGAAGATAGGTATTGATCTTGAGCTAGTGTAACAATATAGGATGGAGTTATTTATTTTTTATTAAAAAAATCATGGAATAGGTAAAAATGTGTGTACACTAAGCTTATCAACAGTAATCTAACCATAAATATGTTTCAATGTTGCGATACGAACGTTCTTATCTTTCAACAAATATTTCACATTTGCTTACTGTTTGTGAAATTTTAATTTGAAAAATAAAATTCATGGCTGTTTATTTTTTATAGGTAAAGGAGAAAGCAATTGGGATCACATGACACATACAAATCCTAACTCAATCGCTGATAGAAGTAATGGGGATATAGCCTGCGATGCATACAATAAAATTAAAGAAGATGTCCAACTAATAAAAAATTTAGGCGTTGATTTTTACCGTTTTTCGATATCGTGGTCCAGAATCCTACCAAGCGGTAGGACCGATTACATCAACCCCGATGGCATTCGTTATTACAATGAACTTATCGATGAATTATTAGCCAATGGCATTAAACCGTTCATTACGATGTATCATTTTGATTTACCTCAGCAGTTAGAAGACGAAGGAGGTTTCCTTAACATGGCAATCGTCGACTACTTTGAAGATTACGCGGATGTTTTATACGATCATTTTGGAGATCGTGTTAAAGATTGGACGACGTTTAACGAGCCCACTTTATTTTGCTACTTTGGTTATTCTGGTGAACTCGTAGCGCCAATGATTACCAGGAAGGATGGCGGTTACTTATGCGGCCACACAGTGTTGCTTGCGCATGCAAGGGCCTATCATCTTTACAATAAACGATATAGGGAGAAGCAAGGAGGTATGTATATCTATACCAAATTAAATTTCTAGGAAAAGCTTATTTGAGTAATAATTGATCATATCATGAGGACCACAAAAATACTATTTGGTTTTCTCCTTACATTTTATACTTATACTAACCCATTAACACCTAACTTATTTTTTGTTGCTGATTTTTTTTTCTTTCCTTGTATCAAATATTAGCCTAAAAACTAACACATTTAAACAAACTTACCATAATTAAGTAATTGCAATGAAGTTTGACAAAGTAAAGAAATAACAACAATTAACAAAACAAGTTAAAATGAGAGAAAACAGTAATAAGAACGAAGAAGGAATGTACGAGGGAAAGTCATTAAATTAGTCACAAACTGTTGTGGGAAAGCTGAAAATAGCAGAGAGCTATTTTCCGTATATATCATTGGGGAGCAGCACTATCCAGCTTAATGATAATCAAGTGGCAGTTGACGTGCGCGTACGCAAGCAGTGTTAAAATGGCGACCGTGCTCGTAGAGTGTACTGTGGAAGAGCACCGTGCTGTTGTGCATTTTTTCTGGGCAAAAGGACTTCCTGCAAAAGATATCCATTAAGAAATGTCTCCTGTTTACGGTGAAAAGTGTTTGTCGCGTAAAGCCGTGTATAACTGGGTCGAGAAATTCTCACAAGGGCGCTCAAAAGTTGTTGACGGTCAGCGAAGTGGCCGCTCCGTTCAGATTGCGACAGATGCAACACATCGAAGGGTGAAAGAGATGATTCGAACTGACAGGCGGGTAACAATAGACAGGTTTAACCTACGAACTGATGCACGATCGTTTGAATTTCCGAAAAGTTTGCTCACGGTAGGTTCCTAGACAACTGACCGAGGAACACAGAAGGATTCAAATGGGCTTATCCTTGCAACACCTCTCTAGGTACGCAGAGGAAGGGGAGGACATGGGTGCACCACTACCAACCCGAAACAAAGCGTGCTTCAATGCAATGGAAACGTCCTTCTTCACCGTCAACAAAGAAATTGAAGGTTGTGCCCTCAGCTAGTAAGGTTATGCTTACCGTGTTCTGGGATTCTTAAGGAGTGCTCCTAGCCCATTTCCAGAATAGAAATGAGAACGTGACTGCTGAATCATACTGTAGAGTTTTGTTGTTGCTTCTGGATGCAGTTCGACGAAAACGTCCAGGCCTACTGACGAGAGGAATATTGCTGCATCACGATAACGCCAGGCCGCATTCGGCCCAGTTGACCCACGCGAGAATTGAAGAATTAAGGTGGGAACTTCTTCAACATCCGGCTTACAGTCCCGACCTAGCCCCAAGCGACTATCATCTGTTTAGTCTACTAAAAAAGCATCTTGGCGGAACACATTTCGAGAGTAATAATGATGTTCAACAAGAGGTACGCACGTGGTTCAGACGGCAGCCCAAACACTTTTATGCAGCTGGCATTGGGGCGTTAATAAAGCGATGGGATAAATGTATCAATGTAGACTATGTTGAAAAATAAACCTTGTTTTTGGCTAACTATTTCTCTTATTACTTTTATAATAGCTTTTTGTGACCTACTTACTGACTTTCCCTCGTAATATAAAATGCAGGTTATAACAACAAATGCAGGATATCATAAAAATAAATAACAAGAATAATTTACACTTTGAGAAATGAGATTTGATTGCTATGATTACTTTGCTTAGCAACGAGCTCTTTAGATCAGTCTGGCCTCACAAGAAACAATTTGGCACTCTTTCCTAACCAACTTTGCGTCACAACAAAACCAGATTACTAAAACCTTTATTGCTGCATATTGTTATACTCCTTAAGTATACCATATGCGATATCGTTGGATTCGCCTTTCGATTACCTTTCCAAAAACGAAAAATTTACAAGGTGTTCTATTTAAAATAAGAAAGACGACACTTCCGGTAAAACCGGAAATGCAATTGCTGAGAAGGATGGCGCGAATTATTTTCGGGAAAAATTAATAACGGGGGACCGGGTACCCCATAACCCTACTTTTTTACATTTTTATATTTTATTTTTAAAGTTTTATTATCGTATTTTAATATCTTTATTATTAACTGTCTCAATTTGACCACATACATATTCTACATAAAACCGACTCTATTTGTGAAAAAATAAAATATTAAAATGTAAGAAAAATGGGGGTATGGGGTACCCGGTCCCCCGTCATTAATTTTTCCCGAAAATAATTCACGCCGTCCTTTAGACTATGTAATATACTTTATTTGTGAAAAATAAAGAAAAAAAAATTGAAAAAAAGGGGGAGGGGTCCAGGGTCCCGCGTTAAAAATTTTTTCCGAAAATAATTCGCGTCATCCTTTAGACTATGTAATTTACTTTATTTGTGAAAAATAAAGAAAAAAAAATTAAAAAAAAAAGGAGGTTACGGGGTACCCGGTCCCCGGTTATTAATTTTTCCCGAAAATAATTCACGCCATCCTTTAGACTATGTAATATACTTTATTTGTGAAAAATAAAGAAAAAAAAATTGAAAAAAAGGGGGAGGGGTCCCCGGTCCCGCGTTAGAAATTTTTTCCGAAAATAAATCGCGTCATCCTTTAGACTATGTAATTTACTTTATTTGTGAAAAATAAAGAAAAAAAAATTAAAAAAAAAGGAAGGTACGGGGTACCCGGTCCCCCGTTATTAATTTTTCCCGAAAATAATTCAGGCCATCCTTTAGACTATGTAATATACTTTATTTGTGAAAAATAAAGAAAAACCAAAAAAAAGGGGGGGGGGGTCCCCGGTCCCGCGTTAGAAATTTTTTCCGAAAATAATTCGCGCCATCCCTTAGACTATGTAATTTACTTTATTTGTGAAAAATAAAGAAAAAAAAATTAAAAAAAAAGGAGGGTACGGGGTACCCAGTCCCCCGTTATTAATTTTTCCCTTAAAATAATTCACGCCATCCTTTAGACTATGTAATATATCTTATTTGTGAAAAATAGAGAAAAAAAATAAAAAAGGGGGGGGGGGGGGGGGGGTCCCCGGTCCCGCGTTATAATTTTTTTCCGAAAATAATTCGCGTCGTCCTTGGGACTATGTAATTTACTTCAAAATATTCTAAAAAGAAGAAGATATCTGTTATAATTTCCGAGATATTTACACAAATAAAAAAAAACAAAAATCTTTGGAGAGGGCTGTACCCCCAAATCGGCGAGATTCCCTAGATAAGAAAAAAATGGTGTACTTATACCAAGGCACTCTTTCAGTCTGTGCAGTTTCATCGAAATCGAGGAGTGCGGGTTGCCGGAGTTCCCTTGTAAGCTAGACCGCGACTCGTGACGTATTCTAATAATACGCCACCAGCACTGCAGCCTTATTTTCTATATTTTGTCTATTTTCAGTTTTTACCTATGTCATTACCGGTGAAAAAGGTAGCATGATTTGCTTTCTTTGACTCACAGACAAAGATCTACATGGCTATCATTATGTTCACTTTTATTATTAGCCCAAATAAAGAAATTATTATTATTAATAATTCTAAAGTAGCTACCAATGGGCAACACTTTTTTTGTTGGCATCAATGTTACGTATACTGTTGAAACTTACATTGAACTAGTGAAGAAATTATAAATTATATATTTATTTTGTAACACGTTCTACAGGTCGAATTGGTATAGTTCACAACAACTTCTGGTTCGAACCTCGCACAAGTAAAATCAAAGATCTTCAGGCGACTGAAGCAGCTATAGAATTCAATGTAAGTATCTGTGTTTTCATCACTTGGTAGCAATCCGTTCTTTTTTATATTTGTTCAAGTTGGCCCAATGCAATTACATTATGAAATTCAATAATGATAGCAAGGACTGTGGAGTAGTATGGTAAACAACACAGAGTATCGGCACATTCCTCACCAAACAAAATATTAATTAATTCGGAACAACTGTTTCGAGGGCTCTTTGGACCCCCATTTTCAACCGGATTACCGAATAAATCTGAGCGAAAACAAAAAACATCTAATTCTTCCATGCTTGTTTATCCCTACTCTCGAGGAAAAGATATATATTTATATATTTACAAGTACCTACTTGTTTGCCGCTAACATTAACAAGTGAAGTATATACGGAACAAGAAGGTTCCATCTCGTCGAATCTGTTTTTCTTCCGTCTATACATTTTAAAACAAAACCATTCAGTATGTACAGGACACGCCGACAGAGTCTTTTGTCAATGTAGCACGCTATTTAAACCATATGTTCGCTTTACCTCAGTAAATCAAAAAGAGAAGAATAATAAAGAGGCGGATTATCTCTGTTTAACGGATTTCAGGTTTTCTAATTCTTTCTTAATCAATAGACTGGTAAAATTCCCTTTGAATAAAAGTAGGTATAATAAGGAGCTTAAATTCATAAAAAGCTATTTACAATGGTTACTCTTCTATATACATATGTCGACCGCATTCTTAAGAAAGTTCAACATAGGCATTATGTAAGAAATTCCACGACCTTGATCCCGGTAGAAACCCACAACAAGAAATTTGTGAAACTTCCCTTCCACAGAAAAGTATTAGTAAAGTTTTTAGGGGACAAAATATGAACGTATGTTTCAGTTCATGTAATACACTCAAAAGCCTTCTTGGCGAAAGATAAAGATAAACAGCAAATGAAAGAAAGGTCGGGAATTTGTAAAATTGTATATAATGTGATAAAGCCTATATTGGTCAAACAAAACGAGCGATAGCTACTAAATTACGGCAAAATAGAAGCATCAAGTGTAGCACAACACGAAACCGGACACAATATTCAATTAGAAAATCTGAAATTGATTAAGAGCGTAACCTTGCCTCGTGAATTAGAGGTTTTTGAAACCATCTATATAAAAAAGGAAAGCAATCTGTTAAACAGAGATAACCCGCCTCTTTTTTTACTCTTGTCTTTTTGATTCACTACGGTAAAACACGCATATGGTTTAAATAACGTGCTACATTGAAAAAAGTCTCTGTCGTCGTGTCCTGTATATACTGAATGGTTTAGATTTAAAATGTATAGACGGAAGAAAAACAGATTTGACGAGATGGAATCTTATCATTCGTCTTGCTCTATTTTATGAGGACGGAACGAATACATGTCAGACAGTAACAAGGGAGCTTCTCGTTCCATATATATATATATACTTCGTATGTTAGTGTTAAGTGGCAAAAAAGCAGGTACTTGTAAATATATAGATATATATCTTTTCCTCGAGAGTAGGGATAAACAAGCATGTTAGAATTAGATTTTTTTTTTGTTTTCGGTCAGATTTATTCGGTAATCTTCGGGGTCGAAGAGCACTCGAAACAGCTGTTCCGAATTAATTAATATTTTGTGTGGTAAGGAGTGTGCCGATACTCTGTGTTGTTTGCCTTATGAAATTTGTCTTAAATCCTCCCTTTCGTTGCTTTACTTTGATACTACATTTTTTTATGTTTAGCTCGGTTGGTTCGTAAATCCAATGTTTACTGAAGAGGGTGACTATCCTCAGCTCATGAAAGTAAATATCGAATACGCAAGCAGACAAGAAGGCCTTCCTAAATCTAGACTTCCAGAATTCACACCAGAAGAAATCGATCTGATTAAAGGTTCTGCAGATTTCTTAGGCGTAAACCACTACACCACTTTCTATTGTACTTCCACGGAAGAGGAAGATGTAGAACCCGCTCTGTTTTATATACCAGAAATGGGAATCAACTGTGTGCCCAACGTTACTGCCCATGGGTCGGCTTCTGTTTGGCTAAAAGCGATACCATCGGGATTCAGAAAATCTCTGAGGTGGATCAAGGATCAATACGATAATCCCGAAATGATAATCACCGAGAACGGAATCTCAGATCCAGGAAAACTCCTAAATGATTGTTTACGAGTAGATTACTACAATGTAATTACCTAAAATTAATTAACTAAGGCTTCTGTCCTCACTAAAATATATTGCAGTCTTATCTGACGGAAATGTTGAAAGCCATTCATGAAGATGGTTGCAACGTAACTGGATACACCGCCTGGAGCTTAATGGATAATTTTGAATGGAGAAGTGGATATACGTAAGTTCAAATAAGTGTAGATGACACTGATATATCTTTACTAACCGTTGTTGATTTCAGAGAAAAGTTTGGGTTACATTCCGTTGATTTCGACAATCCTGAAAGGCCACGGACTCCCAAAATGTCTGCTTACGTCTACAAAAGGATTATTGCAGAAAGAAGAATCAATTGGGAGTATACACCAGAAGGTTTTTCGAAATGCAAGACAATGCATTCAAAAGATGAATTATAAGTACATCTATTTGCAGTTTATAAGAACACTTCTTCCTAATAAAGTATATTTTTCCAACTATTACTAGGTTTTTAATATAACTACTAGTATTTATTTATTTATTAATTAGTTGTAAGTTACATCAATTCACATTGATTCTTAAAAGACGTCTACTCTTAACATTTATTGAAGAGGGCAACCTCTCGCGAAAATCAGTCTCTATTCAAGAAAATATTTTAATATTTCAAGACTATAGAAAGGTGTAATATAAGAAAATAATTTTCTTGAAATTTTATTTGTATTAAATAAATATTCTCTTAGGGTTAGAAAATCAAGAAAATCCGAGATGGAAAAATGTTTCTTCCAAATCATTTAGATTTAAGTAAGAAAATTTTCATATTAAAGGTAGGAGTGGAAAAATGATTCAGATCTCACAAAGTTCTATTGAGAAATTAGGCGACCGGTTTTGTGTTCAAAAAACACATGGTTAGACCAGTTACAAGGGTATCCAATAAAAGAAAAATTACAATAAAGGGACAAAAAGCCTAAAAATGAACTAATGAAAAGGTTTTTTTTACATGTTACAGTATAATTAAATTATTTCTTTAATAATGTAATTAAATAGGAATTAACAAAAAATTGATGCTAATATAGCTCATGGTATTGGTGGAATCATTCCCGGCAAAAACAATGTAGCAGAGAAAATAGCGCTAACACATAAACATGTTTCTGCCTACCCGGCGTCATCAGCATGGTTCTGAGCACAATTCAGTGCTGTTTTGGAGATTTGCAGCACAAACGGAGAGGCAAACGCAACTATAGCAGCAGAAGATTGTGCTCAGAACCACGCTGATGACGCCGGGTAGGCAGAAACATGTTCATGTGTTAGCGCTATTTTCTCTGCTACATTGTTTTTGCCGGGAAAGATTCCACCAATACCATGAGCTATATTAGCATTTATTTTTTGGTTAAATAACTACTTATTTAACATTATTTGGAAATTCAGAAATAGTCAAAATTGGCACACATATACTTACTTGACAAGTTAACCAAGATTCTTCAGCTTATCCCATAAAACAAAATACGTCAAAAAATAGTTTTATTTCTAAAACGGTAAATTATTTGGGCATTTAGGAAAGCATTGAAGTATGTAGTATATTTTATCTGTGAACACAGTTGTATAGCTATGAGAGTTCTGAGCCAAAACCCCATAAGATTTAACAACGGGGTCTAAATTTACTTTTTATCCCCACCACTCCTGCCTCGGCCATGTCACATGACCAGTGGCATCATATGCCCCGCCCTCTTGGCGGGAAATTTGAAACGTGGGTCAAGCGTTCCAAGGTGGTGATTCGATTTTAACGTCAAAACGGCCGCAGCTCTTACGGGGGCCATTGAACTCTATACAACTGGAAGGGCATCTGACGTATAATAGCATGTTGCAGCGTTGAAGCCGGGCAGAGATAGCAAACGTGACGTATTTCCGTTTCATTTTATCTCATGTTCGTTTAAGTATTTGGGTCATCTTTGTGTAAAATTTAAGAAATATCAGTGATATTTACAGGAAAATTAAGGACAATGGTTACTTCTTGTGTAGCATATGGTTGTTTAGTTTGCAGGAAATGGCATTTTTAATTTTGTGAAATTTACACCCTATTTACAACTATCTGATTAGTCCACATTTATAAATGATACTCAATTTCTTTTTTATTTTATGTTTTTGTTATAACTGCATTTTCTTCAAATATATTGTAATGTGTTAGAAAGAAATAGAAATACGTCACTATTTCTAGTTGCCTATCTGTAGCCCGGCTTCACTTTTTCACGAATAATGATGCCGTTCCAGTTCCGTAGGTTACAGTTCAATGACGGGGGCTGAGATACCGCTCGGGGTTGAGGATGACTCAGTGCGCGCGAGTAGTACAGGTTTTTGCCAACGAATACTGGTGTGAGTGAGCCACTATCGCTCCTTGACGGATTCGTTGCGTAATATTGGGAAATATTACTGCATATCACGTGGCCTATGACGAGAAGCCGCGTCTCTTGACGCGAGCCGGCTGAGAGAGCACGACAACACCTGCACTTGCGGTTTATACTTTAATATCGCGGCCTACCGCTAAATTTGCAAGATTCCTAACTCAACCTTCGAGGACTGTAAATTTAATTACGACAAACAATACACGCTATCAATTCCGCGCTGCTCTCGCCAGAACGTAAAGAGGTAATTGTATTGTTGTACAATAAATATATGAGATACGATGACGGATGGTGTGGGTATTTTCTTTCTATCCATTACAGTGTTTTTTAGAGTTTCAAACTTTGTGCATCTAGTTCTTCTACAACTTGGCATCCTATTACATGTAAGTACTTTTAATTTATATTTCTTTACATTGCCATTTAAATTATGTTAAAGTTTTTGTTTTAGAATATTCTTATGTAATTTTTATTAGCTTTCATTCAAAAATATTTATGATTATAACCATACGAACTTCTACTTTAGACTTAATTTTTCTATATTACAGAGAAATGGCTTCTCAATTTACCGACGAGTTATGGGAAGCCTACGATGAAGGGATTGTAAATAGCATAAGAAAAGATGTTGGGGAAATGGAGAAGGTATTGAACGACATGGAGGAATCAGTCGCAGAGACACGCATTAGGCTGATCTTGAAAAAAATTAAAAACATTCTGCTTATAATGCATGACCATCCAAGGACGCACTCGCTTTATATAAGGATATTGAACATACTGGGAAAAATTACTTCATTTATACGTGTATAATTAATTCTCATATATCGCTGGTTAAAGTCGGCATTTCATGAATTTTAATACCTAGCGCTATGAATTAAAACAAGACATTTGCTTTTACTTATTTATTTGTATACTAACCTATTGCTAATATAACATTAAAACTAACTGACCATTAAATAATTTAATAGTATGTCCACACTACGCTCTGTACACATTAAAGCTGGCCACGAGCGGTACCGCGCAGTAGCGTAGAGTCGACCAGGCCTCGCGTTCCACTAGAGTTATTCTGCTAATGGAGATGTTTGCTGCCGCAAATAATTTCGCTCATCTTTTAAATAAAAATTAAATAACACGTGCTCAAACACTTACCATTTTAAGAGTCCTCCGTGAAATCACAAAGTGAATAATGTCTATTAAATATCTGCAACATTAGATATGTTTCAACTGTTGTTTCGGCAAAACTAGTACGGCATGAGGAAAAAATGCGTTTATATGCAGAGAACGAACGTTCTACATCTAGTGACGTAATATTTGCGTAAGTAAAATAATCTTTCAAATAACTTAACGATTCTGTTGACGCACCTTCACAAATGTGTCTTAATGTGCCAAAATCAGAATTTTTCTCAAAAACACTTTCAAATTTTTCTAGAACAGAAACATTTTTTGCGTCTTCAATCGCGCATAGCTGTGCGTGAACATGTTGCACTATTTGTAGAAATTCTTCTAACGGCACCGCAGGATTTTGTAATTTTTCTATTGCATCTGCTAGCCCGAAGTAATTGTCGTGAATGATTTTTAAATCCATTTTAACCTGACTATCTTGAAATTTCGACTGGCTTTTCTGGATAGCGGCAGCTTCCTTTGTATCGAATTGTAAAACCACGTTCTTAATATTGTCAAAATATTTATGATAATAAAACGCGGCCTGCAACCATGTTCCCCAACGAGTTAGAATAGGTTCTGGTGGCTCTGGTATACGGGGGCACAGTCTGTGAAATTCGCGAATACGTTTCGGTGATTTGACAAATACTGCTTTGGTATGCGCTATTAAAGCGTCTACCTCAGGATAACATTTTCTGATACTATCCGCCACAAGATTGACAACATGAATTTTACACGTAATGTGTAACAAATTAGCAGAATGCTTTTTAAGAGACCGGCCTACAGAAAGCATGTTTGCAGCACCATCACTCATTAACATCAAGAGTTGGTTTGTTGAAAGTTCAAACTTGTCCAATGTATTTAACACTAACTTTGAAATTACTTCGGCAGTACACTGTTGTATTCGTTTGGAGACTAATAGAATTGAAGGTACCGATTGATGAGGTTCCAATTTGCGTGCCATTACATTAAGAACAGAATGTTTCTTCCGATCTGTTGTTTCGTCGACACAGAACCACAATTTTTGATCTTTCAACTCCGATATTATTTTTTGTTCAATATGTTCGCGCGCAGATAGCACAATTCTTCGTAACGATGTTCGACTTGGTAATTTGCACTCCGAATAGTTATTCCAAAAGCAGATAAATGGTTCCTTGTCTAGTAAATTAAACGGTATATTACATGCAATAAACGTAACGCATAAATTAAATATAAATTGTTCATTGTCTCGTGCGCAATTTCTTTTTGAGACATGCTTTTCACTATTTACGTGTCGTAGACAATGTTGTCTGGACCAATCACGGGATTTTACAGATTACACATTTAATTTTAGCACCTTCATATATTAAGTCTGGAATTTCTGCAATAAATTTTCGAAGTTTGTCCGACCGCGGTCGTTTTGCTAACGAAATCATAATTTTTCTAGGACAGATAAACAATTGCGCAAATGACCGGCAGCGAAAATGTCCGTACTGCTCCGCAGACGAAGTAATACTACCGTTCCTCTCGGTCCGAACTGATTCTACGCCGATGCGCGGTACCGCTCGTGGCCAGCGTTAGTGATTATACACTTTCACTATTTGTGTTACAGCGCTTTTGTTAACCAACATTTTAGTAGCTTGTGGAGGAAGAAGGTAACCACCACTGGTGCGTGAACTGTTGGTCTGAAAAGAGTTCGTAATTTTGGCGCACAAACAACGCACACTCGTAAATGTAAATCATTGGCAAGGTGAAGATACCGTTTGCAGCGAACACTCCTCGACAAGATGCACGAGCTGGCAAGTGAAATATACTACGGATACATCGCTTCTGCAATTTGAAGATTCTGTGAGAGTCCACAGAGTTACCCCAAACGATTATACCGTATTTTAGTCTTGAATATATGTAAGCATAGTAAGCACAAAATCCTGCGTCAATGATATTGTTTTCAGTGCATAACTGTAAGATAATAAATTTGTGGCCAAAGAATACACGTGGGATTTCCAATTCAATTGGCAATCAATTGTTATGCCAAGAAATTTTGCAAATTCAACGGTTGTAAGTACCGTATTTTTGTAAGTCAAATATTTTTGGTCATGCTTAAAATATCCAAAATGTAAAACATTTGTTTTTTCTAAATTTAGTTTCAAATTATTTTTATAGAAACACAAATCAAATTTGGTTAAGGTTGTTACCTAATAAATTATTTAATTGGCAAACATGTACATAAAGAATTATCTCAAATTACCATACCAATGTAAATAATTCTTAATATTATTAAGTAATTCATTGATTACACAGTAGAGTTATTTATTTATTATATATGTAGCAGCGAACAGTAGGGTTCGAGGAGGGAACGAAATTTCTCTTCCATTCTTTGTTTAAATTCAGTATCGGCCGAAATAAAAACCATCGAAGTTAGTATAATGTATGTATTTATCGACTTCTCTGTCTCTTTGTGAAACACATTGATTAATTTACACCTACTCATTGTCCGTACTAACGGTTCGATAATAATTAGCAAATTAACAATGTTTGATATCAGCGACGCCTGGCGCACGGAGCTGCGTTACGTTTCAATCCCCTCTCTTGTATCTTCGTTTCATATAGTGTACATTGTACAATACAACGGAAATATACGAGGAAATCGAAGCGTTGTAATTGATCTCCCACTTATGTCACCATCACCAGCTATTGATTTATAGCGTGGAAGTGAAAAGCTATTAAATAAGATCGTCACCTTGGGCAAATGCGGTATTCAAGATAAAAATGAAAACGCTTACTTTAATTCATTTGCTATTTATTTATAATCAACAATATATGCTTTCGCATGCAAATTATTAGTAACAGCTTAATTTTACATAGTACATATTATATGAAATTCTATAGTATTTTGTTAACCAGTTATGTTGTCTGTATATCTGAATATCACAGTTGTACATGATGCTATTTTTAATACATACTAAAATTACGAGGGTAAGTCAAATATTATCTACACTTTCGCCATAACAAGCTTTGAAAGTTATCGTAGTGGCGGCCGCTTGTGCAAGCATTGAGTTGGCGCCTCTGCGGTCACGTGTGCGGAATTTAATCACGATCGCGTCATTTGTCTGCTAGCTACAACAGCATAAGCATGTCAGCTCCGCTATTAGTTTGCACCAAAGAGGAACAACGAGCAATGATCCGATTTTTGTGGTCAGAGGGTGTGAAAGGTGCTGAAATTCACCGGAAACTTTTGTCACAATACGGGGACAGTGCTTTATCTCGTAAAAGCGTTTTTTTGTGGATCGAAATGTTTCAAAGTGGCCACCGACGACAACATTCAGGAAGCTCAAGAGATGGTTAGTGGAAAGTGGCTGTACGACCAACCGAAAACCTTCTACAAGGAAGGCATACGGAAGCTTGTGGCTCGCTGGACCAAGTACATTGCTAAAGGTGGAGACTATATCGAAAAATAATGTATCTGTTGTGCACCTATTTTTGTTTAATACAGTTGTAGAACTAAAAGTGTAAGTAATTTTTGACTTACCCTCGTATATAAAATATGTACGTTTTAATTCTTACATTAAAATTGCTAAAATATAAATACTAACAAGTAAGTAATGTTAAAGCTAATAATTCTAGACTAGCAAATGGTATAATTAAAGCTGTATCTCTTGCATCTTTAATTAGAGCTATAAAGGGGTTCACCTAGTATATCAAATTTTTAACACAAGCACACAAAGATTTTTTAAAAAGAGCTGAAAAGCAACAAGCGTTGTTTATAGACATTTTTATACAGCGTCGATTACAAATTAAACAATTTTACCAGTAGTAGTAATAGTTTCATTAATTCCTTTTTTTTATTTCTATTTTTATTTATTTTTTTAATTTAGTATTAATAAACAGTCATAATAGTTTTATTCTTTTTATTTCTTGTAATATTTTTTTTGTAATAATAGTAGTAGCAGCAATAGTAACAGTTTTATTTTACTTTTTTTTAATTACAAAAAAAAAATATTTTATTTTATTTTTACATTTTATTTCTTTTATTTTAATTTTCATTTTTTTAGTAGTAATAACAGTAGTAATAGTAGTAATAATAGTTGTAGTAATAATCGTAACGGTTTTATTTTATTTTTCATTGAAAGAAAATTTAATTGTTTTTTAATTTCTTGTTAGTAGTACCTCCATCCCGACACCCGTAGTAGTAGTAATAATTTTATTTAATCTTTTTTTATACTTTTCATAGTTTTAAAATTTTAGTGGTAATAGTGATAGTAATAACAGTTATAATAGTTTTACTTGATTTATTTTTCCTTTTTTTTCTTTTTGTAATTTTAATTTTTTTTTTATTTTTCTTTTTTTAGTAATATGTAATAGTAATAATAGCAGTAGTAATAGTAGCAATAATAATTGCGATAATAGTTTTAATAGTTTTACTTGATTCATTATTTATTAAAAACAAATTGATTTTAATTTTTTTTAGTAGTAGCAGTAGTAATAGTAGTACCACTAGTAGATTTCGTCATATGACCACGAATACATGTTTAACACATTTTTTTCCTTCACCCCGATATCTGTAGAAGTAGAAATAGTTTTATTTAATACTTTTTATAGTTCCTAATTTTAGTGGCAATAGTGACAGTAGTAATATATAGTCGTAAAGATTTTATTTTATCTATACAGTAGAGCCCCACTCGAGTGAACTACCCGAAATAGTGAACATCGAAAAATTTACATTGGGATCCGATTTAGTGAACAGGGGAAACCCCGGTAGAGTGAATTTCTTTCTTTGGTAGTTCGGTAATTACCCTAAATATGTATTATAGGAAGCGCATCACCACGAATGATCGTAAATTGGTTTAGTACATTCTTCTATTCGATTTGTATGAGCTCGGTGTGTTTGAGCGCTCCATTAAAAAACTCGGGACAGTGATATATGGTGCGTCGCGTTATGAGAAGTGTTATTATTATGTATGTATATGTATGTAATAAGAGTTTAAAATAATATCGAATAACAGGAAACATTTAAAACTGAGCGAGAAATTAGTGATATTGGAAAGCTTAAGTAAAGGTAAATGTGTAACAGATTTAGCTAAACAATTTGGAGTGGCTAAATCTACAATATGTGCTATAAAGAAGAGGTGAACATTAATTTTAAGAAAAACTAATCAAAATGTTGATGGTATACGTAAATTTAAAACACAAAAAATCTACATATTCAAAAATGGAAAAGGCACTGTACAAGTGGTTTATTTCATTGCGAGAGAGAAATATTCCCGTTAGTGGATTAATGTTAAAACAAAAAGCTACAAATTTGCAAAAATCAATCGATGAATCGTCAACATTTATTGCAAGTAATGGATGGCTTAATAGATTCAAAGGACGGTATAACGTAAGGTTTTTAATGATTTCAGGAGAGATATTATCATCACAACCAGAATTAGTTGATCCATTCAAGGAAACGTTGAAGAATACAATTAAAGATCTTGACCTGTTACCGGAACAAATTTATAATGCGGACGAATCAGGTCTTTATTGGAAACTACTACCCGATAAGACGTATATATCTAACATGGAGAAAAATGCACCTGGTAGAAAAACTGAAAAACAAAGATTAACTTTTTTGGCCTGTGCAAACGCGTCCGGAACACACAAATTAAAACCTTTAATAATAGGAAAATCAAAGAAACCCCGATCATTTCGAAATTTTAGCTGTCCAGTACATTACAAGCATTCTAAGGCAGCATGGATGACCACCACCATTTTTAAAGAATGGTTTCATGAAATGTTTGCTCCAGAGGTAAACAAATTTACTTATTTATAATTAGATCATAACACTTCATTTTACTTTTTAGGTTACTCAATTTTTACAAAACCAACAATTACCGATTAAGGCCTTATTATTATTAGATAACGCCCCTAGCCATCCACCTGAGTCAGACTTAAGAAGTTCCAATGGATTGATCTCCGTTATGTATATGCCACCAAATGTGACACCCTTAATCCAACCCATGGATCAAAATGCCATCAGAATTACAAAATTATTTTATCGCAAAAATTTATTGACCAATTTGTTACCAGAAGACAAAGAGTTTAGTGAAACATTGAAAAACTATTCTCTGAGAGATGCTGTTTTAAATATAGCTATGGCTTGGAATAATGTAAATATTGCAGTTATAAAGAAGTGCTGGAATAATATTTTAGACATTGATGACGATCTGGAAAATATTCCACTAAGCGTTTTACGCTCTCGTTTAATTAACGACGAAGCCTTTAAAGCAAATCAAGATATAGGACATATTTTACAAAATATCACTCCAAATGTAAGTAAAAAGTTGCTAAATAAATTTTAATTGTAAAATTGATATTTTTGTAGACTCATTTTAATGATGCTGACATTGATGAATGGAATAAGGACATATTACAAGAAGCCACGGAGGTAAATGTTATTGATAAAAGTGATTCGGAAGAGGACGATAATAGTCATTTGTTAATGTGTAATATCACCAATGATGACAAATTAATTTCGACAAATCATGTTCTTAAATCTGTTAATGATCTTATTCAGTGGGTGGAAGAAAATGAGGAGAATGTTGAATTTTCACAGTTACTAACTCTGCATAGTTTAAGAGGTAAATTAATTGAAATTAAAGTAAAGAAAAAGTTAGAACAATCAAAAATAACTACGTATTTCAAATCAAAATTATAAGTTAATGTTTTTAATATAAAAATGTCGCGTATTATTATTGCCAAATTATATTATTACTTATTGTAGTAAAAGTAAGATTATTAAATAAAGTTTGATTGCATATATGTATTTGTATTTGATTTTGATTTTTTAATAAACCTCTATTTAGTGAACAATCCGATTTAGTGAACAGGGGCTTGACTAATAACGCTTACTCTAGCGGGACTCTACTGTATTTTAAAATGTTATTTCTTTTTAATAGTAATAGTTTATTTTATTTATTTTTAATTTATTTTTTTAATTTTTTATAGTAGTAGTAGTACTTTCCGTCATGTTTATCACATTGACCACAGCAATGTTACAAAAAATTGTGATCCTAGTGTCGCCTTCATTTAATTCAAAAAAACATACAACATAGACCTATAGTATACGTTAGATAAAAAGGGATTGTAGAATAAAAAAATCTTGTTTAACTTTTATCTGTCACCGTTTATAACAATATTCACTGAAATATGCCGCAAACAATAACTCCGTTAATTAATTGAAAAGTAATGCCATCACCTATCCACCATCTATGGACGCGCGTTTCGATGTTATACATCTCGTCGGCATAGCTTTGTGGAAGGTAATGGCATTTCAATATTTTAAATCGTATCTGTACGAAGTAGACGTTTACATGTACGCATGAGGAAATCTAATTAGATATCCTCATTTGTACGTTTTTGTCGAGTAAATTACTGCAAACGCCTCTACAGAACTGAACAAATCGTATTGCTACAAATTCTGACGCGGCAGTAGTCCCAACTACTGGCTTAAACCGCCATAAGTTAATTAATTGAAAATTAATTTATTGAAATGCCATTACCTTCCACAAAGCTATGCCGACGAGATGTATAACATCGAAACGCGCGTCCATAGATGGTGGATAGGTGATGGCATTACTTTTCAATTAATTAACTTATGGCGGTTTAAGCCAGTAGTTGGGACTACTGCCGCGTCAGAATTTGTAGCAATACGATTTGTTCAGTTCTGTAGAGGCGTTTGCAGTAATTTACTCGATAAAAACGTACAAATGAGGATATCTAATTAGATTTCCTCATGCGTACATGTAAATAACTCCGTTATTTATTATCAGCTTTTCATAAACTGAAACTGTAAACAAATTAATTTTTTTTTTTTTTTATATTTGTTCAAGTTCATATTTGACGTTTTATTTAAGGAGTTATGCCTGCAAGTTTTTTTATTTTAAGGAAACATTAAGTATAAATTCTGTTGCTTTTCATTGGGGTCACAAGCTCGATTCTTACGACTAACTCCCGGTATACTATTTATAACAAGCAAGTTAATAATTAGGTTAAGTATTATATAACTTGTATACCTACAATAGAGAGTATATACATAGTTTAGAATAAGTGCAGAGTACAAAAATAAATAAGATATAATAGACAATGCCCCTTTAAATTTATTGATTCACTGCAAATGTGCCTCAAAGACCAAAAAAAGTTATACATTCGTCTTTAATTGGATATAATCGCCTTTACACATCTTATATGAAACGAGTATAAAAAATTACACACAAAAACATTCATGGCCAAGTGGTTTACAATATTATTTTCTTTTATATTAATAATTGCATTGATAATAATTGAAACAAAAACACTAGCATTTTTTACAAATCGAAATAATACTGACTAAGTTGGAATAATGTTTAGCTTTAATTTCTTACTAATTGAAACAAGTACAGATTTTGTATTTATTATCGTTTAGAATTGAAAATCATCACTAATGTTAATTTTTGATATTTTTATATTAGCTTTGACTTTACCACAACCGCGTACCTTTTTAAAACGCTCTTCTTATACATTCCCATAGCTCCCCAGTTATTTCAGAGTTACCGTAGAGTAGATACAGAGATCATATACATACATAGTTAAATGAAATAAATCATTTTCATAACTGTATAAATTACGTTCAATCAAATCGTTATTTTATTTTCAACGAATTTTCTTCGTTCTTTTGAAAAATTGAGTGCTTGGTTAGTAGAATAACTATGAGGGTTCTGGACCAAAATCCTATGTATTTTCTTATGGGGGTTTAAATTATCTTGTTATTCCTACCACTTCTATCGCTAGCTGCAAAGCGAGCCGTGCAATTTTAACAGGTAGCCGTTAAAAAAAATATATAGTCTAGAATCTCCATAGCTACTTTTCATTGGTTGAAAGTTTTTTTTTAACTTACGAAATTTGTACTACAGGCAAAGATCGTTTAGGGAAATTTATGAAATTACTTTTTGCATACTTTGAAGCCGAAATTAGTATGGTGTAGTGTAGGTAAGATGTAAACAACACTTAACGCTAAGCTACCTTCAACATACGGCACGAAACTTACTCTGTCGAGATCCAAAAACCAAAATCGAGGTTTAAAATTACATAATTTTATAAACATGGAAACCATTTCAACTGCATTTTCAAATTTCAAATTGCAAAGTGACATATAAACAATCAAAATAATTCATATATTGATTCTATAAGATATGTATATAGGGTGATTGTTAACATATGGAGAAAACTATAATGGTAGCTAAAAGAATTTCCCTTAAATAAAGTTTGATCAAAACTCTATACAACAGCGTCTCGATAATTTGAAGCTCGGTAATTTTTAATAGTGTGATTTCAACCTACAAACATTCGATCACTGATCGTATTTTGCTGTGTAAACACGTGCTATCATGTCCCAAAAAAAAAGCATATTTTTCTCAGTATCATGAATAAGTTTGGAAGATTAGATAAAGATTACTTTATTTCGAAAATCGCTAAGGATCTAATAGTTGGAGAGCAAGCTGGAAAAAAGTTGTTAGCGATGACGACTTAAAAACGAAAAAAATGAAACAATAAAAAGCATTTTCGCTACATGAAAAAATTAATATAGGCAACATCTTTATCGCAGGCGATAGTTAACTTCCAGCCTTTGACTATTTCTGGCGGAAATTTTTAGCAAATAAAGAAGCAACGCGAAGACTGACACAAAAATTTAAATCAAATTGGGCTACATTTCAACATGTTACCAGCTCATAGCTGGAAAATTGCAAATGTTAGCCGTTGGTTTTAGACCTAACAAAGAAAGAATTAGAAGAATTGGAAAATTTTCTGATCCATGATGCATTACCGGTTTACGGATCACGAAAAACGACGTGAATGAATTCCGATTTACGTAAACATCAAAAAGATCTCAGAAATAAAAATCTTTCAGTTATTCAATGCTCTTTCACGTCCAAATTCTGAAGTGCTTAAAAATCATAAATAACGCATTTATAGTTTAGATCTCATACAAGAAACATGCAGGAGAACTCCATTAAATGGACTGGTATTGAAACAACAAAAAGCATTTTCGCTACATGAAAAAATTAATATAAACATCCGCCAAATTTGGCGACCCTCGGGTTCAAACCCATGGTATATATGGAGGCTTAATCTTGGGAGGAGATCCGAGCCTCAACATTCATCAAATCATAGAGAAAATTGAAATTGTAGCAAAACGACGATAAAACAGATTCAAGTCGAAGATCCAAGCTAAGATTTCCTCATCGAAAATGAGATTTTAGATGAACATGAAATTATTAAATTTGTACATGGCAAAGAAGAAAATAGAAAAATGAATTCCGTGAAATGGGCGTGGCATCGGATAGGTGTTAATTACAGGCGTATTATCTTCATTACCTTGCCATCTCTACCCATGCATCCCGGTTTAACCTGTTCCGGGAGTTGTTTAAGCTGTTTGCGAGATGTTCCGGGAGCTATTTAAACACATCTACAATTAATACCTGTCCTATGTCACATCCAGTTCTCGCAATTCGTTATCTACTTCCGCTTTTTTTTTACCCACGCTAAGGCATCTAAATGCTTCATGAGAAGAGTCAATCAGACGAAGAAAAAAAGGAAACCTCCGTTCTAAAAATATCTCCTTCTGAAACGAGAGAAACTTTAGAGGCGGTTCTACGTTATTTTGAAAAATAACCCTGTTCTACTGCGACAGACATCTATGTATTCGAAAATGAAAGGAATTCTACTTGAGAAGCCATCTTTTTTCAAGCAAACAAAAATTGCAGGGTTTATTAACATGTAGCACATTAAATGTATCACATTGAATAAAAGTACGTATGTATTTTATATTGAATGAAAAGCATATCTTTTCATGTTCTTGTTCCATATCTTTACTGTATAAATACGTTCGTATTTCGTTTTCTTTATACGCATATTTTGCGCGATGTATTCGTTCAATTAGCGTTTTAAGCTTGAATCCTTAATGTTTTTGAGAATTAATGGAATTTGTGTTCATTTTCAAAGAATAGAAAATTTCCCAAGATGTAATTTATTTAAAGTTTACATAATCATTTACGACAAAACGACTTATTTAATCGAGTCGCCACATAAGCCGGTCTTAACTTTAAAAAATCTTTAATTCGATGTAACTTCCTGGTTATTAAATTTTCACCAACATTTACTTTAGAAAAGCATTTATATAAGCCTCATCTAAGTACTCTTCAAGTTTTCTCCATACGTTAAGAATCGTCCCGTATAACTTAAAGGATACCAAGAGTTAAACCACAACAAAATTAAATAAAATTTATCTATCTGTAGTTATTCTTGTTAAAAATGGAAAATAATTTTATATATTTAAGTTGGCAATATTTTGTATGAGGTTGGTAGCTTTTAAGGAGTAGTGTTTTGGTTAGTAGAGGATTGGACCCCACGTGCCAGGTGGTGGTAGTTTATGTAAGGTTTTATCCAGTGTCAATAGAAAAGTGGTGACAATAAAGCATTGCACGTTACAGAAGTGTTCATTTTATTTAATATAACAACAGGTTATGGGCCCAGATACATGAACGAATGTTTGCATTTGTGTTAGTGGTGAATATATAAACAATTTTCTATATAAAATGGCGTTGTTAGCAGCTATTGATAAACTCAAAGGTGTAGAAAATTACGCGTCCTGGTCATTTGAAGTGAAAGCTTACCTACAACATGAGGGGTTGTGGGAATGTGTAGAAGCTGAAGAGACAGACGCAACGAAACTAATACAGGCAAGGTCAAAATTAATTTTATTAGTGGATAAGACAAATCACCATCACATCCTCGAAGCAGTTACTGCCAAAGATATTTGGGCAAAGCTTAAAGAAGTGTTCAGTGATACAGGGTTGACACGAAGAATAGCTTTATTGCGAACCTTATTAGGCACCAAATTGGAAGAATGTGATACAGTAGAGACGTATGTTAATAAAATAATTACGACAGCACATAAACTTGGCGAATGCGGCCTACAGGTGTCCGAAGAGTGGGTAGGTGCTATATTGTTAGCAGGACTTCCGGAGGAATATGGTCCGATGATAATGGCACTCGAAAACTCTGGCTCGAAGATAACAGGTACTGTAATTAAAACTAAATTATTGCAAGAGGTCAAAACAGGCCCGAACAAAGAGTCAGTTCTTTTAAGTAAAACAAAACCTAACCTCAAAAAGAAAGGTCCTCGCTGTTACAATTGTGGATTGCATGGGCATATTGCCAAGAATTGTAGGAGAAATAAAACGGGAAGTAACGCAAACGAATCAACAAACCATGGCACGTTTTTAAGTACTTTTAGTGTCAGTATCGATAATAATGCAATAAGAAAACACGATTGGTACGTTGATTCAGGGGCTTCAGCCCATATGACTTGCGATCAAAGATTTCTTGAAAATATTTCTAAAATTGAATCAAATATCAATGTAGCAGATGGCACAGAAAAAGCTGTCAAAGGTATTGGAAATTTGTCTCTCAATGTGATGGGTTACGAAGGAGTAAATAAAATTCAGGTGAAAGATGTAATCTATGTACCAGATTTATGCACAAATTTACTGTCCGTCAGTAAAATTACCGAAAAAGGGAATTCTGTACTTTTTAATGAGGCAGGTTGCAAAATTCTGAATGAAAATAAAGAATTACTTGCTACTGCCACACTTGTGGGAGATTTATACAAATTAAATGTACCCAAAGAAATTAGTATGACAGTAACAGAAAACAACTTTAATTTATGGCATCGACGAATGGGACATTTGAGTATGCAGAATCTAGTAAGATTGAGAAATGATCTGGCAATTGGTGTTAACTTTAGTGAAAGTCAAAAAGACTTGTGTGCAGAATGTATTAAAGGGAAACATTCCAGAGACCCTTTCAAAAGCAGTCAGAAGCGTGCACGCCAAGTATTAGAATTAGTTCATTCCGATGTTTGTGGTCCTATAGAAATTCCATCTAAAGGCGGAAAACGTTATTTTTTGACGTTTACGGATGATTATAGCAGGAAAGTTTTTATTTACTTATTAAAGACAAAAGATGAAGTCAAAACTAAATTTAGAGAGTTCAAAGCTTTGGTGGAAAACCAAACAAATAAGAAAATAAAAATTTGGCGGACGGATAATGGAACTGAATTTTGTAGTGAAGACATGAATAAATTCTTGAGGAGTGAGGGTATTATACACCAGACCAGTGTACCGTATACACCGCAACAAAACGGGCTTGCTGAACGGATGAACAGAACAATAATGGAGAAAGCAAGATCCATGCTGTGTGATTCTAATTTGGACAGAAGTTTTTGGGCCGAAGCAGTGGTAACTGCAGGATATTTAATAAATCGCTCACCAGTCAGCGGTTTGGTATCCACACCTGAGGAGGCATGGACTGGTCATAAACCGGAGCTGAAGCACTTAAGAATATTTGGTTGCAAAGCAATGATGTACGTCCCGAAAGAAAAGCGGAAGAAATTGGATCCAAAATCGACGGAATGTGTTATGGTTGGATATTGTGAGCAATCTAAAGCTTACAGGCTGTATGACCCCAAAGCAGACTCTGTTTGGAAGAGCAGAGATGTGAAGTTTATGGAGGACTTACAAGGACTGGTAAGTACTTCATCAGACAATAATAACGAGCTGTTCTTGTTCCTAGACGACCAACAAGTCGATGAAGGGACAAAAGATAAACCTGTAGCTGAGAATATTCCTGAAGATGATCACACTTCAGTGGGGGTCAACACAATCAATAATAGCAGCCAAGATGAAGAAGAAGTAGATTCCGAAACGCAAGAGGAAGACGGAAGAGATTCTGATGATAGTTATAGACCGAATCAATCTATCGAAGAAAATCAAGTAAGAAGGAAAACTACGAGAGAGCCAAAACCCAAGCAATTTGATGACTATGTAACTTACATGGCACAAAGTATTGAATTTAACGACCCAATTACAGTTGAAGAGGCCCTAACTAGCAGTAACAGGCAGCAATGGTTAAATGCCATGGATGAAGAACTCAAATCACTAGTTGAAAATGACACATGGGATCTTTGTGATTTGCCCCAAGGAAAGAAGGCATTAGACAATAAATGGGTGTTCAAAACAAAACGTGATGCACATGGTAAAATTTGCAGATACAAGGCAAGGCTTGTTATCAAAGGATGTGCGCAGAAAAAGGGCATAGATTATGAAGAGACATATGCTCCTGTAATAAGGTACAACTCAATTCGATATCTATTTTCCTTAGCAGTAAAATATGATCTTGATATTCATCAAATGGACGCAGTTAGTGCCTTTCTGCAAGGAGAATTAGATGGAAATATATACATGATTCAACCTGAACATTTCAGAACGGGGCAAAAGGTATGTCACTTGAAAAAGTCGATTTATGGCTTAAAACAGGCAAGTAGAATTTGGAACCTGAAATTAAATGGCGCTCTGAAAGAATTTGGTTTAGAGCGAAGCGTAGTCGATCCATGTATATATTATCAGATCAAAGGAAAAGACATACTGATAGTTGCTGTGTATGTAGATGACCTGCTGATATTCTCCAACAATGTCAGACAAAGAGAAGAATTGAAAATGAGTTTGTCAAGACAATTTAAAATGAAAGATATTGGAGAAACACGTCATTGCCTGGGCATGCGAATTACAAGAGACAGAAACGCAGGCAAATTATGGTTGGACCAGGAATTGTATATTCAAGAGGTGCTGAAGAAGTTTAACATGGAAGACAGTCACCCTGTGAGTACGCCATTGGATCCCAACCAAAGATTGACGAAAGAAATGAGCCCTAAAAGTACTGCTGAAAGATTAGAAGTAGAGAAAATTCCCTATCAAGAAGCTATAGGCAGTCTGTTATTTGCCGCACAGATAAGTAGACCTGATATCTCTTACGCAGTCAGTACTTTATCAAGATTTAACAAAGATTTTGGAAAACCGCATTGGATTGCAGTGAAACGAGTTATGCGCTATCTCAAAGGAACAACAGAAAAGAAACTTGAATTCAACAAAAGAGGTAATTCAAAAATAATCGGATACTGTGATGCAGACTGGGCCGGAGACACCGATGATAGGAGATCAGTCACAGGATACGTTTTTATGCTTCAAGGAAGTGCAATTTCTTGGTGTACTAAGAAACAAACAACAGTAGCACTTTCGAGTACTGAAGCGGAGTACATGTCGTTGTCAGCAGCGATTCAAGAAGCAATGTGGTTGAAGAATCTTCAACATGAACTCCAAAAGGTGAACGAACCAATGACAATTCGCTGTGATAATCAAGGTGCGCTTTGTTTGGCATCCACGCATAGTTACAGACCAAGAACCAAACACATTGACATTAAATTCCATTTTGTTAGAGATGTTATAGATAATGGTAATATAGATTTAGAATATGTAAACACAAAAGATATGGTAGCAGATTGTCTAACTAAAAGTTTAGTAAAAATTCAACATTCACTTTGTACAAGTTTAATGGGATTAGTATAATAAAATTGTTTTAGTGGGGGTGTTAAAAATGGAAAATAATTTTATATATTTAAGTTGGCAATATTTTGTATGAGGTTGGTAGCTTTTAAGGAGTAGTGTTTTGGTTAGTAGAGGATTGGACCCCACGTGCCAGGTGGTGGTAGTTTATGTAAGGTTTTATCCAGTGTCAATAGAAAAGTGGTGACAATAAAGCATTGCACGTTACAGAAGTGTTCATTTTATTTAATCTAACAACAATTCTCCACCTCAATCTCACATTCTATCCATTTCCAAAACACCGCCGTCTCTACTTGTCTGCACATGCGTCTCTTCTTAAAGTTCGAACGATACTTTTTAGGAGCTGTACATTTTTGGATCACTTGTGACTCAAGGTGTTGTTTTGACATGCGCATAACAACACTTTTACACTATATTCTTAGAATGTTGGTCATCTGTGATTTTATGATGATAACCTTAGGACTCGTGTACGTCTTTCCCAATCAACAGAAATATGAGGTCATAAATGATTAGAATCTGGAGAAAAACTTTGTCTGGGGTATCACCAGAGTGATAATGCACAGACTTGAATTTTAATTAAAACGAATAAAGAATGTATAACCAGACATATCTATTACTCATCATGCGCAGAACAGAGCTCTCTCAAGATTGTCATTCTGGTTCCGTGGGTATATATTATCGCCCAGTTCAATAATTGCTTATTATCAGTTGTCAAATGAGATCTCGTTGCGCCATCGATTAATTAAATCCTTCACAAAATAATGTTCATGCTTTGCAATTTCTGTGAAATTCAACTCTGTAGTATATTGACACATGGATCGCTTAGCTTTTCTGTATGGTTACTAATTTTGAATGAAGACTTATCGATCCACTTTTCACATTGCAATTTTGAAGCACTGTTTAGGCTATCAATGCGCAGTAGCCTAAGCTACTACGCATCGATAGCTTAAACAGTGCTTGAGAATTGGATCGATAATCATGCAATGTATGAAAACTATTTTGTGAAGGATTTAATCAATCGATGGCACAACGAGATTTCATTTGACAACTGATAATAAGCAATTATTGAACTGGGTGATAATCTGGAGAAATAGATAATTAGATCAAAATTAATGATATTGCAGTGAAACAAATCCACAAGAATCCCATCAGAAACCTCTCCACACTCAAAAAGTAACACGGTTTGAAAATTTTGGTATCTGGAGTTATTCATACTTACTTTTTTGAGAATAACGACAGTGACTTCGAACAGTTATGTTGCCATGCTGAAGAAAATTCGGTTTACTTTCTGTATATTCCTCAATTATGTAATTTTGCATTTCACGCGTTAGTTTCTGGACAATAAGACAATGAGATATACAAAATATTCAAAATTTCTAGAATATCAATTATCCAGTATTCTGAAAGAAGTAGTGCTATAAAGGTAATAGAGTTACCTTCAGTTTGAAAATGATCGTCCAATTAACCATGTAACATTCAATAGTTTAGTTTCAAAAATTCTCAATTAACAAAATCAGATCCTATTATGACAAAATGCGCTATTTCCAATATTGGGAATTCAAAACCATAAAAAACGTAAAGCTCACTTGAAATTCAAACAGACAGAATGAAATGTTGCTTCTAAGATATTGGCACAAAACTCTTTTGACCTTACTATTTCGTTTCATACTCGAATTGCCGCCTTCGGTTATGATTAGGCACGTTGGCGTTTTAGCTATTAAAGGACACAATTATAAAAACTCCTTGTAGATATAATACTAAGCAATATTATCCCTCATTTGATTCTCGGTACCATCATATTCAGAAGCGTCTTCTTTCGCTATGGACATCAAAACTTCTCTCAAAGAAGCTTCTTTGACCCAATAATCCTCGATATTGTATCTTCCGGCGGCTACCAAAGCTTCAATTTTGTTAAATATGTCTAACCAATTGGAGTTGCGTATCTGTACGCGCATAATGGCCTAGAATGATGAAATAAAGTTCAATCTCCTTTTGAATTGTAATGGACTAATTACAATTCAAAAGGAGATTGAATACTTACGTTGTGTGTTCCTAGGATTTTGACGTTGTCACCTTGGAATTTGTCGCACAGATATTGCGAAATGCTCTTGTTGACCGCGTCCTGCAAAAATAACGTGATATACCACAGAGTAGTGGTTCGGGATCAAAGAGGTTAAAATAATAATAATCATAATAATAATAATAATAATAACAATAATAATAACAATAATAATAATAATACTTTATTTTCTACAGGATGAACCCAAGTACAGAAAATTTTATAATTGTTTAATGTATGCAAATAAAAGAAAAGAAAAAAACAAATAAACGTATAAACGTGTAAAACAAGGAAAAGGAAAAAAATAACTAAATAGATAACATATTCTTAGTACCACCTCTTCCGCTATTTCAGTTGCGAAAGTATATCTGTTAAGGAATCAAAATTTATATCAGCACTGACAGAAATAGGGTTATAATTTGTACACATAATGTTTATGGGTGATTTTAACATTATATTAGTTCTACTTGCTTGAACATAGAAGGTAGAGTGATTCCTCGATTCCAAACGGGGTATGTTGAAACTTATTTGATTAAGCAGCAAAGCGCAATCAATTTGATTATTCAAGATGCCAAATAGAAATTTTATGCTTATGACCTTCCTTCGTAGCTGTAGAGACATAGCCTCTCTCCGAATATGTACAAAAACTTCAAGTACCTCCTCTGAATATTCTCAATATTTCTTATGTGCGTTTGATAGATCGGGTACCATATTAATGTCCCATACTCTAGCTTGGATCGTATAAAGGCGTTATACAATGAAATCAAGCAACCCATATTCCTGAAGTCGCGTCAATTTCTATATATAAAACCATACATGCGGTAAGCTGACGCAACCATGTTGTTGATGTGAGAGATGAATGTAAGTTTGCTATCAAATGTAACTCCAAGATCTTTCACTAGTCCAGTAACAGTACGAATTGGTGCCTCGTACACCATATTCGCCCCGTGACTTCTTTCGTTTTCCAAACTTGGCTTGGCGGAAAGCGGTTCACGTCAAATGAAGAGGTGATTTGCAACCGTTGAAATTTTATTTAGTGGAAAATTCAAATAAATTTGTAATATTTAATTCAGGTTAAATTCAGATTTGATATTGGTTGCGCCATCCATGTTCGATCGGCTTAAGTTCGTATCAATACATTTTCCAAATGAGTGTAATATTCTTATTTATCATCTATTTTCCATCTTTTGGGTCATTATTAAAGCGTGACAAACGGTTGCATCCGTAGAGGGGGGGGGGGGGAAGTACGTATGTCGATGCAGTGTTCAGTAATGCGGTAGACATTGAGGAGTTCGGTCGTTTGGTTATCGGATTCTCATGGTGTGTTTTCAAAAACATGGGACGTAAGCCTGGTGTACCTCTTGCATCGCATATGAAGAAAGATATTTGGTGCTTCCCTGGTTTGGAATTTACAGGTTCGCACATTCGTTGCAAATTTTGCGGTATAGGGTTGAATGATTTAATATCATCTACCAAAAAACTGTTTGTGAAATCTCCCAAACATATCCGCGTATTCAAGCAATTGTATCCGCAAATTCCGCTACCAGCTTGTATTGACGCGATGGGGAACATGGATCGAGGCAGTTTCTTACTATCGCAAATAGTATTCCCAAGTGAAAGATGTCATTTTCGAACTTAATTCTTCTAATTCTCAAGCGGTTCGCGAGAGTCAGCAACTTTTCTGTCGTAACACAAACTATTACGGAGTTAGAAAATACTCGCTTATCTATACAAGACTCGTTAAATAACATCAACAATTTAGCAGTTGCTCTAGAAAGCTTGACGGATCCTATAGGACTAGATATCGCGCAAAAATTTCGTGCAGTTTTAAATAAAAATCCGGATTTAGAAAAGGTTCGATCTATATCTGGAATTCAAAACTGCACGGAAGAGATACAGGAGTATTTGAATTTCGCAAATCTTACTTCATTAGATGCTGAACGATCATTTGCAAAGTATACGCGAACGTTTTCAGACCGTCGTTGAGGCCTGACCGAATCGACAATGGAAGCATTGCATATGTTGCGGTACTACGCGGCGTACCATGACAGTCGCACATTACCGCAGTGGTCATCGATACGTCAATAAAAGGTAACAATCTATTATTTTTTTATTAATACCGTGTCTACTTTTGCGCGGTACGCCCCGGACGGTTCCACTAGTTTCTCGAACATTATAAATAGTACACGCACACCGATCAACCGATAATAACCGAACGTCCACTTGATTCCTTGTATGTACATAGTAAACACAGCTCCTTTCACGGCGCCTCTGCGGGTGCAACCGTTTGTCATGCTTTAGTAATTACTTATTATTTCTTTTCTACGATAACTCTGGTTCAGTTCAGTTCTTCCGGCTTCTTAGTCGTAAGTAGAGTGATGTTGGGACGTTGAACGTACTTGGTCGGCTTGCTAGAAGCTTTTTTTAAAGTTATTGGAAATTGAGATTTTTTGTGATATTTGGTTACTGCTGAGTGCAGGATTTGTGGCTTCGGCAATATTGCAACAGCGTACAGTAGGATTTACCTGGATCTTACCCACCAAAACGTCCAATTTATCTATATACAGTAACGTCCACGCTTCTTTTGCCTACTTCCATCTTAGGATTCTTACTTTCCTTTTCTTTCCTTCTCTTTTAGGCAATTAGGAATTAGCAGTTAGTATTTGTAATTAAGGATCCAGTGATTTGGAATTAGTAATTAAGAATTTGGAATTATGGGACACTTTAATTAGCAGTTAATAATAGGAGTTAGTAATTGGTATTTGGAATTAAGAATTAGTAATTGGCATCTGGTAATTGGAGCATCGCTAGACTAAGTGTATAGAGGTACAAGGAAATTACGTCGAGAAATAAATGTACTAAATGTAAAACAATTGAGTTGTCTTCCTTAACACAGGTATTTATCATACCATCTCTTACTTTAATTAGTAATTCCGTTAAATTCATATTTAAAATGCTTCAAACAACGTTATTTTATTTTCGTGAAAATTCCATTTCTTAAATACGTAGAAATTGAACACTTGCGATCGTGACATCATCTCACGCGCTTTGTTCCCGGCTCCCTATTGGCGATGCCATATAAAGTATTGAATGTATATTACAATCGGATTGGTGAACATATTAGGAAGCGCGAAATTCGGAACTCTTTTGTTTCGCATGTCTGTTTTATCATATTTTTTAATTCACCTATCTTTTCCGTTTCTTCCTTTCCTCCTGTATTATTTCGTAAACTAATACCTGTTTCCTTATTTTCTTTTCTGTCCAATTCTGCTTTTCTTTACCTCGGCGATAGTGTTTTCTTACTTTTACTAAATTTAAACTATTGGGGAGTAATGCGCGCATCGACATTTCACGCTTGGAAGAAACATCCTTACGCTAGGTTAAACGTAAACATACCGTTTGAGTTACAGACGGACCTTCTCCCTGCTTCGTGTTTTCACTGCTCAAGTTCGGTTTCTTAAGCTTTATGTCCAAGACATGTCCGACACAATACCGTTTTTTCAAGTTTTCAATCGATGAGTTGTTCGTAACTTCTCCTTTCTTCAATATGCACAAACTGAAATGTATGTTTGTTAGAAAATTGCATGTTTAAATAGATTCAGATTTTACCTGTCGCAAAGAGCTTCACATTCATCTATGCTATGCGATGTTAATAGAATACCACTGTCACCGTTGTGTTTTATTCCTTCGATAAGGTCCCATAACTCCCTACGGGACACCGGGTCAACACCGCTAGTTGGTTCGTCGAGAAGTATACAACTTGGGAAGCCGATAAGGGAAATACATGTACATAATTTTCGTTTGTTGCCGCCACTATACAGGCCGCAAGGTTTATCAGCAATGTCCTTTAAGCCTGGGAAAAAGAAATACTAAATAAGAACATTTATTTTATATCAGTACAACCATTTTTTAAATCGACATTTTGTTAATGTAAAGATTGTTTTGAGGATGAAATGAAATCATCATGCGTTCCGACTATTCAGATGTTATACATAAAATTTGATAGGTAATTCAAACTCTAAATATTTGGATATACTAAATTTACCAAACCAAATTTTCTTTTTATTACAAGTTTTATACAAAATTTGAAAATAAATTAGCTACTTAATATATACAGAATGTCCGATGACATAATTGCCACTGTTTAAGGATGTGTTGCTCAAGCAATTTCAAGTAAAAAATGCCCAATGAACATATGCTCAAAAAGGCCGTTTGTTATTGGTTTCTGCAAAAAATAAATAAAAAATATAAACAATAAAATAATAAATATAAACTCGTGATAAAGTGTAATAAATTATGTATCAAATAGCTTGTTTTCTTTTTGTTCTGAGGTCTAGTTTCTAAAAACAAAAAATAATAGTCAAAAGTGCGAAGTGGTCGATTTTTATATACGGAAATGTATTTTCGAAAATCGGACAAAATTGTGCCTATTCAGAATAGATTAACTACTAAGTTATTTCAATGTAAGTAGTAGCGATAATTTCGTAATGTCTCATGTAAAATATTAATCTACAATTGATGTATTAATGTGTTTACTCACCGAACTTCTCTAATAGTTGATCTACTACTACTTCTAGATTGGGTTGGTTGCGCAATTGTCCATAAAATGTTAATAGCTCCTTCCCAGTAAAATCATCTAACAAGGCGTTTTGTTGAGGACAATAACCCAGACTGACATTTCCCTAATAACATTACATAATTTATGATCGTAATTTTATTTAAGAACAATTTATTGTGAAAAATCTCAGGTTTTCGTTTTAAAATAACTGGACGCTTAGAGTTAAATACCGCAGCGTAGTGTCCGTTTACTTTCGGAAGACACCAGCGCAAAGACGCATTTTAGGATTAGAAAGAGAAGTTGGTGCTAACCGAGAGAAATAGCTATGTATTTCTTACCTACAGTAAGACCAACATTTCGGCGTCAGTTGTTGATGTGTTATCGTTGAATTCGTTTCGTGCTCTCTACTTTTAATATTGTTATTGGCGTACTATTTATTAAAAAATCAGTTTTTCTCAAAACTATTTTGAATTGGGGGTAATATTCTACTATAAGTATTTTGTTTTAAACAGATTTTAATTGAGTTGTATTAAATAATTAAGTTACAGGTGAGAATGTCCGAATCATCGAACATCGCTAAGAAGTGACAAGTTTTGGATGAGCAATCACGAAACATTGTTTTTAATGTCTACAACTATTTTATAAAATATAGGACAGAAGGTATGATAATATTTTTTTAAGTATTTTTAATACTATTTTTACATATTCATATATCAGTGAAATCATTATGTTTGTTTACAGGTAACATTTTAGATATTGATAGTGAAGCTACGGGAATATCTAAAAGTACTGTTGTCAGAATTATTCGAAAGAGTAATTCTGTTGAAGCAGAGCAAAGTGGCAGTTCTTCAAAAGACAATGTTGTAAGACATTCACCAAAATCTACTGCTGGGGAAGCAGTTTTACGTCAGGTTATTCACAATTTTCACATAACTGACAAACAGAGGCCTACATTAAATGCTGTATATAATAAAATACAGTCAGATGATACCATTGGTTTTGTAGGCAAGCGCAGCTCTTTAAGAAAGTTAATATTAAAATTAGGATTTAGGTATGTACTAATATTGAAATTTATTATTATTTTAGTAATTAATATATTTATCAAATAACAGGTGGAAGAAGACTACTGATAACCGAAAGCTTTTGATGGAAAGATCAAGTATACGTGAGCTAAGATCCTCATACGCAAAATAAATTTTTATTTGATGTTGAAAAACTAAAGTATTGTATTTTAGACGAAACATACCTCGATGCCAGTCACACAACTCCATATGAATGGGTTGATAACTTTAACAATGGACTTAAGTGCCCTATATCAAAAGGGAAACGTTTAATAATTGTACATGCAGGTACATTAGTAAAATTTCTTCTAAAACTTTTAGCATGTACTGTATATTTATTGTTTTAGGTAGTGAACATGGATTTATTGATAATGCCTTGTTGATCTATAAGTCCGGCCAAAAAAATGGAGATTATCATGACGATATGAACTTCATAAATTATAAAAGACGGTTAGAAAAACAGTTGATTCCAAATTTGCCACCTAAATCTGTTGTGATGGATAATGCAAGCTACCACAACGTTCTCTCAGTTAAACATCCAACTACTAACAGCAAAAAATCAGAAATGGTAAAATGGCTAAGTGAACGTGACATCATATTTAATGAAAATTTGACAAAAGTTGAATTGTATAGATTAGTACATATGCATAAACCAAGTTACAAGAATTACACTGTAGATTCTATATTTGCAAAAGATGGACATACAGTGTTGAGATTGCCCCCATATCATCCGGAACTCAACCCTATTGAAAAGATATGGGCAATTTTAAAGGGCAGAGTAGCATCTAAGAATATAACTTTTAAACTAAATGATGTCGAGGAACTCGCTAAAGAAGAATTTGGAAAAATTATAAAAGATGAATGGTCACATGTTTGTCGGCATGTAGTGAATATTGAGGAAAATTATATACAAAAAGAACACATAATGGATAAGCTCACCAATGAACTTATTATAAACCTTGATGATGACAGTGACAGCGATTTTGATTTTTCTTCTGATGATGATAAAATTAAAATTATATTTGATATAGTTAATTTAAATATGTATACAGTACTGTGAAATAGTTACCGACCACTGCACGTAGTTATTTTCATTTGCATTTTACAACACGTTTCATTGTGCGGTCGGAATGCGACCGCTATTCTTTAAAGGGATTATCTATTTCAATGAATTTTACCAGGAGAAAGCATTGAAAGTAATAAAATTTCACCGATAGTAAGTTACGGCTACACAATAAGGGTATTCGTAAGTGAGTAATATATATAATGGTTAATTTGATCAGGTGCAAGTGGGGTAAATGATGAATAATTAAATGTTTAGTTATCTAGTGCCACTTAGACAGTGTTTATCGTGTTTTCTTCTACATAGTAAAGAAGACGTGTTATTAGTAAAGCTGGCCACGAGCGATACCGTGCAGTAGCGTAGAGTCGACCAGGCCTCGCGTTCCACTAGAGTTATTCTGCTAATAGAGATGTTTGCTGCCGCAAATAATTTCGCTCATCTTTTAAATAAAAATTAAATAACACGTGCTCAAACACTTACCATTTTAAGAGTCCTCCGTGAAATCACAAAGTGAATAATGTCTGTTAAATATCTGCAACATTAGATATGTTTCAACTGTTGTTTCGGCAAAACTAGTACGGCATGAGGAAAAATGCGTTCATATGCAGAGAACGAACGTTCTACATCTAGTGACGTAATATTTGCGTAAGTAAAATAATCTTTCAAATAACTTAACGATTCTGTTGACGCACCTTCACAAATGTGTCTTAATGTGCCAAAATCAGAATTTTTCTCAAAAACACTTTCAAATTTTTCTAGAACAGAAACATTTTTGGCGTCTTCAATCGCGCATAGCTGTGCGTGAACATGTTGCACTATTTGTAGAGATTCTTCTAACGGCACCGCAGGATTTCGTAATTTTTCTATTGCATCTGCTAGCCCAAAGTAATTGTCGTGAATGATTTTTAAATCCATTTTAACCTGACTATTTTGAAATTTCGACTGGCTTTTCTGGATAGCGGCGGCTTCCTTTGTATCGAATTGTAAAACCACGTTCTTAATATTGTCAAAATATATATGATAATAAAACGCGGCCTGCAACCATGTTCCCCAACGAGTTAGAATAGGTTCTGGTGGCTCTGGTATACGGGGGCACAGTCTGTGAAATTCGCGAATACGTTTCGGTGATTTGACAAATACTGCTTTGGTATGCGCTATTAAAGCGTCTACCTCAGGATAACATTTTCTGATACTATCCGCCACAAGATTGAGAGCATGAATTTTACACGTAATGTGTAACAAATTAGCAGAATGCTTTTTAAGAGACCGGCCTACAGAAAGCATGTTTGCAGCACCATCACTCACTAACATCAAGAGTTGGTTTGTTGAAAGTTCAAACTTGTCCAATGTATTTAACACTAACTTTGAAATTACTTCGGCAGTACACTGTTGTACTCGTTTGGAGACTAATAGAATTGAAGGTGCCGATTGATGAGGTTCCAATTTGCGTGCCATTACATTAAGAACAAAATGTTACTTCCGATCTGTTGTTTCGTCGACACATAACCACAATTTTTGATCTTTCAACTCCGATTTTATTTTTTTTTAAATATGTTCGCGCGCAGATGGCACAATTCTTCGTAACGATGTTCGACTTGGTAATTTGCACTACGAATAGTTATTCCAAAAGCAGATAAATGGTGCCTTGTCTAGTAAATTAAACGGTATATTACATGCGATAAACGTAACGCATAAATTAAATATAAAATGTTCATTGTCTCGTGCGCAATTTCTTTTTGAGACATGCTTTTCACTATTTACGTGTCGTAGACAATGTTGTCTGGACCAACACATTAACGGATTTTACAGATTACACATTTCATTTAGCACCTTCATATATTAAGTCTGGAATTTCTGCAATAAATTTCGAAGTTTGTCCGACCGCGGTCGTTTGCTGACGAAATCATAATTTTTCTAGGACAGATAAAAATTGCGCAAATGACCGGCAGCGAAAATGTCCGTACTGTTCCGCAGACGAAGTAATACTACCGTTCCTCTCGGTCCGAACTGATTCTACGCCGATGCGCGGTACCGTTCGTGGCCAGCGTTAGTTATTAGTATTGGAGATAATTAAGTTTTTTTTTTAAGTTTTATAAATAAAAAATATTGGCGCAATGGGTAAAATACCCTTATTAGAACGTAATAAAATAAGTTTTATATCAGGAAGGGTACAGCCAAAGAAGAATGGCACAAAAAACAGGACATGCTAAATCATCCATACAAAATATAATTGTAAAATTTAAGGAAACTGGAAAAATTGCAGAGGAAGGCCGAAAAAATTATCCGATACTGACACGAAATTCTTAAGAGTTCAAAGTTTACGAAACCAATCCAAATCTTCACGGGAACTGGTTTCTGAACTGCGGCATGCAACTGGTACAGAAGTAACATCGTCGTCCGTAAGAAAATATTTAATATCGGAAGGATTGCGGGGTCATGTATCCGTTCGAAAACCTCTTCTCCGACAAGGTAACACACAAAAACGATTACAGTATGCAAAGGATCATAAAGATTGGACAGCTGAAATGTGGAATCGTGCGTTATACACCGACGAATCAAGAAACGAATTGTTTGGTTCAAAACGGCGACAATACGGTCGTGAGAATCACTGATAAATTGAATGCTCAGCGTTATTTGCGGATTTTAAATGACTTTACTGTACCATGTGGACGTCGTTTAATTGTCCCAAATTTTATGATGCAGCAAGATAATCACCCAAAACACACTAGTAGCATAGTGAAAAATTATTTGAACGAGAAATCAGAAAAAGGTGTGTTAGAAATTATGCAATGACCGTCCCAGAGCCCGGACTTGAACATTATTGAACATGTTTGGGAATATTTAGACAAAAAAAAGCTGAGAGGCAACCCAGGAATGCAGGCGAGTGTTTTAAGATATTGCGAGAAGAATGGTATAAAATACCTATCGATTTCATCAGTAATCGGTACGCTTCACTTCCAAGAAGAATGTCTACAGTTATTAAATCCAAAGGGGTTCACACTAAATATTGAATTATGTTTGTTTATGTACTCATATTTGTTTTAATTTTTATGTTTTCATCTTCCTTTATGTATATAATAATCTCGTCAAAACTTTTTTTACTAGTATTTTATATTTTCATTTAAGTAAGAATAATTAATTTCTATCAACATCTAGTGGTCGGTAACTTTTTCACAGTACTGTATATTATCTTTAAATGTACAATAAATAAAGGTGTAATTACATTCCGATTACTCTTTTTTATTAAGTAAAAACATTTATTATTATAAACAACAGATCAAACATTTCTCACCTATTTTTTTTGTGCGCTGAATATACATAAAGTGAAATGAAAAATTAAGAAAAAATACATTAATATACACATAAGCAAGATTTATGGTTTACATGTACGCATGAGGAAATCTAATTAGATATCCTCATTTGTACATTTTTGTCGAGTAAATTACTGCAAACGCCTCGACAGAACTGAACAAATCGTATTGCTACAAATTCTGACGCGACAGTAGCCCCAACTACTGGCTTAAACCGCCATCTATGGACGCGCGTTTCGATGTTATACATCTCGTCAGCATAGCTTTGTGGAAGGTAACGGCATTTCAATATTTTCGAAACGCGCGTCCATATATGGTGGATAGGTGATGGCATTACGTTTCAATTAATTAATTAACCTATGGCAGTTTAAGCCAGTAGTTGGGGCTACTGTCGCGTCAGCTATGCTGACGAGATGTATAACATCGAAACGCGCGTCCATAGATGGTGGATAGGTGATGGCATTACGTTTCAATTAATTAAAATTTATGCAATTACTAAATACTGTATAATACTATATACTAAATTTGTTTTGTATAAAAAATTACAATTATATACAATTTAATACACGTTTAACCTTCTCGTATACTTTTAAAAAGCGCGCGTATTTTGGTCAACATACTTAAGACGGTCAATACATATCAGCTGACAATTTTCGCGCAGCTTGGGTGTCTTCCGAAACTAAAACGCAGTCTAGCATAATTGATTTCTAATTTTAATCTTATTTGATCCTTAATATTTTACAAGACAATAAAGTAATTCAAAAATGACAGCATTAAATAAACACCTAAGCAAAAGTCGATAGTAATACTGCAATGATTTTAAACAGAGTGAGTTGGAATAAAGCAGAAGCAACTTCCAGGACATGGACGGGCCTAGGCCATATCTAGAAGTTAACTACTATGCAGCAAACAAATGATGCGTGACATTTTTCTAACAGGGACCGACCTTCTGCGATACCAAAAGGTTTTTAACTGAACCTTTAATAAATCAATACTGACTTAACCATAACATGTTAAAAAACTATCTGCTTAGTTGTATAATGAACCGCAAAAAGTACAGGACAAACATTTTTACATTTTGCGTAACAAACTAACACGTTTCTCACCTTCTTCTGCAACTTTCCTGCGGATGGTATTATTTCTTCCGTAAGAATACGAAATGATGTACTTTTTCCAGCGCCATTAATACCAAGTAGTCCAAGGCAAAACCCCTTTCTTAACTCGAAGCTTAAATTTTTGACTGCTTTAGAATACGAATACCACTTACACGGCCGCCATTTCGGCGTAAAGTAGTTCTTCGAAATGTTTTTAGCCTGTAGAATAACATTACTGTCGGTTGCACTTAAATCCGTCTCAAATTTATCTGAAGCACAAATATAATTTGTAGAATATCAAGTATGGGGCATATTGTTTAATGTTAGAGTATATTTCAATGAACATCTTATAATTTGTCGATGTTTGCTACGGAGTGCACATCAGTAGAATAAAAGGGATACAGCACAAATTCTTTTTTGTTCCTTATCGTATTCGGAAAATATGCTAATGATATAGATTGGACAGAGTTTATAAACTAGGTTGGCACGAATTATTTGATAGATTTATTTCCACAACGCCTCAAACCAATATGTGATTGGTTGGTGAATGCGCGGTACTAAATAAATAATTCAACAAACTCGAGTTAAGAATCACAGATTATACAAGGGTTAAGACTTAACTAATTTATACATCCAAAAAACGGGTGTAATGAGTATATTTCTCTTGCTCGTATATATTTATTTATTAAAATATCCCGATAAATACCGCATAATGTGATAAGTTGTGTTGCTCAATTTGCGCCAACAGGCAGTGGCGGGCAAATAAAAGTTTACACAAAATAAATGGTCAGAAATAAAATATAATACGTGCTCAAACACTTACCGTCTCAAGAGTCTTCCGTGAAATCACAAAGTGAATAATGTCTGTTAAATATCTGCAACATTAGATAAGTTTCCACAGTTGTTTCGGCAAACCGAGTGCGGCGTGAGGAAAAAGTGTGTTTATGTGCAGAAAACGAACGTTCTACATCTAGTGACGTTATATTTGCGTAATTAAAATAATCTTTGGAACAACTTAACGGTTCTGTTGACGCACCTTCACAAATTTGTCTTAATGTGCCAAAATCAGTATCTTTCTCTAAAACACTTTCAAACCTTTCTAGAACACAAAAATTTTTTGCGTCTTCTATCGGGCATAGCTGTGCGTGAACATGTTGCACTATTTGCAGAGATTCCACTAACGACACCGAAGGACTTTGTAATTTTTCTATTGCCTCCACTAGTCCGAAGTAATTGTTCTGAAGTTTTTAAATCCGTTTTAACCTGACTATCTTGAAATTTCGACTGGCTTTCATTGATAGCCGCAGCTTCCTTTGGATCGAACTGTAAAACCACGTTCTTAATATTCTCAAAATATTTATGATAATAAAACGCGGTCTATAACCATGTTCCCCAACGTGTAAGAATAGGTTCTGGTGGCTCAGCCATACGGGGGCTCAGGCATACGGGGGCACAGTCTGTGAAATTTGTAAATATGTTTTGGGGATTTGACAAACACTGCTTTTGTATGCGCTATTAAAGCGTCTGCCTCAGCATAACATATTCTAATACTATCTGTCACATGACTGAAAGCATGAATTTTACACGTAATATATAACAAGTTAGCACAATGTTTTTTAAGAAACCGGCCTACAGAAAGCATGTTTGCGGCACCATCACTTATAAACATTAATAGTTGGTTTGTTGAAAGTTCAAACTTTTCCAATGTATTTAACACTAACTTTGAAGCTAATAGAATTGAAGGTGACGATTGATGTGGTTCCATTGTACGTACCATTACATTAACCACAGAATGTTTTTACGATCTGTTGTTTCGTCCACACATAACCACAGTTTTTTATCTTTCAACTCCGATTTAATTCTTTTTTCAACATGTTCACGAGCAGATGGCACAATTCTTTGTAACGATGCCCGACTTGGTAATTTGCAGTCCGAATATTTATTCCAAAAGAAGACATATGCTTCCTTGTCTAGTAAATTATACGGTAGATTACATGCAATAAAGGTAACACATAAATTAAGTTTAAATTTGTGGCCTGATAACATTGAACAACCTGTATATCGTGAGAATACCGCTTCACACTAAAAAGTAAAATTCTGGCCAAAACAATTTCGCAATGATCGCGAATCTGTCGAAGATGGTCTAAAATCTGGTAGACCTCTTGAGGCACGAACACAGCAGCGTTCCTTTAATCACTAGTAAAACATGGCACAAGAAAATTCCTCACCTGCTTTGCTTACAGCGCGACGTACTTTGCCGCACAGCTGTGGTAAAATGTCCCGCATCAATATCAGCAACATGAACAAGCTAAATGAGCAAATAGCGTAATATAAGAAATCACTTTCAAAGTACGTCCTTTGTTCAATGCACTCATGGCTATTCGGTCCTAAAACACATCTAAACTTAGTTTCGGTGCCGTTGTAATAACAACAATAGTAATAATAAAAACAAATAATACGAACTGCAGCATGCTTCGATTAATTCCTTTGAATGGCATAGTTGTTTCTTTTCATCGGTCGGCATGATCTCCCAATTGTGATTAAGGATCATTTTTATGGAGAACTTCGCCAAATAAAAGCACAACAAGATGTGCGGATCCAAAACGAACAAGATGCTCCCAGATGTCTGACGTAATACTGGATAAGCATCCACTACCTCCACAACTAGTAAGATGCCGGCGAGGATTGGGGCGAAAATAACATGCGTAATCAAGAAACGCGCATATGCACTCTCGACAGAGTTTGAATGCGTAAAGAAGTACACGAAAGGAATGCACGCTATTCCATAGACAACAAGAACAAGCCAGAGTCGCACTGCAAATCATTCGATTAGCCTTTCCTCTTAAAAACATAAACATAATCCATACTTACCCATTACTGACATATCCATAAAGTGTACAGGAATGAAATATATAGGAAGTAGTATGATGCTCAATGCGGTGCCACAATAAAAGACATCAAAGATGAAATTAAGCAGCCAATATTCGAGCGATCTTATACCAGACAATTTGTCAAGTATTCTGGTAGATCTTATGTACTCCGTTAATGGTAATAACAGCGCTGTTGAAGCAATCATTAGCGAAGCTACAATCAATAATACAGATTAAGAATATCTTCCATAGGTGAAAATACAGTTAATCAAAGTAAGTGAGAATTGGTGAGAATTGATCTGGAAACTCAAATTTTGTACAAAGAAAAAGGATTCTTATATAGTTTGATTTTACCCCTTTATCAAGAAAAAAATACTGCTAAATATAAGCATCTAAATGTTCGTGGGTTCTCGTCGAATTTTATTTGTTTTTATTTAAAATCGACTTATTTAAATTTAGCAAGTTTGTAATTGACATTCCGAAATTTTCATCGTAACTCCATAGCATTTAAGGACCTTTAATCTTTAAAGAACTACTAGGAGTAAGGTTCGATAAACTAGGTGGTAATGCGATAGGACCATCTCAACCAATCCATCTTGGATAATTGGTGTTAATGAAATTCCAGATCGTAATTCCAAAATGTATTGGTGTACCGTCCATTTGAAACCACATGTCTTTCCTTATAGTCGATGGAACATCCTTTTAAAGTGGTGGCAGTTCCTCAACAAGAAACTGAAGATAATTGTCTGCATTTAATCTCGCAGGGAGTACGAACAGACCAATTAATAAATCATCGATTAAGCTACCCCCAATGTTAATAGAAAATTGGTGTTGAAATCTACATGCCTTCGGATTTTCTCCCAGCTATGTAGGTTTCTTATATTTGTGACGCCAGTTCTTGTGAATGTAGCTTCATCTGTTCAGAGAATTGTTCTGCAGAAATTAAAATTAAGTCGTGACTGTTTTAAGATCCAGTCTGCATAGACTCGACAAGGATACTGGTCTGCCTCAAGCAAATCTTGCACCTTATTCGAGCCTCGTCCAGCTTCAGTTGGCCCACCCGATAAAATGTCAGTTAGCATGTATTGAAGATCATCCAAAGTAAGAGGTACAATTCTAATTTTTTTTTTTTTAATAACAATTTGAAAATATATTGCACAAAAATAACGGAACTGATTACAATTGGAACTGATTAGGATTGAAAAAAGAAAAACAAATTTATGATTTTCAGCTCTAAGATATAGCTCGTTCTACCACTGGATAATATCACCTTTATTTTTAATACTCTGCAGTGAAATTACCCCAAATGTTCTGGAGCCTTTGCTTGAGTTCTTGCACTGTCCTGGCAAGATTGGCTCGCAACCTCTTTTGCATGATATGCCACAACGTCTCGATGGGCGAAAGGTCCGGACTACTAGAAACCCATTTTAGAACCGGTATTTCATGGTCTGAAAGCCATTTCATGGATCTTTTGGGACTATCACATGCAGTACCGTCTTGCGAAAAAATGAAGTCGTTCCCAGAAATCCTGCTCTCTTCCAAAGTAGGCAACAAAGACTCCTCTAGGATGTCTAAATATTTGTCTGAGTTAACAATGCCGTTGATAAAGTGTAATTTTCTAACTCTAGCCGACATTGAACCCTACTCCGGCTATCATCGACACAAACTTCAAATCGCGACTCGTCACTCCAATGTACACTATTCCACCTCTCCATATCCCAATTTCGATGGTCTCTAGCCTATTTTAACCTGCTTCGCTTCTGCTTTAGGTTCAATAACGGTTTTTCTTTTGCCTTCGCGAAGGGAAAGACGGATTATCTTTTGCCCCTTAGGATTGAACTCATGAAACTTACCTCGTAAGTACCAAAGCCAAGTTTTCTTACTTCTGAATCACACGTAGACCTGCAAACACGTCTTCCAACAGCCTCACTCCAGAGTACACTCAACGCTCCGTAGTTAGCACGCTTATTAGACTTGATAATTCTGGCCAAAGCTCTGTTAATTTGGACTTTTTCACAAATCGGGGCTTTTGGACAGCTGAACCGTTTGATTTGTACAATTTGACAATATTTCCAACACCGTATCTGGATTTGCTAACCAAAATTCCGTTTTCGCCGTTTGATTTTCCGGATTTGTGTAAATTAATGATAATTGAACTAATTTTTTCATCAATTGCCTTTTCCTTGCCCATTATTGACAACAATTGCACTATCAATTAACTGTTCTACAATTGAAACATCTGACACCGTCATTTCCGTCAAAAAAAGCGTTGTTTCCATAGCCACCTTAATACTCATCGTTCGCAGTACTAGGGTAATGGAATGCAAGAAATCTACATTTTTTTAATATTTTCGATTTTTTATGAGATAACATGCTCCATTGAACCCAGATCCCTCTTAAACTCCTCTAGGTAGCATATTTTGTCTTAGATATTACATTGTAACGTCTGGTTTTGCTCCTTGAGCGATAAATGCCAATAACACTACAAACTTTGTGTGTGGGCTAACTGAAGCTGGACGGGACTCGTAGATGCAGACACCCACGTTTTAACATTCGCCAAAAAGTTGTTCGTGGCACTCCGAGTGGTCTAGAAATTCAACGTACACTAATAATAGTTAGATCCCTTATAGCAGTATCTAACACTTGTTCATCTACCTCTGCTGGTACATTTACTCCTCTATAGAAAAGATAATCGCGTAGTCCGCATTCCCTAAATTGTCTACGTACTTCCATGAACGTTCTGCAATGAGGAATGCCCCCTTTTTTGGAAACCGATGATGATATTCAATAACTGCTTGGCATGCACTGTCGTTACAATAGCCATAAATAAAATGTATATTCGCATACTCTTCGGAAGAAAATTAATAGTATTTTATTAACGTTACCATGACTACCGTTAAAACGTCTATAACTTTGAAACAAATAACAATCGACCTACAATTTCTGCGTTTTTTCTTGTTAGAATTAAGTCTACTTTACGCTCCCTTAATTTGAACATGACAATACGGGACACCTTGTATAAGTTTACATATGTCAAATTTTTTTTCCGTGAAACTGAAAATATTTTTGAAAAGTAGATCAATGTCAATATCTCACACCAATATTAAAAAGAAATATATTTTTATTACTTTCAGAGATTTGCCTACTAATAAGCCGTTGAAAAGACCTTGCATGTTATGCACACAAAAATAATGTAGCATGCACAGTATCGCCTTTTCTAATAATCTCTCTGCAAAAATTTAAAAAAGAAAATTTAGGTTTTGGCTTTGGTTATAAATCTGAACTATTTTGGAATATAAAGAGTGATCCATTGTTACAGAGTAAACATATTTCTTCTAATGGAACACCCTGTAGAGTTTGATTTAATTAATTACAAACAACTTACCAATTGGAAGAAGAATTACCCAAAGGAACACGTTTGAAAATTGGGACTGAGTTAATGGTTGCTCCTTCTTAGTTGTAGCATGTAAGGGTGTATTGGTCGCAGATATCGAATACTTATCACCTGCGTAGTACTTTAGCAATGTGTTCATTACCACATTTATAGATATCGGTGCCCCATGGTACGCTTTATTTGCATGCATGACATTCACAGCTGCTACATAATCATCACCATCTTTAAAAGTAAACTCAGCAGCGATAAGCATCCTTTTTATGTAATGGACTATGTTCTCGGTACCTTTCGCAATGATAGCTAAAGAAAAGAACAGGATACTAAATTATAAAGCAATTAACTTTAAAGCAAATTTACTTTCTGGTACATTCTCCACTTTTGTTGCCGAACTCTTCGAAGAGGTTACGATGTCTTTGAAGTATTTATCTATCTTAGATTGTGAACCCACGCCATTGCTACCACCGATACTGTAATACACATCTGTGTTTCCATACAAGTTCAAATCCATAGAAATTCTGGTACCATCTTTGGAAATATCGGCAAATCCTGTGTTGCCCAACTGAAGTGTTAGTAATATTATTCCAAAAGCTAATAACGTCTGTAAGAAAAATTACGATACATTTTAATATTTGTAGCTTTCGTTTTACACACGCTTTTCCTTCACTTCAGCTGCAAACCACTTTCGTTTTGAAAATTAAGTGATGTGGAAATGCGCTTCACCTTTGTGAAACGCTTCAATTTAAAGTAAATTACTAAGCGAATGTTTCGACTTCATTTTAAGATGCATTCCCGCAGTATTTTGGTCGACGTCACAAATGAAACCTGTTATAGATCAGTTCAGATCTCAATCCTAAGCCCTCTTTAATTATTTGGTAACTTCGCAAATACGTTTCAGTGTTCCGACAGTTATCAAGGAAATTGTGTCAGTTTAAGGGATTGTATTTTGGGATCGTTAAGCATAAGCATTTCGGCGATAACTCTTGGCAACACAAAAACCATTACAAAACGGTATGAACTGCTTAACCATTTTTGTAGGACACTATGGGTGAGGATTTAAAAAGGAATTTCGACTTTCAAATCTACCTTTGTCACCTCCACCAGTTATTACAAGGTGGGTCACGTGGTTGGAAGCTAGTTTTATTATAAAAATATAAAATATATTGCAGATATAGTGTTTAATTTAAAGACAATTCACCTAGTATCAAAAAATGTAAAAATGTACTACTACATGGGCTGAAATGTCTTTGGCCTGACACATAGATGGCGTCAGAAATCAAAAATGCATATGCGTCCCGGAGAGTACCAACCTTAACTACAACGCTGTCAAAATTTCATGACATTTCATTTACTCGTTCTCAAGTTATTGCTCTCGAAGTGACGCTACCTCTGTTATTTTTGTTTAACATGGAAAAAAGTGAATTTCGTGTTTTGATAAAACATTGCTTCCTGATGGGAAAAAATACTGTTCAAGCAAAGCAATGGCTTAATAAGTGTTACGGAACATCTGCCCCAGCCAATTCAACCGTAAAGTATTGGTATGCTGAATTTCGTCGTGACCGTACCAGCACAAATGATGCACAACGTTCAGGAACGCCAAATGAGGCAGTTACGCCAGAAAATATCAAAAAAATTCGTGAAATTGTGCTGAATGACCGCAAAGTGAAATTGAGTGAGCTAGCAAAGACCATAGGCATCTCAAAGGAACGTGTAGGTCATATCATTCATGAATGTTTACACATGAAGAAGCTTTGCGCGCGTTGGGTGCCGCGTTTCTTAACAATTGATCAAAAAGACCAACGTGTCAAACTTTCGAAGGAGAATCTGGCACTTATTACGCGCCATAAGAAGGATTTTTTGCGGCGCTCCGTGACAATGGATGAAACATGGATCCACCACTACACTCCTGATTCCAATCGGCAGTCGGCAGAGTGGTTATTGCCTGGTGAGAGTCGTCCGAAGCGCCCAAAGACGCAACAATCAGCCGGTAAAGTATTGGCCAGTATTTTTTGGGACGCGCACGGTATAATATTTATAGACCATAAACATGGTAAAACAATCAACAAACAATATTACTGTGCATTATTGGATCGATTGGACGTCGAATACAAGGCAAAACGACCGCACATGGCGAAGAAGAAAATGCTCTTTCACCACGACAACGCCCCAGCTCATTCTGCTCGCGATACGACCGATAAATTGAAGGAATTGCGCTACGAATTGGTTCACAACCCACCGTATTCGCCCGACCTAGTCCCCAGCGACTATTTCCTGTTTCCCCGATTGAAAATGTGGCTCTCTGGCAAAAGATTTCACTCAAATGAGGAAGTAGGGTTGGAAACAGACGCCTATTTTGAAGGACTTGACGCGCAGCACTACAAAACCGGCATCGAAATGTTAAAGGACCGCTACAATGTCGTTTTTTCATTGGTAGGCCAAAGACTTGTCAGCCCATGTAGTACAAAAACCTTTAATAGATGAACTAAATTTTATTAGTAAATGTTTTCGTGGTTTACCAGCTTCCGTTACATTTTTTGAAACACAAAATATTACTTTAAATCAAGCAATGCTGAAAAAATCTTTAATAAAAATACGGACCTCCCAAAATTGCAAAAATGAACAACGGAAAAGTAGATAATGATAATGCGCAAGAAAAATACCATGAATTTAAAGAATATTTTCACCATCCTCGTTTTCTACGTCTAAACATATTTTAACGCCAAAAAGAAATAGATTCTTAAAAGAAAATATAGAACGTTTAATAGTCATAAATGTCAACAAAGAAAATATGGAACAACGAAAAATAATGTATTCCCTTTTATCTTCGATATTGCTTCCGATGATCAAAAATGACGAAACGCACAAATGAAATTATTGCAAAACGGGTTGTGGACTATTACGTAAATGTTGTTAATCGCGATAAAAGAAACACCGTACGTCATTTCTGTGTAGAAGGAATATCGAGATACACTGTGTATAATGCAATTAGAAGATTTAAGAATACGGGAACATCCAATTACAAGACGATACCTGGTCGGCCTACAACAGTAGGTACCATTAATATCCAACGAGTGATTGCGAAGGTATTTCAGAAGTCCCCTCAGTTTCTGTACGAAAATTGGCTCACAAGCTTAATATAGCAAGATCTACTCTGAGCTATATTAAAGTTAAGAAGCTAAAGATTAAAGCTAGGACAAAGAAAACAGTTCCCAAATAAACGGGTACTCTAAAACTGTGGCACTGGAACCCAAATACATTAACAATCGAGAGCAACGTGCAAAAACTGGTGCCAGTTATATTGCAAGAAAATGCGATCAGAAAATAATAATTATTGATGATGAAACTTATGTTCGCGCAGACCCTACTGAAGTATCCAGGTCGGAAGTATCATAGTTACCATAGTTCCAATCCTGCAGAACTAGAATATACATAAATTCCGTACAAAAACAAAATTCTTCAAAAATATTTAGTATGGCAGGCCCTTGATCAATTTGGCAATATATCCGAACCTTATATTTGCGAAGGGACTATGAATGCGACAACATATTTGAAGGAATGTATTATCAAACACATGGTTCCGTTCATACGCCACCATAATGAAGATCAAATTTTATTCTAGCCAGACTTGGCAGCCATACATTACACCAGAAATGTTACCGAGTACTTGAATGAACATAACATTGAATTTATATCAAAAGATCAAAGCACACCTAACCTCCTCCAAGCGAGACCAATCGAACAACATTGGTCCTTATGCAAAGGGCGATATGCGAATTACAAAACGCCCAAAAATTTTGCAGGATTTAAGAGAATATGGAAGAAAATTGCAACGGAAGTGTCTAGAGACTATGAGCAATCGCTACTGAATCATGGTATGAAGATGCTTAAACAAATTAGACGAAAGGGAAGCAAACAATGTTAGATATTTTAAAATAATTCTTTTATCACACAAAAATGTATAGTTCAAGTAGATCCAAGTTTTTGTAAATTTAAAAATACAAGATTGAAAATTGTTCATGTATTTATTACTTATTAGACATCCTTCATTTATGGGATATCGTCGTTATTTACGGAAACTGTTATTTCTCCGGTTAGAAAGATATGATTTTTGGTACTTAGATCAGGCATAGAAGGACCTAATACCGACGCGATTATGTAGTTGAACATTTTTTATAAGATGCGCGTAATATTGCGTTAAGTTGGTATGGTATATTTTTGTTTAGTAAATCCCTTTTTAAAAAGGAACTCCTATTTTGATTAAAAATTTTTGAGTTCCTAAAATACGACAATAAAAACAGTGCAGAAATACAAACTTAAAAATCACAAAGAATAAGCAGGATAAGATTATTCAGATAATTTTGATGTGGTACCAATGAAAAAATTGAATTTTCTAGTATAAAAACATTCGGTAATCAAAATAATATTTAGTTGAATGAGCTCATCTAACAGATAAAACGTTTAACACCACATACCAGAACTAGATATTGCAATTTCTTCTTCCAAAAGAACAAAAGTCGCTTTTTTAGGTAGCACACATATTTCGATATCAGCAGCGATGCTTGACTACTATCAGATCTACCAAAACTTGTTGAATTGGATCCTGAAAATGATAAAACCAAATAAGATTCTCAAAATATCGTCTAGCAAGAGCATATTCTGGTAAAACGATTAATTTTTTGCAGTTTTATTCTTGAAATTAAAAACATTTTTATAACAATACAAACTGAATCATCAAAAGTCATCAATCAGTATATCAAAATAATGCTCTGCAACGTTTTTATAGAAACAAATGTTAATCTTTCACCTGAAGGTTACTATGGCAAGCATAGCGAAAAAAAATAAAAATTTGATACAACTGTATTTTCCCATCCGTTTTAAACCAAATTAGAAAGAAAGACATGAAGTCGTGCAAACCAACTCACGTGCATTTGTGATTTACGAAACTGGTCCGTTAAAAATGTATTGGTGAGTAATTAATTACGATTACTTCACAAAATATTTTCATTTCCCATTCACTACAATTTTTTTCTATAAATACGTAGTAAATATTTCTACTTTTTTTAAATAAGAACAACAAATTAAAGTATATTAAACGTGTCTAGACACGTGATTAATTTTTTGTGTAGTTTTTTTATCCTGAGATATATCATCCCAACAGCATTTTCTGTTGGGACAATATATCCCAAGTTTTAGTAAATAATATCTTTATTGAGTTGTGGAAAGCCATAAAACAGTTAATACATTGGAATTTCACACATTTCACATACTACGCGCGTCGTAAGGGGTTATTCTGCAAGAATCGGGGTATTTTCGAATATCTTCCATGCGCTGTCGTGTCGCTTATGCATTGTCGCTTTAAAACAGAATTTGTGACATCAACCTCACATTTTATAGAATAGTGTGGTGTTGTGGTGTTTACGTCGTTTTGTCGGCCGCAGTCAGGTGTTGATAACGTCGAGTATGGTATACGCAAATGACGCAAATAGGATTGGACACGAAACAACAAAACCCGTATCACTTTTCTAATGCAACACCTCGAAAACAATTGCGGCACAAGTGACACGACGCCATTAACGTGTGCACTGTCGCAAAGTAATAGAATCAGGAGAGTACTATTGAAAATTTAACGTTTGGACAAGACACTGTCAAGAGCAACACTCTCGATCCTTACAGAATAATCCCCCGTCTCCTAACAGCGTCGCTTCGCTTTTATAATTTGCACGTGGTCGCCAAAATTCAACATGTTATTGATTCTTTTACTAGGTCTGTTTCTCTCTTAAAGTGGCCTCGTATATAAGGGAATACAAAAGAGTATAGCCAAAGTGTTCAAGATCAGCCACTTGTCAAGCAAGCTGCTGTTCTACTCCTTCAACATCACAATGAATAATATTTAAACACTTATACTGAGCGAAAAACAAAAAGTGAATTAGAAAGATTCAAATTATGTGGATCAAAGCACGATCATCAAAATAATAATAATAGTAATAATTAAAGCTGGCCACGAGCGGTACCGCGCAGTAGCGTAGAGTCGACCAGGCCTCGCGTTCCACTAGAGTTATTCTGCTAATGGAGATGTTTGCTGCCGCAAATAATTTCGCTCATCTTTTAAATAAAAATTAAATAACACGTGCTCAAACACTTACCATTTTAAGAGTCCTCCGTGAAATCACAAAGTGAATAATGTCTGTTAAATATCTGCAACATTAGATATGTTTCAACTGTTGTTTCGGCAAAACTAGTACGGCATGAGGAAAAAATGCGTTTATATGCAGAGAACGAACGTTCTACATCTAGTGACGTAATATTTGCGTAAGTAAAATAATCTTTCAAATAACTTAACGATTCAGTTGACGCACCTTCACAAGTGTGTCTTAATGTGCGAAAACCAGAATTTTTCTCAAAAACACTTGCAAATTTTTCTAGAACAGAAACATTTTTTGCGTCTTCAATTGCGTATAGCTGTGCGTGAACATGTTGCACTATTTGTAGAGATTCTTCTAACGGCACCGCAGGATTTTGTAATTTTTCTATTGCCTCTGCTAGCCCGAAGTAATTGTCGTGAATGATTTTTAAATCCATTTTAACCTAACTATCTTGAAATTTCGACTGGCTTTTCTGGATAGCGGCAGTTTCCTTTGTATCGAATTGTAAAATCACGTTCTTAATATTGTCAAAATATTTATGATAATAAAACGCGGCCTGCAACCATGTTCCCCAACGAGTTAGAATAGGTTCTGGTGGCTCTGGTACGCGGGGGCACAGTCTGTGAAATTCGCGAATACGTTTCGGTGATTTGACAAATACTGCTTTGGTATGCGCTATTAAAGCGTCTACCTCAGGATAACATTTTCTGATACTATCCGCCACAAGATTGAGAGCATGAATTTTACACGTAATGTGTAACAAATTAGCAGAATGCTTTTTAAGAAACCGGCCTACAGAAAGCATGTTTGCAGCACCATCACTCACTAACATCAAGAGTTGGTTTGTTGAAAGTTCAAACTTGTCCAATGTATTTAACACTAACTTTGAAATTACTTCGGCAGTACACTGTTGTATTCGTTTGGAGACTAATAGAATTGAAGGTGCCGATTGATGAGGTTCCAATTTGCGTGCCATTACATTAAGAACAGAATGTTTCTTCCGATTTGTTGTTTCGTCCACACATAACCACAATTTTTGATCTTTCAACTCCGATTTTATTTTTTTGTTCAATATGTTCGCGCGCAGATGGCACAATTCTTCGTAACGATGTTCGACTTGGTAATTTGCACTCCGAATAGTTATTCCAAAAGCAGATAAATGGTTCCTTGTCTAGTAAATTAAACGGTATATTACATGCGATAAACGTAACGTATAAATTAAATATAAATTTTTCATTGTCTCGTGCGCAATTTCTTTTTGAGGCACGCTTTTCACTATTTACGTGTCGTAGACAATGTTGTCTGGACCAACACATTAACGTGATTTTACAGATTACACATTTAATTTTAGCACCTTCATATATTAAGTCTGGAATTTCTGCAATAAATTTTCGAAGTTTGTCCGACCGCGGTCGTTTTGCTGACGAAATCATAATTTTTCTAGGACAGATAAACAATTGCGCAAATGACCGGCAGCGAAAATGTCCGTACTGTTCCGCAGACGAAGTAATACTACCGTTCCTCTCGGTCCGAACTGATTCTACGCCGATGCGCGGTACCGCTCGTGGCCAGCGTTAGTAATAATAATAATAATAATAGTTTATCTAAGAGACCTTTACCGGCATAAGACAAAGTCAAAAAGAAACAAAAATGTAGTAGTAAAAACCACAACAGAAAAAAATATCGCCCATGCGCAAATGCTGACATGTTTAAAAGGACATTTACTGAATTTCTTACATAATTACAATATAAAATATACCACGCATATGTAAAACTAAAAAATATAAAATTCTAATAATTCTTTTTTAAACAACTTAATAGTAACTAAGTCCATTAAAGTAGGTGAATGACTATACAGGAAATTTTGTTTATTTCTAATTGTGCTATAACTTGAAAACAAATGAAAGTTGAATAAGAACATATGAGTTCTTTTACATTATTTTCACGCGTACAATATACTCCTGAAGTTTGGTCCGTTCCTCTTGATTCACCCTGTACAAGAGGACCCAATATGCTGTATTGTGCAACGCCTGACATAACCAGTTGCAAAGTTGAAATGTTACCATCATAGCACACCTGTTGGAAGCGATTAGTTAAGTAACAGCAACTGTGAAAGAAATTTGTTGTTTCAGGTGCAAATTCGATAGTAAGCATAATAGCCAAGAAAGTAGAGTGATTTAAAGTGTCGATGGACTTAGAGTAATCAAGCAGAATCGATACAGTAACCATGTTATTACCAATGCTCATAAAAATATCATCTGTTACCTTAACCAGCACCGTATCACAGCTAATCCCTGACCTAAACCCTGACTACTCGTCTGGTAACATGTCATTTTTATCCAGATGGCAGCGTATTTGTGTATCAATAACTTTCTCCAATATCTTCGACAGCACAGGAAGAGTAGATATAGGACTTAAGTCACTCACAGTTGCAGGGTAGTTATTCTTAGGCAGAAGAGTAATATTGATTTTCCGAAAAAAGGAATTCCAGGTATTAATCAGATAGACAATAACAGTTCCTTACATTTCCTTCCTTGTAGATTCCTATCTGTTCTATCTTCCAATCTACTGGTATTATTTTTTCATCAAAGGCTTGATTGCATATTTCACAAAATATTTTTACACCTTCATCACCTGAGTTTTTTAACATTACAGCAGTTATGCTGTTATGGCTGCTGATTTGGTAATTTTTATTTTTTAGTTGTACAAGGTATTCCATTTGAAAAAATCTTTTTTTTACTTCGGATGTGAACCAAATCAATTCTTTATTCGACACAATATCCTTTTTTTTAGAAAAAATTAAAATAACTGTAAAACGGTGACAGACAGCTATGAACATGTTTAATGAAAGTGGTTTTAAAATTGATAGTAGAATCAAAAACAAAAGAGAAAAATCCGTATTCCCTATTTAAAATAACAACGTTGCCAGCTACTTACCGGTATAATAGGAAGTGTAATAATTAATGGAAATATTTTGCTTAAATAGATCATAGGTATACACGTGGAAAAAATGTCTAGTAACAATAACCAAAAATTAATGCTAATATAGCTCATGGTATTGGTGGAATCATTTCCGGCAAAAACAATGTGGCAGAGAAAATAGCGCTAACCCACGAACATGTTTCTACCTACCCGGCGTCATCAGCGTGGTTCTGAGCACAATTTTCTGCTGTTACAATTGAGTGTAGATGTCCACCACTTATCGGGCAGTTCCTGGGCTGTCAAACGCAAGGGGCTGCCCGATAGGTGGTGGACATCTACACTTCGGTTTGTCTGGGACGGCGTGATTGTGTCTCTTGGCGATAGGTGTCGCCGAAAGACATATTCAGTGCTGTTTTGGAGATTAGCAACATAAACCGAGAGGCAAACGAAATTGTAACAGCAGAAAATTGTGCTCAGAACCACGCTGATGACGCTGGGTAGGCAGAAACATGTTCGTGTGTTAGCGCTATTTTCTCTGCTACATTGTTTTTGCCAGAAATGATTCCACCAATACCATGAGCTATATTAGCATTAATTTTTGGTTTGATCATAGGTAATTATATTTAACTTCAAAGTTTCAGAATTAAGTTATGATTACACACCTATAAACTCTTAATTGACCATTTCCGTGAATCACCCTATATTTTTTATGTAACAAGTTTAGACATTTAGACAAAACATAAAAAGCAATTAAAAACTTGGCAGATATAAATACAACAACAAAAATACAAATAGCATACCAAAACCACAACCAATGATCACCGTGACCGTTTAAGATATCCGCCGTTAAGGGAAGGCTAAAACATAAAAAAGTTCATTACATCCAATATGGTGGAAATTTAGAAATCTTTTTGAATATAGATGTCGCCGACAGTACTAGATTAAAAAAAAAATAAAAAATGTTGGGCAGGGATGTTAAGTTTGATGAATTGCCTATTTAGTTAGGATATGTTTCACCTCTTTAAAATTTCCAAATGAAAATGCTTGTGGGATTGCATATAGAGGCTTACAAGTGTTTATTCCAGTTTTTCCACCGGGTTGAGTTGTGGCGCTCTATTGCGAAATTTCTTCCCCACTACTGGCTCCATACTATTTGTATGGTGTCTATAGGTCGTACCAATCGTTGGCAAAGTAAAATGTACAACTTCTTTTACTACTAATTTCTACTGTTGTAGTTGATGCAATAAAATACACATGAACATATTTTGTAAGAATGCCATCGGAATCGTTTATGGATTTGTGAATGTTTGTTTTTCTTCAAAACTGACAACCATAATTAAAGATAAATAATAATAACGAAAACATCTAACACAAATTTATTGGACTGCAGTAAGTTTTATTTTATGTTCTCTTCGGCAAGTTGTGGGTGGGTGTAGAAATATTGGTCGGTGACGTCAACAGCAGTTAAGAGAATATCTGCCTACAGGTCGCGCGTTGTAGGATGGCGAGTTCCGGCGCTGTCAAAAGGTACTGTCGGACATCGTTCGGGAAAATTCAAGTTTGAATACAACATGCAGTGGCGTAGCTCGACTTATTTTTTAAATTATTTTAGCATAATAAAAAACGACTATAAAATAAAGTCTTGTATTTCCACCGCGCATCTGAAGCGTTCGCCATCCTATAATGCACAAACTGTAACTTTCCTGCATTTTATTATTTCTGAATTTTCCACTTGTCCCTTGTATGTATAACGAAACAAAACTAAACTTGGACGATTGGCAACCGACCAGATAGTATCGGCAGACAGATTGCAAGCAATGTTAAACCTTATGCGCAGTTGGGCATACAGCGCCCACTTTCGTAGTGGTTTACTGCCTATCGTCCAAGTTTATATTTGTGCCATCGCACATATGACCTGGGAATGGTGGGGATAAGAATTGTTTACATTTACAACTGTTATTTATACTCACTTGCGTTTATGCTTTTGTTTTGTGATTGGAGTATATTATATTTTTTGTTTGAATTAGCCTTTTATTTTAGAAATAGTTTTTTACTTTGTATTACTTTTGTAATTGGAGTATCTATTGCTTCTTTATAAATTGGTGTTTTATTTTTTTATAGTGCATACAGAATTTAGTTTTTGTTTTCTCCTTTGTCTTTAATTTTTTGTAATTGGAAAGGAGGTAAGTTATAACCGGAACGAAATTTTCTTGAAATATAAATAAAAATTATTTTTATTGTAAGGGAGAATCTTTCTCAGTGTCATATAGCGGAGTTCACTACTGCGATGTGCAGATAAGGGATCACTCTATTCAGACACGCTAAAGATTAAAGGTAAGTTAACTACAAATATGTGTAATACAGGTATCATAAAATGTATTTGTAGATGTTAGGTGTAAGTGACACTGAATACAAGGTTTAGTCATATGCCCGTTTGAAAAAACTACAGTGCCTTGTTTACACTTTGAACTTGAAGCTTTCTTAAGCATGCAAAATCAGTTGAGAAGAACCGCAGCCCCAACAAAATTTGTACAGAGCGTTGCTCTCTTGTAATCCACAAACTTTTGTTAATACCAAATTAAATATTATACCGTACTGTTCAAGCCGCTTTGTAAATAAATGAAATGGAGAATACTAAATATATGAAACGGAGAATACTTTTCATCATTTACATCATAGACATGAAGCATATAAAACCTGCGCACAAAACATTTATGCATTTGTATATCTACCAGTCTATCATTTTACCAGTCACTACACCACTTCCTATGTCCACAGAATAAAGCAATATCAAAATATTTTTAGATGTTGATGGTCCTTCAGGAGGAACAGTGGTGCACAATCAAAAAGGTTAACCGAGATACATTAATATTTGCGGTTTATTGAACATGTCTAGAAATTATCAACTGATGTATATTTTTCATTTTTTCTCAGATGTTAATTCTCAGACTCCATAGTCACTTACATCGGATAGCCCTCGCAGACAAACAAAAAGTTCGACAAATTGTTATGCAAGTCTCAAAATTAAACAAAATATCTGAGAATGAATTTGTATCATTTTGCAAAGAGCACTTTATGGAAAATGTCGCTAATTTCATAATATTCAATTACCAGCTAACCGAAAGCAGCTGCTCGGTAGTCTAGCGAATATAACCGCTTGGGTGACAATATGTTGTATGAGACCAAGTCTATAAATTTCTTGCAAAACTATTTCGGTTTTCATCAAAACCCACTTTCTACCGATTTACAAGAAATTGGGAAGTTGCTGCAGATGTTAATGAACTTGTGATGTTCATGTGTTGGTGTCAGATTTTCTCTTTTAAATTTATCCATTTCTCTCCATACACGTCGCTATTTAGTTAAGGCAAACATGCAAAACTTACACTCATCAGTAGAGCATGGCGGACGCATAAAAGTTTACACAAAATAAACACGGCCGGGACAATTCGGTATAAGCGTCAGTATAACTGCGACTCGAAAGCCGATCTGTTGTGTATGCATCTACGCTGTCGTATACTATATCGTAGTTCTACGTTTGTTTTGAAAATGTTTCCTACGTCGCGAAAACGACCAAAGTTGGACACAATAAGAGAATTTATTGCAAAAATGCCTGATTTAAAGTGTGATGGCGCTAAAATTCAATGTGTAGTGTGTAAAATAGATTTAATGTGTTGGTCGAAAAGTGATTGTCTACGGCACGTAAATAATGCAGGACATGTTTCAAAAAAATTCCACACGAGATTATAACAAATTTAAATTTAATTTATGTGTTATCTTTATTGCATGTAATTTACCATTTCATTTACTAAGGAAGAAAGCATACGTCTCGTTTTGGAATGAATATTCGGATTTAAGTTACCAAGTGAGAGAACATTACAGAGAATTGTGCCGTCTGCTCGTGAGCATGTCGAGAAAAGAATTAAATCGGAGTTGCAAGATAAAAAACTGTGGTTATGTGTAAACGAAACAACAGATCGTAAAAAACATTCTGTGGTTAATGTAATGGTACGCACAATGGAACCACGGAGGATTTAGAATGAAAGAGAAATTTAATTGCTGAACATAAAATTGTGCGTTTTCATTTAAACATGCACATAAGTACCAGAAACAACAAAAAATTGTCAAATATGTATAAAGTACGTGGTATTAGAAGTGACATGTAGAATCTTACTATCGTTTATATTTACCGTATTATAAATTCCAAACTTTTATATCCAGTGGGAGGACAGAAAGCACATTAACTTACTGATTACAAAATATTCATATCGTATATTTTTAACTTACGTTCAGGTTTCTTTCGGATGGTTCCTTTTGCATCTTGAACCCTGAAATAAAACGCTGTTGAAAACTCATCGGCCTTGATATTATAAAATTAACGCATACTTTAGATAGAGATCTTCAAGCGTGCTGCATGAAAGTTTGTATGTAATCGATAGCTCCTTTTGCTTCTCATTCAGTTTAGTTAAAAGATGGGCAATTTCCGATTTTTCCGAGTTAATATTGAAACGACAGAGAACGACATCATTTTCTTTTCTTTCAATGCTTGCACTCGATATCGTCTTGTGTAGAAGAGCTTCTAGAATGGGCAACTTCGTTTGGTCTGTGTAAGATATTAGACACTTGTATCCAATTTCTAAAAATAATGATATTGATAAAAGCAACTCTAAATAACTAGCCAAATTATAAGCTAGAATTATTTCGAATAGTATACACACCTATGAAAAATGTACAGGGTGACTGATCTCCGCGGGCTCGGAAGATTGTGTCTTTGTAAATGGTGATTTTTCAAAACGTTTTTTTCTTGTTATGGAGGTCTGATTGTGGGCATGGTTTAAAATTATACTAAATCCTACACGCTGTCTCATAAGTTCGTAGCTACCCGAAGTTATATTTTTTTAGATGCAAGTCCTCGTTAAATTCAGAGGCAAAATGTAATAAGCAGAGAACGGCAAAATTATATGGGATGACGTCAGCCGCAGCAGAGCCGTATGCAGAGCATATGATGTACTCGGTGATTATTTCAAGATCGAGGAATCTGAATGGTATGCAGTCGTAGTATTCGCATCGAGCTCTCCCCTAATGATTCTACATGTATTTACTATTCTTTATTTCGTTATTATGTTTTTAGGGTATTTACTTTCCATATTAAACACTTAACAGCGACGATACAATACTTCGAAAGTCGAAATATAAAATTAAGAGGCGCGTTCAATACATTAAACGACACAATCAATAAATTATAAAGTATTCCGGGTGATACTTGAAATAAACTGATTTAAAAGGTTGGTGGTGTTCAGCAGAAACCCCGATTTAAATATATATACTAAACTAAATTATCTACTGAAGAAATACAAAATTCGAACGCAGTGGTATCTCGGTTTAAGGAATTAATTGGTTCCAAAAACATTTCGTAATCCGAAATTTCGTAACTGAAATCAAATGTTCTTATAAGGAATAAAGTAAATAGAGATAATCCGTTTCGACAACCAAAAAAATCACAAATTCATTTTTTGCATTTTAAATACAATTGAACATATAAAAAATAATGTTACCTGTACTTCATTCATTGTAAGACTGCAGCGATAAAATAGATAGGCGAAAAATTCCTGACTTGTGATTGGCTAATAGACGAGGCAAATTCACATACACAAAAAACATTTTATTCAGTGGTATTCAGTAAATGAAATTAAGTTGGATAAAACGAAATATCACCGATATCTAATGTCATTTGTCAAACATCTTTGTTGGCTTTGGTTTTGTATTTATTTTTGAAGGTATTCTTGTAATAATTATATAAAATAATACTGATAATATAGTATTTGTTACAACAGTTTTGATATGGCTGATAAAGAAGTATTTAACCCACCAGCAGGGCCATCAAAAAATCGTCCGGGAAAGCATGTTAGCAGTAAGCAAAGGTTTATGGCTTATAAGTCGGCAGTTGTTAAACTGGTTACAAAGCAACTTGGGCTAGGTGAAAGAACGACGTGGGATATTGTAAAAGAAATGGATATCACGGGACTTGTTAGTTCACCCCCTAAAAAACGACTTCGTCATACAATATATGAGTCTTTGGACGAAACGCAAAAGTCAATAATTAGAAGATCCGTGCATTCCTTTTTCTTGAAGAACGAATTACCAACATGCATAAAAATATTGAGTGTAAATATAATATATACATTTATATCACCTTACTGGTTTAGTACTTCCAATCATCCGATCGACGTTTCCAACATGTTGTCGAACAACTTCACCAAATAAATGCAAAGCATGCAGCGCGGAGGTTATATCTATTAAGTTAGGAAATATGTGTTTTAAGGATCGCCCAACACTTAACATCGTTGCTGCACTATCTGTCACAATCATCACAACTTGATCTTGGGTAATTTTAAATTTTTTCAAAGCGTTCATTATCACTTTTTGAATATTTCCCGCGGTACATTGTTGAACACGTTTGCAAGCTAACAAATATCGAGATGCTGTGTTCTCGCTAGATAAAACGCGAGCTATTATATTCACAATACTGTTTTTCTTTATATCGGTCGTCTCATCCACGGTAATCCATATTTTTTTGGAACACAAATCACGTTTACACACATTTTCTAGCATCTCTTTCATTCGCGGCAAATGATTCTGTAATTGTGTTTGTGAGGGTAATGAGTACTTTGGAACGTATTGTCGCCAAAACGTTTTAAAAGCTGCTTTTCTCACCAACGACAACGGAAGATTACAAGAGGTAAACATAATTAATAAATGTATGAGGAATAGTGTATAAGGTATTTCAGTTCTTGCATTTCTCATATGCTTCATACCATTGACATGCCTCTGGCAATCAGTTCTGTCCAATGCAGCCAAACGAACATTGCATATTAAGCAAAAAACTGCACCACCGTCATATTTTAAATGGGGAAAAAATGACACATACTTATGTACATTAGTAGCAAATCTATTACGAGGCATTGTTTTCTTAGGTATGTAAATATTAGTTCTATATGAAACGATACACTAATTATGTACTTGGTATAATACCACAACACACAAAAAACACCTGCTATATTTTCAAAAGCGACACGTAAGTACATAACCTTGACCGTTCGACTAATCTCTGCAACAGCTCAACCGGTACTAAAACGAAATCTCTCTCAGCGCGGTTTAACACGATTTATATTCAAGGTCGCCACTACATGCCTGCTTCTCTACCGGTTTAGTTTATTTATGAATTTTTCGTATTCTTATATTAACCCGTAATACCTCGCCTATGCGAGTCCGCAAGTTTAGGTTACTCTAGTAATGAAAATTGTCCAACCTAACATAGAAACAAGCTTTCCTTTGTCAAATTCAATTTTATTTCTCAACATGAGTTGTAACTGAATGCGGGTGCAACCGTTTGTCACGCTTTACTAATTGGCCTGTAATTAATAGAGTTGCTCAATTTGCGCCAACAGCCAGTGGCGGGCGCATAGAAGTTTACACAAAATAAATATCCACAAATAAAATATGCTCAAACACTTACCGTCTTAAGAGTCTTCGGTGAAATCACAAAGTGGATAATGTCTATTAAATGTTTGCAACATTAGATATATAGTTTCCACAGTTGTTTCGGCAAACCGAGTGCGGCGTGAGCAAAAAGTGTGTTTATATGCAGAAAACTACATCTAGTGATGTTATATTTGCGTAATTAAAATAATTTTTGGAACAGCTTAACGGTTCTGTTGACGCACCTTCACTTGTCTTAATGTGCCAAAATCAGAATCCTTCTCTAAAACACTTTCAAACCTTTCTGGAACACAAACATTTTTTGCGTCTTCTACCGCGCATAGCTGTGCGTGAACATGTTGCACTATTTGCAGAGATTCTACTAACGACACCGAAGGATTTTGTAATTTTTAAATCCGTTTTAACCTGACTATCTTGAAATTTTGACTGGCTTTCCTTGATAGCCGCAGCTTCCTTTGGATCGAATTGTAAAACCGCGTTCTTAATATTCTCAAAATATTTATGATATTCAAACTTTTCCCATGTATTTAACACTAACTTTGAAATTGCTTCAGTAGTACAGCAGTACATTGTTGTACTCGTCTGGAAGCTAATAGAATTGAAGGTGACGATTGATGTGGTTCCATTGTACGTACCATTAGCTAACCACAGAATGTTTTTTACGATCTGTTGTTTCATCCACACATAACCACAGTTTTTTATCTTTCAACTCCGATTTAATTCTTTTGTCAACATGTTCACGAGCAGATGGCACAATTCTTTGTAACGATGCCCGATTTGGTAATTTGCAGTCCGAACATTTATTCCAAAAGAAGACATATGCTTCCTTATCTAGTAAATTAAACGGCAGAAATTTAAATTTGTCATAGTGTCGTGTGCAATTTTTTTAAGAATGGTGTTTCCTATTTATGCGACGTAGACAATCCCTTTTGGACCAACACATTAAAGGGATATTACAAACTACACATTGAATTTTAACGACGTCATAATTTAGGTCAGGCATTTCTGCTATAAATTCTGTATCTTTACCCAACATTGGTCGTTTTCGCGACATAGGCAACATTTTTAAAACAATCGTAGAACTACGTAATAGTATTTACGGTTGGTTGAGACTCGCAGTTATACTGAGGGTTGTATCGAACCTCCGCCACTGTCCATTGGCGCTAGTGAGCAGCTATAGTGGTTAAGCAAATTATAGGGTGGATTACAACTGTATGTTTTAATAATTCAGGAAAGCAGTCAAATTGATCATTAATAATACGACATAATGGTTCTGCATAAATCTGCATAAATATCAACACAACCATTTATAAAATTTAAAGGAATGTCATTTGCTCCAGACGATCTGGAGCTTCTGAGACCCTTCACGATAGGTTTTAGCCCCTCTGAACAGATAGGAAAAAATATAAAGAAAAATTATTTTTATTAAACTGCATATCAGCTGTACCGGCAACGCGTCAGATGTGTGTGCTAGCAAACAGTTTATATATTAGTCGAGTTCGGGTATTCGGCGCATCAAGAGTACAGAGCACGTGGAGGGGATTAAGAGTAGAGCATGAATGGATCACGCAATCCATACGCTTAAACGAATGGATGGAGTAACTCTACGACATTCCCGAACGCGAAAGAGCGTGAGTAGGGTATTTGGAGTAAATAGAGTTACTCCGAACGAATACGAACTTGCCTATTATATAACCTTATTCCCATATATGATGGCGACCGTTCATAGGTACATTATCATAGGTATATCATAGGTATGTTACGTCTGTTATAGTGGTGAAATTCACTACGGCTTGTAAAACTGTTTTAAAAATTTTTCACATTACAAATTATGATGTTAATTACATGTACATTTTGCATTTTAAATAAAGGTCTACATGAGGTTCGTCTATTAACCCCCACTGTATTTCTGATACGATTTGGCTAAATCAGTTGCAATTGAGCTCTACTAACACGCCCTGCCAGATATACGTTTACGTACCAGTCACCCTGTATACATATGTAGTAAAAGAAACAGTTTATTATCTTACCATATTGCTTCTTCAAATACGTAGATGTACCGAAGCATACCATCTTGCCGCAATTCATAATCGCTATGTAATCGGATAAGTATTCAGCCTCTTCCATGAAATGGGTACTTATAAACACCGTTTTCGTACTCTTAAATGATAAAATTAAATCCCAGATTTCCCTTCTTCCTTCAACGTCAACACCGGTTGTGGGTTCGTCGAGGATTAAGATCTAGATCGTTACAAAAGATAATTTTAGCATGAACTCTCGCCAAACAGGAAGAAAGATTTAACAAAAACTTGTAAACACTGTAAAGCTAACTTTTGGAAGCGTATCGTGATAATCACTTTTTGTTTTAAGAGAATGTAATTGAATCATATCAAAATAAAATTACAGCAAATCCTCACGTTAACTAAGCAAAAAGAACTACGCTCTCGGAAACGAAATCGTGTTTACTGATTAAAATTTAATTTTTGCGACGGTACATGTCCTATAGGTGACCTTTTGATAAAAGTCTGAACCCGAAGTACATTTCAAACATTGCGGAAGTTTACGGGATACACCTCGCACTTTTAGGCAACGATTACTGTGATCATTAGCCAACCCTACTAGAATTTTGCCGAATTCAAAGGTGTTCCAACTTCCGGTACGGATTTTTAACGTGCCAAACATCGTATTGACACGGGGCCCGTGGTTTTACTTCCTCATCCGACAGGAAGGCATACTCCGATTTATATCCATAATTAAAAACCAACCGTCCCGGCCAGATTTGAACCCGCGTCGTTCTGACCGAAAGGCCAGTAGGTATGGTTACCGAGATGATCTTTACAAATGTCGTTTTGGTTATGAATTAATCTAATTATTAAAGGGATACAGTAACTTCACAAATCGATGAGATTTCAACAGGATAATGGATCGAGACAATAGTTGCGACACGTCCAAAATTAGCAGAGAAAAAATCAAGATTTTGGTACTTGGTTCGTCCCAATCCCCCCAATTAAATGCTGTTGAGAACCTACGAAGCATTCTAAATCAAATAGTACTGGATAGAACAGGACATCGACAAATTATCGGTAGCTTTCCAAACAGCTCAGACCATCTTTGGTAAGATGAAAAACGGTGTATTGACGAAGTATTGAGAATTAGTTAAAAGTTTTTGACAATTTTGCTATCTTACCTTCGGATCTCCCATCAAAGCAATACCCAAAGACAGTTTCCTCTTCATCCCGCCAGATAATTGAGTAACAAATGCATTTATTTTATTTTCCATTCCTAAAGTATTTGTTAGTAAGTTTACAGCATGAGAATGCGCCTTCTTTTTAGACATCCCTTTCAACTACAAAAATCCAAATAATTGAAATGTTATCAAATAGAATAAACATGCCAAAACTCACCATCCCAAACAGTTCCAAATGTTGTATTACAGTCAACTCGTCGTATAGTAAATTATGTTGTGTGCAAATGGAAACCTTTTTGCGCGCTTCTTCGAGATCATCATTTATATTCTTCCCATCGATGAAGATGTTTCCGGAAGTAGCCTTGGTTAAACCTAGAATGTAACAAGAAATTCGTTCGTTAGAAGCTTCGTAGGCTACTTGGAAATAACAGTTATTTGTACCTGTTATCATTGACATCGTTGTACTTTTACCAGCCCCATTTTCACCCAACAAGCCGGTTACTGCGCCTTCGTATATGTTCATTTCCAGATTGCTTACTGCTACGTGGTTATCATAGATTTTTGTAACATCTTTCAACTGCACGATAGGTTTTGAATTCGTATCTTCTAAAGGTAATAAATGTTTCTCATCAGAGGCGACGTTTATTGTATTTCCATTTGTTTTTCTTTTCCAAATTTTCTGTGAAGTATATATGTGCTTAATATTATTCTGGATAGTGTCTTTTCAAGTAACTTTGCTAATGAATCAGTAATGTGAAATATTTATTTATTTATGCAGATTATTCCATAAAAAGGGCCTACAATTACAGAAGCTTAATTTATGGTTTTATCTTAGGTAAAGTAACTGCACTACGAAATGGGATAATTGTGCAGTATGAAATTTGAATTATGAATTTTGCGGGTGTTGAACAGTTTTCAGAATTTGTAATTCTAGAGCTGCACGGTTCGAACTCCCAATAGACATGCGCACAAGAAAACAAAAATTAGTACAATATTGAGACCAAATAACAAATAAAGGGCAAAACAGGGAAAATTGAAACAGCAGTGGGTAGAGCATATATGAAGTTGGAAACAAACAGAAATAATCAAGCGAATAACGCTATGGACCTAGCGGCAGAGGCAGACCGAGAAAGACTTGGCGAAATGAAGTAGAAAACATATGATCACCAGAGCTGTTATCCGGATCCGCTATCCGAAATCTTGAATTAGGATTAATAATAAACCAACTACCGCCAACCACTATGTATGGACGCGCGTTTCGCCGTATCACGGCTCATCGGCGTATCTATACGGAAGGTGGTAGTTGTATTTGAAATTATCGTATATATACGAAGTTAGTGAATACAAGTATGGATGAGAATATCTAATTAAAGATACTCTAATCACTGAAAACGTCGAAATTAATAGCTATATCGACCTCTACAGAAATCCGCAACTCGTAATGCTCCACTTTTCTGTGAGGGTAGCAGCTCGACTGATGACTTACCGTGCCAAACGTATTAAATAATAATGAATCGGCCTTCTGCTTATGTTAACTTATCAGAACTTATTATACCTATTATTAGAGTAACCAAAACTTGCGGACTCGCATAGGCGTCGGTATTACGGGTTAATATAAGAATACGAAAAATTCATAAATAAACTTACTTGCTAATTATTCAACAAATTAGAGGCATTAGGATGTGAACTACTGTAAACTTGCATCATTGCATATGTTTCCACAGTTACTTCTTTAAACCTTGTGCGTCGACAAGAAAAAATATTCTTATACATAGAAAACGATCTCTCCACATCTAAGGAAGTTACATTGCATGTAGAAACTGTTTTTCAAAATCACTTAAAGGTTCACTATTCTTACACTTATTATAAACGGCCTCTAAAGTATTAAAATCGGGATTTTTCCTTAAAACATCTGCCAACTTTTGACTAGCGCATAATCCTGGCGTATCATTTAATGTGTGTAATTTATTTTTTACACTCTCCACTATGTCTAATGATTCCTGCAATGACAATTCAGTACATTGTAGTTTTCTGATGGCATCTAGTAATACTGTATAATTGGTACATATTGTTGTTAAATCTTCTAAAAGTTGAGGAATTTGAAATTCTCTTTGACTTTCTCTAATTGCTTTGGATTCATTCCGATTAAATCGCATTATAACTGATTGAATTTGTTAAAAATGGATCAAATAGTAAGAAGCTGCTGTTAGTCAAGTACCCCATCGCGTTAAAATTGGTTCAGGAGGTTCTGGAATACCTGGACAAAATTTACGAAATTCTTTTAAACGTTTAGGAGATTTACGAAACACTGCTTTAGATCGCCCAACACTTAACATCGTTGCTGCACTATCTGTCACAATCATCACAACTTGATCTTGGGTAATTTTAAATTTTTTCAAAGCGTTCATTATCACTTTTTGAATATTTTCCGCGGTACATTGTTGAACACGTTTGCAAGCTAACAAATATCGAGATGCTGTGTTGTGTGCTCAACCGGTACTAAAACGAAATCTCTCTCAGCACGGTTTAACATGATTTATATTCACGGTCGACACTACATGCCTGCTTCTCTACCGGTTTAGTTTATTTATGAATTTTTCGTATTCTTATATTAACCCGTAATACCGACGCCTATGCGAGTCCGCAAGCTTAGGTTACTCTACTTATTATGATTGAAGAATGATGAATATTGCAAAGTTCAATCCGAGAATCTACCCTTTACTTAAGCTTTAGTAGATTTTGTATTAGGAGAGACACTTGGTGGTCTAATTAATTTGCAATTTTTAACAACAAGTAAATGTTTTATGTGCTTAAACCCTCTATCTGCCATAATAGCCACATTTGATGGTAAAATATTTAAAAAGCCACTATGCTCTGCAATAATAGTATCAAATGTACGTCCACCAAAACCTGTAGAAATGAAATTTATGATGCCATCAGGAGTACAAGAAATTAAATATTTTACAGTATTACATTTCTTATACTCTGACCATGTTAATGATTGTTTAACAGCATCTGTGGGCTTCTCGATTTCAATTTCCAAACAATCTATAATGCAAAAAATACTTCTGTATCGAGCTCGAAATGCTATGGGCAAATTTAACTTTACTGTATCAATACTAGGTGAAAATATACATTTTCTTAAATATTTACTAATAAGTGGCAATGATTTTATAAATATTTTTGAAGAGTAACTCTCACTTAAAGAGATTACGATTTTGCTCAGGAAAGGACCGCACGCAGGTCGAAAAATAAACGAAGAACGCGTTACATTTCTAGCATGATGCAATGCTGATGGTTCACAAAAATTAAAGCTGTTGGTGATAGGAAAGGAAAAAAATTCAAGGGCATTTAAAAATGTGAACATACCTGCCAATGCATGGATGACCACGGCAATTTTTTTAATTATAGTTTTATCTGGTGAGGAATGTGCCGATGCTTTAACTTGTTTGCCATACTACCCCTTAATATCATTATTAATAGTAAAATAATATTAATATTACAGCACATCTATTTCTCTTTACTGAAAGGAATGTGAATAGTTGTTTATGCTTAAATACAATTCAATAAATCATTCTGATTACCATATAATCAGCAATATTATTGAAATTGCGTTATAATGTTAAGCAATTCCTTTATTTTGCGGTATAATTTGACATAAAGTTGTAGTAGAGTTGGAGTGTGTAGAAAAATCAATAATAGAAGATATAAACAAGTTTGGAACCCTGAGGAATACCCGAAGTAACTTCAATAACTATAAACCCACACCGTTTATGACAACTGTTTGTGTTCTCTTAGTAACCTAAGAATTATGAGCTCCAGTTTAGAAATAAACAATGAATGGTCAATTTTATCAAACGCTTTCTTCATGTGAACTACCAGTGAATTGGGAAAGTTTGTATAAAATAATTCACAATAATGATAGCACTAGATTTTGTAAATAAGGTCAATAACATTGAATTAGAAGAAGGGGAAATTTTAGTATCGTTTGATGTTTGTTCACCCTTCCCCAGCGTACCAATCCCAGAAACCATAGAATATTTAGTTGAACTCTTAAAACTTAACGACATTGACGACGTCAAAATCGCGGAATACAAAAGACTAACTTCTCTTTGCATGAACCAAAACCGTTTTCAAATAAGGAGCAAATATTATGAACAATTGGAGGGTACGGCGATAGGTAATCCACTGTCCACGTTCATAGCCAACTTGTTTATGAGTAAATTTACGTGTTTGAAAAAGGACACCGTGTATTTCCCTAGAATTTGGCTTCGATATGTAGATGATATTTTGGCGGTTTTTGACACTAAGAAAAGTAATATGCCGGATTTCCTCGCCACACTCAACTCAAAATTCGGATCCATTAAATTTACAGTAGAAGAAGAAATGAACAATCAACTCCCATTCCTAGATAGCCTAGTAATTAGAAACAATAATAAACCAGAAATAGACATCTATAGAAAAGAAACAAGACCTAATAGATTCATTATGACCGATTCGAACCACTGCGAACAACATAAAATGGCCGCGATTAGTTTCTTAATTAATAGACTAGTGAAATTTCCCTTAAACCAAAATAGGTACAAAAAAGAGCTTAAATCCATAAAAAATTTGGCTATTTATAATAGTTACTCGTCTATAGATGTCGACCGCATCCTTAAGAAAGTCCAAGATAGGCATTATGTAAGAAATTCTACGACCTTGATACCTCCCTTTCCATAGAATATCGAAAGGCATCAGTAAAGTTTTTAGGGGACAAGACATGAACGTATGTTTTAGTTCACGAAATACACTTAAGAACCTTCTTGGTAATCCAAAAGACAAACCGGACATGAAAGAAAGGTCGGGAATTTATAAAATTGCATGCAACGACTGTGATAAAGCCTATATTGGACAAACGAAACGAGCGATAGGTACTAGATTTAATGAACACATGAGATGCTATAGATTCGGTCGAATAGGAGCGTCAAGTATAGATGACCATATGAATAACACAGGACATGTAATCAAATTGGAAAACCTCAAATTAATTAAAAACGTAACTTCACCTCGGGAATTGGACGCATTTGAGACAGTGTACTTGAAAAAACATTCGAAGCTCCTCAACAAGGAGAATGCGCCACTTCACTTCTCTTGCTTGTTTGATTTATTAGGGTAAAAGAACTTTTCAGTCCACACTTGACGAAGACCGAGTCTCGGTGTTCTGCAATTTATATATTGATTTGTTTAGTATCCTTATAGTGCGTAGGTAGAGAATTAGCGGGAAGTAACCTTTCTTTCGTCTCGCTCTATTCTACGAGGGCGGGATACCCGTTTCACATATACCCAGCATGTTATAGTTAAGCAATAGAAAAGTAGGTATTCGGAAATAGATATACACAGATACATGTTTAGACACATTTGTACATATATACCCTTCTTTTTTCCTCGAGAGGAGGGGTAGACATGCATGGTAGAATTAGAGAAAAAGTTTTTAGTTTTTTCCTTCAGATTTATTCGGTAACTCGGTTGAAAATGGGGGCCCAGTGAGCCTTTGAAACAGCTGTTTTGAATTAATTAATAATATTTTGTGTGGTGAGGAGTGTGCCGATACTCTGTGTTGTTTGTCAAAATAATTCACATATACTTTTTACATTGTTGGTACATCATGTTTGTAACTTACCTCTATTAAAAAGTACCATGGCTTAGCAATACCATACGGTCCAGGCCATATCTTATCCAAATAGAGGGTAAGGATAAAAAAGAAGAATGTATCGAACAATAGCATAGCGATCACAAATCCTAATGATAGATCGTCGGAGCTTGATGTGGGGGATTCAAACACATTACCAAATGTAATATCGGTTTCTGTAAGTACAGATCAAAAACAATATGGAAATGTCTTAGTATGTATTGAGCATACTTACCTCTTATTTCAAATAATGATATAATATTATATCCGAAGTACAAACCAAATGGTGGAAACAAAAGGAATAGGCTTTTCACACTAGCGCTCATAACTTCCACATTCTCAGCAATTGTAGCGAAGCCAATGTAGGAAATGATCCACAGCAGCACTCCGATGATCATGGCTAACGTTGCTGCAATTACTTGTTTCGTATCTAAATTCTTATTCCAATTATGAAAAGTTACCTTTATTAAATCCAGTACTAAACGCAAAAAAGAATGTAATCGTCGCGGAGCAATACACCAGTAGAAACATCGCTACTATGACGACATGGCAATACCCTATTATGGGATACCTATTTCCGAACATAGGCTGCGTTAGGACGATGGCGGTGAGAATTACCGAAATTGCGATCACTGATATTCCATTTAAGAACCAACCTATCCATAATACCCGTGATTTGACGCCGACGAGTTTTAAACGTTCCTATAAATGAAATCTTATACATACTACGCGTTTAGTTTAAGTTTAGATATTAAATGAAGACCATGTTACAATCGCAACAAATTGTAACATAAAATGGGAAAGTTGAGAGTTCTTTCAGTAAGAGAGAAATTGTCAAATGTGCGGAAATTACTAAATATTTACTGTTTTCTTTAAGCAATACGTTTGTTTATTGTCTTAAACCATTTCTCAATTCACTGAAAAAACAATTTATTAGCAACTCTTCAAAATGTCTGGAAAGTTCTTGCACAGCTTCATCTACGTTATTAAATGTCCTTCCACGCATTTGCCTTTTAACAGTTCGGAAGAGAAAATAATCACAAAGCACTAAGCTTAAACTGTAGGGTTTTCACGTAATAGGCGGCAGTAATTCCATTTGGCCACAGATCAAGTAAAACCTGCCAAACTTATAAACAAAAATTCTGAGGGACCGTTAAAAAAATAGGCTGCGCGAAATTTTGCCTCATCAAGTATAAGAAAGAGTCCACACAGCTGCAAACACATTTTTTGCCTAAATTCGGAGTTTAACTTTTGCGACATTTACCCTCCAGTGAAGATATTGTCTCCTGTGACAGATGTAGATAAAGTAGCATAAGAATTTTCTTTCAATTTTGAAGACTAGTCAAAATAAAAGCTAATTGCTAAACTTAATTAAGCAAACCCAAGCAAATTTCCTACGAAAATTACGTGCCGAACTACTAAAAAGTTTTACAAACGCTTACAGACAACCATATTTAATCCACTTACCTTTAAGCCGGAAGATTTTTCCAAAACAATCCGTTTCAGTGTTATGGGGCAAATAAAAATAAAAGTGATAATCGTAATTAATGGTAAGGTATATTGAAAGGAAGTTGTAACTCCGTCTGTGTTTAAATATGGTGGATACGGGAACTCTTGATAGGTTAGACTTGTGTTAAACGGCTTCCTTGTAACCATTTCAATGAATGACGTATCTAAAGCTACCTGCACCGCTGCAAACGCTTTCTCCAAATACGTGTCAGAGCCTTGAAATAAAAGATTTATTATATTTTACAAAAATTAATACTCCTAACATTCAGTATCCTCACATACTTCATTCCAACAAATCACGCCACAGTATGAGAATTGTGACTACACTCACATTGCTAAATTTCGCGAATGATTTAAGTTGGTAGTTCTGACAATAAGGAACATATTCATAAGTTTCTTCGCGTAGTGCATGCCAATATGCCCTTTGAACTACCAAATTAAATCACCTGTGAAATGTTAAAAAAGACAAGTTATGATATATGCGAGGCATTATCGCAATTATAATGCCTTGGATTGTACGCGTCAAACTTCCCAATCTTCACATATTACCAGAGCGTCCCACTGAATTTCTCCAGTTTATAAAAAAAACTATTAGCCGGTATATACGAGCCTTAAGGTGACTTTTGTCACGTAACAGTTTCTGTAACTGTCACCCTCAAAAATTTGGGTGCACCACGAATAGGTAGCTGTCGGGGAAGCTGACAAATTATATTAACTGTTTAGGAAAAAAAATTAAAATTATATAATATATATTTCTGTGAGGAATTATTAAAACTAACCTTTTCTGGAGGCCTTTTACCAATTTCCAGGTAGTATTTGTCTATTATAAGACCGTTATCATAAAATATATAATTATGTTGAAAATCCCCAATAATTACAGTGACAATAAAGCTTTATAATAATCCCTAGGAGGGTTAGCTGATTCACTCGTATTACCTGGAAATATTCGTATACCCTTTATAAAGTATTATAACATTTGTAAACGTAGTAGTACTGAAGAGATTGTTATTGTGAAAGTATATGTGGTTGTGCAAGTGAAAAATAAAATAATTTCGGTTTGACTGCTTAAAATGCCCCGTGGAAAGCCTCTCGCTGTTTCAAAACGATCTGCTATTATTACCTTGCATCAGGAAGGGTACGCAGAAAGGTGGATTGTGGATAAATTAAAAATAAAAAAATCTACAGTACATGATACTATAGTTCGATTTAAGGCAACCGGTGACGTGCAAGATCGTAGTCGGCCAGGACTGTCAAGAAAAACGACTTCTGCGGAAGATTTACGAATAAAAATAATTAGTAAGCGCGATAGAAGACTAACAGCATCAGAAATTGCTGCAGAATTCAATAATGAGCGAGATTCCAAAGTTTCTGTGAGTACTGTGAAACGTCGGCCGAAAGAGGCTGGGTTGCATGGGCGAGTGGCTTGTCGAAAACCGTTACTCCGAAGAGGAAATAGGCTGAAACGACTGAAATGGGCACAAGCTCATAGAGATTGGACAGTGGACGATTTTAAAAACGTTTTATGGACTGACGAATCCAAGTTTGAGGTTTTTGGAGCGCAGATCAAGAGGGGAAAGAATGTTACGGGAGTGTATAGTTCCTACGGTGAAGCATGGAGGCGGATCTGTGATGGTTTGGGGTTGTTTTTCCTTAATCGGAACAGGGGACTTGCTCAAAATTGAGGTCATCATGAAAAAAGAAGAATATCGGAAAATCCTGAAGGAAAATGCCATCATACCGTCAGGAGTCCGATCAATTGGTCGTGGATTTGAATTTATGCAGGACAATAACCCCAAACATAAATCTAAATTGTGCACAGATTGTTACGGGAAGAATTAGACCGATATGTTAGGAAAAAGTGTCCAAAATCGAAGGAACATTTGTGGACCATTCTCCGGGAGGTATGGACAAGAATAGTGGCAGCAGTGCTAAAGGCAAAAGGTGGATTTTTCGATGAAAATCGGATTTAAATTATTTGTATTACATTAACTTTTTCTTTTTAATAAATTTGTGTTTGAAAATATGTAAAATCATGTAAGTAAGTATTAAATACATGGCCATTTAATATTTCTCTTATTTTTTTTGACTTCCGTACATTTTTTTGCTTGCCCGAACTTCCATGAACGGTAGTGTATATGTATTTTAAACAGGGCATATATCCGCAGCGTGGTTATGAACATATCATCCTGTTGAATCTCTTTGAATTTCAATCTCTCGAACAACGACGCACTATAACCGACATGAACGTCGATTTCATTATTTTCGTTGCATAACAGTTTTAATGTAAATAAGTCTGAGTTGCGGGTAAAAAATTCATCGATTTTTTAAATACAGATGCACTAAAAGCATCGGAAATATTCTTTAATTTGTATATTATAGCATCTAATGCTTCAATTTCATCTTTCAATATTGTTTCTGATTCAAAGTATTTTATTTTTTGAGAAACATTCCGAACATATTCGTTAATAAAATATAAATCTTTTTGTAAAGATGGATGCTGTATCAGTTTTACACTTGTTTATGTTTTATGCATCCTCGTTTTAATTGTTTATTACACCAGTAACTTACTAAGAGACTTTTAACCACCTCCGCCATCTTGTTATGACTGGAGACGCTCTTCCGTCTCCAGTAGTCGTCTCCTACATCGTTTTTAATTTTGTTTATGACTTTGTATATAATTTTGGAATATAGTTTTTCCGTATCGTTGACTCGTTGGAAAAAGTTCTATCTGTCCCTATAAAAATTCTCATTTGATACCCCAGGATTGCGGTGAGCATCGGGTTTTAAATAGTCCGTGAAACATTTTAATGTAATGGAACAAATTGTGCAATAAATCTCGATATCGCTGATAACTTCGAAACAATCGTGATCCGTCGTCGTCAGAAACTCATGAACACCTGGATCATGGGCGACGTTTGTTAGGTGACATAGTAAATACAAAAGAAAACAATGAAAACCAAACAAATCTAGCTGCACAAATTATAGTAAAATAAAAATTAACCCGAGTAATATCAGAGGTGCTCATAAGTAATCAATTACTTTACAATAAGATACAAATTTTAAGTTTTCAAAAAATGTTTTATTTGTCAATCTAAGATATAATCGCCATCGTTATCTGAGACACTTTGCCACCTTTTCCGCAAATTTTCAATTCCGCTTTTGTAGAACTGCGCTGGCTGGGATGAAATAGTGTTCTAACATCATCAATTGATCGAAAATTTTTATTTCTTAGTGCCTGATTTTTTCTTGAGTCACTCTTGCTGCGTGATGTCTTGAAGCAATACGTTCTTTCTGTTAACCAGAGCAGGCCCCTTTTTCAACAATTCAACACTTAATCTTTGCAGTTGTTGACAATAAATGTCAGCAGTAATCGTTTCACCTGGTTGTAAAAGTTCATAAAAAACGACGCCATTGGAATTCCATCAAACGCACAGTAAGACCTTTTTCAGCGTGAATGTGGGTTTAGGGGTTGGAACTGGTGGTTGATTTACAGACAGCCGCTGTCTGGAGCGATGGGGATTGGAATAAAGAATCCACTTTTTACCTCCAAGACTAGACTAAGAAATGGATCATTTCTTAGTCTAGTTAACAGTGAACTGCAAATTGTGCGACCTTGATCCTTGTTCGCATCCGACAGTTGGTATAAAACCTATTTACCTTGTCTGGAGATCGTACGAATTTCATGGAGAAGTCTTTGCATTGTCGACCATGTAGTGCCTAGTGTATCCGCTAATTCCTATACACTTAATTTTGGATCAGTCTCGACTGGTGCTTTTAATGCCTCATTATCAAATTCCACATGTCTTCAATTACAAGGTCTATCAGAGAGACCAAAATCACCTGATGCAAAATGTCTGAACCAACGTTAACATTTGTTTACTTTTAGAACATCACCACAAGTATGGCAAATATTCTTAGTTGCAACTGCTGCATTAATTTCGGCATGAAAATTAAACATCATACAATGACGAATATGCTCTTCGGATGATTGAAAATCTGCCATTTTAAACCACAGCAATAAAAAATGTTTTTAATTGCGCAATATGATTACAGTCTAGGTTAGGTAAGAAACTCACTAAAAGCGTTTTAACACTTCCACTCTTGAAACAAAACTAAACACAACGTAGCATCAGAAAATAATTTATTACTTATGGAAAATTTCCAAATTTATTAAAAATAACAAATTCTGGCAATGCCCAATTAAGAGATATACTAGGGTAAACTAAATCTCAATAACTCTAAAGCTAATGGAAATATAAAGGTGAAATGTAACAATAATCGAAAAGATAAAAAATACATACCTATGGAAAAAATTAAAATTTGCTAACACTATATAGAAAAGATATTTTAAAAAATCGGAACGTACGTAAATGAATTAGAAATTAGGAATAGAGAGCAAACCCAAAGATGAAGCATGTACAAACAACTTTTCGCGTGGAACATGGAGAAGGGAATGGCTTGATTGACGGACATATGTAAACCGGTACGAGCATCTATGCGAAGTAATAGTGGCGGTCGTCGATCCACAACCTGTTTATGAATAGACACAGAGAGCTTCGCGCCAGGTTAGAAATGCGGTTGCCGCGCCCACGTCGCGATGTATGTATGCTTATGAAACGGCACGGTACCCATCAACACTTCGCAACGTTAGTCACAAGTAGAGCAACGCAAACTGCGCTGAAAGCCAGTGGCTGACGCATGAAAGTTTACACAAAAGAAACACGGCCGGGACAATTCGGTATAAGCGACAGTATAACTGCGACTCGAAAGCCGATCTGTTGTGTATGCATCTACGCTGTCGTATACTATATCGTAGTTCTACGTTTGTTTTGAAAATGTTTCCTACGTCGCGAAAACGACCAAAGTTGGACACAATAACAGAATTTATTGCAGAAATGCCTGATTTAAAGTGTGATGGCGCTAAAATTCAATGTGTAGTGTGTAAAATAGATTTAATGTGTTGGTCCAAAAATGATTGTCTACGGCAGGTAAATAGTGCAGGGCATGTTTCAAAAAAAAATTCCACACGAGATTATGACAAATTTAAATTTAATTTATGTGTTTATTGCATGTAATTTACCATTTCATTTACTAAGGAAGAAAGCATACGTCTCGTTTTGGAATGAATATTCGGACTTTAAGTTACCAAGTGAGAGAACATTACAGAGAGTTGTGCCGTCTGCTCATGAGCATGTCGAGAAAAAAATTAAATCAGAGTTGCAAGATAAAAAACTGTGGTTATGTGTGGACGAAACAACAGATCGTAAAAAACATTCTGTGGTTAATGTAATGGTACGCACAATGGAACCACATCGACCGTCACCCTTAATTTTACTAGCTTTCAGACGAATACAACAATGCACTGCCGAAGTAATTTCAATGTTGATGTTAAATACATTGGAAAAGTTTGAACTTTCAACAAATCAACTGTTGATGTTTATGAGTGATGGTGCCGCAAACATGCTTGCTGTAGGTCGATCTCTTAAAAAACACTGTGCTAACGTGTTGCATATTACATGTAAAATTCATACTCTCAGTCTCGTAGCAGATAGTATCAGAAAATGTTATCCCGAGGTAGACGCTCTAATAGCACATACAAAAGCGGTTTGTAAAATCCCCAAAATGTATTCGGGAAGTTCATAGACTATGCCCCGGTATTCCTGAACCACCACAACCTATTCTTACTCGTTGGGGAACATGGTTAGAGGCTGCATTTTATTATCTTAAATACTTTGAGAATATAAAGAACGTGATTTTAGAATTCGACCCAAAGGAAGCTGCGGCTGTCAAGGTAAGCCGCTTGAAATTTCAGGATAGTCAAGTTAAAACAAATTTGGAAATTATTCAGAACAATTACGTGGGACTAGCGGATGCGATAGAAAAACTACAAAATTCTTCGGTGTCGTTAGTTGAATCTTTGCAAATAGTACAACATGTTCACGCACAGCTATGCGCGATAGAAGACGCAAGAAATGTTTGTGTTTTAGAAAGGTTTGAAAGTGTTTTTGTTATAGACTCTGATTTTGGCACATTAAGACAAATTTGTGAAGTTGCGTCAACAGAACCGTTAAGTTATTTGAAAGATTATTTTACTTATGCAAATATAACGTCACTAGATGTAGAACGTTCGTTTTCGGCATACAAAAACACTTTTTCTTCACGCCGCACTCACTTTACCGAAAAAACTTTGGAAACATATGTAATGTTACAAATACTAAACAGACATTATCCACTTTGTGATTTCACGGAGGACTCTTAAAACGGTAAGTGTTTGAGCACGTATCACATTTAATTTATTTTGTGTAAACTTTTATGCGTCCGCCACTGGCTTTCAGCGCAGTTGCGTTGCTCTATTAATTAACTCATCTCGTAACACACATAACACATATTATATAACAATATATGCAACTTCTTTGTATTTTTTTTTAATATGTTACTAAACATTGGCAATAACATTGAGGTTGTGAGGTATTATCACCTATACTGAAGTGCATCTAACGTAGTTGTTTGTAATAAGAATTGTAAGATAGTTTAGCAGCCACACACTTGTACATTCACTCTCACAAAAATTACATACATTATACAAGTTTGTAGTAAATTAAAGTTAATTTCTTACGCTTACCTTTCCCTTGTATATAAACAAACGGATTGGAAAACAATCTATCTGTATTCCAAAGGACACGATCCTCATAAATTTTGATCTCGTAATCTAAATGCTCCGGTACTATATGACGTACGTTATTAAACAAAATAACTATGGTTGGACCTATGTGTTCTAATCTATTGTAGTGTTGGATTAGCATGTCTTTGGATGGATAGCGTTTTATCCCTAAAAATAGAATAAATATAACATATAGACTTCTTATTGAAGATATCAACTATCTTACTTTCATTATATACATTAAGCTTAAGTTGTGCTTCCCTAACTAGCTCGTCTGTGAATTGAGTATCCGGTGCATAAAGTAACATTGTAGATCCGACATTAATTCTTGACAATATTTCTTCGTTTGAGATGGCGTTCACATAGGTGGTGGAGTTAATATAAACTTTATCGAGATCTCCGAGTTTGGACTTGCCAAAAATGGTTAAAACGAAGACTAAAACTGGTATTATAAATTCGCATATTGTCAAGAGTATATTGTTCCACGTATTGACGCGGATGGTACTATGTTTCCATAAAATTGTTCCTAACATTTTATACTGTCGAGCTGCTTTATATGAAACATGTTATCATTCCTGAAATAGACAACAGAAGTTAATAAACATGATATTAGTTAGAAAAGTATGTAGAGATTTTGTACCTTCTCAAAATATGCTTCTAATTTGCATTAAATCAAACACATACTACGTCACAAAATTTAATAGACAACCTATACTGACAGGGTTAGCCCTCGCACTTAAAATATATTTTAAGTATGAAGGTTTATCATATTTTAAGTATGTTGGTCAATTAGAGATAAGATAGAATATATTGATATTGTTGAGGAAGAAAACAATGAAGAACGCGTGCAAAAGAGATACATACATACGTGATGCAGAAAACCGTATCGATGATGGATACAGTAATACCTACCCTCTTTTACAACCTACTTGTGAAAGAGAATATGCCGTTGCCTCTTTTTACCGATCTCTTACGGGATGTTGCGGTATCTACGCACGTTGCATACTTGCAGATATAGCGATTCTCGCATTTTGATGTGGAGCGAGTAATGAAATTTTAAAACACATATTCAGATTGATTCTTCCATATTAATATACATAAAATGTAGAGCCTATGATGTGTGTATTGTAAATCAGATTAGACCTAAGTTCCACTAATTACTTTCATTTGAAAACTTATACAAAAACAATGATTTTAAAGTATTTTTAGAATTATAGCGAATTAGTAAAAAATCGCCGCAAATGTGATAAAGACAGAAAGAAGTAGTGCTAATAAATTTGAAACAAAAAATAATTTAGCGTCAGAATACTGAAATGTGCAATGGCTTTATAACGAACGAAATTTATTATGAGCAAACAAAGAAAAATGGAAGGTAATAAGTGATCACTAGAGCGGGCCAAGAGCGCCACGCGCCAGGTTCGCAATCAGGCTGCCGGGCGCATATATGTATGTAAACATAGGTAATTTAAATATGTAATTATTAGGACGAGGACCAAAACCACTGTCTATTACGTCGTGAAGACGCGCAAATATACACCTGCAGTTTGGGTGTTCGTTGATAAATAGGGCGTTGTTCACAGTGGGCCACTACAAAAAAAAGTTCATTCATCGACGGCTACGAACTAAACAGCGCGCTTATTCATTTACGGATGACGCGCTCTATTCATCAACAAATGACGAGTCTGCAGATGTTACGTTTGCACCACTTCGTGGCATACTAGAAACAAGCGTCGGTGTGCTCGCTTTAGTGATTATGTCTAACGTAACTATTAAAAATAAACGGCCATTACCTACGAAAGTTAATAAATTTCTTAGTGAATTTGTGGATTTACACTACAATGGGAGTACAATTTTCTGTAAAGTTTGAAAAAAAGAAACTACTGTGCTGGAGCAAACGTGATTGTGAAAAAACATATAAATAGCGCACACCACAGAAATAAAAGAAATGGTGTGTCACAACAACGTCAATTTCAATTAGAAATTGCTTTTAACGTTTATGTGTGTATGTGGTCTACCACTTCGTATACTTGATAAAAAAGCATTTCGAAAAATTCTGGGGTACATACAATACCAAGTGGATACTACCATCTCGGACAGCGTTACGGAGAGATATCCACGAATACGTGAGGACATTGAAAATCGAATTAAAGCCGAATTAAAAAGATAAACAGCTGTGGCTATGTCTTGATGAGACGACAGATTGCAAAAAAAATTCTATTTTGAATATAATAGTGCGCGTATTAGATCCTATTAAACCCAAATTTTGCAATTCTATTAGCCAGCAGAAGATTAAAACAGTGTACTAGTAAAGCAATTACGGCCGTAGTTCTCGAAACGTTACAAAAATTTCAAGTGTCAACCAGTCAACTGTTGTTGTTCATGAGCGATGGTGCAGCAACAATGTGTAGTGTAGGCCGTTCCCTTAAAGAAAAGTGTGAAGGGGCTTTTACATGTTACGTGTAAAGTCCATGCTTTACATCTTGTGGCACAAACTATTCGAGAGTGTTACCCGGAGGTGGATGCATTAATAGCAAACACAAAAAAAGTGTTTCTCAAAAGTCCTAAGAGGACTAGGGCATTCCACAGGTTATGCCCTGGTATTCGAGAACCACCACAGCCCATTCTTACGCGTTCGGGAACGTGGTTAAAAGCCGCTTATTATTATAATGAACATTTTCAAGAAGTCAAATCCGTTATTTTGCAATTCGTCCCTGCCGAAGCTAGAGCTATTAGGATGAGCCAGAGGGGATTTCTCGATATTTCTGTTGAAACACATCTAAAGAATATTAGCAACAATTACAAAGGGTTAGTAGACGCGATAGAAAATTTGCAAAATTCTGGATTGTCGTTGGTAGAATCAGTGCAAGTCGTGGACGAAGTTAGTACATTGTTACACAGTATAAACGATGCAACAAGTGGACGAGTTTTAGCTAAGTTCGATAGTGTTTTAAAAAGAATCCGGACTACACGAGATTAAGACAAATGTGCGATGGGGCATCTGCAGATTCCTTGACTAAGTCTAAAGATTATTTTAATTACGCCTGTCTTACTTCGGTAGACGTGGAACGGTCGTTTTTCGAAATATAAGAACATTTTTTCGTCTCGGCGAACATCCTTCACCGAGGCAAATGTGGAAACTTATCTGATGGTGCAACTTTTTAACCAAGCCTATCCGCATTATTAAGAAGGATAGAATTTTATTTATTATATCTTTATTACAGTTACATTATTAAGTACAAACAGAATAAAAAAGCGTTCAGTTTCTCATTTATTTCCTTATTACATCCCATTTACAACGCATACCGTTTTCAATCAAATAAAAAATCATAATGAAAATAAAAACACCTCAGCGTGTACATATATATATATATATATATATATATATATATATATATATATATATATATATATATCCGCTCTAATTACTAAACATTATTATTGCGTCAGCTTTTATTTTTTTACTCTTGTGTATTAATTTCGAAATATCACATATCTGCTGTGACTCACATATACGCTATTTACAATAAGCGGCCGTTGCGCCCGATTCCGATTCTGTTGGATGGCGCAATTTGGCCCGCTCTAGTGATCACGCATGGCTTCATCAGCGTTCTCGTATTGGGTTCCACTATAAACTTAATACAATTGCTAATGTAAACGCATTCTTTTGCAAAGTATACGTGAAATTTTCTTCCGCATTCGTTTTCAAAATAAGTATTATTGGCATGAACATATGATTTTTAAAAAAGCAAGTTCTGTAATTCTTTGGAAACTGAAAATTTGATTTCTACAATAGATATGCATAAAAATGTCCTAGGTTTAAAGCAATACTTTGAGCGCCAATGTCAACGTTTTTGTTTGAAATATGAATGAAATAAAAAACGCGTTACAAAAGAAGAAAATAATGTTTAATAAAAATGTTCATACTCGTTTAATAAACTGTCGAAATACTTTTCTGTACAAAATAAGAAAATAAGTGCAAGTAAATAGTGTGTGCAGTGAATTATTTGCATTTTGTTGAAATGCAAGAGGCAACTAATAATAAGAGAAGTAACATTAATGCCTTTATTGCACAATAGAATTATACTCGGGCAATAAATTTAAGTGATAAATATCCATAAAGGTAATGAAAATTGATGTATAATAACATAATAACAAAAACCTTTTAGGAAGTTCCAAAGCCCCAGTACATAACATGGATAAATCAGGAATTTACAAAATTTCTGTAAAGATTGTGATCAAATATAGATTGGGTAGACAAAAAGATCAATCAGAGTTAGGCACAAAGATCATTTGGCTCATCTCAAATTCAAAAGGTTTGATAAATCTAGTGTTATCCTACATAAGCTTGAAAATAACCACAATGTTGATAATATAAAATGAAAAAACGTTAAGAGCAAAATCACTTTAAATCACTTTAAATTCAGATTAAAGACCACTAAATTCCAGCCTTTATCCTTTGTTACGTCATGTATAGTTAATTACAGCGGCAGTTATTATAAGTATATGTGCAATAAAGCGTGTATGAAGTATTTGTAGTTATTGTAATTGTTGCAATACGTTCACTGCTATGAATATGACATCAGCATCCTAAATGGCTACGTTCGGTGATATAATTCAAAATAAATTGTATTAAAACAGAACGTTTATTACACTCATTTAAAAACATCTCTTGGTTCATAGTTTGTCACTTTTTATAACAACGTGAAATAATTTTTTGGTTTAAATTTATTTGCATAACTTTATTTCTTTATCACATGTCCCGCAAATGTTTACTAATTTGCAATAATTCAAAAAATACTTTAAAAGCTTTACTTTTATATTAGCTTTCAAATTAAAGTAACTACTGGAATCTAGTTCTAATCTGATTTACGACATTTACATCATAGGCTCTACATTTTATGCGTATTAATATGGAAGAATCAATCTGATTACGTATTTTAAAATTTCATTACTCGGTCCATTTCAAAATTCGAGAATCGCCGCCTTATTATGCTTATCTGTATGTATACAACGTGCGTAGATACCGCAATATCTAGTAAGCGCTCGGTAAGAAATAGTAACGGTATATTCTGTTTTACAAGCAGGTAGAAAAAGGGTGTATTGCATGCATCCCCGGTCTGAAGTGTTTATTCCAGCGCACGGGACCATCGTCGGCTCTAAACTAAGTACATGCACGGGACGGGGTATGCAATAGATTCAGACAGAGAAAGGTAGATGCGCCGTGACCTTATGCTAGTCCGTATATTTCTTGAGCTTTCTGTACATATATGTGGATACTTCTACGAACGCACGAAATAAAATGTAGCTCAAGTAGTGAGAGTCAATTTTGTGGAGCCTGCATGGAGGGAAAACAACATCGGCTTCCATTTGACTTGAGTAAATCAAAAACAGTTAAGACATGTGAATTAGTGCATGCGGATGTATGCGGCCCCATAGAAGAGGTATCAATAGGAGGGTCGAGATATTTGTTACTTCTCAAGGACGATTTATCACATTATAGATGTGTGTACTTCCTAAAACACAAGACAGAGGTAAAATCTAAAATTTTGGAGTTTATAAAGTCAGCTAAGAATGATACTGGAAATACAATAAGAATCCTAAGAACGGATAATGGACTGGAGTTTGCGAGTGGTGAAATAGAAGAATTGTTAAAACAGCATGGAATCCGACACCAAAGAACAGTGGCGTACACACCGGAGCAAAATGGAAAGGCGGAACGTGAAATGCGCACAATAGTAGAAGCAGCACGAAGCTTACTGAAAGCAAAAGGGCTAGAAAAACGCTCCTGGGGGGAGGCGGTAAATACTGCCACTTACGTTTTAAATCGAACTGGTACGAGCAGTATTGAAGCTAAAACACCATATGAATTGTGGTTCAGCAAAAGTTTCGATATAAAAAGTCTCGTAATCTTTGGATCCCAAGTGTATGTACATATTCCTAAGGAGAAGAGAAGGAAATGGGATAGTAAGACCAGAAAAGGAATCTTCATGGGTTATGGCGAAAACACAAGGGTATAGAGTGTATTTCCAAGAAAAAAAAAGGTAGAATTGGCCAGGGATGTTGAGTTCGCGCCATACATTCCAGACATGCAACGAGCAGAACTGCAGATTGGACACCAGCAAGAAGAGGTGTTAATGGATAAAGAACAAGAAAAAGAGTTCAGTATAGTCAAGAAGAAAGGACCAATTGCAACTCAAAAACTGATTGTATAGTGACAAGTAATTAGCTTTGTAAAAGTTGTATCGAAAATTGTTCGCAGAAGGGAATCGTTGCGATGAAGAGGAACGTAGAAAGAAAAATTCAACTTCCAAACTAGGGTGATAAGGATCTTCAGATACAGTCGGACTTTCTGAATGTTGTACATCAAGATCGTGGTTAAAATTAGATAAGACTAAATCTAATAATTTGCCATCGCAGTTTTTTATATTATTGTATTGCTTGACATTAAGTAAATCTAAAAAGATTTGAAAGACTGAAGTTTTATTACGTTTTTGATGAATAGAGTAATACAAATTGGGGACGTTGAAATCTCCAATAAGGATAAAAATTTCATTAATCAAGACAACTTCAAGAGCGGATGTAAATATTTCCAACTCCTCTAACGAGATATCAGGGGGTACATAAACTAGGACAAGAAGAAAAGAAATACTTTCAGAAAAACATCTGCAAAGTAATAAATCAATGAGGGGCACCGAAGTAGCAATGTGTTTGGTATCAATAACAGTGAAGGATATATGTTCCCTAAATGCAATTGAGACTCCACCACCTCTAGAGCGATTAACTTCAGCAAAGTCTCTGTCTTTACGTACGACATTATAACTACTACTAAATAGTTCATTATCATATACTGATTCATTTAGCCAGGTTTCAGTAAGTAGCAGTATATCAACGGAGTGGTTCATTAAGTTGTTATAAAAAGCATGTGTTTTCGAATTTAGTCCTCTAACATTTTGGTAGTACATCTTATAAGGGGCAGTTGTTGGATGTAATTAGTTTTCCGAGTTAAAATTGATGATAGTTGGAATACCATTGCGATACTTAATTTTTAAATTCTTCTCGCCCTTCGAAATGCGATCCGCAAGCTCAGATTTTACCGATTTGAGCACAGCAGCCTGCCTTGGACTGACAATGGGCCGCAATACTCTTCGAGGGAATTTAGGGAATTCAAACAAAGGTGGACTTTTGATCATGAAACATCAAGTCCAGCATTTCCACGTTCTAACGGATTGGCAGAAATATATGTGAAGAAAGCCAAAGCTTTATTATTAAAATGCACCAAAGATAAATCAGATATTTACCTAGCCCTACTAAATCAAAGGAACACTCCTAGAGATAACATTTTGGGTTCCCCAAATCAAGGATTAATGAGCAGAATAACCAGAACGACAATACCGATAAGTGAAAAGTTACTTCAACCTAAAGTTGTAGACAATGTTAAAGAGCGATTATTAACCCTCAAAGAAAAACAAAAATTTCATGCTGATAAAACAGCTAAACCACCTCAAGAAATGCAAATTGGTGATAATATACGCATGCAAATAGGAAAAAATGAATGGCAAAAAGGAAAGATAAAAGAATACGCAGATAAGCCTAGATCATTTATCGTAGAAACCGAGAAAGGAATATACCGAAGAAATACAGCACACTTGAAGGCGACTAAGGCAAAAATAGAGGAACAAAGAGATGTAATCAAAGAAACGAACAATGAAAATGAAATCAAGCAAGAAGACGTACCAAAAACGGACAAGGCAATACCACACAATTCAAACTCACTTCCTGAGAACATAGCAACATCCTCATCGACCTCCAGACCAATTACGACTCGTTCAGGTAGAACTGTCAAACCAATTCAGAAATTGGATTTGTAAAAAAAAGGGAGATGTAACATATTACAAGTTGAACGAACTTCATAGCTACCACAGCGCCATCTACAACTACGATATTCAAGTAATATAAGAGACACACCCACGACACACCTACGAAACCTACTATAAACATGTCGCTTGTAAACTTATACCTGACTTGTACTTATTACTCATTCTCATTATAGTTATTATAGTATCATAAATATCTAAGTAATAAAGCACTTATAAAAGATAGTAGTATAATTTATTATACTAAACGTCACACTCGTTAACCATGTGTGTCTCCATCTACGTGTATAATCCAAAGATAAATGTGCGAAAAACCCAATTCCTTTAATTTTCATTTCTAATGCACTTTGATAAGCTTCATTTGTGAATCAGTAATAAATATTATCTTGATTAAATGCTCAATACTTCATATTTCAATATTTTATTTATGCTCGTTACCCATGAGGTACCTCTATCTACAATGTATAGTCGAAAGATAAATGTGTATCATATCTCTATCATTTCTACTCATACTAAGCTGTAATTAAGCTAATAATTAAAATTACAGCTTAAGACCGGGAATAGACGATCGTGAGAAACGCAGCGTTTTTTGAAATCGAAGGATCTCACCGATTCCAATGTGTTGTAGCAAATGAGCGTTTACGTAGCGCGAGGCGGATAAATAATCACACGAGAAAAAAAAACGCTGCGTTTCTCATGGTCGGCTATTCCTGCCCTAAGGTTTAAGCAAATACTTCTTATGTACGAAATAAACACACCGGCAAATTTAAGAGAACGGAGTTAAATTTCAAAAAATTACCTCTTTTTTCTTTTTCTTTTTAGTGTTGCGTAGGCCTAGACAGCCATGATGTTTGATTGACGTTTACTACGTACATTTTTGTCACGTGATTCATTGTAAAAGTGTAAACATCCGTTAGTTGTTGCATTTAACGTAAATTTTCTATTCATAAAAGATTGTTGTTTTTTTCTTAAACCATTGTTCAAATTTGGCTTGTTTTTCATAATTATCACTACGTTGATTGTGAAATAAGGCATAATGAGCGATTTAGCACCGACTGATGTCGCTAAGGCTGTAGCAATGATTGAAAGTGGTCGATCTTACAGTGATATTGCTGAAATGTTCGGTAAATCAAAATCGACGATCCATCGCAATGTTATACGATGGAGGCAAACTGGAGAATATGTGAGAAAACGAGGTCAAGGCAGAAAACGATCATCAACTATGCCTGTAGATGATCGATTTATAGCGTTGCAAACGCTCACAAAAAGGCGTCAAACGGCTATTCAAATACGAAACGAACTGGAAGAAGTACGTGGAACCAGAATAAGTGAGCGTACAGTTAGAAGAAGACTTAAAGAAGTTGGTTTGGGGTCGTATAGGCAAAAAAAAGCTCCAAATCTCCAAAGACATCACCGAGTAGCGTGACTAGCCTTCGCTCGAGAACACCAAAATTGGAATAATCAGTGGGGTCAAATTTTGTTCACGGATAAGAGCCGTTTCTGCGTAAATTCGATAGATGGTAGGGATAGATTGTATCGACGTCCAGGAGAACAAAATGAACAATTTAATTTTACTCCTAAAATCTCTTTCGGTGGAGGGTCAATTATGGTGTGGGGTGAAATATGTTTAAGGGCACGCACAGAGTTGGTGGTAATTGATGGCGGCACTTTAACTGCCGATAGATACGTAAGGGAAGTTCTACTATACCAGAAAGATACCTTCCGCTCCATATATCGGTCCAAATTTCATGTTAATGCACGACAATGCTCGCTCTCACGTAGCTCACTGTGTAACTGACTTTCTAAATCAAGTACAAATACCAACAATGATCTGGCCTGCATGCTCCCCGGATTTGAATCCAATTGAGCATGTTTGGGACATGCTAGGCAGACGACTTAGGTCAAGAATTCCTGCAGTCCGGAACACCGAAGACGTGAGAGTTGCTCTAATTGAAAATGAACCTATAATGGAAAAACAAGAAGTTTTCGTAAAAAGAAATTTACAAAGAAAGAAATTAAAACCAAGATATCAAAAAGAAATAGTTGCGAAAGTTAACGAGAAAACATTCGTTACTAATAAATCAACAAAATTATCTAAAGATGTTGTTAAGAAAAAACGTAAATTTAGTAAACCTTTATTACAGGTACAAAATGAAGAGCCTCAAGCTAGTACTTCTGATGATATTGTTCGAGATAACATCGGGACAGCTGCCAATAAAGCAAATAAATAATTTAATTTTACCCCTAAAATTAGGAAGTGCAAAATGTGCACAACAATACCACAATTTTATATTTAAATTAGAAGCTAAAACGTTATTTGACTATATAGATATTTTAGAATTGCAAATAAAAAGTATTAATGATACGAATTATAAGCACACAATTCGTTCAGTAAAGATTATAATGAAACTACACCTAAAGTAGATAGCAATCGATTAATTGATATAATGATTGATCAAACATTTCATGATACACAATTAATTAAGAGTAAAATAATTAATATATTTCCAAATTATAAAAGAGTAAAGCGATCTCCTTTGGATATCGTCGGTAACATTGCGAATTGGGCATTCGGAATCATGGACAATAAAGAAAAAGGAAGAATCAATGATGCATTAGAAATTTTAAGTAAGAATCAAGAAGATATAATTTGCAACAAAAATTAGGATTATCAATGTTAAAACAGTTAACCGAACATGTGTTAGAAACATTTAAGGTAATTAAGAAAAATCAAGAGGACATGGAAGATAAAATGAATGCATTAACAGCAACTGTCGGAAGAGTACAGTTCTTTCAAAATGTAATACAAGCGATAGCATATGTAGAAAAAGATATAAAACAAGTAGGAAGTCTAATAGGGCAATTAACCGATGCTATACTATTTACAAATATTAGAAAGATTCACCCATTTATCGTGTCAGTTAATCAGATAGAGGAAATAAATAAGCAACTGAGAGAAATGTATGGAAAAGATAGAATTCTGTCACTAAGGAATCACTATCATTATTATAACTATTTTAGAATACACAGTTTCGTAGATGAACAAATAATATTGTTTAAAATAATAGTACCAATCCTTTATGAATCAACATATTCACTATTTCATATTTATCCGATTCCCTATAAAAATCAAATAATCCCGTTAACCGATACGTATTTGATAATGGACAATAATACCTATGCGACGAAGACATCACCGTGTGAGAAGATAGAAGAAATTTATGTGTGCCGTGAATATTTGTTACCTAAAGATGATAATTGTTTAGTAAATTTAATGCAAAGCAAAGAAACCTGTAATAAAATAAATGTAAAACTAAATGAAACATTAATTCAAGAAATCGAAATGAATCACTTGTTAATATTTACTCCGTTTACTATAAAAGTTCAATATAAATGTGTAGAAATGGGTTTATTAGAAATAAACAACAATGTATTAATTGAAATGAAACCCAACTGTATTATTATCATAAACATTGAAATCTTCTATTATAAATCAAATGTAATAAACGGTGATATTTATAATTTACCAAATTTGAAATCAATTGATTGGAATTCAGAAAAAGAAGACAATTCCAAAGTAATAATCAATAAATTCTCATTGAAAAATATAGAAAGTTTAAATCACGAAATTAAAGATATGAAAATAAAGGAATTACAAATGTCAAATGTAAAACATAATTACTTTAATTATACTATATTGAGTATCGTTATTTTATGCATTTTATTGTATGTACTGTATAAATTGTATCCAACACTTGGAAGAATTTTGAAAAATGAAGACGTCTCAATGGTTACCCAACCTGAAGCTGTGCAACCCTTGGAGCCGTTCTAATCGGGGAGGAGTTATATGGAGCCATCCTGTACATATTATATAATATATTTTATTCCCACAATACTTCATAAATGCATATAGTATAAAGAGTACGTAGTGACGTAACGATACAGAGAAAAGGAGATAGTAAAATGTTAACAACGCAAAAACTAATCTTTTTCTCCGTATTGAAATAGAGTAGAAAATAACATGCCTTTGTAGAACGCTTTTTATAATCATTCCTATTTAGTAAAGCATTAAGTAAACACGTATGTTTTAAAAGAAATAGTTTTTCTTTTAAAAACCTCACGAAAAGAGCAGACTTGAAAACTTATATACCTACGTGGTATGTATTATCCACAATACACCTCCGATCGGCGGTCGATGTTAATATTCGTTTCACCCAGTCACTATACTACACTATACTATTGCTACGATTTTAGCACGCCGCCCGAAAATTGCAACCCCAGTTATAACAATCTGATATAAAATAACCTATCCTCCCCTGGCTATAATAAAAAATGACTTATTTTAAGTAAACGCGTTAACGAACTTAACAAGTAGCACATTGCCGACGCGACTAATATTCAATTCATACGTGACATTCTATATAAATGAAAATAACATAACTGATACTGATAAGGTATCTGTTATTTTGTGAAATACTAAAAAGGCAGCCTAGTAAATTGCTATACCTTCGTAATCTTGCTCGCGTTATAGCGCTGAAGTAAGATAGGCAATTTTTTTTTGATTACGCCATTTTATTGAGTGGAAAAAAGTACATATTTTTCGTGTTTCGACTATCTCACTAATAATGAAGTGATTACAGTTTCAAGTGTCCAAAATAAATGTCATTGTATTTCCTTTGTTTTTCATTTTAGGGCTATGGTACTATAAGGATATTTTACCCAGAATTTCATTTCCTATCGAATAATTGGAAAATATACAAGGTGTTCAATTTAAAAAAATATAAACAATCCAAGTTAGCGCTGAAATGCAATGTGTAATTGTTTTTTTTTCTCAACACCATTGTGATCAGCGGAAACATTTTTGCTAATTTAGCCAATATCGACAAAATATTTTTCGTTTCTCTCTTTCAAGAAATCGCAGTTTTGTGTTTAGATACCATTGATACCAACAAAACACTGTGCCACAAACGGAAGATGTTAATTGTTAACAGAGTTATAACACTTTATTTTGTCGGGGTTGAGGATATGCTTCTGGAAATAAACCTAGCATTTCAAAATGTTGGAATTTCCTAAATACTAATATTTTCTACTCGTTTTGTGTCGTTTTTTCCAACAAAGGAAAAAGTTTCAACAAAAGAAAATCCAAACGTTTTAAAATTTTTAAGTGGGCGCAATCGGAATGCAACCTGGGTATGTGGCAAAAATGCTTTCTACAATATAAAAAGGGAAACATTTTTAGCATCTGAAAATAACTTGCGATGCTCAGTAACATGTATTTGCCGATGTATCTATAAAATACCTGTTCTCCAGAAATGTGTCCAAATAGACCAGTTAACAGAACTAGTTTTTGAATTATAATCCCTATATACGAGGGTAGTTTGACATTAATCTAGCCTAAGTAAGAAAACGCACGATTTTTGTACTTTTTCTCATTTATTTTTCAACATAGTCTTCTTTTACCTCAATACACTCGATAAGACGGTTTTCCAACTTTTTTATCCCTTCCGAAAAGTAATTTTGCTGGAGCTCCTCAAAATAGTGTGAAGTTTCGGTCATGACCTCGTCGTTCGTTGCAAAACGGCGTCCTCCGAGTCATTTTCGTAGGTTTGGGAACAGGAAAAAGTCGCAGGGGGCTAGGTCTGGCGAATACGGTGGGTGGTTGATTAATTCATAGCCCAATTAGTGCAATTTTGCCTGTGTAACGGCCGCCCTGTGAGCGGGTGCGTTGTCCTGATGGAAGAGCACTTTTTTGCCAGCCAAACTAGGGCGTTTACGCGTACACGCCAATTATTGTTTTACCCTTTCCCAAGTAATCAATATGAATAATGCCTTTCGCATCCCAAAAAACGCCATCACCTTTCCGGCCGATCGGGTGGTCTTGGCCTTCTTCGGTGGGTCTTTACCGCTTTTTCTCCACTGCTTTGACTGTTCCTTCGTCTCTGGCGTGTAGTAATGGACCCACGTTTCATTAACAGTGACGTATCGGCGAAAAAAATCCTTCGGATGGCGTTTTATCATTGCCAAAAGCTTATTCGAATCCGTCACACGTGTGCGTTTTTGGTCGAGAGTGAGCAAACGCGGCACCCATCGCGCGGATAGCTTTTTCATATTCAAATGTTCGTGTATGATGTTATGTACACGCTCAGTTGACATGTTTAGAGCCTCTGCCATCTCACGCACTTTGGTTCGACGGTCTGCCATAATCATATCGTGGACCTTGTTGATGGTTTCTGGTGTAGTGACGGCTTTTGGGGCACCTGGACGTTCGTCATCAAACATACTCTTACGACCACGAACAAATTCAGCTTTCCAAAATTTCACTGTTACTAACGACGGTGCAGACTCGCCATAAACAGCATCCAGTTCGTCTAATTTCTGCATTGTTTTTCCCTTTCAAATGAAGATACTTAATCACTGAACGATATTCGACTTTTTCTAATTTCAAAAAACACAAAAGTTGCTTGCTTTCTACGGCTGTTAAAACCAAACTAATAGTGTTTTTTGCTTGAAATTTTGACAGACGTCATGTGATTGATGGCAGATGTTAAAACCGAGAGCAATTCGTTCTCACGTAACGCCATCTATCGAAGACTAGATTAATGTCAAACTACCCTCGTACATTCAGACTAGGGTATTGAAGGTACTTGGAACGAGTTGAAACGACAATTTCCATGTATTTGTAGTGATATCTAACGAGTCATGTAGCATTTCTGGTATTTTTAGTCATTGTGTGCCAATTCTAAAGCATTATTAGACGCGATTAGTAGGGAAAGGATATCAAGAAGAATCAAGCGTGAATGTATATTCTCCAGTTGCAAGGATGCCTACCATTAATAATAATAATAAGCTTTATTGCCCAACAGAGAAAATACCAATTACTGGACAAGTAATTAATTTAACAAATTACAAAACGAGTACAAAAAACAAGTAAGAGTAACAAGTTAAAAAAAAATTATTAAAGAAAAGAGCAGTGACTATCCTTATTGTATGTAAAGTATCGTGAAAAATATCACATTGGGATAATATGAGATTAAAGTTTGTACAAGTCACATAAACAGGTGATTTTAAAAGAGCAGTTGTTCGAGGAAACCGTAGATAAAGCGTATTCGAATACCGGACACCAGACCGTGGGATTATAAATTGTAATCTTTGAAGTAGTGCAGAGCAGTCAATGCAGCTATTACACAATTTCCAGAGAAACACTAAACCGGAGGATATGCGCCGAAAGTTAAGAGAGGGTAAATTAAATCGGAACAACAGTAACATATGATCAACGCCTCTCGGTGGGTACACTCCGTCTTGCCGGAACCAGAGGAGTTTAGCAAATCTGCGTTGGACCAATTCCAATTGGCGTTTATGCGTTAAATAGTAAGGGCACCATACGATGGACGCGTATTCCAGACGGGATCTAACAAGATCGTAGTACAAAGATTTCAAGGCTATCTCATTGGTAAACTCTCTGCAATTTCGCACAATAAAGCCAAGAGATCTTTTAGCCGCATGGGAGATACCGATAATGTGTTGCGCAAAAGTGAGTTTGCTATCAAACAAAATCCCTAGATCCTTAATTAGTTCGACACGTTCGATGTTAACTTGATTAAGCTCATAGTTGAAAGTAATTGGCGTAGATGCACGTGTGAAGGAAATAACTTTACATTTGCAGATATTCAGAGCTAGATTATTTGATGTACACCATTTAGAAATATTTGTAAGATCGCCCTACAAGAAGTAACAATCCTCGGAACAGGGCACCTTGCGATATAGCTTCAAATCGTCAGCGGATGGTAATGCATTAGACCAAGGTTGTCCAACTGGCGGCCCGCGAGGCTATTTGTTGTGGCCCACGTAAGATTTTCGAAAAGCATATATTTTCTTTAAATGCTGCCACTGTGAAAAAAGATTTTTTAACTTATTTTATATTTTATGGTGTACCAGTGTTTTTACATCACAAGTACACAAGTACTGTACCGCGTGCCGCTTCGCGGACGTGTAACGAACATAATCATCCTCCACCACTATGAGAACTGCACTGATTACTGCGCATCACAGTTCACGCAGGCCACACCTCTCACTGCTTACCATCCGTCGCCAGCCGCCATCGTGCCAGTGTGCTACTGACACGTAGGCTAGTCGGCTAATCTATTACGTTGCTAGTGAACAGTGAACTTGATTAATTCTTTGTCTTGATTCCTCTTATACAATAGTGAGTGTAAAACCAGTAAAACGGAAAATTGATAGTGAGAACAGAATTTACAAAGAAAGTTGGGAGAGTGATTACTTGATTGCTAACAATAATGGAAAGTTGCAGTGCTTAGTGTGCATGAATGTCGTTTCAGTGCCTAAAGAATATAATGTGAGAAGACATTACACAACAGTGCATGAAAATAAGTATGCTACGTACACAAATGAAAGTCGGCGTGCCCTAGTTGCAGATTTGAAGAAAAAGCTTAAACAGCAAACTGGTATGTTCAGTCAAATATTACACTCTCAAACGCATTCTTTGCATGCATCTTATGCCGTGTCGCTTGAGCTGGCAAAGGCAAAAAAACCTTTCACTGATGGCAATTTGATAAAAAAATGTGCTGTTGAAATGGCCAAAGCTTTCGGTGATTCTAAAATGGCGGAGAAATTTGAATCAGTGCCACTTTCACATCAAACCATACAAAGAAGGATTGTTGCTATGGGTGAGCAAGTAGAAAAATCTATGCTTAGCCTTGTTAAGAAAAGTTCATATTTCTCACTTTGTTTGGATGAAAGCACTGATCAAACCGATGTTAGTCAGCTGTTAATATTTGTGCGCACTACTTTTGATGATTTTACCAGTAAAGAGGAGTTATTTGATATTTGTCCTCTTTATGGAACAACAAAAGGAAAAGACATCTATGAGGCTGTGAAGAAAACAGTTGACAGAATTGGAGGCTTTGATAAATGTTCAGCCATAGCAACAGACGGGGCCCCATCAATGACAGGTAAAAAATTTGGATTAGTGGGTCTGCTTCGAGAGAATGGTGTCACTTGCCCAACAATTCATTGTATTATACATCAGGGAGCTTTATGTGGAAAATCAGTCAAGGAAGATCAAGTTTTCCAAACCGTGATTAAGATTATAAATATGATTAGAGGTGGAAATCGATCTCTTTTACACAGGCAACTTAAGCAGTTTTTAGTGGAAACAGAGGCTGAGTATGGAGACTTGCTAATGTACAACCATGTAAGGTGGCTAAGTGCAGGAAAGTGCATGGAACGATTTTTTGCCATAAGAAAGGAAATCCCTGCATTCCTCAACAAATACGTTTCATCTGACACAACTGAACTGGAAGAGAAGTTTAAGGATCCAGAATTCTTAAGACAGTTAGCTTTTATAACAGATCTGACTAATCATCTTAACATGTTAAACTTGAGTCTTCAAGGAAGAAACCAGACGGTTTCAGATTTGATCGGAATGATAAACGGATTCCGGAATAAGCTGAACGTGTTTAAACGTGCTTTGGAAAAGAACAACCTGACACACTTCCCTAGCTGTCTGCAAATAGCAGAAGAATTCAACGGTGAGGAAAATATTGAGTTTTCATCCTGCATTTCACAAATTGAACAGGTTATTGATGAATTCAATACAAGATTTGAAGAAATTGAAAGTCTCAAAAGCAGTGTACTACTTTATAATAACCCTCTTGGAGCAACCATTGATGATCAACCACCCAACTTACAGCTTGAGTTATGTGATCTTCAAGCAGACATGTTCCTAATCACCAGACAAGAAAAGGGACCTGAATTTTTCAAATTACTGTCAAAGGAGAAATTCCCAAACCTGCGAGATTTTGGACTGAAAATGACGTCAATGTTCGGAAGCACATATACATGTGAAAGTGCCTTTTCCTCCATGAAATACATAAAAAAACAAAAACAGAAGCAACCTTATCGATTCTTCCTTACGTTATCTTATGAGACTGTCTACAACTGAACTGGAGGTGGACATATCTTCATTGGTGGATGAAGCCGATCGACCACAGTCCTCACACTAATTGGATACATCTTTTTCGTTGCCTTTGCAATGTTTGTCTTGATTATTGAGAAGTGTTATCAATAAATTTTCCGTTTATAAAAAAATGTAGTTGTTGAGCAATAAAAGAAATAATACTCTTTTTTGTTTTAATTATTTTTATACCTCACTTTATTTTGTTATTACTTGTAACAAAATTATTAAATGGCCCGCGACAACATCAAAAGTTTTAGTTTTGGCCCTTGAGGCATTGCAAGTTGGACACCCCTGCATTAGACGATACACATGTACTTATATCGTTAATGAATAAGTTGAAAATCAAAGGTCCAAGATTAGACCCTTGAGGGACTCCCGAAGAGGCAATGTATTGACGAGGGCAGAAGCCATTATAAAAAACATATTGAAGTCTATTGAACAAATATGATTGAAACAGGTGCACAAGCGAATCACTAAACCCAAAAGACATAAGTTTTTATGGAATTAAAGAATGGTCAAGGCGGTCAAATGCTTTGGCAAAATCGGTATATAAGACATCAACTTGCACGCGAGAATCTATAGCATGAGATCAAAACTGAGTGAACTGACATAGATTAGTTACAGTAGATCTTTTCTCAGTAAAGCCATATTGGCAAGAAGAAATGCTGTTTTTAACGCAAGGATAAATAGCAGTGTATAAGCATTGTTCAAACACTTTGGCAAAATTCGATAAAATAGCTATTGGGCGATAGTTGGATATGTCAGCCGCGTCTCCGGATTTAAATATGGGTACAATGCGTAACCTTCCATAAATCGGGAAAAAGTGAAGTTTTCAAGACTAAATTAAAGATTTTGAAGAGAGGATGTACCAATAGGTGTTTACAATCTTTAATAAAAAACGAGGGAATGTGATCATGTCCATAACTGTGACTATTCTTTAGCTTATTTATGGAAAGCAAAATAGAATTCTCAGAAAATTCAGTAATGTTTATGCAAGATGAACCATTAAACCCAACTTGAGGAATTTTGGCAGATGAAGGATCGGTGAAAACACCACTGAAGTATGTCCTAAACGCGTCGACGATTTCCTGGGGATTATTGAGGTGTGTACTGTCTAGAACCATACTACCAGGAATGCGACTCCTTTGCTTTTTATCGCGAATAAATGAGCAGAAATTCGTAGGATTGTTAGCAATATCACGTTGAACGTTATTAAGATAGTTGGAATAGGCTTCTGCTGCTTGTCTTTTTATAACTCTACGAAGTTCTTTAAACTGCCGCAATGAAGCAGCGCACCCAAAACGTCGGTACTGACGGAGGAAATTAGATTTCAATTTGATGTTATTTATTATTTCAGGTGTATACCATTTAGGATGTTTTTATCTCATGCGCTATAAAATGATTGGAATATTCGACAGTTAGATATACCTACAGCTTTTTTAAATGGTTCCTTAGAAGATTGACATTTATATAAATGTGCCACAAGGAGTATCTGTCAAACGAGGACATGTTTTGAAGTTAAACAAAGCTCTATATTGATTAAGAGAAAGCCCTCGTTGTTAGAATGAATGTTTTAATAAGTTTGCCTCAAAACATAACCTTAGAAGATCCAGAAGTGACGTTTGCCCATATATCGGCAAAAATGTATGGCTTGTGCTATTCGTTGATGACATTTTAGTGACAGGACATGACTTAGAAATAGAACGTATAATAAGTAACTTGAAAAGTGAATTTAATGCCAAAGATTTAGGAGGGTTGAAATGTTTTTTAGGAACGGACATTATTCGTAATGCGAATTCTATAAAGTTATCCCAGCAGAGACTCATTACAAAAATATTAGATAAATATAATATGACTGATTGTAAAGGAGTGTCAAACACCTATATATATAAACCACCGTGCAAAGAAAAATTTGTTAGTCACAGAATTAGACTAAAGATTGTATAACTTGTTATGTTTACTTACAATTTAAAACTTATTGTAAAGGTTTAAATTGAGGGGGGATATTGAATTTCCCGCGTTTTGCTTCAAGTAACTGGTTGGTAGCTAATTAAAATAGTTGAAGTTGTGGTTGTTGTCAAGTTGTCAAAGAGAATAAAATGGTGTGCTAAAACGTGAGTGTAATTAATAAAAAATCCTAATTAAGAAGTAAGAAAGACAACACAAATGACTCCCCGTCTGTAACAATGGATTTGATTGAATTTATGCTATACTCAAATATTTTGCCTTTTGAATTTTTTACTTTAATCCTATTACGCAGTAAAAGCTCTATTGTTTCAAATGGCCCAAAGTGTAGCGTAATAGTTTTACTAAATTTTCCTGGTCGCTTGATATAAACTATTTGGCCCTTCTTAACATCTGCATTCTGTCTTGAAGGGTTTATTTTTAAATTTACTTTACTTTTATGTGTTTCTTCTTCTACTAATGTTATCATTAAGTTTTTAAATTTCTGCTTTCCATTTAATTAACCTATCACTTGTAATTATTTCATCATTAAAGTTTATTTCGTTATATCGCCCAAAGAATACGTCAAACGGTTTCATTTTAGTAATTGGATTAACACTATTATTATAATGATAAATTGCTTTATAAAATGTGAGTTATCAACAGAGTAACCTAAACTTGCGAACTCGCATAGGCGTCGGTATTACGGGTTAATATAAGAATACGAAAAATTCATAAATAAACTAAACCGGTAGAGAAGCAGGCATGTAGTGTCGACCTTGAATATAAATCATGTTAAACAGCGCTGAGAGAGATTTCGTTTTAGTACCGGTTGAGCTGTTGCAGAGATAAGTCGAACGGTCAAGGTTATGTACTTACGTGTCGCTTTTGAAAATGTAGCCGGTGTTTTTTGTGCGTTGTAGTATTATACCAAGGACATAATTAGTGTATCGTTTCATATAGAACTAATATTTACATACCTAAGAAAACAATGCCTCGTAATAGATTTGCTACTAATGTACATAAGTATGTGTCACTTTTTCCCCATTTAAAATATGACGGTAGTGCAGTTTTTTGCTTAATATGCAATGTTCGTTTGGCTGCATTGGACAGAACTGATTGCCAGAGGCATGTCAATGGTATGAAGCATATGAGAAATGCAAGAACTGAAATACCTTATACACTATTCCTCATACATTTATTAATTATGTTTACCTCTTGTAATCTTCCGTTGTCGTTGGTGAGAAAAGCAGCTTTTAAAACGTTTTGGCGACAATACGTTCCAAAGTACCCATTACCCTCACAAACACAATTACAGAATCATTTGCCGCGAATGAAAGAGATGCTAGAAAATGTGTGTAAACGTGATTTGTGTTCCAAGAAAATATGGATTACCGTGGATGAGACGACCGATATAAAGAAAAACAGTATTGTGAATGTAATAGCTCGCGTTTTATCTAGCGAGAACACAGCATCTCGATATTTGTTAGCTTGCAAACGTGTTCAACAATGTACCGCGGAAAATATTCAAAAAGTGATAATGAACGCTTTGAAAAAATTTAAATTGCCCAAGATCAAGTTGTGATGATTGTGACAGATAGTGCAGCAACGATGTTAAGTGTTGGGCGATCCTTAAAACGTATATTTCCTAACTTAATACATATAACCTGCATGCTGCATGCTTTGCATTTAGTTGGTGAAGTTGTTCGACAACATAACGGAAACATCGATCGGATGATTGGAAGTACTAAAGCAGTGTTTCGTAAATCTCCTAAACGTTTAAAAGAATTTCGTAAATTTTGTCCAGGTATTCCAGAACCTCCTGAACCAATTTTAACGCGGTGGGGTACTTGGCTAACAGCAGCTTCTTATTATTTGATCCATTTTCAACAAATTCAATCAGTTATAATGCGATTTAATCGGAATGAATCCAAAGCAATTGGAGAAAGTCAAAGAGAATTTCAAATTCCTCAACTTTTAGAAGATTTAACAACAATATGTACCAATTATACAGTATTACTAGATGCCATCAGAAAACTACAATGTACTGAATTGTCATTGCAGGAATCATTAGACATAGTGGAAAGTGTAAAAAATAAATTACACACATTAAATGATACGCCAGGATTATGCGCTAGTCAAAAGTTGGGAGATGTTTTAAGGAACAATCCCGATTTTAATACTTTAGAGGGCGTTTATAGTAAGTGTAAGAATAGTGAACTTTTAAGTGATTTTGAGAAACAGTTTCTACATGCAAATGTAACTTCCTCAGATGTGGAGAGATGGTTTTCTATGTATAAGAATATTTTTTCTTGTCGACGCGCAAGGTTTAAAGAAGTAACTGTGGAAACATATGCAATGATGCAAGTTTACAGTAGTTCACATCCTGATGCCTCTAATTTGTTGAATAATTAGCAAGTAAGTTTATTTATGAATTTTTCGTATTCTTATATTAACCCGTAATACCGACGCCTATGCGAGTCCGCAAGTTTTGGTTGCTCTAATAATAATTTCTACAACTAAAACCGTAATAAAAACGACAATCCTAAAAATAAACCAAAAATGACTGAAATAAAAAAAGATGAATTGTAGCAACGCCTACTCGAAAGATAAATTAAATAATAATAGAAAAAAAAACAAAACTTGCTAATCCTGTACTAAATAAATTAATTATGTCTATTAAATGTTGTATTAACAAAGGATATTAGAAATAGGATACAATCAGATGTAAAAATGATAATCTGGAATTCATAACATAACTACTCTATCCTTGCTATTAAGAGCGCACCGTTCATCAATCGTGACTGCAGGTGTTCGGTACGACTCTGTTCGTGTGTCTCCGTGACGCGATAGGGACAACCGTCGGTCCGCCCCAAAGTACGTACTCTTTTCGATTTAAAATGACCGATGACGTCATTACTTTCGTCCGTATGAATGAAATGAACACGCCGAGTTCAATTGAGTTTGCAAGTAATTTATATGTAGAAATTTTAAATATATTTTGAATAAATTTATACTTTATTGGCTACGAAAAAAAACATATTATTTTTTAATAATAAAGAGTTTATGATAAATAAGTGTTATTTATCAATTGAAAATTATGGCATAGATAACAGATAATATAGCCTAGCGGTTATCAAATAGAGGTAAAGTTATTTTTAAATTAGCCCAAATTCAACAGTAATTTGCTGTTCTAGTAATACTGAATCTAATTCTATCTGTAATCATTTGTATTTCTGTAAATGTAGAAAATACTCGCTATAAAGGAATGGAAAGGTTTATATATGAAAGAAAAATATAATTTACCCATTTATTTAGTTATGATACCAGATTACTAATGATGATGACACTAATTACTAATAAGTTTGTAATAAATAGTAGTTAACATACAAGTTTGTAACACTGTTTTACTTAGGAACACATTTATTTCTTTGATGCATTCATTAAACAACAAAACTATTGAATATTCTCATTTCAGAGAATGCAGCACAGACTAAAAGCTAACTGCTTTCCATATCTAAATCACTGTCAGAATCTTCACCAATATTTATAATTAGCGGATTAACATCCAAATCTGTAAGATATTGTTGTTCTTTTTCATACCACTTCTTAATTAATTCTTCAGTATGTCATACAATTATCCCACATATTTGTATCACAGCTTTTGAGAGCTTCGTCCCACATATCGAGTACTTTATCATGCCCATAGCCATCTCTGCCAATATGCATGTTATAATAACCTTTTGCCTTGGCCCAAATCAATTCTATTGCGTTGAAATCGCAATGATAAGGCGGAAGCCGCAATACTTCATGACCGTGCTCTCTAAGTTTTTCATCAACGGCATATATTTTTTCCTTCCTATTCATTTTTACTATACCTAATAATTCCACTTTGGTCGATGATACATCATGAGTTATATTATTAGTTTGCAGCCATTCTAAAATTTCTGATTTTCGGCAGGAAGCAGAAGGTTCCTTGTTTAATATGACACTATGATAAGGTGCATTATCCATAACGATAAATGAGGGCTCTTTTAAGTTCGAATAGCACAAATGTAAACTAACCAAACTAAAAGTTGACAATTGACAGATAATCTGCGAAAATTAATAACCGACATACCTATACTACAGACTTAGGGGCGCTGGTTATCGTAACACGTTGGTCTTTGCTTGCTTAATATTGAAAGACATCAGTTTCCTTAGTGATCCTTGTCTAAACAATGGGTGTGATAAAGAGCATCATATATGGCTTGATATTTCTTTCATGATAAAACAATGACGTAACGGTCATTTTAAATCGAAGAGAGAGTACATACATAAATGTACCAATACCTACATTATATTTCTGTTTAATAGTTTATAACTCGAGTTGGCAATTGATGTTATATCCGAGTCAATGAAATATTCAATTTCGGTTACATGTCTAGTTTGTGATTTTTACCAAGTGGAACAAACTTGTTAATACATATTTGGTAAAACAAAAATTGCTTGCATACCTCTCTCTAGATGTATAAATATGAGAAAAACAGTATTCCTTAAATTTTCATTTCTAATGCATTTGTATGTGTTTTTTAAGATTACATCTTAAGGCTAGGAATAGACGACTGTGACAAACGCAGCGTTTTTTGAAATCGAATTGATTCCAATGTGTTGTGCAGATTTTACGTAGGGCGATGTGGGCAAACGATCCTAACACACTAGAAAAAAAAAACGCTGTGTTTCTCATGGCCGGCTATTCCTAGCCTAAAGTTTAAGCAAATATTTCTTATGTACGAAATATAAGGGCGGACAATTTAAGTTGGTAATTTCGGCAATAAAGTACACATTCGTTAATTTCTTGATGTACTGGATACGAATGATCTTAATTGTTGTAACTGCCAACTTAAATTGTGTGCGAATTTTAAAAATTTCTGTTCTATATGGATATACTTCCTGTGTCGTGTCTGTGTGGTGTTCTAGGAAAATTAAGAAGATATGAATACGTAAATTTTAGAATATAACGCGGGTCAAAATATAACTGCTGCTGTTATGTGTGAGCCTGTTCGGCCTATATGTAACTAAAGAGCATCTAATTCCCGTGTGCACAAACAGGCACTTAAAAACAAACCAATCGGATAAAATTCGATTAACCTGTAATACTTACGCTATTGCTGGGTTGTCGATGTTATTCAGACCTGCGATCGGGGATGTGAATGTGATAAATGCGCTGATGATAAGTAGTTATGTTATAACAAGAGTTGAGCTGTTGTGGTCAGATATACATAAGTTATGGTATGTGAACCACATACTCAGTAGAATGTTATCTTAGAGTCTTAGGTTACATGTATGAGAATAATAAAGAAGTGAACAGTTCCTTGAAGTGTTTTGCATGGGAAACTAGCTGTCAGCAATTTAAATAATATAAAAGCTTTATGCAAAACAATTCAAGAAGAGTTATAGTATAGCGTGTGTTGTACAAACAACAGTCGTAATATTTACCTGTAAATGTCTTTTGTAGAACAAAAAAATTTAAGCTTTTTCCATGACTGAAAAACTTAATTCATATATACCTATGTGGTATATATTATTCATCAATCATCATATTCATCATGCACCCCCGATTGGCGGTCGATGTTAATATTATCTTCGCCCAGGCGGCTATTTGTTTCTTGGTAATGTATAATACTACTACGATTCCGGCACGAAAATTGCAACCCTAGTTTCTTATCCTTCCCTGGTTATAACAAAAAATGACTAATTTTAGGTAAACGTATTAACCAACAAGTACTACGTTGCTGACTCGACTAATATTTAATTTATACGAAACACTCTTAAGGATTTCTACGACTATAAGATAACTGATAGATAACGATAACTGTTATCATTTACGTATGGATGATACTGATAGTCAATTTGGCCATATCAATTTTCACTCTCTACACGCTGTATTAGAAACTTGGCTGTCGAGTGATCTTAATTTCAACTTATTCAAAATACCTAATTATACTTTGTTTAGATGTGACAGAGAAGGTGGAGGCGGTGGAGTTGCGTTTTACTGCAAGTCTAGTATTAATAATATCGTAGTCTTATCACTTTCGGAGCATTTTGTTGAATGTTGAAGCAAGTCAGTTGTGACAACTTTTCAAACCTTGATGTAGGCAGTGGCTTAGTCAATAAATCTGCTAACATATTTACAGAACGACAATAAACACATATTACAATTCCACGAGTAATGTAGTCTTTCATGAAGTAATATCGCGTGTCAATGTGTTTCGGCCGATTTGATAGTCTTCCCTTTTCGATCAACTTCAAACAACTTTGATTATCTTCAAAGATTTTTGTTGGTGACTTCGGTTTTTGTCGCATATCTTCGAGTAGTCGGCGTAACCAGAATGCTACTTGGCATGCTCCTGATAATGCCACAAACTCTGCTTCTGTTAACGCAGCTTTGCTTTCTACAAGTCCAACTCACAACGCCTCCATTCACGAGAAACACATAACCACTATTTGACTTCCTGTCGATCTTGCCTTCAGTCCAACTTGCGTCCGCATACCGTATAATAATTCGTCTTCATTATTTCTATTTTTCAATACTAATTTTAAACTAGATGTTCCCTTTAGATACTTTAGTACGCGCTTCAGTTCATTCCAATCTTCCTGACGTGGTTGACTAGCTCTTTGCGCTAATATTGAGACACTAGCAGAAATATCCGGCCGCGTGTTTATTGCAACATAGAGTAAACAGCCTATGAGCTTCTGATACTCCGTGTTTGATAACAAACTATTCAAATTTTCTTTGTCCTTTCCATAGTTCACATTAATCGGTACAGTTGATTGATTAGCATTGCTGCGGTCAAAGTCTGTAATGATCTTTTGAATATATCTTGATTGACACAGGCAATAATTTCCAATATCATCTTTGCTTACTTCTATTCCAAGAAAGAATCTTATGTCGCCTAAATCTTCAATATCAAACTTTAGTTGAATCCTTGTCGTCAATCTATCAATGCCGTTTGATTTTGCCGCTATAACCAAATCTACTTAAATCAACAGAAAGCACCATTCATCATTTTGCCTTCTTCGAATAAAGACATATATCTCTTCTACTTTGTTGAAACCCAATATATATTAATGTCGTGTGGATTGCATTGTTCAGGATGTTGCTACTTGTTTGAGACCATATAAGCTTCTCTTCAGCAAACATAAAATTGTTATTTTCTTCAAAACTTGGTGGTTGCTTTATATAAATTATTTCTGCTAATTTTCCATTCAGAAAAGCTGTTTTCGCATCAAGATGTCGTACAACAAATTGATTGATCATAACACTGGGGAACAATTTGTAACACAATTTCTGTTGAGTTTAGTTTTTGAGATGTTTTATAGTTAATTAGGCATGTTGGTTTCAAAACTGTAGTTAGTTTTCTTATACCACGTCAAGTTTTATCTCTACACCTTATGAGAATGTGACCACTCTCCGCGAAATCGAGCATGGATCATAGGAAGCACTATTACTCTCCTATTAGCTGACACAAACTTTCTCCGATGGGCGCCAGGTGAATGACGCATAGGAGAACAGCGAGAGGTTTATACTTGTCTCGACTTGTTCAGTTACGCCTGAGATACTGTAGTGAGACGTTGTGTGTCGCTCTGAAACGGTGCAACCCATTCCGAGGTGGAGTCTGAGTTCTTGTTTATATACAAGGTTAGCAGTGTTTAGTGTTTATTTATATATGAACTGAAACTTTTCCTTATGTCTACCTCTGCTAGTTCACGTCGTAAGTGCTTAAACAGCCCCGATTCGTTTTGTTACATATGTGGCAGTTTTAGCATTCCCAGTTAAAGGACAAACATCAGTACATTTGTCAGGCAAGTCTATTTTGCCTATTTTAAAGTGAAAATTGGTGATCAAGATAAATCATGGGCCCCTCACAAAGTGTGTAAGCAGTGTGTTGAGGATTTACGGATGTGGACCAAGGGAACACGTGATAAACTTCCATTTGGTATACCTATGATTTCGCGAGAGCCCAGAGATCATTCAAGTGATTGCTACTTTTGTATAATGAAAACGTTAGGATATAACAAGAAAAACAAATGTAAAATAGAGTATCCTAGTTTACCATCAGCTATACGCCCAGTGCCTCATTCAGCCGAAATCCCAGTGCCAGTTTTCAATGAATTATCCTCTTTGGAAATACGGGAATACGAGTCTGGTAAAGATCAAAGTGACCCCAACGATGAAGATTTTGAAATTAAAGATGATTCCGTTCGTAATGGATTTGACCAGCATGAGTTGAATGATTTGATACGAGATTTGGGACTATCCAAAAAAGCTTCAGAGCTTTTAGCATCAAGACTGCACGAGAAAAACTTGCTTGAAAACGGAACTAAGGTATCCTATTTTCGATCAAGAGACAGTGCGTTTCTACAATACTTTCGAAGTGATGATGGAATTGTGTATTGCCATAACGTACATGGTTTAATGGAAGAGTTGGGAATTACAACCTATAACGCAACTGAATGGCGACTGTTTATCGATAGCTCAAAGCGGAGCTTGAAGTGTGTTCTCCTCCACAATGGAAATTTATTTGGTTCAGTCCCGATAGGCCATTCAGTTCGTTTGAGTGAAGAATATGAAGACACAAAGAGAGTCATTGATTTGTTGTAATACCACATGCACCAATGGATCATTTGTGTTGACCTTAAGATGGTTAGCTTCCTTCTTGGCCAGCAACGTGGATATACCAAGTATCCCTGCTTTTTGTGTATGTGGGACAGCAGAGCTCGTGAGAAGCATTGGGTGCAGTCGAATTGGCTGCCACGATCTGACCTGAAACCTGGTAATCCAAACATTGTACATCAGCTACTTGTCGACAGAAAGAACATTATATTTCCATCTATAAAATTGGGTCTCATGGAGCAATTCGTTAAAGCTTTGCCAATTGAAGGTGACTGTTTCAAGTATCTCATTTCGGCATTTCCTAGCCTGTCATTTGAAAAGATAAAGGCCGGTGTTTTTGATGGTCCACAGATTCGGCAGCTTGTTAAAGATGAACATTTCATCGGAACAATGTCGGAAATTGAAAAGAATGCTTGGTTGGCATTGTTAAAGACCATCTTGGAAATACACGAACACAGAATTACGCCAAAATTGTCCAGCAACTCTTGGAGAGCTTCAAACTGCTAGGTTGCAACATGAGCACTAAATTGCATTTTTTACATAGCCATCTTGCTAACTTCCCGGAAAATCTTGGTGCAGTCAGTGACGGGCAGGGTGAGCGATTTCACCAGATTTTGAAGGTCATGGAGGCACGGTATCAAGGTAGATGGGATGTACATATGATGGCTGGCTATTGTTGGAACATCAAGCGAAAATGTCCGCAAATTAAACATTCCAGAAAAAGCTATAAGCGAAAATTTTTGCCTTAATATGTAATTACCGTTCGATAAAAAAACAACTATTTGTATGAACACAATTTAACTTGCAGTAACTATTACAACCTTTGTATGAATAAAATGAATAAAATCTTACTATAGAGGGCGTACATACAAGCCGCTGGTTCCATTGTACGTACCATTACATTAACCGCAGAATGTTTTTTTACGATCTGTTGTTTCGTCCACACATAACAACAGTTTTTTATCTTTCAACTCCGATTTAATTCTTTTTTCAACACGTTCACGAGCAGATGGCACAATTCTGCTGTTTACTATTACTATTTACAATATTTAATTCGAAATAAAATTAATGGTTAAGGTTATCCCAAAATGAATGTTAACTTAACGAGTTAAGGCATTAGTTCATAAACCATAATAAATTACTTATGTAATTTGAGAAAAACTTATTAGAGCAAAACGTTTTCAAAGGTGAACCCAAAAATTACTTACGCGGAGCGAAAACACCTCTCGACTCGTTGCAACGAAGATGATGGCCGAACTGCCGCCCCGTCCCGTGGTTAGCGCATGCGCATAAGTGTGAGTCACGCACACAAATATGGACGCGTCAGCGTGTTTGGTTGTGTAAATGCGACTACGAATTCTACCTGCTCTCCCCTATTTATTATGGGCCTGTAGTTCGATTTTATTACTTTCATTTTCAGAAATACGATATCTGCCTTTCAATATAAGGTTTATATCATGACTAACGCTGGCCACGAGCGGTACCGCGCATCGGCGTAGAATCAGTTCGGACCGAGAGGAACGGTAGTATTACTTCGTCTGCGGAGCAGTACGGACATTTTCGCTGCCGGTCATTTGCGCAATTGTTGTCCTAGAAAAATTATGATTTCGTCAGCAAAACGACCGCGGTCGGACAAACTTCGAAAATTTATTGCAGAAATTCCAGACTTAATATATGAAGGTGCTAAAATTAAATGTGTAATCTCTAAAATCCCGTTAATGTGTTGGTCCAGAGAAATTGCGCACGAGACAATGAAAAATTTATATTTAATTTATGCGTTACGTTTATTGCATGTAATATACCGTTTAATTTACTAGACAAAGAACCATTTATCTGCTTTTGGAATAACTATTCGGAGTGCAAATTACCAAGTCGAACATCGTTACGAAGAATTGTGCCATCTGCGCGCGAACATATTGAACGAAAAATAAAATCGGAGTTGAAAGATCAAAAATTGTGGTTATGTGTCGACGAAACAACAGATCGGAAGAAACATTCTGTTCTTAATGTAATGGCACGCAAATTGGAACCTCATCAATCGGCACCTTCAATTCTATTAGTCTCCAAACGAATACAACAGTGTACTGCCGAAGTAATTTCAAAGTTAGTGTTAAATACATTGGACAAGTTTGAACTTTCAACAAACCAACTCTTGATGTTAGTGAGTGATGGTGCTGCAAACATGCTTTCTGTAGGCCGGTCTCTTAAAAAGCATTCTGCTAATTTGTTACACATTACGTGCAAAATTCATGCTCTCAATCTTGTGGCGGATAGTATCAGAAAATGTTATCCTGAGGTAGACGCTTTAAAAGCGCATACCAAAGCAGTATTTGTCAAATCACCGAAACGTATTCGCGAATTTCACAGACTGTGCCCCCGTATACCAGAGCCACCAGAACCTATTCTAACTCGTTGGGGAACATGGTTACAGGCCGCGTTTTATTATCATAAATATTTTGACAATATTAAGAACGTGGTTTTACAATTCGATACAAAGGAAGCTGCCGCTATCCAGAAAAGCCAGTCGAAATTTCAAGATAGTCAGGTTAAAATGGATTTAAAAATCATTCACGACAATTACTTCGGGCTAGCAGATGCAATAGAAAAATTACAAAATCCTGCGGTGCCGTTAGAAGAATCTCTACAAATAGTGCAACATGTTCACGCACAGCTATGCGCGATTGAAGACGCAAAAAATGTTTCTGTTCTAGAAAAATTTAAAAGTGTTTTTGAGAAAAATTCTGATTTTGGCACATTAAGACACATTTGTGAAGGTGCGTCAACAGAATCGTTAAGTTATTTGAAAGATTATTTTACTTACGCAAATATTACGTCACTAGATGTAGAACGTTCGTTCTCTGCATATAAACGCATTTTTTCCTCATGTCGTACTAGTTTTGCCGAAACAACAGTTGAAACATATCTAATGTTGCAGATATTTAACAGACATTATTCACTTTGTGATTTCACGGAGGACTCTTAAAATGGTAAGTGTTTGAGCACGTGTTATTTAATTTTTATTTAAAAGATGAGCGAAATTATTTGCGGCAGCAAACATCTCTATTAGCAGAATAACTCTAGTGGAACGCGAGGCCTGGTCGACTCTACGCTACTGCGCGGTACCGCTCGTGGCCAGCTTTAATCATGACACCATTTAAATATCAAAATTGTACAAACTCGTTGAATTAACTTGTTGTCAAGTACAACTTTATGAGCAGGGCATTTATAAAAGTTCGTAACACTGGCGGCAGCCTTGCCTTTCCAATATCAATCTAATTATCAGGTATTATCCTAGTGATTAATAGTTTCAAATCATTTATGGCATTAAAGAAATACTAGGATATTTTAATGTTCTCGTTTTATTGTACATATTCCATTTTTCAATTGAAGTATGGGATATATTTGGATAATCTGATACCAATGCGCACCAGTACACGATTCGTACTCTTCAAAAACATGGAAATCTTTGTTACCTTTCGTAGCTGCGGTATTCGGCATTAAAAATAAAAGGTTTACTTACTTATTTCATGTTATTTATTTATAATTAATAATGTATACTTTCACATGTAAATATATAGCAATAATAACGTAATTTTATGTAGTACATATTATATGGAATTCTATAGCATTTTGTTAAACAAAAATAGTTTATGTTATAATAAATTCTTATGTCTATATATGGGAAGTTATACACAGTACTTCATATTTTTAGTACGTATTGAAAATATATAAATATGAATATATATTTATGCATTAATTTTTAAATTAAAATTGGTAAAATATAGATACTAACAAGTACTTAATGTTAAAGCTAATAATTCTAAACCAAATAATGACATAACTAAAGCTGTATTATTTGCATTATTAATTGGAACTATAGCTATAACTATAACTTAGCATAACAAATTATAAACAATTAAGCACGCTTAAAAATTGTTTAAAAAGAGCTGAAAAGCAACAGACGTTGTTTATAGACATTTTTATACACCATCGGTTAGAAATTAAACAATTTTATTAGTAATTGTAGTAATAGTTCTAACCCATTTTTTATTTTTTTTATTTCAGTAGTAATAGCGGTAAGCAGACGTAAGTTTTATTCTTTTATTTTAATTATTATTTTTTTGCTAGTAATAGTAGTACGATAATATTAATAGTATTAATAGTTTTATTTTATTTATTTTTTATTACAAGAAAAATAATGACTTTTTAATGTTTAATTTTATGCTTTCTCCGCCCCGACTCCTATAGTTGTATTTATAGTGATAGTCGTAGCAATTTTATTCTTGTTTTTTTTTTTAATTTTTATTTGTTTAGTAGTAATAGTAGTAGTAGCAGTAGTAACAATAGTCGTAATAGTTTTATTTTATTTAATGTTTTTATAAAAAGTTTTTATTCTTTCCTCCATCCGACTTTTGTAATACTAGTAATAGTTTTATTTAAGCCTTTTTTAATACTTTTTACGGTTTTTAAATTTTAGTAGTAATAGTGATAGTAGCAACAGTCGTTTTATTTTATTTATTTTTCATGAATTTTTATTTTTTACTTCTTTTTTAATTTTTTGTAGTAGTCATATGATCACAGATACATGTTTATCACATTGACCACCGCTATGTTTCAAAAAATTGTGATCCTTGTGTCGCCTTCATACAATTTAGAAAAAACACACGAGATGTACCTAGACGTTGGATAAAAAAAGAAGCGCTTAAAGTGTTAATAAAAAAAATCTTGTTTAGCCTTTATCCGACACCATATATAACAATGTTCACCAAAATACATCGCGTAACTCCTTTATTATCTGATTTTGATAAACTGAAACTGTACACGAAACCACATTACAAGAACTGCAAACAAATTATATTATTTTTTTCTTCATATTTGACGTCTTGTTTAAGGAGTTATGGCCTGCAAGTTTTTTTCTTAAGGAAGCATTATAAATTCTGAAGCTTTTCAGTGGGGTCACAAGCTCGATTCTTACGACTAGCTCCCGGCATACTATTTATAACAAGCAAGTTAATAATTAGGTTAAGTATTATATTACTTATATAGATACCTACAATAGACAGTATACAGTTACCAACAAGTGCAGAGTACACAAATAAGTAAGATACAATAACGCCCCTTTAAATTTATTGGTTCGCTGTAAATGTGCCTCAAAGGCCAAAAAGTGCTACACATATAATCGCCTTTACACATCTTATATGAAACGAGTATAAAAAAATTACAAACAAAAGCGTTCATGGCCAAGTGGTTTACGTTATTTTCCTATAATTTGCATTCTTTTCTAAATATAACTTATTTGCGTCTTCTCAACATGGTTATGTATCAGGTAAATCCATACAAACTGCGCTTTCTGATTATATTAAAAATATCCTACAGATCTGGGAGCGACGTGGCTTGGCTTGTGGGATCTTCCTTGACCTGTCAAAAGCTTTTGACTGCATTGATCATTCTTTGTTACTAAAGAAACTTGAATGCTACGGAGTACGCGGAGTGACTAATTCTTGGTTTTTATCATACCTTTCTAACAGATATCAAATGGTCAAAGTAAACAGGGGTGGTGCAACAGCGCAGTCTAGACAAAAAACAATCAGTATGGGAGTGCCACAGGGTAGCGTACTTGGTCCTCTGCTGTTTATAATTTTTTTTAAATGATATGTTCTTGTCAACTTGTGGTACCGATTGCACAATAACTAGTTATGCAGACGATACAAATCTATTAATTAGAGCGGACACATATGAGGATCTGTTGAAGAGTTGCAACACACATTTTGAAATTGTGGAAAAATGGTTTATATTAAATAATTTAGTTTTAAACAAAGAAAAAACTTCGTGCATAATCTTTAGAAGTAATACTATTACATCAATACCAGATGAAATTCTCCTAGGCAATAATACTTGCAGAATAAGCGACTCCGGTAAGTTCTTGGGTATTTTTATAGATCAACACCTTAGATGGAACTTACATATAGACGAACTCTGTAAATCATTAGGCAAAACTTGTTTTCTGATCAAAACTCTGTCGCACGTGTTAGACATTGGTGCTTTAATGACTGTATATTACGGGAATTTTTATTCCAAAGCCAAATTCGGCATTATATTTTGGGGTCAATCGACTGATATCAACAGAATTTTTGTTCTACAAAAAAGAACAATAAGATTTATCTTTGGTAAGAACTATCTAGAAACTTATAGAGGACTTTTCAAATTAGGTAACATTTTAACAATATACGCACTTTATATTTTGGAATGCATAATATTTGTTTGCAAACATAAATGTAGTGTTAGTGAATGCTTTTTTGAGCATGAATATTTAACAAGGAATAAAAATAATTACAGGCTACCTCAACACAAACTGACTGCTAGTGAGAAGTCTGTACAGTATGCTGGTATGACTTTCTTTAATAAGTTACCGAATAGTATAAAAACTATAACAAATACTGGTTTATTTAAGAAGCAGTTAATAAGGCACCTTTGCGATATAGAGCCGTATTCAATACGAGAATACTTAAATTATTAGAACCATGCAGCTTTCCATTCTCTGCTTTTATTACGATTTCTCTTTGCATTTCTTGCGTTGCAATGTTACTTTTGTGTTCATTTCCTAGCCAACAGTTTGTGATCTGCTTGTTAGTTGAGTATTGTCTCTCTTTGTGTACACATTTGACTGTTTCCTCTAACATTTGTTTGAAGAAATACATTGCTATTATTATTATTATTATTATATATTAATAATTGCATTGATAATAATCGAAACTGTAATATGTTTAATGTTATAGGTGCTCGTTTGTTTTCTGGTCAAATCCCAAGCATATTCTAATAAAACACTAGCATTTTTTACAAATCGAAATAATACTGACTATAGTTGGAATAATTTTTAGCTTTAATTGCTAATTACTTAACTCGAGACACTGCAAACAGGTACAGATTTTGTATTTATCACCGTTTACAATTAACAATTATTATCATTAATATTAACCATTTTTATTGATACCTTTGCATTAGTTTCGATTTTATCACAACCGCTTATCTTTTTAAAGCACTCTTCTACTTATACATTCTCATAGTTCGCGAGTAATTATTTCAGGATTACTGTAGAGTACAGATAGAGATCATATAATAAAATAAATCATTTTCTTAACTGTATAGATTACATTCAATTAACTCATTATTGACAATTAAGTCGCTAAATCAATTTTTAGATGCCTTATTTTCTTCGTTTATTGCTAATTACAAAATAACAAAGCAAAATTGAGTGCTTTGTTAGTAGAATAGCTGTAAGAGTTCTGGATCAAAATTCTATGTATTTTCTTACAGAGATTCAAATTAATTTTTTATCCCCGCCAATCCTACTGCTAGCAGCGAAGCGAGCGCTTCAATTATAACAGGTAGCCGTTAAATTATGGTCTAGAACCCCCATCGCTACTTTTGTTTAGTTGAAAATCTATTTGTACTTATTTATTTATATATTGAAAAATAAGAGTCCTTTGATAATAGCCGAAATTAGTATAATAGTTTAAGATGTAAACAACACATAACGCCAAACTATCCGAGATAGACGGCAAGAAACTCCACGTTTAGTTAGGAACCAGAAACCATCTACACGCTTATCGAATTCTAACGAACGATTGACGACGCATATTTATTTGTTTCAACTCTAAACAAGGCCTATGCGCTTTACAATTTCAAATTGAATAATTTTATAAACATAGAGAACATTTCAATTGCATTTTCCTCAAATTTTAAATTCCAATGACATTATATTATAAACAATCAAATTAATTAATGTATTGAATCTATAAGATATGTATATAGGGTGATTGTTAACATATGGAGAAAATTGTAAGAGTAACCAACAAACAGAGTATCCAAACAAAGATTTGTCATTAAATAAATTTTGGCTCTTCAGTGCCACATTTTTATTAGTGTGATTTTGCATGTTTCAACCTGCAGACATTCGGTCTTTGATTGTATTTTGTCATGGAAACGCGTGTTTATATCAGAAAAAAGCATATTTTTTTCAATGTAATGAATAAGCTTAATAAGTTTGAAAGATTAGATATTTCGAAAAGCTATGAGTTAACTGTAATATTTCTTCTAATTAGACCATCTTTAAGAGAATCAGATTAACATCTTCTTCGGGCAACTGCTTCCAAGGAAAACTTGTATCTTTAATTTGATACGTTATTTCTCGGTTTAAAATGTTTCCCAAAGTTATCCATTGTATCCCCTTCCGAAATCTAGAGTGTTAAAAATGTGAAGGCTTTCTTTCCCAATCGGGTGAAAAAATTGCGCAAATTACTTGCTTTCGGATCTCTTCATTACAACGGTTCTTTTAAATAATTTCGCACGGCGACAACACTTTTAGACATTTTTTCCTTTATCTTACCAATCGTTCCTTTTTCTTCTTTTTATATTCTTAAAACGAAAAATCGGGTTTCGGCATCATGCACAAACGTTTAATACATATATTAATATGTCTTACGTGACACAACCTCACAACTCTAACGTCGACTGACTTGACCAAACATCCGCTTGGTGGCAGCACACATTGTGGCGTTCAATTTAAAATTAATACATCGCAAAACCTAATCTTGATATCCTAGATGACGCATTATGCGCAAGAACACTTTTTAATGACCAGTATTGAAGCGAAAAGCTTTAGAGTATTTATTAATGGGGAAAAATTATTAACCGATAAAAAGGCTTATCGAGACAAAACGGCTTTCTCCGGAGCAGGTTTACAACATAGATGAAACTAGGATATACTTTAAAATGTTACCAACTAAAACGTTTGGTCGAAAATTGGAAAAGTTAGCTTCTGGAAAATAACAATCAGGAACGCACGAATTATCTTTCTTTCTAATTGCTAATCCCCGAGTATTTAAAAATATTCATCGGGGCACATTACCAATTTACTTACACATCACAAAAACAGTGTGGATTGATTCAGATTTATGTAAAGATTGGTTTTTGACAACGCTCCTCCATGGCCAAATTTTGCTTATAACTTATAACACAGAATATTAGGACTACACTTTTACTAGTGCTAGTAACCTCTGTTGTACAATAGATGGACCAGAGAGCAATTGAATGTCTACAAAAAACAATATCAATATTGAAAAATGAAGATTAAAATGATATCGGGTGTCTAAAATTAATTCATATTAAAGATATAATAATTCATGCATTTACATCCTACAACTTTCACCAATTACAAGGTGCATCGACCGGCCATGGGTTATTATTACGCTTGTGTCCGTAGCGGGTTTTAAGATGTTCACTCTCAGCATTTGCCAAATTTAAAGTAAGGGAAACTTTACTCTGAGACTTACGACCCCGGGGATCAAAACCATGATGGTTCAATCTTGGGGTGAAATCTCAGCTTCAATACTCATAAAAATTGTGGCCTGAAATCGAAGATCCAGGCGAAGATTTACAAGTTATTCAACTTCCGGGTGACAAAGTCCCAGAAGAAACTGATCTTCAAGAATGGACGCAATGCGATTCCCTCATCCAAAATGAAATTTTAGATGAACATGAAATTATTAAATTTGTACAAGACAAATAGGATAGTGAATCGGACGAAGAAGATAACGAAATCTCCGTTCTAAACATATCCCCCGAAGCGAAAGGAGGTTTTGGAGCGAGTTCTACGATGTATTGAACAACAACCCTGTTCTAATGCGACAGACACCGTATGTATTGAAAAATGAAAGGAAATCGCCTTCAGAAACCGTCTTTCTTTGACTACATGTTAATAAATTCTGTAATTGTATTCAATAAGATAGCAGTAGCATATTTCAAAATCTAAAATACGAATGTTTTCATGATTAATGTATATTTATTACACACCATGGTCGAGCTCTTTCATGAACTTCGGGAAAACGCCAAGTTTTAAATTTACAGCTAGGATAATCTCCGGTCAAAAAAAGTAGCAGCGCTGTGGAATATAGTAAGTAGCAGTTAATAGTAGACATTTTCTTGAGGAATGTACATGCTAAACTAGCTAATACGTTGACCAAAGTAGTTCTAACATCCAATAAATTTAAAACCTAACGTTTTTAAATAAAATAATGATCGGAAAGAAACATTTACAATGGAACGACGCGAGTTAGTAGAAAAATTAATTAACGGAGGAAAAAGTTATAACTCTGTGCAAAATATTATAGGATGTTCAGTGAAACTGATTGCAAATGCCTTAACAAGGAAAAATAAAGTTGAAAGACGTGTCAAAAAAAGGTAAACCATAAATAAAGAGGACTTATCGTGCAATGTGCAAAGAAGGAACCTTTTACAACATCTGAACTAGACTGTAAGTCACTATTAAAAGACGATTAGCTGATGCTAATTTCAATGCTAGCTAGAAGCTTACAGAAGGTTCCGTTACTAATAACGAACTCAGCATACAAACCAAAATTCGACACAAAAACCATTAAACATGTGGGTGAAAAAGTCATGGCATGAGGACGTTTTTCTTTTTATGGTGTAGGCCCTATTTACATAATTGACGGCATCATGGGTAAGCACAAATACGTCCAAATATTCAACGAAGTAATGTTTCCGCATGCAGAAACCAGTATGGCCTTGAAATGGATCTTTACGAGCAAGGCAGCTAAGCGATGGTTTGGAGAAAACATGGTTGAAGTGATAAAGCGGCCTGCCCAATCTCCTAACGTCAACCCTATTGAAAACTTGTGGACAGATATTGAAAAAGCTGTTTTCCAGACTAAACCAAAAACTGCCGCCGAATTATGGGAAATAATTGAAGTATCATGGTTTGCAATATCATCTGAACGTTGCCAACAGTTAGTCAACACAATGCCACATCGTTGTAGCAAATAAATGACATGCAACGAAGTATTAACTAGATTCTAAGTCAAATTTGTTGTTTGGTTAATATTTTTAGTTATTATATACTTTTCTTTACCTCTGCTATTTTATTGAACTTAAAACTTATTGTTATTATTATGTATTATTTCAGTTATACCGGTTGTGTCAAAAATATCTGGGTATAGAGTACAGCAGAATGTATGCGTGTGCCGTACGTATCTGGCAGAAGCGCGTTGGCGTTACATTGGACGCTTGATCACACGATCACACACGATCGCATATCATTTGAGTTCGTTGCCGTTGAATAATAAACCAATTAAATAATAGTTTACATGTCAAAAAAAGCATGGTTATGAGCGTTATGTGGTATGTTTATTCACCAACGATTCGATACACGGAAACTATGACAGAAAAAAGTGATTTTGGAGAAGCAGGACTTACAATTGGTGCGTTCCATAATACTTTACATGAAACGTTCACACAGGCACTTGCATACTTGTACCTTTGGATAAGTATCTAAAAGAATATGAACAGAAATTCATTCTTTTATAAACTTGATTAATACTACTGTAATGTTATCACATTACAGTATCTTTCGCAAGATGTGCCAGATATCTGAAAACGTAAATGTTTTGAGCTAGTTTTTGAGAGCCGTGACAATCGACATGCTTCGAAGTGAGCCAGTTTTTATAACAGACTCAGGCAATGTCTTGTGGAAGGAGGGATTTTTAAGCCTCTTAATTTTTTGAAAGAATAAACCTTTTATTTCATTTGTTAAGGAGTTTATTTTTTGGTTTCATTAGAACTAGACTTTTATTTTCACCTTACGCACTACATACGGTTTAATATAGCTCTTACATCCGCTGCTCCAGTATTTTGAAACATTTCCGTCCTGTAAATATTCCTTTTATGGTGCGCGTCATGCATAGATTGACTAACACAAGTCGAACAAGTGTACGCGACAGGTCGACCGCACAACTCATATCATTTTGACGTTTTTTGAATATTGTGACAATGACAATGCTAGTATACATTGAAGTGGGGATCGACGCGGTTGCCACAGTTAACTCCTATTCCCAGAAGTTTATGACACAAGCGGTGTATAAGTTGTATTTTGTACTTGCAATAAAATGAAATCTTAAGCTGTTTCTATTGTTTGTATTTCTATTTTCAAATCCTGTACCTCTGATCCCGCAATCTGTTAATTACAGAAAGTCTGATGTAACTATAAAGTTGCAGTATGTTTAGTTAACCGTTAATCAAGATGTATTCGTTAGAGACTATTCGTTTAATTACCATTTTAATTATTGGAATTTGTGTTCACTTACAAAGAATAGAAAATGTCCCAAGGTGTAATTTATTTAAACATCAGAAGTAAGTCAGCTTAAGTAATCATTTACGATAAAACGACTTATCTGTCGAGTCACCAGTTCGAACAATTTATACAAATTTTCCAATTGAAAAAAAAAAAAATTGGTGTAATTTTCTGGTTCTTATGTTTTAAAAATTTATTTCAGAAAATTATTTATTTATCCCCCATTAAATTACTATACTAATTATACTACTCAATGGATAACGAGATCAAATTTTGTCCTCTTACTATTCAATACATTTGTAAAAAAAAAACTATTTTCGAATCAATTGAAACAATTCGAATCAAAACGAATTACATAACATATTTTTCGCGTACTTAAGTTAAACCACATCAAAATTAAATAAAATCGATTTAATGTTATCTATCTATCTGTAGTTATTCTCCGCCTCACTTTCACATTCTATCTATTTCTCTTCTTTCCAATACACCGCTGTCTCCATTTGTCTGCGCATGCACACAAAATACTCTAAGAAAGTTTGAACGATACTTTTTTGGAGCTGTTCATTTTTGCATCACTTGTGACGCAAGGTGTTATGTCATGCGCATAATTTTAACACTTTTGCACTACATTCTTAGAATGTTGGTCATCTGTTTATTGTGTATTTACCGTAGGTTACAGGGATATTTATTTTAAAAATGATGATTTTATGATGGTAACCTTAAGACACGTATACATCCTTCCTAATCAATAGAAATATGAGGCCACAAATGATCAGAATCTGGAGGAATACTTTGTCTAGGGTAACAATAAAGTGATGATGCACAGGCTCGTTGAATTTGAATTAAAAAGAAAAAAGAATGTATAACTAAACACATCTATCACCCATCATGCGCAGATCAGACCTCTCTCTCGATTGTGTTTGTTTTAAAGGTAATTCCGGTTCCGTGTGTACATATTTTAAACTAACGATGGTTTAAACAGTGCTTCAAAATTGCAATGTGAAAATTGTATCAATAAGTCTTCGTTCATAGTTAATAACCGTACATAGAAACTAAGCGATCCATATGTCAATACGCTACAGGGTTGAATTTCATAGAAACTGCAAAGCCTGAAGATGATTTTGTGAAGGATTTAATAAATCGATGACACAACGAGATCTCATTTGACAGCTGATAATAAGCAAAACGGTTTTGAAATTTTGGTATCCAGTGTTATTAATACCTACTTCTTTAAGAATAACTACAGTGAGCGGTTTACTTTCTGTCTACTTCTCAATTGTGTAATTCGCGCATTCCACGCGTTAGTTTATGGACAATCACACAAAATATTCAAGATTTCCAGAATATCATTTATCCAATATTTTGAAAGTAAATATAATGTAAATATCTTCAGAGACGTTTGTATTATTGTATCTATAAATTAACCACCACAGCCGTTTGAAAATGATCGTGTAATTAACCATGTAACATTCAATAGTTTAGTTTCAAAAATTCTCAATTAACAAAATGAGATCCTATTATGACAAAATGCGCTATAAAACAATTTTACACTTTAATTAAATGGTAAAATTATATAAGGCCTTTGTAACAATGTACAACAAAATTAAACATATAATACTGATTTAAGATCTCCAATATTGGGAATTCAAAAGCATAAAAAACGTAAAGCTCACTTCAAATTCAAACAGACAGAATGCAATGTTGCTTCTAAGATATTGGCACAAAACTCTTTTGACCCTACTATTTCGTTTCATACTTGAATTGCCGCCTTCGGTTATGATTAGGCACGTTGGCGTTTTAGCTATTACACAATTATAAAAGCTTCTTGCAGATATAATACTAAACCATATTATCCCCCATTTGATTCTTGGTACCATCATATTCAGAAGCGTCTTCTTTCGCTATGGACATTAGAACTTCTCCCAAAGAAGCTTCTTTGACCCAATAATCCTCGATATTATATCTTCCGTCGGCTATCAAAGTTTCGATTTTGTCAAATATCTCCGACCAATTGGAGTTGCGTATCTGTACGCGCATAATGGCCTAGAATTATGAAATAAAGTTAACCCATGACAATTCAAAAGGAGATTGAATACTTACGTTGTGTATTCCTAGGATTTTGACGTTGTCACCTTGAAATTTGTCGCACAGATATTGCGGAATAATGCTCTTGTTGACCGCGTCCTGCAAAAATAACGTGATATACCACAGAGTAGTGGTTCGGGATCAAAGAGGTTAAAGTAATACAAGCAGTTGTTTACATTTACGAGTGAAACCCATACGAAACCTAAATATTTAATGGATATGAAATCCAGTTAATTAAATTTACTCTTGACAAGTTATTAATGGTTCGCTTTTTATAGTGAAGCAAGTTTGATAAAGGAAAAGTTAAGAACTGTAAAGTGTTACATAAACAAATTTTATATTGTGATCAATAAAATATAAGTTTTAACGTGTATTTTTAAATTTTATCACAATGTTTTTTTAATTCTGTACGCGCGATATTTCCTCTTATTAATATCGTTTATGTCTTCCTTCAGGTGTATTTTTATTATTAGTTTTTTGTTTGTTTGAAAACAGCATTTGTTGCATATGAAATGTGATAACTGTAAAAAGCAAACAAAGTAGTTTCTTCAAAAATCTGTTGTACATAATTATGTAAATGTATGAGTAATTACAGTCCCTGGCCAAATTACTTGAAACACTCAATATTTTGTAGTTTCTTCATAATAAAATATAAACCATACATGTATTATATTTTTTATTTATAAAATATATTGTAAAAATATGTAACATATGTAAATATTAAATAAGCCATTAATATTTAGTCCATAACCCATGATTTTTAATAACACCCATAATTCTTTGGGGCATACTTTCAATGCAAGATATGATTGTTTCATACATCCTTTATATTCTTCATTAATATTTCCTTTATAGGGTTTTCTCTTTCATATACCTTACTTTTTAGTCGATTCCATACGTTCTCGATGGGATTGAGGTCCGGTGAATTTCCGGGCCAACGTAAAAGAGGTATGTGATTGTCTTCAAAGAATTTCTTAACCTTTTTTGCCACATGGCAAGGAGCATTATCTTGCATAAATATACGCCCTGTCGGTATGCGACGTCCTGGCTTAAAATACGGTAATAACGTGTTTTTAACACATTTATGTACTGCTCTTGACGCATTGTACCTTCTCCAAAATACAAAGGGCCGGATCCGTCTCCACTAATCACTCCCTAAATCATTACCTGCGGAGGGTGTTTTACAGTTCGAAGAACCGTGGACTCTGTGAGACGTTCGCCAGGTCGTCTACGAACAAATTGTGCTCGCTCCACTAACACACAGAGCGAGCACTCGTCACTAAAGAAAACCTATTAAATAATGCAAACATTAATTCAGTAAAAATCATGTTGTTGCAAAGTTGAGACGAGAAGGTTTCATTTTTTCTGTTAAACGCGGCTTTTTTACAGGTCTTCGGCCCATTAGGCAATTTTCCCGCAATCGGCGCCTGACAGTTCTACTCGAAATCTATATTCCTCTCTCTTGTAAATTTTTTTGAATCATTTTAATTGTAGCAAATCTATTGTTGAAAGCCTGATGAACAATTTCACTGTAAGATCTCTTCGAAGTTTTTCTTTTCCGACCGCACTTTGCCCGTCTTTGTGTCGATGTGCTAGCTCCTTCGTTTAAGTTTCTAGCTAAACGCGATACAGAAGAAGGCAATACTTTCTGTAATTTTGCAATTTCTCGTTGTGAATGTTTGTTTGATTGTAGAAGCGGCTTTTTGTTCATTTGTTAAATCTTTCCCGGGCATTTTCTACAAAAAAACCCCAAATATTTCAATTTTTTTCAAATTCCAAATAATTAATTATAAAGAGAGAGATAGAATAACAATTTTACCTTTGCAATAACGATATATCAACACAAAACACTTAACGATACTCCACAACTTAGCTTCTATACGGATATGACGAAATATTTTTAAAAATATCGATGCATTCTCTAAACTGTGAACTCGCTAAATGTAAGTTGATAACTGAAATATTTATATATACGTACTTTACTCTTCCAAATATCATTTTCCTGGTATTTTTATTTATTGATACAATAATCTAATCCCCCTATAAACGATCGGATTCAAAGCAAAAGAATATCACTATAATAGGATGGGAATTTCCAGGTAAAAGGGTTGATTTATGACATGTTTCAAGTAATATGGCCAGGGACTGTATAGATATGTAGTAAAAAACACTTTCATTCTTCAAAGATAACGAATATATGTATTTACATTGATTGCTTTCTAAAATTAAAATTATGTTTTAATACATTACCAGTAGCGGGGGTGATGACGTAAACGGGAGGGCCAACGATTCGATATTCTGGTGTACATACACGAGAGAATCGAATTGCTGTCTCGTTTACGTCATCGCTCATCGCTACTGTACGCCACATAAGATAAGAGTGTGTATAAGATCGATGAAAAATTTGCACCATCAAGTATGTTCCCATATTTGTCTCGGCGATAAAAAAATGTTATTATATTTCGCGAAAGACCATCAACGTCTACGGAAGTAATACAGGCACAATTAAAATAATTTCGAATTTAATATGTGTGTGTATTTCTTTTACAGTCGCCTTTCTTCCGGCACATTAAAGGTACTTCGAAAACTTTACACAATATTTTAGCTCCATTATAGTTCAAATCCGGAAATTCACTGATAAATTTAGTGATTTTATTAGCCAACGGTCGTTTATTTTCCTTGCGCAAGTTAGACATACGCATATATATTTATCTCTATAACTATGACTAACGCTGCGAAGGATTGATGAAAAACTGTTGCAATAAATCAATTTAATTCCCTGAGATAACCCGTGCCGATTCATCTGCATACATACGTCAAGTCGTGGGTGCGGAAACCTCACTTATGACCTGGCGCGAAGCTATCTGTGCCAGGCCTAATGATAACCATCGTTCGCTGAGACATCAAGACGCGATTCAACTGCTTCATAACCGATTGTGTATACCTACTTATAAATGTTATTGAACATAAAGCGAAAATCACATTTATAAAGCAAGCCTTTCCGTAACCTCCGACGCCTTCCAGAATAAAATTCGGCGGGTGGCGGTTTAATAATTGACACGGATTTAATACACTGTCCTCTATTACCTTATTAGTTGGTTGGAAGTTTCATGTTTAACAGATTTCTTGAAATTAAATTTATTACTACGCACGCCATCTTATCCCATCAATCTCTTGTAGGAACAGGAACGTCACATTGAGGATATTTTATTTTTATTTCTAATAATTATCTTGTCCTATACTTAAACGCAAATTATTGAGAAATAATACGCGATGGAAACATGTTTATACTAGGTTAAAGCAAACGTACCGTTTGATCTGCAGTCGGACCTTCTCCCTCTTTTGTGCTTTTATTGCCCAGGTTCGGTTTCCTAAGTTTTATGTCCAAGACATGTCCGACACAATACTTTTTTTTCAAGTTTTCAATCGATGAGTTGTTCGTAACTTCTCCTTTCTTCAATATGCACAAACTGAAATGTACGTTTGTTAGAAAATTACCTGTTTAAACAGATTCAACTTCTACCTGTCACAAAGAGCTTCACATTCATCCATACTATGCGATGTTAATAGAATACCACTGTGACCGTTGTGTTTTATTCCTTCGATGAGATCCCATAACTCCCTACGGGACACCGGGTCAACACCGCTAGTTGGTTCGTCGAGAAGTATACAACTCGGAAAGCCGATAATGGAAATACATGTTGATAATTTTCGTTTGTTGCCGCCACTATACAGGCCGCAAGGTTTATCAGCAATATCCTTTAAGCCTGGGAAAAAGGAATACTAACTAAGAACATTTATGTAACATCATTGCAACTATTTTTTAAATGGAAATTTTTTGAACGTAAAGGTTGTTTGGGGATGAAATCATTAGGTTTGTTCGTTTGTCAATTAATGCAATACGGAGTAGCTCGAATTTCTAAATGGCGCGTTCGTTTGTAAAAAAGACTGGCAATCCGATGTTCGGTTGTATATGTTGGGCAGCTTCCGACAGTTTTGAACTGCATAAACTTACACCTCCTCAGGAGGTGGAGTAAGTTTAACCCAACTTTACTTCATATTCGTACAAAATAACATCCGTTGTAATCATTGAAAGTAAAATACAACAATTAATAAATAATAAGGATTTTCTAATGCTATCGTGAATGCCAATTGCGACCATTCTCAATCTTTTAGGTTATGTATATTGTATAAATACCAATTTGTACTGTTCGTTTCTACCCATTTACAGTAGTTTTGAGCAATCAAAACGATCACGTGATCATAATCCTATCACACTCTAGAACTAACGCGAGCAAGACAAACGAACAATTCTATTATGTGTTCCGACTATTCAGATGTTATACATAAAACTAGATAGGTAATTCAAACTTTAAAAATCTGGACGTACTAGATTTACCAAACCAAATTTTATCTATATGCTCAACTTTTTCATATTTACGCGCATTCCCCCCAATGAGCGATACTTTAGGTTTGTTCGTTTGTCTTGCTCGCCTTAGTTCTAGAGTGTGATAGGATTATAATAATAATAATAATAATAATAATATTTATTTGTGCCCAACAGTAAAACACCAAAATAGACACATATACATACAAATTATCTTAAGTGTAGCAAAAGTACAAAATGAAAAAAATTAAACTTCTTAGAGATACACATAAGACTATAACGATGAATACATACATACATACGTTGCATAATATACACGTAACACTAAACAAGTTGACCCAGAAAAATGTCTTTATACAACATATCAGCGCAACGACAGATGCGGTTTATTGGCGCTAGGTGCATTACATTAGTTCTCACAGGTTTCAAGTAAAATGAAGACACATTTCGCGATTCCCTAGCGGGAACATGAAAAGGTACCCCACACAGTAACTCTGGACAATCAATTTTATTATTAATGAGCCTGTAGAGAAACACCGCACTAGTGCGTTCATAACGTTCATGGAGTGATGAAACACTGTGCGACAAAAGAAGCTGGCCATGATCGTAGTTCCTTTGCGGATAGTTACCAGTCTCCTTGAATGTTAAATATTTCAAAAACCGGCGTTGCACTCGCTCAAGTCGAAGTTGGTGACATGTGTAATAAGGGTACCAATAAATCGCTGCGTATTCCAACTTACTTCGAATCAACCCGTAGTAAAGAGTCTTTAGAGCAGCGTAATCAGTAAATGTGCGTGTGTTACGAAGAACGAAACCAAGAACTCTGCAAGCACTGTTGCACACCGACATCACCTGCTGGTCAAAGCAAAGTCGATCATCAAATAACACTCCAAGGTCTTTCACAATGTCCGATGAAGGTAGCTTCAGACCGTGTATATTATAATCGAAAACGATTTTGGACACCTTTCGAGTGTATCTAACTACGCAACATTTCTCCACATTAAGATGCAGTTTGTTATCAACACACCAATTACTTATAGTTATCAGATTCTCTTGTAGAAGTCTGGCATCATAAAGTGAATCAATTCGGTGAAATATCTTTAAGTCGTCAGCAAACGCTAAAAAGCGGCACGTTAGTGATTGTAAGAGGCCATCTATAAATATTAAAAACAGCAGGGGTCCCAAGTTGGAACCCTGCGGCACTCCAGATGTTGTTAGATAGCGCCTAGAAGAAAAACCATTGTACACTACACAATTGACTCTGCCAGTGAGATAGGATGTCATCAATTTCAGCAACGAAGTGCAAAAGCCGATAGTACCCAACTTCCGAAGCAATAACGAGAAATCAATAGAATCAAAGGCTCTTGTGAGATCTGTGTAGACCACATCTAACTGTGAGCGTTGATCAAGAGTTTCACTAATGCTTTGTGTTACACAGGCCAGGTTAGTAACTGTTGATTTACCTCTCACATAACCGTGTTGGTGCCAAGACAACCTGATTTTGATGTTACCGTAGATAGCATCGTATAAAATTTGCTCAAACACCTTAGAAAAATTACTTAGTATAGAAATAGGTCGATAGTTCGTGATTAATTCCGGTTTGCCTTTTTTAAAAACTGGTGTGATTCTAGCGATCTTTCAAACTGTAGGGTACACGCAAGTTTTCATACATAAATTGTAGATAGCACATAGCGGAACAGCTAAAACCATCCGACAATCCTTTAGGAAGAAAGAAGGAATTTGATCTTCTCCGGCAGTAGAACTACTCTTAAGCCTGGCGATACTGTTAACCACATCTGTCTCAGTAATGGTTTGTATACTGAAGGGTTGATAAGAAGAGTTCGTATCATAAATGCGGATATCGTCGCTAGGTAAAAAATGTTCATTAAATATATTATGATCACGTAATCGTTTTGATTGCTCAGAACTACTCTAAATGGGTACAAACGAACAGTACAAATTGGTATTTATATAGTATACACAACCTAAAAGATTGAGAATGATGGCAATTGGCAATCACGATAGCATTAAAAAATTCCTATTATTTATTAATTGTTGTATTTCACTTTCAATGATTACAACGAGTCATTTTGTGTGAATACAAAGTTAAGTTGGGTTAGACAAATAATGGAAAGGGAGCTGCACTGAACTGCACAAACTTACTGCACCTCCTGAGGAGGTGTAAGTTTGTGCGGTTCAAAACTGTCGGAAGCTGCCCAACATATACAAACGAACATCGGATTGTCAGTTTTTTTTTACAAACGAACGCGCAATTTAGAAATTTGAGCTACTCCGTATTGCACTAATTGACAAACGAACAAACCTTTTAAGTCAAGTAGTTACCATAATAAACGTAAATCGTAAAAAAGTAGTTCCACGATGAAATAAAAATGGCAACATTCTTGTGTAAAAGTTTTTTATTCCACCCTCATGTGTAGAATTGATGTTTCTATGAAACTATCATCTTTTTTAAGGCTACAGACGTTTTAAGACATTATCAAATTAATTCAATTAACATTTTGTCTGAAACTTACATTTTATAGGTAAACATTTTTATCCGTTGCAACCAAACTAAATTAAGAGATATATAAATTATTTGTTACAAAGTTAAAAGAACTTTATAAAGTGTAGAAAATGTAAAATTTTTTCTTAATTTAACGTTCCCTATCTAGAAACAAGTTTATGGGAGACCCTTTAAGTCCCATTTTGGCTAATTCAACCATTCACTCCCTGTTTAAAAAGGTGCTTAACAGTATTAATTTGATCCCTGTATTCGTAGCAACATATGTAGATGATTCTCTCGGAGATTATTCTTATCGATCAACTCCAAAACATTATAAAAATTTTTAATAGTATCTACAATAGATTAAAGCTTACCACAGAACTTAAAAACAAATTAGCTACTTAATATATACAGGTGTCCGATGATATGATTACCACAGCTTAAGGATGTGTTAAGAGAAGTAGTATAATTATTGACAATAGTGAATATTTTATGAATAATTGTACAATTTTAGCGAGTTGCAGCAGCACTGAATTTAAGCATGAGTGCTGTATCATCTGTCTGGCAATGCGTTAAAAACAACAACCAAGTTCTCCCAAACATAAACGCAAACGTTCGAAGCCCATTACATCAGTTGACGATGCATCACAAGTTGCTTTAATGTTATGCAAGCGAATATATTATTTCAGAGGAGCATATCACTTTAAAATTGCTTTAGGAGAACGTTACTGAGGCAGGCGTTTTTCATGGATGCCAGAAGTCTCCACATACAGTGCTCAGACGTATTGGCTTTAAATGGAAGAAGGATAACCCTTGAAGGGGTTTAATGGAGTTGCCGCATATCATTTCGCAACGTTTAACTTTTTTGCGATTATATCAGCAATACAAGCAAGAACAGCTCTATGATTTTGTATTTCTGGATGAAACGTGGATTTTTCAAAACATACTACGTTATTCAGTGAGAATTTTAGAAACAAACCACAGAAACAATATTTAGTGGATCGCTTAGCCGAAGAAGCTGGCCACAAAGTATTACGTTTACCTCCTTATCATTGCAATTTTAATGCGATTGAATTAATTTGGGGAATAAGTAAAAATTATTATAATCGACACATCGGCAGAAGTGCAAAATCCATACAGGTACGCTTGGATATGTGGGACGAAGCTCTACAACGTATTACTCCAGAAATGTGGTCAAATTCCATCACGCACGTTGAAAAAGATATACAGCAATGGTGGGATCGTGAAATAGGCTTTGACAGAAGAGATATTAATCCTATTATAATTGAGTTGGAAGACACGTCAGACGATACTTCTGACAGTAATTAATAATAAAATATAATTATGTTAATATTTGTAATATATTATTTCCGAATTGTGTGATACTTTATTCCATTTAAATATATAATGCAAAAACTATTTCCACCTAATATTTATTTTTGTAGACAGTTCAAACATTATGACATTATGCCTGTTTTATTGCTGAATAAATAAGCATCTGATGACGTAGGTCATTTGCTATATTACAAGGACTATAGTTAGTCAAAAGTGCGAAATGGTCGATTTTTATATACGGAAATGTATTTTCGAAAATCGGACAAAATTGTGGCTATTCAGAATAGATTAACTACTAAGTTATTTCAATGTAGGTAGTAGCGATAATTTCGTCATGTCTCATCTAAAATATTGATCTACAATTGATGTATTAATATGTTCACTCACCGAACTTCTCTAATAGTTGATCTACCACTAGTCCTAGATTGGGTTGGTTGCGCAGTTGTCCATAAAATGTTAATAGCTCCTTACCAGTAAAATCATCTAACAAGGCGTTTTGTTGAGGACAGTAACCCAGACTGACATTTTCCTAATAACATTACATAATTTATAATCGTAATTTCATTTAAGAAGAATTATTTACTCAAGCACATGATATTTCATTCATTTGTATAAATGACCACTGGCTTGACAACCGTCGTCTTCAGAATATTGTAATTGATAATTATACTTTATTAGCTAGCGATTGTAGAACTGAGAAGATTCATGGTGGGGTCTGTATATACGGACATGCCAATTTGGCATGCAGTACTTTGAACCTCCACTATCTATGTCGCGAAGGCGATTTTGAAGTATCCGGAGTGATCGGTATTACATTGTAACAATATACAGATCGCTAACAGGTCATTTTGATGTATTTTTAAACGCCAGAAGTAGTGCCCGTTTTGGACCCATCTGTGTACCAGACTAGGGTCTTCAGTTTTCTCCCCTCTCCGACCCTCCATTCCTCCCAATTCAAGAGAACCTTGAAAGGTTTGTCACAGGAGATCCTGGAGATTGTTGTATCACTACCCATATCATAGATAGGGTTTGTTACTACTGCTTCTGGTGTGCCCAGATCCACTGTGGGATCTCCAGTTGCTAGTATTTTTCAGTCTGTATGCACCCGTTCTGGCTTCTCCCTTGATATAAATCTCAAGAGGAGTTATACAGTACGGACATAGGTAGATACTCCGGCCTGTTCGACAATCGTTCTAGCTGACGCTAATGAATTCGATGCTGCTCGAATAATTGCCCCTCTATCCCTTTCACTCACTGCCTTAGGACTACCCTGTTCTTTTGGTTTAGCATAATTGACAGGATCTTTTAAGAAATTTCGAATGCAGTGATCACTTCGCGACAATCTACGCACAATTTCTAATTTACTAACCCCGTCTTGATGCCATGCAAGTGCTTTACCTCCTTCTTCTAACGACAAAGGTTTTCCTTTACCCATAGTTTTAACACAATGTTACGTAAAATTCACAACCGATACTTGCAAAATACGCGGCTAAACTAAAAATGTTTTATTATATTCACATTTAAATTAATACCTCGTCTAAGATTTTGTCGCATACAAATTTACGATATGTACTAAACCGAGGGGTTTTATTGCATCTAGGATAATAAATTACGTTATTATTAACGGATTACACTCATAAATAGGGGTGCAATAAAATCATTATACAGCTTTAAGCAATAGTTGTTCAGGCACCAAAATCTTAAAAGAAACGACGGTCGTCTTAGTTTTTGTCGCGCAGTGTATCTACTTAGTTGCATAATGAACCGCAGAAAGTACAAAACAAACATTTTTGCATTTTGCATAACAAACTAACACGTTTCTCACCTTCTTCTGCAACTTTCCTGTGGTGGGTATTATTTCTGCCGTAAGAATACGAAATGATGTACTTTTTCCAGCGCCATTAATACCAAGTAGTCCAAGGCAAGATCCCTTTTTTAACTCGAAGCTTAAATCTTTGACTGCTTTAGAATACGAATACCACTTACACTGCCGCCATTTCGGTGAAAAGTAATTCTTTGAAATCTTTTTAGCCTCAAGAATAACAGCATTGTCGGTTGGACCATCCTCAGATTTATCTGAAAAAAATTGTGTATATTGTTTAACGTTGGAGCATATTTCGAAGAACATCTTATAACTTGTTGGTGCTTGCTACGTGGTGCACTTTATTGACGTGTCACATTTAGTACGTACATCATTGTACATGCAAGTTGTATAAGTTGGCGTGTGTAGCGCTATAAGCAGTAATAAGTAATAAGTTGTTGTCGCACCACCGATGTATTCTAATGTAATCGCTATTGTGTTTATTAAACGTATTATTGTTCTTACACCGAGAGTTGTTAATTACAATATACAAGAGTTCCATCACACTTCAGTAGAATAGAGGGTATACAGAACAAATTCTTAAAGTTTGTAACAAACTCATTTATTACATTTGAGTTGTATCTGCGTTTGCAAATTATTTTTGAATTCATGAACGTACAAATTCAAAATCCGGTATTGCCGTTGGTCACTTGCCCCTCCGACCTCTCGCAAGCGCGCCGTCATTACAGTTGGCCGCTTTCCCGATAAGACGCGTCGGCATTACCGTTGATTTTCTTTCCTTCGAATATGCCGTCATTGCAATTGGCTATTCTTTTCGCCACGTGCAGTCGTCCTTACCGTTGACGCACGCTTCCCGACTTTTGTTCGATTGATAGGCCGTCATTACAGTTGCCTACCAATACGTGACATTTCTTGTGCCCCGCTAATTAATTCGGGGATCAATTACCCGCAGTGGCATGGTCGGCATTACTGTTGATTAATTCCGCAATTCGATTGATATGCCGTCATTACAGTTGGCCATTAATCCGTGACATTCGTTTTGCCCCGTTAACACACTGACTGTTCAGCCAATTTTGCTAATGTTCACCGGCTATCAAATATGATAGCCATGGCAGTCAATGTGTTAATTAACGGATTAATTTCCTGTAGTGGCATGGTCGGTATTGCTGATGACGTGCCCACGCCACCTAGCGCCGAGAAACATAGAAATGCCGTCTAGAGAATTGGCGACAACAACTCGGAATGCAGACTCCTACCATCTATCAAGCAGCTCCCGGGCTGCTTAACACAAGATGGCATGGCGCCTAAGACGCCGCGTGTCCACACCTTTAAACATCTGCATAAAGTAAACATTTCGAATATTCAAGTACATCTACATTGTCATTAAAAAATAATAAAAACAAGAGGGGTCCAAGATTGCTTCCTTGGGGAACTCCCGTTCGAGATAGAAAGGGCTCCGAGTAAGCACCTTCAAAGAACACTACTTGCCTACGAAAAAATTCAAAAGATTATGTGAAAAACCAAATCTGTGAAGTTTCTTCAACAGAATATCATGATCCACTTTATCAAACGCTTTGGATAAATCTGTAAAAATTACGTCCAATTGGGAATTATCAAAAAGTACATCTGAAATATCATTCGAGAATATTAATAAATTTGATTCAATAGATCTCCCTTTAAGAAAACCATGCTGATCATCAGATAAGTAATGTTTAATTTGAAAATTTTTACTACAGCTGATAAAACTGAAATGGGACGATAGTTAGTCATTAATTTTGCATCTCCAGGTTTAAATATCGGCAAAACCTTAGAAAGTTTCCAATCGTCAGGAAATGTGGCGTTCATAATGGATAAGTTAAATATATGGGTAAGACGCGTAATAAAGAAATCAGCATAACCTTTACAAACATAGGCTGGAATATCATCAACACCAATCGTTGTATTAGATTTTAATTTGTTAATAGCAGACCGGACGTCCTCCTCAGTTATTAAGCCGATATCAACGGAATTAATAGCAGAGTCATTTGAGAAATTGTTGGTATACTGCGCTGGTTCTTCAAAAACACTGGAAAAGTAAAAAGAGAAACGCTTAACTTTATCTAATGGAGTAGAATATTCAATGTTATTAAGAACTAAAGTGTTAGTTGCAGCGAGACTCTTCTTTTTATTCCTAAGAAATGACCAAAATTTATTGGTATCATGATTTTGAATTGAGAATTCAACATTAGCACAGTGAATATTGTATGCAGCGTTTATTTTAGATTTTAGTTCCCCTCTAGTTGCTTTATACCTTTCAAAATTATTTTTCTTGTTATTATGGTAATTTTTAATTGTAATTAGGGTTTTAATTTCTTCAGTGAACCAGCTGGGATACTTAGCTTTATAATTAGATGATTTATGAGCAGGAATACACTCATTCAATATATCATACATAATATTATAAAAAATAGCAACAGATCTATTAACTTCATCACACGCAAGTACAGGTGTCCAATCACATCGCGATAAAAACGTATAGAGTTTTTGAAAATCGCCCTTAAGGTAGCTGTATTTATTAAAGTTATTTATGTGTACTTCCTTCTGAATGGTATCAGATTTGTTAGGAATACACATTTTGAAATGCAAGGGAGGATGATGCAAATCAATAGGCACTAATGGATAATCACTGTCCTCGACTACTAAGTCCAAATTGGTTAAAATAAGATCAAGTGTTTTAAAGTTAATATTACGAACGTTGTTTTTTGACGTTAACATATTACAATTTAAGAATTCACTTAAATACTCACAAATAATACCACCGTTCAATACATTATACTCGGAGCCGGTTACAACAGGAAGATTAAAGTCACCACCAATTAATACATTGTGATCACATAAAATATTTAGAAAATTTTCAAAAATATTAAAATATTCAACATAACATTCTAATGGAGAATTTGGTTGAAAATAGACAACGTTAATCAAATAATGCTTATTATGTAACTTGATTTTAATAAATATTGTTTCTAGCAAAGTATCAACAGTTAAAAGACTAGATTTGAACTTCTTTTTCACCGCTATTAAAACTCCCCCACCTCTTTTATTAACTCTATCCTTCCGATAAACGCAATACCTATCATCTATAAACTGGCTATCATTAATTTCACTATTCAACCATGTTTCAACCAACAATACCATACCATAATTATGTTGTAAGATGTTAGTGTAAATTAAATTAGTTTTAGTATGCAACCCTCTGACATTTTGGAAATATAATTCCATTTTGGCACTATTAATGTAAATAACAAAAAAAAATATATAAAATATGTTACTAGAGTAACCTAAACTTGCGGACTCCCATAGGCGTCGGTATTCCGGGTTAATATAAGAATACGAAAAATTCATAAATAAACTAAACCGGTAGAGAAGCAGACATGTAGCGTCGACCTTGAATATAAATCATGTTAAACCGCGCTGAGAGAGATTTCGTTTTAGTACCGGTTGAGCTGTTGCAGAGATTAGTCGAACGATCAAGGTTATGTACTTACGTGTCGCTTTTGAAAATATAGCTGGTGTTTTTTGTGTGTTGTAGATTATTACCAAGTACATAATTAGTGTATCGTTTCATATAGAACTAATATTTACATACCTAAGAAAACAATGCCTCGTAATAGATTTGCTACTAATGTACATAAGTATGTGTCACTTTTTCCCCATTTAAAATATGACGGTAGTGCAGTTTTTTGCTTAATATGCAATGTTCGTTTGGCTGCATTGGACAGAACTGATTGCCAGAGGCATGTCAATGGTATGAAGCATATGAGAAATGCAAGAACTGAAATACCTTATACACTATTCCTCATACATTTATTAATTATGTTTACCTCTTGTAATCTTCCGTTGTCGTTGGTGAGAAAAGCAGCTTTTAAAACGTTTTGGCGACAATACGTTCCAAAGTACCCATTACCCTCACAAACACAATGACAGAATCATTTGCCGCGAATGAAAGAGATGCTAGAAAATGTGTGTAAACGTGATTTGTGTTCCAAAAAAATATGGATTACCGTGGATGAGACGACCGATATAAAGAAAAACAGTATTGTGAATGTAATAGCTCGCGTTTTATCTAGCGAGAACACAGCATCTCGATATTTGTTAGCTTGCAAACGTGTTCAACAATGTACCGCGGAAAATATTCAAAAAGTGATAATGAACGCTTTGAAAAAATTTAAAATTGCCCAAGATCAAGTTGTGATGATTGTGACAGATAGTGCAGCAACGATGTTAAGTGTTGGGCGTTCCTTAAAACATATATTTCCTAACTTAATACATATAACCTGCGTGCTGCATGCTTTGCATTTAGTTGGTGAAGTTGTTCGACAACATTACCGAAACGTTGATCGGATGATTGGAAGTACTAAACCAGTGTTTCGTAAATCTCCTAAACGTTTAAAAGAATTTCGTAAATTTTGTCCAGGTATTCCAGAACCTCCTGAACCAATTTTAACGCGATGGGGTCTTGGCTAACAGCAGCTTCTTACTATTTGATCCATTTTCAACAAATTCAATCAGTTATAATGCGATTTAATCGGAATGAATCCAAAGCAATTAGAGAAAGTCAAAGAGAATTTCAAATTCCTCAACTTTTAGAAGATTTAACAACAATATGTACCAATTATACAGTATTACTAGATGCCATCAGAAAACTACAATGTACTGAATTGTCATTGCAGGAATCATAGACATAGTGGAGAGTGTAAAAAATAAGGATTATGCGCTAGTCAAAAGTTGGCAGATGTTTTAAGGAAAAATCCCGATTTTAATACTTTAGAGGCCGTTTATAATATGTGTAAGAATAATGAACTTTTAAGTGATTTTGAAAAACAGTTTCTACATGCAAATGTAACCTCCTTAGATGTGGAGAGATCGTTTTCTATGTATAAGAATATTTTTTCTTGTCGACGCACAAGGTTTAAAGAAGTAACTGTGGAAACATATGCAATGATGCAAGTTTACAGTAGTTCACATCCTGATGCCTCTAATTTGTTGAATAATTAGCAAGTAAGTTAATTTATGAATTTTTCGTATTCTTATATTAACCCGTAATACCGACGCCTATGCGAGTCCGCAAGTTTTGGTTACTCTATATATTACTACAACAAGAAGTTACCCATGCTAATTGGCAAAAGTGTATTGAGCATGTTATTAAGGTAGAGGAAAAAATGTGCGAATTAGATGGAATAATAGACAATATGATAGAGCCATTTATTATTTCCGTTGGTGCTGATAGCGATGACTCCTTATCTCAGAATTGTGATGAAGTTGACAGCTGAATTTTCAGTGGAACATTCTGTACAATGCCGATAATGAAACCAGCAAAGAATATAATATAATGTTTGATAGTATCGTTCTCTAAATTTCTATAATCATTTTATTTAATGTTATTTTGTAATCACATAGTTAATAGAATTATATTACAAACACTATAATTGAATGAAAATACGTGTACTGAATCTACATCAAATATAATATAATACAGCAGCCGTTAATATGTTTTCTTTATTTAAAAAATAAAGTGTAGTTTCTGCTTTACCCGTTTTGCATTGCAATTTTTCAACAAATTTATAACCATTGCAGTGGAACATTCCTTCTTTAGAGAAAGAATATTTGGTTGAGATTCAGAAATTCAAATTTGGCGCTGAAAAAATTTAGTAATTTTGTTTAGTGATATTTATATTGTAAATCTGGCTTTTCAATTCACTCCCCCTAGTTAAAAAATAGAGAATAGTAAAATATGACACAAGCAAATTCCTCACCTGTTTTGCTTATAGTGCGACGTACTTTGTCGCACAGCTGTGGTAAAAAGTCGCGCATCAATATCAGGGCCGTGAATAAGAGAAATGAGTAAATAGCGTGGTATAAGAAATCACTTTCAAAATACGTCCTTTGTTCAATGCACCCATGGCTATTCGGTCCTAAAACACATCCAAACTTAATTTCGGTGCCGATATAATAACAATAATAATAAAAACAAATAATACGAACTGCAGCATGCTTCGGTTAATGCACTTTGATCGCATAGGAACTCCTTCTTGTCGGTCGGCATGATCTCCCAATTGTGATTAAGAATCATTTTTATGGAGAACTTCGCCAAATAGAAGCACAACAAGATGTGCGGATCTAAAACGAACGCGATGCTCTTGAATATCTGACGCTTTTCTGAAAAAGCATCCGCTTCCTCCAAAACTAGTAAGATGCTCGCGAGGATTGGGGCGAAAATAATGTGCGTGATCAAGAAACGCGCATATCCACTTTCGACAGTATTTGAGTGCGTAAAGAAGTACACGAAAGGAATGCATGCTATTCCATAGACAAGAAGAACAAGCCAGAGTCGCACTACAAATCATCTGATTAGCTTTCTCCTCTTAAATAAACATAATCCATACTTACCCATTACTGACATATCCATAAAGTGTACAGGGATGAAATATATAGGAAATAGTATGATGCTCAAAGCGAGGCCACAATACAAGACATCAAAGATGAAATTGAGAAACCAGTATTCGTGCGATTTTATACCACATAATCTGTCAAGTATTCTGGTAGATCTTATGTGCTCAGTTGTTGGTAATAACAGCGCTGTTGAAGCAATCATTAGTGAACCTACAATAGATAATACAGATTAAGAATGTCTTCCATACGTGAAAATACAGTTAATCAATGTAAATTTTTAAATTGAATTTATGCCCATTAATAATATTGTTGTGAAGTCTGTGTGAGAATTGATCTGGAAACTCAAATTTTGTACAAAGAAAAAGGATTTTTATATAGCTTGATTTTATCCCTTTATCAAGAAAAAAATTCTGCTAAATATAAGGATCTAAACATTCGAGCGTAATCTGTAATGAACTACTGTCTTGAAACAGTACGAATATAAAAGCAATACTCGTTAAAGGCAATAAACAGTATCGTAAAAGTAAGCAATTTGTGAATACTACTTAGCTCACAGCTAAGTGATTTCATCACATTACAACAAATTTTGTGATGGTGCATCGACTAATCCATTAACTGAATTCAAAGAGTGTTTTAATCATGTATGTATTACATCTGCAGGTGTGGAAGGATCTTTTTCAAAGTACAAACACATTTCTTCACCACGGCGAACGTCGTTCAGCGAGATAACTGTGGAAACATATCTAATGCTGTCAACTTTGCATGATAATACCGATAATGGTACTTTTACTTTTAACGTTCAGTAATTCAGCTGCAGCCCGCCAACCTACTTGATAACGCTGCTTAAGAGGGTGAGTGTTTCACAACTTTTCAGATATTACAATTCTTGGTTGGTTCTGTTATTATTATTAGATTTATTACTTATTTAGAATATATGCAAATTCCAAAATAGTTAAATGTGCATAAATGTTCTTTCAAAACTAGCGCAAGTTATTTCATGGGTATACAGAAGCTAGTTGACTAGTGATATCTATAACACATTAAAAAAGTGCCTAGACAAAAACCAAAATTATGTTAATATAGCCCACGGCAAAAGCAATGTAAGGGGAGAAAGCACTAGCGAACGATCATGTTTCTGCCTACAGCATAAAAAAAAAATAACTTCGTCAAATAAATAAACACTTATTACTAGAGCAACGCAAACTGCGCTGAAAGCCAGTGGCTGACGCATAAAAGTTTACACAAAGTAAACACGGCCCGGACAATTCGGTATAAGCGTCAGTATAACTGCGACTCGAAAGCCGATCTGTTGTGTATGCATCTACGCTGTCGTATGCTATATCGTAGTTCTACGTTTGTTTTGAAAATGTTTCCTACGTCGCGAAAACGACCAAAGTTGGACACAATAAGAGAATTTATTGCAGAAATGCCTGATTGAAAGTGTGATGGCGCTAAAATTCAATGAGTAGTGTGTAAAATAGATTTAATGTGTTGGTCGAAAAGTGATTGTCTACGGCACGTAAATAGTGCAGGGCGTGTTTCAAAAAAAAATTCCACACGAGATTATGACAAATTTAAATTTAATTTATGTGTTACTTTTATTGCATGTAATTTACCATTTCATTTATTAAGGAAGAAAGCATACGTCTCATTTTGGAATGAATATTCGGACTTTAAGTTACCAAGTGAGAGAACATTAGAGAGAGTTGTGCCGTCTACTAATGAGCATGTCGAGAAAAGAATTAAATCGGAGTTGCAAGATAAAAAACTGTGGTTATGTGTGGACGAAACAACAGATCGTAAAAACATTCTGTGGTTAATGTAATGGTACGCACAATGGAACCACATCGACCGTTACCCTCAATTTTACTAGCTTCCAGACGAATACAACAATGCACTGCCGAAGTAAATTCAATGTTGGTGTTAAATACATTGGAAAAGTTTGAACTTTCAACAAATCAACTGTTGATGTTTATAAGTGATGGTGCCGCAAACATGCTTGCTGTAGGTCGATCTCTTAAAAAACATTGTGCCAACTTGTTGCGTATTACATATTTGCATATTATGTAAAATTCATACTCTCAGTCTCGTAGCAGATAGTATCAGAAAATGTTATCCCGAGGTAGATGCTGTAATAGCACATACAAAAGCTGTGTTTGTAAAATCCCCAAAACGTATTCGGGAATTTTAGAGACTATGCCCCGGTATTCTTGAACCACCACAACCTATTCTTACTCCTTGGGGTACATAGTTAGAGGCTGCATTTTATTATCTTAAATATTTTGAGAATATAAATTACGTGATTTTAAAATTCGACCCGAAGGAAGCTGCGGCTGTCAAGGTAGATTTGGAAATTATTAATTATTTATATTACATTATTAATATATGTCGATACAATATTTGTTTTTATAGGTTATATCTCGTCGAAAAGTATTTATTTTTCTTCTGAGGTACTTTCCACTCTTAAATATGGAAAATTCGCTTCCTACGAAGAGGGTTGCAAAATATTTTACGGTAGAAGACAAGGAGAGGGTTATAAATATATTCAAAATGTGTGAGAAACAACCTGGAACATCCAAAGTCAGAAATGTTGCAATGACAGCAACAGCAGCAGGTATACCGAAATACTTCTTAATAAAAACCATAAATTAGTGGTTTCTTTTTTTAGGAATTGGAGAACGAAGTCTGCATAATGTTTTAAAAGAATATATTCCCTAACACAACTTTCAACCACCGAAAAAATATCAGCGAAAAAGGTCTGTTTTAAATAATGTGGATGAAGAAACAAAAATAGCATCCGAAGAATTGTCCATTCGTTTTTTTTTTAAACGAACCTCCAGCTATTAAAAAAGTGCTTGCAGTAGTATGCACAGAAACTTGAGGAATGGTTATAACATGTTCTTCCAAATTTAAAAGAAAATGTAATTATTGTGTTAGACAATCCTCCTTACCACAATCGGAGGTTAAATAAGCCACCAAATGCAAGCAACCATAAAGCTGAAATACAAGCGTGATTGGCATAAAATTATATTCAGTATGGTGAAGACATGGTCAAAGCAAAATTGCTATCGTTAATTAAAGAAAATGAAACTAACCCTATAAGATATGCAGTTGACGAAATAATAGAGAAAACCAATAAAACAGTTTTAAAACTTCCACCATACCACTGCGAGCTAAATCCGATAGAGTTCATATGGGCTCAAATGAAAGGATATGTCTCTAGACACAATACAACCTTTAAGTTTAACTTCATTTCTGGCGAAAATTGGACAAATGCTATCAAACATGATATTGAAACGGAGAAAAAGATATGGAAATTAGATAATCTAATAGATATTCATACGGAACCATTAATAATAACTAACAGTGATACATTATCTTCTTCTGATGAATATGAATAGTTCAACAAGGAAATGTTTTTTTTTAATGTGTCATGTTCTCATTGTATATTGACCTCTGTAATTATTTTAGCTAGAATGATGTATGTATAATTTTATAAATTATGTGTATTTATTAAATTTTAAAAACTGTGTTATTTAGATTTATAGTCATTTTGAAGTGATATCCCATGCTTCTCTCAATATACATAACTTTTGGCATTTTTTACCATCACATAGTTTTACATTTTTCTTCTATTTTCTATCAAATATTCTGTATAATTCTAAATAGCTTAGCGAAAAGAAAACTATTGAAGCCTAGAGAAATAAAGATGGATGATAGAAATGCTTGAGCTTTTGGATTGTGAAAGTGTTCACACCTTCAATTCCAAGAATTGTGTTTACAGACAGTTTTTTAAAGCACAATTGCAGCTTATCTTCAGTAGCTCCGGCTAAGTGTACAACCTTTTAGGATATTTATTTAAATGAGCGCAGGAGCTCTAGTTATACAAAATACATAATAGTTGAATAAATGTGCTTGACAATGAAATTACATAAGGATATAACTTAAATCTTTTGTCCTTTTTCCTTTATTTGTTTACATTAATTCCGTATTTTCGAATAATAGAAATAAACAATTATACAACAATTTTGATGGAATTTAATTGGCAACCACTATCAGTTCAATTCAGTTTGACTTTTTACTATTAGAAACAGTTTGGAAGGCACTATTTATTCTAATTCTACATATTTATCAATGGTGAATGAAAAACATTTTTACTTTGAGAAATATTAAAGGTTAGGTAATTTCATTAATGACAGGTACGATATGTTCAATCAAAACTTTCATAATTTACAGTATGTATGTTGGGCTTTTCGATCATGACGTATATGCGGCGTTGCTACTGCATCTGTTGGGCAGACCGAGTATAGATATTAAAGAATGAACGTTCCTGACATAAGGTCCCCGTGATGTAGTAGTTAGCACGCTGACCCCGCGAGCGGGAGATAGGTTCGATTCCTTACCGGGGAGATTTTTGTAATCATTTGATTACGTCTAAAATTCCAAGGAAATTAATATATAATATTCTTATTTCTTTCAGAGATTTGCTTATTCATAGGCCGTTGTAAATGTCCCTGCATGCTACGCACAAAACAGTAATATAACATGTACAGTATCGCCTTTTCTAATAATCTCTCTGCAAAAATTTAAAAATAAATATTTTAGGTTTTGGCTTTAGTTGCAAATCTGAAGCATTTTGGAATATACAGAGCGATCCATTGTTACAGAATAAACACGCTTTTTTTTCTAATGGCACACCCTGTAGGATTTGATTTAATTCGTTACAAACAACTTACCAATTGGAAGAAGAGTTACCCAAAGAAACACGTTTGAAAATTGGGACTGAGTTAATGGTTGCTCCTTTTTAGTTGTAGCATGTAAGGGTGTATTGGTCGTAGATATCGAATACTTATCACCTGCGTAGTACTTTAGCAATGTGTTCATTACCACATTTATAGATATCGGTGCCCCATGGTACGCTTTATTTGCATGCATGACATTCACAGCTGCTACATGATCATCATCTTCAAAAGTAAACTCAGCAGCGATAAGCATCCTTTTCATGTAATGGACTATGTTCTCGGTACCTTTCGCAATGATAGCTAAAGAAAAGAACAGGACACTAAATTATAAGGCAATTAACTTTAAAGCAAATTTACTTTCTGGTACATTCTCCACTTTTATTGCTGAACTCTTCGAAGAGGTTACGATGTTTTTGAAGTATTTATCTATCTTAGATTGTGAATCCATGCCATTGCTACCGCTGATACTGTAATACACATCTGTGTTTCCATACAAGTTCAAATCCATTGAAATTCTGGTACCATCTTTGGAAATATCGGCAAATCCTGTGTTGCCCAACTGAAGTGTTAGTAATATTATTCCAAAAGCTAATAACGTCTGTAAGAAAAATTACGATACATTTTAGTATTCGTAGCTTTTTGGAAATTAAATGATGTGGAAATGAGCTTTTCGATGCACTTTTGTGAAACGTTTTAGTTTAAAGTAAATTACTAGGCAAATGTTTCGTTTGTTTCGAAGCACTTCACTTTAAGATGTATTTCCGCAGTATTTCGGTTGACGTCACAAATGAAATGAAGCGTGTATTAAACGAAAGCTAGAATTGTTGAAAGATTGACACAGAGAAGATGAGTTCAGCATATTCAAATGAATTTTATTTTTGATTGTGAACTAACACCAAAGATACAGTAATAGAAGCAGCAGCTTACAGTAGTCGCTGTATGTTAACGCGAGGCACACACAAGGTCGATTTTGTAAACAAATATGCCCCCCCCCCACCCTTCTGCAGCGTATCGTTTCGCTCGGTTTTTGCTACATATTCAAGTGATTTTTCACCAATGGCGGAATATACGTTTGGAGGGAAAAAAAACGTGGTTGTCACAGAAAAATAAAAAAGCGTGCTATGAATGGTATTTGGCACCCCGGGTGCCACATTTGTTCGGCGTAATTCCTTTCCGAGTGTACAGTACCAACTGCAAAACACGGAGTGGGGAGCGTAATGATATGGGGGGCAGAGCAAGCGGGGGAATGGGTGAGATGGTTGTTGCCAGCTACATAAATGTGCTGGAAAAAGCATTGCATCCCTTCTGCAGCAAACTTTTTGAGGATATCACCGCGGACAACGTCCAATTTCAACAGGATAATGCCCCCTGCCACACTCCTATTTTAATTTTAAATTTTTGAGTTCCTAAAATACGACAGTAAAAAGACAGCGCAGAAATATAAACTTAAAAATCGTAAAGAATAAACAGAATAAGATTGGTCAAATAATTTTGATGTGAAACTTAAGCAGATTATTTTCTAGTATAAAAATATTCGGTTATCAAAATAATATTCAATTGTATGAGTTCATCTAACAGATAAAACTTGCAACACCACATACCAGAACTAGATATAGCAATTTCTTCTTCCAAAAGAACAAAAGTCGCTTTTTTAGACAGCACGCATATCTCGATATCCGCAGCGATGCTTGACTACTATCAGAACTACCAGAACTTGTTGAATTGGATCCTGAAAATTAAAAAACCAAATAAGATTCTCTAAATATTATCTAGCAAGAGCATATTCTGGTAGACTATTAATTTTTTTGCAGACATTGTTATTCTTGAAATTAGAAAAATTTGTTTAACAATACAAACTGAATCATCAAAAGTCATCAATCAGTTTAAACAGTTTATCAAAATAATGCTCTGCGACATTTTGATAGAAGCAAATGTTAATCTTCCACCTAAAGGTCACTGTGGTAAGCATAGCGCAAAAAAAAGAACAATTTGACACAACTAAATTTTCTCATCCGTTTAAAACCAAATTAAAAGGGAAGATGCTGCTTCCTGTATTTTTACAATAAGCAGTATTTTTTGTGTATGCGTGATTAGAATGGAAGATATGAAGTGGTGCAAACCAGCTCACGTGTATGTGTGTATGGTATAATCGTTGTAAATGATTCGTGATTTACAGAATTGATCCATCAAAAGTTTATTGGTGTGTAATTACGATTACTTCGCATAATTGTGGATGATCTATTTAAATAAAATATTTTCATTTGTTCTTTCTCTACAATTTTTTTTTCTGTAAATACGTAGTAAATATTTCTACTTTTTTAAATAAGAACAACCAATTAAAGTATAATAAAAGTGCCCAGGCACGTGATTAATTTTTCGTATAGTTTTTTATCCTGAGATACATTACCCCAACAGTGTTTTGTTACAAAAAGTAAATTACTAAGAATCAAATTATGTTACTCAAAGCACGATCATCAAAATAATAATGATAATAGTTTATTAGTTTAAAAGACCTTTACAGGTACAAGACAAGTCAAAGAAAAACAAAAATGTAATAGTAAAAACCACAACAGAAACGAAGTATAGAAAGGCACTTGCTGAATGTCTTACATAATTACAATATAAAATATACTACAGACCGTGTTAGAAAGTGCCGTAATAAAGTGAGCCGCCCAAAATATACGGGCCCTGTTGTAAAAGTGTGTGTGTGGGGGGGGGGGGGGGGGGAGTTGCGCAACGGGCATGATCAGTATCAGTAATAATTAACGCTGGCCACGAGCGGTACCGCGCATCGGTGTAGAATCAAGCACTTGATAGGTGCATCTTGGATCTTCGTCGATCATAGGTCTCACACTCTCAATGTTTCCAGCGGTAACTGAAGAACAGGGCCTACCGGTACGTTCCTCATCACCAAGCGATATCCTTCCTCTTTTAAATTCGCATAACCAGCGAAACACAGTTGCACGTGAAGGACTTTCGTCACCAAATGCGAGTTGCAATCGTTCAGGACTTTGTTGTTCACTTAAACCGACCTTAAAATCGTAGTAAATCATTGCGCGTACATGTTCTCTTGACAAGTCAATGTTTCGATGACAAATCGTACCTACCACGTTACTCTATGACAGCAGCGACTCAACTGACAGGCAGAGTTTATTACTTAAGGATGGTGGTATTTAGAAATGCAGTGTTGCCAGCTCTAAATTCTCTACTCTTGTGGCATCTCAAAATATATAGCGTGTCCCTCGTATAAAATTTGCGTTTATCAGTTTCTTCCTACGATCATTATTATTAATAAGCACAATTAAAAAGTGTCGGTATTAAAAGCCCTGTGTACAAAGTAGGTGTGTTTGTGAGTATAGTATGTTGAAATTAATTTCTAATACAATATTTCTAGTATTTAGTTAGTACTAAATATTACTGATACCTTTCTTTTTTTAGAAAAAAATGAAAATAACTGTAAAACAGTGACAGACAGCTGTAGATATGTTTAACGAAAGTGAAAAATCCGCATTCTCTATTTAAAATAACAACGTTGCCAATTTATTCCGGTATAATCGGAAGTGTAATAATTAATGGAAATATTTTGCTTAAATAGATCATAGGTAACTATTCTTGACTTCAAAGTTTTAGAATCAAATTATAATTACATTCCTATAAACTCTTAACTGACCCTTTCCGTGAATCACACAATCACTGTGTGTGAAAACAATATCACAAATTTAGACAAAACATAAAAAACACTGAAACAACCACAACATGAAATTACAAACAAAAGGCTAACATTCGCAGCTAATTGGGTGGATTTGTAATTAGTCAAAATTTTATAAGGTAAAAAAAAAATAGTATTTTGTATTGTGAGCGGTGCGCCTGTTGATTCTCATTGTTTTAACACTTGCTGTTAGCTTTAAACCATAGAACACTGTATAGGGTTGTAAGCAAACATTGAACTGCACGGATGCATTTTTTGTTGTACACAGGCTATTTCACGAAACTCGTTAGTTAGAAGTTCTAACGATGTTATTATGAATAGAACTTTAAAATTTCGGAATAGGTAGTTATAGCATCGGACCTATTGATTTAAAATATTTGCACCTACGAAACACTTTCAGTTGAACCGAAAGTGGTTATCAACTTTCTTATTTCAAATACAATGGTATACTTTTTATCAGTTTAATCGATTGTACGCATCGCATGTACAGTACCGTTCATGGAAGTTCGGGCAAGCTGACAAATTATATTAACTGTTTAGGAAAAAAAAATTCAAATTATATAATATACATTTCCGTGAGGCATTATTAAAACTAACCTTTTCTGGAAGCAGGTAATTTCCAGGTAGTATTTGTCTATTATAAGTAACGCTGGCCACGACCGGTACCGCGCATCGGCGTAGAATCAGTTCGGACCGAGAGGAACGGTAGTATTACTTCGTCTGCGGAGCAGTACGGACATTTTCGCTGCCGGTCATTTGCGCAATTGTTTATCTGTCCTAGAAAAATTATGATTTCGTCAGCAAAACGACCGCGGTTGGACAAACTTCGAAAATTTATTGCAGAAATTCCAGACTTAATATATGAAGGTGCTAAAATTAAATGTGTAATCTGTAAAATCCCGTTAATGTGTTGGTCCAGACAACATTGTCTACGACACGTAAATAGTGAAAAGCATGTCTCAAAAAGAAATTGCGCACGAGACAGTGAAAAATTTATATTTAATTTATGCGTTACGATTATCGCATGTAATATACCGTTTAATTTACTAGACAAGGAACCATTTATCTGCTTTTGGAATAACTATTCGGAGTGCAAATTACCAAGTCGAACATCGTTACGAAGAATTGTGCCATCTGCGCGCGAACATATTGAATAAAAAATAAAATCGGAGTTGAAAGATCAAAAATTGTGGTTATGTGTCGACGAAACAACAGATCGGAAGAAACATTCTGTTCTTAATGTAATGGCACGCAAATTGGAACCTCATCAATCGGCACCTTCAATTCTATTAGTCTCCAAACGAATACAACAGTGTACTGCCGAAGTAATTTCAAAGTTAGTGTTAAATACATTGGACAAGTTTGAACTTTCAACAAACCAACTCTTGATGTTAGTGAGTGATGGTGTTGCAAACATGCTTTCTGTAGGCCAGTCTCTTAAAAAGCATTCTGCTAATTTGTTACACATTACGTGTAAAATTCATGCTCTCAATCTTGTGGCGGATAGTATCAGAAAATGTTATCCTGAGGTAGACGCTTTAATAGCGCATACCAAAGCAGTATTTGTCAAATCACCGAAACGTATTCGCGAATTTCACAGACTGTGCCTCCGTATACCAGAGCCACCGGAACCTATTCTACCTCGTTGGGGAACATGGTTGCAGGCCGCGTTTTATTATCATATATATTTTGACAATATTAAGAACGTGGTTTTACAATTCGATACAAAGGAAGCCACCGCTATCCAGAAAAGCCAGTCGAAATTTCAAAATAGTCAGGTTAAAATGGATTTAAAAATCATTCACGACAATTACTTCGGGCTAGCTGATGCAATAGAAAAATTACAAAATCCTGCGGTGCCGTTAGAAGAATCTCTACAAATAGTGCAACATGTTCACGCACAGCTATGCGCGATTGAAGACGCAAAAAATGTTTCTGTTTTAGAAAAATTTGAAAGTGTTTTTGAGAAAAATTCTGATTTTGGCACATTAAGACACATTGTGAAGGTGCGTCAACAGAATCGTTAAGTTATTTGAAAGATTATTTTACTTACGCAAATATTACGTCACTAGATGTAGAACGTTCGTTCTCTGCATATAAACGCATTTTTTCCTCATGCCGTACTAGTTTTGCCGAAACAACAGTTGAAACATATCTAATGTTGCAGATATTTAACAGACATTATTCACTTTGTGATTTCACGGAGGACTCTTAAAATGGTAAGTGTTTGAGCACGTGTTATTTAATTTTTATTTAAAAGATGAGCGAAATTATTTGCGGCAGCAAACATCTCTATTAGCAGAATAACTCTAGTGGAACGCGAGGCCTGGTCGACTCTACGCTACTGCGCGGTACCGCTTATGGCCAGCTTTAATTGTAAGACCGTTATCATAAAATATATAATTATGTTGGAAATCCCCAATAATTACAGTGACAATAAAGTAGCGTTCACATAGGGCATCGTGGGGGTAAGGTAGGAATTAAGAATGTTCGCACAATGCAATTAAATACGGCCGTTCACACAGCGGTGTAAGGCAGAATTATTAAGTGGTGTACGGCGAAACTATACACACGTTAAATTACGGCGCTACCACGGCATTGTATTAACGCAACTGACCAATCACAGTGCAGGCCGCGGTTCCTGTCAATTTGTATGCATACTCGTGCATACTTTTGAGGTTATGACAAAATAACACCGATACAAACAGAGTATATAACATTTCTGTATCATTTCATCCGTTACAAAAGAACACATTAACAGATAAATTAAGGTTATGATACGACAAAGTCAACCGAGATGTCAGTTATTGTCACGAAATTATTTTAAAAGTGGTTGTGCAAGTGAAAAATAAAATAATTTCGGTTTGACTGCTTAAAATGCCCCGTGGAAAGCCTCTCGCTGTTTCAAAACGATCTGCTATTATTACCTTGCATCAGGAAGGGTACGCAGAAAGGTGGATTGTGGATAAATTGAAAATAAAAAAATCTACAGTACATGATACTATAGTTCGATTTAAGACAACCGGTGACGTGCAAGATCGTAATCGGCCAGGACCGTCCAGAAAAACGACTCCTGCGGAAGATTTGCGAATCAAAATAATTAGTAAACGCAATAGAAGACTAACAGCATCAGAAATTGCTGCAGAATTCAATAATGAGCGAGATTCCAAAGTTTCTGTGAGTACTGTGAAACGTCGCCTGAAAGAGGCTGGGTTGCATGGGCTTGTCGAAAACCGTTACTCCGAAGAGGAAATAGGCTGAAACGACTGAAATGGGCACAAGCTCACAGAGATTGGACAGTGGACGATTTTAAAAACGTTTTATGGACCGACGAATCCACGTTTGAGGTTTTTGGAAATAGACGGAGAGTTTTCGTACGCAGATCAAGAGGGGAAAGAATGTTACGGGAGTGTATAGTTCCTACGATGAAGCATGGAGGCGGATCTGTAATGGTTTGGGGTTGTTTTTCCTTAATAGGAACAGGGGACTCAAAATTGAGGGTATAATGAAAAAAGAAGAATATCGGAAAATCCTGGAGGAAAATGCCATACCGTCAGGAGTCCGATTAATTAGTCGTGGATTTGAATTTATACAGAACAATGACCCCAAACATAAATCTAAATTGTGCACAGATTATCTGCAGCAAGAAGATGAAAGAACCCTAAAAATTATGGAATGGCCGCCACAGTCCCCCGATCTGAACCCGATAGAGTTGTTATGGGAAGAATTAGATCGATGTGTTAGGAACAAGTGTCCAAAATCGAAGGAACATTTGTGGACCATTCTCCCGGAGGTATGGACAAGCTTGCTCAATGAAACATTAACAAAATTAGTGAATCGGATGACGAGAATAGTGGCAGCAGTCCTAAAGGCAAAAGGTGGATTTTTCGATGAAAATCGGATTTAAATTATTTGTATTACTTTTTCTTTTTAATAAATTTGCGTTTGAAAATATGTAAAATCATGTAAGTAAGTATTAAATACATGGCCATTTAATATTTCTCTTATTTTCTTTGACTTCCGTACATTTTTTTTGCTTGCCCGAACTTCCATGAACGGTAACGTATATGATTATGGCAGACAAATGAGTTTCCATCCAACACCTACGGAAATCTATTGCGCAGATCAATATTACAGGCGCATTGGCTTCCATTACAGTGTACATTATGTATTTTTAGAAAGTTTGGAATGTTTTCTCGAAAATATATTGTATAAAGTTCATGTTAATATTCAATTTAATTAGTTATTTAGAAGTTTACGTTTAGTATTGTTTTTATACAAAAATCTGCTTCTACTAACTGGGGATTTAGAATGAAAAAGAAAAATTGCTGAAATAAAATTGTGCGTTTTCATTCAAACATTCCCATAAATGCCAGAAACAAAAAAAAAATGTCAAATATGCATAAAGTGCGTTAGTGGACGTGATATTAGAAGTGACATGTAGAATTTTACTATCGTTTATATTTACCATATTGTAAATTCCAAACTTTTATATCCAGCGAGAGAACAGAAAGAACATTAACTTATTGATTACAAAATATTCATATCGTATATTTTTAACTTACGTTCAAGATTCCTTCGGATGGTTCCTTTTGCATCTTGAACCCTGAAATAAAACGCTGTTGAAAACTCATCGGCTTTGATGTTATAAAATTAACGCATACTTTAAGTAGAGATCTTCAAGCGTGCTGCATGAAAGTCTGTATGTAATCGATAGCTCTTTTTGCTTCTCATTTAGTTTGGTTAAAAGATGGGCAATTTCCGATTTTTCCGAGTTAACATTGAAACGACAGAGAACATCTTTTTCTTTTCTTTCAATGCTTGCACTCGATGCCGTCTCGTGTAGAAGAGTTTCTAGAATGGGCAACTTCGTTTGGTCTGTGTAAGATATTAGACACTTGTATCCAATTTCTGAAAATAATGATATTGATAAAAGCAACTCTAAATAATCGGCCAGATTGCAAGCTAGAATTTCTTCGAATAAGATAGAGGTTTGGGGCAGCACCATTAACTATTCTGGTATGTGGGCGCGACTTAATTTTGTTATGTATTTTGTCTTATTTTTATTTTATACTTTTTTTTTTGTTATTCTTTGATAGGCTATTGGAAAAACACTAAACTGGTTATTTTATAACCATACGGCGAAATAGTCTTTTTGGTATTATGCTATTATAAGATTATTGTTGTTTACCTATAGTGTAACTATCTACTACTTTTGTTTTGTTTCTTTTTCTTGTAATTCCGTAGGTTTATATGCTAATACCAATAAACTCTATTATTATTATTATTGTTATTATTAATAGCGTACACACCTATGAAAAATATACAACTCATCTTCGCAGCTAGGTGGATTGTGTCTTTCTGGATGGTGATTTATCAAAACGATTTATTCTTGTTATGGGATTCCATTGGGGCAATGTTTTAAAATTATATTGAAACCTACAATCTGTCTCATAAGCTTGCAGCTACCCGAAGTTGTATTTTTTTCTAGATGAGTCCTCGTTAAACTTGCAAAATGTAATAAGGTACTATTATTCTAAAACGAAGGATTTATAACTTCTAAGAAAAGGTGTGATTATTAATCTGACTCAAGATCAAAGAGGGAATTTTGTTATAGAAATTTGTAGAGAAGATTTTGAATTTAAGATGCAACCCCTTAAATTTGAAGACATACACATGTCTACCGGATTGTTAAGCCACGTGATCTGTAGCTCTACTCGATTATTTATTAATTGAAATGTTAAGGACAAAGTATTATACCGTGAGGTAATAAAGTATCCCCCCATTGATTGATTGATTGATTTTTCTACCAGAGCAGAATTGGTCTTTGCATCCCTAACACTGAAGCTTAGTAGCTTATTGTATTATTCCTGCTTCGGTTTTGTTTTACTTGAACAGGTTAGTTCCCGCAATCAGGTTTAAGAGCCTATATAGTAAATCTTTCTCCATTGGTAGTTCAATTGTGCTTCGCATAGCGAATCTGCGTTGAGCTAACGCTGCACATTCGAAAATAATATGAGGGGCTGTTTCCTCCTCCTCATTGCAAAGTCTACATAAGGGCTCATCTTTGTAGATCCCCATCATATGCAAGTGGCCTCTCAAACAGCCATGTCCTGTTAATAGACATGTTGCTGCCCTAAGCTGTATCTTGCTTAATTCAAGCAGGTCAGCAGTCAGATGTTGCGACGGTCTTCCCATCATCCGTTTGCTGTGCTTTTGTCCAGCTGCATGTTTCCAATTTAATTGGTGTTGTGTTATAATTCACTCATTAATTGCACCACGCACTGCACTCTTGGTAATACCTAGACCCGGTTCAGGGCCTATATAATTCATTTTTGAACCTTCCCTCGCTAGCTGGTCTGCAATTTCATTGCCCGCTATGTCCCTGTGCCTTGGCACCCACACCAGTGTGACCCTGTTGTGTTTAGACAGAGCCATTAAGGTTTGCAGGCACTCCCATACTAGTTTGGAGGTTATGCTATAAGATGCTAGTGCCTTTAAGGCTGCCTGACTGTCAGAGAGAATGCAAATCGTCTCACCCTGCGGTCGCCGACGCAGACTCTCCCACGCGCGGGTTTGTATAGCATATATTTCTGTTTGAAATACCGTGGTGTATCGCCCAAGTGATACACATACTTTGTATCCCTGGTTTTCCTCATATACACCAACGCCAGATGTAGTACCCGTTTTGGACTCATCTGTGTACCAGACTAGTGTTCTCGGTTTTCTTCCCTCTCCATCCCTCCATTCTTTCCAATTCAAGAAAACTTTGAAAGGTTTGTCATAGAAGATCCTGGAGATTGTTGTATCACTACCCATACCATAGATAGGGTTGGTTACTACTGCTTCTATTCTGGTGTGCCCAGATCCACTGTGGGATCTCCAGTTGCTAGTATTTTTCAGTCTGTATGCCCCCATTCTGGCTTCCCCTTGATATAAATCTCAAGAGGAGGTAGGTTTAGCATGGTTTCCATAGCAGCTGTTGGAGTGCTTTTAATAGCTCCTGTTATACATAGACATGCCTGAATTTTCGAGAGACTAGTTATCGCATGCTTCTGTGTGATCCCCCCATACTAACTTTTGAATGACAGAAGTTAGCGTTTTTAGAAACATTAGGACGATTTATATTCTTTGTGAGCTATCTTTTACCGTTATCGGCAGTTCAATTGCATTTCCGTCAACTTTCTTATTTTAAACAGAACACTCTGTATATTTTTACGTTTTTGGAAAAGTAATCGAAAGGCGAATCCAACGATACCACATATGTTATACTTTAACTTAAAAAATATGACGATATGCAGCAATAAAGGCTTCGGTAACCTGTTTCTGTTGTTACGCAAAGTTAGCTAAGGAAGAGCGCCAAATGGTTTCTTGTGACGCCAGATTGATCTAAAGAGCTCGTTGCTAAGCAAAGTAATCATAACAGTATTAACAATTGCCAAATTGTCAAATCGCAATTCCAAAAGCGTAAATTATTCTTGTTATTTATTATTATAACCTGCATTTGTCATACTTTCGTTCTTTGTGCTCGTTATTATTTTATCTCATTTGAACTTGTTTTGCTAATTGTTGTTTTTCCTTTTACTTTATCGAACTTTGTTGTAATTAATTATGGTAGGTTTGTTTAAATTATTTTATTTTTGATAGGCAATGTGCTTAAAGGTTCGTTCCAACGCGCTTACAAAACCGTAAATTTACCGTCCGGTACCTGCGTAGTGCAAATGAAGTGTTCCAACTACATTATGTACCATGCCTTGAACGATAATAATAGTGTTCCAACTTAACTTTGTATCATGCAAGTACCAGTTACTGTACGGTCATATCGGTACATCGTATCAAGCAAGAACCGTTTGTACTGACATGCGCAATGTGGATCTGTGCCAATAGAAAACATTCATATTGCATGTTACATCCTTATCTATCATTTTCTTTCTCAATAGCGATACACAATCGATTCCAAAAAGTGTTTCAACATCTACGACACCATGTACTAATTCCCAAACGATGTATATCTAACGCACGCGCAATAATCGATGTGTGAACTGGTACAGGTACCGTACAGAAATCAGTAGTTGGAACGAACCTTAAGTTTCCGTCTTTTATGTTGTTGATTTTACAATGGCTTCCGCATGTAAGATCAAGTATTTAATTTTATAATATATGATATTCAGTGAATTTGCAATAATTATTGCGAAGTGGAACATAATGAATACTCCCCTTGGAATATTTGAACTTTGCGCTAAGTAAGGATAGTATAAAATTTACAGAGCGAACTGCTTTAACAAAAGATAATATGATTTAAGTAATTGTGCAATTTGTTGCGCAACCACGGCAAATAAGCTGATAATTGTTGCCAGATTTACATAATATTAAAACTGACCCCGCAATTTTGCACGGTTCGTACTGAAGCCATCATAAAAGTAACGAAGCAAAAAACCTAAAAAGCAGACAGAGTCTCTACCAAAAACTAACAAATTTAAACAAACTTACTATAATTAATCAATTGCAATAAAGGTCGATAAAATAAGGAAATAACAATTAACAAAACAAGTTAAAATGAGAGAAAATAATAACGATAACAAAGGAACGTATGACAAATGCAGGATATAATAACAATAAACAACACGAATAATTTACGCTTTTGGAATTGAGATTTGCCTCACAGCAAAACCTTATTTCCATATACGATGGCGACCGTTCGTAAGTAGTAAGATGGTGAGCGGCAAGCAGAAGTCATCCTTGTTACGTATGTTATAACCGTGAAATTCATTATGGCTTCTAAAACTGTAATTTTTCACATAACAAGCTATGATGTTAAAGTTAGTACATTTAGAATTTAAATAAAGGTCTATTAACCCCCATTATGTTTCTGATACGATTTGGCTAAATCACTTGCAATTGAGCTCTACTAACAAGCCCTGCAAGATATACGTTTATGTAGCAGTCACCCTGTATACATATGTAGTAAAAGGAACAGGTTATGATCTTACCGTATTGCTTCTTCAAAGCCATAGGTGTACCGAAGCATACCATCTTGCCGCAATCCATAATCGCTATGTAATCAGATAAGTATTCAGCCTCTTCCAGGAAATGGGTACTTATAAACACCGTTTTCGTGCTCTTAAATGATAAAATTAAATCCCAGATTTCCCTTCTCCCTTCAACGTCAACACCGGCCGTGGGTTCGTCGAGGATTAAGATCTAGATCGTTACAAAAGATAATTTTAGCATGAACTCTCATCAAAAAAGAAGAAAGATTAAAAAAAAAACTTGTGAACACTGTAAAGCTAACTTTTGGAAGCGTATCATGATAATCACTTTTTGTTCTAAGAATTACAGCAAATCCTCACATTAACTAGGCAAAAAGAATTGCGCTCTCGGAAAAGAAATCGTGTTTACTGATGAATTAAAATTTAATTTTTGCGACGGTACATGCCCTGTAGGTGACCTGTTGATAAAAGTCTGAATCCGAAGTGCATTTCAAACATGGCGGAAGTTTACGGAATACACCCCGTACTTTTAGGCAATGATTACTGTGATCATTAGCCAACCCTACTAGAATTTTGCCGAATTCAAAGGTGTTCCAACTTCCGGTACGGATTTTTAACGTGCCAAACATCGGGGGCCTATGGTTTTACTTCCTCATCCGACAGGAAGGCATACTCCGATTTATATTCGTAATTAAAAACCAACCGTCCCGGCCAGATTTGAACCCGCGTCGTTCTGACCGAAAGGCCAGTAGGTATGGTTACCGAGATGATCTTTAGAAATATCGTTTTGGTTATGAATTAGTCTAATTATTAAAAGGATACAATAACTTTACAAATCGATGAGGTTTCAACAGGATAATGGACCGAGACAATAGTTGCGACACGTCCAAAATTAGCAGAGAAAAAGATCAAGATTTTGGAACTTGGTTCGTCCCAATCTCCCCAATTAAATGCTGTTGAGAATCTACGAAGCATTCTAAATCAAATAGTACTGGATAGAACAGGACACCGACAAATTATCTGTAGCTTTCCAAACAGCTCAGACCATCTTTGGTAAGATGAAAAACGATATATTCAGGAAGTATTGAGAATTAGTTAAAAGTTTTTGACAATTTTGCTATCTTACCTTCGGATCTCCCATCAAAGCAATACCCAAAGACAGTTTCCTCTTCATCCCGCCAGATAATTGAGTAACAAACGCATTTATTTTATTTTCCATTCCTAAAGTATTTGTTAGTAAGTTTACAGCATGAGAATGCGCATTCTTTTTAGACATCCCTTTCAACTACAAAAATCCAAATAATTGAAATGTTATCAAATAGAATAAACATCCCAACTCACCATCCCAAACAGTTCCAAATGTTGTATTACAGTCAACTCGTCGTATAGTAAATTATGTTGTGTGCAAATGGAAACCTTTTTGCGCGCTTCTTCGACATCATCATTTATATTCTTCCCATCGATGAAGATGTTTCCGGAAGTAGCCTTGGTTAAACCTAGAATGTAACAAGGAATTCGTTCGTTAGAAGCTTCGTAGGCTACTTGGAAATAACAGTTATTTGTACCTGTTATCATTGACATCGTTGTACTTTTACCAGCCCCATTTTCACCCAACAAGCCGGTTACTGCGCCTTCGTATATGTTCATTTCCAGATTGCTTACTGCTACGTGGTTATCATAGATTTTTGTAACATCTTTCAACTGCACGATAGGTTTTGAATTCGTATCTTCTACAGGTAATAAATATTTCTCATCAGGGACGACGTTTATTGTATTTCCATTTTTCCTTTTCCAAATTTTCTGTGAAGTATATATGTGCTTAATATTATTCTGGATAGTGTCGTTTCAAGTCACTTTGCTAATGAATCAGTAATGTGAAATATTTATTTATTTATGCAGATTATTCCATAAAAACGGCCCATAATTATAAAAGCTTAATTTATGCTATTATCTTAGGTAAAGTAACTGCACTACGAAATGGGATAATTGTGCAGTATGAAATTTGGATTATGAATTGTGAGGAGGTTAAACAGTTTCAGAATTTGTAATTCTAAAGCGGCACGATTCGAGCTCTATTTCTCTTTACTATAAGGGATAAATGTAAATAGTTGCTTATGCTTAAATACAATTCAACAAATCATTCTGATCATCATATAATCAGCAACATTATTAAAATTGCTTTGTAATGTTAAACAATCACTTTATCTTGCGGTATAATTTGACATATAGTTGTAGTAGAGTTGGAAGTGTGTAAAAAGAATAGTAACAATAACAGTATAGGACAGCCGCATTCGTAAAAATGCGCGTTCGCATGATTAAGACACATTTACAGATTAATATCCATGTATTTATTATTTAGTTTGTAGTATATAGTAGTTTAACAAGATAAAACTAATTCATTAGTGTATTAGAAAAAAAATCGCACGTGCTTTCGTTACACAGGAAGCCGAAACAGTATAAATCGTCATTTTTACACGCGACGGCCGTATTCGTACATAACTAAATTTCATAAAAACAGAGGAACCCCCAAAGCAAAACTTTTCTAAAAATATGTTAGTCTGTTGATAACTATTACCAGAAGTAGGCGAAGACGCTCGTGTTTTAATTTTAAGACCATGGGAAGGAAAGGCAGTGAAACGTCTATTGAAAGTCGTAAATTAATTATAACGTTACATGAAAGCGGCAAATCCTTGCGACAAATTGGTGAGTTAGTTAATAGAAGTTCATCTACAGTACAACACATAATAAAAAAATATAAAGAACACAATTCACTAGAAAATAAGCCAAGAAATTTAAATAGGAGGTTACTAAACGAACGAGACGTACGGTTTATATTGAACGAAGTAAAGAAAGATCCGTTTATTAGTGGTCCTAAACTGGCCTCCAGGCTAAGAGAAACTACTGGGGAGGTCGTTAGTTCCAGAACAGTCCAAAGATGTTTACATACGCATAATTTTGCAAGTAGAATTGCTAGGAAGAAACCGTACATTAGTAAAATCAATCGGCAAAAAAGACTAGATTTTGTTAATATGCATTCACAAAGATTTTAACTTTTGGAAAAACGTCATCTTCACAGATGAAAGTAAGTTTTCAGTTTTTGGATGGGATGGACGTCAAAAAAAATGGAGAATGCCGGGAACTAGTTTAAATAAAGAGAATTTGTTACCTACCGTCAAGCACGGGGGGGCACCGTTATGATATGGGGGTGTTTCTCAGCTAATGGCATTGGAAATTTACATTTCATTAACGGTATAATGAATACAAGGCAATACATTGATATATTGAGATCTAATTTGCAACCTAGTGCAAACAAATTAGGATTAGGAAATAAATTCACTTTCTACCAAGACAACGACCCCAAGCATAAGGCACACGTTTCGAAACTTTGGTTACTTTACAACTGCGATCTTGTTCTAGAAACACCCCCTCAATCACCGGACATAAATCCTATTGAGAATTTATGGTCCATTTTAAAAAGAAATCTGAGTGCTTAGATCTGATCTGAGTGCTATTTTGATTTGAAAAATACGAGCGTTGTCTTAGTGAAGTTGGCCCAATGCAGATAAGATGAGCTGGTTATAAATGGAAGAATGAATGCTATTGCCTAGCAAGAATTAGAAAATTTGGTATCTTTAATTAGACTAGCTGAAGATAAGGACATCTTTCAACAGGATAATGTAGCAGCCAATACAAAAGAGTTTCTTCAGCAGTTTGGATTAAAAACATTGCGATGAATTCGGATCTAAACCCAAATGAGAAAAGATTGAGACATTCTAGCAAGGAATGTGTATGATTTGAAAAAGCCACCCATCAACAATATCTATCAACTCAAGAAAAGGCTACAATTGGCTTGTTCTTGTTAGAAGTTAATAGATGACATGTCTAACAGGTTACTATTTGCTATTAAGAATAGCGGAAATTGGACCAAATATTAAATAAAACAGTAATTATCTAAGAAAGTTTAGAAAATATTTACCATCTTTGTCGCATATTACAGAATACATCTGGTCATATATTATTTTAGAAAATAATGCATTTTGTCTTAGTTAAGTTATGATATAAGTTTAGATATGGTTGCAAATAGCGAAAAAGATGATATTTTTACATTGTTTTTTTATATAACAATAAAAACAGGAAATATCAATACATATTTTCGTAATAATGAAAACAATAACAGAAAACAAAAAGAGAAATGAAAAAAATACAAATGTCGTAAGACGGATTCGAAACCCAGAACGTTCAGCGAGGTTTCTAGTGTTCAACTATTGGGCTATCAAAGGCTCATATAAATGTTTGTATATAATGTGTGTTTATAACTAGGGTATGATTTTTGACTAAACATTCGGATGCAACGTGCTACAATTTCGCGTTGTTTTTTGCTATACGGCAACAAATGACGTAGTGTTCGGCGAAGCGCAATAGGCAGACGCCTGCCCAGACGCCGCTAAATACGTTTTCGGCAGCTAAGAAATTCCCTTCAGCCTAAAGAACGCCTCAAGGTTACGGCTAATCATCCAGATGCGTCTCGTATCTCTCCTAGGATGTCTAGATAGCGGTAAGCTTCGCCGTAATGACCCGCTCGTCATCGATTCTATCCTTACGGGCCCGTAACGCTTCAAACAAATAAGGTTTCATCAGTTATTATTATGTATAATTCCTTTTGATCCTCTTTCCCGTCTCTCTCGCGCCTATGGGCGACCGATCTATAACTCTAATAACTTAGAGTTTATAATTATTCAGAGCTTTTGACGAATATTAATAAAGTATTTTTACTGACATTATACGCAGAAGAAAATTATTGAAGTTTTCTTATTTGCATTTTTAAAATATATCAATGTCATTTTAATATTGTAGCTTAAATTTAAAATCATTCACCATATATGATTGAATCTACAAATTTTCGATGCACTGTAGATAATACGGAAAGAAACAACAATTTTTGTGACTACACAAGCTCGTTTCGAAGAAGTAATAATAGTAATCATAGTAAAACTGATGGTTGTCATGAAGAAATAAACAATGAATCTCCTAGAATCAAATTGCGTTGTCACTCAGTTGAAACTGAAAAAATTACCCACTGCTTTTGTGAATTGCTACTGTTGGTAACATACTATTAAAGGTTAAACTGCTCGAACTTGAAAAAAAAATATTTAAATTATAAACCCATTCCATGTTGTAACGCGTGCACTTTCTACGGACTATCTATATCGGATTTAGGAAACTTTAACATTCGCAAAATACGGGGAAACAATTTTGCTAATTATTTTCTCGATAAATTTACTTTGTAATTGTAAATCGGATGAAAATAAATCGCTTATCAATTGTTTTCTTTTTTGAGAAATAAAAACATTTCTAACATTGAAGGTTTGAAAAACGTTCTGAGAACGGAATGGGAAAATATCAGTCCTGACATAACAAGAAAATTGGTCGAATCGATGCCAAGTAGACTAAGAAGTGTTATTGAACACAATGGATATTCTACAAAATGTTAAGACTATTTGTTTTATGTAGTATTTATTGTGTACGAATACGCCTGTCGCGTGCAAAAATTATGTTTTATACTGTTTAAGCTTCCTGTGTAACGAAAGCAAGTGCGATTTCTTTTTCTAATACAGTAATGAATTAGTTTTATGTTGTTGAACTATATACTACAAACTAAATAATAAATATATGGATATTAATATATAAATGTGTCATAATCATGCGAACGCGCGTTTGTACGAATACGATTGTCCTATACTGTACATCAATAATAGAAGATATAAACAAGGTTGGAACCCTGGGGAATACCCGAAAAAATTTCAATAAATATAAACCCACACCGTTTGTAACAACTGTTTGTGTTCTCTAATCTAAGAATGATGAGCTCCAGTTTAGAATAAACAATGAATGGTCTATTTTATCAAAAGCTTTTTCCTTATGAACTACCAGTGAATTAGAAAAGTTTGTATTAAATAATTCACATATACTTTTTACATTATTGGGACATCATGGTTGTAATTTACCTCTATTAAAAAGTACCACGGCTTAGCAATACCATACAGTCCAGGCCATATTTTATCTAAATAAAGGGTAAGGATAAAAAAGAAGAATGTATCGAACAATAGCATAACGATCACAAATCCTAATGATAGATCGTCGGCACTTGATGTTGGGGATTCAAACACGTTACAAAATGTAATATCGGTTTCTGTAAATGCAGATCAAAAACAATATGGAAATATCTTGTTATATATTTAGCATACTTACCTCTCATTTCAAAAAATGATATGGTATTATATCCGAAGTACAAACCAAGTGGTGGAAACAAAAGGAATAGGCTTTTCACGCTTCCGCTCATAACTTCCACATTTCCAGTAATTCCAACGAAAGTAATATAGGAAATGATCCACAGCAGCACTCCGAGGACCATAGCTAACGTTGCTGCAATTGTCTCGTGTCTAAATTCTTATTGCGGCGATGAAAAATCGAGTTACCTCTATTAAATGCAGTACTAAACGCAAAAAAGAATGTAATTGTCGAGGAACAGTACACCAGCAGAAATATCGCTAGTATGACGGTATGGCAATGCCCTATTATGGGATAGCTATTTCCGAACATCGGCTGCGTTAGGATGATGGCAATGAGAATTACCGAAATTGCGTTCACTAGTATTCCGTTTAAGAACCAACCTATCCATAATACCCATGATTTTACGCCGACGATTTTTAAAAGTTCCTATAAATGCAATCTTATATTAATTATATTAATACTTAAAAGGACAGTGTTACTTAAGATATTAAATGAAGACCATGTTACAATCATAAAAATGGGAAAGTTGAAAGTTCTTTCAGTGAGAGAGAAATTGAAAGAACCAGTGTTATGCTAAAATTGTCAAATGTACGGAAATCACTAAATATTTACTGTTTTTTTAGTAATACGTTTGTTTATCCTTTCAAGCCATTTCCCAATTTACTACAAAAATAACTCTAGCAATTCTTCAAAATGGCTGGAAAGTTCTTGCACAGCTCCATTTGTGTTACTGAATCCACGCATTTTCTTTCTAATTGGGAATAGAAAATAATCACAGAGCACTACGTTTAAACTTAGGATAGAACGAATACCGTTTTCTTTTTTCGTAATGGACTTGCGGCAGTAATCCCATTTGAAGGCCAAAGATCAACTAAAACCCGCCAAATTTGTAAAAAAAAATCAGAGTGGGCGTCAAAAAAATTAGCTGTGGAAAAGTTTGCCTCGTCAAGGATAACAAAGCAGTCCACACAGCTGCAAACACTGATTTTTTTTTGCCCAAATTCGGGGTTTAACTTTTGCGACGTTCACCCTCCAGTAAAGATATGCTGCCCTGTGACTTTAAATAATGTAAATAAAGCAGCATAAGAATTTTCTCGCAATTTTGAAGACTTGTCAAAATAAAAGCTAATTGCTAAGCTTAATTAAGTAAACCCAAGCACATTCCCTAGGAAAATTACATGCTGAACTACTAAACAGTTTTAGAAACGCCTTCAGGCAACCACATCTCATTCTCTTACCTTTAACCCGGAAGATTTTTCCAAAACAATCCGTTTCAGTGTTATGGGGCAAATAAAAATAAAAATGATAATTGTAATTAACGGTAAGATATATTGAAAGGAAGTTGTAACTCCGTCTGTATTTAAATATGGTGGATACGGGAACTCTTGATAGGTTAGACTTGTGTTAAACGGCTTCCTTGTAACCATTTCAATAAATGACGTATCTAAAGCTACCTGCACCGCTGCAAACGCTTTATCCAAATACGTTTCAGAACCTTTAAACAAAAGATGTACTATATTTAACGAAAATTGACGACATTCAGTATCCTCACATACGCCATTCCAACAAATCACGCCACAGAATTAGAATTGTGCTCATTAAAGAAACGACTATATAACTGTCCACAAACTGCACCCAGTTTGCTAAATTTCGCGAATGATTTAAGTTGGTAGTTCTGACAATAAGGAACATATTCGTAAGATTCTTAGTGTAATGCATGCGAATATGCCCCTTGAACTACCAAATTAAATTTGCGAAATTTTAAAAATGAAAAGTTACGATGTATGCGCATAAATTATACGGCGTTGTCCCAATTACAATGTCTTAAATCAGATATGGGCAACCCCTGCCCCTCCACCAGCCTCAATCCGGCCCGCGAGAGAAATTCAAATAACGCGCCAAAAAAATTAAAGATTTAGCACACAGTTTATTTGTAATTACCGTCAACCAACCTAAAACTGTATTTATTCAAATCATAAAGACTAAAATCGATAAATAATATTATTAAGCGTACGCAATGGAACGCCACAGATCGAGTCAGAAATAGTCGTTAGAAAGAGACAAACAGATAAACATTCGGGAAGCCGTCCGATGACCTCGAAGCGCTCCAGAGCCGACTGTTATTCATAACGCGGCTCGCATCGCATATTCGCGTACGATCGAGAGTAACTCTAGTTGCTTATGACGGGTAATATATAGACCGCTCAGCGCGCGTGTCAACTCATTACTTCTTACAACTGATAAGAAAAGACGCGGGAAATATTCAAGCAAATTCAGCTCAGAAGAAAAAAAATCTATCAAGATGTCTGGTTTAAAAAAGCGGAAAGTGGACACAGAATGTCGTCAATTCCAAAACAATGGACTGAAGAATACTTTTTTATCATGCACAGCGGTAAACCTATGTGTTTGCTGTGCAATGAAACAATTTCTGTTTTAAAAGAATACAATATGAAGCGGCATTACTCCAGCAAGTATTTCGCTCAATATAAATTACTTACGGGCCAGTTAAGAAAGGATAAAATTAAAAAACTCATTACCGATTTAGGGAAACAGCAAGAAATGTTCCATTCGCAAAGATCAAATCTAGACAGTGTTGTTAAAGCTAGTTTTATAGTTAGTTCCAAAATAGCGAAAACATCGAAGTCATATTCTGAGGGAGAGTTTGTTAAAGAGTGCCTAGTAGATGTTGCAGAACTTTTGTGTCCAGAAAAGAAAAAAGAGTTTGAGAAAGTGAGCTTATCGCGACGTCCTGTTGTTCGACGTATATATATGGCTAGTGCTATCAAAAATACATTGACTGATAGACTGGCTGGTTTTCGAGCATTTTCGATTCCTTTGGATGAGAGTACAGATTTATCTGACACAGCCCAGTTAGCTATTTTTATACGAGGTGTTGATGAAGAATTTGTAGTGACAGAGGAATTACTGGCTTTACGGCCGCTACAAGGGACCACTACTGGAAAAGATATTTTTGCCGAGGTGCAAAGTACTTTTGAGTAATATGGTTTGCAGTGGTGTAAATTAGTTGGAGTGTGCACAGATGGTGCGCCTTCAATGGCCGGTCCACGAAAAGGTTTTATCGGGATTTCTGAAGGAAAGAGCAACCGCTATGAATGTGCAAGAATGTGATTTAATAATTCTGCATTGCATTATTCACCAACAAAACTTGTGCTCTAAGTCCATTCGACTGAAGAACGTTATGGATGTGGTAGTAAATACCATCAATTTTATTAGATCCCGCGGTCTTAACCATCGCCAGTTTAAAGCATTTTTGGATTAACTCTCTTCAGAACACGATGATGTGACATACTATTGCGAAGTAAGGTGCCTAAGCAAAGGCAAAATGCTAAAAAGATTTTATGATCTTAGAAAAGAAATAGCTGATTTTATGGAAATGAAAGAGAAAACATTGCCGCAAATTTGTGATCCAACATGGCTGTGACTTGGCATTTCTGGTAGACATCACAGGACACTTAAACGACCTGAACTTGAAGCTTCAAAAACAAGGGCAATTGGTAAATCAGCTGTACAGTCATCTTAAAGCTTTTCAAAACAAAATTCGCTTGTGGGAAACACAAATGAGAAGTAAAAACTGTTTTCATTTTGTAACATTATCCAGTCACGACCCCAATATTGATCATCTTGTTTCTCAGCTTCAAACTCAAATCTCTCATTGATTTTCATTTGATTTTTCTATCTTTTTTTGTTAATTTGCTTTTTATATGTTTGATTATGCTATTATAATTCTAATAAATAAAAAAAATGTGTGAATTTTTATCGCCTTTTTATTCACTATTACCTACTTATTTCTTACTTACGGCCCGCGACCTGATTAACTCCACAAATTACGCCCTCGGCTAAGTAAAGGTTGCCCATACCTGTCTTAGATTGTACGCGTCAAACTTCCCAATCTTCGCTTATTTTATTACTAAAGCGTGACAAACGGTTGCACCCGCTGTACATACAAGAAGTCGAGTGGACGTTCGATAGGTACACGTACACCGATCAACTGATAATAACCGAACGTCCACTCGGAGGCACAGTCTGTGAAATTCGCGAATACGTTTCGGGGATTTGACAAACACTGCTTTTGTATGCGCTATTAAAGCATGTTGTTCTAGACAAATTTGAAAGTGTTTTAGAGAAAGATTCCGATTTTGGCACATCAAGACACATTTGTGAAGGTGCGTCAACAGAACCGTTAAGTTGTTTCGAAGAATAGTTTAATTACGCAAATATAACGTCACTAGATGTAGAACGTTCGTTCTCTGCATATAAACACATTTTTCCTCGCGCCGCACTCGGTCTGTTGAAACATATCTAATGTTGTGATATTTAACAGACATTATTCACTTTGCGATTTCACGGAGGACTCTTGAAATGGTAAGTGTTTGAGCACGCATTATTTTATTTTTATTTAACACAAATTTTTACGCGAAAGTATTTACGACAGCAAACATCTACACACAACTCTACTTATTACCCAATGGACTGTTGTCTTGACTACAGAGACAACAGTTACAACCCTGTGAACTTAATGTTTCATTTTCGATACTTTGGCATAATCTGTGACGTAAAACTATTACCACACCCATTCTTTTGTTCTTCTTTGCTAAGCGATTCTGTGGAGTATTTTACTTGTAGTAGTGACTAGATATCGAGAGACATTAGAAATTATTAAGTTTCTTTGTTACCGGCGCTTTCAAAAAAATACGTTTTTTGTGTAAATTTATGAAATGAAAAGACCTCTTTCTATTCGAAACTGGAGGCAATTTTAGAAAATATGTCTGGCGTGGATGATGAAACGGATGCCTCTCCGCCAGTAGACAAAGATGATATAAATGACACTCTCCAAGCAACAAAATAAAATGGTGAATGTTGCTGGAACGCCTAAAATACACTCACACAAGAAACTTGATAGTGGAGAGTCATCAATTGAAGATGCACTTCAACCAAGTACAAGCAGAAAAGGGAAAGCCAAAAATAAAACAAAATATTTGGTTCCCTGTTGGTCGTAAATATTTATAATTTGGTAGACTTTCTTATAATTTATCTATTAATGAGAAGATATTAGGCGCATTCAGCGGAGGCAACTGTTGTGGAACACTTGAGTAAATAACCAAGCGCGACTGTGGGTTTTCATTGGTTATTTATTCAAGTGTTCCACAACGGTTGCGTCCGCTAAATATGACCATTGTATCCTGGTAAGCATCCGGCTAAAATGTTCTTCTAAGGAAAGCCTGTGCAGTTTGTATTTCAAATTTGGTGCCTTTTCTTACCTCTACCAATTTCTGCCTTATGGAGGAATATCTGCTGAAGTACATAAACCTCAATATTTTTTACGCACAGGAGGTGAGTGGTTATGATTTGTCCCAATATATAGTTATTAGGGCTCGTACAACAGGTATAGTGATTTCGTTAAATATTTGCAATCTTGTTTTTTTTTTTACATCAATGTAACGAGTACATTTTGGTTGCGTAACCGGACGCAATCTGCGAAGATAAGAACATGTTGTTGTTTATTTTCTTCTTTTTAATCAGGTCGCATTATGGGTTTAGGACATATTTAGAGAAGTCAAAGTAGTTTATTAATTTTCTCATGTCATGTTTTGCGAATCACACTAACGCCTTGACAATAAAATGCTTTACTTGTTACACATTCCGTTGTTCCAGAGAGGATGACTGCTGTTTAGAAATAAAATTGTGTTCTACATTTAGTTTTTATCTGCAATTCCAACTGTGTGTGTAAACTGTTCGTAAATATTTGATTTGTAAATCATTTGTTGATCAAGAAACCACTATCTGGAAATTCCAACTTCGACATCTAGAAGATACTTTTATTTAATTGCGGACAACAAGAATATCTTATCGTGTTCTGATATGTTATTTAGAATTACGATTGCAAATATAAATGTACTTCAAGATCGTCACAGCATGGGCCTTTTTTAAAGTATATTAAAGAATTACAGCAAATATATTTAGTTTGAAAATATTTATGAATTGTTTTTAATAGAAGAACTGTCACATATAGAATACCATCTCTACTAACACAGCCCTTCGAAAAAATAAGTCTTTCAATTTCTTTCATTTACGTATTTTTTAATGTATTTTCTTTTTGTTTTTATATAAATTTCAAATATGATCTCCATCCTTTTTCATCTCTTTATTTACAAAAATATATAGTTTCAAAAAGTTCTGAAATATTGCAAATATTTAAAAAATTACTAAATGTTTGGTTTCTAAATTGACATATCGATGTAGTTAAAAACAGCATACCTTGGAGATGTAAAACCGTTTCTGTAACTATTCAACAGGGTGAGCTAGAAAAATACTAACTTCTTTATTTTAAATACAACACCTTATAAAGATAGCTTTAGCTTCTAGCGTAGAGGTTGCAATCGAAATGCACGTCAGATTAGCTCGAATATACATTAATGCTCTAACGAATTAGAATATGTATTTATTGATACAAAATATACAAATGCATAATTATCCTAAGCCTACTTATGAGCAGGCTGCAGATCGACGACCGCTTCTTTCGCCGACGAGACAGAGTGGAGCACAAAACATTCGTCCAACCGTAACATGCATATGCGTTACTACTTCTACACTCAGTGAAATTTCTATAGTTCCATATGAACTTTTGAACAGAATATTTGGTTTTCTTAATATTTTCGACAAATTATGCATCGAAGTTAATGCTGAACTACAAAGAAGCACAAATGCAAGAGAAAATAACATTAAAAAATTTATTACATTTTATACAGATAATATTTACGATAATGGTAGCTCAAAACATCGAAATTTCTATAGGTCCATTAACACAAAATTAATAAATTAAATAAATACATAAAAAATTTCTAAATTTAGTAGTGGATGTTAGATCCTCTATTCAAAATAATTTCAAACATCCCGGTCTTCATACTGGCTATCAATTTGGTCAATGTTGAAATAGGAATATCATTCCAACACCTCGTTATCGCATATTTTAGTTCTTTGACGTTATCGTATTGTTTATTATTGGCATATACCTCTCTTGCCAATATTCCCCAAAGATTCTCGATGGGGTTCATATCGGGCGAGGGAGCAGGCCATTGTAATAGATTGATTTCCTTTTGATGAAACCACTCCTTTGTTTGTCTGGAATTATGCATTGTCTTGCTGAAATATCCAGTCTTGCGTCGGCAATTGTTCACCAAAGTCTATCAGAACCATTTCCAGAAGTTGTATATAAGAATTAGAATTCATTCGCGCAGAAATAAAACATATAGGGGTTTTAGTGTTATGGGTAATAGCCGCCCAAACCATTACACTACCGCCACCAAAATTTCGGCTCATCGCAACTTCAGTGTTTCTTGCGCAAATCGTGCCAATAATATTTGAAACTATCAGGCCCGTCCAAGTTAAATTTCTTCTCGTCAGAAAATATGACGTTCCACTCATGATCCCATGTCATATGATCTTGCGCAAATTTCAGTCTTGCCTGTTTATGTGTCTCTTTTAAGGGTGCTTTCGAAACCTTTTTTAGCCACCGAAAACGTTTACTGCCGGATAAAGTTTGTTGTACACGTCTATTTGTTACTGGTAAATTTAAATTACATTTTATTTGTTGCGCGGTTACATTACCAGAAGAGGCTAACCGAAATATCGATGAGCGCTGCCTTCGAATTAGTTTTTGATTACTCGGTATGTAATTCCCAACTCATACCGTTGCTAAATGTTTATAGGAAAACTACTAAATTATATGGAACTATAGAAATTTCGCTGAGTGCATGTCTTTGTCTGATTATACACGCTCAATCTACAGCGTAGATGGATATTACATTTGTACATCGAACAGAGAGCATTGTTTAATCAAGATTAGAAAACGGTCATTGTTTAATTTCTAAAATCGCAAAATATTAAACAAAGGTAAATAATTTCGAAGATATTTTGTAGATGTCATGTTAGAACTGATTTATTAACATTATTTACTAGAACATATTCACAAACATTCATTTTCTGCTGTAAAATGTGTTGGTTTACTTGTTAGGATATCTTTAAATATGGAAAAATTTCGCAACTCGTGAGAGGAGCGTAGTTGAAATAGAGCATTGTATTTACTAACGATTTCATTATTTTCGTTGCACAACAGTTTTAATGTAGTTAAATCCGGGTCGCGGGTAAGAATTGCATCGACTTCTTTACACACAGAGGCACCAAAAACAGAAATATTCTTTAATTTGTGTATTATAGCATCTAATGTTTCAATTCCATCTTTCAATTGTATTGTTTGCGATTCAAAGCATTTTATTTTTTGAGGGATACTACGAAAATTTTCGTTAATGAAATATAAATCATTTTGTAAAGATGAATCCTGTAACAGAGTTTTACATTGGTTTATGTTTTATGCATCCTCATTTAAAATTGTTTATTATATCAGCAACTTTCTAACAGGCTTCTAACCACGTCCCCCATCTTGTTATGACTGGAGACGGAGGTAAGAAAAATGCCGATCAGTTTTCTTTGTATAAAGCAACTCTTGTAGGTGCTTTTAAGATAGTAGCGTCACTTACGAAAAGCAAAGCTTTCTCCCGTTTCCCACACCTTCGAAGTGGGAAAAAGTCGTCACCACTAGGCACGACTCTGTCTGAGCACCTATGCGAAGCAATAGATGCGATCGTCGATCTGCAATCTGCTTATGAATGAAGACTTGATAATAGTCTAACTGTCTATTTGTCATGTATCAATATCTAGCAAATTACAAAGACGATTTGAAATTTTCTATTTTCGAAACATTAATATGATCAATTTTACTTTTTTTTTTAATAAATCATTTTAGCAGATAAACCCATTAAACTGTACATCGTTAAATTTATGTTTCAGAGGACCATTAGAAACTTCAAAAATATACAGTCTGTTCCATTTAAAATAAAGAAGTCCTGTATAATTACAGAAACGGTATTACGCCTCCTACACACGCCGTAATTAACTAAAATATATGGGATATTCCGTTTAAAATAAAGAAGTCGATATTGTTTCTGACACATCCTGTATAATTACAGAAACGGTTTTACACCTCTATTTACTGCATGGGTATGACGATTTCAAAGTAAAATATTTAGTGGTTTTTGAAAAATTTGTAATATTCCAGACTTTTTTGATACAGCGTAAATTTATTATAAAACTTGTTAGTATCTTTTTACTAACCTTCAGTGGTCCTATATTGACTATTCATTTATTGAAAACGACAATATAATTATTATTATTGTTGTATGTAATAGAAGAATGAAGAAATTAATTTTTTTGTAATTTTCCTTTTAAACCAATGACCACATTCTTTAGGATGTCCTACAATTTTTACAGTGGGTGAATTTGAATAAAAGTGAAAAAGCCAATTTAATTCTCCAATCTTTACATATTTAAAACAACTTCTCACCTTTAAATTGGTCTTTTCTATAAACCACATTTCATAGTTTGTTAAAGAGGTGGTACTGGATGGCAGTAGCGTAGCGGTAGCGGCGTGGGTAGGGGTAATTTTCAACTCGTAGTCGATCTCGACAGTACCGCGAGAGAAAGCGACAGTACGTTGCACGCTGTACGCCAAATAAGTACGCGGAGACGGGACGCCCAAAGGGTGTAACATTCCCTTCGAATGTGAATAAATATCTCAGGCATTTCCCTGGATTAGAATATAGAAGTCCGCATATTTATTGCACAATATGCAATAGCGGATTGCTAAGTCGCGATAGGTTTGAATGTAGAAAACATTGTAAAAGTAAACGTCATGTATTCAATTTAAGAAACAGTATTCCATACTGACAATTTTTATATGATTTTATTTTTATGTTAAGTGTGTGCAACATCCCACAACATCTAGTATCTAATGAACACTTTCGTCTTTTTTGGGCTAAATACGTTCCCTTATGGAAGCTGCCAACATCTATGCAATTACGATACAATTTGCCACATATGCAAGGTACAGTAAAGGAATGTACAGAAGCCGAGTTGAGAAATAAGAAAATCTGCCTATGTGTGGATGAAAGAACTGATGCTCAGAAACACAGCGTCATTCATGTTGTAGCGCGACCTTTAAAACGTGATGGTCCACCAGTTTCATTGTTGTTATCCAGTAAAAGGATTCAGAAAAGTAATGCAGAAACCGTTGCCAAGATAATAAAAGATTCGTTGAGAGAATTTTGTATCACAGGAACCCAAGTTACAATGTTCGTTACTGACGGAGCCGCAACAATGTTGAGAGTTGGTAGGATGTTGAAAATATGCTTTCCGACTCTTCTTCACATAACATGCCTCATACACGCATGTCACCTCGTAGCAGAAACCATTCGAAAGAAGTGTCCGATGGTGGATAAGTTAATAGCATCTACCAAAAAAGTGTTCATCAAATCTCCCAAACACATCAGTGTATTCAAACAATTGTGTCCGAAATTACCACCACCTCAGCCTGTAATAACACGATGCGGAACATCGCTCCAGGCACTATTTTACTATCAGAAATATTTTTCGCAAGTGAAAAATGTCATCTTGAAACTTGATTCAAATAATTCTGCAGCAATTCGAGATAGTCAGCAACTTTTTTCTAATTCGGACGTTCAACAACAAATAGAATGAACTATTCTGAAGTTGCACAAGTTATTGAGCAATTAGAAAACAGTCACTCATCTGCACGAGACGCATTAAATTTCATAAACAATTTACAAGCCACTCTAAAAAACTTGACGAACACTATAAGAATCGGTGTTGCTCAAAAATTTGATGCAATTTTAACGAAAAATCCCGATTTACAAAAGGTTCGGTCTATAACTGAAAATCAAGAGTGCCCAGATGAGGAAAAGGAATATCTGACATTTGCAAATCTTACTTCACTGGATGTCGAATGATCATTTTCGAAGTATACGACAACGTATTCACAAGACCGTCGATGGCTGAATGAATTGACAATGCAAGCGCTGCTGATGTTACAATTCTATGCAGCTTACCAGGGCGGTTGTCAATTGCCACAGTGGACATCAAGACGATAAGAAAAGGTAACAATATTATTTTTCATTAATATTGTATATTATGTACCTACTTTTATGCAGTGCGCCACTGCCAGTACCACCTTTTTAACTCTACTCATAATACACATAACACATTATATAACCATATATGCAACTTCTTTGTATTTTCTTTTAAAGAGTTGTTAAACCTTACCAGTAGCATTGGAGCCGTGAGATATCCGTCACCCATATGAAAGGGCATCTAACATAGTCGTTTGCAATAGCAAGAATTGCAAGCTAGTTTAACAGATACACACTTATACATTCACTCACATATTATACAAATTTGTAGTAAATTAAAGTTAATTCCTCATGCTTACCTATCCCTTGTGTATAAACAAACGGATTTGAAAATAATTTATCTGTATTCCAAAGCACACCCTCCTCATAAATTTTGATCTCATAATCTAAGTGCTCCGGTATCGTATGACGCGCGTTATTAAACAAAATAACTACAGTGGGACCTTCATGTTCTAATCTATTGTAATGTTGTATTAGGTTTTCTTTGGATGGATAGCGTTTTATCCCTAAAAATAAAATAGATATATCATATAGACTTCTTATTGAAGATATCAACATCTTACTTTCATTATATACGTTAAGCTTAAGTTGTGCTTCCCTAACTAGCTCGTCTGTGAATTGGGTATCTGGTGCATAAAGTAACATTGTAGATCCGATATTAATTCTTGTTAATATTTCTTCATTTTCGATGGCCTTCACATAGGTGGTGGAGTTAATATAAACTTTATCGAGATCTCCTAGTTTGGACTTGCCATAAATGGTTAGAACAAAGACTGAAACGGGTATTATAAATTCGCATATTGTCAGGAGTATATTGTTCCATGTATTGGTTCGGATGGTAGTATGTTTCCATAAAATTGTACCCAACATTTTATACTGTTTAGCTGCTTTATATGTAATATGTTAGCATTACTGAAACAAACAGAAGTTAATAAATAAGATATTAGTTAGAAAAGTATATAGAGATTTTGTACCTTCTCTAAATATGCTTCTAATTTACATTATAAAAAACATACTACGTTGTAGAATTTCATTAGAATCATACACGAATCATATAATAGACAGCGTCATCCATCTACACCAATCTACACAATACAGCAAAGTAAAAACCCCAACTACAGCCAAGTTAATTGAAATCTCCTGAATCTAAAAACTCAACTTTTGTGAACTTATAAGTAAAAATTTTATTAAAAAACGGGCTTGCATATCACATATTCCATACCGCAATGGATGCGTTTATAAATGAGTTAATTTTGACTATGAAAAAAAAATAAGTTTGTTGGTTTTGGTAGTATTGGAGCAGCCCCATAATTATTTCGGAATTTTACCATTCATCTAAATTAATTTGCATGGTGTTCGTATGTTAGCTTAACATGATCATATCAATTAAATCGAACAGTAAGATGACGGTGTGTAATAGGAATTGGAAAAATTTGACCTAACCTCTCCTATAATATAATGAACTATACAAATTAATGGCGGTTTGAAGAACTAAAATTTCGATTCCTTGGTAGTGGCGACGTTTTTGGTTTGAAGAAAAAGAAGAAAATTAGATCATCTTTACATTGCCATAAATATAACTCACTTGGCATTTTTCCATGCGTTACGCGAAGAAATTGGCGAATATGCGCTTTATTAGCGGAACTACCAACTTAAATCATTCGCAAAATGTTTAAAGTGCGAAATTCCTGAGTATAAGAATTGATATTAGCTTTGTTCGTTTGTCAGTTAGTGTAATATCGAATTTCTAAATTGCACGTTCGTTTGTAGAAAAAAAAACGCAATCCAATGTTCGTTTGAAACATCTTTTGCAATAGTTAAAATAATAAAAAAGTAGCTGATATAACAAAATGGCCAGATGCAAAAATATTTTTATATGTTGGGCAGCTTTCGACAGTATTGAACTGCACAAACTTGCATTTCCTCAGGATTTAGAGTAAGTTTGTGCAGTTCAGTGTAGCCAGTAGCCGTCATTATATTATTTACCTAACCCAACTTTACTTCATATTCATACAAAATCACATACATACCCTGCCATGCCCCTTGTAATCATTGAAAGTGAAATACAACAATTAGCAGAAGAAATAAAAAAGCGCGCAAAACTAAAAGAGAGGAATGAAGAAAAGAAGTTAAAACTAAAGGAAGATATATTTAATGAAATGAGAAGGAACCAACTTCTTCCAAATTTACTGGAATCATTTACACAAAAGAAGTGCGGTATTATTATTATGTAAACTAGACTGCTGTTTCATTTAAACATTGAACCTTAAACTACACGTTATAAAGACTAAGTGTTTGTTCGTTGGTGCTGCACTTTTTATTGGGTGTAGTGTAAAATGACGTCATTAGAGTAGTCAGCGCGCGTAGGTGTATGGTCGTGTGTCTTAGCGTTATTCTACCTACGATATACATAAGGCCTCAGCGCTTTGACATCAATAGGCTGTGACGTATTTTGATTTAGACCATATAAACGCGTTTACACACTGAAACCAGCTCTGCGTTTTAAATTGGTTTATCCAAATTATATTGGTTTTATTTTTAAAAATACTGTGTAGTGATATTTCCGTACTTTGTTGGCGATACCTGCAATGTTTTTCTAGTGTTGTATAAGCGATAAAAACGAGGTAACCTAACCTAAGATGGCATCGGTTGTTTTGTTTGTGAGTTACACATTGTAAATAAAAAAAGATATTATTTATTTTTCAACAGCTACAGATTCAAGGACCGGTGAAACTATAAGCATAAGTTTAAAATATCCTAGGCTTAAAAAAGATGCTATTCCAACTCAATTCCCTAACTGTCCGTTGTATTTGACGAAAAACGTGAAGATGTTATTGTACAAATAGTTTTATATTCTTACGTTTATATTTAATAAAATTATTTTTGAACACGAAGAGATGTAATAAACGCTCTGTTTTAATACAATACATTTTAAATTATATCACCGAACGTAGCCATTTTGGATACTGATATATGTAAATGTCATATTCACAGCAGTGAACGTATTGGAACAATTATAATAACTTATACAAATACCCTACCTAAAAATTATTGTGGGAAAAGTAATGATAGATTATGTAAAACACCACATAACAGGAAATTTAAAACCCTGGTTAAATAGTATGTCTGTAAATGTTCTGAAATTGAATAAAATTTCGAATAAAATTGCAATTACTGTACCATTTCAACCTTAATTTCGTCCAAATACATGTACAATTACAGATACTAATAATTGGTCGATTAAATATCCACCACAAATACATCTTTCACGAAAACGTGTGTTTGGTTTTTGCTTTGAAAGTTCGTTTTTTCAAAATAAAATCGAATGGGATGCGAAGAAGGGCTCAGTTGACGACTAGCTCTTTAAACCGGAAGCCCTTCAAAACAAAAAAAAGCAAAAAAAAAACGATTCTTTTACCGTTTAGGCTAATATAGTGCATGGCAATACATCGCCTAAACAGCATGACGTCATCGAAGAGCTGTAAGCCTTCTATATCGATGGTAACGGTCTTACGCCAAGCAGATGCGAACGAACGACTTCCCATCATTTTCTAATTTGAAAGCATTTTGGTAGTTTATTTTTTATTTTGCGTTAGTTTATTTTCCGGTGAAATATTTTGATTTGGATTAACTATGTTAGCAGGCGTATCCAGATCCATCTGCGATGGATTAACATACCAAAGTGATAGGAAGTACATGGGTATTACTGCTTTTTTTCTGTATGAATTACTGATGCAGATGTCTATTTTATACATGACAATATTCTATGGCCAAATGATTACCAGCACCCTCATGTACCACCTTCATGTATTTATTATCGTATCACAATATACTAAGCTACAAGTTTCAATTTAAATTCGCGCTCATTATTTCAGTGTATACACTTCTTACTCCTACTTTAGACTGCTTGCAAAAAGTGCAGACATCAACTGCACTAGCGCAGCAAGTGCAGCTGCATAAGTCCCAACATGTTTGTTGGGGGGAAAATTGTTATTTTCGTGCAAACAGTTAGTGTAAGCGGAACAAACAAACCTTAGATTTTCCAAATAGAACGCCTAGTTCTAACTGCGCCAGAGCAAATCGAACAAACCTATTGAATAAACATTTTCAAAACAAATGTTTGTTCGTAGCTAATGGTAATAACAGTATATTTTTTAAATGTGAAGTGTTGGTTAATTATTTGGTTTTTCGGTATTTCACTATTAATAGTGATATATTAAAAGCTTTGTTCTCTCGGCTTACACTAATTATACCGAGTAACCAGTGTAAAAATATACGTTCGTTGGGCGTGCGTGCAGCTATACAACCATATACCTACCTGCACTGACCACTCCAGTGACGTCATTTCACATTGCACCGAGTAAAAAGTACAGCCTGGGTGAACAAACCTAAAGATTCGGCTGAGTGAAATATTCATTACTAAAATATTGACATTTAAAACGTGAATGTTACCGAACAAGATGCAAAATATAGATTTTAAATATAAACGTTTTCATTTTTACTACTCAACAGGAGCAAGTATAAGAATGAAATTAAACAGTTTCAAATAAGTCAATATTTATGTATGTTAAACATATCCTATGTAGTGAAAACGAATCAGCAATGTACTATGTCTGTATGTGTCAACTTTTCACTTCTATAACGGGAACTCTAGTAGGTCTAGTGAATATAAATTGTGTAGAAGATATTTCATTAGAAAATAATTACATGGATTACATATAAGCAGTGAACGGCGAAATCATAAAGGCTATGACTTACAGACGTGCATCGTAAACATGATACAGAGACGCGCTAACTGTATGTTACGCTAATTTTTTTATAAATGTATGTATTTAAACGAAATTCATATACTAATTACAAATTGAAATAGAAGATATGTACATATGTAATAAATTTGTAGTAGGAAATAAGAGAAAGAAATTAGCCATTACCACCAGAGACTTTTCTATATTTTCTGCAGTAAAACGGCTTGTTTTTAACTTCCAGTATCGAAAACGTTCTTTCAACTTCACAACTTGTAAGCGGAGTAAAATTAAAATTAAAATGTGTTGAATGAATTTTTGTTTCCAAAACCGAAAGGTATTCCCGGATACGAAACGCAGCTTAGAACTTTTACAGATTCGGCAGAATTTCCGCGCGACTCGCGTACATGCTGGAAAGAGATAGTTATATACAATGTAATGCGATGCTTTGTGTGGTTAACTTCCCGTTATGCCACCGTTTCGCATTTGACTTGAATTCATAATTAATATTATTCTTACTTTATTCGAAAATCCTTTTATCTTTGTGCAAAATCGTTTTCAAAGCACAAAGCCGAAAGTTCAATGGTCAAACAATCTCTTTTCCGTCGCCTCGTTAATTTTGTAATATATATGAAAAAGCCACCTCACAGTCTTCCATACGCCGAAAAGAGTCATAATTAAAAGTAGTGTATGTAAGTGAAGTTATTTCTTTTTAATTTTAATCTTAAGAGTTTTTATTGATTTTTCTACGTAACTTTATTTTCTATATGTTCAATGGTATTTAAAATACATAAAATGTGTTTGTGATTATTTTTTTTGGTTATGGAAACGGATTATCTCCTTTATTTCTAATAAGAAGATTTGATTCCAGTTACAAAATTTCGGATTACGAAATGTTTTTGGAACCAATTAATTCCGTAAACCGATATTTGTATTTTGTATTTTTCCTGCAGACAATTGGTTTAGTGTATTTCAATGGAAGTTTCTGCTGAACATTACATCAACTTAATCAGTTTATTTCCAATATCACCGGGAATACTTTTTAATTTATTGATTGTGTCCTTTGATGTATTGAACGCGTCTCTCAATTTCATATTTCGACTTACGAAGTATTGTATCGTCGTTGTTAAGCGTTTAATATGGAAAATAAATACCTTAAAAACTTAATAACGAAATAGAGAATAGATATAGTAAATATATGTAGAATCATCGCGCTCATCGCATGCTCTGCATACGGCTCTGCTGCGGCTGACGTCATCCCATACAATTTTGCCGTTCTCTGCATATAAGGCAGATCGTGACGACCGATATTGATCACAATCTACCAGATGTTATATTAAGTTCATTCTGCGAAACTCGAAATACTCCCGTCACCAATCTGCATTTTTCGTGAATATAGTTATGGCTTAGACTTAAGTACAAACATAATTAAGAGTTATCGCAACCATATATACTCACAAGGGAAGATCCCGAACCCGGAAATTCAAAAAAAATTGAAACTTTGGGAATATATAGAACATATATAGGTGTGCAATACGCAATTTTTTTTTTGTGCGGACATTCACTTTTAAGGGGTGAAACACCCCATCGAAAATTAACAGATTTTCAATTTTTTCCATACAACTCCAGTAAAAAGAAAGATAGAAGATAGGTGTAAATGCAATAGTTGCAGCATACATCAAGCTCTTTCAAAATATGTGACTATCATATATACAGGGTGTTCCATTAAGCCCTGCGCTTACACTGCTGGTGTTTTTGTAACAATACAAAGAAAAGTTTAAGATATAATCTGTGTGACTTTTAATTCTATTTAAAACTGTATAGGTGTTACAATATACAGGGTGTTCCTAAAGTAAATATCACCATATCCTTGGTTATATCTAACAGAACTTCATGTACTATGTTATTATATATAGGTATATATATTATTGAATACTTATTGCAAGGAATGATCTCAATCCCACAAATTTAAAATATGAAATTTGAGAATATGTAAACCACATGAAAAGTTAATGAAATTTACTGTATATCGCTGCGGTATTATATTGATTAGATAACACATTGTTTTGTTTGGTAATTACATTCGAAGTTTTTATCTACTGGTGTAAACATTTTTTTTTAAGTCAATAATCAACCAAATGCAATGATAAATGATAACATTGCTTATATAAATTCCCCACCTGATATTAATAGTATTTGTTGTTAGATTGTGTAACAAACCTGTGGTGTTGAAAATGGTTGTCGTAAATACTTTAAATGTAATTCGCTTGCTCATGGTAACGTTTGACGTTGCCAATAACAATAATCTAACACCTGTGAATAACCACGAAGTAGAACTACACGACATAATAAAGGATATGCTTCTTGACGTTCAAAAAGATACTTCATTTTCGCTGGAAATTGACACAACACTGGAATTTTTGAATCCAGTTAGACCACATTCCGTAGACTTCGTAGATGATGAATACGCACCTACACGCGAAGAAGTTCTAGAAGCGATGGAAGCTGAAGATGAACAATGTGTTCCAGAAGAAGGCGGTATTGTCACTTTAGAATATAAAACCAAGGCTGTGGAATATTGGAAAAGTGGGAAAACGAAGCGACTTACGTTAGCAACCGTCCAAATAAATTTCGAAAAGTTTCAACTCTCCAACAATTGGACAGGTAAACAGTGAACTCCATTTAATATAACTACGATTTGTCTTAATTTTCTTTTATTTGTTCTAGATGGGATGAAACAGTAAACCGGGGAGGCACACGACGGGAAAAATTGCTACAAATTTCGGAATCCGTTTATAATAACTTTGTGGAGAGTATTGATAAGGGTGATATTATTCATGATTTGGACATTCAAAGATGGGCTTTGCAAGCTAATCAAGGAATACATTTAGAAAACTTTAAAGCATCCCGGCATTGGGTCTGGAATTTTAAGAAAGCAAAATTGAAAATCTGTTAATTTTCGATGGGGTGTTTCACCCCTTAAAAGTGAATGTTCGCACAAAAAAAAAATTGCGTATTGCACACCTATATATGTTCTATATATTCCCAAAGTTTCAATTTTTTTTGAATTTCCGGGTTCGGGATCTTCCCTTGTCAGTGACATAGAAATTACAACAGCTAGAAGGGGTTGGAATTTCCGGATGAAATTTGGTAGGAATATTCACCTATATAAAAGTAATAAATGATCAAAATTTGGGAGGAAAATCTTTATTAGTTAAATAAAATTTTATAATAATTAATAATGTGTGGGGCCGCCTCTCTGATTTAGACATTCATTTATACGCCGTGGCATTGATTGAATGAGGTGGTTTATCTCGTCTTGGGGTATTGCCTCCCATGCAAGTTGCACTTTATGTCTCAAAGCATCCAAAATCAAAGGAGGACGCTGCAAGTTTCGCAACCTTCTACCCATTATGTCCCATACATGTTCGATGGGAGAAAGATCAGGAGATCTTGGAGGCCAGGGCAAAAAATTAATTTGGCCTGTTCAACGAAGTTCAAGGAAAACTTTGCTACATGAGGACGTGCGTTATCTTGCTGGAATGATGGATCTTGATGTGTTCCAACCACCTCTGCAATGTACCGTTGTCCTGTTATATTGCTTCGAATGAACACCAAGGGAGACCTGCTGCCATAAGTAATCGCATCCCAAACCAGAACACCCACAGTGCGGTGTACGTGCCTCTCAACGGTAAATCGAAGATTCCATCGTTCACCCCGTCTTCTTCTGACTCTCTGACGACCGTCGTGCATGCCTAGACAAAATCTTGATTCGTCACTAAATACAACACGACGCCATTCAAGATTCCAATGAGATCTTTCATTGCACCATTGTAACCGTTGCTGCTAATGTTCCGCAGTCAAAGGAAGCTGAAGTTGCGGACGATATGATGTTAACCCAAAACTTCGGATTCGGCGATAAACTGTTCTAAGGGTTACATGGCGACCTTCTTCACCAAACTATTGGTCACCAATTGCCCGAGTAGAGGAAAATCGGTCTCTAAATACCAGCGACGATCTTGACGCTCATTCGTTCTTCTTGAGGCCTCGGTTCCTCTTCTACGACGTTCCTGGCCATCTTCAAACCATGCACGACACACTCGCATTACAGTAGACCGATTTCGATTTACACGGTTAGCAATTTCCCCAAATGAAAAACCAGCTTCGCGCAAACCAATAATTCGACCTCTGTCAAATTCGCTTAATTGTCGATACACTGCTCGTCTTCTTACTCAAGACATAGCTAGCACTTAACTGAACCGCAGTTCAATGAGAACAACACAAATCGAGAAAGTTATTAAAAACACCGCAAAAAAACATTCAATATCAGTGCTGAGAGAGAGGTAGAAACCTCAATAACAACTTTATTGCTTCACTGAGAGTATTCAAATTTTGATCATTTATTTTTATTACTATTACATAGTTGAATATTCCTACCAAATTTCATCCGGAAATTCCAACCCCTTCTAGCTGTTGCAATTTCTATGTCACTGAGTATATTTAGACTAAATTATTGCATGTAAAATTTAAGCCCTTTTAAAAGATAAACATCTAGGACCATCTTGAAAAGAGTCTCCGAGGGAACGGGAAATCCAGAGATCGTCATCCCGAAAGTTACCTTTAAGCCGCGCGTTTGTGTAATCCCTATATTTACTTTGTTGTGTTGAGAAAAAATAAACAGTTTTAAAAAATCTTTTCTCGATTTTTTTGAACTTAATTAATTATATACATAATCTGTAAATCTATGACGTGTTCTTCTATATTTAAATACATTGTATGCTCAGGAAATCCCTAATAAGTGAATCATAAACCGCTTATGGGATGGGAAGAATGGTATTATTTATAAGACTGATTCAGCACACATATCATCGGCATAGGTTTTTGGATATTGGCCATTGTAAATGTTATGAAATGAAATATGATTTGAAATTGAATTAAGTGTATTGTCACATCGTTTAGAATAAATTATTGTATTTAATATACATAACTGTAAGACAGCAGGAAATAAAATATAAAAATATTTAGTTACAAAAAAAAAAGATTTGGAAACGAATTATGATAAAACGGATGATATGACGTTAAATACATTTAAAACAAAAATGTTTTGAAATCGCGGAGTATCCGGAGTATTAATCCCACATTAATTTTTGCGAGGAAATATGTCATAAAGATATTTTTTTATTTTGTGAGGTGTTTTGGGTGTTATATTAATGTATGTACTTGAATATTAATTAATTAATTAACAAAGACTATTGCTAGGAACACCCGAATCCTAATAAAAAGCAGATAACTCCTTCAAAAATGTCTATAATATTTTTGAATAGAAGTTATCTTTGTTCTTTTTCCCATATCTGGCAATAATATTATTGTTTAATATGTAGTTATGTATACAAAGTATGTACATATGGTCTGCACTTTTTGACAACTTCAACGGAAATACCAACGTATTCTAAAAATAACCGAACTCTTGCCTTCTAATAAGGGAAGGTCCCCAACCCGAAAATTCCGAAAAAATTGAAACTTCGCGGTGAGGTAGTCCACTATGGCAGGTGTACAGCGACACTTTCGTTTCCTGCAAAGGCGCCCATTTTAGGGGTGAAACACCCCTCCAAAGTTTCGTCAATTTTTAGTTTTCTTGCAATAACTCAGCAATGCGACGAGTAAAAAATTAAAGTTACATATTGAAATATTCCTCGTTTCATTGCCTTATTTATATTATCAATCTTTTCTTACAAAAAAAAAAAAAAAAAAAGTCGGTTAATGACATGTTACAGGGGAGAGTTAAAATCTCAGCTTATTTTAAGTTATTTATATATTAAGAACATTATTTGTAAAAATGACACATACACACACAAAAATCACATTGTATTTAGAAATGAGGAAATGACCGTTAAAATCCCTTACGTTACCTACGACACCGAGTTGGAAGTTCAAAACATCAAAATTTAAATATCAAGTCATTAGATTGGCAATGCTAGGGACGACGAAAAAAAAACAGAAGTCAGCAACCAAAAACAATTTTGACAGATAACAACATCGTTTCGATTGACTTTTAGAAAATTGAGACATAAAAGTTAAAACATCGTGAAAGTCACCAGTGCAAATATATAACAAAACATTTCAAGTGAACTATAAATGATATCCAACGATTGTTAAGGATATTTAATCTGTCACAAAATTTTAAGAACCATTTGAAGAAATTTAATTGAAGAAAACGATCAGAGGGCTTCAAAATAAGGGGATTGTACGAAGAAGAGGGAAGAAGGAATCAAAAAATAAGAGGATTTCACGAAGTAGAGGGAAGAAAGAACCAGTAGGATTTTACACACACACACACATATAAAAAACACGCCACAACATAACTGTAAGTAATTTTAATTAGATTAAACTCATTTTTTTCCTTTGTAAGTAAATACTTAAAATAAAAACAAAACAGATTATCTCCCCAATTCAAATCTTTTAATTGTTTTTGTAACATAACAATATATTATGTCTTTTTTATTAGTTTTAAAAAAATCATGCATTAAAGGGTTAAAATGAGTACTGAAATGAATGTTACAAGCATTCAATTCAGTAAATTAGAGTAAATTCAAAGATCTGTAACTTGTAAATTTGTCACGGTTTAGTGGCAGACAGCGTGACGCGAATCCAATAAAATGTTGATAAAACTTGTGAACAAGTACGATTTCTAATAATATGTAATATAACATATGGTCACGGTTTTGATAGCGTTTATATTATCAATGGATACGTACACCTACTGTTGTTTAAAGACAATCACAATGTTTTCTGGGAATAAATCCGTGTTTAAAATAAAGAAACACAAGATTTTACATTATCTGTCAACAACATTTCATTGTAGGTTAATAAGATTTTGGTTCAAAAATTCGTTACGTTTAATCCACGTATATAGCCGTAGACTTGCAGATAGTGAAATATTCCATTAATCATGTTAAAAGTTCGCACATGTAAGATATAATGTGAATAACAGATTGATAGTTCAAAAGTATTCATTTTCGAATTTATCATTGCGATTACGTAGTTCGTGCAACTGTTTTTTATTTCTCCAGTTTGATATTGGCTAATTTTATACAGTTGAGCATACCGTGTTAGTAAGTTCCGTAATAAAGTGAACCGCTAAAATATATGGACAGTGTTACAATGCTTTGCTCGCTATGAAAGTATGAGGTGGGGAGCGCGCGAAGCGAGTCAAGGACGCTTCTAGCATAAGCGACAACATTATTCGATATATGTATGGGATTCGCGATTATAAATGAATCCTTATTTACCCTAGTATGTAGTTTCTCTAGAAAACTTCACGCATTTACAGTCGACTACTGTACTCGACATATAATTTTTATCCCGTTAATGGATTTAAACGATCGTTGATTATTTTCAAGTAAATACTTGAATTATTTTCAAATAAATACTTTAATTTCATAGAGATAATGGAACCTTTTACGGTAAAATAACAAGATTACATTTTTTCATTTCCGATATATTAAATGTTCAAACAATAGTAAGTGGATAACACATTATATTAAGTACATTAAGTACTACATACAAGTAAACTTAATTCCATAACAAAAACATGTTTTCTAAATGTGTTAAACTATTAATTATTACTGATTGATTAATAATAATAATAATATTTATTTTCGTAGACAAAAACAGTATACAGTAATCACTAGGTCCGTAATCAATCTCAACTGAAGTGGTTGAGATTGTTCTTCCAAATGACCTAGAAGTAAAAAGTAAAGGAGAAATGTAACATTAAATGCCTATCCTAAAGAAACAATTCTGCAATAATCACATGCACATAACCAAACAAACAAAATATGAATTTATCACTAGAGCAACGCAACTGCGCTGGAAGCCAGTGGCGGACGCATAAAAGTTTACACAAAATAAATTAAATGTGATACGTGCTCAAACACTTACCGTTTTAAGAGTCCTCCGTGAAATCAAACAAAGTGGATAATGTCTATTTAATATTTGTAACATTAGATATGTTTCCAAAGTTGTTTCGGCAATGTGAGTGCAGCGTGAAGAAAAAGTGTTTTTGTATGCCGAAAACGAACGTTCTACATCTAGTGACGTTATATTTGCGTAAGTAAAATAATCTTTCAAATAACCTAACGGTTCTGTTGACGCACCTTCACAAATTTGTCTTAATGTGCCAAAATCAGAGTCTTTATCTAAAACACCTTCAAACCTTTCTAAAACACAAACATTTCTTGCGTCTTCTATCGCGCATAGCTGTGCATGTACATGCTGCACTATTTGCAAAGATTCCACTAACGACACCGAAGAATTTGTAGTTTTTCTATCGCACCCGCTAGTCCCACGTAATTGTTCTGAATAATTTCCAAATCTGTTTTAACTTGACTATCCTGATATTTCAAGCGGCTTACCTTGACAGCCGCAGCTTCCTTTGGGTCGAATTCTAAAATCACGTTCTTTATATTCTCAAAATATTTAAGATAATAAAATGCAGCCTCTAACCATGTTCCCCAACGAGTAAGAATAGGTTGTGGTGGTTCAGGAATACCGGGGCATAGTCTATGAAATTCCCGAATACGTTTTGGCGATTTTACAAACACAGCTTTTGTATGTGCTATTAGAGCGTCTACCTCGGGATAACATTTTCTGATACTATCTGCTACGAGACTGAGAGTATGAATTTTATATGTAATATGCAACAAGTTAGCACAATGTTTTTAAGAGATCGACCTACAGCAAGCATGTTTGCGGCACCATCACTCATAAACATCAACAGTTGATTTGTTGAAAGTTCAAACTTTTCCAATGTATTTAACACCAACATTGAAATTACTTCGGCAGTGCATTGTTGTATTCGTCTGGAAGCTAGTAAAATTGAGGGTGACGGTCGATGTGGTTCCATTGTGCGTACCATTACATTAACCACAGAATGTTTTTTACCATCTGTTGTTTTGTCCACACATAACCAAAGTTTCTTATCTTGCAACTCCGATTTAATTCTTTTCTCGACATGCTCACGAGCAGACGGCACAACTCTCTGTAATGTTCTCTCACTTGGTAACTTAAAGTCCGAATATTATTTCCAAAACGAGACGTATGCTTTCTTCCTTAGTAAATGAAATGGTAAATTACATGCAATAAAGGTAACACGTAAATTAAATTTAAATTTGTCATAATCTCGTGTGGATTTTTTTTTGAAACATACCCTGCACTATTTACGTGCCGTAGACAAGGCAGTTATACTGACGCTTATACCGAATTGTCCCGGCCGTGTTTATTTTGTGTAAACTTTTATGCGTCAGCCACTGGCTTTCAGCGCAGTTTGCGTTGCTCTATTTATCACAGTAGCTATCCACACGGCATGTAAAGAAAAGTATTTGCAATTTATCCAAGAAATAAAAAAAAATTAAAAAATCAGGACGAACGCGCACAAGAAAAATTACCGAATGCAAGTAGATGAGATTTAGAAAGCAATTTAAATCTACTTGTACTTGTCGTCTTAATATGTTGAGGTACAGAGTTATAAACACGAACAATCTGATAAGAGAAAGAACGTTGAAACAAAGCAGTGGAGTGCATAGGTGGTGTGAGCGAACCTTTGAACCTCAAGTTTAGCGTGTGAACATCAGTACGAAAACTAATTCGCTGAAATAGGTAGCGTGGCTCTTTGTCAAGTATGACTCCATGAAACAGGGTAGCACTACGAAGCAATCTTCTTTGGGCCATGTTTAACCACCCAAGGACAGAAAGCTTGTGGGATATGTGCTCATATTTTCGTATGCCAAAGATTAATCGTATATAAGAATTCTGAACTCGCTGGATGCGTCCAGCATTAGCAGCTGTAAGACAGGGACCATATAACACATTACAATAACTGAAATGTGACAACAGTAATGATTCCCACAAACCCTTCAGTAGATATGCTAGGCCGGTTCTTCTATAAGATTTAACATAGGGGTCCAAATTTAACGGATAGGCTGTTCAGAAGCCGTCAAAAGCTGTTCAGAAGCCGTTGTGATCGGATATCGGTTGTAAAGGAACGGCTCCTGATCGGCCTATCCGTTCATAACGGTTTCTGAACAGCTTTTGAACGGCTTCTGAACGGCCTATCCGTTCACAATGGCTTCTGAACAGCTTTTGAACGGGTAGGCCGTTGTGAACGGATAGGCTGTTCAAAACCCGTTCACAACGGCTTCTGAACAGCGGCAGCACAGCTTACAGTTCTCGCCATACAGGTCCTTCATATGCTTGTAGTGAAGTTCATACAAAACCGTTTTGGAAATATGCTAAACTTCGTTTTTGAATGACGTAGTTTGGATTTTGAAAATCCCAATGGCGACTGTTTTGTGAAGAAATGTGACCGTTGGTGCAGAAGGTTGCTTCATTAGTAAAAAAGATCATTCTGTGAAAACATGGATTTACAAGGTAATTCTCACCAATCCATAAACAAAAATCCATTGTCATACATTTTCAATGACATAGAATTCTTCAGATGTTTGTGGACGAAAATTTCTCTTATAAAGCTTTTTAACGATTAGTCCCCAAACATTTTCCATTGTTAGGTTCAAATCTGGACGGATGGCGAATCATGACAGGACTTCATTGTTGTGGTTTGGAAACCATTCTGTAACTATATTAGCCGTATGCACTGGACAGTTATTTTGTTGATATATAAAGTTACCAGGGTATAGCTGAGTTACAGAAGGAAGCATTGCATTTAATTCTAAGAATTAAATTTACTCTCAATTCTCTGACAAACGTCAACGCCTCCAAAGCTAATCCAATCCTACGCAGTCACTAAGAAACGGCAAGAATAAATTATTGGTGTACAAATCTTGGTCCTTGCGGATGTAATTTAAGAAAAATATTAATCTGGTTTGTTATGCAACGGTAGAACTACCAGTTCCAGCTTTTCTCGCTAACGTCCTTCTTTCATTCCACCGTTTCTTTAGAGCAAACGTTGTACTTTTATTAAGATGAAAATGTTAGGCAGTTGCTCGTGTAGAACACCCATCTTGAATTTTAGTCAGGATATTGGCTTTCAAAACCATATATTGGCGGGGCATTATTATTATACTTCAATAATCAAGTACTGCACAACACTTGTCGATTTACGATTGACACTCACAAACAATTCGACATAAAATTTTTTAATTGTCATATTTTATAAAAGACATGTTTAAAATAATAATGTCATAATAGTATTGCTTATCGCAGATTTTTATAAAAGTAACGGTACATTGAGTATCGTAAATATAGCATGATACTAAACCATACGAATCAGTTTTGCAATTCAATCTTGTTTTTATTACGGGTTTGATACCAAAGTGCGAACTCTTCGTATATCAATACCAGCAACGGAAACTACGCATATCACAAACCGACAAGATTAACAACACTAACAAAGATAACATTGCCTGGCTTTATTTAACTTTATGTGCTTTAGAAATATGTACTTATGGCGAATGTTAAATACGTTATGTTATACTTTAATAATAATAGTATCCGTTTAGTTTAAACAGAAAGAAAAAGATAATTATTATCAGTAAAACGTGCGTTGTAACTGAAGACGAAGCGTTTGTAATTGAAGTCTACAGTTGCATGAATATATGTATATCTAATTTTGAATTGGTAGTAAGGGCTTCGTTTATTAAAAAAATATTATCAGCTACATAAAATTAAAAGGCAATTTTACGTTTCGACAACAAATTTATTGTCTTCTTCAGAACTCAAATATTTGTTCATATTTCTTTTAATTTGTTATATTAACAAAGTAAAAAGTTAATTCTGCTTACTGATTTAATTGACCTTTAAAAAAAAAAACTACTTTATAATTTATATATTGATGTTTTAAATTTAAATTTGATTTTAATTTCGAATCAACAATTAAGAACAGCAATGTCAGTATGTTTTGCTCACAATTGTCACGATAAACAAACAATACTAACATCAGAAACTACTTGGATTAATGTCCAAATGCGGGAGTCACGTTTGATTGTAAATGTCTCTTTTACTTTCAATTTTAAACATATGCATCACACAAAAATGTTATGGAGCTCTTTCAAAAAAATGACGTTTTTGGTATTTGAATTTGGTGAATGTTGCTGTTCAACATTAAACATCCTGTATATTTCGAAGGCGTTCTAATGCAATGAAATGTCTTTGTGAAACCAATATGTAATTTAATCTTGTAAAAATTTACGCCAAAGTGTATTTGCATTCCAGATCTTTTGAAGAAAATAAATGTATCTAAATTTTGATTGAGGACAAAATTACAAATACCTCGAAATCTGTTGGAAATAGACACATCAAATCCATGTTACATTGGTTTATTTCTAGATGGAGAAACCAAAAATGTAATAATATACAGGATGTTCAACTTAAAATAAAGTAAAGGTCTGGTTCGCTACTTATCGATCATCCTGTATATACGGAAATATTTTTGGAAGTTACTCTATGAAGCCTATTATATTGTTAGACAATTTTAGTTTGCTACTGTTTACGCAATAGGCATAATTTTATAATTCCAGAAGGTTGAGACACCCTGTATGTTGTAATATTATATTTAAATTTATGTAAACAATGCCAACAGAAATATAGTGTTCCTAAAAATGGTAAAAACAATAATTAGTTCAGAGTTAAAGTCGAGATGTCAGGTCGAACTAACAGCAATGTCAGTATATTTTACTTACTGTCGTCATGGTAATCAAACAATACCAATATCGGAAACCACTTGGATGCAATGTCCAAATACAGGGATGACGTTTAATTGTAAATATCTCTTTGACTTTCAATCTTAGACGTATGCGGGGGAACCCCCGTTTTGTAAACAGCGATAAAAATATGAAAGCAAAGTGCATTAGAAATGTGATAATAATTTCTATAAATGAGAATAACGGATATTCCGTAGCATAACTGTTGAAAGTGTATTCAAATCATCATTTCGTGATTAAATAAAGTACTATCTTCAATTTCAGTAGCTTCTTTCATTTAATAATCAATAAAACAGTTTTTGTTCTGTGGAAGACATTCGAAATTGTGAACTTAACTTGTGTATATTTTTTGTATTTCAATTCAAAAAGCATGATGAAATTGAAGAAAAGAAAACAATAAAAATAAAATTTAGAAACAGACGTGTCAAAATGGGGAAAGTACATGGTTGTCAGGTCTTACATAAATAGAAGCGCCCAATACATCTAACGTTTAATTACAAAAAGAACAAAAAAAGTAACTAAAGTTATCAGTAAAAAATTGTTCCTATATATCGGCTGTTTCCAACATTAAATAGCGCCACCAAACATCTGCGTTGGTAAACTAAATTATCACATAAGCTATTGGCTAAAAATGTGTGATATCGGTATTCTGGGAAGTACCGAAATGATAGTGGGGGGATAACTGGCGTCTAGATATCTTTTCATGACATATCTGTTCAGTGTTATTTACAGATCGAAATAATACGGGTTTTTTTGCTGTGATAATTAAACAGATTAATGTGTCGTGGAATTTAGTTCAATTTGCTTAAGTTAAACAAAAGCAGTAGAATATAAAAGTATGGTAGGTTAGTAAATGATATATAGTGTTGCAAAAATACAGTATTGGCCAAAAGTAGATAGACAATGTCTTTTCTTATCATAACTAATGAAAAAAGAATTTATCTTACATTTATTAACTAGTACATTATAATAAAAAATTAAATATTATTCAATTTTAAAAACAATTATAAATAATAATTAATATGAGAACATAAAAATATTCTTGGACAAAAGTGGATTGACAAATTTGAATTCGAAAGTATGCTTGAAAACAGAAAGGAATGTAATTATTTAATAGACTATAATAGTTAGTATTTAATAAAGTATCCTTTGTTATCTATGATAGTTTGGCATCTTCGCATAACTCCAGTAACTTGTTTATCAGATTCCTGTCAATATTTTTCCATTTTTCTTCTAATTTCGCAGAAAGTTCATCAGTATTTTTTGTAATTTTGATTCTTAATTCTTCTGTTCACTATTTCCCATAGGTTTTCGATGGGATTCAGATCGGGAGATTACGATGGCCATTTTAAAACTGGAATTTTTTCTTCAAAAAAGGATTTTATTAACTGTGAGGAATGCTTTGGGTCGTTATCATGTTGAAAATGGAATCTAAGAGGTAAATTGTCTTCAACATAAGGAACCACAACAGTTTGGAGGATATCTCTATACATAATACCCTCAACACGATAAAGAGAACCTATTCCAAAGTCGGAGAACCAACCCCAAACCATGACGGAACCTCCATCGTGTTTTATTGTTGGTCTGGTGTACTTTGGATCCAAACGTTTACCACTGGGCCTTCTAACTCTCCGAATTAAAAAGGTTGAACTTTGATTCGCGCCTTTTTATTTTTCTCGGAAAGCAAAGGTTTTTTGGCTGGCCTACGAACAAACAGTTTATTTTCGACCAATCTTCTCCTAATTATTCTCGAGGATACGTTACAGATTCCCTGCTCGTCTAATTCATCCTTTATCCCTCTTGAAGACATGAATGAATTATTAGAACTAATATGCTTTAATTTTCGTTCATTATTCTAGGACCGCCAGTTTTATTTCGGTGTCCAATGAAACCAGTTCCTTGGAAATTTTTTATAATTGCCCACATCGTAGCTCTTTTAGCTTTAAATCTTCTAGCAAGATCAATTTGGTGGTTTCCTTTACACAAGGCCTCAATAATACGTTGCTTAAGATCCACTGAAATTTTTATTCCACGTAGCATACTTAACAGTTTCACGTCTTAACCCAAAATAAACTTGTATTTATTTATATTACTAAATATTTCAGAAGCAATATAAAGAAATTCTGACTGGAATGTTTTGTCTATCTGCTTTTGTCCAGACATATTTTTTGTTTTGCTTATTTTCGCAAGATAAGAGAAAATTACACAGAACTTATTTAGTTGCTTTATCTCACAAGTTGAACATCATATATACCTGTTAAATTTTGAATTGATATTTTTTCCGCATAAGAAAATTACTTTGTCTATCTACTTTTGGCCATTATTGTAAGTCCACATTTTGAAATGTTTAAGAAAGTGTTAGTATATACTACACGTTGGTACAGATACGAACGAAGGATTGCCTCTGTGAATGGCAATAGCGCATTCGAGCCATACTGAGATCCCATCCAGTCGCGGTACATCATAAAGCGAGCAGCGGTACGCGCGCATATTATAAACACGCATGTCCGCTCAATCACGTAATATTATAATTCAACGCCTTCTGACAAAATGTGTTAATACAGAATTACTGCGTAATTTTTCTGTATTCTCAGATTATGTTAGAAATTACAGTTTCTTATATTCATTTTGTTGCTGCTATGCGATGTAGGAGAACGAAAAAGTAATTCTAAATAGGAAAATAAATAACGATTCTTATGAAATTAAACTAAAGAAAAATAACTTCGATAATTATACCAAATAAATTGAAATTTTAACAATATTTCTCTATTAAGAGGAAAAATCTCCTGGCAATTTTGAACTTTGTAACTTTTATATTTGTTGCGTTTCAAAATACGTTTCACAGTACTTATACAGTACAGTACAGTATTAACACCGATTTCGTCTGAAATTTGCCGGCTAGAGCAAGGTTTGTCCATTTCAACCAACGAACAAACCCTCACTTCTCTCTCCTCCACGATCACTTGTGAGAAGCTTGCGAGCGCACAGATAGACAAAGAGTGCATCAGATAGGCAGCTCAGAGCTACGGTAGTTGCGCGCGGCGAGGCTGGCGGCGCACACACGGCAATTTCACCCATTTAGGGCGACAAAAATAAAAATTATATTTTGTTTTTTCTAATTTCTATGAATTAACATTTCTAAAGAACCCGTTTATCCAATGTGCACCCTTAATTCTATCGTTTAAAGATATTAAAAGCACTAGCGGGCGTGCAAGTAAAGCATTCTCTTCGAAGAAAAAGTTCTATTCAATTGCGTCCGAAACTTTAACGGAGTAACAGCGGTTTATTTGTGAATTCAATTAAATGTTTTCCACCTTTTAGTGATGGATATTGCAGCAACAGGTATGTACTACAGTCTTATATAATTACATTCAGTCTCCTTCATATTTTTTGCACCTAAATACACGATAAAAAAATATTAAGCTTTTTTCTTGTTTTTTTTTTTTTATTATAATATAACTTTGTGTAGACTATTCAAAAAAGTTCCAACGAGTACCACTTTCTTTGCTATTTTATGTCTGAGTTTAGTGTTTAAGTAACCTGTGTAACAAATTACAGCTATCCCAATTAGTCCTTTTCTAAAATATGGCCTTTTGTTTACAGAAAGTCGTGATGATCCAGGAGCAGCCACAAAGACTATCGTCAGAGAAGAACTATTTATAATGTTGAAAAGTGGAAGCTTCATCAAATTATCATCGATGAAATGTGCCGAACACTTGGTCCGCTATATAATTGATAAATTATTTTCTTATGAACCCTCGATGGATTTTCAAGAACTGTTGAAAAATGCAGTGACTTTTTGTATCAAAATTGTTGAAGAAATGAAGAGAAAGACCTTGTGACACATCGACGTACGACTTCGGATTTCCAGTATTACATGCCTATATAAGGTGCTTCGAGTATCTACTGCATATCGCTTACAAGCTAGACACACTGGATGAAAATTTGATAGGATTCGGCAGCATCTCAAGCACCTTATTCAGTGGTCATTACATAAACTGCACAAAATTCAAAAAGTATTGCTTAGGTACGGCACAGATATACATTGATCTCTATGGATTTGCATTTGTACATAAAATTTTAATACACGGAAGCGACATCATTGCTTCGTTGCCTCTACCTATCGGACAGCTTTCGCCGAAGAAGCAAGCAAATATTACAAAAAAATTGAGATTATTTCACTAAAGAAAAACATTACGGATTGGGATATATATTGAATACTCATTTCGTCGGACCCAGTAATACCTTCACGAAGAAGCAAACCTTTTGCGAAAGAAGTTACGGACATGTTGGGGATCCCGGACTTCATTAGAGCTGCTGAAAATGTTGAGACTGATTCGGATGAAGATGATGATGATGATGACGAACAATAATCATTACAATTATCAACTATATTTTCATATTAAATTTTTATAAACATGGACACTATTTTTTATTTTATTCTTTATTTTCATACTCCCATTCAAGAGATTTAGGTAGATTAGAGCATAATATCGCAATATTATTTCAAAATAGTTGCTTTAGTATCCAAGGTGCCTTTAATAAGCAAAAGATTTAGTTTTTGTCATTTAATTATTTTTGTCGCCCTAAATCGATTGGAGCCCATCGTTCCAAAGTAACGAGTTATTTCGGTATTCTGGAGCGCGATACGTCGCGACAACAAAATGCCGCTCCAAAATACCGACCCATTCCTACGTACAATATATCTTGCACTCTAGCGAGATCTAGCAAAACATAGTGGGTTAGCGAGTTACCTATTCCCTCTCAGCGATTAGACGTCACAAGTCAATCGCGTCGTCGCGCCTTCTCGCCCTCGCGCGTAAGTATAAGTACGTTCTTACTTGCTCGCCGTGACGCCCACATTTTGAGCTGTACGCATTCGCTTTACAATCTGTATAATCGTAGATATACGTTGTGAAGTAAACATTGCGGGATCCTTTTTTTTGGGATTCCCCTTTCTTTCCACTTTGTTTGAAAACGATTACAATTTTATTGATTTCCGAATAAGGCTTCTACAGGGGATTTACTTTTTAATTATTTTTTTAACACCGAAAAACAATTTGAACTGTGAATCACAAAAAGTAATCAATATCAGTTGTTTTAATGTTTTAATAAACAAACACTGACGAATTTCTAGGCCGCTAGCATGACTGCAATACATGTTAAATTATTACATGTAAGCATAATAGATTTTGTAAAGTTTACTTTTTCATGAACTGTAATAATAGCCTTTCTCAACATGGTCCATATGAGTATTTCTTAGGGAACACAAAAAAAAACAATTGAAAAGCCACGGAGACCTCTGAGTAGGCTACGAAAATTCATCAATGTTTTAAAAGTAAAAGGGCGAATAAAAACCATGGAAGCGGTAATTATAATATATCTAATAATGCAATACCTATATACCTCTAGTAAATTTTATTTTTGTTTGGAATGTATGCAACTATCTTTTCTTGTTGGTATGCATCAGGCACACGGATCTCACTAAATAAAATTGGCATCATGTCAGATGCTAGATATAGTTATTTCTATAATATTCAAATTTAATTAATATTAATAATGTCGGATAACAAATAAACTAATTGTACATGTGAAAAATACAGTTTTTTGTTTAAATAGCACGCCATTAATATAATTATATTATACCTATAATAATCGTACAAAATGTAATGTTACATTATTTATTACAGATGTCAATCGCCTTCATTCTTTAGCAATTATAAAGTACTTACTGATTTTTAATGTTGTATGCATCCACAATAAAAAATATTCATGGCACATTTACTTAAATTTGTCCAAGACCATTCCAAACTGTATTGTTTGGATAAAATTTGCTATATAATGCAAATTTTAATTATTACAATCGCCGGAGCAATTTCACTATTTACTGCATGCACTCGCTCATTTTAGAATGAGCTCGTAGTTTGTGGGAACGTGCTTTGGCTTTTGTTTTATATTGTATAATTCAGAATATGGCCACGGCTGTGAAAAAGAAGCACTGCAATATGTGTTACTGTACAGTACTGTGTATGTGTATCTTTCTGTTTTTAGTTAATATTCAACAAACAAGGGTCAACAAAAGATATCAAAGTATAAAAACAATGATGTGGTAGATGACGTGCTGTGTTTTTGTTAAATGTGATAATATATTTACAACCAAAAATGGTTAAACCATAGATAAACATGAATATGGTAAATTATTATTATTAGCTATACCAGGGATTCCAGGGTTTTGTTTATTACTTCCAGTCTCTACTTCTCCTTATTTTTTCCCTCAATTGCATCTATTTTTGAATGAATCGGTTGTTTTAAAAACTAGTGCAACTTTTAATAATGTCAGCTATTGTAAATATAGTATAAGAACTAATGACTACCATATAAGAGAGAAGGCGCCAAAGCGAAAGCTATTCTATAAGAGAAGAACAAATGATTTTCAATATCTGCACATTTACGAAAACTGTGAATGTGTAATTAAAGAAACAAGCGAAGCATTAGGCTATGGCAAAGGAATTGTGTATTTAGTTCAAAAGGATAACGAGAATCATTCGCCTGCAGCCGCGCAGAACACAGTGGGAACACAAATTAAAAACTATTTTTGACGCAACAATTCAGCATTCGAAGTTAATGAAATGCCAAAACTTATCAAAAAGATATATGAACATGTGTCTGCTCAGAATTGGAAAAATGATATTAATCATAATCATGTAATGAAAGGTATAAATTTTATTTCGTTATTACTTTTTGCTGTAATTTGTTGAAGAAGATATGTGGCAGCTCGAGTTACAAGATGACCCGAAGGAATTTGTTATTCACCCGTCAATTGGATCGTCTTCATCAACGTTGTCATCAGACGCAATATGACTCATTAATTCCTCCATTTAAAATTGATATATGAAAATACGGGTAATCCTGCGCTTTACGGCACCCATTTCCAAATTATCGTTGCTGTCATTTGAGAATCATTTAGCGAAATCTAAATATTTTAGTTACAAGTGTTTATATTTATTAGTTTAATTTGTATGGATGAGAGTATATACACCCTAATCACTGCAAATGTTGAAAGTATATACAACTCTTCACGCGTCCATGTATAGTGATTGATGGCAATTAGTTGTAATTTCATTGTTTGTTAACTTTGGTGAGATACCACTTACAATTAGTCGAGTTGCTACCTTCGCAGAAGCACCAATGCAACGTTGGTTGCTCGCTTCTGTAGAAGTCGATATAGCGTTTACTTTCGAAATTTGCAGTGATTGTGATTAGAGTGTATTTAATTATATACTCTCATCCATACAAGTTATCATGATCTTCGTATATATACGACTTATCAACTTAAATTGCCATCTTCCACAAAGACATACTGAAGCGCTGTATAACAGCGAAACGCGTCCATGTATGGTGATTGATGGCAATTAGTTGTAATTTAATTGTTTGTTAATTTATTAGTTTAGTTCAATATTCATTATTAGAAGTAGCAGAAAAAGGTGATTTAATCATACAGAGCGAGAAAGAGTAATTAAATCTTCAATGTTGCAATAATCCCGCAGATCACACGGTAAATGACACTAGGATATTTTGCAAAAGTCCTTGGACGCTTGATCAAATTTTAACAATCGTATATGTGTCGTGTCGCAATTTTATGCTTTTAATAAAAAAATTCATACATAAATCAGACTATTTAATATATTTCTTTTAATATTGATACTCTAATTTGACAATACTGCGTAGTTATACGCATGCGTGGTGAGGCATGTGAAATGGGAGCCGTAAACTGCAGGATTGGCAAAATAAATTATTGTAAATATATGTATGTTTTGATACCTGTAAACCATATATGGGCAACCCCGGGCCCTCCGCCAGCTTCAATCCGGCCCGCGAAAGAAATTCAAATAACGCGCCAAAAAAATTAAAGATTTAGCACACATAGTTTATTTGTAATTACCGTCAACCAACCTAAAACTGTATTTATTCAAATCATAAAGACTAAAATCGATAAATAATATTAAGCGTACGCAATGGAACGCCACAGATCGAGTCAGAAATAGTCGTTAGAAAGAGACAAACAGATAAACATTCGGGAAGCCGCCCGATGACCTCGAAGCGCTCCAAAGCCGACTGTTATTCATAACGCGGCTCGCATCGCATATTCGCGTACGATCGAGAGTACTCTACTTGCTTATTGCGGGTAATATATAAACCGCTCAGCGCGCGTGTCAACTCATTACTTCTTAACAACTGATAAGAAAAGACGCGGGAAATATTCAAGCAAATTCAGCTCAGAAGAAAAAAAATCTATCAAGATGTCTGGTTTAAAAAAGCGGAAAGTGGACACAGAATGTCGTCAATTCCAAAACAAATGGACTGAAGAATACTTTTTTATCATGCACAGCGGTAAACCTATGTGTTTGCTGTGCAATGAAACAATTTCTGTTTTAAAAGAATACAATATGAAGCGGCATTACTCCAGCAAGTATTTCGCTCAATATAAATTACTTACGGGCCAGTTAAGGAAGGATAAAATTAAAAAACTCATTACCGATTTAGGGAAACAGCAAGAAATGTTCCATTGAAACAGATCAAATCTAGACAGTGTTGTTAAAGCTAGTTTTATAGTTAGTTCCAAAATAGCGAAAACATCGAAGTCATATTCTGAGGGAGAGTTTGTTAAAGAGTGCCTAGTAGATGTTGCAGAACTTTTGTGTCCAGAAAAGAAAAAAGAGCTTGAGAAAGTGAGCTTATCGCGACGTCCTGTTGTTCGACGTATAGATATGGCTAGTGCTATCAAAAATACATTAACTGATAGACTGGCTGGTTTTCGAGCATTTTCGATTGCTTTGGATGAGAGTACAGATTTATCTGACACAGCCCAGTTAGCTATTTTTATACGAGGTGTTGATGAAGAATTTGTAGTGACAGAGGAATTACTGGCTTTACGGCCGCTACAAGGGACCACTACTGGAAAAGATATTTTTGCCGAAGTGCAAAGTACTTTTGAGCAATATGGTTTGCAGTGGTGTAAATTAGTTGGAGTGTGCACAGATGGTGCGCCTTCAATGGCCGGTCCACGAAATGGTTTTATCGGAATTCTGAAGGAAAGAGCAACCGCTATGAATGTGCAAAAATGTGATTTAATAGTTCTGCATTGCATTATTCACCAACAAAACTTGTGCTCTAAGTCCATTCGACTGAAGAACGTTATGGATGTGGTAGTAAATACCATCAATTTTATTAGATCCCGCGGTCTTAACCATCGCCAGTTTAAAGCATTTTTGGATTAACTCTCTTCAGAACACGATGATGTGACATACTATTGCGAAGTAAGGTGGCTAAGCAAAGGCAAAATGCTAAAAAGATTTTATGACCTTAGAAAAGAAATAGCTGATTTTATGGAAATGAAAGAGAAAACATTGCCGCAAATTTGTGATCCAACATGGCTTTGTGACTTGGCATTTCTGGTAGACATCACAGGACACTTAAACGACCTGAACTTGAAGCTTCAAAAACAAGGGCAATTGGTAAATCAGCCAGCTGTACAGTCATCTTAAAGCTTTCCAAAGCAAAATTCGCTTGTGGGAAATACAAATGAGAAGTAAAAACTGTTTTCATTTTGTAACATTATCCAGTCGCAATAGTGATAATTAACGCTGGCCACGAGCGGTACCGCGCATCGGCGTAGAATCAGTTCGGACCGAGAGGAACGGTAGTATTACTTCGTCTGCGGAGCAGTACGGACATTTTCGCTGCCGCTCATTTGCGCAATTGTTTATCTGTCCTAGAAAAATTATGATTTCGTCAGCAAAACGACCGCGGTCGGACAAACTTCGAAAATTTATTGCAGAAATTCCAGACTTAATATATGAAGGTGCTAAAATTAAATGTGTAATCTGTAAAATCCCGTTAATGTGTTGGTCCAGACAACATTGTCTACGACACGTAAATAGTGAAAAGCATGTCTCAACAAGAAATTGCGCACGAGACAATGAAAAATTTATATTTAATTTATGCGTTACGTTTATCGCATGTAATATACCGTTTAATTTACTAGACAAGGAACCATTTATCTGCTTTTGGAATATCTATTCGGAGTGCAAATTACCAAGTCGAACATCGTTACGAAGAATTGTGCCATCTGCGCGCGAACATATTGAACAAAAAATAAAATCGTGGTTTTACAATTCGATACAAAGGAAGCCGCCGCTATCCAGAAAAGCCAGTCGAAATTTCAAGATAGTCAGGTTAAAATGGATTTAAAAATCATTCAACAATTCGACAATTACTTCGGGCTAGCAGATGCAATAGAAAAATTACAAAATCCTGCGGTGCCGTTAGAAGAATCCCTACAAATAGTGCAACATGTCCACGCACAGCTATGCGCGATTGAAGACGCAAAAAATGTTTCTGTTCTAGAAAAATTTGAAAGTGTTTTTGAAAAAAATTCTGATTTTGGCACATTAAGACACATTTGTGAAGGTGCGTCAACAGAATCGTTAAGTTATTTGAAAGATTATTTTTCTTACGCAAATATTACGTCACTAGATGTAGAACGTTCGTTCTCTGCATATAAACGCATTTTTTCCTCATGCCGTACTAGTTTTGCCGAAACAACAGTTGAAACATATCTAATGTTGCAGATATTTAACAGACATTATTCACTTTGTGATTTCACGGAGGACTCTTAAAATGGTAAGTGTTTGAGCACGTGTTATTTAATTTTTATTTAAAAGATGAGCGAAATTATTTGCGGCAGCAAACATCTCTATTAGTAGAATAACTCTAGTGGAACGCGAGGCCTGGTCGACTCTACGCTACTGCGCGGTACCGCACGTGGCCAGCTTTAGTTATAACTTGATTTGACAATTGATGTTATATTTGAATCAATGAAATATTCGATTTCGGTTATATGTCTAGTTTGTGATTTTTACTAACTGGAATAAACTTGTTATCAATACATATTTGGTAAAACAAAAATTGTCTTTTATAAGCTTTATTTGTTAATCAGTAATAAATATTACCTTGATTAAATGCTCAATATTTTATCTATGCTCGTTACCCATGAGTACCTCCATCTACAATGAAATGTGGGGATAACCGTATTCCTTAAATTTTCATTTCTAATGCATTTGTATGTGTTGTTAAAATTACATTTATTAATTAAGACCGGGAATAGACGACCGTGAGAAACGCAGCGTTTTTTGAAATCGAAGGATCTCACCGATTCCAATATGTTGTAGCGAACAATCCTAACACACTACAAAAAAAAAACGCTGCGTTTCTCTTCGTCGGCTATTCCTGGCCTAAGGTTTATGCAAATATTTCTTATGTACGAAATATAAGGGCGGACAACAAGTTAGTAATTTCGGTAATAAGGTACATATTCGATAATCTCTTGATGGTGTCCGCAGATTTTAAAAATTTCTGTTTGAAATGACGCCTTGTCTATTTAACACGCTCTGTATGAATATACTTCTTGAGTGGTTTCTGTGAGGTGTTCCAGCAAAATTAAAAAGATATGAAATAGGTGACGATTTTATATACGCTATACAAAAGCAAAACGTAAATGAAGTAATATTAAAGAAATTTTAGAATACAATGCATTAATTCGTTTGGGTCAAAATATAACTGCTGCTGTTATGCGCGAGGCTAACAAGAGATTCCCGCGTATACAAACAGGCACATAAAAACAAACGAATCGGATAAAAGTTCGATTAACGTTTAGTACTTACGCTATTGTTGTGTCGACGATATTATTCACTTTGGCGATAGAGTTGTAACTCTTAGCGGCGCGACAGGACCGAATACGCTGTTATGGTTAGGTATATATATATATATATACATGCACACATGTATATATATATATATACCTACGTATTATATATTATCCACAATGCACCTCCGATCGGGGGTCGATGTTAATACTCGCTTCACCCAGTCAGTTATCTGTTTCTTGGTAACAAATATACTATTGCTACGATCCTGGCGCGCCGCCAGAAAATTGCAACCCCAGTTATAACAATCTCATATAAAATAACTTATCCTCCCCTGGCTATAATAAAAAATGAGTCATTTTAAGTAAACGCGTTAGCGAACTTAAGAAGTAGCACATTGCGGACGCGACTAATATTCAATTCATACGTGACATTCTATATAAATGAAAATAAGATAACTGATACTGATAAGGTATCTGATAATTTGTGAAATACTAAAAAGGCAGCCTAGTAAATTGCTATACCTTCGTAATCTTGCTCGCGTTATAGCGCTGAAGTAAGATAGGCATTTTTTTTTGATTACGCCATTTTATTGAGTGGTATAAATTACATATTTTTCGTGTCTCGACTAACTCAATAGCTGCTCTGATAATGAAGTGATAACAGTGTCCAAAATAAATGTCACTGTATCTCCTTTGTTTTTCATTTCCTATCGAATAATTGGAAAATATACAGGGTGTTCAATTTAAAAAATATAAACAATTCAAGTTAGCGCTGAAATGCAATGTGCAATTGTTTTTTTTTCTCAACACCACTGTGATCAGCGGAAACATCTTTGCTAATTTAGCTAATATCGTAGCTACAATAATAACAATATTAGCAATAGTGATAATTAACGCTGGCCACGAGCGGTACCGCGCATCGGCGTAGAATCAGTTCGGACCGAGAGGAACGGTAGTATTACTTCGTCTGCGGAGCAGTACGGACATTTTCGTTGCCGGTCATTTGCGCAATTGTTTATCTGTCCTAGAAAAATTATGATTTCGTCAGCAAAACGACCGCGGTCGGACAAACTTCGAAAATTTATTGCAGAAATTCCAGACTTAATATATGAAGGTGCTAAAATTAAATGTGTAATCTGTAAAATCCCGTTAATGTGTTGGTCCAGACAACATTGTCTACGACACGTAAATAGTGAAAAGCATCTCTGAAAAAGAAATTGCGCACGAAACAATGAAAAATTTATATTTAATTTATGCGTTACGTTTATCGCATGTAATATACCGTTTAATTTACTAGACAAGGAACCATTTATCTGCTTTTGGAATAACTATTCGGAGTGCAAATTACCAAGTCGAACATCGTTACGAAGAATTGTGCCATCTGCGCGCGAACATATTGAACAAAAAATAAAATCGTGGTTTTACAATTCGATACAAAGGAAGCCGCCGCTATCCAGAAAAGCCAGTCGAAATTTCAAGATAGTCAGGTTAAAATGGATTTAAAAATCATTCACGACAATTACTTCGGGCTAGCAGATGCAATAGAAAAATTACAAAATCCTACGGTGCCGTTAGAAGAATCTCTGCAAATAGTGCAACATGTCCACGCACAGCTATGCGCGATTGAAGACGCAAAAAATGTTTCTGTTCTAGAAAAATTTGAAAGTGTTTTTGAGAAAAATTCTGATTTTGGCACATTAAGACACATTTGTGAAGGTGCGTCAACAGAATCGTTAAGTTATTTGAAAGATTATTTTACTTACGCAAATATTACGTCACTAGATGTAGAACGTTCGTTCTCTGCATATAAACGCATTTTTTTCCTCATGCCGTACTAGTTTTGCCGAAACAACAGTTGAAACATATCTAATGTTGCAGATATTTAACAGACATTATTCACTTTGTGATTTCACGGAGGACTCTTAAAATGGTAAGTGTTTGAGCACGTGTTATTTAATTTTTATTTAAAAGATGAGCGAAATTATTTGCGGCAGCAAACATCTCTATTAGCAGAATAATTCTAGTGGAACGCGAGGCCTGGTCGACTCTACGCTACTGCGCGGTACCGCTCGTGGCCAGGTTTACTCATCGGTAAATATTACACGATTCCAGAAATTTGCATGTTGTTCGTGGATCTTATAATACTTTTTAGCAAACTCGAGTCTTTTTGCTTTGTTTACAACACTAATGAAAGGCTTCCTTCTCGGAATTCTTGAATGGAATCCTTCCTGTCGAAGACAACGACGAATCGTTTCAGGGTGAACTCGAATTTGCGACGTGTTATAAATGTTTTCAATTTATTAGCGCTAATTTTGGGTTTAGCAGTCACCTCGCGTAGAATACTTCTTCTATTCCTTTCGGTCAATTTAGTTGGTCGACCAGATATAGATTTATTTCTGTATCTACCAGTATTATTAACATTTTTTATTATTGTTTGAACTGTGGATTTTGCCAATCCAACTGTTTCAGCAATGATAGACATTGATTTTCCTTCAACTCTGAGCTTCATTATCAACTTTCTTATTTCTACGGCTACTTCTCTTCTTTTCTCACTCATTTTGGGATTATCGCTTAAAACTATTACATGTGTTGCTACTTGGAGACTGAATAAATCATAACTACATTAACCCATTAGCGCCCTGCGTGATCATATGATCACACTTCGTGGGCAAAGGGAAAAAATATCTTGCGTGATTTGTTGCATAGATAAGACGGTTTCGCAGATGAGGGACTCGTGGGAACAGTTTACATTACCCAAATACGCATTGGGGGTTCCTTTTTAAAGACTTAGCGAATTTGTATAAACAATGGAACTGAGTACAAGTGTATTTGTTGATACGCACGCGCCCACCGACATTCGCTTTCGGTAAGTACACATTTGTTAACATATATATTATGAATTAAATGGTAGCAATCAACTGAGTAAAATATAAGTTCGATATTGTTGTAGCTGGTTAATAAATAATTTTGCTGGTTAGTGGTTATTTTTTTGTAAATATATGTGTGTGTTCATATGATCACACTAGGCGCATTAGATAACATTTTAGCACTATGTATATTTATACCATTTGTATCTATTATGCGTTCATTTTCAGTGGATTGACGTTGCAAGAGGCTATGGATATTTTAGAAGACTCAAATGTTCGAGATATCGTAGGTGTCTTTATTGAACCTCCGGCGGCAGTGATAATTTCGGACGAAGACTGCGGAGGTAAAGATGAAGGCGGCATTATAGATAATTTGGCAGGTCATCAGCTGCAAAGTGGAGCGGATTTTGTTTTTGCTAAGCCTTGGGGACTCTTACGGAAGCCCACGAAAATATATGAAGCAAGAGAACGCAAAAGAAAACAATATAATTTTGAAGTTGGAAGAAAAGAAAAGTCCACTTTTTATTCTCTCTCTATTGTGACACTCACTCTACTGTGCGAAAGTGGATTTTTCTTTTCTTTTTCTTTTCCTCCAACTTCATGATGTATTCCTCACACAGAGCCGCATTGGATCAATTCAATATAATTTTGTACGGACGAATAAAGATGTTTCAGAATGGACTATATTCCCAGAACAAGATTATTCCAGAAACCGAGATTGACTCCATGTCCAGTATTCAAACAAATATTTGATGAAGAAATTATACAGCTAATAATTAGCAAAACATCCAAATATGCTCTGTTAAAAAATTGCAAGGACCTATTCATTTCGCATGAAGAAATAAGCGTTTATTGCAGTTTTATATTTATTAGGATATGCTGCAGTTCCTAGCAAACCGTTGTTCTGGGAGTTATCTCAAGATACTACTTATTAGTAATAGTATACGGAGAAATCGCTTTTTGGAAACATGCAGATTTATTCACTTTACTGATAATAAAATGAATGAATGTGATAAGATGTGGGGGTTGAGGCCACTTCAGAATATTTTACAAAAGCTATTTATTGCGCTATACCAACCAGAGGAGCATATGAACTTTGACGAATCTATCTATATACTGTGGGTACGCAATGCACAAAATGCGATGTTGGTGTTTATATCAATTTTGTTAACTTTCACACAAAGTAGCATGTACAAATACTATATTAAATTTTTGTAATGCTTTTAAAACAACTAAAAACAATTAAATTTTTATACATATGAAATTGACCTATTTGTTAGTTTTCCAACCTTAAACGCCTAGCATGTACATATGATCACAGTCTCTATAATAGGCCCAGTTGTCAATAAAAATCTGTAAAATAGTTTATCAAGTAATAAATAATCATAAAAGCATACCTCTTGAAATTCAAAAATTTTAACAATAAAAAATTAATTTAGGCGCTAATGGGTTAACTCGTAAAGAATATTAGTCCGGGAAGTACCTATTTCTATAAACAGATAAAGGAGAACTCTCCGTATGTAGACTTATGTTGCGGCTTGATATTGAGGAATTCCCTGCACTTCGGGTATTTACATAAGACTATAATAGATATATTTGTTTTTTCATCACAAAGTGATTGCTTTTTTAATGTGTTTGCATTATTTGCAAAAGGATAAAGTTTAGATATAATGTGCATTGTATTTTTATCAATTTTATGGTCGTACGTAGACTTTTGTGACTAAGTGTATATAGCGTTTTCTTAAATTTGATGTCAGACTCGACAAAATATTTTTCGTTTCTCTCTTTCAAGAAATAGCAGTTTTGTGTTTAGATACCATTGATACCAACAAAACACTGTGCCACAAAAAGAAAACGTGCTTCATTGTTAACAGAGTTACAACACTTTATTTTGTCGGGGTTGAGGATATGCTTCTGGAAATATACCCAACATTTCAAAATGTTGGAATTTCCTAAATACTAGCATTTTGTACTCGTTTTGTGTCGTTTTTTCCGCCAAAGGAAAAAGCGACAACAAAAGAAAATACGAACGTTTCTAAATCTTTAAAAATGTGGGCGCAATCGGAATGCAACCTGGGTATGTGGCATAATATGCCTTTCTACAATATAAAAAAGGAAACATTTTTAGAAACTGAAAATAACTTACGATGCTCAGTAACATGTATTTGCCGATGTATCTATAAAATACCTGTTCTCCAGAAATGTGTCAAAATAGACCAGTTAAGAACCAGAACTAGTTTTTGAATAATATAATCCCTATATACATTCAGACTAAGGTATTGAAGGTACTTCGAACGAGCTGAAACGACAATTTCCATGTATTTGTAATGATATCTAACGAATCACAGCATTTTTTGTATTTTTAGGCATTGTGTGCCATTCTAAAGCATTATTAGACGTTGTTTGAACATTGTGATGAATTGCATGTTATTGTTATGAAATAATAATAATGTTGTCAGTAAAATACCCCCGGTTTTCTTTGGTATTTTTTTGCGTTCGTTATATTATTGATATACGAGGTGTGGCAATTAAATAACCGGACTATCGGCAAACAGCGAGTACGCCACGGCAGGTTTGAACATGTCTGCGCTTGTAGATGCTTCCCCCACCCTGAGCTGAATGAGCACGATTGTACGTCGCTCAGTCTCGCTGTACCAATCGTCCGTTCAAGTCCTTACGTTAGCGTCGCGTCGGAAAAATGCAGTGTTGAGATCGAGCAACGAGTTAACCTCAAGTTTCTTGTGAAACACGAGGTTCTAACTACTCTTCGTGAACGAGTGAGAAGACAAGAACCCGATTAGTGGAAGAGCAAATCCTGGATGCTCCACCAAGACAATGCGCCAGCCCATGCGCCGCCTTGTCTGTGAAGGTGTTCTTTGCGAAATCCGGCATCACCGTGTTGGACCACCCACCGTACTCGCCCGACCTGGCCCCCTGAGACTTTTTATATTTTCTAAGGTAAAATCGGAGCTTAAGGGGACAAGATTTGACAGTGTGGAAGCGAAAACGACGGAGGTTCTCGACAAGCTGACAGAAACGGAGTTCGTATGAAGCGTTGTAGGAGTCGGCAAGGAGAGTACATTGAAGGGGATAAACTTTGTAATGTAATTGGTGATCAATAAAATGTTTTGTAGCACCAGTCCGGTTATTTAATTGCCACACCTCGTATATCAATAAAAAATAGTTTTTATCACAACTCGATTAATACGATACTTGATAAAATAAAGGTGTCTTTTTGTTATCGTTAATCACAAATTCATATGGTCATGTTACTTTTATTAAACTAGCCTCAGGAACGTCGTAGTTAACATTCGCAACGTTCCTGTAGAATGCTAATTTCGATAGTTACTTTGAAACGATGCACTGTAGTACGACATGAGGATGAAATAAGGTCGACTATTCTCGGAAATGTCGCGTTTTCCAGTCGCTTAAACGATAAACATTCCTATGCGATTGATAAAGGTTTATCTCAAGGAGTTGATTAGAAATAAAAGCAACGACGATGTGAGCACGTTAAACACTTTATTAATAATGATCCAAAAAGAGTCCGGTAACTGGAGAGCAATCGCAGCGGCGGTGTGACTGTGTTTAGGTAGGCGGGGAGGGCTGGCCGATTACGATACGACACGACAAATCATCATCACTCAGTTCAGTTTAGCATTAGATAGCGGATAGAGCGTGTTGATTTTATTGATATAGACGTAGTGATTAATTGTAGTTTTTAGTGAACATGTCGAAGTAAATAAGTTTATTTCTGACTTTCCCGATTTGTTTTACAATGAGAGTAAGATAGTTTGTAAAGTGTGCCAAATACATATGATGTCAAATAAGAAGTGGAACTGTACAAGACACGTAAATTCCGCACAGCATAGAAAACGAAAATTGGGCATGCCACCGAGAAGTGCATTTTTTTTATATAATTGTTATGTTGATAAACTGTAATTTGCCACTAGGCTTACTCGATAAACAACCGTTTAAGGACTTTTGGGACAAATACAATCCCGAGTTGCGGTTGCCAACGGAGAAAACAGCACGTAAGCATGTTGCATTTGTACGCGATGACGTGGAAAAGAAAATGAAACGGATATTGAAAAAAACAGTTTCTTCGGTTGTGTTGACGAGACACCAGACTGTAAAAAAAAATTCAATTGTAAATATTATGGTATGCATACTAGACCCTAGTAAACCTACATTACCACTGTTACTAACTAGCCGAAGACTATAAGAGTGTACTGCTGCAGCAATTACGAAGGTTGTACTTAGTACGTTGGAAAAATTTCAAATTTCAAAAGATAAAGTGTTGATGTTGATGAGCGATGGCGCAGCGATAATGCGTTCGGTAGGCCGTTTTCGTCTTGAACATGGTTGCAAGTGTTTACATGTTACGTGTAAAGTGCATGCTTTACATCTTGCGCCAGAAACCATTCGACAATGCTCTCCCGAGGTAGATGCATTAATAGCAAGCACAAAAAAAGTATTTTTGAAATCTCCCAAACGCCTACGATCATTTCACACAGAGTGTCTTGGTATTCGTCAACCACCGGAGCCAATTCTTACACTTTGGGGAACATGGTTGCAGACAGCTCCCTGTTACAGGTAACAGGGAGCCGTGCCATAGTCGTACCTGCCTACTATACAAAGACAATAGTAAGAAAATAGGAAAAAAGTAACAGAACTAATACATAATTGTAATATGTGAAAAATAGTAAAACACTCACCCTTTTAAGCATCATATGGATAAGAGTGGCAAAAAGTTGACACCATTAGATGTGTTTCCACAGTTGTCTCGGTGAGCGATGTTCGCCGTGGTGACAAAATGAGTTTATATTTTGAAAAAGAGCGTTCAACATCTACCGATGTTGAACATGCATGATTAAAATACTCTTTGTACTTAGTCAGTGGATTATTCGATACACCATCACAAATTTGTTTTAGTGTGCTAAAACCGGGATCTTTCTGTAGCACACTCTCGAACTTTTCTAAAACGCGATTATATTTTGCGTCATAATTCCATTTTGCGTCCATAATTTTGAGAGACTCCAATAATGATAACGATCTATTTTGTAATTGGTCTATTGCGTCAGCTAATCCTTTACGGTAGCTACGAATATTTTTTAAATCTGTTTCAACGGAAATATCTTGAAATTTCGACTGGCTCTCCTTAATAGCTGCAGCTTCGGCAGGATTGAATTGTGCAACAGCTTTTACTATTTTGAAATGTTCAGCATAATAAAAAGCTGCCTGCAACCATGTTCCCCAACGTGTAAGAATTGGCTCCGGTGGTTGATGAATACCAGGACACTCTGTGTGAAATGATCGTAGGCGTTTGGGAGATTTCAAAAATACTTTTTTTGTGCTTGCTATTAATGCATCTACCTCGGGAGAGCATTGTCGAATGGTTTCTGCTACAAGATGTAAAGCATGTACTTTACACGTAACATGTAAGCACTTACAACCATGTTCAAGAAGAGAACGGCCTACCGAACGCATTATCGCTGCGCCATCGCTCATCAACATCAACACTTTATCTTTTGAAATTTTTCCAATGTACTAAGTACAACCTTCGTAATTGCTGCTGCAGTGGCAAATTACAGTTTATCAACATAAGGATTACATAAAAAAATGCACTTCTAGATGGCATGCCCAATTTTCGTTTTCTATGCTGTGCGGAATTTACGTGTCTTGTACAGTTCCACTTCTTATTTGACATCAAATGTGTTTTGCACACTTTACAAACTATCTTACTCCCGCTGTAAAACAAATCGGGAAAGTCAGAAATAAACTTATTTACTATGTCTTGAAATGGTCGTTTTTTAGCCTTCGACATGTTCACTAAAAACTACATTTAATAACTACGTCTATATCAATAAAATCAACACGCCCTATCCGCTATCCAATGCTAAACTGAACTGAGTGATGATGATTTGTCGTGTCGTATCATAATCGACTAGCCCTCCCCGTCCACCTAAACACAGTCACACCGCCGCTGCGATTTCTCTCCAATTACCGGGCTCTAGTAATGAGTAATGACTAGGCATCTAAATCTTTGAATGCATCTGCGTTTTTTTAAATACAATTGATTGACAACATCTACTTTTAGAATAAGAGGGAAATACTAAGCAAGAAACAATTGAACAATTACCGGAAATCAAACATAATATTTGGCATGTATGGATGAGAGAAATGTCGAACTTAATTGCTATGTCGACCCGTACAGAATGGAGCATTGAGCAAACGTCCTACGCGGGTAGCAGGGGTCGACTAATAGCTGTCACGCAAAGGGAAATAAATAATGATTAAGCCTGGCATAATCGGTCTTCGCGACAGATTCGGATCAGTTGCATGGGCCGCGTATTATAAATAACGAGTGTATACGTGACTCACACCCGACAGAAGTGAAATTTTGAAATCACCCTGCAGTAAAGAGGAATGAGTTGTATAAGACATTAGAAGATCTAGAAATTAGCCCAAAACCAATAAGAATGATTAAAGTGATACTGCACCAGACAAAGAACAAAATCAAAATATATAACAAAATACCAGAAATGTTCGAAGTGCAGGAAGAAGTAAGACAGGTAACACATTTTCATCAGAAGCAAAAGTTAACAATTTCTATTTGCCCTTTTGATTTTTAAAAAGGAAAACAAATATAATAATGAACCAATTACCGCCAACCCCTATGTATGGAGGCGCGTTTCGCCGTACCACGGCTCATCGGCATACCTATGTGAAAGGTGGTAGTTGTATTTGAAATTTTAGTATATATATGAAGTTAGTACATACAAGTATGGATGAGAAAATCTAATTAAAGATAATCACTGAAAATGTCGAAATTAATAGCTATATCGACCTCTACAGAAATGAGCAACTGGTAATGCTCCACTTTTCTGTGAGGATAGCAGCTCGACTGATGGCTTAACCTGCCAGAGGTATTAAATAATAATGAACCAACTACCGCCAACCACTATGTATGGACACTCGTTTCGCCGCCGAAAACAAATATAATTGCCACAAATTTCTTTATTAATAAATTTACACACTAACTGTTCTACAGCAAATTCCTGAATCATCAAGCGTAAAGAATAAAAAGCATATTATATCATATTGTAACACTCAAGGATTTCCTGGAGCTCGGCTATGAACGCCCACGGCCATATTCCACGCACTCCCGGCTTCGTAACTCAAATATCAATAGGGAAGGTTTGGTCTACAACAAAAAGCAACAATGTTTAGCCTTTGTTGACGACTTGGTAATCATCAAGAAAGAAGCAAGAACTTAAGGAAGTAGTCAAAACTCTAGAACTAAAACATACGAAAAATGCGAAAGATAAACCAAAAAGAGTCTCTCGTCATTGTGGCAAGAAACGTAAAACATGTGTCCGCCTTACCCTAATAAATCAAAAAGACATGAGTAAAACAGCGGTCCGTTCCCTTTATTCATCAAATTTGTATATACAATTACTATTAAACATAATATACAATTACTATCAAAGAATTCCTTATTTGCCGCGTCGCTAATATTGTAATATAAATGAAAAAACCATCTTACCATCACCGCCTTTCCTACGACAAAAAGAGTCCTTATTATTATATATTTTTTTCAAGTTTTTATTGATTTCTCTACGTACAATAACATTATTTTCGGTTACTTCCGCAATAGCTAGGCTTTTTAAATATGGTATGTCGAAGAGACTGTGCTCTTTTCTTGATCAGCTTAAAATTATTATTTCCTTACAACATGGATTTCGTTCTGGAAAATCGACCATCTCCGCCGTACAACAATTTCATAATGTCGTTCTTCAGTTCATTGAAGAAAAGCGCTTTCCAGTTAGTATCTTTTGCAATCTCAGTCGAGCTTTCGATTGCGTACTTCATGATCGCTTGTTAGAGAAATTATCAGCCTATGGAGTTCGAGGAAGAGCGGGTCAGTGGTTTGCATCCTACTTGGATAATCGTTCTCAGTTTGTCGAGATATGTATGCATAAGGAGGGCGTTATTCATAAATCTGGAATCTGGCCTGTTTAGGTGTTCCTCAAGGCTCGATTCTCGCTCCAACCTCGTTTTCTTTTCAATTGACTTCTTTATAATTATGTATGCAGACGATATCTCTGCTATAGCTGTGGGTGATTCGCAAGAAGAAGCCATTCGTACCGGTAATTTACTCCTTGAAAAGTTATTTACATGGCTCTCCTCTATATTTTGTTTTTTCTTTTCTCTTATATGAAATTATTTAAAATTGAAAAGAATTTGTTGGAAATATCTATGGTTAGGTGTTGGAATAAATAAGCAAGTGTAACGACTAATCTAAGTTGAAAACCACACAACATAGGACCCATATGCCGAGAAGTACTTGGAATGTGATTTATTAAGGGTATTAAGGGAATTGTTTATTTGTCAGTTGTTGTCGTAAAATTTCAAAAGATTATTGAGAAAGTTACCTTGGTTGGCAGAGTGTACAATAATAGTTATTCTTAACATCAAATGTATGATTATTATCCTTAAGATGTTTAGCAAAGTGAAAGAATCCTGATGAATTTAGTTGTAAGCATCTGACGTGTTTTTTGATACGTGTTTCAAAATTCCTATAAGTTCTGTCAATATAATTGCATTGGCATGAATCACAAGCGAGCGTATAAAGACTTTTGTTTTTTAATTCATCCGCTTTGTCTTTATTGTTCAACAGCAAACTGCGGAGAGGATGTATCGTTCTAAACGCGACATCAAAATAACTTCTCAAAACATTACTGATTGTATAAGAAAAAGCGCCAATAAAAGGAAGGGAAATAAAACATTCATTCCTCTCGGGAGTTGTCGTAATGGTTTGGTCCAAATAAGTAGCTCAACTTTTAAATTACCTACTATGCAACAAGACATTTTACATTTTGAATCTTCCGTTTTTGGTTAGTTATGTCTTTGTAATATGGGCGCCAATTACAGCGCTATCTACTGTATTCTTAAAGTGGATGTATTCCAGATATAAATATTTTACTTCCATATTGATTTCGCCACTTTTAAATGTAAACAAATGCCTCTATTATTCCAATTTCCTTGGTCTTTACCAGTCACTACCACTGATGTCATAATTATAAGCGAATACAAACAATAGCTTTTTGCTGCTCGATCCAGTCGCAAAAACCTATTATTGGACGAACAATATCAAGTTGATACAATATACACGGACTTCACTAAAACGTTCAGCATGACTTACAATTAGTCTTACATAATTGAGGTTTACCAATCATATTTATCTGAGCGGATCAATTATTATTGAGTACCGTGGTTTTACATCTTATGAGTATATAGCACGAACTGGCGTACCTCAAGGCTCCGTGTTAGAACCGTTACTTTTTCTAATCTTTGTCAATGACATAACCAACTGTATTTTATCTCGCTGCTTGTTATACGCAGATGACCTCAAAGTTTTTCGTAAGATCGAAAGTGTTGGGGATTGCGAATTGTTGCAAAGCGACTTAAACGCTCTCGAGAGATGGAGTTCAGATAATATGTTATTCTTCAATACGAACAAATGTAAATGCATAAAACGACCTTTGATCGGAAACAGCAAAGAATAACGTTTCCATTTAGAATTTATAATTCTTCGCTTAAAAGGCGTGACTTCTTCAAAGATCTTGGAGTAAGTTTTGACGAAAAATTAAATTTAAATTTACATGTCTATGACATATGTACTTACTGTCTAAAAATGCTTAGATTTCCTACTAGAGAATACTTGGGTAATAATGCACTCGTAAGTTTTTTTAATACATTTATTAAATCTAAGCTTGAATATTGTTCTATAGCAGAGGTTCCTAAACTTTTTTTTTCTCGTAGACCACTTTCAAAATTTTTCTGGTTTCGGTGGACCCTCTGCTGCTACATTTCTACCATATTCCCAAAATTCGTAAAAAAATGTGAAAATTAGATCTAACGATGGAAATTTGCGTCCAACCCTAAATTCGGAGTGGTAAAAATAAAAATAGTATATTTTGTGTTCTATTTATTAAAATAATATGATTACAGACTTAATAGAATTAAAATTAAACATGAATAACGTAACGTAACTTCAACAATGCAAATCAACAATTAAAAAAAAATAATTTTAATAGGAGGGATGTACTTGATGGATTGACAGCAAATTATCAATATTAGGCTTCAGTTTTGTGAGGAATAACCGCAAATCTCCCCGTTCTGTGATGTTCAATCTGCTCCTATTTTTTGTTAATAGGTTTGTAACGACACTAAAACTTTTTTCGACAAGGTAACAAAAGTTTTCTCGCAATTTCCCACAGCCCAGGATATTTTTCGGGTATTTCTGCCTGCAGCCAAAATGTTTGATAGCCTTTTTTTAAATCTCACCTTCAGCTCCTCATTGGTGCTAAGCTCGAGTAGCTCCTCTTGTAATATCACATTCGCCACTTCCGTTTCATCAAATGGATTTATGATCCATGGTGGTATTTACATCGTCAGAATATCTTCAAATCTATTTTTGAAGTCATCATGCACGGCATTTAAATGTTGAACGTATGTCTGAATATCCTCATCAAGACATTCTGCCTATGACAAGTTTGGAAACTGGGAGAATTCTCGCCGACTAATATTTTGCTTCATAAATTTCAATTTTCCAAGAAAAGCCGAAATTACACCCTTTGTTTTTATTAAATTTAGGCTGTCCCGTTGTAACTGCAAGTTAATCTCATTAAATTTTTTGAACAAATCTGTCAAATACGCGATGTCTGCTTTCAATTTGATCAGGTTTTCCTTTAAATCTGGATCTTTACTTTCCAGAAACTCTAAAATTGATTCAAAAAGCGAGTAAAATCTTGTTAAACATGCACCTTCCGACAACCAGCGTACTTCAGTATGTAAAAGCAATCGTTGGAAGTCTTCATCATTCTCGTCGCACAATTGTGCAAATAAACGGGTATTTAACGCATTGCTTCTTATTTTGCTTTAATCACAAATTGAAGCGATTGGTGCAATCTATCACTCAAATTTTTCGCTACCAGGTGTTGTCGGTGGATGACACAGTGAATTGCAGTTACTCCTGGTATAATTCTTTTAAGATGGCTTATAAACCCACGATATCGCCCGAATATGGCAGGAGCTCCATCTGCTGCCACAGAAATAATGTTTGTAAATGGAATCGATTTTTTCCTTAAAAAAATCACTCAGGACATTAAATATTGATTCGCCTTTAGTGTCCGTCTCCAAAGTTTTCGCGAATAGCAGCTCTTCATGGATTTCTTCGTCCATAACAAATCGAACATATGCCAATAATAATGCTTCATTACCAGGTAAAGTTGACTCGTCCAGTTGAATAGAAAAATGAGTTGTTTGCAGATAATACAAGAAGCTTTCGATATCAGAGCTCATATCATCAATACGTCTTTGTACAGTGTTGTTAGTCAAAGGAATTCTTTTGAGAACGTCAAATGGAGGTTTATGCAGAACAGTTTTTAAAACCTCTTCAACAGCGGGTAAAATTAATTGTTCTCCGATGGTGTGCGGTTTTCCAGATTTCGCTATAAGCAGTGAGATATTGTAAGATGCTCGCAAGCCATCATCGTTACTTTGAGACGTTGAAGCGAACATACTGTGCACGGTGGGTCTCTTTCCATATTTTTCTTTCAATTTTTGAAAATATTTTAAATCTTTACGTATTTTATCAGGATGACACCTTCTTAAATGATCTTCGAGCTTCGATGGTTTCATGGAGTCATTGCTCAAAACTTTGTTGCATAAAAGGCATATGGACAATCGTTTGTCTGTCTTTGATGGAAGAAAACCAAATTTCAAATAATCAACACTGTACTGTCGACATTTCTTCTTAGATTCAGCCATGTTTCGTATCAGTTACCTACCTGTAAGTAAACTGTAAAGAAAAAAATGTTTGTTTTAGTAATCATAAGGCGATTTTAATAGGATATGGCTATTTTAACAGAATAGAATAGGATTAATTAATTATTACAATGAAAAAACCAAAATGCCGGCGGCAAAACTGATTTTAATTATTAAAAGCAATAAACGGCTAAGACTCATATAGAGGTTTTCACAAAACGACTGAACCTATTGTAATGTAATATAAAACATTTTTTGATTCATTATATTTTGATACATTTCTGCAAATTCGAAAGAAAATACTTTTAAAGTTAAAGAATATTTTGACATCAAAACTTCGCAATTTGAATGATTTATTTATTACTTTGATGTACGTTACGAGTGGTACATAAAGACACGTACAATTTATGAAAATATTTTTAGTCATTTAGCATTAGCAACTACGAGGGCACTGAAATATGTACAAACATGCAGGTCAATCATATATTTCTCCTTTAGTGAATCACCACAGTCGGGCAAATAAATAATTTTATAATAAAAAGTACTAAAAGTTCAATCTTTCTCGGCTTTCTGTTTTTTTATAGAAGTATCGAATAATGGCCCTGTTCAGTATTTAATTTTTATTACGTACGTACTACACGCAAACATAACAAATACAATATTATTACAATATAAAATAAAAGTATGTATAACAAATAGGCAGGTACTTACTTTTTCCGCCACTGGCAAACAATGACATCGATTCACTCACACTTTTCTTTTCAAAATTCCGGAAACAAATGAGTAACGTTTGTCCTTGGCATTCGTATTTATATTGGTGAAGAATCAAACAAGTTCATGCAAGATTGCAAGCGCAGCACAAGTCGCATTTCGTCCCTTTGCACGCCTGAACAAGCGTTGCGGGCGGGCGAGCGGCGCTTTGCAAGTCTCGACACGCGTTGTACTGAATATCGAATATGCAAGTTTTTACAAGTAACTGTCGCTGACCTGAAAATACACTACTCAAAAAAATTAAGGGAGGTTTAAAAAAAAGGAAATTAAAACTAAATAAACAGGCTATCTGATCCATATGCCGGCCTAACTGGAAAAAAATTTTTCAAGCCCGTGGACAAAAAAAAAAACAAAATTGCAAAATTATTTTTTCGCGCTATCAGTTAGGATTGCATGAGAACCATAGCTCCTCAAAATTTTTAGCCAAAAAATCTGAAAATTAGAATCTTAAAGCTTCAAAATGCTTTTTTCAAGTCTTAATACGACCATTTTTCACCGAAATACAGCCTGTCAAAAATTATCGAAAAATTTGGAATTTTTTTTTGTTTCTTTTTTTTTGAGTAGTGTATTATCTGCCTACATTGATAGGTAAAGCTAAGCCAACATTTTTGTTCTTTACTATCGAAACCAGATAAATTTTCGTGGACCCCCACTTACAACTTGTGAACCCCCATTTTTTTTCCACGCCAATGTAGACCCCAGTTGAGTCTCCCGTGGACCCCTGGGGGTCCACCTGGACCACTTTGGGAATCACTGTTCTATAGTATGAAACCAGCCTGTTGCTATCAGAGTTCGATTATAATTCACTCGCCAATCCTAGAGTTGTTTCACAAATTTCTTTTATTTACAAATTGATCAACAACATATGCTCCTTGCTCCGGAATTATTGGAGCTTTTGGGATTTTACGTTCCTCGTTTGAGTATTCGACATCAGAAACTTGTCTATTTTCCCTCATTTGCTACTAGACGTCACTCTTTCTCAACTATTTGTTGTATGTGTCAAACTGTAAATACATATTGTGCTGATAGATATGTTTAATGTTTCGTTAAATTCTTTAAACAAGTTTGAACAAAATCCTTAGTTTATTTACTTATACCTTTTTTCTTTGTTTTTATACTTTTTTCAATGTAATTTATGTTTTCTTTTTTGTACAATCTCTTATAGTGATGTGTATACACATATGTTATCATATAATTAGCATTATTATTTGGATGTTGGAGAATCGCCATCTCGTTTCCTCTTCCGATTGCATAGAATGTAATTTTTAAAATCGTAGATTCTACCTTGGGCCGCTATTCTTAGATTTTTTGCGCAAACATTCCTATTTATGTGAGGATTATGGAGCTCGGTGATTTGAGTTGAAGACGCCGCCGCAGAGTCTCCGGTAGACGCCAATTTTCCGCTCCAGAACTCGTTGCCGGGAAGAGCGTTGCCATCCCAAGCATAAGATATAACCAGCAGTTTTCCTAAAATAAAAACAATATCTTTATAACCGCAGAGCTACGATTTTAATAATGTACTGCTCAAAATAATTATAGGAACACGTCTCAATAACTTCAGTTGTAATAAAATGGAAATCTTATAAAGCTTATTTTAAAAAGCTATATTTTGTTCGCATAAATTTGCAAACACAAAACAAATTTTTCATATCATTTTTTAATCAAACAATCAAAATGTAAACTAAAAATGTAGCAACGATGTTAAGTGTTGGGCGATCCTTAAAACATATATTTCCTAACTTAATACATATAACCTGCGTGCTGCATGCTTTGCATTTAGTTGGTGAAGTTGTTCGACAACATTACGGAAACGTTGATTGGATGATTGGAAGTACTAAAGCAGTCTTTTCGTAAATCTCCTAAACGTTTAAAAGAATTTCGTAAATTTTGTCCAGGTATTCCAGAACCTCCTGAACCAATTTTAACGCGATGGGGTACTTGGCTAACAGCAGCTTCTTACTATTTGATCCATTTTCAACAAATTCAATCAGTTATAATGCGATTTAATCGGAATCAATCCAAAGCAATTAGAGAAAGTCAAAGAGAATTTCAAATTCCTCAACTTTTAGAAGATTTAACAACAATATGTACCAATTATACAGTATTACTAGATGCCATCAGAAAACTACAATGTACTGAATTGTCATTGCAGGAATCATTAGACATAGTGGAGAGTGTAAAAAATAAATTACACACATTAAATGATACGCCAGGATTATGCGCTAGTCAAAAGTTGGCAGATGTTTTAAGGAAAATCCCGATTTTAATACTTTAGAGGCCGTTTATAATAAGTGTAAGAATAGTGAACTTTTAAGTGATTTTGAAAAACAGTTTGTACATGCAAATGTAACTTCCTTAGATGTGGAGAGATCGTTTTCTATGTATAAGAATATTTTTTCTTGTCGACGCACAAGGTTTAAAGAAGTAACTGTGGAAACATATGCAATGATGCAAGTTGACAGTAGTTCACATCCTGATGCCTCTAATTTGTTGAATAATTAGCAAGTAAGTTTATTTATGAATTTTTCGTATTCTTATATTAACCCGTAATACCGACGCCTAGCGAGTCCGCAAGTTTTGGTTACTCTACTAATAATTGATTGAATTGGCTTTTTTACTTAGCTTTTAAAGGCATTATTAATTTTTGTATCTGTAAAGCTATTTATTTCGAATGAAAGGAGGTTATTTGTTTATTGAAGCTGGGAATTAGTTTAATTTTTTTTTTAATAATCAAATATCGAATCAAAAAGTGTAGATTCTTTTCCTCATAATAACGACGAAATTTTATTTCAATTTCATTGGAGTTTATTCAAACTCTATCTAAACAAGTTACCTTCGTTATCATCATTCAGTGCTTCATGTGGTTGCCGTTGAGATATAAAAACTCGGATTCCTTCATTAGGATGATCAGCTATGGGAATTTTCGACCCGTGGTTGTACTTTCCACAAGTGTTGGACAAGGAAAAGTAGGCGAAATAGACGTCAGAGATGTTCTGTAAGTGTTTTCCCAGGAACCTAATATAAACAAAGAATAAATGCAAATGTAAGAAGCCGTCATATAATTATTCAGAAAAATGGTTTCACTTAGATTTTAGGTAACTTAACTTTGTTAAGGGCTTTCTAAAGATTGTTTTACACGACGCACAATTCCGCGCAGAATTATGTACGTCAAAATTATAGATCGTGTAAATCAGCAATATTATTCAAACCAACCCCGAACGATTAATATGATACTTAATTATTCCAAATTAATAATTATCAAACAATGTATCTGTCTGTAATAATCACCAGATTTATTGAACACCCATAAGTAATGTAAAATAATGCATGGATTTTAAAAACTATTTCACTTTTTCTCCATAATATAACACAAATTATATTATTGCAAAATAATAACGGATCCGGATCCAAGAATCAGATACGGGGCCGAATCCAATATTTGAATGTGTACTATTATTTCTCAGGTTTTTATAAGATTTGTGGAACTTCGATTCGCATTTAATTTGAATACGATAAACAGGCACAAATAAATAACACTAAAGTAATTTAACAGAAATAGAAAAGAAGGATAACATTACAACATTAGCCTCCATTAAGAAGTTGCAAGTCGTAACAAGATATTTTGGAGAACTAAATATTCAAAGAATACCTTTAATCCTTTGCGCAATTCTGCAATCAGTAGAGTGAGGTAATCGTCTCTGCGATACCTAGGCGTTTCACCAGAGTAGCGGGCTGTTAACGTTCCGTAATTCCAATGCAGCCCGTCAACCCACTTGATAACGCTGCTTAACAGGCTAACTTCTCAGGTATTATATTCTTGATTGGTTCTGTTATCATTCCATTTATCACTATATATAATGCATATGTCGCGCAGAGGCATTACCTCCCTTTAGTAATCAGTAGTCTGGGCAAACAGCGGTAACAGTCAGTGTAGTAGATATGTGGTGCTGAGTCGGCGATTATTTATTTCACGCGTTCACAGCGCCAGTACTAAATCGATGCTGTATGCAAGTAGTTCTGGGTATATGTATAGGCTGTGGTAACTTATTTCGTAATTGTACACTTATGTTTGCTTTAAAAATGTCACAGATAGGTACGTCGCGAAAACAACCAATGGCAGACGCAGCTAAAAACTTTATAGTGAACATGCCGGACTTAATGTTTGATGGCGCTAAAATTCAATGTCTAGTTTGTAAAATCCCTTTAATGTGTTGGTCCAGAAGCCATTGTCAACGTCACATGGAAAGCAAACAGCATTCTTCTGCAAAAAGTGGCATACGAGACCAAGAAAAATTTACATTTGATTTATGTGTTACTCTTATTTTATGTAATCTATCGTTTCGTTTACTAGACAAAGAAGCATTTGTCTCCTTCTGGAATAAATATGCGGACTGTAAATTACCTAGTCGGACATCGATACGAAATGTAGTGCCATTTGCTCGTAAACATATAGAAAAAAGAATGAAAACGGAATTGAAAGATAAAAAACTGTGGTTGTGTGTGGACGAAACAACAGATCGTCAAAAACATTTTGTGGTTAATGTAATGGTACGTACAATGGAACCACATCGACCGTCATCCTCCTTCCTACTTGCTTCCAAAAGAGTTATAAATTGTACTACCGATGAGATTTTAAAGGTGGTGTTGAACTCTTTGAACAAATTTGAAGTTTCAACTGAGCAATTTTTAATGTTTATGAGTGATGGTTAACGCTGGCCTCGAGCGGTACCGCGCATCGGCGTAGAATCAGTTCGGACCGAGAGGAACGGTAGTATTACTTCGTCTGCGAAGCAGTACGGATATTTTCGCTGCCGGTCATTTGCGCAATTGTTTATCTGTCCTAGAAAAATTATGATTTCGTCAGCAAAACGATCGCGGTCGGACAAACTTCGAAAATTTATTGCAGAAATTCCAGACTTAATATATGAAGGTGCTAAAATTAAATGTGTAATCTGTAAAATCCCGTTAATGTGTTGGTCCAGACAACATTGTCTACGACACGTAAATAGTGAAAAGGATGTCTCAAAAAGAAATTGCGCACGAGACAATGAAAAATTTATATTTAATTTATGCGTTACGTTTATGGCATGTAATATACCGTTTAATTTACTAGACAAGAAACCATTTATCTGCTTTTGGAATAACTATTCGGAGTGCAAATTACCAAGTCGAACATCGTTACGAAGAATTGTGCCATCTGCGCGCGAACATATTGAACAAAAAATAAAATCGGAGTTGAAAGATCAAAAATTGTGGTTATGTGTCGACGAAACAACAGATCGGAAGAAACATTCTGTTCTTAATGTAATGGCACGCAAATTGGGACCTCATCAATCGGCACCTTCAATTCTATTAGTCTCCAAACGAATACAACATTGGACAAGTTTGAACTTTCAACAAACCAACTCTTGATGTTAGTGAGTGATGGTGCTGCAAACATGCTTTCTGTAGGCAGGTCTCTTAAAAAGCATTCTGCTAATTTGTTACACATTACGTGTAAAATTCATGCTCTCAATCTTGTGGCGGATAGTATCAGAAAATGTTATCTTGAGGTAGACGCTTTAATAGCGCATACCAAAGCAGTATTTGTCAAATCACCGAATCGCGAATTTCACAGACTGTGCCCCCGTATACCAGAGCCACCAGAACCTATTTTAACTCGTTGGGGAACATGGTTACAGGCCGCGTTTTATTATCATAAATATTTTGACAATATTAAGAACGTGGTTTTACAATTCGATACAAAGGAAGCTGCCGCTATCCAGAAAAGCCAGTCGAAATTTCAAGATAGTCAGGTTAAAATGGATTTAGAAATCATTCACGACAATTACTTCGGGCTAGCAGATGCAATAGAAAAATTACAAAATCCTGCGGTGCCGTTAGAAGAATCTGTACAAATAGTGCAACATGTTCACGTACAGCTATGCGCGATTGAAGACGCAAAAAATGTTTCTGTTCTAGAAAAATTTGAAAGTGTTTTTGAGAAAAATTCTGATTTTGGCACATTAAGACACAGTTGTGAAGGTGCGTCAACAGAATCGTTAAGTTATTTGAAAGATTATTTTACTTACGCAAATATTACGTCACTAGATGTAGAACGTTCGTTCTCTGCATATAAACGCATTTTTTCCTCATGCCGTACTAGTTATGCCGAAACAACAGTTGAAACATATCTAATGTTGCAGATATTTAACAGACATTATTCACTTTGTGATTTCACGGAGGACTCTTAAAGTGGTAAGTGTTTGAGCACGTGTTATTTAATTTTTATTTAAAAGATGGGCGAAATTATTTGTGGCAGCAAACATCTCTATTAGCAGAATAACTCTAATGGAACGCGAGGCCTGGTCGACTCTACGCTACTGCGCGGTACCGCTCGTGGCCAGCTTTAGTGATGGTGCCGCAAACATGCGTTCTTTGGGCCGATCTCTTAAAGAACACAGTGGTAACTTCTTACATGTAACGTGTAAAATCCATACTCTAAATCTTGCGGCACAAACGATTACTACATGTTTTCCACTAGTAAATGCGTTGATTGCTAGTACAAAGGCAGTGTTTCTAGTCCCCGAAACGTACCTGACTATTTCACAAACTGTGTCCTGATTTACCTGAACTACCACAGCCGATTATTGCACGTTGGGGAACATGGTTGCAGGCTGCGTTTTATTACAACAAATATTTTGATCAAGTAAAGAAGATAGTTTTAAAATTCAATCCGACAGAAGCTGCAGCAATCAAGAAAAGCCAAGAAATATTTCAAGATAGTCAGGTTAAAAGAGATTTACAAACTATTCACAACAATTACTTCGGACTAGCGGAGGGAATAGCAAAATTACAAAATGTTTCGATGTCGCTAGTGGATTCTGTTCAAATTGTGAATGAACGCACAGTTATGCGTTGTAGAAGGCGAAACAAATTGCTGTGTAATACGAAAATTTGAAAGTGTTTTAGAGAAAGACTCCGAATTTCTTATATTAAGACAAATTTGTGAAGGTGCGTGTGAAGATGCATTAAGTTATTTCAAAGATTATTTTAAATATGCAAATATAACATCGCTAGATGTCGAACGGTCGTTTTCGGCATTAAAAAACATTTATTCCGCACGTCGTACTCACTTGACTGAAACAGCTGTGGAAACATATCTAACTATTCAAATATTTAACAGATGTTACCCAGTTTGTGATTTCACGGGAGACTTTTAGAACGGTAAGTGTTTCAGCACGTTTTATAATTTATTTCTTACCTTCTATTTTATGTGTAAACTTTTATGCGCTCGCCACGCCTCTGGCTGTTATCGCATATTTGCCCAGGTTAGTAATCAGTTACCATAAATAAAAGTCGCAATACACAAGATAAACAATATAAAATAAATACTAAAAGAATAACTGCGGTAAAAAACACAAGTTTTACAGAGGTAAACACTGAAAACACCTTGTAACAAACCGAATCCGCACAGCAAGAAATGTGGGTGTTACGCCAAGCAAGTAAATGCACATACACTTAGGCTATGTCCTAATCGGAGAGTCATCGCGCTAGCGGACGATGAGCGATGGTCGGTGGCGTCGCATGTCGATCACGCGATATAAATGTGTGTCCTCATACAGACAGCTTATTGGCGCAACCATGCGGGATCGTGCTTGCAAACACACCATCGTGCGATCACCTCAGTGCATATAAAGAGGTTCTTTGAGGTGGTTCGAGTTTCCTAGCCGTACAAAACGACTTCCAGGGCAGAAGATGCCGGGTTCTTACTTGGAAATGTTTATTTATCATATCTTGTTAAAGAACACAAAAAAAAGGAAACTTGTAAATGAAATATGCCAAAGCTGGTCTTCACTCGGAGGGTTTCGCCATTTGTATCACGAGCTACGAAGTCAAGAGGGGGAATTTTATCTGGCAATTGTAAATTGCAGCGAATGGGCCGTGTTTTATTTACTATCCACAACACAATAATATTCGTGACTGGGGAAAACTGGGGATTTTATTGATATTTAAGTGGGGAATTTTGTAAATCGGTTGTGGCAACACTGCAGACTAGGTCAGCATTGCACGCCATAACCTATTTATTTTTCAGATAACAATATTTAAAAGTCACGTAGTTACAGAGTTGGAAACTAAATTAGTTCTTAATAGAAAATGACAATTAGTTAGTTTTAATTGTAGTTGTCAATTAATAACTAACACAATAATAACTAATTTTGCAATTATAGAATATAAAAATGAAAAAGGGTAAAATAAGGTTATGTCATATTACATCAAAAATTAGTCATTATTGTTATTAGTTATTAATCGACAACTAGTTCAAAAATAAAACAATGTTAATAAATGAGTATATTATGATAATAGTGTAGTTATTTACTTGGGTTTTTCAACTTCTCGGCAATACTCTCCCACATTTGATCAGTTTTTAATTTATTCTTATAGCACTCCCTACGTTTATTCCATAAAATTGGGTTTAAACGCACTTCATTAATCAAAAGTTCTTCAAAATCCATTTTTAAAACGTTCGATAACCCGATGAAAAAAACAAACCGGTTTGATTTTGAGCGTTTACGACGAATACTGGTCGCGTTGATAGGTTAAAGTCAGTAACTGATTAGAACACGCTCCTTCTAGGTATAAAGTTTGTTTTTTAAGCGACAGAACGATGTACGCGGCGCGATATCAAAACAAAACCAGTGCAACCGTTCTCCCTCAACGCGCGATCGCGGTTAGGTTCTAAAGAGGACACCTAATAAGATTAGTGAAGTTTAAAATTTTGATCGTACAATACAGCTACCATCGCTTATTGCCCGCTCGCGCGATGCCCCTCAAAGACATAGCCTTACGCACGAGGAAGGGAGGGCGCAACGCGACGGCGTGATTGACTTGTGATCTTCAATCGCTGAAAGGGAGTGGGTGCCGTTCTCGCGATAACGAGACATTAAACGATTTCAAGCGATTTATCGGTATTTACTATAGCACAGACATCAGAGTTCCATTAAGTAGATAGAACGGCTTGAATTCACCAGCGATCACTTCACTAGCGATGTTATATTTGCATATTTAAAATAATCTTTGAAATAACTTAATGCATCTTCACACGCACTTTCACAAATTTGTCTTAATATAAGAAAATCGGAGTCTTTCTCTAAAACATTTTCAAATTTTCGTATTACACACCAATTTGTTTCGCCTTCAACAGCGCATAACTGTGCGTGAACATCATTCACAATTTGAATAGAATCCACTAGCGACATCGAAACATTTTGTAATTTTTCTATTCCCTCCGCTAGTTCGAAGTAATTGTTGTGAATAGTTTGTAAATCTCTTTTAACCTAACTATCTTGAAATATTTCCTGGCTTTTCTCGATTGCTGCAGTTTCTGTCGGATTGAATTTTAAAACTACCTTCTTTACTTGATCAAAATATTTGTTGTAGTAAAACGCAGCCTGCAACCATGTTCCCCAACGTGTAACAATCGGCTGTGGTAGTTCAGGTAAATCAGGACACAGTTTGTGAAATAGTCGGGTACGTTTCGGGGTATACGTTGTTATATACACCATTTTTTGTGGAATGTATGAGTGGGAAGCGCTTCGAGGCGATAAAACAATTTCTACATTTTTCAAACAATGATGAATTTGATTCAGCAAATCACCCTTGTTCAAAACTCAACAAAATTTGGTCCATTTATGAAGATTTAAATAAAAAATTTGGCGATGCGGTTACACCAGAGAAATTTGTGACTATTGACGAAAGTATGTTACTTTATAGGGGTGGTCTGGGGTGGGTACAATACATTCCACTCAAAAGAGCTAAATTCGGCATAAAAACGTACTTACTATGAGAATCAAAAAGTGGATATGTCTGTAATTTTATCATTTATACTGGCAAGAACACCGTTCTGGACAGAGATTCTTACGATTTTCCAGTGTCTTCCCAAGTAGTAATGACTTTGATGAAACCTTTGTTGAATAAAGGGTGTTGTTTGACAACGGATAATTTTTGCAACTCACCTGGACTAGCTGATCTTTTGATAAAAAACAAGACTGATGTTTATGGAACGCGTATCACGAAAAGAAATACCCAGTGAATTGAAGAATAAAAAATTGGAAATTGGAGAAACAATTAGTTTTCAGCCAAGCAAAGTGTGTGTAATAAAATGAAAAGATAAGAAAGATATCTCTCTTATCTCTACCATTCACAATACATCAATGGTGGATGTAGAGACGCGCAAAGGAACAATAAAAAAACCGCAACTTGTGGTGGATTACAATCACACCATGGGCGGTGTTGATCGCGTTGATCAACACCTGTCTTCCTATGTTGTACTTAGAAAAAGAGGCAAAAAATACTACAAGAAGATTTTCTTTCATCTCTTAGATCTGGCAATATGGAACGCTTTCGTGCTTTACCAAAAATCTGGCGGAGATATGGCTTCACTTGATTTTCGTCTCAAAGTAATAGAATTCTCTATTGAAAAATATAAAACTACAAGCATTTCAAGAAGTGGACGACCATCAAACGTCCCAATACCACTGAGATTATCCGCAAAACATTTTCCATCTTTTGTACCACCAACAGCAAAGAAAGGAAATCCCACCCGCCAGTGTTTCGTATGTTCAAGGAAGAAGAATAAAGATAATAAAAGGGTTCGAAGAGAAACTGGATATATGTGTGCCGAATGTGACATTTCTCTTTGCGTTATTCCTTGTTTTAAAGTCTACCATACCGTTGTAAATTTTGATTAAATCAAAGGTTAGGTAAAGTTAGTTGTTTTTGGATAAAACAACTTTTTTTGTATTTTATTTTTCAAGATTTGTTAATGTTCTTTTGAATTTTAAGAAAATAGAGAATAAAAAAATTGGTGGGAAAAAGACCGCCTTTCAGTTTTTAAATGGTGCGTTAAGAGGTTAAACTAAGCATTGCTAAACATCAAAGCATAACCACAAACTCTACAAACTGACAAGCCAGGATGTATTACTAGAAAGAGATGGCCATAATAACCGCAAATAAACCATATCTCGAACAAGGTAAGTACCGGTTATTCCATTTAGAAGTCTAAGACGTTTTGAAGGGCTTCTCTATTACGTAATAATGATAGCAAGGACTGTGGGATAGTATGGCAAACAACACAGAGTATCGGCACACTCCTCACCACACAAAATATTAATTCATTCGGAACAGCTGTTTCAAAGGCTCGTTGGGCCCCCGAAAAACTAAAACCTTTTTCTTAAAGGTATATATGTACATATATCTCTAAATGTGTATGTATCTGCGTATATCTATTTACGAATATTTACTTTTCTATCGTTTAACTCTAATATGCTGAGTATATGTGGAACGGAAAAGGGTTTCTTGCCTCGTCTCGCCTTCGTAAAGTAGAGCAAGACAAAAGGTAAAGTTCCTTCCCGCTAATTCTCTATCTACGCATTCTAAGAAAACTAAAGAAATCAATACATATGTTACAAAACACGACGACTCGGTCAACTGCGGACTGAAAAGTTCTTTCACTCTAATAAATTAAACAGGCAAGAAAAATGAAGTGGCGCATTGTCTTTGTTTAAAAGATTCGGGTGTTTTATATAGATCGTCTCAAATGCGTCTAATTCCCGAGGCGAATTAATTTCAGATTTTCTAATTTGATGACATGTCCCGTATCATTCATGTGCTCAGTTACACTTCACGCTCCTGTTCGACCGAATCTGTAGCATCTCATGTGTTCACTAAATCTCGTACCTATCGCTCGTTTTGTTTGGCCAATATAGGCTTTATCACAGTCGTTGCATGCAATTTTATAAATTCCCGACCTTTCTTTCACGTCCGGTTTGTCTTTTGGATTACCAAGAAGATTTTTAAGTGTATTCCGTGAACTGAATACGGAATACACAAAAACCTCGGTAACTCGGTTGAAAATGAGGGCCCACCGTGTTATGTATATGTCAATGATATTGTTGTACAGTTAGTTACAATAGGACGATACAGATGGCACGACGAGGCAGAAGGAGAATGGCCGTTAGTAAGCCACGTGTTAATGTTAAGCATGTTGGTGTAAGTAAATATTTAAGGAAGTAAATCATCTTGTGTTTGATTATTACCCGCGTAATACATGGTGTCAGGTGTGTAGAAACAAAATTACTTAAATATTTAAAGGAAATCTCGCTAGTAAGAGATATAAAAATGGATTTTAAACCCCCACAACAATTCGACATTTCTGGTAATTGGCTTTTATGGAAGCAGAAATTTGAAATTTATTTAATAGCTACAGAAAAATCAAAAGCCGAAGAAAAGGTAAAAATTGCAACCCTTCTTGCTTGCATGGGTGATGATGCAATTCATCTCTATAATACGTTTCCTAAGGATAAAAAATCAACCCTTGAACAATTACTAACTGAATTTGATAATCATTTTTTACCTAAAAAAATAGTGGCAATGGAAACATTTAAATTCCATAATTTAATTCAAGAAGAAAATCAAACAATAGACCAGTATTGGACTAATTTGAAGAAACAAGCTCAATTATGTGAATTTACATGCTCAAATAACGAATGTAAAAAATCTTATGAAGAACGTATGATTAGGGATAGAATGATAGTAGGGGTACAAGACAAAGAAAGTCAGTTGCGACTATTAAGAGAAAAAGATTTTACAGTTGAGAAAATTGCTGATTATTGTAAAAGTATAGAGTTAAGTAAAGAACATGTAAAAGTTTTAAAAAATCAAGAAAATGCAGAAAAAATTCATGCAGTGAAGTCATTCAAAAAATTTTATTGTAAAAAGTGTGGTTATGAACATAACCCTAACAAATGCCCAGCCTACAATAAAACGTGTGCAGTGTGTCAACAAAAAGGACATTTTGCAAGAGTATGCAGAAACAGAAAACAAAAAGAAGCATCATCAATTCAAGAGAAACAGAAAAAACAAGATGGACAAAATTAAGTTGTCAAACGAAAACAGAAGAAAAGAAGGTCAGAAACATTGAAGAAGAGGAAACCACCCAAAATGACCAAGAAGATGAACTATTATATGTACGTGTTTGCAATGCACAAAACAAGCAATCTTGGCAAGAAAATATATTAATTAAAGGTAAATCAGTTACTTTTAAATTAGATACAGGTTCTGATACTAGTATTATTCCTAAGAAAATTTTAAGAAATTTAAATGCTGAATCTTGTTTAGAGAAATCTAATAAAACTCTAATAGCTTACGGTAACTCTAGATTTAAGCCTATAGGTGAAGTAACTTTAGACTGTTTTACCAGGAATACTAACTGTAAAATTAGGTTTATTATTGTTGATTTTGAAGCTGAACCTTTATTAGGTTTGGATGATTGTTTAAAGCTAAATTTAATTACAAAAGTCTCAGCCATTTCATCCTTTCCACAAAGTAAAGATGAGATTTATTTAAAATATAGAACCAATTTTGAAGGTTTAGGTAAAATACCAGGAGTTTGTACTATTGAACTAGCAGAAAATGCTAAACCAACTGTCCAGTGTCAAAGAAAAGTTCCTTTATCTTTGCATGAATCTTTAAAAAATACTTTAGGTAAATTAGAAGCTAAAAGAGTAATAGAAAAGGTAAATTATCCAACGGAATGGGTAAATTCTCTAATGATAGTAGAAAAACCAGATAAAAGTCTTAGATTGTGTATTGATCCAAAACCTCTAAACAAATATATACGTAGAGAATATTTTATGATTCCTACTATAAATGATATTGTCAGTAAATTAGCAGGTAAATCTATATTTTCAGTAATCGATATGAAAGATGGATTTTGGCAGATAGCCTTAGATAAAAAGAGCTCTGATCTGTGCGTGTTTAATACTCCATTTGGACGCTATAAGTTTAATAGATTGCCTTTTGGTATATCTAGTGCACCTGAAATATTTCAAAGAAAAAACTTTGAATTATTTGGTGATATTGATGGTCTCAATATATACTTTGATGATTTAATATTAGCAAGTGATAACGAAGTAAATCATGACAAAGCTTTACAAGAAATTTTTAAACGAGCTGAAAGAAACAATATAAAGTTCAATTTTGATAAATTTCAATATAAACTTCCAGAAGTGAAATTTATGGGATTAATAATATCTTCTAAAGGTATTAGACCAGATGAAGAAAATATTAGAGCAATTAATGAGATTCAAGTTCCTAATAATAAATCAGATGTCTTGAAAATATTAGGCCTTGTAAAATTTTTCTCTAAATTTGTGCCAAATTTAACAGATATGACTAGTAATTTGAGGAGTTTAACTCGCAAAGATGTAAAATTTGAGTGGACTCTTAAACATGACCATGAGTTAAAACAATTAAAATATTTAGTAACGCATTCTCCTATTTTGAAAATTTTTGACTCGCAATTAGAAATTACTATACAGTGTGATTCATCATCTGAAGGTTTAGGATGTGTTTTATTACAAAATGGTAATCCAATTTCATTTGCTTCTCGAGCGTTGACTAAATCTGAGAAAAGATATGCGCAAATTGAAAAGGAATTATTAGCGATCTGTTTTGCTTTTGAAAAATTTCATTATTTCGTTTATGGTCACAGAGTTCGAGTACAAACTGATCACAAACCACTAGTGCCGATCTTTTCTAAAAATCTAGATAACGTTAGCAATCGTTTGCAAAGAATGCTTTTAAAACTTGTAAAATATGACATTGAAATAAGTTATCTCCCTGGAAAAGATATGTTAATTGCAGATTTACTCTCTAGATCTTATATACGAGATAATATTGAAGATGATCCTGAAATGCAATATATTGTTCACGCGTTGTACAATAACATTCCGATGTCAGATGAAAAAAAGGAACTATTTAAGAAATCTATTACTAACGATATTCATTTATCTAAAATAAAAGAATTTTGCATACAAGGTTGGCCAAAAGATTCCAAAAGCTTAGAACCCGAATTAAAATTATATTTTAAGTTAAAAGATAGAATTTATCTCTCCAATGAATTATTATTTTTAGAAAATAAAACTATTGTTCCCAAAAATTTGAGATTAGAAATGCTTCAGCAAATACATAAACCGCACTTTGGTCTACAAAAAACAAAGGCTAGAGTTAGACAGTTATTCTACTGGCCTAAATTAAGTGAAGATATTGAAAATTTCATATCTAAATGTGAACCTTGTCAACTAAACCAAAATGCAAATCAAAAGGAAACTTTGATTAATCATCCAATACCATCCAGACCTTGGCAGTATATCTTTGCTGATTTTTTTGAATTTAATGGAGATAATTATTTACTCTTAGTAAATTCATACTCTAACTGGATAGAAGTTATAAAGACAAGAACTAAAACTGTTAGTGATGTAATTAAGTCATGCAAAAGAATATTTTGTCAGTTAGGTGTTCCAGATATCTTCTACGCAGATAATGTTCCGTTCAATTCAATAAATTTTAAACAATTCGCCAATGAATGGAATATTAAATTAACTTTTTCTAGTCCACATCACCATCAGTCAAATGGTCTAGCTGAACGTTCTGTTGGAATAGTTAAAAACATGTTGAGAAAAGCCAACTCCAGTTCAGATCTAGATGAATTACTAATGGAATATCGAAATACGCCTTTAACTTCTATGTCATATTCTCCATCTCAGTTGTTATTTAATAGACTGTTAAAAAAAAAATTCCTGTATCATCAAATGTCCTTGATGAACTAATAACTAATCACTCGGAGATAAAACAAAAGTTAAAATTGAGACAAGAAAACCAAAAGAAATTCTATGATAGAACAGCAAAAGACTTGGACAAACTATATAAAAATGATAATGTCTTATTTCAAAAAAATAATAAATGGGAAAAAGGTATAATAATAGATAACTATAATGATAGATCATATTTAATTAGTGATATTTTTGGAAATAAATTTAGAAGAAATCGTAAACTCCTTAAGAAAACTAATTTAAATTTCTATCAACCTAAATATAATAAATTAAAAAGAATTTATGATTTCTCCTTAGGGGTAGATGATAATACTCCAATAGTAAATGAAAACAACAATGAAAATGATAATGTAACGGCTATTTTAAGTAGTAACAGTGATAATGTTAAGAATTCTGTAAATGTAACTCTCGACAATGTAAAAAATAATGAGGGTTTATTAAATAGTGTAATTAATAATGATTTAAGCTTAAATAGAAACTCTACTGCTTCTAACACTGTTAAGCGAACAATAATACGCCCCCATTATTTAGAAAATTATAAAACTTGTTATGATTCTGACTTTAGCGATGATACTGATATTTAAGTGACTCAAAAGACTATAACCTGTTTGTTCCTATATTATTATGTAGAATTTCATTTTCTTCTAAGGAAAAGCGTGTTATGTATATGTCAATGATATTGTTGTACAGTTAGTTACAATAGGACGATACAGATGGCACGACGAGGCAGAAGGAGAATGGCCGTTAGTAAGCCACGTGTTAATGTTAAGCATGTTTGTGTAAGTAAATATTTAAGGAAGTAAATCATCTTGTGTTTGATTATTACCCGCGTAATACACACCGAGTCTTTGAAACAGCTGTTCCGAATGAATTAATATTTTGTGTGGTGAGGAGTGTGCCGATACTCTGTGTTGTTTGTTCTCTATTATGTCGTTAACCAATGAGTACAATAACCGTATCGCTTGAATGCAAAAAATAGTGAAGTGATGAATCGCTTATTGAATCATCCTAGCTCATGCCCACTATTTTTTGCTGTACGCATTCGCTTTACAAGGTCTGTATATATGTTCACTTTAGGTTTGTTCGTTTGTCTTGCTCGCGTTAGTTCTAGAGTGATAGGATTATGATCACATGATCGTTTTGATTACTCAGAAGTACTCTAAATGAGTACAAACGAACAGTATAAATTGGTATTTATCAGTATTTATATTGTATACATAACTAAAAGATTGAGAATGGTGGCTATTAGCAATCACGATAGCATTAAAAAATCCTTATTGGAGGAGGTGTAAGTTTGTGCAGTTCAAAACTGTCGGAAGCTGCCCAACATATACAAGCGAACATCGGACTGTCAGTTTTTTTTACAAACGAACGCCCAATTTAGAAATTCGAGCTACTCCGTATTGCACTAATTGACAAACGAACCTTTTAAACAATGTTTGTTATTAGCGCCATCTATTATTTACATAGCTAATGAATTCGGAGGATTCATATGTTTTAAATAAGGTCCAAGTACGCGTACCGCCATCTATTATTTAAGTAGTTCAACAACTTACTCAATTCGTTTCGCAAACGTTTCCATGAAAATCTCTTCTTGATGAGTCGAACACTTCCAAACGCCTAAACCTATACCAACGACATGCACAAACGCCGTAGTTTCCTTTTCCTTCGCTCTGTGATTAGCTTCGAACAGTAGAGTGTCGATACTGATGGCTATTCGTTTCGCAAACGCAATATTATCGAAATAAACGCCCGCGCTGATTTCATTGAAGTACCCCGCTTTACTACGATCTTTCGACTTAATAAAATCGGAATACGTGAAATCGTTTTTATTATAAAAACTTGAAAACACTGATGGTATCGTAGAACCAAAAGTCGCTCCGAAACCGTTAGCTTCGGTGTTCTGCTTCCGGTCGATTACGATATCTTGATATTCCATGAATCCCTGCTTTTTCATTCGAGCTCCTATAAGGCCGATTACGATGCCTTCTTCTTGTAGATTGGATCGATTCTTAGCAACAACACCTTTATTTTTCCTGTTGCCGTCGTTGACGAAATAACTGTAGGAGCTGACTGATAAGAATGCCGAAAGTTTGATTTCATCGTAACTTAAACAATTTTCTAGTGTTAAAGCACCTTCTTCATTATCCTTTCCAATCGTTTCCCATTTACCCCTACCCTTAACTCCGTTTAACAAAATATAATCGTCATTTTTTCCCATAAACATCACAGCGCGTTTTTTTAACAAACGATCTACGAATTGGAGTAAATTCATATCTTTGTACAATTCTTTTTCAATAACACTTCCATGTTTTCGCTTGTGAAGTATAAAATCCACGAACAACGGTAGAACTGATTCATGGAGGAGCGGATAACAAGAGTTTGCGTTTCTCAGTAATACGGTTTCCGATATCTCTCGTTTTAACGTTTTGCATCTGCCCGTATCGATTGGAAATTTAATTGGAAACTTATCGCTTGCGTGTAATAACTCTTCTAGTTCATTGTAATGTAAATCTGCGTTGTTTTCATCGTAACCAAGCAATTCGTGTCCGTTTCGTTCGAATAATTTAGGAGATTCATTAGGCCAGTCCAAAAGCGGATACATGTTGAGACACTTATCACAGACAAACACTTGTTATTACTACCGGTTACCGATTTAGGTAAATGTTTATATATTTTTTTGTTGTGTAATTATGAGTAATATTTTAGGCTTCTTTAGTACATTTGTATGCCATCTATAGAGTAAGAGTTGATATGCTTGCATAGGTGACCATAATACTTGTAGGAATTCTCTTGGGAATGACGTTATGACTAAGTTGGACATAATCGGTCTTCGCAACAGAATCGGATCAGTAGCATAGGCCGAGGATTACAAATAGTGTGGCTCACAGACAACAGGAGTGACATTTTGAAATCAATACCCCAGTGTAAAAAATAAAAGCTGACGCAAGACAAATATTTGGTAAATAAAGCGAATATATGCACACGTTGAAATGCTTTTATTGCTATTATTAGTTTTTTTTTTTTTGTTTGAAAACGGCATTTGTTGTATATGTAATGTAATAACCGCAAAAAGTAAACAAAGTAGTTTTTTCAAAAATCTGTTGAACTTAATACCGTAACAATAAGTAATAATTTAATAAATAAACGTAACTTCTTAACAGTGTGGATAGGATTGTTGAAAAATTTGCACCATTAGGTATGTTTCCACATTTGTCTCGGTTAAGGTTGTTCGCTGTGATTATATTTTTGAGAAAGACCGTTCAACATCTACGAAAGTAACATAGGCATAATTAAAATAATCTTTAGAGTTAGTTAATGAATCCGCAGATGCACTACCACACATTTTTCTTAATCTCGTATAATCGGATTTTTTTTTTCGAAACACTGTCGAACTTTACTATAACGAGACCGTTTTTTGCGATTTGCTCTGATTCTACTAACGACATCCCATTATTTTGCAATTTTTCTATTGCGTTTAGTAATCGTTTATAACTGTAGCTAATACTTTTTAAATCTGTTTCAACAGAAGTATCTAGAAATCTAGAAAATTACAGATTTTACTTCTTGGAAACGTTCAAAATAATAAAAAACCGCTTGCAACCATGTTTCCCAACGCGCAGGGCCGTGCCGTGTGGGGGACAACACGTGCAATTGCACGGGGCGGCAAAGTTAGGGGGGAGGCACGAACAAGAAAAAAATACATGAACCCAAAAAGAAATAATGCAAAAATTAAAATATAATACAAAAGGAGTAAATAACATTCATACCCTTTCAATTTTTTTACAGTACAAAAAAATCAATCCCTAATTTCCTATTTAAACGAAATCGGGGAATTACAAAAAAATACTATCAAGGGCAGCTACAAAATAGCATTTTTTTAGGAAGCCCCGAAAGAAATAGGTCACGCCGTCAACGGTGTTGGAGCTTCTCTTTCGATTTCTGTCTTTTCTTTCCATTTTGCTTTAAACGATACTCGTTCTCTGTTTTTAAAGGGAAAAACCTTTATTTCGGTGAAATACCTATATTGGTGGATAATATAAAACCCTGTGACAATTTTTAAAATGTTTATGAGTTGTTGACCGTTGAGCGTAATATTTGGTCTGTTCGTGTTCGAAATTAATTCGTTAAAAAAGTCGATTCGGCGGTTGAATTTTGTGCTGTTCTAAATACTGATTGCAAAGTAAGTAGAAACATTATGTTTTGCGTATATTTTAGGAAGTAACTGCTAATAGCACAGGCACACAAAAAAAGTCGAAACGCAGAGGGTAAACCCCCCTTTGCCCAAGTATTTTGGGGCGCTGAAACCGAATATGACGATAAAAACTGATTTCAACCACCCAATCACCCCCTTAGAATGCCCAGTGGGGTTAAAATTTCACTTCTTATGAAAATTTAAAATGTGTATACATCTTGATACATATCAAGAATATGTATACATTTTAATTTTTCCATGTAGTATTAAATGTATGTAAGAGTTAGTTAATTACTCTACTCCAAATACCCTACTCGCACTCTTTCGCGTTCAGGAATGTCGTAGAGTTACTCCATCCATTCGTTTAAGAGTATGAGTGGCGTGATCCGCTCATGCTTTATTCCTAATCCCCTCCACGTGCTCTGTACCCTAGATCCGATTCGGATGAATACCTGAATTCAGCTTATATCGATTGCTTTTTAAAATTAAGGTTATGTTAATTTTTATACGCCACATAAGAAGTTTAAATATCCATCAATTGACTGTCTCTTGTATAGTACGACGACACAATGAGACTGGAGAATACAAAAGACGGTGTGGTCAAGGACGTAAAAGATGTACGACGCCAAGAGGTGACCAATATTTGAGACTTCAATCTTTACAAAATCGCGTACTCCCAGCGTCGCATTTTAGAAATGAATTATTGAATACAAGACAAGTCAATATATGTCAAAACAGTAATAAGGACACTTAAGGAGGCCGGCTTAAATCCAAAACGTGCTGCCAGAGTTTCTCGGATTCGCCCACGTCACAAAATTCGACTTCTAGAATTTGCAAGAGCTCATGTTAACTGGAATGAATATCAATGGGGAAAGATTCTTTTTACAGACGAAACAAAAATACAATTATGGAAACCTGATGGACGTAGTCGTGTAAACAGAAAGTCAGGAGAACGTTTCGCAGAATGTAATCTTGCACAAAATCTTAGCTTTGGTGGCGGTTCCATTATGTTATGGGGCGGCATTAGTTGGGAGAGTCGCGCGGAACTCATTGATGTAAATTTAAGAATGAATGCTGACTGGTACATACACAACATCCTTGAAGAACATGTTTTACCTTATGCGGGCTTTATTGGCTATGATAAGTCCTGACGCAAATCCTATAAAACATCTATGGGACATTCTAAAAAGAAATATACGAGCACGAAATCTAGCTCCTAATTCAATTGCAGAACTAAGAATTGCTGCACTGCAAGAATGGAATCGAATTCCTCAAGAAATCATCAAAGATCTTTTGCGCAGAATGATTAGGAGGATGCAGGATATCGTTAAAGCAAGAGGAGTAAGTACTAAGTATTAAAGTGTTATTATGTTGCGTTGTTATTATGTTTATGAATAATTAATGTTGCTTTTTCCAATTAAACGTTTTTGGCCAAAAACAAATTGTGTTAATAATTCCTTCACGAATTTGCTATAAATCCTCCATATGTAATTTATTTCATTATCATTAACGTAAAACACTCCAGCGTACAAGATTTAGCAACAAAAATCACAAAAGGTTTAAAGAGAAAAACAGTAAAGGCCGAAAATAAAATATGCAATATTTTTGTCTGTGAGTGTATAATAAATAAACGTATCTAACTTAACAGCCTGGATAAAATTGGTGAAAAATTTGCAGCATGTGGTATGTTTCCACATTTGTCAAAGTGAAGGATGTTTGCTGTGATGAAAAAATGTGATTTCGCCAATTCGTGCTTTTGCATTAGATATCAATAGAGCGGGCCAAATTGCGCCATCCAACAGAATCGGAATCAGGCACAACGGCCGCTTATTGTAAATAGCGTATATGTGAGTCACAGCAGATATGTGATATTTCGAAATTAATACACAAGAGTAAAAAAATAAAAGCTGACGCAATAATAACGTTTAGTAATTAGAGCGGATATATATATATATATATATATATATATATATATATATATGTACACGCTGAGGTGTTTTTATTTTCATTATGATTTTTTATTTGATTGAAAACGGTATGCGTTGTAAATGGGATGTAATAAGGAAATAACTGAGAAACTGAACGCTTTTTTTTATTCTGTTGTACTTAATAATGTAACTGTAATAAAGATATAATAAATAAATTCTATCCTTCTTAATAATGCGGATAGGCTTGTTTAAAAAGTTGCACCATCAGATAAGTTTCCACATTTGCCTCGGTGAAGGATGTTCGCCGAGACGAAAAAATGTTCTTATATTTCGAAAACGACCGTTCCACGTCTACCGAAGTAAGACAGGCGTAATTAAAATAATCTTTAGACTTAGTCAAGGAATCTGCAGATGCCCCATCGCACATTTGTCTTAATCTCGTGTAGTCCGGATTCATTTTTAAAACACTATCGAACTTAGCTAAAACTCGTCCACTTGTTGCATCGTTTATACTGTGTAACAATGTACTAACTTCGGCCACGACTTGCACTGATTCTACCAACGACAATTCAGAATTTTGCAAATTTTCTATCGCGTCTACTAACCCTTTGTAATTGTTGCTAATATTCTTTAGATGTGTTTCAACAGAAATATCGAGAAATCCCTTCTGGCTCATCCTAATAGCTCTAGCTTCGGCAGGGACGAATTGCAAAATAACGGATTTGACTTCTTGAAAATGTTCATTATAATAAAAAGCGGCTTTTAACCACGTTCCCCAACGCGTAAGAATGGGCTGTGGTGGTTCTCGAATACCAGGGCATAACCTGTGGAATGCCCTAGTCCTCTTAGGACTTTTGAGAAACACCTTTTTTGTGTTTGCTATTAATGCATCCACCTCCGGGTAACACTCTCGAATAGTTTGTGCCACAAGATGTAAAGCATGGACTTTACACATAACATGTAAAAGTCCTTCACACTTTTCTTTAAGGGAACGGCCTACACTACACATTGTTGCTGCACCATCGCTCATGAACAACAACAGTTGACTGGTTGACACTTGAAATTTTTGTAACGTTTCGAGAACTACGGCCGTAATTGCTTTACTAGTACACTGTTTTAATCTTCTGCTGGCTAATAGAATTGCAAAATTTGGTTTAATAGGATCTAATACGCGCACTATTATATTCAAAATAGAATTTTTTTTGCAATCTGTCGTCTCATCAAGACATAGCCACAGCTGTTTATCTTTTAATTCGGCATTAATTCGATTTTCAATGTCCTCACGTATTCGTGGAATATCTCTCCGTAACGCTGTCCGAGATGGTAGTATCCACTCGGTATTGTATGTACCCCAGAATTTTCGAAATGCTTTTTTATCAAGTATACGAAGTGGTAGACCACATACCATAAACGTTAAAAGCAATTCTAATTGAAATTGACGTTGTTGTGACACACCATTTCTTTTATTTCTGTGGTGTGCGCTATTTATATGTCTTTCACAATCACGTTTGCTCCAGCACAGTTGTTTCTTTTTACAAACTTTACAGAAAATTGTACTCCCATTGTAGTGTAAATCCACAAATTCACTAAGAAATTTATTAACTTTCGTAGGTAATGGCCGTTTATTTTTAATAGTTACGTTAGACATAATCACTAAAGCGAGCACACCGACGCTTGTTTCTAGTATGCCACGAAGTGGTGCAAACGTAACATCTGCAGACTCGTCATTTGTTGATGAATAGAGCGCGTCATCCGTAAATGAATAAGCGCGCTGTTAGTTCGTAGCCGTCGATGAATGAACTTTTTTTTTGTAGTGGCCCACTGTGAACAACGCCCTATTTATCAACGAACACCCAAACTGCAGGTGTATATTTGCGCGTCTTCACGACGTAATAGACAGTGGTTTTGGTCCTCGTCCTAATAATTACATATTTAAATTACCTATGTTTACATACATATATGCGCCCGGCAGCCTGATTGCGAACCTGGCGCGTGGCGCTCTGGACCCGCTCTAGATATCAATAATTCAAACACCAGTCTATATCAAAAAATATTTTATTGTGCTGAATATCTATACACGTAAGAAGTACAAAATAAGCATTATTTGAACATCAATTCTCTTCTGAATTACAACTGTTCTTGGCTGTTCCACTTCTCATTGTTCTTGAGATACTCTCCAAAGGAATACACTTCACCTTTGGCTGCTATTTTTAGATTTCCGCTGCTAACAGTCGTAATTATATGCGGATTATGAAGTTCGGCGATTTGTGTAGAACATGCAGCGGCTGGATCACCACTCGCTGACAACATTCCAGCCCAAAATTCATTTCCAGGCAATGCGTTACCATCCCAAGCATAAGACACAACCAATAATTTTCCTTAGAGACATAATTCAACGCAATTAACTTTATTTAAATGATATTTTGTCTGTGGCGTTAATGATTTACCTTTGTTCTCTTCTTTTAATGCTTCATGTGGTTGCCTTTCCGAGATAAAAACTCTAATTCCTCCGCTGGGATGACCTTCAACAGGGATTTTGGAACCAGGTTGGTACTTTCCGCAGTTTGCAGAGCGGTTGAAATATGCGAAGTGGATATCGGAAATGTTATGGAGATATTTTCCAAGTAGTCTAAATACAATAAATTAATTTTCAATGGGAAGTGTGTAATGCCCAAAAGATGGTAGGTATATATATCTTTATTTTTCAATCATAAAGAAATACGCTGAGAAAATGCTATAAGAATATAAAAACAGCAGTAACACAGTAGACTTCGCAGATAATCTAGGTTTTGTTTGATTGTTTGTTAGAAATTAGAACTTTGTCGCTGAATTGCTCAAATATTGGTAGTGTGGTTGTTATTTCTGTGTAATATGTAATATAATTGTAAATGTTGATTTATTTTACACGTAATTGAGTATTGCATATATTGGTAATCATAGTAATTTGAACATCTATTAGCTTGTAAAGCTTGTAACAGAAAAAAAAACCCCTATCACATACATTTTTTATTTAGAAATGTTACAACTTTCAAATGTGAAGTATCCAATTTTTTTACATTTACATTTTCCCCCTAGAATGAAATTGGCGTTGGCAGAAATTAGATAGAATTTGGAATTAGATTCTTATACAGGTCTCACGTTGTAGGATGGCGAGTTCCGGCGCTGTCCGAAGGTACTGTTGGACATCGTTCGGGAAAATTGAGGTTTGAATGCAACATGTAGTGGCGTAGCTCGACTTATTTTTTAAATTATTTTAGCATAATAAAAAACGACTATAAAATAATTGTATTTCCACTTCGCATCTGAAGCGTTCGGCATCCTATAACGCACAAACTGTCAGTGCAGACGCTTGTAAAAGCAAACGAAGTCTCTGATAAGAAGATGAGCAAAGTATTTATTTATGTATTTAAGAAATTTTGTTGATGTGAGGTTGGCAACGCGAGAGAATGAATGACAGTTCGGTAGAGATTAAGAAATCGATAACATCGATATTTTTGTATACGTTATTTTCAATATTTTCAATAAAACAATCCGAAACAATAAACAGTGTTGTCTTTATTTATTAAGAAAAAGTTATTTCTTACAGTATCATGTAAAAATTGAGTGTGACGATATTAGGTTTGTTTCTGCAGCCGATATGATAGTTTGATCAGAGGTTAATTTCGATTAATCTACGCATGCGCAACACTAAAACTGATTTAACAATTTAACTGCACGAACTCTTTTTTTACAATTATCAGGCGATATATAAGTTACAAGCATATTTAATAGACTTAAGATAGAAAATATACTCAAATATGCAGATGAAAACAATAGATTTCTCTTACATTCAAATATTACAAAAAGAGGTAAGTGAAAACAGAAATAAACGCGAAATATTTAGACAGAATTACCAATTTATTACGACCTTAAAGGAACTGTTAATTCCTAACAAAACCAACATAAATAAAACACGCGTGAAGTGTGAACATATTATCTATAATACAACTTTTCTCTTCACAATATAACAATGCGCATGCGTCTGATGGATCACTGGACGATAATCTTAAAACTGGAGCAATTATCAGCAAACGGTTAGAAATTAATTTGGAGATCTGTACGAACGCCAAATTACGTCAAACTAGTAGTTAGAGTTCGGCGTTTTAACTGCAGGAACACTATTTTTGTAATGCGCATGCTCAAACGATTTTAAATCGCTGCAGAAACATACCTATTATATACCGCGCAAATCTCTTGGTAAGATTCCTAACTTACCGACTGTGTCAGGTTGGCAAGACTTGGTATAACAAAATCAACAAAATGTAACTGAATAAATCAAATAGAGTTCTGAGTTCATTTATCCCTTTTTTATTATTCTTTATTATACGTTTAAAAAAACTATAGTTAAATTAGTACACGTGGCAAATAAACTTCCTTCTTATGAATAGGAATCATAATTGGCTTTGATTGTATCACAAAGATTCACATAGAGATTTCATTTTAAAACTAACAGTGGCTTGTCAAGCGTTTATCCAGTACAAAATACGCAATAAAGCCTTACCACCGAAACTAGAAGTCAAATAGTTTTGACGTCAACAGGCTGTGACGTATTCTGCAGTAGGTCGTCGATCAGTCATAATGGCGTTTACACGTTTAGACCGTCTCTGCGTTTTGAATTGGTTCATCCAAATAATATTGGTTTTATTTAAAAAAATATTGTGTAGTGATATTTCCGTACTTTGTCGGTGATACCTGTAATGTTTTTCTAGTGTTGTATAAGCGATAAAACCTTTTTTGAAACGATAAAAATGAGGTAACCTAACCTAACATGGCGTCGGCTGTTTTGTATGTTTTGTTTGTGAGTTACGCTTTGTATGTAAAACAAGATACTATTTATTTTTCAACAGCTACAGATTCAAGGACTGGTGAAATTATAACTGTAAGTTTAAAATACCCTAGCCTTACAAAATATACGATTCCAACTCAATTCCCTAACTGTCCGTTGTATTTGACAAAAAACGTGAAGATTGTTCAAATAGTTTCATATTCTTACGTTATATTTAACAAAATTATTTTTGAATACGAAGAGATGTTTTTAAATGTGGGTAATAAACGTTCTGTTTTAATACAATATATTTTAAATTATATCACCGAACGTAGCCATTTTGGTAAATGTCAAATTCACAGCAGTGAACGTATTGCAACAATTATAATAACTTGTTCTACAAATACCCTACTTAAAAATGATTGTGGGAAAAGTAATGATAGATTAGGTAAAACACCACATAATAGTAAATTAAAGAACCTGGTAAAATAGTATATCTATAAACGTTCTCGTGAAATTGAACAAAATTTCAAAAGAAAAATTGCAATTACCATATCATTTCAACCTTAGTTTCGTCCAAATACATGTACAATTAAAAATAATAATAATTAGTCGATTAAATATCAACCACAAATACATCTTTCACGAAAACGGTGCTTGATCACGTGTTTGGTTTTGCTTTGAAACTTCGTTTTTCCAAAATAAAATCGAATGAGATGCGAAGAAAGGCTCGATTGGCATCCTTTTTAAACCGGAAGCCCTCCAAAATATAAAAAAGAAATGCAAAAAAAACGATTCCTTTACCGCTAATATCGTGCATGGCGATTCATCGCCTATCGAGAGTGACGTCATCGAAGAGCGATAACACTTTTAGTTTCGGTGGTAACGCAACGACGCGGTTCCAACCCGGAAACCAAGAGTGTAGTATTATTGACGACCGCGGAAGCATACAGGCCAAATTATATGTATTCTATTATAAACATAACATTAAACGTACTTAAAATAAATCCATATTTATTTCTACAAAATCAAATTGTTTTAAATCTATATTTTACTTAGTTATTAAAGCAGCAATCGGTACTCAAGTCACGCAGATACAAACACAATCACATTTAACTGCATTAAATGAAGTTGACGATATAAACGTATAAATGGAAATTGCGGTAGACTTTAAATGTGACTTTACTTTTACTGATATAGGTTAGGCGGCCAGGTCATCTATCATTTGTATTTAAAATAAGGAAGTTTGTGTAAAAATCCTGCGTAAAAACCTGTGAAAAGAATCTGTTCTATGTAAACTTAAAATTAATATTGCACTTATTTCGGAAACCTGGCATAAACTCATCCAACAAATCTTAAAAGCTATTGTATTATTTGAGATGATCGAAATGATGGTTATGCAGGCGTGACTATATTTGTTAGAAATAATATTGATTTTTCTGTTATTGATTTTAAAAAAGCTAATAGCCATTGGCATTTATATTTGTGGAATAAACGTCACTATAGGTTTGTCCGTTTGTCTTGCTCGCGTTAGTTCTAAAGTGTGATAGGAATATGATCACGTGATCGTCTTGATTGCTCAGAACTACTCTAAATCGGTACAAACTAGTGTTGGGCATAATCGATACATTTCAATAATCGAAATAATCGTTTAAAATCATCGAATGATCATTCGAAATTTACTAACGATTTCGTTTATTTGACGGGATCCGAGTGACGAGTGAATTATTTCGAAACTCGAAACCTCGAAGTTTCGAATACAGATCTCGAATCGTAATCCGTTTGTGTGCTCCTGCGCAGTCGAAACGAATAATGAATGATTTCTGAACCATAATCGAATGATCGATTATTCGGGTATCATCGATATATCTCGATAACATCATTTATAATCGTCGGAAGCTGCCCAACATATACAAACGAACACCGGATTGACAGTTTTTTTTACAAACGAACGCGCAATTTAGAAATTCGAGCTACTCCGTATTGCACTAATTGACAAACGAACAAACCTTATATTTGAGAAATACAGCGACATCTGTTGATCAATCGATGACAAAATAGACTATACAGTTTTAATGGAGAACTTACTCGATTCTACTGATGAAAGTATCTACGAAAACTTTTTCTTGGTGCGTAGAACATTGCCAGACTCCTAAGCCAATCCCTACTACGTGCACATATGCGCTAGTTTCCCTTTCTTTTCCTCTATGATTGGCTTCGAAGAGTAGCGTGTCAATACTAATAGTAATCCGTTTGGAATACGTCAGATTATCGAAGTAGGCACCTTTAAATATTTCTGTGTACCTTTCGGTGTTTTCAATTTCGTTGGAATTTGCGAAATTTGTATACGTCCAGCTTGGTTTACCGTAGAATCCAGAAAATAGAGAAGCCATTGTTGGTACGAAAACAGTTCCATACCCATTACCTTCGACGTTTTGATTTGCATCTATGATTATGTCTTGGTATTCCATGACACCTGGCTTTTCCATACGAGCTCCTATTAGTCCAATTATAATACCTTCCTCTTGTACTGTTTCACGATTTTTTGAGACTTTTCCTCGATTGTGTCTATTACCATCATTTATGAAATAGCTATAGGAAGCAACTGATAGAAACGCGGAAAGTTTTATTTCATCGTAGCTTAAACAATTCTCTAAACGTAACTCGCCATTTTCACCATCTTTTCCTATTTGTTCCCACCTTCCACTTCCTCTACTACCATTTAATAAAATATAATCATCCTCTATGTTCATAAACATAACAGCGCGTTTTTTTAACAACCGATCTACCAATTGTAGGAAATTCATATCTTTGTAAAATTCTCTTTCGATATTACTTCCAAACTTGCGCTTATGTAGTATGAAATCCGTGAAGAGAGGTAGAACATATTCGTGTATAACTGGATAACAAGAATTTATATTTCTTAATAAAATCGATTCCGGTATAAATTTTTTCAATGTATTGCATCTAATTGTGTCGATCGGAAATTCAACTGGGAATTTTTCACTACATTTAATAAATTCGTTCAAATTACTAACTTGTACATTTTGGTGTTCGTTGCTTGGCTCTAATAAATGCCCGTGTAACAGTTTTGGGGAATTGCACGCCCAATTTAGGAATGAGTGCATGATGAACTGCGGTATGAAGATAACTAAATCGCATCAAATTAAATTGAAAATTATACGAATATACTGTGAAACCGCAGATAAATAATGTAGAGGGGGAACAATCTCTACTGCAATGACTACGTGGCTGGGTGTCACTCCAAATAGTACAAAATGACCGCAAGCCTTCTTATATGATGTTCACGAACATCACGCAATTATTGCGTTATTGGAAATAACGTACTCACAGCGTCTTCGATCACACGAACGAACGAAGCTAACAGGTTTATTTCTGCCGAAATTATAAGCCTGTTGCTAATTTCTGAGAAACTAACCGAAAGGTATCATCATTTAGTTTGTAATATTCCAGATCAAGAAATATTCGATTACAAAAACTCCCTAGATATTAAGCTTGTTCTTTAATATTACGTTTAGTGAGTATTGGTAAGCTAGGAAACGATAATATATTTGACCGGGCAATGTTCACAGCGCCCCTACGTCTCCGTAGTCTGGTACTATTATAGTATAGCTCTACTCCGTGCTATATACAGGAGGGCCTAAAGTGACCTCCCCTCCCCGCGCTAACTTTTGAACGACAGCAGCTAGCGTTTTTAGAAAAAATGGGTCAATTTCTATTTTTTGTAAACTAACTTTTGCTGTTATCAGCATTTCAATTGTATTTTCGGTTTCACCGGAAGTGACGTCAACTTTTTTTTTTAATAGAACATCATGTATATTTTTACGTTTTTGGAAAGAAGAATTCAACGATACCCCATATGTTATACTTTAATTTAAGAAATATGACGATATGTAGCAATAAAGGTTTTGGTAATCTGTTTTTGTTGTTACGCAAAGTTGGCTAGAAAAGAGCGCCAAATTGTTTCTTGTGACACCAAACTGATCTAAAGAGCTCGTTGCTAAGCAAAGTAATCTAACAATTGCCAAACCATCAAATCTCAATTCCAAAAGCGTAAATTATTCTTGTTTATCCTGCATTTGTCATATGTTCCTTCTTTGTTCTCATTATTATTTTCTCTCATTTTACCTTGTTCTGTTAATTGTTGTTATTTCTTTACTTCATCGAACTTTATTGCAATTAATTAGTTATGGTAAGTTGTAAGACCATATGTCTATTTTTTGAGCTTTTTGTATTGTTACAAAATTGCTGGGTAACCGTGCAAAACACTTAAAACACACACATATTGTCTATAAAAAACTAACAAATTTAAACCATAATTAAGTAATTGTAATACAGTTCGATAAAGTAAAGAAATAACAATTGACAAAACAAGTTAAAATGAAATAAAATAATAACGAGCACAAAGAACGAAAGTATGACAAATGCAGGTTATAATAACAATAAATAACAAGAATAATTTACGCTTTTGGAATTGATATTTGACAGTTTGGCAATTGTCTGGTGTCACAAGAAACAATTTGGCGCTCTTTTCTAGCCAACTTTGCGTAACAACAAAAACAGAATACCAAAACCTATATTGCTGCATATCGTTATATTTCTTAAGTTGAAGTATAACATATGTGGTATCGTTGGGTTCGTCTTTCGATTACTTTCCCAAAAACGTACAAATATACTGGTGTTCTTTTTAAAAAAATAAAGTTGACGTCACTTCCGGTGAAACCGGAAATACCATTGAAATGCTGATAACGGCAAAAGTTAGTTTACAAAAAATAGATATCGACCTATTTTTTCTAAAAACGCTAGCTTCTGTCGTTTAAAAGTTAGCATGGGGGGGACACTTTAGGCCCTCACTGCATAATTAAAAAAGGGAATGTATATGGCGCAATTGGACACACATTGTAATGTTATTAAATAACTTATTTAAAGTTTAAAAGATGGTGCAGAAAATAATTTATAGAAGGCACGCTATCAGCTTTTTTGACCTAAATCGACCAGGTACTTTATCGTTCATGAAAAGTGTACATATGTATGTATATCAAATTCTGTAATCTGTCTTTATTTTGTTGGGATCCTTTTCCATAAGCTCCATAAGACATGTAAGTAAACGTCAACATATTTATATAATTACAACTATTACATAACTTACAGAAGAATTATTATTAAACAAAACTATACAGAGTATGTCACGATGACTGTCGGTTAAATGTATATGGAGAAGAGAGTAAAATAGAAATTTTAAAATGTACTTACATATATAAATTGTCCTTTAAAACTAGCTCAGCCAAAATATTTTCAACTGCCGGTATTTCTCTCTTATACCGGAAGTAGCATTTATCTTCCCTATTTTAAATGAAACGCGACCATTTTTATGTCAAATTTGGATTCTGTGTTAAATTTTAAAATTATTTTATGCAACATACATATAAGTTTGACAGATACATACGTAATACGTAAAAAAAAAATATTCTGCTTTCTGGTAATGTTCGTGAAACGATGTATCCATAGTAACAGATAAATTTGCTAAATTATACAAGGTGTGCCAGTAGGGAGGGGACAACATCAAGATATATTTAAATTGAGAAATCTTCCGGTCGAAGACGTAATGGTTCGCAGGTAACGTTATGTTCTTTCATTCTTTCGATAATGACATTGCGTTTGCGGTAAATTATAATTAAATTTAAATAATTTCCATTTGAAAATCCTAAGCTTTATTATTGTCGACAGTCCATTTGACAGCTACCTTCAACTATTTAAGCATGGCAAACTGAAACTGATGTTAAACAGTGCAACATTTAAGATTAAGGAGATTTTCAGAAAATATCTCCTAAACTATTACCTAACTTTAGCAATAGCACTTGCTATACATTTTTGCTTTGTTTTTTGATGTACAATGTAATCGCGCTTAGAAAATTAGCAGTTGTCACTTAAAAAAAATCGAGATTTCTCAGTTTAAATATCTCTGATATTGTCCCCTCCTTTCTAGCATACCTGTATAATTTAGCAAATTTATCTGTTACTATGGAAACATCGTTTGATGAATAGTACCAATAAACAGAATAATTTTATTGGCGTAAGTTATTTGAAAGCCTGTGGTGATGCACCACATCTGTCAAACTTTTTCGAGAAGTTGCAATATCTCTTTAAGAGCGAATTCTAGTGATAGGGTATGTTGCATAAAATAATTTTAAAATTTAACACAGAATCCAAATTTGACATAAAAATGATAGTGTTCTATTTAAAATAGGGAAGTTGAATGCTATTTCCGGTATATGAGAGAGATACCGGCAGTTGAAAATATTTTCGTTGAGCTAGTTTTAAAGGATAATTTGTGTATGTAAATTTTCAAATTGCTATTTTACTCTCTTCCCCATATACTTTTAACCGACGCTCATCGTGATATAGCCTGCATACACAAAAATTTACACACAATTATATACACTTAATATAAAATCAAAACTATAATAAATAAAATCTAACATACTAAATAAATCTTAAAAGGAAGTGAATGAAAAACTGTTTGAAATTGAACTTAGAATTAGTAACCTGTGTAAATACGTGCAACGTCTACTGCGCCGATAATGAGATGACCTTCTATTACACATTTCCCTAATATTTAGTGCATAAATTTACTTTTGAGTCACTAGCGTCATCCCGTGTCCATAGTCAGCGTTTCTTCCCGTGTAAACTAATTGTCAGACCTTGACCATTTACGTTCCTAAGTTGCTCCACTGACCACCAAGTGCCACTGGGCTATCGAGTTGAGCTAAGCAATTGTGAGGTTAAGTGAACGTCAACAATTATTAGTGAACATTTGCATCTATTTTAAAATTATAAGCTTTAAAAATGAATCCCTTAACGTAAGTGTGTATATCGTGTATAAAATTCACATTAAATTTTAATTTTCTTTTAGGAATATGAAAAACGTGAAAAAGTTGAGCGAACAAGAGCTGCGTTCACTTAACAAGACTACATGGCATGATCAATACAGGGATAGTGCATGGATATTCGTAGGTGGTCTACCGTATGATCTCACAGAAGGAGATCTAGTTTGTGTATTTTCACAGTAAGGTGGTGAATATCAATATATATATATTTTGATAGAATAATCCCATTTTTTCAGATATGGCGAAATTGTTAATATTAATTTAATTCGAGATAAGGATAGTGGCAAATCAAAAGGATTTAGTTTTATTTGTTACGAAGACCAAAGATCGACAGATTTAGCAGTTGATAATTTCAATGGAATTACAGTAATGTTTCTATCGACTGGCTGAACATGCAAACATAAACGATGTTTACTTTCGTTTTATAGATTTTAAAACGAAGGATCAGAGTTGACCATGTTAGTAATTACAAGGTTCCAAAAGATTCGAAGAAGACAGATGAAGAGACGAAGAAATTATATCAGGAAGGCTGCGCTCCAAAACCTGTGGAAATAAAGCCTACTATACTCAATCAGGATCTAAGAGAAACTCTAGCAGATCAAATAGTAGATGATATTAAATTGCCTCCACGATTGCCAATATACCCTATTAAACAGGAAATAAAGATGGAAATTAAAGAAGAAGCAGAAGAGGTAGGTCTTGAATATTCAATAAACTGTAATTTTACATCTTGCATTGATGCTTGCTGGGTTTTTTATATTTTCGGCCCATGTAACATAAATAATGTAAAATAATTTCTTTCTATAATGAAAGTAGAATATACAGAATGTCCCAAAACTTGGAGTATGGATAAACTAACGCTCACAATTTTTAGAAAAACTACATATACAGGGTGGGTCAGGAGGAACAGACCAAACTCCAAGTGTGTTGTACACATGGAAATAATCTAAAAAACTCATATGTTCTTATCTGATTTCCATTTGTCTTCAAATTACAACATAATTTAAAAAAAAAATTAACTAGCGTTCTTGTAAATGGTCCAAATTTTCGCTTGTTTTCTAGTTAATACATCTTATACAAAATAAAAATATTCTTGCATTGGCTACCCATGTAAAACAAAAGGTCAGGTATGTTCGACATTAAAAGTTTTTTTCGCTTCTTACCGCATATGACGTACTGGCTATCTGAATTAATCCTTTCGAGGCTCAAAATCATTTCAATAATTTTATTATTTTGAGGCGTCCCACAGTGGTACCTTTATATGGATGAAACGGCGATATTCATATTCCCTAAGCTGTTCGTCCAATCTTACCATTTTTTTAAATTGATAGCTTATTTAAAGGTCTACATTTTGACATCTATTTTGATTCAAATGTATTTATGTTTTGTAGTTTCAATTTTTATTTCTTAATACTTTAGTGTATGATTTTATTCACGCTATATTTGTTTATAACATCTTTTTTTTTGATAAATGTGAAAATATTGCGAAATAAAATAAGATATTATGAAAAATATACAGTAAAGCAATTATGTATTACATTAACATCCATAGAGTAGGTCATGAATATATCACCCCAAAATTTCCATGACATAAAGTAAACTTTTACTCACTAAATTTTACAAAAATTATCGTTTCAATAACATGTTTTCTAAGGAATCGCTGTTAGACTGTGTGGTAGTATGGCAAACAACACTAAATATCGGCCTACTTCGCACGACACAAATTGAATGATGTGAGAAAAATATTTACAGGTACCTACTTTTGCCGCTTAACACTAACACGTGCGAAATATACGGAAAAGTAGACGAAAGGGTCCCTTGTTATTACAGCAGCAAACGCCAGACATGTGGCCGTCCCACCCTCATTAAAAAGAGCAAGACAACGGTGCATTCTTTCTATTCGTCAGACTTGTTTCTTCCGCCTACACCCTAAATCTAAGAAAAGAAATTTATGAAACTTCCCTTCCACAAAATATCTTAAGGCATTAGTAAAGTATTTAGGGGACAAGATATGTACGTATGTTTCAGTTCACGTAATACACTCAAAAACCTTCTTGGCAATACGAAAGATAAACCGGACATGAAAGAAAGATCGGGAATTTATAAAAATGCATGTAATGAATGCGATAAAGCCTGTATTGGTCAAGCGTCAAGTGTAGCACAACACATAAACTAAATCGGGCATAATATCCAATTAGAAAATCTGAAATTGATTAAGAATATAAATTCGCCGCGGGAATTAGACGCGTACATAAAAAGGAACACAAATCCGTTGAATAGAGTTATATTGCTCTTGCCTTTTGGATTTATTGGGGTAAAACGGCCATATGGTTTAAATAACGTGCTACAATGACAAGAGGCCCTTTCGTCTTTTTCCATATATTTCGTATGTTTTAGATTTAGGGTGTATAGGCGGAAGGGAACACAAATTTGACGAACAGAAGGAACGTACCGTTGTCTTGCTCTATTTTTAAGAGGGTGGGACGGCTACATATCTGGCGTTTGGTGCTGCAATAACAAGGGACCCTTTCGTCTATTTTTCCGTATATTTCTCATGTTTTAGTGTTAAGCGGTAAAAGTAGGTACTTGTAAATATTTTTCTCGAGAGTAGAGATAAACAAGCATGGTAGAATTAGAATTTTTTTCTCACATTATTCGGTCACGCGGCTGATGATGAGGACCCACGAGTCCTTGATTATATAGTGATTTTGAATCAATAATGTAGTCCGATGGAAAAGTTACATTGCGATTTGAGACACATTGTATATGTATCTTCTTGTAGGTAAACGTTAAGAAAGAGAAGAAATCAAAAAAGGATAAAAAACACAAGAAGAAAAGCAAAAGAAAACATAAACGGTCGTCATCTTCGGACAGTGGTTCTGATTCGTTAAGCAGTTCCGATTCTAGTGAAGATAAATACGAAAAGAAGAAGAAAAGGAGAAAAAAATAATGGCATTTATTAAATAAATAAACTATTATTATTATAAACATATCTGGTTTAATTCTTTTTGTCGTATTGTATTTCGTTTAATCAATTTGCTTAATCTAGGTCCTGTTTTTGCCTTCTTTGTTGTTTGTTGCTTGTCAAAAGATCTATTCTCTAAGTAGCACATCAAGAAATCGGATGGGCCCGGATGTACAATTCTAGCGCTTCCCAAACATTCGTTATCTTTATAAAATACAGCATATTGTCCAGGTGTTAGAGCTTTTTTCGGTGTAGATAGCCGCACAATTAGCCCATTGGGCGTTTGGAATAGTTCACACTCCTCTAAATCATGTGTGTGTTGGAAATTAAATTGGCATGTGTAGATTTCATTTTTGCCAAGTTCAATTGGTTTTTCACAAATCCAATGCGGCAGAGAAGTGAAAAATAGTTTGGAGTGCAATGCGGGATGGGCAGCACCCATTGCCTGTAAATTATTTAGATCAATATGAATATTAGATACAAGAGACCAAGAATAATATAAATACGAAAGTGGATAGGGAATTGAAAATTTTGATTTTAAATCTTGTTTCAAATTCATTTCCAAGGTTGAAATTTTTTTTCGCGTTAAAATTAGGTGAAATTGATTCGCATCAAAACTGATGCGGTGCAGTTCCACCTAAACTTGATTTGTTCATATTGCATGTCGTAAAGTGCGTTAAATCTTTATTTTTTCAACTGCTTTTCCCATAAAACTAGTTTACATTTGAATGGTTTAACTTGCTCGCCAAAGATGAAAGTCAGTTAGGATCGAGGCGTGACTTAGCAATGTGCCAGTATTAGAAGGGGCAGAGAGGCAGTATCGCATATGCATTCTATCGTTATCTAAGATAGAATGAACTCGTGACCTAGCAATGTATGTGCGATGCGGCCTCTCTGCCCTTTCTAATGCTGACGTATTTCTGTGACGCTCTCAGTCACGCCTCGTTCCTAATTGACTTTCGTTTAGGTCGATCACACACGTTCGTAATGATCTGATCTTTTCCTTGCAGTTTTAAATTTAAATTATATGTGTTTTGTTATATCAAGCAGAATTGTTTAAGAACCTTGGAGCAGGATAGCCAACGTACGACAAGCCGGAATTATCGGTGTCAAATTCCTTTAAGAAATCAGAGATCTCTCACTGATTTAAACCTCGAGATTTGATGAAACTAAGATTTTTTTGATGTGTTAACACATGTTCCATGTTCATTACCTTCATGCATAATACTTCACGGTGTATAATGCAATACGTATGATGATTTTTTGATCCATTACATATTTTACTTTGTTTTTTTTTTGCAGTAATGCAACGAAACCATTGTTTTTTCTGGTCATCGAAGGATTGCATTGCAGAAGTCCAAAAACACATATGTTAATTTAATGATAAATTGAAGTTTTAATTTTCCAAATATTGATTGGGGTAGCTTCTCCTGTTCTCCATCGACCTTGACCTTTTTCGACATGCTTCAAAGCTCTAATCTGGAGGAAGTAGTCATTGACCAATCTCGTTTTCGTTCTAATCAAAATCCTTCAATTTTAGATCTTGTTTTCACTAATGACGATAACTTAGTAAGCTAGATTGATTATTTTCCACCAATTGGGGCATCAGATCATGCAATGTTCAGTACGTTCCTAGTCGAGCATTTCTTACAATATAAAAACCATGAGGAACGTAAACTATCGCAAATTAGCCTCGACTTTATCTAATACTGATTGACTACCACTTTATTCTTCACCAAGTCCCTTGGATAGGTGGTTTCTTCTTTTATAACACTGTGACAAACTGCAGAGATCTTACTTCTTATTCTTTTAAAATAAAGACTAATTCTTTAAAGTCGTGGATTTCCGATGAACTGATCCGGCGCTTTGGCCATTGACGTCGTCTATGGTGGACTTTTAGACGTACTGGTCTTGATGTAGATTATGCAAATCATCGCAATTTTTCTAACTTGCTAACCGAGGATTTAAGAGCTGCTAGACGAAACGAATATTTCGGTATTGGTGGCAACCTGTTAAGATGGATTGAAGTTTTTTAACGAACAGAACGTATTCTGTGAGGACGGGGTCATCTGTCTTGAATCCACATTGTGTATTATCTAGTGTTCCTTAAGGTACAGTCCTTGGATCCATTTTGTTCGTTATGTACGTTGCTGATTTGAGTTATATTCTACGGTCGAATCGTGTGCTTACGTATAAGGTGCATAAGACGACACGATATTTACATACTGTTATACTAGCGGGGCTTGGATCGCAAGATCACAAGGACTGCGAGATTGACACGGGTGTCTTAAATTGTTGCTTTTATACATTTCCTTAATTTTTCTTTATTATGAATAGATCTTTATGTAAATGTGAAAAATAATTTCTCACGATTTTTTATAATCAAGCTCATGAATTTCTCATTTCTTTGTCTGGCAACACTGGCAGCACGATGTGCAGCATTTGTGAAAGTAAATAGACGTATAATATTTAATAGATTGTATCTTCATTACGAGCGCATGCGTAAAATGTATTTTTTGTAATACAGCAATTGTAATATAGATTTCTGTTAAACGTGCGGTCTCACAATAATAATAATTAAATCGTTGATGGTATCCGCGTAAAATTATAATGAGGTTTATCTGTTCTATTAAATTATTGTAAGAGGCCTGGTTTTCTGTTTTAATTTTTTCCTTTACAAGTTGTACTTCTCTACTCGTCCATCACGAGCACTGCAATAATACGCTTTCCATTGAACCTTCACATCCATTCTTATTGTTGTTATTGGTTTAAAATCGACAATGTTCAATCCTGTTTTACACCCCCTCTAGACAGGATTGATGTAAATATTTTGGTTTTATGAGGGTTACATTCATAAATGTAAGCAAGTGCTTCCATACTCTAATTTCTTTGGTTTATGACTTACAACATATATAGTGCTTGTAGTGACATCTTTGTCTGCAATATAATAAGAATCTGCTACTCCTGGAATTCTACTTCTTTGTCCCAAAGTCCATTGATGAATACCATTATGATGCCCAACTTCTAATCCCGTGTCTATGTCTACAAACTTTCCAGGCTTATTTTGGATGTACTAAAATATACAAAAGAATTTAATTATATTTCATGGTTATTAAAAGAGGTACCTCTGAAATAAAATTTTGGAAATTCCTCGTTCCAATAAAGCAAATTCCCATACTCTCCTTCTTGACGGCAATCTGTTTTAAATCACTTTCAATTGCTATTTGTTTAACTTCAGGCTTTGTTAATGTACCTAATGGAAACATAGTTTCCCTTAGAGCAATTTGTTGGGTCTGGCATAAAAAGAATGTTTGATCTTTTGCAGTATCGACTGCTCGTAACAATTTAACTCCTAAAATATAACAATCTTCTCTTAGTAAAGTATACAAAAACGAAATAGTTGTATTCACCTGCAGTAGGACTGAAATTTTCTAGAAATGGACCAAAACTTGTCATTGCATAGTGTCCTGTTGCAATCGCATCAGCATTTAATTTCTCCTTTGCATATTTGTAAAAATTGCCAAATTTGATAAACCTATTACATAATACATCAGGATTTGGCGTGTACCCATTTTCGTAATCTTTAATTAAATCACTGCGAAGTAATATAAGGAAAATCCTGCATGCAGGCACTAACATGTAGACTTACGTAAAAACTTCATTCCAGTACTCTTTGACAAAATTAACATGAATTAATGGTATTTCTAGTTTATTACAAACTAATTGTGCATCTTTATAATCTTCACTAGTTGAACAAAATCCTTGTTCATCTGTGATATCCCAATTCTGCATGAAAGCTCCTTTAACAGTATAACCTGGAATATAAGGAATATTTTTATTTTGTATGTGCATGAAGTGCTGTTACCTTTGCGTTTTAACAACAGAGCAGCTACTGCACTATCAACTCCGCCTGATATTGCAACTATCACATTTTTGAATTTATACATTTTTTGGTCAAAAAGATTCAAAATAAAATTAGGGAAAAGGTGCCGAACTCAGTGCCATCTAAGGATAAAATAGTTTTTATTTCTGGTACCAGCTTCTATAAGCTGTCGCTAGATGGCAAAATCTAAATCGATATTAAAGTTATCTTTACTCATAGATTTTAATTTTTAATCATTACAATTTTCTAGAAGTATGGTCATGAATGTTTCCCGCCAATAATCCGTTAGTAATTGATTATATGGTTACTATTGCGATTGTGCAAGTTTAAGAGAGCTTAAAAAAATAAACAATCAAGATGTGGAATGCAATGGGTAAGTTAAATTTCAATTATATTTCTATTGCATTACAATAAAGAACAATATTATTGTAGATACTACTGGAGGTGGCTTTATGAATGATACAAATCAATTCGATTCACCGACAGGCAAAAAGGATGTAAGATCTTAAATTAAAAAAAGTGTCACTTAATTTGAATAAAAACAATGATTTTAGCAAGTACAAAGATTGCAGAGTGTTGTTTCCATTGCAATTAGACAAATTCGTGATTCTCCAGAAGACGAGTTCAAACTTTTTGGAATGCAAACACAGATAGTATGAAATTCAGTAGTGGTATATCTTGTAAATGTTATTTTGATTGTTGTTTTAGCTTTGTATTGTTGGAATTTTACGGGACTACAACGTACAATCAACAAAAGCGACATATCAAGTAGAAGATCATACTGGATCAATACCTTGTATTTGGTGGTTAGATGCTGAAGCTGTATGTATTATTTTATTGAATTAAATAAAATTGAACATTCATATATTCTTTTTTTAACAGGGAAGTACACCAAATTTACCTGCAGTTAAAGAAGGATGTTATCTTCGTGTATATGGTTCTTTACGTACCCATGAGGGTGTAAGATCTATTATGGTTATGCGTATGTTCCCCGTAGATAATATTAATGAAGTGACTACACATTTATTAGAAGTAATACATGCTCGTCTAGAAGCAGAAAATATGTCAAAGGATGTATCGAGTAAAGTTAAGCATAGCAATCCTGGTTCAGAATTAGCAAATACTATGGCATTTATGGGTAATAATGATAAGAGCTTCGATTCAGGATTTACTCCAATACAGCAGAAGGTGTATAACATTTTAAAGCCGGTTACAACAGATAGGGGTTTAAATATTAATACTATTTTATCGCAATTCCCACAAAGTCAACATAGAGATGTTAGGTGAGTATTGATCAAGGTTAGAGGAATGATGCAAATATCTTATTCATTCGTGAAGGAGTAAAAGAAGTTTCATTTTTATATCATTCATGAAATATATTTTTAATTCTTAAATAGATAATAATAATAGAGTCTATTGGTATTAACATGTAAACATACAGAATTACAAGAAAAAGAAACAAAACGAAAGTAATAATAATTACGGTATAGGTGAATAACAAATATCTTATAATAGCAGGTTCGTTCCAACACACTTATAAAACCGTAAATTTACCGTCCGGTACCTGCGCAGTGCAAGTGAAGTGTTCCAACTGCATTATGCACCGTACCTTGAACGATAATAATAGTGTTCCAACTTAACTTTGCATCGTACAAGTACCAGTTATTGTACGGTCATATCGGTACATCGTATCAAGCAAGAACTGTTCGTGCTAACATGCGCAATGTGTATCTATATCAATAGAAAAGATTCATATTGCATGTTACATCCTTGTCTATCATTTTCTTTCTCAATAGCGATACACAATCGGATCCAAAAACCATTCCATCTACATCATTTACTGATTTACAAACGATGTATATCTGACGCACGCGCAATAATAAAAAAAATTATAAAATAAAAATAAGACAAAACATATAACAGAATTAAGTTGCATCCACATACCAGAATAGTTAATGCTGCTGCCCCAAACCTAACTATCTAACACAGCCATGTCAAACTCAAAGTCACTGGTGAGCCAAAAGCATTAAGACCGTAGATTAGGTGGGCGACGAAACCTAATCCTAAAGAAGACAAGCTATTGAAAATCGTATCGAAAAAAAGTACTATTATAAGACAAGTATATTTATTAAATTTTCAATAAAAAGGACATTACAAAAAAACACAAACATTAACTTCTTTTGCTAGATATTTGACATCTTTTGTCTTTAATTAAGTTGTCTATTTGTGGCGTGGATTTATCGGCGAAAATAACTTTTAAAATTGCGTCCAAGTGTGCGTCCGTCAATCGCGATCTTGCGGGAGATATGTTTCCTTTCATCAAAGAAAATAATTGTACTTCCAAACATTGACAGGATTTTACAGGCAAATTTTCTTATTTCTTGGTATTGAACAGGCAAGTACTTATAAAATTCGAATGTACCAACACTATCAAATTTTTGTTTTAAATGGGTCTGACACTGAATCTCAATTACTTCCATCTGCAAGTGAGGGGGAACTTTATCAATATCGACAGTGAAAAGACCAGTAAATAAAGAAAAATTGTTTTCTTGGTACTTAAAATCTTGAAAACGCTTTTCAAATTCTGCCAGAAGGCTTCCCATTTTCTCTGTATACATTTTGTATGATATTGGGACACTCGTACTTTCCTGATACGCCTTACAAGTCGGAAAATGTAATAGATTATCCACTGCTAACTGTTTTTCCCACTGCATCATCTTACACTTGAAAGCATGCATATCTGTTATAACTTGACGTGGTCCTTGCAATTTCGTATTTAAGTCCGACAAGTGTTTTGTGATATCTACCATAAATGAAAGATCTTGTGGTACGTCGGATAATAAGCTGACATCTTGTCCTTTCACTTCCATGAAAATGCGTATTTCTTCTTTAAGTTTCCAAAATCGATCGAGAACCATAGAACACGAAAGCCATCGCACCTCTGCATAATAAGGTAAACCAGTGTACTCACTTTCTAAATCACGTAAAAACGCAAAAAACTGTCACTGATTCAAGCCACGTGCCCTTATGAAGTTTATAATTTTTTTCACGGATTTTAAAACGCTTTCCAACTTGATCACTTTTGAGCCTAAAACTTCTTGGTGGATTATACAATGCACATGATGAGAATCTGGTTTGATCTTTGTCTGTAATATTTTAATGAAGCCATTATTTACTCCAGTCATGGAAGGAGCTACGCCTGTTGCAACGGAACACAGTTTTGACAAATCTAAATTGTACTTTTGCAGAAGTCCGTAAACAGCATTGAAAATATCCTCTCCAGTTGTTGTATCATGCAATGGTACTAATTCCAGTAATTCTTCATAAACGTTGATATCTCTATTAACAGCACGAAGAAAAACAGCGAGTTGCGCCACACCACACACATCTGTACTTTCGTCACAGGCAATAGAAAATGCAATGAAAGAGTCTGATTTTGTTTTTATCTGATGACTTATATTGGCAGCCAACTCAGTAACTCTTTCAGCGACAGTATTCCGGGACAAGGATATATTTTGAAAAGCCTTCACGCTCCCGGGACTTACGATTTCTGCGGCCTTTACAAGGCATTCTTTTATAAATTCACCTTCAACAAATGGTTTTGAGTGTTTTGCGATCAACTCCGACAGTACGTAACTCGCTTGAACAGCAGATTCATCCTCTTGCTTTGGACGTGTAAACATAAGCTGTTGATTTTTTAACCGTGATTTTAACTCATTTAACTTTTCGTTTCTAATCATGCCTGTATACTGGTCAAACTTATTTTTATGACAATCATAGTGACGTTTTATATTATATAATTTTGGGACACCGACTGTACTGTTACAAATAAAGCAAATAATTTTGTCTTTTACTTCTCAGCAAAAAAACTCTAATTCCCACTTTTCTTGAAAGATACGATGCTCATCTACGAGTTTCCTCTTACTTCTACTTGGTTTTGAAAGAGACATGTTGAAAACTTTATTATTTATAACAATAAGTACTGTTACGTGTTGTAACATAAGTACGCGTTCGGATAGCGCTACCTGTTTTCGCGCGATAGAATTTTCTGGAACAAGCCAGAAGAAAACTTACGTACGTACGTAAGGCGCAAGGACAATAAAGCGATTGGGCAGCGGCACACGGCGCGGCGGGCGTGGGAGACGAGCGCGGCCGATCACAGCCGAGATAGACCGAATCGATCATCGTGATACGTGTGTGCGCGCGCGCGTTTTCAAATACGGTTTTTAACACGCTCGTGGGCCGCATTATCTGGCTGTTTTCAAAATTGATTCGGGCCGCAGGAAAATGCTCAATGGGCCACATGCGGCCCGCGGGTCGCATGTTTGACATGCTTGATCTAACAGGTTTTAAAAGTAAAACTGAGGCAACAGAAAGAAAATTGTAAACTAAAGATAACTGACACGGTAAGAGTATTTTGCAACTTGCAGATTAGAAAAGTAATTGAATGTCCAGTAACATTTGTTTGTTTCGTTTTTAACGAGCATAAACCGAAATTATGTAGATTGGAAAAAATATATTTATTTAAAATATTGGCAACATTACAAGAGAAACTTCGTTTGAAATATTCATTTTTGTATCTGGTAACCGTTAAATAACTATGTAAACCGACATTAACATTGTGATATTGATTTCGGTAGCGAAGTCGAGACGACAGATAAGGTGGCATCTTTGTTCTAACTACTTTACAATAAAGAAGTGCATAGTGCAGTAGCCGCCTATTCTCCATGTGCAAAATATGATGTACTTACACCTCCAGGTGTATCATAAATCATTCTGACACAAGTTTTGAACACGCTGTATACGCTTGTGTGATGCAATGGTTAAACAACGTCACCATAATTAAAATACTAATGTTTCAATATAACAATAAACAAAAAAATTGTAAACAAGTTTATTTTCAATAAAAATATTTAAACAAAATTTTACATTCCTAATAAAAAAATTGTTTTATAAATATGTAATATCTGTAAAACCTAGTAAAAATTCAAATAAATACATTTTTATTCTTAATAAAAATATTTAATGAAGTCTACACATTAGGGCTCTATAGTAGATTAACTATGCGGACTTTAGAGGCAGCAAATTTTTGCACAATTTCTTTAAAATCTATTTTTTTTACGAATTCATGCTCTATGCATAACAAGCTTAAAGCATTCAGCCGATTTTGGTTCATAACGCTTCTTTTTTGGTTTTTTATTACCGCCAGTTTTGAGAATGTTCTTTCTCCTTCACAAACTCCGCAAGCTAAAGTTAAATATATTCTAAATGCTACAGCTACATTAGGATAGAGGTTTGACTTTAATACTTCTTTAACATTTTTTAATGTTTCTTGGCCGTTGCAATTTTTTAAGCTCTGTTCATTTATTGTCAGGCGTCCATGAAAATGTATTATTTCGTTTTCTAATTCACTTTCCAAATCTAACGGATATTTTTTAAGACGCCCTTGAGCTGCGGATCGTTTGTCTTTTCATCATCGAAAAATTCTTGCAATTCTTTATAGGAAGATCTTTCCATTTCAGAAATTATGCTATCACGTATTACTAAATACTGCTCATCATAAAGTACGATCAATTATTTTTTATTCCTAAGTGATATTTTCTGCACCTTGGTGTATGGTTGATTTTTTTTGCAGGGGAGCTTTGGATTTCTTAATGAACGAGGGCCATGCATATTCCACCATAGATAATGATCATTTCAAGGTTACCGAATGTATGTAATGAGATCCATTTTCCATATTGTTTAATTAATCTTAAGTTACTATATATTTAAAAATGTTTATTTTTATAAGGAAAAATTAGTAGGTTTTCTTAGTGTTGTTCACTACAGAAATTACTGTTCCTTTTGATATATTAAATATTTCATTTTTTGTAAGCATTTCCAACGTGTTATATTAGTATAGATTTTATGTTTTGTTTTCTACATTTTCAAGTTTTAGTAATAAAAATTGTGCCTTAAAAATAAATTTATTGTCTTTCTTACATATATTTATTTACAATTTTTGTTAAAATATAAAGTATAATTTCGAATACCCTAATATACAGGACCATCATCTAAGTTATCGTCTTCCTCATCGTATCCTTCGCCATTATCGAAGTAATTATTAGCATAATCAGTTCCTTCGTCCATTTCCTCATCAATTTCATCTATTATTTCTTCGGTTTCTTCCTCCTCTTCCACTTCCTCTTTTATCGTAACTTCTGTTTTTTCTTCTACTTTTTCTAGTTGATTCAATCTAAATACAAAAATGTTAAAATTTAAAACACCTTGATTAATATAATGTCTTACGTCTGTTCGATGTTCACCTCTTTCATGATCTTCTTTTTTCTTCTTTTCGCTATTATTTTTGGACGTAATTCTATTGGAAATAACTCCCAATCGAAATCACTCTTTGCCGTAGGTAATTGAGCTATTAATTTGTCAATTTCTTGGTCCGATTTTGTTGTTTTTGCTTCAGGCACACGTAAGTAAGATGTTGATAATTGCATATGATCAATAATATCTTGCCGTAATGATAGGAGGTAATCTAGCTCTAAAGAGCTCTGAAAATATAAAACAATTATTTAGCAGTAATAGGATAAACCTGAGATACAGGATAAGAATACGTGGCAGATATTTAAATATAAGGACTAACTCTAGATTACACTTTTCACACATAACTTGAAGGAATGATTTCTACATCTTGTACGAAGTAGACGCCATAAATTCTCGGCCTGACAGGCTTATACAGTTTCGAGCCTGTTCAAACTCCGTTGCGTTATAGTTGCACATGTGCGAGGCCTACACTATATAGTAGTTTTTAGTAGCCAGCCAGATATCGTGACTAGTGCATGAAAATGTCTCAGGTAACGAAAATTGAGTTCCGCGCGGTCATTACATTTTTAACAAAAGAAGGGCATACGCCTAATCACATTAAACAACGTTTACGGTGATTTATCTCCTTCATATTCCACTGTAAAAAAGTGAGCAAAATGGTTCCGTTTGGGGCAAAAATCACTTGAAGATGATGAGCGCCCCGGTCGGCTAATTGAACTGATAACGTCTCAAAACATTTCAATTATTGAAGAAATGGTATTAGCAGATCGCAGTTGGCAGTGACGTCTAACATTTCTAAAACAAGTATTCGCCCTGCTCTCCAGCGTGAACGTCGGGTCGAATATGCGCTCCCGTTTTTAAACATGTGGAGACGACCCGAAACCGATTTTGGAGTACATTGTCACAGGAGATGAGACAATGGTTCCGTATTATGATTCTCTATCCAAAAAGCAATCGATGGAATGGCGGCGACCCGATGAACTTCGTCCCAGAAGGCTGTAATACATTTTGAAGGAAAAACTAGATTATTTTTACAAGGGAATAGAATTGTGAATTGATCTTTGTAATAAATGTATTTAAGTTAGGAGATATTATATTGAAAAATAAAAATTGTTATATTTTTTCAAGTTATTTTTTTCTATATCAAGCCGAGAATTTATAACGTTTACCACGTACGTTGACACTACCAATTTGCTAAATGAAACATTTAATCAAAAATGAATAGGAACCAATGCGCCCATCCGTTGGCCTGCACGCCCTCAGGACACAAGCAGCGATAACAAAAAGTGATCGAACTTGAAACCAGTATTAGACAAACGTTAAATAATATTTCTGGTCGAACTATTACAAAAACAACACAAAGCGTTATCGTGAGAGGCGAGAAATGCGTTGAACAGCATCTTTGAATATTTATTAAGTTGAGCAAAATGTTGAATATGTAATATAAAATTAAAATTACTTGATTATGGTGTTTATTGTTTTTATTGTACCGCGAACATGTTATTTTGTCAATATTTTCATGGCCTACTTAGAACTAAATGTTTACGAATCTCTTAAGCTTTAAGCGCGTCTCATTTGTTTATTTTTAAGTTAAGGATAGTTATGTAATTGACATTTTTTGTTCAAATTATGTTCTTTCCAAATACACAAAAGTATACATAGTGTTCAATTTAAAAAAAATGCCATCTTATTGAATACTTCGAAAATGTGGCATTTAATTGTTTTTTGAATTGACCATGAGGATGGAGGTGAACACGGAGAAATCAAAGGTAGTGATAATAAACGAAAAATCAACAGAAGAACGAGACACAAATCAAATTAAATGCAAAGGAGAGGTCCTAGAACAAGTAACGACTTATGAATATCTGGGGAGCGTGATGACAAGTGATGGAAAGATGGATGCGGAAATGGCAAATAGAGGAAATAAGTCAACGAAAATTAGGACACAAAGAAATAGAGACAATAGTAAAAAAGATCCACAACGCTACAACAGTACCAACAACATATGCTTGCGAGAATTGGGTAATAAACAAAAAACAAGAGGCAAAAATCAACGCTGTTGAAATGAGGCATGTTAGACGAATAGCTGGAACGACCAAATGGAACAGACTAAGAAATGAGATCAGGAAGATGATAGATCAGAAACCGATAATGACAGAGATATGAGAAAAACAAATGAATTGGTATGGACACATGATAAGAATGAATCCGGATAGGCTGGAAAATCAAGGAAGACACGAAGAGGTAGACCTAGGAAAACATGGATGAACCAGATAGAGGAAATATGAAGAGAAAAAGGAAAAACCCTTGATGAAATGAAGATTTTGGCAAGAGATAGGAAAGCATGGAAGATATGGGTAAAAGAAGAACCGGAATCCCACTCCGACACCTGAAAAGGCACAAGGAGAAGAGAAGAAGAAGAAGAAGAATTGACCATCATAATTAGCAGAAAAAATACTACAACTTTGCTAATTTAATCAAGCTCGTAGCTCTAGAAATAACTGAGACAGCAACAGTGCACCAATAACTTTGGGTACGCTGTATAATGTGTTTATATGCATATTTCAAATGTGTACTCTGCTACAACAAGTAGTTTTTAATTTCATAACATTTTAAAGACTATGGCAGAATTATTACAGTAAGTGCAGCTGAAATAGGCGTTTTAATATATAAAATTGATATGTGCAAATCATTTGATACAATTTTATAATTTAATGAAAGTGTTAAGAACTACTACAACTTGCAAATAAGTAAGATAGGTGCCCTTGTCCAACCTTACATTATTAAAAAGTTAGAAATTAATATTTACTGTAATAGCGATTGGTTTACGATTCATTGGTGGAAATAGAGGTGGTGGCTGCGTCACTGGACCAGGCAACATATCACTTCCTGTTGCCCCCATGGCTGTTAACTGTTCTTTATTGAAAGTCTTAGTGGCACCGCCCCTGCCACCTCTTCCACCACGACCACGACCACTCATTGTTAATTAGTCACTTTTAACTTCTTGAACTCTTCAGCTACTGTTATAACTTCATTTAATTCCTGCTGAAACGTCTCCTGCAAGACAAGGATGCTATGTACACCAACTTTAAACGAACAAAGATATTAAGCATACCAAATCGTAGATGACTTTTATTACTAACGAGCAACTGGGACACGTTGCAATTTCTTCGCCTGCAAGAAGGTCCTCCTTTAAATAACAACGATTTAAATTAGAAATAGAGACGGTATCGTCCTTTTTACCTTCGAGATTTCGAATCTATCACCACACGGACACGGATAGTGATATATCTCTTCCTCTTCGTCGTATTCGAAGTCTTCAATCTCGATTTCGTCATGAAAAACTGTCATTACTAAAAGCTTTAAATTCGTTTAAGTATGAACGATATAAATTGCGTATATTATTATTGAGGTTATATTTCGTGACATTTTGGGATGTCACATGTTGAAATGCAATAAAAGCAGTTATTGGAGATTTAAACCCAAAAATAGGAAACTGTATTACTGATATAATAAAGGATAAAAGCGAAATCTGTAAATGCAAACGGTATTTTCGATCAATAGTATCCCAGATGAAAGAGCTTTACAGATAGCCAGTATGACGCAATTGGACACGCATTTCATTAACTGATTTACAATTTAAAAGGTGGCGTAATAATTATTTTTCTAGTTTCTTTCAGTAATAATTCTGATTTCACCTGTATAGGGGGCGCCCCTGGCATCGGCGTGGAAGTGGATTCTACGTTGATACAAACTTTCAAATCAAAATTCCAATTTTGCTATCTCCCATCTCAACACATTTTTCTGCTCTCCTAGTAAATTCACTATAGGTACATTTTACAAACATAATTAGCGGCTCATTCAATTCATTTATTGCTTCTTGTATATGTGCTTTTATAGTAGTATTACTTGTGTATCATGCGAGCGATCATTCGGATAAACCCTTTGTTTTAAGGCACCCTAAAGAAAAATGTTGAGTGGTGTAATGTCAAGTGACCGGGTCCCTGCCGTGGGTTCAAAAAATATTAGGTGAATTACGTAATTGCCGCCCTACCCCATTAAGAAGATAAAAAATTTTGTGGCGGCATTTCTTCCGCCACAAAATTTAAAAACATTAGGCGATCGCCTAACCGACTAAAATCACCTCCAGGTGAGTTAGGAAGATAATGGATTGAACCAAACCTACGTATCCACCTTTCAGGAAAATGATAATCTAACCCTTGTCTGACCAAAACTGTTGAATGAGCAGGACAGCCGTCTTGTTGCTAGAACAGGTTGTTACTTAATTCTGGCTCTGAAGTATTTAAAAATTGTAAAATGAATGTTCCCAAGATGTGCAATATACGCGCAAATTTAAATTTTCCTCTATAAAATATATGAATGAACCATCCGATCAAAGGAAATTCCGCACCATACATGAACTTTTTGTAACGTTGACTTCTTTTGTTAATTACATACTTAGGGTTACGCCACGCTCAGTAAGGATTATTTTGGGTAGATACGTGCCCGTATGGTAATCCTGTGTTCGTCGTAAAATTGATATTAAAATTTTGTCTCCCATCAACTCCATCATGAAACGAAATTGACAAATAATGGATTTTATCAAAGTCAACTTTTCTTAGTAATACTTTGGTATACTGTGAGCGGAAAAGCACTTCACCTGAAACGAAAATAGTTTTTGCTCAACAACAAAAATCGAAAGCAAACTAAAAATAAGTTTCAGACCAAGCAGGCTTTTTCTCCAAACATTAAATTCTAACTCTAATTGTAACTCAAAATTCCGTGGACGCATTGTATCTGGAAAATTCTTTTAAATTCTGACCGAATAGGACGTAAATAATAATAAGCAAATTGAACGTATCCTAAATTTGATTAAATACAGTTTCTGAGTCGAAATAATTTAACTAATATCTAATTTGAAACATGTCCAACCAATTTACATATGTTAATTACGTAAGCCTTCATCAAGAATACAAAAAAGTAACAAACCTACTTACTGAGATACGCAGATACATCATTTTGGCTCAGCTTTAGGGTAATATTGTAAGGTAACATTTTATATTTAAGATTCCAGCTTAGTTTTGGACATAATCAACTTCAATCAATTTCTCGATCTATTGTTTGGTTAATTAAAAATTTTAACAAATATTAAAGTATTTATCAAGGTGAAAATATTTTAATTACGATTAAAAAAATCAATCATCAATCCTAACCAAGCATTTTAAGCAACTAAATCGTGCAACTGAAATCATTATAAAATGCAGGAAATAATAATCTAAATTGTAAGAAGGAGAAGAAGAAAAGATAGGAAAAGAAGGGGAACGAGGAAAAAAAGTAATGGAACAGAAGAAAAGGAGAGAGAAGGTAAAGGAGCGGAAGTGGAAGTAGATGAAAGTAAAAAAGGAGTAGCGGAAGTAGAATGAAAGGTAAAGTAAAAAGAAGAAGGACGAGAAGAAGAGAAGGAAGAGAAAGGAAAAGAGGGGGAAGAAGAATGAGAAGAAGAAAAAGAAGAGGAAGGAGAAGAAGAAGGAGAAGAAGAAGAATGAGAAGGAGAAGAAGAACGGGAAGAAGAAAGAGAAGAAGAGATCACCATCATCATCATAGATAAAATAAGAAGAGAGTAAAGGAGAAGAAGATAGAGAGAAGAAGAAAAGCAAAAAAAGAAGGGGAAGAAGAGTGAGATGAAGAAAAATCCGAAGAAAAGGAAAAGAAAAAGAAAAAGAAAGTAAGAGGAAAAGAGGAAGAAAAGATATGTATATATAGAAGCAGAGAAGTAAAAAGATGAGGAAAAAAAAAGAAGAAGAAACAGAAGGAGAACAGGAAGAAGATTGAAAAGAAGAAGAGGAATAAAAAGGGAAAAGAGGGAGAACAGGAGAACGAGGAAAGGAATATGAAGGAGAAGGAAGAATAGAAGAATGAAAATCAGATGACAAAGAAGAAAAAATAGAAAAGCCAAAGATAAAAATAATAATAAGAAGGAATTATTTGCGTGCACTACTACAAATTAATGATTTAAATCAAACCCTGTAATCACAATTGTTGATTAAAACTAAAACTAAATCAATCACTAATCATTATGTCAATAAAAAAATTCAGTAACCAATAAAGACTAAGGTTCATATAGGGTAGCGCGAAATTAGAATAAGATTTTGACAAAAAATTTGAGACCTATGATTTGCTTTGTCATAACTCATAACTAAAGCGTGACAAACGGTTGCACCGGCTGTGTTTACTATTTACATTCATGGAATCGAGTGGACGTTCGGTTATTATCGGTTGATCGATGTGCGTGTACTATTACATCGATAGTACACGTGAACAATAGTACACGCCCATCGATCAACCGATAATAATCGAACGTCCACTCGATTCCTTGTGCAACGGTTTGTCACGCTTTACTCATAACCTAACCTAAATTTATATGTTGATATTAACAAGTGCTTTTGTAATGCATGAAATTGCACAGACACATTACAGTTTCTGCAGTAATCATGGCGTAGAAACAGGACCGTGCCGTACGGATGCGCGCAAGTGTAATCAACAAGGAAAACAAGCCATTGGGTGGCACGAACCCAGTAAGCAGAAATCAAAACAGTCTGAAGAATATAAATTATTGACTGTTTAGTCTCACGATAAAAAAGTGCTTGTAAGGAATTTTACTACTTTTCGGTGTATACAATCACTACCACCCAAGTATAAAAAATAAGGAGGGGCGGTGGCAAAATATTTTCGCACACAGGCGGCCAGGTTGTTTGGAACGGCACTGCGTAGATATCCAAAAACAAAGGCAGAAGATAATATTAAAGTTTGACGTGCATATAGTTTCGCGTTACACTAATTTTGCGCTACCCTATGTAAACGTTACTTAAATTCCAACGTGCGCATTTTTTCAAAATAGGTACACTATTGCGCGCCGGGCTACCAGTCTCAGGATACCGGGTTCGAACCCCGGGCCCGTCACTCTCATAGTAAGGTTTTCCGTAGTTTTCCTTACTCCAAATTTGGCGAATGCTGAAGGTAAACATCTTAAGACGCTCTACGAGCGCAGGCGTAATAATATCTCATGGTTGGCTGATACCCCCTGTAATTGGCGAAAGCTGTTAGGGGACGTGAAGGCATGAATTATTATTAAAGCTGGCCACGAGCGGTACCGCGCAGTAGCGTAGAGTCGACCAGGCCTCGCGTTCCACTAGAGTTATTCTGCTAATAGAGATGTTTGCTGCCGCAAATACCACTTACCATTTTAAGAGTCCTCCGTGAAATCACAAAGTGAATAATGTCTGTTAAATATCTGCAACATTAGATATGTTTCAACTGTTGTTTCGGCAAAACTAGTACGGCATGAGGAAAAAATGCGTTTATATGCAGAGAACGAACGTTCTACATCTAGTGACGTAATATTTGCGTAAGTAAAATAATCTTTCAAATAACTTAACGATTCTGTTGACGCACCTTCACAAATGTGTCTTAATGTGCCAAAATCAGAATTTTTCTCAACAACACTTTCAAATTTTTCTAGAACAGAAACATTTTTTGCGTCTTCAATCGCGCATAGCTGTGCGTGAACATGTTGCACTATTTGTAGAGATTCTTCACGGCACCGCAGATTTTGTATTTTCTATTGCATCTGCTAGCCCGAAGTAATTGTCGTGATGATTTAAATCCATTTTAACCTGACTATCTTTGTAAAGTTTTATCGATTGTAACATCTATAGCAATTTATATTTTAGATATCTGTGAATTGATGATTTAATACGCTGGCCTTTAACCTTCGGAACCAACTAGTATCTTAGAATAATTCAGCGATGCTTTTTGAATAGCGGCCTCGAAACATGTTTGCGCACATCACTTCTTAATATCAAGAGTTGGGTCATGTTGAAATTCGTGAAATGTTCATGTATTTAACACTAACTTTGAAACTTTCGCAGTACACTGCTTGTATTCTGTTTGAGAGACTATAGACATTGAATTTGCGATTGATGATTGCAATTTGCGTTTGCAGTACATTAGAACAACGAGTGTGTTCAATTCCTGATTGTAATAACGAATTTCTCGACACTTGTATTGGAACATAGATTTTGATCTTTCAACTCCGATTTTATTTTTGTTCAATTTTGTTTCGCGCGCAGATGGCACAATTCTTCGTAACGATGTTCGACTTGGTAATTTGCACTCCGAATAGTTATTCCAAAAGCAGATAAATGGTTCCTTGTCTAGTAAATTAAACGGTATATTACATGCGATAAACGTAACGCATAAATTAAATATAAATTTTTCATTGTCTCGTGCGCAATTTCTTTTTGCTTTTCACTATTTACGTGTCGTAGACAATGTTGTCTGGACCAACACATTTTACAGATTACACATTTAATTTTAGCACCTTCATATATTAAGTCTGGAATTTCTGCAATAAATTTTCGAAGTTTGTCCGACCGCGGTCGTTTTGCTGACGAAATCATAATTTTTCTAGGACAGATAAACAATTGCGCAAATGACCGGCAGCGAAAATGTCCATACTGCTCCGCAGACGAAGTAATACTACCGTTCCTCTCGGTCCGAACTGATTCTACGCCGATGCGCGGTACCGCTCGTGGCCAGCGTTAGTTATTATTATTACACATCAGGCAAAAAAGCGTCCCGTACCAGCATAATTCTTAACAGATGTTCAAATTTATCATCATCAACGTACGTATCAATGTAATGTAAAATACCGGTGTACTAATGAAACTTAAAACAGTTAATTGTAAATTGCTACATATTCCTTACGCATATACGAAATTCGAGTAAGCACCACTGGATACCGAAAATGCCTCTATTCCATAACATATTGAGGGAGATCGGGAGATCGTAATCAACTATACACGTGAACCGAAGTAATTTTGATAAATGGTTGCATTCAACGTCAAGTTCAGATGCGCGGCTGACGTTGACGGCCCTAACAGCAAACTACGAACTATTTGGATATTTGCAATAAAAATATTAAACTATTAAAATGGAACCCTGTGATAAATGTTTCGTGTCTGTACGTGTGTGTGAGTGTTTGTATATGCTGGTTCGTGTTTCAATAACAGGTCGTCGTTATGCGCACAAATTATTGGACATTAACTGACATGAAATATATGTGTATGTCCCGTCTCTGTACCTATGTATAGTGTACTCTATTATAAATTTATCCGACGTGATATGAAAGATTGCATTTTAATAAATATTGTATTGATTTTGTGTTCTATAAGCTTCACTTTGCCTTTTAAAGTAACTGTGTAATGCAGGGAAAATATGGAATACAGTCGACGAATACGTTTAATTGGGTCCCCGGATAATTGAGAGAACCGCTTTATTGGGACATTTTTAATAGAACGGCATCAAAAATAAGTAAAACTTCACCGTTTTATCGGGACAAAACATAATCGGGTAAACTCCCTAATTGTTCTAGAAGCGAAATGTAAACCGAGTGAGTTAATGACGACAGGGGGCAAAAGTCGACTCATTTCTTAATCTGCGCTCTTTCAAGCAGCACAAATTATGTGCTCGTTTATTCAAAATGCCCCGTAAAGACTTAAGTGTTGTTTAGATAGTGGAACTGTGTCGAAAACAGGGATTGCCCGAATAGGGAACTTTCCAATTTTTTTTTGTATCAATAATATCATTTTGTTATGTCTAAAACGATTATTCCCCAAGTATTATCCCGTAAAAACCAATAATAACTTGGTAAAAAATGTTTCAAGTTTCGTGCGTTCCGAAAGCATTTTAAACGACCTCCAAAGCGCACCAAGCCGGTTGACGTCATATAGTATGACTTTTCTTGACAACTGTCCGACATATCCGGATATAATATGGAAAAAAGTAATCAAAAAACTTTAAGTACTGCTTGGTGCTACTTTGCAAAAGTAGGACGATAAAAACGCCTAATAAAAAAATAAAATAAATAAATAAATAAATAGATAAATAAAAAAAATAATAAATAAATAAATAAATAAATACATAAATAAATAAATAAATAAAATAAATAAATAAATAAATAAATAAGTAAATAAATAAGTAAATAAATAAATAAATAAATAAATAAATAAATAAGTAAATCAACCGATCAACCGATCAACCGATCAACCGATTAACCGATCAACCGATCAGCCGATCAATCAATCAATCAATCAATGAATGAATTGTCTGCTTGACCAATTCGGCATGACTAGTAAAAAAAAAACAATCAACAATCATATAATAGCAAGAAACAAAAACAAATACGATGATCTTAGCCGGTACCGCTCTGCACGGCAAGTCAGCATGTGTGCCGTACAAAATATGTTCCCCCTCTCTATTTATTATAAACGAGATTTACGCAGTGGCCCATGATTTGGATAAAAGAATTAAAGAAGATCGGTATTTCATTAAAATCATCAAATTTTATTGAACGTATGAAAATTAATACTGGATTTGTATAACAGAATATAAATAAATTAAATTACTTAAAGCTATTCAGTTCTGTTCTAATTTCTATTGCTTAAGTACTAAGAAATCATCGGGCCTGGAAGTTCGGCGATTTTATTTAACGTGTTCACACGTTGCCATGCAGTCGCTTATGGAATCGAAGCTGTTTTCATTTCCGTAGCAACCACCATAGACGAACTCCTTGCAATCTCTACTCTTCACGTCATAGTAGTACCGTTCAATGTAAGCTCTGCATATTCCTCTCTTCGGAGGCAATCGGCACATTGCTTCTGTGCTCAGTTGGGAACCTTCTGAAAATTAGAATAAAGAAAAGATATAATTAATCGAATTATTTCACTTGTGGAATGTGGTCAAAACTTTTTGAAGGTGAATTTATCTTCAGTAGTTGGTTTCTAAATTTCTATGTCAATAGCTCCTTTGTTGTTTTGCATAACCACCGTAAAGTAATTTTGACTAGAAGTGACATTATCTTACAGTACTACTAAGTCCTTGTGATTGCTTTGATTTTTAGAAGATCAAATGCTTGAGCCTAGTGTATTTCGTATTTCGTAAGTGGAGGATCCATGGTTGGCACGCAATTTATCAGTTATATATACATGGCAACCAAAATAATGCTAATATAGCTCCTCATGGTATTGATGGAATCACTCACGGCAAAAGCAATGTGAGGAGAGAAAACACTAGCCAATGGATACGTTTCTGCCTACCCGGCGTCGTCAGCGTTGCTCCGAATGCTCCTCTACCTCACACCGCTATTTGCCTCTCGTCCGTTGGCTAGTGTTTTCTCTCCTTACATTATGGTTTTTGCCGTGAGTGAATCCTTTAATACCATGAGGTGCTATAATAGCACTATTTTGGTTATTGTTTCTAGGCATTTTTTATGTATTTTTTAATGCATAAATGGTATTGAAAACATCCACAAACGTTTTTTAAAGTTTTAAATCTTCAAGATTGATGGTATTTATCTAAATAGAGGATCTGATTGCAATTGAATCGGTGAGTGGAAGAAGAGTTTAAGAAATCCGTTAAAATTTGTGATTTTTACTTTTTTTTTATCACTGAACGTATACATTTACCTTCCATGCGTTGACATAATTGTTTAGCATGTGGCGTTTAGCATGGCAAGCATCTACTGGGATTATTGTAGAAAAAAAACATAAATACGTCAAATTTGACATTTAATTTTTTATCTAATCCATAGAATAAGATAATACCAAGATAACTCTGGTCATGGACGTGGTGCCGTATTTTGGCGCCTTTCGTAGACATACCGGATACTACCAGCAGAATACGCGGTTTACTTATTTTTAATTTTCTTAAATTTCTATCAAATGTACATAATACAAATATTAGAGCACAAAACATATGTTTTCGTTTGCATATACATTTATTAGCAGGAATCAAGGCTAGATATGACACATGCCCTTCGATGTAGTGCGTTTTTCAATAGAGAAAATATATTGTCCACGTTAAAGCAAAAATATTGCATTGCGAATTTCCGCAGAAGGCTAAAAAACTTATTAAATTGGGGTCTATGACGGTAGTACTACAAATAAACATATTTTTAAATAACACAATTTACAATCAAGAAACTAATCTGATGTTTATTGACCTTCATAAAGCATACGATACAGTCGCGGTAAAGAAATTGTGGAAAGTATTACAAGAAACTAACATTAGCCACACGTTAATTAAGGCACTGAAACACTGAAACAACGAAGGATTGATATCACAAGTAAGAGTTTCACAAAAATTCCTGACTAACAAGTGTTTACGGCAGGGCTGCTGTACATCACTAACCTTATTTAATATAAGGAAGTTCGGGCAAGCTGACAAATTATATTAACTGTTTAGGAAAAAATTTTAAAATTATGTAATATACATTTCTGTGAGGAATTATTAAAACTAACCTTTTCTGGAAGCCTTTTACCAATTTCCAGGTAGTATTTGTCTATTATAAGACCGTTATCATAAAATATATAATTATGTTGGAAATCCCCAATAATTACAGTGACAATATTTATTTTGTTGTTGCTACGAAGCTTAGACGAAATTAATAAGTAATTCTAACAACGAAAATAAAAACAGATTCTGATGAAATGAAAGAAAAGCAAATACTCCAGAAATTTTTACTAAAATCGTCCGCACTTAAAGCAGTCTACCTCGTAACTAACCACATCGGTAACCTTGAGCCATCGACTGCCGCTAACCCCTCCGCTTGAGAGCGAGGAGGGGATAACGATATGGCTAATTGCACATTTTCCCAATCGGTATATACACTACGGTTCATGGAAGTTCGAGCAAGCAAAAAAATGTACGGAAGTCAAAGAAAATAAGAGAAATATAAAATGGCCATGTATTTAATACTTACTTACATGATTTTACATATTTTCAAACACAAATTTATTAAAAAGAAAAAATTAATGTAATACAAATAATTTAAATCCGATTTTCATCGAAAAATCCACCTTTTGCCTTTAGGACTGCTGCCACTATTCTCGGCATCCGATTCACTAATTTTGCTAATGTTTCATTGGGCAAGCTTGTCCATACCTCCTGGAGAATGGTCCACAAATGTTCCTTCGATTTTGGACAGTTTTGCCTAACACATCGGTCTAATTCTTCCCGTAACAACTGTATCGGGTTCAGATTGGGGGACTGTGGCGGCCATTCCATAATTTTTAGGGTTCTTTCATTTTCTTCTTGCTGCAGGTAATCTGTGCACAATTTAGATTTATGTTTGGGGTTATTGTCCTGCATAAATTCAAATCCACGATCAATTAATCGGACTCCTGACGGTATGACATTTTCCTCAAGGATTTTCCGATATTCTTCTATTTCATTATGCCCTCAATTCCGATTAAGGAAAAACAACCCCAAACCATTACAGATCTGCCTCCATGCTTTACCGTAGGAACTATGCACTCCCGTAACATTCTTTCCCCTGTTGATCTGCGTACGAAAACTCTGCGTCTATTTCCAAAAACCTCAAACTTGGATTCGTCAGTCTACAAAACGTTTTTAAAATCGTCCACTGTCTAATCTCTATGAGCTTGTGCCCATTTCAATCGTTTCAGCCTATTTCCTCTTCGGAGTAACGGTTTTCAACAAGCCACTCGCCCATGCAACCCAGCCTCTTTCAGCCGACGTTTCACAGTACTCACAAAAACTTTGGAATCTCGCTCATTATTGAATTCTGCAGCAATTTCTGATGCTGTTAGTCTTCTATTGCGCTTACTAATTATTTTTATTCGTAAATCTTCCGCAGGAGTCGTTTTTCTTGACGGCCCTGGCCGATTACGATCTTGCACGTCACCGGTTGTTTTAAATCGAACTATAGTATCATGTACTGTAGATTTTTTTATTTTTAATTTATTCGCTAGAGGCTTTCCACGGGGCATTTTAAGCAGTCAAACCGAAATTATTTTATTTTTCACTTGCACAACCACAGATACTTTCACAATAACAATCTCTTCAGAACTACTGCGTTTACAAATGTTATAATAGTTTATAAAGGGTATACGAATATTTCCAGGTAACACGAGTGAATCAGCTAACCCTCCTAAGGATTATTATAAAGCTTTATTGTCACTGTAATTATTGGGGATTTCCAACATAATTATATATTTTATGATAACGGTCTTATAATAGACAAATACTACCTGGAAATTGGTAAAAGGCTTCCAGAAAAGGTTAGTTTTAATAATTCCTCACAGAAATGTATATTAAATAATTTTAAAATTTTTTCCTAAACAGTTAATATAATTTGTCAGCTTGCCCGAACTTCCATGAACGGTACTGTAATTTACAAATACCATAAATAATAAACGTACCTATTACTGTAGTTCTAATACTTGTAATTGTTAAATTTGTCCATACAGGCAGCTTTGAAAAAACTGATTTTTAAACAAAAACTTCAAGCAACAGAACTGAACAGAACTAAACGAGTACGAAATGACAAACGTCCAAAACTAAACAGGAACGCGGCATGAACTTGGCGAATGACAATTTTCAATAGTTACTATGGTTACAAACATGTTATAAACCAAGTTATTCTATGGTATATCTACGAGAGGAGCCAAAATAGTTTTCTCATTGAATTCCAAGAACCCTCACTCGCTGATTTAATCCTGTCCAATTAAAGGGTCACAAAAAGGCGGTGATTGATTGTATATTAACAACGAAAATATTGCAAAGGGAATTGTAATAAAAGTACAAAGTAGAATAAGTAGAGTTTAATGTCTCAACAAGTGTTCGAAGCGTCCACCTTCACATTCCATACAATTTGCAAGCCGATTGGGAAATTCCTAAAGGGAAAAAAATTAAATGTCAAATTTGACGTATTTGTTTTATTTTGAATTATAAAAAAAACGCGTCAGCCCATGGAAAGCAAATATATATGTTCAGTGATAAAAAAATGCACGGTATGTGGAAAACTTATTAGTAATAATAGACGAAAATGGGAACACAAACTTTTCGCAATTAATTTTTTGGTACACCGTTTGCTTGATTTCCCTTTAACTAATGACATGTGTCAAAACGAGCTTAAAAAATCATGAAAATTACAAATTTTAATGAATTCTTTGAAGGTACAGTAATAAGAGGTACATATGTAAAATACAGTACCGTGCAATCGAATTAGGGCCACTATATAAATTTGAGTTTTAGCTTAATAAATAATACAAAGTATCAACGTTTGATAAAAACAATTTTTATTTATTTATATATATATATATATTTATATTAACACGTACATTAATATTTCGTCGAACAACCCCTTGCTTTTATGACAGCAGCAATTCTTTTTGGCATGCTTGCTATACACGCTGCTGCAACTTCTTTAAGGTGAGCATTATTTTGCCAGTTATTTGTTATGTTTGCTTTCAAAACGTCAACTGTTGTATTGGGAGATGTATAAACTGTACGTTTTAAAGAATTCCAAACATTTTCGATTGGATTCAGGTCGGGGGAATTGCCTGGCCATGGCAATATCTTCAGTTTTCTTGCTGAAAACATATTTAGAATTGTTTTTGCCCTGTGGCAGGGTGCACCATCTTGCATAAATATGTAAGAGTAATTTTCAGGGTCTAAAGATATCATACACGGGATTAAGATTGATTCGATAACTTCTTTATATTGAATTTGATTCATGGTACCCGTTACAAAATAGAGCGGTCCAAGCCCTTCCCCTGATATACAGGACCAAATCATGACTGCCGGTGGATGTTTCACTGTTTTTACCACTGCGCTTTCATTATATCGTTTCGATGGTCTTCTTTTAACGAAACGAGCAACTTCAGTTACAGCCTCTAGCTGTGACTCGTTACTAAAAACAACCGTTAGAAACAGAAATTTTCATTACATTTTCGAATTTACTAAAAATGTTCCAAATTTTGAAATATACATAAAATATTGATACATACTTTTTTCCAATCCTCAACAGTAAAATGTCGATGCTGTTGCGCCCACTGCAATCTTGCCTTTTTCACCCTTAAAGTAAGTTTCGGCTTTTTTGCAGGGCGTCTACTTCTGATATTGGCTTCATATAAGCGCGATTTTAATGTTCGATCTGATATTTTTATATTATCAGCCTGTAATATACGCTGAAGTTCTTTAATGCACAGTTGCCTGTTTTCTAATGCCCTTTTTATGATAATTCTGTCTTCCCGTGGCGAAGTTTTGCGAATACCACGACAATGAGAATGACCACTTGAAGTCGCTGATAAATTTTCTTTCTTTAACATCGCTACCCTGTCGACTGTTTGACGAGAAACTCGTTCTCTTCTGGCTATTTCCCGATGCGAATACAGCCCCGTCTCTAATAACACTTGAATTCTTGTTTTTTTTCTCATTTGAAATGTCTTTACGTTTGCCTATTTCACAAAATTTATCAATAAAAAAAGAAAACTAAACGTCACGAAATTTCAATTTAATTACACTAAAACAACGTGTAAAGCGAATATTATAGCACGAAAATATAATACTTGCACTTTACACCATCAAAACTACACGTAAACTAACTTGAAGCAGGTAAAGCCAGTCACCGATTACCAACCCTAAACGTACCTTGGATAGAAAGGAATGTTTGGTGGGGGTTATAATAACGAGAATTTTATACCTACTTAAGAGGATTATCTCAAATACAATTAAAAACATTTTATTACCGAAAATATTTAGAAATTTTGGTTATTATAATATTAATAGCAAATATTTGTATAAAATCAAAGTGGCCCTAATTCGATTGCACGGTACTGTATACTCTTTTATTCCATAACAAGCGTACTTTTACAAAACTCAACAAAAATTAGTTCAAGTCATGTAAAATTCAATATAAGCACAAAATTTAATTAAAATCCGCAATGGTGAACTAGAGCGCTTTTCTGATATGGTTAGACCCTTTTTGCATTCCGTGAAGAATGAAGGGGCACCGTAGATAATGGATTCAAGTAAAATGAATAAGTTTTTTTGTTAGGTCTAAAAAGGTTAGTTGTCAAAATAAATACGCAGAACACTTACTAATAGCTGGTAAAGAGTCACTAAAGGCGATCACTACCGCGACGAACACAGCCAAAACAAACCAGCACTTCATTGTTTCTTCGTTGACGATGGAAGTTAAAGCGAATATTATATAGTTTGTTTCTCCAAACAAACAGCGGTATTCTGCCGTGAAGTACAATTGATTAATAACTTTCACACGCTACGACACCGGCTTAAATATATATAACGCGAGAGATTTGACGTCACTTGCAATAATGACATATATGGGGATTCCGCAAGGCTCGACGATAAGGGGGAAAAGCAACGCGGGAGAAGAAGAATGTGTGTCATTGAAGCGTCTAGAACTGACAAAGGTTAACGCACTTGTGCAAAAACGTAGTAGATGCATGTATGTATAATATGCGCATCATACACCTGTTAAACTGTTGTTTCTCCACTTCATGTCAATAACGACATGCTGGTAGTACTTTGATGCGTATTGGAAACTCCAATGTACAGTGGTGTACGTCGTAAATGGAAAGCACGTTAACGCAGTGTGTCTTTTGCAACAATCAAACTTAAATCATATCTGTAGAGTGTTAAGGTGCGTTCACAGAGGGTAACATGAAATTATCGTTAGGATTAGCGGGAAATTATTTGCAATATTCTGCGGTAATTCTCAAAATAATTTCGGGGGATAATGACAACTGACATCGCGGTTTACCTTGTCGTATCATAACCTTAATTTATTTGTTAATGATGTCTTTTGTAATGGATGGAATGACACAGAAACGTTATATACTGTATTTGTTAACAGATTCTGCAATAATCATGACGAACAAATTTAAAAATAAATGTAAAAAGAGAAGAGGTTGGCGGGTACGTCCCATCAACACTCAAAAGAAACAAGTGGACTATTTAAATTTGATTCAGGAAATCTTAAATCATGATTCTGATGCCTTCTTCTTATATGCAGGATGCAAATGTTTATTCATTTGAAAATTTATTGAAAATAGTAGAAGCAAATCAAAAGTTCGCCATTATGTTGTAATATCTGATAAATCACAATTTTAAATCGAGTCGACGGTGAACTGGTCCTACGGCGAACTAGGCCTACGGCGAACTGGGTCTACGGCGAATTGGGCCTACGGCGAACTGTCCCCATGGCGAACCGGCGGCAGCGAAACGGCGACGGCGAAACGCCCCATCCCCGAAGCAGTCACCTAATTACATGCACTAGGTCCAATAAAAGGCATGCACATTCATATAAAACAACCTAACAATTGTGGCTCTTTATATTACAATTATAAGAAAACTTAGAATTTTATTTGCTCCATGCGATGCAAATCATAAACCTGTATGTGTGGATACAGGAGCCCATGAATCTTCAAGTGATGGAGGAACGAATAGTAGCAAAAAAAAATCAATAATTTTATAGCAAATTATCATAGAAAGGAATAAAAATGAACACAAAAGCAAAACAGTTTGTTTGAATTCTATTTGCCTTCATCGTAAAAGTATAAATGGTGGTCAATAATAATAATAATAATAATAATAATAATGATAATAATAATAATAATAATAATAATAATAATAACAATACTTTATTGGTGTTTCCATACAAAGTGTAATTACACAAGTCAAAAGAAGAAAAATCAAATAACAGTAACGAATTAAGTCTAAAATAACAAAATAAGTATAAAAAAAATATACATATATAGCAAAATTATTTAATTAGGACACAGAGTGCGGAGGCGCCCCTAGCCAAAGTATCGAAAGTAGTCGTCCTTTGTGTAAAAAGCTTGGTGTAAGAAGATCTTTTTTTATAGAATATTCAAATGATTTCGTGCTTAAGTCTTTGATATCTTGTGGAAGAGTATTGTAAAATTTTATGCCCTGATGATAAGACATCTTCTGTGTGGTACTAAGATGAGTATGTTTAATGCTTAAATCATTTTTATATCTAGTATTATAGTAATGGAATGTGGCATTTGTAGGATAACTATTTATATTTTTTTTAACTTGCATAAGACACTCAAAAATATATTGACATGGGAAAGTTAAAATCTTTAGTTTTATGAATGCTTCACGACAGTCGGAACGAAAGAGCAGATTACTCAGGATGCGCAAGGCTTTTCTTTGCATTCCAAAAATTCTCAAACTTGAGTAGCTATGTCCCCATAGCAAAACCTCATAGGACATAACAGTGTGAAAAAGGGAAAAGTAAGCTGCTTTTAAGACATTTTCAGATACCGAAGATGACAATCTTATTAGAAGAAATATAGTTTTTACAAGTTTACTAGATACGTATTCAGTATGCGCTTCTCAGCCCAGTTTTGGTTCTAGGAAAAGCCCCAGGTATTTGATTGAATCTGGGTTATTTAAAGAACTAGTGTCTCTTTTAGAAAATACTACCGTTTTGGTTTTATTGTCGTTCAGAACCAGCTTGTTTGTGGAAAGCCAGAAGTCCACCGCATCATACGCCAAGCTGCTCCTCTCCACAACACTCTTGCTATCCCTTGATTTAACCAATAAAGTAGTATTATACGCAAAAAGAATGCATTTATCAACCGACATTGTCTGTGACAAATCATTCATGTATACTAGAAACAACAAAAGACCCATTATAGAGCCTTGCGGCACCCCGCACTAAACCGTAACTCTCTCTCAGGTAATGCCATTTGCTCGAACTACTTGTTGCCTATTTGCTAAATACGATTTAATATCTTATTGTTAAGTCGTCAAAATGATAAAACTTCAATTTTTTTAGCAAGATGCTGTAGTCAATACAGTCGAAAGCTTTACTTACATCGCAGAAGGTAGCCGTGCAATACTCGCCCATTTCAAAACGAGAAACTGCAAAATCTACAAAATCAAGAACAGCAGATACAGCACTCTTTCCCACTCTAAAACTAAACTGGCTGCAACAAAAAAGTGATTTTTTTTCGAAAAAATAAACAATTTTATTTTTAATTAATTTTTCAAAAATCTTGGACAGAGTAGGTAAAACGGAAATTGATCTATAATTTGCGGGTTCGTTTACATTATCTTTTTTATGCGAAGGAATAATAACGGCAAGTTTCAATTCAGGCGGGAAGCTACGAAATTTATAAAAATATTGTCAATACAATTATTAAATCTTGTATTGACGTAGATTGTTCGAAGCGAATTTCAAGCGGTGCAAAATGGAGAACCAATAAGCGAAAATTTAAGGTCATGTGATTGTGACGTCACTGACAGCTAATCTTGTCCTTGTCAATTAATGATGCGTAATATGCCTCCGTTATTGCTGAACAGTCTCCTCCTTTTTCCGAGCCGATTCACCCTTCGCACCTTTCGACTGTGCTTTGGCTTAAGGAGTGTACTGTTGTATCCAAATTTCATCCACACTAATTAATCGACTAATTTCGCTTAAACTGCTTCAAGAGAACTTTGGAAATGTTCATTCGGATGCGCGTTTGGCTATGAGTGAGCAAGCGTGGCACCCAACGCGCAGTTAGCTTTTTCATGCCCATATCTTCAGTTAATATACGACAATCGACGTTCTTTCGAGATACCCACACCATCTGCTATTCTCTAACCTTAATCCGACGGTCGTCTAGCACCATTTGGTGAACTTTTCCGATATTATCGGTAGTGGTTGCAGTTTTTAGCCGTCCCGAACGTTCATCGTCAACCAAGATGATACGATCGCGTTTAAATTCAGCTATCCAAAATTTCCCTGTCGCAAATGATAGTGCAGAGTCTCCGTAAACAGCGCCCATTTCGGTTTTAATTTCATTTAATGATGGCTCGACGTTCCAGGAGTTCGTTCAGCGAAGTTTTACTCAGACTCTCAGGCATTACAAGAGCCTCACCAAACAGAGAAGGTCTGATTCTGCAGACGGCAGAATAGTGGCTGAAAATGTGCACAACTGTTTCCTCCTTCTCCAAACACAGGCGGCACTCCTGCTCTTGAGTGAGTTCCATTCTGTGTAGGTGCTTCCTTAATCGAGTATGGCCGGTAAGGTTTCCGGTTAGGGCCCTGACAGACGTCCTGTCAAGTTCTATAAGCTTCCTGACTCTGTCTCTGCTGGGCAACATAAATGCCCTTGCATGTGATAAACCTGTGGAGTTACTCTAGGTTCGAATTACTTCTTGTTCGGCCCAATGCTTAACATGCGTTTTAGTAATATTAAAAGATCAGCTCCCTTCCTAGCAAGAGCAACAGCCGTCTCATTGCCATCAATGCTAGTGTGTCTTGGTGCCCAGTTGAGAGTAACCTTGTTGTTCCTGGAGGAAGTCTTTATCGCATCGAGAGCTCGTAGTGCAGTAAATTTTGTCATTTTGTGTGTCAAGATACCTTATATCGAATTGTGTCCAATTTATGATGAATATCACTGTACGTAAAGTCGATAATTTCTCCTGCAGCCACTCCATCACGTATGACACTTATCTCATTGTTAAATTTCTATCGATTTCTATGTTACATCATTGTGAGAAGGGTAAACATTTTTTTAAATTTCCTATATAGACGTTACGGAGATTGAGAAACTTGTCCATTCTATTGTTGAAAGTTCAATCGTTGATAGCAGGAAAAAGATAAGCATCACCGGTTGACAATGCAGCCATTATACGTGGTTTCTACGTAAGTTAGTGAAAAGAGAATGATAATGAATATAATGACACACTCTTGCTCTACTTTTTACAGCGCAACTACAACGGTGAAATCCGCTTTTCATAGGAAATACTAGCTATGTCGCTGGATGAAATATAAGATTTCTACTGATTTTAGTTAAGAAAAATACTCTAAAAATTTATAGGTAAGTACAGGTCCCGCGTTGTTGGATGGCGAGTTCCGGCGCTGTCGATTAGTTGTTCGAAAGGCGCTTAACGAGGAACGGCGTTCGTCAATGGTGTAACGCAACACTTGCGTTGTACAACAGCAAATTGTAGTTCAATATTCGATCTAAACTGTTATTTTTCGACGAACATAACCATTATTTCATTGTCGAACTTGAATCATTCGTGAAATTTAAAAAATGTCAAGTTCCAGGTTCCTATTCAGTTTTGTATGTTTATCTGTAGTTTTTAGCGAATTCTTTACTTTCCACTCGTTTAGTTCTGCTTTTTGAAGTTTTCGTTTAAAAATTTGTCTTAAGAAAGCTGCTTGGGAGGATAAATTTAACAATTACAAATACATATATATATATCAAACATGGAGATGGCGTTAGTCGTCAAAAATACTCTCGTAATATAATTGCGCATGCGTTGCAAGATACCTTTGAACATTTCAACCATGTTGGACGCTCTGTTGTTGTTTCACAGTCATGAACAGGAAATGTGAAAAAATTTAATGTTGAGCCGTCATTAAATCTTTATTGTTTGTTTAGTGCATATGCGATAGAAAGCCATAAAATGTAGACTTTTAGATAATTTATTTAACGCCCTTTGTCATCGTATATTGCAATCAATCATTAAACTATAGTTTTGTTTTAAAGACGCAGCAACGAAGCAATTCTGAAGAAATTGTAGCATTCATAGGGAATTGAAGAGTTTAGAAAATTAACTTGTGTGACTGATGATAGATGTCGGGAGGTGTTATGTTGTTAATATAGTTTTCGCCAGAGATTAGAGAAAAAAAATGAAGCTGGGCCTTATTAGGCACCGGGTCTTACTTGGTTTACGTATCTTATTTATGGACTTAATTGGTTTATGCATTGGACCTCTCATTTGTTCTAATTGCTAGTTGTACCAACGCAAGATTTGAAATTTGCTAGCAATCTAATAAACAAACAACTTTATATAAGTGTATTGGTGATTTTCATTAAAATGCCCGAGGTGGGTAGTTTGTATAGATAGTCCTTCTTTTTACATTGTAAACGTAGAATGTATTCTCCGTAGTGAACGCCTGCGGAAAAATGCTTTAAAATAACAAGTTCACTTCATTCTCCAGAGTTTCAGTTGCTTTCCTTTTTTTTCCTCATATACACCATGGATTGAGCGGTAAGAATTGACAACGGTATCGCCAAAATCGATCGACTGAATAAGATTAATTACTATTCACGTTAGGTGGTGCTCTCGACCGTATGGCGGTGGCGTGGGTCCAAATAGCTGTCAATCAACGAAACTTCAACAAATTAAATATATTTGGAAAGCGGGTACGTATTCATCACGTTCAGCGAAAACGTTTAGAGGCGTCTCCTATTTATCGCTCAATTCGCTGTTTTTTTTTTGTTTTCTGTTGCTGATTCGTTTCCTAAGTTGGTGTCTACAAAACAATGCTGAGTATATAAGTGGGAGGAGTGAAATTTATAGTACTTCTTTGCGTGTGAGAACATTTTTATTTCACAATACTTGTCGTATTCGGTTGCGAAGTGCCTCGGTTTACAATTAAATATATCATAACCTCAGAAGTGTGCATAGAAATTGACACGGAATTGATAAACTGACATGAATTGTTATAAATTTCAGATTTATTGCTACCAATGTGTTGGTTGGTTGAAGTAATGCAGCGTCTTAGTAGAGTCAAAGTTTGATATTTGCATAGTTTCACACTACACTTATTCTTAATTCTGTACTATATCGCGCTGATTTCTCGCCTACCGTACGTGAATGTAACTTCATTTCATACTACTGTGTAATAAATTGATTTATTTCATGGAAGTTTGTGTTTACTTACTTCTTTACTCATATTTTCTTTAAATTTAAGACACGATAAAAAAGAACTTCAACTTTTCCACTAATTTTATTAACTATATCACATGAAAATCCTATTTAATACGGGTAATAAATAAAATGAAAATAGGTTTGTTTCTGCAGCGATTTAAAATTGTTTGAAATCATTAGAGCATGCGCATTACAAAAATAGTGTTCCTGCAGTTAAAACGCCAAACTCTGACTATTAGTTTGACGTAATTTGGCGTTCGTGCAGATCTCCAAATTAATTTTTAACCGTTTGCTGATAGTTGCTCCAGTTTGAAGATTATTTTCCAGTGATCCATCAGACGCATGCGCATTGTTATATTGTGAAGTGAAAAGTTGTATTATACGTTTTTTTGTATAATATGTTAACACTTCACGCGTGTTTTATTCATGTCTGTGGTGTTAGGAATTAACAGTTCCTTTAAGGTTGTAATAAATGTGTATTTCTGTCTAAACATTTCGCATTATTTCTGTTTTCGCTTACCACTTTTTGTAACATTTGAATGTAAGATAAATCTATTGTTTTCATCTGCATATTTGAGTATATTTTCTCTCTTAAGTCTATTAAATACGCTTGTAACTTATACATCGCCTAATAATTGTAAAAAAGCGTTCGTGCACTTAAATTGTTAAATCAGTTTCAAATCAATTTTAGTTTGCGCATGCGTACATTAATCCAAATTAACTTCTGATCAAACTATCACAGATCGGCCGCAGAAACAAACCTAATACTAACAAGGGAACACCGGCAACCCGGACTCCCCCAAAAAATTGAAACTTTTGAAATAAAAAGTATTTCATAATAATTTATCTAAACGTCTAGACGTCTGATAATAAACTTGATCTGATCTGCTAGTATGAGTAGTTATTATTTGCTGAATTATACAATAACAACAGCAAAGAGATTTTATCGCGCAAGTGTTTATATGAAAAGTATTTATTTTCGTATGCGTAATTTAATAAATATTAGAATGTATTGTCAAAGTAACCGTATTATTTACATACTTACTGTCTAGTATTAAAATCATTTTATTAAACATCAATAACATCCTGTATATATAGAATTGTTTTGAAGTGGTATATTTAGATAGATAATGAAAAATTCTGTTACGTAGTTGCTGATAAGTTCATATATATATATATGCATACGACCATACTTAAATGTTTATAATTAATATTAAAGTAATCACTTCGAGAACTCACAATCAGAGAAAACGCGACGAAAAGAATGGCACGAGTTAACATTGCCGATATTCTGTACATGTTACAAATAACTTTTAAAATTGAAAGTATTGCAAGAACTCTTACGACACCAGACGAAATAGAGTTGCACGACGCCTTAAAAGATATTATTGTTAGAGCTTCTGAAGAAGGTATGTTTAGTTTCGAAAATAAAATGAGTTTGGAATTTGAATCGCCTTCGGAACCACATGAACCACAGTTTGTCGAATCACTATCTCAAGAAGAAGCTAATGAAAATTGGGAAGAATGTGTACCTGAAGAAGGAGGTAGCGTTGTAGATGCTAACTATAAAATTGAAGCTGTAGAATTTTGGAGAAGTGGGAAGAAAGCAAGACGAACACTCGAAAGTGTTAAACAGAAGTTTAAAAAGGTAAAATCACTTCAGCAGTTGTATAGATGGGAAAATAGCGTTAATGAGGGCGGAACCAACAGTGAAAAAGCAAGATATATCGCAGAAGAAGTACTTACACAATTTCAAGACGCGCTAACACGAGGAAATATAGTGCATGATATGAATATTCGACGTTGGGCTTTAGAGGCAAAAGACAAAGTTGGATATACAAGTTTTAAAGCTGGACATTGGTGGATCTAGCATTTTAAGCAGGTGCATGGTATTGTAGCCCGTAAAATAACTAAATTTGTTACACATTCTGCTGTATCTGATACAACTGAATTACGCGACGTAAGCGATAGATTTATAAATCAAGTAAAACCTTATATTAGTTCTCTTGGAAGAGACTATATTTTTAATGCAGATGAGAGTGGTTTTAATATGGAAATACACTCTGGTCGTACATTGTTTCCACGAGGTGAAAAGCACGTTGAAGTCAGTGTACAGTCTCTGCATTCTATTACTCATAGTTATACCATAATGCCTACTATTTCCGCAAATGGAAGATTATTGTCTCCACTTTTCCTAGTTTTGAAAGAGGTAAGCGGTACTTTAGGTCCTCGCGTACAGGAAACACTCTTTCGCCCAATAAATGTATACATATCTGCATCTACAGCTGGAAAATTAACATCCGCGCATTTCAAAACATGGTATACAGATGTTTTCTTGCCAAATGCTGGTCCCAATAATTTACTACTACTAGATTCATGGAGTGGACACTGTCCAGCGGAACGATCTACACTGACACCAACAGACAAAAATGTGAATATTTTGACCATTCCAAAGAAGACGACAGCATTAATTCAACTCTTAGATGTTTATGGTTTTAGATTATGGAAAAATTTTGTAAGAACTTTTTCTGACCAAGTTATTTTGATGGGCCACGATATAAACTTGCACCATAGAAATACAATTATTAAGTTACAGTCTTTAACCCATAATCAGTTTTCGTCTCCGAGCTTTTTAGTGTTTTTAAGTATTCTTGGTATAAAAGTGGATACGTTGCGGAGCGACCAAGTCCCTTTGAAAATCCAGTAAATTTCTGCTTTGCCAAAACTGCACAATCCACACCACTGTGCACTATTTGTGGAAAGCCGGCTCTTGTACGTTGTTCTTGGTGTAAGCAATATCTGTGTTTTAAATATTTCTTTTTAGATTACCATTATTGTAACCACTATATTGAATAACATTTGTATAAGTATGTTATGCATGTAATGTACTATATAAGTACGTATGATAAAATTGGCGATACCTGTATATATATATATGTATATATATAATATATGTTATATTATTTAATAAATGTACTAATTCTTTTGTATACCACTGTGCAATAAATGTAAGGCATTTTTATTTTGTAAGGTTTACACATTATAATTTAGTTAACGCTGCAACTTTGAAAGAAAATAAAATATGAATGTATATATGTATGTACGTGTGAAATTTATATGTTTGCAAATACAAATTGCAATGTAAACTTTGTCATTCTGCAAAACAACTAGTTAGTTCCGGCTATATTTCAGTTCCGGAGGTATTTATAATAATAATCAATTTATAGATGATTATTTTTCTCTCCTCTAACCCAAATTTCCCAACTCCCAAATCGGTATGTTTGTTTACATCATAAAAAATGTTTGTAATATTGTTGATATTAAAGTAACACAACCGGATAAAGTTAGTATGGTTGATAACTAACTCTGAACATCCTACTGCAAAACTGTTATTACATATTCAATTATAATAAATAGTACGTCCTCTGGTACACATTTCACATGACAAAATATTTTTTTCTGGAATCAAAGGTAAAACTCAATGATAACAATGTATAAGGTTGAATTCAGTATGAAACAGCCCATCATTTCCGATATTTAAAAATTTTGGACTTTTCAAAAGGGTTGGGGTGGGGGTAATTTTTCTATTAAAATTAATACTATTTGAAATAAGCGTTATGCTATTATTTAGTCCTCTTCAAACAATTAAAAACTTGTCTTAACTTTTTTTCAATACCTCCAATAGTTTTCGAGATATTTGCACAAATATAAACGGGTAGTTTTTCTTAAGAGCGCCCTCCACCCCACCTACGGAGGATTCCGCCGATAAAAATAAGTGGGATGTTCTTACCTTGGACCCCTCTACAAATCCACAGAATTTTTTTGGGGAGTCCGGGTTGCTGGTGTTCCCTTGTAAGTAGGTTTAAAACGCCTTAAACTGACAATAATTTATCACGGTCACCCATTTATAGGTGTTGGTCATGTTCTCAATAAAGGCAACCATAAGAACGTATTGAAAATTCCATGACATTAACCTTGTGAGGACTTGAAACTGGAAGTTAATGAAATTGCGTTTCTACATAAAGTAACTAAACTAAGAGAATGAGTAATATTTTGGTAAACCAAATATTGGTGAAAGAATTTATGAAGCTTAACATTTAAACCGAATATAGAACAAAGATCGAGAACACGGTTACTGTGAGAAAGTGACATTGGTAAATAAAAGGTACAGATTAGGTATTGAAGGTTCGGGTTCTCAAGTACAATGAGTCATTCATGTAAAGTCGGATGTAAATGGTTTGATAAATTTTCTCTAATAACGATGTAATTGAGAGTTTAATATTTTCGAGTAGACACTTTTAAGTGTCAATTAATGGCAGGAGTCACAATTGTTTGCTATGACAATAATTTCAATTATTTTTAATAAAGTGAGAATGTAGTTCATTGAAAGTAACTTCCAAAGGACTCCCCTCGTTACTGACTGCATCTTTTATCCTTGCTGTTCGTTGTTACAGGGTCGACTTGAACTCTTTCAGTATTATAAGGGGCAGTCAAATGAAAACTAGACAGATGGAAAAAAGTAAGTAAACTGTTAATTATTTCAAAAGTAATAACTATAGAGCCAACAGGCAGTGGCGGAGGTTCGATACAACCCTCAGTATAACAGCGAGTCTCAACCAGATCTGTTGTGTATACATGTACGCTGCCGTAAATACTATTTCGTAGTTCTACGTTTGTTTTAAAAATGTTGCCTACGTCGCAAAAACGACCAATGTTGGACAAAGTTACAGAATTTATAGCAGAAATGTCTGACCTAAATTATGATGGCATTAAAATTCAATGCGTAGTTTGTAATATCCCTTTAATGTGTTGGTCCAAAAGGGATTGTCTACGTCACGTAAATAGTAAACAGTATTCTTAAAAAAAAAATTGCACACGACACTATGACAAATTTAAATTTAATTTATGTGTTACCTTTATTGCATGTAATCCACCGATTAATTGATTAGACAAGGAAGCATATGTCTTCTTTTGAAATAAATATTCGGACTGCAAATTACCAAGTCGGGCATCGTTACAAAGAATTGTGCCATCTGCTCGTGAACATGTTGAAAAAAGAATTGAATCGGAGTTGAAAGATAAAAAACTGTGGTTATGTGTGGACGAAACAACAGATGTAATGGTACGTACAATGCAACCACATCAATGGTCACCTTCTATTAGCTTCCAGACGAGTACAACAATGTACTGCCGAAGTAATTTGAAAGTTAGTGTTAAATACATTGGAAAAGTTTAAACTTTCAACAAACCAACTGTTGATGTTTATGAGTGTTGGTGCCGCAAACATGCTTTCTGTAGGCCGGTCTCTTAAAAAACATTGTGCTAACTTGTTACATATTACGTGTAAAATTCATGCTTTCAGTCATGTGGCAGATAGTACTAGAAAATGTTATCCTGAGGTAGACGCTTTAATAGCGCATACAAAAGCAATGTTTGTTAAATCCCCAAAACGTATTCGCAAATTTCACAGACTGTGCCTCCGTGTGCCTGAGCCACCAGAATCTATTCTTATACGCTAGGGAACATGGTTACAGGTCGCGTTTTATTATCATATATATTTTGAGAATATTAAGAACGTGGTTTTACAATTCGATCCAAAGGAAGCTGCGGCTATCAAGGAAAGACAGTCGAACTTTCAAGATAGTTAGGTTAAAACGGTTTTAAAAACTATTCAGAACAATTACTTCGGACTAGTGGAGGCAATAGAAAAATTACAAAATCCTTCGGTGTCGTTGTTCACGCACAGCTATGCGCGGTAGAAGACGCAAAAAATGTTTGTGTTCTGGAAAGGTTTGAAAGTGTTTTAGAGAAAGATTCTGATTTTGGCACATTAAGACAAATTTGTGAAGGTGCGTTAACAGAACCGTTAAGTTGTTCCAAAGATTATTTTAATTACGCAAATATAACGTCACTAGATGTAGAACGTTCGTTTTCTGCTTATAAACACACTTTTTCCTCACGCCGCACTCGGTTTACCGAAGATATGTTTCCACATATCTAATGTTGCAGATGTTTAATAGACATTATTCACTGTGATTTCACGGAAGACTCTTAAGACGGTAAGTGTTTGAGCACGTATTATATTTTACTTCTGACCATTTATTTTGTGTAAACTTTTATGCGCCCGCCACTGGCTGTTGGCGCAAATTGAGCAACTCTAGTAATAACCATAACTGTTAATACATTTATTCCACTGTGATACAAGACGGTCAATGCCTTCATGGAAAAGTGTTTGCGGTTGCCTACGGAACCGTGATTGAACCCAGGCGTACACTTTTTGCCCGAAGCAAATCGACGGCCACGAATGTCTTTCTTCAGGGATCTAAAAATATGGAAATCGCATGGGGAGAGATCTGGACTGGAACACGGCGCCACAATTAACGCACAGCAGTACGTGGAAACTTTGCAAAAACTGAAGCGCGCCATCAACTCCAAACGCCCAGGAATGTTGACGGACCGCAGGATAATGCCCGTACACATGTTGCCAAGGTTGTTTCAACTACGCTGCAGAAGTTTCGCTGGGATGCCCTTACACATCCTCCATACAGTCCAGATCTCTCCATATTTTTTCCTCTAAGATGCGTTTGTATTTCTCTTTTTTCATTATGCCTTGAATCACCTGCGGATGTACCAGCAAAACGACCCCAAATCATTACCGAACCACTGCTGTGTTTGACGGTAGAGACTGTGCATTGCTTTAGTGTACGTTCATCTGTTCTTACAAACACTCGTCTTCGCGGACCGAAAATCTCGAATTTGGTTTCGTCGCTCCGCAATACCGTCCAATTTCGATGTCCATGTGACCATTGTAACCTCTTTTTCTTATTAATTTGGCGAAGTAAAGGCTTTCGGATCGTAATTCGCCCGTGAAGGCCGGCTTTTTGCAGACGGTGTTTAATCGTGGACATGCTAATCGGCTTCGGAAGTACAGTATTGATTTCTACGTCGGTTTCGGGAGCTGCTTTTCTTTTATTTCGCTTGCTGGACACCACGATTGCAATATCTTGAGCTGATGTTGCCCTTTGTCTACTACTTCTTACTTTATTTAGAAAACTGTCACTTTCACTGTATTTTTTGATGTTATAATCAACAATAGATGGATTTAAATGTGATTTTCTAGCAATGTGACGATCGCTTATGCCTAGCTTATGTTATACTACTATCAGAGCACGCGTTTCAATACTAATTTCTTTCCTTTTCGGCATGTTTTAAAATTTTAAACCAAATTATAAACATTATTCGTTAAGAGATGTTGTAATATTTAGAAATATTACTTCAAATGGCTTTATTATAGCTTCATGATTCATGGTAAAATTATGTTATATCCGCAATCAATCGCTGGTTCCAAAAAAAGAATACAATGAAATATAAAAAGTATAACTTACCGAATCCGTCCATGACTCCTGTTAGTGCACTTTTGTTGGGAAGCGAGGAAAAAAGGGAGAACATACAGTTACACCAACAACTAGACAATTTACTATATAAATTAACCGATATTATATTATGTGTTGTCACAGCGCACCCGTATTCCGCGATGTCCGAGATTCTACTCATATCGTCTTAAATTGCCAAAAACTAAAATTTAAATACTGGCACGAACACCAACTGTTACATTTTTCCTGGAATTTCAAGAAATACGCTCATTGTTGTCGCTACTTTCTGCGCTTTTATGACGGTAATACCTCGCATACAGATAGAAGAAGTAAATAGACTCATACTATTTAATGAATTTAAGTGAATCTTACTGATTGTTAATAATGCTGGAATGTATTTCCTAAATACATTCTTTGCATACAAAAATCTAAAATCCAAGGGTGCCCAAATACTTATGAGCGGTAGTGTATATTCATATAAAAAAATGCAGTAGTTTTTTTTTATCTTTATTTATTAAGACCAGTTTAATCAAGAATTAACCTTCATGGTGACGATATCTGACCTGGAATGATTGCATTGATCTCATTTACATATACCTATATTCTCCAACGAAATTCCAGGATATGTTTACAGAGATGAGTCAGAAAAGTGAAATTGGTTTCCAGTTTTTTGCGTAACGTTTATTTCACCTGTCAATCCTTTTATTATGTAATAGGGAATCGTGGAAATAAGTAGAATTGTTACTTCTATATAGTTTGGCGTCAATAATAGTAACGCGGAAATATTAATGACATGTAATTTAAGGCTTGAGGTGCGCCATATGCGAATTGCAAATTACATAACTTGTTTGGGTTGGTGTCTGGCTTTGTTTTAGCAGCGTGGCGTTTCGATTTGGAAATATCGTGATTAGTATGCTTGTAGTTGCATTGTTTTGAAAGTACCTACTTGATATCTATTTTTGGATATTTTGTTTGGATCATATGCGATTTATTACTTACGTAATAATCAAGGTAAGTGCTGAAATACATTTTATGTAACTACCTTATGTATATAAATGGTTCTGCGTTGTCGAATATAGCAATAATATTAATTTTATTGCCGAACAGAAAAATTCAAAATGGTCAATACAGCGTCATCCCAGCGTCAATTGGCTAAATTCATTGTAAGGACACCTGACATAATTCCGAACAAAATGTTTTAATAAACCTGCGTCTGCAAGTAAGACATATTCAGTGTCTGTAAGTTATATCGCAGTATTGCACCAGCAACACGAATTCGTTCAATAAGTTGATTATGTATAAAGGACAATTGTAACGGTTGAAATTTGATTTAATAATAATAATAATAATAATAATAATAATAAGCTTTATTGCCCAACAGAGAAAATTCCAATTACTGGACAAGTAATTAATTAACTAATTTACAAAACGAGTACAAAAAACAAGTAAGAGTAACAAGTTACAAAAAATTATTAAAGTAAAGAGCAGTAACTCTCCTTATTGTATGTAAAGTATCGTGAAAAATATTACATTGCGAAGATATGAGATTAAAGTTTGTACAGTCACATAAATAGGTGATTTTAAAAGAGCATTTGTTCGAGGAAACGGTAGATAAAACGTATTCGAATACCGGACACCAGAGCGTGGGATTATAAATTGTAATCTTTGAAGTAGTGCAGAGCAGTCAATGCAGCCATTACGCAATTTCCAGAGAAACATCAAACCGGAGGATATGCGCCGAAAGTTAAGAGAGGGTAAATTAAATCGGAACAACAGTAACATATGATCAACGCCTCTCGGTGGGTACACTCCGTCTTGCCGGAACCAGAGGAGTTTAGCAAATCTGCGTTGGACCAATTCCAATTGGCGTTTATGCGTTAAATAGTAAGGGCACCATGATGGACGCGTATTCCAGACGGGATCTAACAAGAGCGTAGTACAAAGGTTTCAAGGCTACCTGATTGGTAAACTCTCTGCAATTTCGCACAATAAAGCCCAGAGATCCTCTAGCCGCATGGGAGATACTGATAATGTGTTGCGCAAAAGTGAGTTTGCTATCAAACAAAATCCCTAGGTCCCTAGTTCGACACGTTCGATGTTAACTTGATTAAGCTCATAGATGAAAGTAATTGGCGAAAATGCACGTGTGAATGAAATAACTTTACATTTGCTGATATTCAGAGGTAGATTATTTGATGTACACCATTTAGAAAAATTTGTAAGATCGCTTTGCAAGAAGTAACAATCCTCGGGACTGGACACCTTACGATATAGCTTCAAATCGTCAGCGAATAGTAATGCATTCGACGATACACATGTACTTATATCGTTAATGAATAAGTTGAAAATCAACGGTCCAAGATTAGACCCTTGAGGGACTCCCGAAGAGGCAATGTATTGACGAGAGCAGAAGCCATTATAAAAAACATATGGAAGTCTATTGAACAAATATGATTGAAACAGGTGCACAAGCGAATTACTAAACCCAAAAGACATAAGCTTATATGGGATTAAAGAATGGTCAAGGCGGTTAAATGCTTTGGCAAAATTGGTATATAAGACATCAACTTGCACGCGAGAATCTATAGCATGAGATAAAAACTGAGTAAACTGACATAGATTAGTTACAGTAGATCTTTTCTCAGTAAAGTCGTGTTGGCAAGAAGAAATGCTGTTTTTAACGCAAGGATAAATAGCAGTGTATAAGCATTGTTCAAACACTTTGGCAAAATTCGATAAGATAGCTATTGGGCGATAGTTGGATATGTCAGCCGCGTCTCCGGATTTAAATATGGGTACAATGCGTGCAACCTTCCATAAATCGGGAAAAAGTGAAGTTCTCAAGACTAAATAAAAGATTTTGAAGAGAGGATGTACCAATAGGTGTTTACAATCTTTATTAAAAAACGAGCGAATTTCATCATGTCCAGAACTGTAACTATTCTTTAGCTTATTTATGGAAAGCAAAATAGAATTTTCAGAAAATTCAGTAATGTTTATGCAAAATGAACCATTAAACCCAACTTTAGGAATGTTGGCAGGTGAAAGATCGGTGAAAACACCACTGAAGTATGAAGAAACGTACTTACGGAGGAAATTAGATTTCAATTTGATGTTATTTATTTCAGGTGTATACCATTTAGGATAAGTTCGTTTTCTAGCGAAAAATATGGGAACATAGATATCAAGTAAAGAATAAAGGGTTGTGTAAAACATGTCGCATGCAATATTCACATCGGAGCAGTTGTCTAAAACGGACCAATTCACATCGCATATTGCTTGATATAAGCATGGAAAATTTGCTTTTCTAAAGTTATACGTCCATGAAGTATTCTTAGGGAAGTTCGACGGTAAGGCAAAGCCAGTAGATACATCTATCAAAAGAGCGGGATGGTAAGTATCCTCGGACACTAGAGGCGGGAAATCTCTTACAACGTCGCAGGGGACATTAGCAGTAACAAGATCAAGTAGCCGATTTAAATTGTTATGTACAGAGTTGTGCTGAACTATGTCACAGAAGTTAAGTAAATTATTAATTACATTGGACTTGAAATCATTAATCTCGTTGGTGCAGAAATAGGCGCAAGTCCAATGTAATTAATAATTTACTTAACTTCTGTGACATAGTTCAGCACAACTCTGTACATATAACACGAATACACACAATACATCACATTTAACAGTAAATTTACAACCAATAATGTCTACTGACGGAAAATTACTTAAAATATTTGAAAGATTCAAAGTAGTAACGTTGTAGTGGTTCCTATAAGCCAATAATACTCCTCCGCCTCGACATCAACCAATAGTTTCAAATTTTCACAACGGAGAACAGTATACGTTGAGGGAAAAAAATCTTCACTGGAGACATCATGAGAGAACCACGTTTCAGCCAAACATACAACATCAATAAAAGATGAATGATTATTTAGTGAAAAATATTTATAAATATTTAATTCAGATTTAATACTGGTTGCGCTACCTGTGTTTGACTGGCTTAAGTTCTTATCAATACATTTTCTAATTAATATTGTTATTTAATAATAATAAAAATAATAATAATAATAATTTGTTTTTTTTTAAGTATTTTTTTCAAATTTTTCTCATGCCCGTCCAGAAGGGCTTTCCTCCACCCAACCTGTCTCGAGTATCCAGCTGTACGCGAAATAGGTCTCCTTACTAATACATAAAGGTACATCTAGGAAAGCCTAATACTAAACAAAAATCCATTGCCTAGATTTGTACAAAAAATAAATTTACAACTTGTGAAAGGCAAATCAAAACCATATTCGTTTGTTCCGAAATGCTAGGAAATGAATCAAGTTTGTATAAATGATAAATTTATTGGGCTACCAAGTAATAAATATAAATCCGCTAAGCGAAATGGCCGCTTGTCAGCGGAATGTGTAACATAATTGCCTTAAGCCCTCACATATGCATGTAAGTAAAAAGAAAAGTAACCTCCAATCTAGTAAAAATGTCTAATTTAATTTTTAATTTCTAAAATGTAAAATTTACATTTGCCTCAACAACAGGCAACCAAGTTTATGGTAAGCAATATAATCTGTAAAACGACAAAACAAAAGCCTATTCGTTTGTTTTAGAATGCTAGAAAATCGTCTAAGTTTACATAAGTGATAATTAACTTATGCCCTTACATATGCAGCTAAGTGACAAAAATGACAAAAAAATAACTAATAACCTATTAGAAGTGTCTTTAATTTAATTTTTGTTTTAAATTATAAAATTTAAAATTTATTTTGCCTTAACAAAGACAAACCAGGTTTACAGTAAGCAATATGACTTATAAAACTACAAGTCAAAAGCATATTCGTTTTTTTCAGGGTACTAAATGTCTTCGATCAATTTCAAATTTAAGATTTAAAACTTGTTTCTGCCCTCACACATGTATTAAATAAATTTTTAAACTTGTAGTCTAATGTTAATAACATTAACATCGACTTCAGTAAAAGCTATGTAAGTAAGTGACAAAATAACTAATAATCTATTCGAAATGTCTTTAATTTAATTTTAAATGTTTGAGGTTTAATTATTTATTTTAATTTAATGTTGACGACATTTATTTTGACTTTAATAAAAGCTATACTGAAATGTTGCAAAACTATTGGTGAATAATAATAATAATAATAATAATAATAATAATAATAATAATAATAATCACAATCACAATCACAATCACAATCACAATCACAATCACAATCACAATCACAATCACAATCACAATCACAATCACAATCACAATCACAATCACAATCACAATCACAATCACAATCACAATCACAATCACAATCACAATCACAATCACAATCACAATCACAATCACAATCACAATCACAATCACAATCACAATCACAATCACAATCACAATCACAATCACAATCACAATCACAATCACAATCACAATCACAATCACAATCATAATAATAATAATAATAATAATAATAATACTCTTTATTGTCCAACAGGATATTCCTATTTACAGGATAAAACAATAAACGTGAAGACATACATATAAAAGAAAGTAGAATGTGCTGAACACTTGTACTTAAAATCTAAAAGAAGTAAAATAAAATCTAAACTAAAGAAAAGGAAGGATGTTTAACATAGATTTAATAGTTCTGTTGTCGATGAAATGACAGAAAGACAAAAAAAATGGTTTTAGGATTACCATCATACCATTACGAATTAAACCCAATAGAATTAGTGTGGGTATAAATAAAACTTAATTTGGTATCATCTGTATTGTTGGCCAATAAACATTATTATTATACATTATCGTTATAGACATTGAAAATGTGAACTATTCCGGTGTCTTGCTTGGGTCCATTCATTTCCAATCGCACCAAAAAATTTTGTTCACAAACAATATCCATCGTCTATTTAAATAAACACCTGTTTCGTAGCAACTTCCGTACCTAGTCGTTATCGAAATTCGTCCGCTAACAAGCCACATGTGTGCAAAAATCAACTCGTTGAATAGATCTCAACGGAGAATATTGATTTCTAGTCGCTTAACGTCAAAACGCAAAGTGCTTTTTTTCATTATTGTTTGGCGCTTTTTGCCGAGTAGAGGTAATGCGGAACGCGGCCGCACGGGAGCGCCACCGGTTAATGGAAACAGGAATTCCGATAGATCATGCGGGACGCAGGTGGTCTTGTGGCACATTTACATAATAACGCGGCTTCTCGCGCCATGTTAATTGCTATCACTATTTGCAATTAAAAATAAGCGTCCGCCCGCCCGTGCGCAAATTGAAACGTCGTTTTGCGGCGACGTTGTTTTGCGTTTTAAGAATAAGATTTATAGAGCTCTCGTATAGCCCCGTATTAAGGATGTTCCCTTTTAAGGAGCAATTAAAAACTTTTTATGATCGTGTATCTCGGAGTTTTTTCAGTTCTACTATATTGTGCTTCTGTGGGGGTAGGATATTTATGGAAAAAATCGTCTTAATAGGAAAAACTAACGTTATTTTCATTGAGCTCTACGAGAGTAGCCTAAAAAAATTATTATTATTTAGTGTTTTTTTGTCAAATTGAGGTTTATTTCTCATCATTAGAGCAACGCAAACTGCGCTGAAAGTCAGTGGTTGACGCATGAAAGTTTACACAAAATAAACACGGCCGGGACAATTCGGTATAAGCGTCAGTATAACTGCGACTCGAAAGCCGATCTGTTGTGTATGCATCTACGCTGTCGTATACTATATCGTAGTTCTACGTTTGTTTTGAAAATGATTCCTACGTCGCGAAAATGACCAAAGTTGGACACAATAAGAGAATTTATTGCGGAAATGTCTGATTTAAAGTGTGATGGCGCTAAAATTCAATGTGTAGTGTCTAAAATAGATTTAATGTGTTGGTCGAAAGTGATTGTCTACGGCACGTAAATAGTGTAGGGCATGTTTCCAAAAAAAATTCCACACGAGATTATGACAAATTTAAATTTAATTTATGTGTTACCTTTATTGCATGTAATTTACCATTTCATTTACTATGGAAGAAAGCATACGTCTCGTTTTGGAATGAATATTCGGACTTTAAGTTACCAAGTGAGAGAACAGAGTGTTTAGGTGACAGCTTCATTCGAATTCAATGTTAGTTTATATTTTTAATTCTAAAATTCAAATTCAATTAGAAAATTCAAATTTTTACCAAAATCCCCCTGAGAAAACAAATTTCAGTATATTGAACCACTTGAGTTTTTTTGTGCTAATCAGATCTTGAAACACATTTCTTTTAATTTTCACCATAATTCGTATTAGGAAATAAATACCTATAAATATGTCTTGAAAATAGCTGCTGTATTATTACCCGAAAAGTCGTTCTTTCTTAAAGGTATCCTAACAGTTTAAAAAAACTCGTAAAAAAGATGTAATAAAAAATAAAGACCGTTTTTCAATTTATGCTGTAGGCCGCGAACAAGTCATTCTTGAGCCGAATGCGATTAGTCGACGATTATTATGCCGAGTACGTTCCTCGTTCGTTCTCGAAGACGGCGGCTTTGTATTTTCGACTTTCCGAACAGTTTCTTACATCCCATGGGCAAACGAATGACCGCTATACAATTATAAAGGATTTAAGGATACGCGTGACCAGAGGAGCAAGTCATTTCGAAAATATTTATTATCCGTGCGCACGGGGGAATTAAATACAATTACCAGAGGAGTGAAAAAGCCTGTCCAACTGAAAGCCCAACTGAATTATTTCTGTTCGACACGGATACCTATTTAGCAAAAAAGCCATATCCATATAACAAATTCGAATACGTACATGCAGGCCTCTCACTTACAAGGGAACACAGGAAAGTGTCCCTCACCGATTTAAATGAAACTTGGCGGATTTGTAGACTGATGCAGTGTAAGAACAACGGTAACTTTCATAGATGCTAAATCGCCCTTTTTCGGGGATGGGGCGGCCTACAGTCAACGCTACCTTTTGCTATTTGCTTTAAAAAACAATAACATACGAATTGTGTAGGTATACCTCCGTATGTACATATGTGTGTAGGTATATATGTAAATAATATTACTTATTGTTATTGATGTGAACAAATCGTAGAGATACTTATCTAAAGTATCTGTCTAAATATCTTTAATACTTTTTAGATCATTTATACCTTATCAGCATTACATTCTATTATTTATTTTTAAAAGTATTCGATTAGCGTATTATCCGTTATACTTATAAAATTCCTCATTGAAACTTCAAGTGCTGATTTTCACGTGCAGGTTACATGATTTCTATAGTATTTAAATTTTATCTAGATTAATGCAGGTAAGTCATGAGAATCAACGTTGCTAATGTTCATACAATTCTTTTACTTTCACCTTGTGTAATGATATTGAATACAATAAAAATATAGTGCCTAAACTAAAGTAACTAACTAATGAAAATGAAGATAATTAAATTGGTACCTAATAACAATTTTAATGACAATAATAATATTTATAAGTTTTACGTGTATAGTCTCGATTCTCGAAGAAAGGCAAAAATAAATAACAGGCTACTCTGCATAGTTATTGCAATAATGGTAATCTGTGTAGAAATGTTGAAAACACAGAAATTGCTTACACCACGCACAACGAAGAAATGCAGGTTTGCTACAAATACTGCATAGTGGTGTACTTTGTAAATCCTTCGGGAAGCAGAATCGGACAGGATTCTCAAACTTCGGTGGCCGATCTTCGATGTATCCACTTTTATACCACGCATACTTAAATAGATTGAAGAACCTCGGCGATGATAATTGATTATGTGTCAAAGATTGTAACTGGATAATAGTGTTTCTTTGATGTAGAGTTAAATCGTATCCCATAAGCAGTACGTCATCTGAAAAAGTCCTAACGAAATTTTTCCATATTCTAAAACCGTAGACGTCTAGAGGCTGTACCATTGAAGTTGTCTTCTTAGGTATTGTAAAAGTATCGACTTTTTTGTTCGTTGGTACTAATTGTAAATTGCTCACTTCTTTAGGACAATGCCCACTCCACGAATCCAATAACAAGACACTTTCAGCGTTAGTATTTGGTAAGAAAACATTTGTAAACCAATCTTTAAAATGCTGCGAGGTCAGTTTCCCTAATGTTGATGCAGATATATACACGTTAATAGGCCTAAAAAGTGTTTTTTGTACGTTCGGTCCAAATTGACCTGTTGTTTCTTTTAACACAAGAAGGAGGGAGGATAATAGTCGCCCATTTGACGAAATTGTTGGCATGATTGTGTAACTATGGGCCAGTTGTACAATGTTCAGATAAATGCACCCGACAATTATCCGGCAGATTTCTTTATCAGGCGGATAAGATTCCGAGCTGTATTACAAGTCGTACTTGTCAGCTGGATTGCTGTCGGTGAAAAAATAGTAAGTTGGCAACACTTTTCTCTACAATTCTTAATTGACAGCTCTAATAGCTGACAGTAATAACCTTGCAAGAAGTACACAAAGTGCATAATATAATTAAAAATTGGTTACATTTTCATTTTGTGGTTACAATATGAATAGAATGTTTAATTTGTATAACACTAGTAGTTCTAGTGATTCAGAAAATGAACTACTAGCCAACTTATTCTTAAATAGAAGAAGAGAAAAACGTGTTCGAGAACGATTAAATCACATGGATCATTGGGATGAAGACGAATTTTTTATACGTTTTCGTTTAACAAAAGACAGTGTAAGACAATTATTAAGAAAAATTGGAGAAAGATTAGAACCTCATATAAATAGGTAATTATATTTATATGAATTTCAAAAATGTATAGATTGCTATTTTATAGAAATGTAGCTGTGTCTTCTACTACGCAATTGTTGCTAACACTCCGCTATTTTGCAACTGGTAGCATGCTTGTTGTGGTTGGAGATTTTTGTGGTGTACACAAATCAACAGCAAATAGAGTTGTAAGGAAAGTGTCTGAAGCAATTACCAGTCTTAGGAATGAATACATTAACTTTCCGCAGGACCCACATAAAGTAGAAGAAATTTGTAGAAAATTTTATGAAATTGCAAAATTTCCTCGAGTGATAGGAACCATTGACTGCACACATGTTAAAATTCAATCACCAGGTATAGGCTACTATTTGGTTTTTTCTCTTATTAAAGCTGAATTTTTAGGTGGTGAGAATGCAGAAAATTTTCGTAACAGAAAAGGATATTACTCATTCAATATTCAAACAATTTGTGATGCCAACTTGCACATACTAGATATTGTGGCAAGATGGCCTGGATCTACCCACGATCAAACAATTTTTAACGCTTCTGTAATAAGAGCAAAATTTGAACGAGGTCTTATGCAGAACAAGGTATTATTAGGTGATAGTGGTTATGGTTTATCACGATACTTAATTACACCCTTACCAAACCCTTTGCCGCCCCAAGAAAATTTATTTCAAGAAGCACTACTTCGAACAAGAAATGTTGTAGAAAGAAGTTATGGAGTATGGAAACGAAGGTTTCCCATATTATCGTTAGGAATAAAATTAAATTACTCGCAGGTGCAATCTATAGTTGTATCTTGTGCCGTGTTACACAATATAGCACTTTTAAATGGTGAAGATGAGCCACCACTAGATCCTGCACTTCAAGAAAATCTTTTGCATGTTGGACAAGAAGAAAATATTCCAAATATGTATGGTAATGTGGAGAATGGAGATGGTAGAAATTATGGAGCGCGCGCAGAGTTTATAGAATATTTTTCAACGTTACTATAATTATTTCATTTGTATACTTAAAATTAAAGAAAAACTGTATGAATATAAACATTTTATATATATTTTTAATTATAATTTATTATAATAGAGTCAAATACATTAATTTTGGAGATTTTTTATTTCAAGTTGTAATTTTGTTATTAATAATTTGTTTATTTCTATTTGTTGCACATTTAGTTCAAGTCGCTGCTGATGAAGTTCTCGCTCTTGTTGCTGTTTTAACTTGAATTCTTCGTCGAGTAACTTTAGCTTCAGGTTAGTTAGCTCTGTTTTAGCATTCAGCCAAGGCTGCATTTTTTGACCAGCTGCCGATATATTTACATTTTGACGTAATCTTTTCCTTGGTCTTTCAGCTTGCAGGGCTGTATGCTTTGGCGTTTTCAATTGAGCTGGACAATAAGTACTCCAACTATTAACTAAAATATGAAATGTCATGCTAAGTTATGTGATAACATATCTATTCACCTTCTTTGTCACTGGCTTTAGCTTCTGCTTCATTACTAACTATCTCACCATCTGAAATATCCAGGGTATCTAAAGATGACATTTATTATAACCTAAAAATTATTAACAAATAGTCTATAAATATGTAAGTATCTATATTAGTCTATATGAATTTAAAGAGAGCATGTAAGTATAGTTAACTTATAATAAAAAAATTACCTCTCACAATAAGGGTAGTGGCACAGGTTTGAACTTCATCACTTGTGAATTCGGATGCTATACAAATTGCATTATTCGCTTCTATATCTAAGGTAACAAAATTTATATCTTAAAATTTATTTCTTTTAATTTATTTACCTATATAATCACTATCAAAACATGATGGTGTTCCTTCACAACTTAACTTAGCGGATTCATAATGTTTGATACACATGGGCCTCCCCCGGTACCCAATATTTCGGTTCGGCTTTTCGTCACAGCTCGTCTTGTTTCCTTTTTTAATACTTCATATTTACTCCGGAGTTGTTCCCATGTTCGATTTTGAGTACCGCCCGAATTAAATGTTAGGCAAATATTTTGCCAAGCACTTTTCTAAATAGGAATACAGATATGTATTAACATTAACAATTTAATAAGCTAATAAACAAAACTTACCTTATCCTTCCATGTAAGTGCATCACTTTTCTTATTTTCTATTATATTTGTATAACCTTCTATTATTTCTACAAGTCGCCAACATTTCTCTTTTGTGTAATTAGCTGTACGCTTACTATTATTCCCGTTTTCCATTTTACAAAACAGCAAAAAAAAGAAAGCAATAATTTAACTACAATTCGATGTAACTAAATATAAAATCAACACAACTAGGTTATGTAAACACGCTATCTGCCGGACAATTTTACATCGAAGACTTCCAGTACCCAATAACTTATTCCCCTGATAATGCGACCAACAAAAATATTGGTATATTATAATACGACCAAGACAGACATATTGGCAAGATAACGTTATCGGATAGAATATCGGTACATTATACAACCGGCCCTATGTGTAATAGATGATAATGATTGCACGACCGCTTCCACTGTTTTTGTTCCAATGGCGGACAAGCTTCGACCGGAGTGTATCTCTAAATTAAAGCCACTCTCGTCTGCATTATAAACGTTGTCTTGTCCAACAACACTAATTTTAGGTTTAATTTCATTAAAAAATCGCTCGGCTGTGGATCGTAATTCGTCAACATCGCTATGAGTGGATCGTGTGATTAACTTTGTTATTTGGCGAGAAACAATTCTATATACTTTTTTGAAATGCCATATCCACCAATGACTAGCTTTAAATGAATGATACTCTATTTCATCTTTTGCCTGTAGCGCCCATCTGCGAAGATCTATGTCGTGGATAATATTTCCGCTGTTCATCAAAAAGCGCTACCAAGGCAAATGGAGCCCCTCTATGCTGGCAGACTATTGCTGGACACGGGTAAGAGATGTTCCTGATGCTAAATATAGCAGAAAATCATACATTTGTACATTTTAGAAACACTTTCAGTTGTTTTATAAATAAACACATTATACACGTTGTTCTACTATTTATTGCGCTGACACTCAGAAACCCTGCCTGATAGAATATTTCTGAAAAAAGATTTGAATTCAGAATAAAAAAATGCTGCAAGGCTCACGTATACTAATTTGCGGGACAATACAAAGTTTAAATTTTGTTAACCAGCGCTATAGTTTTTTATCTCAATATTATTTCTTCCTGAAATTGGCATTAATATGTCATATGTAGTAAAGAGGAGCACATTGTATGAACATAAAACTAATCTTTCGCACCAATACGTTTCCAAATATACCGTTTCCGTGTACGTAGATGTTATATTTTTCCATTCATCGATAAATTCCAAAAGAGAGAAAAGGAGAAGTAATGTAGGTACTGTCACATTACTTTCGGTTTTCAGAACGTATATAACCGTTAAACATTTGAAAAGAGAAATAGAGAGGCCGTACAGCCCTTTAAATCAATAAAAAAAAGAAGAACGCGCTAAAGTTTCTCCTTTTGAAGTCTATATCAATAAGGTCGGATGCGCTTAAACTTTCCAACTTATTTATGTAAAAACATATCATTCCTCTAAAGAGCTAACAAGAAAGTAAGAAAATCAATGTCTACATAAATCTCGTGTTTTTATGGCTGGTGTTTCTAGTTATCCCATTTGTGTCTCAGAAATCTTATCCGAGGCGGCCGGAAGAGGGCGCGAGCGAGATGGGAACAGCGATTGGCTTCCGTGCACGACGAGGACGCCGTTAAGTAGTTGCAAACAAAGGCACAGGTGTACCAAGGCACTCTGTTATTCGCCGGGTATTATTTTTAGAAAATGAAGCAAAGTAGATAAGTCGTCTGCGGTGTTGGCCAAACGCTCTATATATCTGTACGTGTGCATGTGTTCCAGAACGCCGGTATAAAAAGTTTATCTACGAAGGAAAATCCGTTTGCTTATTGCACGGATTACGTGGCTGGAAATTTATATTAACTAGCTCAAGATTTACCTTTTTTTTCCGCTTCGAAAGCTCCACGAATCCAGGGATCCTCTCCGATGTTAACCGTAGGCAGAAAGGAGCAATATTTGGCAAATTATAAGTACCGCGCTACTTTTTTGTTACCCTGTATAATCTTTCTTTTTATCAAAATAAATGTTTTACTTACAAAAGGTTGTATTTTTTACTGTAATAGGGTACAGGACCATTTTACTTTTCCGTCTTTTAAAATTTGTATTTCGTGTCGTCGCAAGTGCAGTTTTAGAACTGAAATTTTAAATTATTTCAGTAAATTACAGCTTTTCCGCGAAATAGCAGGTCCGTCGCTGTCAGTACTAAGGAAACACAGCTAAGTGCATCTCACCAATTTAAATGAAACTTTGTGGGTTTATAGACCGATCTAGTGTAAGAACAACGGTAACTATCTTAGCTGCCCAATCGCCCACTGGCACCCCAAGCTCAACACTACCATTAACTGTTTTGACGCAGAAACTATGAGAGATATAAAACAAAAAAAGTTAAGACAAGATTTTTTCTAGTGTTAGTGATGGCAATTTTGATGTTATTTGTATTACTGGAAGTTGGTTCACGGCGACATATTTGATAATGAATTGTTTCCCGCTATATATAATGTGCTACGTGCTGATAGGAAGTTCGACGTTGTTAATAGAAGTCGTGGGGGTGGTGTTTTGTTGGCAATAAAATCAAATTTTAATTTCCAACAAATTAATGTCAACTAGATTAGCGCCCAGTATCCGCTTATTGATGTCGGCTGTTCTGTTAGATTAGGCTATAGTAAACTTTAGTTAATTTACGTAATATATAGTCCACCAGATATTTCATCTGCAGACTTGGAACAATTCATAATCCTATTTGAAGAAATTAATATTTGTTGCACTAATAATATCATAATTTTAGGAGATTTTAACATCACTCACTTTAATGATCCGCCTATTAATCACAGTAAATGTCGAGCTGTGGAAAACTTTTTGAATTTTATTGACCTCAGGCAAATGAACATTGTAGAAAACTCTAGAGGGAGATTATTGGACTTGGTTTTAACCAATATTGGCAGCATCATTGTTGAAAAAGAAGACTTACCCTTAGTTAATGAGGATTTACATCACCCAAGTATTAGGCTATCATTTGGTTATAATACTGAACACACTGTAAACATGTCCAATAACATCGCAAGCAAAAGTTTTAATTTTAGGAAGGCAGACTTCGTAGGTGTTTATCATGCACTTCTAAATACTGATTGGTCTTTCCTTTATGATATTTTATATACTCACTTCAAATTATTTGTTCCTCTAAAAGTTAATAGGAGATCTCATTATCTCATTTGGTTCAATCAGGCTCGTATTAATGATATAAAGCGTAAAAATTGCTATCGATTGCGTTATAAAAAGACTAAATCCGAATATGGCTTTAATATGTTCAGTGATTTGAGAGGAAGAGTTAAAGTTAACGCCAAACAATTATTTATGAAATACATTTCAAATATGGAAAGCTCAATGAAAGATAATCCCCATCAATTTTGGCAGTTTGTGCGGTCCAGGAGGGATTGTACAGAAATTCCCAATTCTATTGTAGTTCCGAATGGTGGTTCACTTGAGGATCCACTGTCAATTGTTAATGGTTTTCGTGACTTTTTCCAGTCTGTCTTTCTCTCAAATTCACAGACATCTACTTATGCACCTGCATTCATTGGTGGTCTGTCGATTGATGTGCCAACCATCACCGAATCCAATATTCTTCAAGAATTGAAAAGACTCCGTGCTAATTTTACAATGGGTTATGACAATACACCCGCTTTTGTTTTAAAAGACTGTGCCAATGTATTTGCATCTCCATTGTGCTACCTCTTCAATTTGTCCCTTTCCACATCCGCATTCCCTGACATTTGGAAAATTGCTAGAGTAACTCCTGTTTATAAGAAAGGTGATCGCCATTTTATTGAAAATTACAGGCCTATAGCCATAATAAACAATCTAGCAAAAATTTTTGAATCATGTCTATATAAATCTATTTATTCTCAGATTAAATCATTAATTTCCATTGACCAACATGGCTTTATGGCCAAGCGCTCTACTGTCTCAAATTTAGCAGTTTTTACACAATTTTTGACCGTATCGATATTTTATTCCATCATCGGACGTACCACAAGGAACAAATTTAGGCCCTCTCTTATTTCTATTATTTATTAATGATTTACCTCTCAAACTCGATCTACCTATATTATTATTTGCAGATAATCTAAAACTCTATACATCAGTTGACAGTGTTGATGACTGCATATCCCTCCAAAATCAAATTGACATCCTTCTAACTTGGTGCGCCGACAATAGATTAAGCGTAAATGTTTCCAAGTGCAGAGTTGTAAGTTTCTCTCGTAAAACTACTAACCTAGTCTATGATTATTGTATTGATAGCTTTGTTCTGGAGCGTACGCATTTGATAAAAGATTTAGGCGTTACCTTCGATTCCAAACTCACTTTTAATGACCACATCAATACCATTGCTAACTCCGTTTTACGGATGTTGGGTTTTATCATAAGAACCACTCGCAAATTTTCTTCCGTGGATTCCATTTTATCTCTATACTTTTCTTTTGTACGTTCCAGATTGGAATATGCGTCGTTGATTTGGTCTCCTATATAAATATCAAATAAATCTATTAGAACAAGTTCAGAGACGTTAATACCGATTCTTTGGAGCTTCGTCGTAATTACGTAGATTTTAAATTTTTACACAATTTGCTAAATAACGGTCTTGACTCACCTAAGCTCTTGGAAAATATTATTTTTTTTGTTCCTCGTCCAACGTCCAGATCATCCAATGTGTTCTACTGCATCAGACCTAACACAAACGTCATGATCAAATCACCAATTTACAGGGTTTGCACTAGCTTTAATTCGTTGTCGGATGTCTCCACTGATATTAATTTCTCCCCTATAACATCACAAGAAAATGTACTGCCACTTTTCATTACATTTAAGTAATACTGTTTGCTATAGATAATACTATGCTTTTGGTTTTAATCTATAGAATTGGCATATACATACATATGTTGTAATATACTTGGCCTATAATTGGATTTTATCTGTTGGGCAATATACTATTATTATTATTTAAACTGTTTTACATGCTCTTAACGACGACGTAAATATTTTCTCCATAACGAATATTTCTTTAGGGAAACAACCCCCCACCTCAATTTGCAAAAAAATAAGAGGTAAAAAAATCGTTCAACAGCTTCATTTAAGTCAGTCATTACAAAGCACTTCTAAATCTGCATGATGAAAATCATAATATATAATGTTAGCAGACGGAAAATTAAGGATTTTGCACTCAAACTTGCATGAAAATTTCTACATTTGGAAGATACCGATCCTCAGTTACAAAGGGAATATCAGCGTGATTGACAGAGTTGTTAAAATTTTCAGACATAAATACTAAATCAAGATTTCTATAATCCACATTTAGTAACACACACAGAGAAACGTTTACTTGCATCAAAGCTGTCCGCCTTAACTCAAGACAATTACTGTTTCTATTATCCACAATACAACTGTTTTAAATCAAAAGAAATATTTTCTTAGCGTTTCTTTCTTCGCTTAGAGAAGTATGCGCTTGTAATGAAATGATTGCATTTCTTTGTTTAAGGCATTTGTTAACTTGATTTAAGAAAATTTTGCAGACAATTTGAAGAAAGCGATTCTTAGTATAAGTAAATGACTGCTATAATACAAAACAATATTTTTTTAAGGTTAAATAGTTTTCTTAATTCCAGAAAGCGTTTAGGTATTATTCATAAATCAATAGTTTCATTTTCTTAAAATAAAGCATTTTTTACTTGGAATTTTCTTGAAATGCATATTATTTATATGCACATTATTAATTGCGTTTACTTTGTTTAAAATAATACGACATATCCGTACATAATGCAGTAAATTATTCACATTGCTTGTGATTTTAAAAAGGCTAAAAGTAGAGATTATCTACAGCATAATGTTCAAACAAAAGTTAACTTAATGTAGAAGTACACATGAAAAAAGTGCATAGAAACAATAACCAAGATAGATAATGCCAATAAATAGCTCTTGGTATTGATGGAAACCAGCAAAAGCAATATGAGAAGAGAGAAAGTCTTAGAGCTTCTTGCTCTTAGCCACATTGCTCTTACATCTCTCAGTTTATGCCACTAATCTTCAAAAATAGCAACTAAAATATTTCCTGGCGCCACGTAGTGCCAGTAATTACAGTCATGCCGTCCTAGAGAGTAGCGAATATAGAAACCGGAATGTAGACAGCATACTTACCCATGTAATGATATAACTCAAAAGTATACTTCCCTAGTCTAATTTTTCTGTTGCTCAGCTCTTTTCCTATTCTCATTATTTTTGTCTTGTTCTCATTTATTTTCAATCCCATCCTCTTACCTTCATCTACTATTTCTTTTAAGATGTTATTCATTATCTCCCTCTTTTTTTGTCACGATTACTACGTCATCAGCGTACGCTACTAATTGTCCCCGTCTTGTTCTTATTGTACCTCTTTTGGTGATGTACTCCAGTACTATATTAAATATGGTTGCCGACATCGCATCCCCTTGCCTAACTCCTTTATTTATAGCAAACTCTTCAGTTTCACCTTTACTTGTTGTTACACTAGCTTTTGTGCCATGCATTGTTATTGCTACAAGTCTTCTTAGTTTTGTTGGTACTTCTAACTCCTTCATCGCTAACAATCATATTTCTATTTAGTGAATCAAACGCTTGCTGAAAATCTACAGATCTTTTACAGATATTACATATTTATAAAACAATGCTTTTCTTAGGAATGTAAAATTTTGTTTAAATATTTTTATTGAAAATAAATTTGTTTACAATTTTTTGTTTATTGTTATATTATTAAACATTATTTGCAAATATATGTTTTTATAAAAAATTAAAATTTTCATTTTACCTACTTGCTTACACATTTTTGAAATTGCTTATTTTACAATTTGCAGTAAAACATGGAGGGAGACCCCGTTATTACTTGTGTCTAGGGACCCCGAAGGCTCTTCACCCGCCACTGCCTGATGATGTGTTTTTTGAACACGAAATCAGTCGCCTAATTTCTCAATAGAATTTTGTGACTTCATTCCTACCTTTAATATGAATATTTTCTTAACTTAAAACTAAATGAATTACTTGGAATTTTTCTGTCTTGGATTTTCTCACCATAAGAAAATATTTATTTAACCCGAATAAAATTTCAAGAAAATTATTTTCTTATATTGTACATTTTTATTGACTTAAAATAAAAATATTTTCTTGAATCGAGACTGATTTTTGCAAGAAAATCTGTTTCCTTGATGCAAGAAACCATTTCTCTGGAAATTAAGCGTTTTACTGCAGGATGGACGAAAAATATGGCAAATTGAAATCTCCCAACAGAATAGCAATGGTATCTGATAACTAGAGTAACCTAAACTTGCGGACTCGCATAGGCGTCGGTACGGGTTAATATAAGAATACGAAAAATTCATAAATAAAGTAAACCGGTAGAGAAGCAGGCATGTAGTGTCGACCTTGAATATAAATCATGTTAAACCGCGCTGAGAGAGATTTCGTTTTAGTACCGGTTGAGCTGTTGCAGAGATTAGTCGAACGGTCAAGGTTATGTACTTACGTGTCGCTTTTGAAAATATAGCTGGTGTTTTTTGTGTGTTGTAGTATTATACCAAGTACATAATTAGTGTATCGTTTCATATAGAACTAATATTTACATACCTAAGAAAACAATGCCTCGTAATAGATTTGCTACTAATGTACATAAGTATGTGTCACTTTTTCCCCATTTAAAATATGACGGTAGTGCAGTTTTTTGCTTAATATGCAATGTTCGTTTGGCTGCATTGGACAGAACTGATTGCCAGAGGCATGTCAATGGTATTAAGCATATGAGAAATGCAAGAACTGAAATACCTTATACACTATTCCTCATACGTTTATTAATTATGTTTACCTCTTGTAATCTTCCGTTGTCGTTGGTGAGAAAAGCAGCTTTTAAAACGTTTTGGCGACAATACGTTCCAAAATACCCATTACCCTCACAAACACAAGTACAGAATCATTTGCCGCGAATGAAAGAGATGCTAGAAACTGTGTGTAAACGTGATTTGTGTTCCAAAAAAATATGGATTACCGTGGATGAGACGACCGATATAAAAAAAACAGTATTGTGAATGTAATAGCTCGCGTTTTATCTAGCGAGAACACAGCATCTCGATATTTGTTAGCTTGCAAACGTGTTCAACAATGTACCGCGGAAAATATTCAAAAAGTGATAATGAACGCTTTGAAAAAATTTTAAATTGCCCAAGATCAAGTTGTGATGATTATGACAGATCCTTAAAACATATATTTCCTAACTTAATACATATAACCTGCGTGCTGCATGCTTTGCATTTAGTTGGTGAAGTTGTTCGACAACATTACGGAAACGTTGATCGGATGATTGGAAGTACTAAAGCAGTGTTTTGTAAATCTCCTAAACGTTTAAAAGAATTTCGTAAATTTTGTCCAGGTATTCCAGAACCTCCTGAACCAATTTTAACGCGATGGGGTACTTGGCTAACAGCAGCTTCTTACTATTTGATCCATTTTCAACAAATTCGATCAATTATGATGCGATTTAATCGGAATGAATCCAAAGCAATTAGAGAAAGTCAAAGAGAATTTCAAATTCCTCAACTTTTAGAAGATTTAACAACAATATGTACCAATTATACAGTATTACTAGATGCAATCAGAAAACTACAATGTACTGAATTGTCATTGCAGGAATCATAGACATAGTGGAGAGTGTAAAAAATAAATTACAAACATTAAATGAAACGCCAGGATTATGCGCTAGTCAAAAGTTGGCAGATGTTTTAAGGAAAAACCTCGATTTTAATACTTTAGAGGCCGTTTATAATAAGTGTAAGAGTAGTGAACTTTTAAGTGATTTTTAAAAACAGTTTCTACATGCAAATGTAACTTCCTTAGATGTGGAGAGATTATTTTCTATGTATAAGAATATTTTTTCTTGTGGACGCACAATGTTTAAAGAAGTAACTGTGGAAACATATGCAATGATGCAAGTTTGCAGTAGTTCACATCCTAATACCGACGCCTATGCGAGTCCGTAAGTTTTGGTTACTCTACTTATAAATAATTCAATATCCATTTGTGCCTGTAAGTAGTAATTTAAGCATTTTGACTAGTGACAACATACTTAAATGCTTTATTAACAAAAATGTTCCTAATAATCGTTGAATATCGAAAACAGTTGTTGCAAAAACTCAAATGTACGTTTCTATCCCTTTTCTGTGACAATGGAAATCTGATAGAACGCTCTCGTTATTAGTAAAGCATTAGCTCATTACCATTCAGTTTGAAATGAATTCTTCATTAAAGGTTTGCTCGTTTTCATCGGAAAATGATATGCAACTATATGTATATACACATACATATGTATCTGCATATAAGAAGTCGTATGTTCTCATTAAAAATCCATTCGGATGTTGCGCGCATAAAAAATTTCACATTCGTAGAGGTAAAAAAAAGACGGGTAGAGATGAGGAGGGGTACGCGCTTTTCTAGTTTACACCCAGCTACTATTTTACAATGGCGGAAAAGTTTGCGAATGATATGATACAAAATATTCAAATGAAAAATTTCTCCTTTTTCGTTTTTGAAAGTTGAATGTATAGATGGCGCGCTGTCTGCGCATTGTCTGTCTCAACACAATATGCTTCCTGCAGAGATATGGCGGCGTTCATTTCCCCGCTATTGTCTTATTTACGCGGCAAACTCTGATACCGTGCGCCGGGCATAGGAAAAGTCATCGAGTAGGCACTCCTAGTTTCCATTTAGCAAACGGTAGAAGTAGGAGAAGTTAGGAACATGGATGTGTGCGACAACAAGCGCGGCTCTACACGTTATAGTATAGATGGGTTGAGATATCTCGCCAAACTTTTTAACAAACGGTGATAAGGATGAATCGTTATTCGAATTTAATGATATTGTAGAGGGCGCTGACTTACTTTCGTAGTTTATCTTACATCGAGAATAAAGTTGGTCGTGGTTATAAAATCCTCTTCACAATCAATACCTAATTATTATTTTTTTTGGTATAACAATAATAATCCTTACTTACTTCATGTGCTCTCTTAATTCTAACCTTCTATGGGTATGCAACGTTTCCCGTTTCCAAAAATCTTTTTAAAAGTTTCCGAAAGCTACTCTCATTTGGCTGTCTTCGCTCCAGATAGCGTTGATGATATATTCTACTTGCTAAGAAATAGTTTATGTGTGCTTCACTGCTACTTCCGATATTAAAGAAAGCCTAACAGCTCTGACGTTAGCAGGCTGTGACGTATATTGGCTTAGGTGAACGATCAGTCATAAACGCGTTTACACGTTCAAACCATCTTTTCGTTTTGAATTGGTTTATCCAAATTACATTGGTTTTATTTAAAAAATACTGTGTACCTTGTTGGTGATACCTGTAATGCTTTTCTAATGTTGTATAACCGATAAAACCTTTTCTGAAACCATAAAGATGGGGTAATCTAGAAGTGTGACTCGGGCGGTCTATTTATAATACTGTGGCGTCGGCTGCTTTGTATGTTTTGTTTGTGAGTCACATTTTGTAAAAGAAGATTATTTATTTTTCAATAGCTACAGATTCAAGGATTGGTGGAACTATAGCTGTAAGTTTAAAAATTCCTAGGCTTAAAAAAATGCTACTCCAACTCAATTCCCTAACTGTCCGTTGTATTTGACAAAAAATGTGAAGATTTTATTGTTCAAATAGTTTTATATTCTTACGTTACATTTAACAAAATTATTTTTGAACATGAAGAGATACTTTTAAATGTGTATAATAAACATTCTGTTTTAATACAATGTAAATGTCATATCTACAGCAGTGAACGTATTACAATTATAATAACTTATTCTACAAATACCAGACTTAAAAATTATTGTGGGAAAAGTAATAATAGATTAGGTAAAACACCACAGAATAGGCAATTAAAGACCCTGGTTAAATAGCATGTACGTAAATTTTCTCGTGAAATTGAACATAATTTCGAATAAACCTGCAATTACTATTATTTCAAGCTAAGTTTTGTCCAAATACATGTACAATTACAAATAATAATATAATTAGTCGATTAAATATCAACCACAAATACATCTTTCACAAAAACGGTGCTCGGTTATGTGTTTGGTTTTTGCTTTGAAACTTCGTTTTTCCAAAATAAAATCGAATGAGATGCCAAGAAGGGCTCAGTTGACGACTGGCATCCTCTTTAAATCGGAAGCCCTTCAAAACTTTAAAAACAAATACAAAAAAGAAGGATTCCTTTATCGCTTAGGCTGATATCGTACATAGCGATACATCACCTAAATAACGTGACGTGATCGAAGAGCGCTGAGACCTTTTAGTCTCGGCGGTAACGGCTTCACCCAGCACAAAGGTCATGTCAACAAGTTCGTTTTTACTGAAATTCATCATTAATGACAAAAACGTTGTTAGTGAAGCAAAATACAATATCAACTGACAGATATTTAAAAAATTACAACAGCGAATGTTTGTAGCAAAACACCGCTTACCATAAAAAAAAATCAGATTACAGTAATTTCTTGTAAGCATAAATAAATGTTATTGAATATCTCTAAAACGACGGCAGCTATATAGGTAATAATTGATGTGGAATCTAATTTTCTATGATATGGAAACATAATATGCAGGTGTTCCATTTAAAATGATTGAGAAAAATAGCCGTGAAGTTGTCCATATAGAAAAAGTAATTTTGAACGCCCTGTATAATATTGCAGCATGAAATTTACAAAAATGAATTGCCGAAGCCTTAGCAGAAACAGAATCCAAATATTATTTGTTGAATTTCGTGTTTGCGACTGTGGCGATTTTTCAAGTAGAAGTATGAAATAGCCAATTTTTTTTTTTAATATTGTAACTCGGCACCTAATGATTGGATGTCACTAATATTTTCAACATGAATAGGGATTATCCATAGGCATAAAAACTGCATACATATATAGGGCGTTCCATTAAAGAAAATAAGCTGACCATCGATACTCTTTTTTGGAACACGCTGTACAACTGAAAGTAATTTTAGAATGTGCATATTGAACTCTTAAATACTGACGCATTATTGCAGGACCCTGTATTCACGTGATCATGAGATGTACGAAAATATATTAGAAAAGCAACATTGTAGACAAAAATGTAAAAACCTGTCTTCTATCGGCTTTTACGGGGGGGGGGGGGGGATACTTTAGAATCCCACTACACGAAGAAAAATTTGCCACAACAATCCCTTGTATTATTTAAATAATAATTTATAGTAAGAATTACAATACGTTTTTGTTTATTTAATTCAATAAAATATGTAGTTGCTCTAACAAAAATTGTGTTATCACATGTTTTACTAAATTTATTGTTATATGGATTATACAGTGATATCCTTAAAGTACGCACCATATGGGGAATTTCTTTATTATGGGTTTTTCGAAAAAAGTTGTCTTGACAAAAGTTGGTGCATCCCCTAAACTTAAACATGCACCAATGAAATATGGAAAATTTCTAGTATTATACGGGATGCGTCCGAAAATTTCATTTTCTCCCAAGAGTAAAGCACCCTTATTTAAAAAAAATATTTTGAAATTTGAAATTTCATCTGATATAGTTGATTCTGTAGGAACTGGAGCTATTTCTGCGAGTTGAGGTTCTCGTGAAAGAAAAATGGGCCAATTATTTTATTGTTCAAAGTACCACACCAGACATTAGTTACACTCGTATGGCTGATTGTGGTCATATCAGGATGTCTTTCGTTAAAAATCCTAGCTACTTCTCTGTGTGGGGTTGGCTCACCACAAGGTATTTCTGTTAATTTACTGTTAAATTTTTGTTTTGTACATTTTAAGTACACAAGATTAAGCACACAGAACTCACAAATCAGTATAAATAATACAGTAAATGTCACTGTCGAGAATTGAAGCATTTGTTTCCAAAACCTGCTGTACTAATTTCAAAAAATACTTGCCAAACGTAATAGGCGAAATAGCTGTTTGTTATTTGCAAACAATTAAATCCTTCAACGAAAAAAGATTATAGTTTGAAATATTACTTATCATAAAGTGTAATTTCTAGAATAGTTTCCAATCATGTCCTAATTCACAGAGCAGATAAACAAAATACAACAAAAATACCTGATTTTTTCACGTAAATTTCAATAACTCCTGATAACAGCTTAACTCACTTAAGGAGTACTATTAATTCCCGTTTTTGTATTAGTTATATCAATTACGAATATATTAAGCAGATTAGATGTGGAGTACATCAAGGTGATCCAGAAGAAACGGCAATTTTTTTATTTTTGAAATAGAGAGTTATGATATCATACTTGAGTATAACTGTTAATTTTGAACAAGTTTCCTTAATAACACTTTCCTCTATTTGGAAAAAATAAGGGTACGCTACTCCTAAGCCTGTTCAATTTTTAAATGCCCATCCTGTATACGATAGAAGATAAATTGCTTTTAATGGGTGTCAAGTTGGTTTTAAACGGTGCTTAAACTGCCTGTATGACTACAATTTTATAAAAGTCTATAACAAAAAGAAATCCCATATGGTGCGAACTTTTTGACACACGCAGTAGAATTACGTTGGTCTGGTTTACTAATAATTAGAGCGAGGTAACCGTCTTTGCTACATATAGACGTTTCACCGGAGTAGCGGACTGTGTGTAAAAATCGAATCTCGCTTTCAGCGTCCGCTTGTTTATTTTTCGTTTAGTTTAGGAAACGAGAGCGTGCGATGTGATTTGTGTTAAGTGTTATTCGCTATAAATATATATGTTATATTTATTAATTGAAAATGTGTAATGTGAGCAAGGCTAAAAAAGGACCCTTTGCTGGCATAGTAAATAAGTTTATCTGTGACTTTCCGGATTTGTTCTACGACGGTGTTAAAATAGTTTGTAAAGTGTGCGAGAAACATTTGATGTGCTGGGACAAGGCGGGTTGTAACAAACATGTAAACACCGAAGAACACAGAAATAGAAAAAAGGGCGTGCTAACGAGAACTGCCTTTATTTTCGATGATAACCTGTAATTTGTCACTTCGCTTACTCGAAAAAGAACCGTTTCAGAACTTTTGGTATAAATACAACCCCGAGCTGAAGTTGCCAACTACGCCATGAAAATGGGACATAAGCATGTTTTGTTTGTAGGCGAAAACGTGGAAAAGAAAATCAAATCTACATTAAAAAATCAGTTGCTTTGGTTATGTGTTGACGAGACAACAGATTGTAAAAGAAGTTCTATTCTACATGTTATAGTACGGGTGTACTGGACCCTCATAAACTGACATTTCCACTGTTATTAACTAGCAAAAGACTGGAAAAGTGTACTGGTGCAGCAATTGTGAGGGTATGATACTTAGTACGTTAGAAGACTTTCAAGTATTGATGTTTATGAGCAATGGTGCCATTCTTTTTTTTTGAACATGGCTGCAAATGTTTACATGCTACGTGCAAAGTGCTACGTGCAAAGTACTTTACATTTTGTGGCAGAAACTATTCGACAATATTCACCCAAGGTAAGTGTTTCCCAAATCTCCAAAACGTCTTCAATCATTTCACGTACAGTGTCCTGGTATTCGTGAGCCACCACAGCCGATTCTTACATGTTGAGGAATATGGTTGCAGGCAGCTCTTTATTATGTTGCATATTTCAAAGAAGTAAAAGCCGCTATGCTACAATTCAATCCTGCCAAAGCTGCAGCTATTAAGGAGAGCCAGACAAAATTACAAAATATTTCCGTTGAAACAGAGTTACAAACTATTCGATTACAAAATAGAGCGTTGTCGTTAGTGGAGTCACTGCAAATAGTGAACGAAGTACATGCACTGCTACGCACTATACATATCGCAAAATATCATCGCGTTTTAGAAAAGTTCGAGAGTGTATTAAAGAGAGATTTCGATTTTATCACATTGAAACAAATTTGTGATGGTGCATCGACTAATCCATTAACTGAATTCAAAGAGTGTTTTAATAATGCAAGTATTACAGTAGATGTCGAACGATCTTTTTCAAAATATGAACACATTTTTTTCACCACGGCGAACATTGTTCGATGAGGCAACTGTGGAAACATATCTAATGCTGCCAACTTTGTACGACTCTTTTCCAGTGGATGATAATAATGATAATGGTGCTTCTACTTTTAATGTTCGGTAATTCCCATGCAGCCCGCTAACCTACTTGATAACGCTGCTTAAGAGGGTGAGTGTTTCACAACCTTTTAGGTATTATAATTCTTGATTGATTCTGTTATTATTATTCGATTTATTACTTATTTTCTGGTATTGTACTTACTGAAGGAAGTACGCCTATGCCGCGCAGAGACATTACCTCCCTTTACTAATAATTTTTGTTTCTAAATTAATACCGTTTATGAAATTAATTTTTACCCAACGCGGAACTATGTACTATATACATATACAGTCAGGTCAGCATTAAACTGTCATAGAAAGCACACAAATCAATTAAGTCCTCGGTGCGAGTTTAAAATTAAAGTTTTCCCGGGGAAACGCGGAAGTAAGTGTTTGACAGAAACCACCACAGTACTAAGTGTTCCCGCAACCTACAAATTACGTTTTCTCTCACAAACTAGCTTTAGACGTTACGGAATAATTAATTCCATTATTTATGCATAACGTTTCGTACACCTGAGTCTTACTATTTTCCACTACCGTGGCAAAGTAAGGTCGCTACTGTGCACAACGTTTTGAATGAGCGCGATACGTATTCAATTTCTGAATATTTATACCTATACGGGTAGGTGCTTTAAACAGATATTTATGACGTCGTTCGTAAAGGTTATAATAAGCACGATTTTAGCATGAAGTTCTTTATACTGTTACGAGCGTGATAAATTTGCGTATTACTTATGTGCAATTTGGGAAAGTACATACAATTAGGTAATGGTTTTTCCCATTTACCTTTTGTGGTAATTCTATGCATGGTTATTTTGTGAATTAATTTTAATTTTTAGACATATTACTAAGTACGTATGTGATATTGCAATTTACTGTTCTAGGTAAGGTAATCTTTAATAATAAAGATAAATTTGCATTACGAGATATTTTTCCATGTACCGGGTGTCCGAGTTTTAATGTTACAAGCGCTATAATAATAATAATTTATTTCATTTCATTTATTTTCTCTCATTACTAGTTTGGGCAAACAGCGATAACAGTCAGTGTAGTAGATATGTGGTGCGGAGTCGGCGATTATTTATTTCACGCGTTCACAGCGTCAGTACTAAATCGATGCTGTATGCGAGTAGTTCTGTGTATATGTAGGCCATCGTAACTTATTTCGTAATTGTACCTACGCTTATGTTAACTTTAAAAATGTCGCAGTTAGGTACGTCGCGAAAATGACCAATGGCAGACACAGTTAAAAACTTTATAGTGGACATGCCGGACTTAATTTTTGATGGCGCTAATATTCAATGTCTAGTTTGTAAAGTCCCTTTAATGTGTTGGTTCAAAAGCCATCGTCAACGTCACATCGAAAGCAAACAGCATTCTTCTGCAAAAAGTGGCATACGAGACCAAGAAAAATTTACATTTGATTTATGTGTTACTCTTATTTTATGTAATCTATCGTTTCGTTTATTAGACAAAGAAGCATTTGTCTCCTTCAGGAATAAATATACGGACTGTAAGTTACCTAGTCGAACATCGATACGAAATGTAGTGCCATTTGCTCGTGAACATATAGAAAAAAGAATGAAAACGGAATTGAAAGATAAAAAATTGTGGTTGTGTGTGGACGAAACAACAGATAGTCAAAAACATTCTGTGGTCAATGTAATGGTACGTAAAATGGAACCACATCGACCGTCGCCCTCCTTCTTACTTGCTTCCAAAAGAGTTATAAATTGTACTGCCGATGAGATTTTAAAGGTGGTGTTGAACTCATTGAACAAATTTGAAGTTTCAACTAAGCAACTTTTAATGTTTATGAGTGATGGTGCCGCAAACATGCGTTCTTTGGGCCGATCTCTTAAAAAACACAGTGGTAACTTCTTACATGTAATGTGTAAAATCTATACTCTAAATCTTGCGGCACAAACGATTGCTACATGTTTTCCACTAGCAAATGCATTGATTGCTAGCACAAAGGCAGTGTTTCTAAAGTCCCCCAAACGTACCCGACTATTTCACAAACTGTGTCCTGATTTACCTGAACCACCACAGCCGATTGTTACACGTTGGGGAACATAGTTGTAGGCTGCGTTTTACTACTACAAATATTTTGATCAAGTAAAGAAGGTAGTTTTAAAATTCAATCCGACAGAAGCTGCAGCAATCAAGAAAAGCCAGGAAATATTTCAAGATAGTCAGGTTAAAAGAGATTTACAAACTATTCACAACAATTACTTCGAACTAGCGGAGGGAATAGAAAAATTACAAAATGTTTCGATGTCGTTAGTGGATTCTGTTCAAATTGTGAATGATGTTCACGCACAGTTATGCGCTGTAGAAGGCGAAACAAATTTGGTGTGTAATACGAAAATTTGAAAGTGTTTTAGAGAAAGACTCCGATTTTCTTATATTAAGACAAATTTGTGAAGGTGCGTGTGAAGATGCATTAAGTTGTTTCAAAGATTATTTTAAATATGCAAATATAACAATATCGCTAGATGTCGAACGGTCGTTTTCGGCATTAAAAAACATTTATTCCGCACGTCATACTCACTTGACTGAAACAGCTGTGGAAAGATATCTAATGATTCAAATATTTAACAGATGTTACCCAATTTGTGATTTCACGGAAGACTTTTATGCGCTCGCCACGCCTCTGGCTGTTACCGCATATTTGCCCAGGTTAGTCATTACATTATAAAAAGTCAGTGGACATATACAATAAAATAAATGTTATAGATAAAATATACATGGAAAACTAAACATCAATTAAAAAAATAAATAATAAAGTTCTTACCAAAAGTTAAACCAACATTAAATACATTAACAATTCATAAAAGTAATAACTTATAGATATTGTTCAAAATGACAACCATTCGACGCAACACACGCTTAAAATCGACTAATTAATTCCCTGGAAGTTGCTGCTGTGATCATATTCATGATAACGGAATTATATGCACGCCGAATCTTAGTTTCAAATCGTCTAAGTTCAGAATAAACAGCGTCTTTCAAATATCCCTATAAAAAGAAGTCCAGTGGGCTTAAGTCTAGTGAGCGAGCGGGCCAGTGAATAGGACCGTTAATACCAATCCATCTATTGGGATATACATTTAAAAATAATAATAGTAATATATTTGCAATAAAAAAATTACAAAATTTGTCATAGAGTTGTGTCTGTAGATATAAAAAGAGGATATATACAATATATGTATATATATATATATATATATATATACATGTCAGCACAAACAAATAGATAAAACGAGAGCACAGTCACGTACATAAGACAAATAAACACGTTAAAATAATAAACTATAAAATAGATTAAAATGGAATGTCTGATGCCTGGGATATGTACTCCTCAACTGTGTAGTATTCGCCCGCCATTAACTTATGTTTTATTTTATTTTTAAAAGCCTTTGATGGCAATATTTTTACTTAAGATGGTAGCAGGTTATATAACTTTGGACCCCAGCAGCTAACGGATTTTTGAGTGCAAGTCAGTCGGTGGTGCGGCACCCCAAAATTGTTACGATTTCGAGTAGAGTAACTGTGGTTGTGTCCATTAGGAGTAAAATCACCCTTTTTGTCATGTACGTGGGTTACTACATTGAGGATGAAGACGGACGCCATGGTAAGTATTCCCTCCCCTTTAAAGTGTCCTCTGCAGGATTCATTATACCCTAAATTGCGTAGTACTGTGACAGCTTTCTTTTGGAGGGTAAATACTCTGTTTGCTTATGTTGCGGATCCCCAAAACAGGATCCCATAACTCAATAGGGAGTGAAAAATTGCAAAACATTAGCGGCCTTTTGTGTTGTTATCTTCTTTATTCGTCTGAGGGCGTATAGCGCCGATGACAGCCTCGAAACCAAAGCGTTGATGTGGGCTGCCCAACTTTTCGTCCAATGTTAACCCCAGGAACTTGGCTGGAGGATTATTTTCTTGCTTTCTTGTTGTAAGTATAAGGTTTTGAGTTTTTCGTTATTCATTTTCAATTTGTTCGTTTCGAACCAGTTGCAGGCTTCGTTTACCGCGTTGGTCGATCTCTCGTTCAGTTCCTGGAAGGTCTCCGCGTGGACTAGCAAGGACGTGTCATCGGCGTACTGACATAACTCAGCACTGTGGACATTAGCAGGTAGATCATTAACAAATATGATAAACAAAGGCGGGCCAAGTATAGGTCCTTGGGCTATGCCATATTTTACTTCCGATGTCTCTGGCCGCTTGTTGTTCCATACTGTCACCTGCCTTCTGCTGTTAAGGTAGGAGTTTAATAAATTCAGTATATTGCCTCTTATACTTTTTGCTAAACTCCTCTGGTTCCGGCAAGACGGAGTGTACCCACCGAGAGGCGTTGATCATATGTTATTGTTGTTTCGATTTAATTTACCCTCTCTTAACTTTCGGCGCATATCCTCCGGTTTGGTGTTTCTCTGGAAATTGTGTAATGGCGGCATTGCCTGCACTGCACTACTTCAAAAATTACAATTTATAATCCCATGCTCTGGTGTCCGGTATTCGAATACGTACACCACAAAACAGGTCCCGACAGAAAATCGTTGACAGTACATTCCTTGGGTTTTCATCTATTAAACGATTTAAATTATAAACAACACGTTGAGGAATTGAATAAGAGGTTGGCATCTGCGATTATGCAATTCGAAGAATTAAAGAGATAGCGAGGCACATGAGGCAGCAAATTTAACATACTTTTCTTTGTTCTATGCACATGCGATGTATGGAATTCTACTATGGGGGCACAGGTCAGATGCACAAACGGAGACACAAGAAGGACTTACCTTGACATTAGCGTACATTGTTGCCTGCCTCGACTACATGCACAACAAAAAAGATAAATACAACAACCATCTCCATAGCTACGGCACGCGTCACAAAGACAATTATGTGATACCCTATTATCTAATAGACAGGGCACGCTTTTCAGTAAATTACTATGCAGTTAAATTGTATAACCAACTGCCAAATAGATTTAAGGCACTCTCAAGCGAGCAATGTGGAGCATGTAATTTACATTCTCGCCGAATATTTTAATGTAGGAACTTTAGTATGTCTGTGCTGGTTCAGTTTGTTAGTTTTTTGTTGTTTGTCCCATACACATTTTTATCTTTTTACCTCTATTTATTTATTTATGGCAACGTCAATGCCCTTTTATATGAAGGTTACAACAATAAATTATGTTTATGTTTTTATGTTTAAATGGGAGGTTGTTCTTGCTTAAAAAAGAGAAAAAGCTAGAAAGCAATAGGTTATGGATCAAAAATTTATGCAACACCCATAGAATCAAACAATTTTCTTCTTTATTATTCTGTATTATCATTTACAAAAGTACAAATATATAGTGTATAAATAAGATAATAAAATAGTATTATCTATCCATCTAAACTAAAAACTATTGGCTTCTCGAAGTTTACTTTCGATATGTCATGCATTTCGTTACTCAGCCTTTTTATATCATCGTTAGTTTTGGCCCCGTATAGTTTCCCAATGCGTTCCTCGTTTTGGCGCTTTTCCCTTAAACTGTGGTAAGTATCTAGCAATCGTCTGTATTTCTGGCTAACGTTATAATAAGATCTATCGGATATTTCACGCGGTTTCGCCAATACGTTCGCCGGTTTGTCAACTGGAAATTTCGGTTCTGCGTTCGGGCCGGCTTTTATCTGACCTTGAACGACGGAACTTAAGGTGAACGGCATCACGTAGCTACTGATTGTTCCGTCCAAACCAACGCCCACCAGATCGTTTTGCACCAATTCCGGATTGGTGTACTTGCGACCAGAGTAGTATTCGGTGTCTTCCATGTCCGGATCGGGTATCTGAGTTGCCTTTATCAGAAGAGGTTGCCATAGGAATTGGTTAGTGCCGTAATTGGAAAGGTCTACCTTCGCTGGATCGCAATCCGATTTTTCCAAATTTGGTGTTTGTAGAGGTGGTTTCGGAGGCGTTTGTAGAGGTGTTTCTTGGGGCGCTTTTATAGGGGCGGCCTTGAATCTTAACCGGCTAGCGTTACTAGGTTGGTGGATGAACCCAAGCATTTTTAATGACCTGGAGAATGTAAGAAATGGTTTGTAGTTTGCTTGTCATCAATGGATTTATAACACTTGCTAAATTTGTTTTGACACAGCGAGTATAGTGATAGTTTTAATGCACGTCATAAGTGACGCTGATATGACGTCGCATTGCCAATATAAATGTACAAATTTTATGCAAAAATAAAAATTATTTTAATGCAGTAATATAATATCACTTCGTTCTCTTAAACCAAAAGTAAATTTCTATCGTGTATGTTGCCTGCACGCCGCATTAAAAGTTGACGTTGTCGGTTTATATTTGTTGGTTATTTTTATATTTCTGCAGCTATTATACTGTTTTTAGAAGAGTTGTTATATTTTTAATATACAATGCTAAAAGGTTTGTGTAAACAAAGTAAGAACAAGAAGAAACACCTGACGTAACTCTTAAAATAAAAAACAGTGAAATAAGCGGGAAGATTGGTGAAAATGTTTTGAAGATTAGCTTTCATGGACGCAAGAATGCGTTGAAAAATTATAAATAAATGCGCTTTGTCAATAAATTGTGTATTACTTTACTCGGTGGAAAAAGAACAGCCCTCGTTATAATTCGGAAGATAAATTTGGGCAATATTGTCTAATTTCTACTTTCTAAGTTGAATTGTTTTTATTAAATATTTAATGGTTTTGTCTGAGCGATTACCCTATAAATTAATAAAATTAACATTTAAATTGTATCATCAGTGGAGAAGTTGGCATCCTTAAACTGGATTTTAAGCAATAAGCTAAAACTAAATTATATAAATGACTGGATTTTTACCGTTTGTGCTGAAATAAGGGTTTCGGATTGAGATCGGTCATCATTAGATCCTGCATTTCCTGATTCTTAGACATAATCCTTCCGCTATCGCGTGATGTAATCGATTTTTCAATTTCTTCTTCCATATCGTTTACTCTCTGACTATCCTTTTCCATGAGAGTCACATCCTCTAGCATATCGTCGCTTAACTCTTGCTCGAAGACGTCTCTCTTCTTCGGTCCCGGTTTCGCGGGCGTCTTCGGCGACGGGGACGTATTACTTGAACGCGTACCTGCAGTGGCCGCCATTTCTTTAACCACTTTTTCCTGTACCATTCCGTTCACATCAAAATTTGGCATGTACGTGTTAGCCCCGTCCAATCCTAAACTTAGCAAGTCTTTGGTGACGATTTCGGGACTCGAGAAATGTTTCCCTTGCACCTCTAACTGTTTTTGGACTATAGCGTTGGTTGTCGTACTTACTGCTGCTGGAGACGGTTTATTTTGGCATTGGGTCGGCGAAGGTTGTTGATTGTTAGGCGCAACTTGTTGCAAAGGTGTAGCTCTATTTTCAATATTCGGAATATTTTGCTCGGCATTTTGGATATTCTGCACGGGCTGCTCTATATTATTCGGTATATTATTTACGATTGGTATATTTTGTTGTTCGATGGAGTCTCTTATATGCGGCTGATTCATCAAATCTTGCTGCTGTTGGTATAGATCTTGCGAAAGTGATAGCGGTTGCTGCTCCAACTGTTCTTGCTGCTGTTGCTCTTCTTCCATCTGCCGGATCATCTCCTGCTCGTGTATTTGTCTCTGTAGTTGCTGTTGTTTCTCTTCTTCTTGCTGGTGCTTCAGTAACATCACTTGTTGTCTTTGGAGTACCTCGGAATCCGGTCGTAGTTTCGCTTTGTTGTCCACAATCGTGCCTCCGCTTGATGAAGTTGTTGCTTTGAGCGCCTGGTTGCCACCGATGTTCACCACCTTTGGAATGGTTATGTTTCCGCGCGGTGGTGCTAGTTCATCTTCTCTAACGAACGGTTCCTGATCCTTAACGGTGGTGGCGCAAGTCGAGGTGGATTGGCGAGTGTTCTCCATCAATTTCATTAGCATGTTGAGGTGTTTGAGTAAATAGTCTTTAACGGGTTCAACTTGTACTTGGCATCTGGCCGACATTGACTGGTATTTCTCTAACAATTTCTCCACGAGCTTAATCCTTTTCGCTATACCGGCTCTCTCATCGGACTGTACTCCACCATCCGCTTTCTTGTGATCACCTGGACCGCCGAAAAGGAAATCACCTTGGTCCTCTTCCGGCGGTAGCATTGGAATTTCCTCCCCAGCTCTCACTTTGACCTTTGGTAGAGGATAGCCTTCCGCTACTTGGTAGTTCTTCTTCATGCTTCTCAGATTCTTCGTTATACGTATAACGAACAACCTCAGGTTGGGAGCCAGCTGGAGACACGTCCTTCTATGCACCTGATCGGCTACTATTTGATTTAACATTATGATCACTTCGTGTAGCATTTCTTCAGCGTGTTTTATATCGACTTTGGCCTGTTCTTCTCGGAACAATTTGATGTTGTGCTAAAAATATGATTTGGTTCTAAAATATGTATTGGAATTTCTCTGCGACAAACTTACCGCATTCTCGGAAGCGCATTGTCTGGAGTTAGCGATAGTCCCACCGAAACGATTGTAAAGATTGAGATTTTCTTTTAATTTATCGTAGAATGTGTCGATTAATTTTATAGGAAGGAAGCCGTTGAGCATTCTTCTCATGTCTTCGTGTTCTTTCTTCTTAAGTTCGCACTCGACCATCTAAAATAGGTTAACCGTACAAATCAGTTTAGACTAGTTTCATGTATGCTGGTCCGAAGGTAGTCTGAAAAGTTTCAAGTCTCAACATGAAGATAACGTTACTTCTCAAAAATATTTTTTGGTAATATAATTGCGAATGCATTGAAAGATACTTTTGAAAATGTCAGCCATGACGCTCAATTGTTGTTTAACAGTCGTTTGTGTCAGTCAATGTTAGTGTTTCTATAAAAATGGAAAAAGTCGAATATCGACCTGTCATTAAATTTTTGAATTTGAATGGCAGTCAGTCTGAAAGATTTTTTTATCATTACTTATGACCAAAACAAACGCAAAGGAAGTTGTTTTGTCCATAAGTAATTTAATCCATTTGTGTAAAGTATAGGATTTTGTTTTTTGTTAAATATTGATTAAACCAAGTTTAGAGTATTTAATAAAGCCCTACAGCAAGAACCTGTGCCAGCGAATAAGCCTATGAAATTTATATTTCTCTTGGGCGTTTTGAATGCCATTAACAACCTGGGTTTGCTACCAGAAACCAACCATGTCCGGGCTCCGACATTACTGCTAGGGTAGATTGTAACTACTCCAGTTGTTGAATGGGAAACCATCATTATAATATACAGGGTTGTGATAAGGAGACGGATTAGCCTTTTGTACGGTATACCGTCTACTTGATCTTGTTAGCAAAAAAAATATTATACAGAGTTGATCAGAAAAGCGCTATGTGTATTAACTTCAGTTTTTTAAATGAAACTCTTTGTATATTTTTACATTTTTAGATTCTACAATTAATTCTAGATATTTTTCATGAAACATGCCCTATACCTATCTTCAACGGTTTTCGAAATAGTAACATTTAAGTGTTTAAAATATTGTAATTGATTTGCTTGCATTTATTGTTGTCCAAAATATTTCTAATTTTTTTAATCAAAAAGGTCAATTAAATGTTAATAAATCAGTAATCAAATTTGAATTTTGTTGTAAAATTCATAATCCCTAAGGCACAATTTGCCCAAGAGTTATTAGAAGATTGGAAAATCTGCACTGGCTGGAGGAAAATCACATTCGGTATAATGAAAAGGTTAATATCTGGGCGGGCGTTGTTGCAAAGCCTCACTGGAGAAATCTAGTTCCAGCTTTAGCCACTCTCCTTCCAGATGATAACGATCCTGCTTTGTTCAACCTTATGGTTTCAACAGGATGGTGTTTCTCCGCATTATGCAGCGCATCTAAGGAAGCTCTTAAGTACAACTTTTCTGCGGCGATGGATAGGTATACGAGGAACGTTTAAGATTTAGTTTGTAAATCTAAATCCAACTTGATAGATACGATTAAAGAGTTCAACGAGTAATACGAGAAATTTCTCCACAAGTAGCACAAAATGTACAACAGGACAGTTGTTGCAGCGCATTTTTAACATCTTGTAAATTAGATTTTATCAATACTTTGTTGTTTGCCAATTTTATTTTGAAAAACTTTGATGGCAATCTGCTACGTAGGCTTCCGCGGTCGTCAATAACACTATACTCTTGGTTTCCGGGTTGGAACCGCATCGTTGTCGTAGCTTAACTGCACACTGACTGGGGTAATAGCCCTGAAGATGTCCCATAAGGGTGTGGATGAAACGTCGGCAAAAGCTACGACAACGACGCGGTTCTAACCCGGGAACTATATTTGATGTCAATATTTCAAAAACCGTTGAAGATAGGTATAGGGCATGTTTTATTATAGGATCTAAAAATGTAAAAATATACGAAGTGTTTCATTAAAAAAATTGAGGTTGATACGAGTAGCACATTTCTGATCAACTCTGTATAATATTTTTTTCTTCAAAAAATGCATTTCAAGATAATAAAATTGACGGGTTCGAACGATTCTTGATCAAGTAAACGATATTCTGTATAAAAGGCCGATTCGTTTCTTTATCACGACCCAGTATATCCACCTACAAGCGTTGCAGCAAACAAATGAAGGTTTTTCCCAAATTGATTCTTTTCCCAGAGTAATAGGCACACATATAACAATCACCAGGTATTTATACTTTAGCGTTGTTTGTTAACAAAATCGTTTGTAACTTTATTCAATTTTATAGGTGGCGAGAATGTGTGTGATAACGAGAAATGAAGTCTTCTGGTGTAGTGAAATAAAAGTATGTTTTCATAACTAGAATTGCTCACTAGCGCCAACGGGTAGTGGCGGAAGTTCGATACAACTCTCAGTATAACTGCGAGTCTCAACCAGATCTGTTGTGTATACATGTACGCTGGCGTAAATACTATTTCGTAGTTCTACGTTTGTTTTAAAAATGTTGCTTACGTCGCGAAAACGACCAATGTTGAACAATGTTACAGAATTTATAGCAGAAATGCCTGACCTAAATTATGATGGCGTTAAAATTCAATGTGTAGTTTGTAATATCCCTTTAATGTGTTGACATATTGCACAACCGGACCTAATTTATAGATAGAGATACAAACCTTCGAACGATTACTTTTGATGTTATCCAGATCCGTGCAGTTCTTTTCTATGATCTTATATTCGGCACCTTTCGGTACAAAACTTGGGCTCACCGTATTCATCGCCGAATCGGCTTTCTTCAACGCTTGCGGTGCAGTCCCGTTATCGCTGGCGCCCAATTTAGGTTTCTGTTTTGGTTGTTTTACATTAGAATTTTGCCCTTGGTTAAAATTTGCCATATTCTTAGCTCCCTGTTTCTCCGCCAATCTCTTCGCTCCCAATCCGTGCTGTTGCACGTAATCATCGTAGCTGATCTGGCGTATCTTCTTCTTTTGCGGTTTGTGGAGGAATTTTAAGCGTCTGCGTTTCCTAAGCCTTTCCGCGCCGCTACCTTCATCCATCGGCGATAGATACGATTTTGGGATATCCTCTAGACTCTTCCTGCTTACCTCCCTTTTCCTAAGTCCTCTTTCATTCGCCCCTTCGATTACGTCTTTGAAACTATCCACGTCGTCCAGTTTCATTTTCGTGTCCTCTTTGATCTGCTTCTTAATTATGTACGGGGATTCGTGGTAATCTTCTCTCTTCGCTTCCCAATCTTTCACGAGTACTTCCTCGGAGGTTTTCGTTTTCTTTTTTTGGCGCGAGACGTCGTCGTATTCGGTATTGCGTTCGCTAAGTTCTTTGCCTTCTTTGCTCTGCGAGTTCTCTTTGTCGTTCTTACTGGTACGTTTAGCCGGTCCCTCCATTTCATTGCCTTCGTAATCTAAATCGACAGGACACATATCGTCGTCAGCTTCTTCGTCGCTTCCAAAAACGCTATCTATGATTTTGTACATGAAGGGATCTGGTGTCTTCTTCCGTTTCCTCACCACACGGTTGTAGACCTTGGTGAAGAGTAATTTTTCCTTTAAATCATCCGCCATTGATTCCGGTTCGTAATATACTTCGTGGGGTTTTATGAATTGTACCCGATCTGATTTAATTACGTGTTTTTCCATTGGCGCGCTGCAATCGGGTCGAGGAAGTTGCGGTACTTTCTTCTTATGTTGGTAATGGTGGAGGTTATTTTCGGCGTTGCTTCGCTTACCGATATTTTCGATGTTAGAATCTTCAGAGATCGTTCCGTGCTGTACATGCGCCTTATACGTGTTTACCAACTGCTCCAATTTGCTCACGACCATTTCGCGATGCTTCGCATCGTCTACGGCGTTACGCACCGAGTGCATTTGTTCGCGTTCCTTATCTTCGTCGTCTTTATCGTCATCGTGCTTATCCTCCGATATCGACCTCTCGACGTCTCTTTCATCCACCTCGTCATCATCAGTAAATATCTTCTTCATGGAGCCGTTATCGTTGAATAACGAAGTTTTACTCTCTTGCTCGCTATCTTCGGCTGGCTTCGGGTAAATGTTGCTATCTTTTTTATCAGAAAGTTTATTGGTGTCCTCGGAAACTTTATCCGTTTCGCTATCATCTGAGTTCTCAATTTTTTTCTCGTGACTCTTCAAATTCGCTGATTGTTGCTTTCCACCTTTAACATTCGCTGTGTATCGGAGTATATCATGAGCTAATTGATCGATTTGTTCGTTACGTTCGTTGGTGTCATTGCTTATATCGACCGTTTGATCGTTGCCCTGATCCCTTTCGCCGTTGGATGGATTGATATCGCAAACCGCTGTAGTCGTTGATAGCATATTCACTGTGATATTGAAATAGTTATAGTTAATCACCGTAGGCGCTCCCGTCCTGTTTATATCACCGGAAGGGGCGGCAGCTGCCAGGGAATCGTTCTCGTCATCGGGAGGAAAATCGTTCTCGCTATCATTACGTTTGATCTCGCCAGGTTGGTCCATATGCAAAGTCATTGCGCCGCCTTCTTTCTTCGGCGAAAATTTATTATTTTTCGGCGCTTTTTGTATTTTCTTTTCGTGTTCGATCGGTTCCTTAGCGTCGTTTCCGGGTTCCTCGTCGGGTTCGTCGTCTTCGGACCTCTTATCGAATTTGGTGATACTATTTTCCGATTCGGAATCCTCCAAATTGCGCTTCTTCCTTACTTTGGCCACGTAGATTCCGTCCTCGTAATTTATTGAGTTGAGCTTCCTAGATTTGTAACGGTCGGATTCCACGGATGAAACATCACGTTTCATATCAAAATTGTCGTAGTCATCGTAGTCGGCGGATTCTTTACCGGGATCCAGTTTATCGCCCTGGGCCTTGTTAAGATTCTCATTACCATAATCTGCAACGTTTTGATAGTCTACTAATCCATCCTCGTATTTTGCGGAAAGATGTTTCTGATCGGTCTGATCTCCGAGTTCGGCTCGGGATGGTTCTTCGACATCTTGCTTCACCTTATTGAATACGGTCTTCGTAAATTTTGAATTATCGAAACCCGTCTGATCCGTTTCCTTCTTGAATACGGTACCCTTACTGTTCGAATGGGTTCTTACGTGTATCACGTCTTTGGATTCTTTCACCTTGAAACCTTCCTTGGCTAAATCAAATTCGCCGTTTCTATTCATCGTCACCATATTGTTGGAATTAACGTTTTTCTTTAAGGGTATCACTATGAGGGAATTATCGGCCTCCGAATCGTTTAACAGGCTAGGTGTCACGTAAGGGTCTTTTTTACCCAATTCCCTCTGCTCGGCGGCGGATGTAGGTTCGGTTTGGTCTTCGAGCATGTTCTTCTTCTCCTGAACTAGATGAAAATCGGGCGTAACCTCGACTTCTTCCTCTTCTGGCTGCTGCACCGGTTGCTTTCCCAGATTATATTCGTTCTGTCGATTGATGTATTCCTTAAGCGTTAATTTCAAGTTGTCGTTGTTTTCGTCATCAGCGTTCTCCATGATCTTCAAATTCGGATCGGCTAACATCCGCTGCTGGGCGTCGCTGGTCTGCTGGTCGATTTTCGGGAACGATTCAATGGGTATTTTTTGCGACTTATCATCGTTATTGTCAAAAGCGAATTGCTTAGAATGCATACCAAAAGAATTTTTGATTTTTTTCCCGATCATACTAATCTTTCGTCTCTTCGGAGATGCTTTGTTCCCCGAAGCTTTATATTGGTTTAGGGGTAAAGCGTTTAGGATCACTTCCACATCCATACGTTTCCCATTTACGGATTTGCTCCTCGCCACGCTTCTTTTAATGGATGATTTACTTCCGTCGGATGCAGCGTTTTGGTTCTGATTCGCCGCTTCTTTGGATTCATCCCGTTTCGGTGAGTAAGGAACGTCGCGAAAGAGATTCAAGCCGGTCCTATCCGATTTTAGTACGCGATCTATATTCTCCAGAACATCATCGTTATCCCGCCTCAGAAGATCTTGTTTGCTCATGGCTTGGACGTCCATATTCGGAGAATCGACATATCTAATCAATTTAGCGAAGTCTTGTCCTTTTTGATCGGTGAAAGCCGTTTTAGCTGCCATTATCGATTTGTTCTGCGCCAATTGCGCTTGCAGAGCGAGTTGGGAACGGATTTGCGCTTGTTCGACCAGCGGCATGTTCTGCCTTTGCTGTACGAATTGGGGTCGCAACATTTGCGATGATTGCATCTGTTGGGGTTGCTGAAACGCTTGTGCTCGTTGAAACTGTTGTGGATACTGATAGAATTGGTTGGTCGTTTGCGGCGCAATTTGCCGTTGTTGGGCAATCGCTGTTTTTGCGGTGGTAAATGAAGAATTTTGAGAAATTCTACTAGGAGGATTAGAAGAGCTGCGAAGATTCGAGGTATCTTGCCTTCGGATCGCCGATTTTTTAACTTGAATGCACGTCCCGTTCAAATTCTCGTACTCCTTGGAGATGTCTTGGTCGAGCCCTAGAATGTCATGGGGTGTTGTAAAATAGTATTCGCCGCTGTCGTGTCGCGTGGTGCCGTTACTTTTGAAGGAATTGTTGGCGCGCGGCTGTATGCGATCGTGGGTGTCGTACTCGTCCTCGCAGGTCCTCTTAATGCCATGTTTACCAACGTATTTTTCTCCGGGCACGTCAACGACGCCCGCCTCACTACGCGGCGCTACCTTCACCTCGCCGTTTCCTGGTTCGTTGCTCAAATCTAAACTTACGCTGCCCTTCGATCTTCTGCTTCGAGGATAGCCCCTCTGCCTTCTCTTGCGTTTTCGGCGTACTACGTTTACGGCAGGAGCTTCGTTTAGATTATCGTTTTCGTAAATGTAGGGATGGATATCGTTGATTGGTCGGCGATTCCTTATGTTGCGTTTCAAGAAGATGCCCGGTTTGTTGTATTCCGGCTGCTGTAACTGTAATAAAATGAATTACACGAAAATATGTTTTAAGTTGAATAACAATTTGGTTGCAAAATCATTCTACGTATATATCCAAACACTTCGCTAAAGCCCTTACCACAATACTTCACTCGCAGTGGACGCACGTTTCGATAATTATCATCAGCAGTAAAACTGAATTAGCAACCTAAACGAAAAAGTAACTTTATATAGTAATTTTAAATTATGAAAATCCAAAAATATGCAAAATAAATTTTATTGGTCTAATGTGACTGTGTGAGGAATACATATTAATAGTGGTTGAAAGCAAAGTGGGTATTATGAGAGAGTGGACTTTCAACCACCATTAAAATAAATTTTATTCTTACGGGAAACCTAAAGACATTGAGCTTACTGACTAAGAGATTTTAGTCTCGTTTGATGTAAGTTCACTGTTTCCTCGTGTTCCGGTCAATTTAACTTTGGAATATTTAGGAAAACTTTTGTTAGATAACCAAATGGATAGAGAAGAAGTTGTTAGTTTAATTTCTTTAGCAAGACTTTGTATGAAACATTTTTTTTTCCAAATTAACAACACATTTTATCAACAAACGGAATGAACGGCAATGGGTGACAGCTTATCTCCGTTTATGGCTAACTTTTTATGGGTAAATTTGAAACCGACCTTAAGAATACTTTGGCCTATTTTCCTTGGTTTTGGATCAGATACGTCGATGACATTTTTTGCATCTTTAACACCAGCGAATTCAATAACTGATTTCATAGAACAACTTAACTCAAAATTTTCCTCTATTAAATTTACCCATGAAGAAGAAAAAGACAATAGAATTCCATTCCTTGATATGTCAGTAATAAGAAATAAAAATAAGTTAGAAATAGACGTATATAGGAAAACCTACTAGTAATAATAGATTTGTCTTACAGGGTTCTAATCACTCATGGGAACACAAACTTTCGGCTATTAACTTTTTGGTACATCGTTTGCTCAATTTCCCTTTAACTAAAGATATGTATTAAAATGAACTAGAACTTTTTAACGTGTAGTGACTGCCCAACGGGGTGTATAAGTTTTAAACTTGCTATAACCTCAGAAGCCTTGAGTGAGCAAATGGTATGTGTAAAATGTTCCTTGGCTTTGTTACCATCACCCATTCGCCGTAGAAGGTGAAATGCAGTTCATTATTCCTCAACTTACGAATAGTGACTTAGGATTGTACCGGATGTACTATGAAAAATTGATCCAATTAAGACTCAAACGCACTGTGCCTAATTCTGCCCAGTCGGGCGCAGGCCCTCTTACCGCTGGGCTACCAAGCCGTTTACACGATATACGATAATAATCGTATAATACTTAGTCGGTCACTAAGTTCTGTCACAACTTTTATCATTATATTAAACAAAACAGAAAAGAAAATAAGAACCTTTTATGGTAAAATACACCAATATAGTGTTCTCAATAAGATATTAAAAAATTATCCAAAATGATCCCCTCGTTTCGTAATACAGGCGCTTAATCTGCGAGGCCAGACATCAATCGCATTACGCACCATTTCCATGTCTATCTCCGCCACTGCCTTCTTGACAGATGCTTTTAGCGAGTCCAAATTTCTATGGCGTTTAGCGCGGGCTTTCTCCTCCAAAGCTTGCCAGATTTTATAATTCAGAGGATTAAGATCGGGACTAGATGGCCAATCTTCATGCTTGATAAAGTCGATGTTATTCACCTGTAACCAACACTGAGTACTTTTGGCCTTGTGAGTAGGCGCAGAGTCCTGCTGGGAGACCCAATCCTGGTTTTTGAATAAGCTCTGGCTTAGAGGTTTTACTATCTTTTCCAGGACCATCTCTTGATAGGCTTGGGCACTGGTTTTCATTCCTTTCTCACAGAAATGAATTTCAGTTGGCCCGAAATAAGATACCCCTAACCAAACCATTACTGAGGATGGATGATGACCTCTTTGAACACTAGGAGCGACCACGCTTGCTTCTTCACTATTGGAGACATACACTCGATCATTTTGCTGATTAAATTGTTCTTCAACAGTGAAGATTTTCTCGTCAGAAGATAGGATACGGCGGTGGTCGTTGTTAGCGTACCGTTTTAATAAGACTCGGCATCTTTGAAGCCTTAAACCTTTCAGACGTGCGTTGAGCAAGTGACCGCTTTTTCTTCTGAAAGCGTGAAGCTTAAGGTCTTGATTCAGAATATTTTTGATTGTGCTTTTAGTCACACCCATCTGCAACGACAATAGTTTCTGCTTTCGGAGAGGATTTCGTTTGATGCGTGCCTTGACGGCCTTAATGACAGCTGGAGTGCGAACTGATCGGGGACGGCCAGATCTTTCCTTGTCATCGACACTGCTAGTTTGATTGTATCTTTCAATGGTACGATAAACAAACCTTTTCATAAATTCCAATTTTTTTAGCTGATTGAAAATTGTACTTGGCGAATGTCCGCAACGATGTAATGCAATTATAGCAACACAATCTTCTCTTTGGCTCCATTCCATGTTTATTTATTACTCGTTCGCAACACCTTTAACATCAAACGACTTAGAATAAATGACACAACCTCAATTAACCGTTTGTTTTTATCAGTCGCATACTATGCGTTTGAATTTTTAGAAAAACTTTTGTGACAGAACTTAGTGACCGACTAAGTAAGGTTATGGTGAATATAAGATAACCACAGCTGTTAGTGAAACTTATTATCTGTTGTATTAGTTATGTTCTTTAAATAATAAAAAGAATACACAACTAGGTTAATTATTTTGCAGTAACCGCCATAACAACAACAACGACAAGAATATAATAAGTTATATACTAATTGCTACACTCCCACTCATCAACCCCTGTCTGTATAAATGAGGGAACTACATTATCACTTAACATAGCCGGGCGCCTTGAAACCATGCGGGTTTCAACTATTACATGAATCATAATACAATCCAAGGAAAGCGAAATAAATAACAATTTTATTCAGTTCATTTAAAGTATCTACAGGTCATAAACATATTTTTGTCGTTGCGCGTCTGAAAATACCATGCTGGATACGGAGCGTCACTACGTACACTTCTCTGTCTTGTGTAACCAGCGCTCCTAGCAGCGTGGAAGGCTTCTTCTGAAATCTCCATTTACTGCGCTGGTGTAAGTAATTTCTTGACCAGTTTTTTCAAAATTGGTGTGTCAGTTGCTGCAAGTATTCATAGCGGCACTGAATAGGAATACCTTCGTCTATTAACTTGGGTTGTGGAACTGCATTTAATGCACTACCGACTAGGAAATGGCCAGGAGTGATAGGTTCAAGGTCTGCTGAATCGGAAGAAATGGGAGCCAAGGGGAGAGAATTCATTATAGCTTCGATTTAACATATTAGGGTTAATTTGGCTTGGCAAGTCATACGCGTAAGATAGTACTTGGCAGTTTTAATGTTGGATTTCCAAAGACCACTATGGTGGGGTGACTTTGGTGGGTAATTCCACTTTATTTGATTCTCTGTGAGGTATTGACGAACTGAGTGGTGCCAAAATGAGTCGAGATACGAAGCGTTTTTAAAATAAGAAATAAAAGTAAGTTAGAAATAGACGTATATAGGAAACCTACTAGTAATAATACATTTATCTTACAGGATTCTAATTACTCATTTGAACACAAACTTCTGGTTATTAACTTTTTGGTACATCGTTTACTCAATTTTCTTTTAACTAAAGATAGATATCAAAATTAACTAAAAGAAATCATCAAAATTGCTAACTTTAATGGATTCTCTGAAGATGTAGTTTATAATACTACATATCAGGAAACATAAAAATAGATTAAGAGTTAGAAATATAAGCACACTTAAACGTATTGACGGCGGTAATAAGAGATATGTTAAATCACCCTTTTATCCAAGTTACACGAAAGGTCTTCAAAAAATCTTTTCTAAAGTTGACGGCAAAATGTTTTTTCTTCAAACAATAATCCCAGAAATCTTTTAGGAGGTTCTAAAGACCCAGTAGTCCATAACATAGGTAAATCAGGAATTGACAAAATTTAATGTAAAGATTGTGATCAAGTGCATATTGGACAGACAAAGAGCATTCGGATCATCTTAAATTCAGAAGGTTTGATTTAGTGTCGCTCTACATATGCTGATTATGTTAGTTAAGAACGTAAACAGCATTGTTCAATTAAACTGTTATGAAGGCATGGAAATTTACAAAAACAAACATAACTCAATGTATTCCAGGCTTTACCCTCTGTTTTATTATGTACAGTTAATTAATCCTAACTGTAAATTTTTACCTAATTCGGGATTTGCATATTTTGAAGTTGCATTTTGTTTTAAATCGTGTGTTTTAAGATTGTTTACTTTAGATTTGTATATTTTTGGATTTCCATAATTTAAAACTACTTTGTAAGGTTAGTTTTTCGCTTAGTCTGTTAGTTCAATTTTACTGCTGATGATGATAGCTTGGCTATCGAAACGTGCGTCCAGGGCGAGTGAAGTATTGTGGTATGTGTTTCAGTTTTCTAGTGCCACAGGGTTCGAGTACTTGATTATTCTACGTACATCATTGCTAAAGGGATTGGTTGGCTGTTCGGCCAAATCCGCTAATCTAGAAGCGTGACGTATCCACGAGAACAACTGCTTATGGTCGATAACGTTCTGCAAGAAATCATTCAGTTCCGGAGGGTTGGCAGCATCAAGATGAATGGTCTGTAAAAAAAGGTAGGTATGAGAAGCGATAATAAAAATAATACAATAAAATTGGATATAACCAACAACCTCTGTTTTTTTTTTTTTATATGAAAGAAGCTAACTGGAATTCCGTTGCTTTGCTTTCATTGTCCATATTTTTCTAATATAATCATTAGAGTAACCTAAACTTGCGGACTCGCATAGGCGTCGGTATTACGGGTTAATATAAGAATACGAAAAATTCATAAATAAACTAAACCGGTAGAGAAGCAGGCATGTAGTGTCGACCTTGAATATAAATCATGTTAAACAGCGCTGAGAGAGATTTCGTTTTAGTACCAGTTGAGCTGTTGCAGAGATTAGTCGAACGGTCAAGGTTATGTACTTACGTGTCGCTTTTGAAAATATAGCTGGTGTTTTTTGTGTGTTGTAGTATTATACCAAGTACATAATTAGTGTATCGTTTCATATAGAACTAATATTTACATACCTAAGAAAATAATGCCTCGTAATAGATTTGCTACTAATGTACATAAGTATGTGTCACTTTTTCCCCATTTAAAATATGACGGTAGTGCAGTTTTTTGCTTAATATGCAATGTTCGTTTGGCTGCATTGGACAGAATTGATTGCCAGAGGCATGTCAATGGTATTAAGCATATGAGAAATGCAAGAACTGAAATACCTTATACACTATTTCTCATACATTTATTAATTATGTTTACCTCTTGTAATCTTCCGTTGTCGTTGGTGAGAAAAGCAGCTTTTAAAACGTTTTGGCGACAATACGTTCCAAAGTACCCATTACCCTCACAAACACAATTACAGAATCATTTGCGCGAATGAAAGAAATGCTAGAAAATGTGTGTAAACGTGATTTGTGTTCCAAAAAAATATGGATTACCGTGGATGAGACGACCGATATAAAGGAAAACAGTATTGTGAATGTAGTAGCTCGCGTTTTATCTAGAGAGAACACAGTATCTCGATATTTGTTAGCTTGCAAACGTGTTCAACAATGTACCGCGGAAAATATTCAAAAAGTGATAATGAACGCTTTGAAAAAATTTAAAATTGCCCAAGATCAAGTTGTGATGATTGTGACAGCTAGTGCAGCAACGATGTTAAGTGTTGGGCGATCCTTAAAACATATACTTCCTAACTTAATACATATAACCTGCGTGCTGCATGCTTTGCATTTAGTTGGTGAAGTTGTTTGACAACATTACAGAAACGTTGATCAGATGATTGGAAGTACTAAAGCAGTGTTTCGTAAATCTCCTAAACGTTTAAAAGAATTTCGTAAATTTTGTCCAGGTATTCCAGAACCTCCTGAACCAATTTTAACGCGATGGGGTACTTGGCTAACAGCAGCTTCTTACTATTCGATCCATTTTCAACAAATTCAATCAGTTACAATGGGATTTAATCGGAATGAATCCAAAGCAATTAGAGAAAGTCAAAGAGAATTTCAAATTCCTCAACATTTAGAAGATTTAACAACAATATGTACCAATTATACAGTATTACTAGATGCCATCAGAAAACTACAATGTACTGAATTGTCATTGCAGGAATCATTAGACATAGTGGAGAGTGTAAAAAATAAATTACACACATTAAATGATACGCCAGGATTAATCATTAATCATAATTTTTCTAGGACAGATAAACAATTGCGCAAATGACCGGCAGCGAAAATGTCCGTACTGCTCCGCAGACGAAGTAATACCAGCGTTCCTCTCGGTCCGAACTGATTCTACGCCGATGCGCGGTACCGCTCGTGACCAGCGTTAATGATGTGTGTTAATTTAAGTTACTGTTAAGATTTTATAAAATAGCATCTTTCATTTTTTTTTATATAATTAATAAGAATAAATGTTTACTTGACAAAGTTAAATAAAAATAGATTAACATTGTTTTCCTTCTTTAGTCGAATATGAAATACTTGTGACCAATATACCCCAACACCGTGACCACTCTACCCCGTAGGTGGGGCACAGTGGTCATTTTCAGTGTGTAAATATATATTTTAATATTTTATGTAAATACCAAATGTTTGTAATGTTTTCAAATATTAATTATAAGTATATTGTTCAAAGAATGTTGTCTATTTTTTGTAGCAGCATAACCCTTTTCGTTAATTTTTTATGGTAGTTTTCTTCTAAAGGTGACCACTGTACCCCATCTTCCCCTACCTGTAATCGATGCTCTAATAAATATGTAATACGGCATTACATACCCATGAGACACGATAAACGTCAGCAGAGATGCCATTTCCCTATTATGTAATATAGAAGCACGATAAATGCCTTCTGGCATCGCTTCGGTCGCTCGAAATTTTGCAACCAAAGAACTTAGGGAAGCTACAGGATAGGGAAAAAAGGTTCCAGAAAGATGTTTATGTAAAAATAATAAGAAGCCTGGGGAACATCTGTTCCGAGCAAGAAAAAATTCGGAATATTAATTCTAATATTTGCGTTTAAATATGGATCATGAAACGGGATATCCGGATGGAGAGAGCGGGCGAACGTTGGCCTCTCCCTCGCGGATGGGAAGGAGCTTTTTCGTCGTTTTTATTTTCCTTTTACCGACGTCTAAATTATTGTTTTACTTAAGACTCGCCTGTTTAATAATTGATAAGATTACGCCGAAACGGCGGGGTTACCTTTTGCTGCTCTTGCTGCTGCTGTAGTAGCGCGGAGCACTGGAAAAAAGGAAAGGAAATAAACAGCAATAGCCGGGGAAAATTTTCGGCGAAGGTAACGGAAGTGCTTCCAGAATAATAATAGGTCGGGTATATATAGGGTATCATTATATTATTTACTTAGCATGGCTCAGAAATTATTTTCTACAAAAAAAATTATACCAAAGCCCGTACATAATGCAGGTTTATCTCAATAAGGGGAAAAACTAACAGCTGTTAAAGAATGCATATTCATTCGTGATTTCTTTGGCGTTTCCGGCGTAATTAATTTTTTTAAAAATATCAATCCCGGTAAGGACTCGAACCTAACATCTTTCGTTCGCCGAGTCTTTACCGGGGTTGATTTTTTTTCAAAAATTTAATTACATGGGAAATTCTAAGGAAATCACGTGCATTCACATTTCATTCACGGAAGCCAATATACACTGTATTTACTTAAGTTGGCTGCATATCGAAAACTTTTTTATTATTAATTTTAGGGAAAAATGTTACTTTCTAGAAAGATATGGAATATTTTCGAAGCACATAGAATATTCTAGAAACTTATGGAACTTTCGTGAAGTTTATAGAACTTTCTAGTAGACTTACATACATAGCATACTATCGGACGTTGTCGAAGTTTGGGGGGACGGCTAGTATAAATACGGCACCACTGCGGCGAACCTGTTCAGTTCCTAAATAACAATCGAAGAGTAAACATCTGAGAAGAAACGTAAACCGTTTTAAGATACCCGCTACTAAGGAGAGGAGCGCCCGCTTTGTTTCAGTGTGCCGCTATGTGTTTTCGTAAAGTCGTAGGAAAATGGAAAGATTTTTATTAAATAAGCTAGTCGGCAAAAATCAATGAGGATGGCAGTCAACATTATTTCCCTGAATTGCACAAATACGTGGCCTGTAATAAAGTCATTGTTTCACAAGAGTTGCTGTCTCTTTTCAAGGAACACCTGTCAAAGCTCACTGACTGGTTTGCAAAATACTTTGAGAAAGACAATGTCGAGAAATTTGCGTGGATCCAAGATCCCTATACTATGTACTTACACCCTTATTGTGAAACTGAAATGCTTTCAATCTTTAATGATATTAAAAATAAATCCATTTCCGGTCCAGATGGTATTCCTTCATTTATACTTAAGGAATTAAGGTTTGAGTTGGTAAAACCACAAACTTATCTTATAAATCTATCATTCCAAGACGGTATCTTCCCAGAATTTCTTAAGACCACGTCGGTAAAACCTATTTTAAAAAAAGGCAACATGAAGGATATAGCAAATTGCAGGCCTATTTCGATATCCTCATCGCTCTCTAAACTCTTTGAGTACGCTGCTCTGAATCGCATAAATAGCTTTATAAACAAACACAATCTTTTATCTTCTTCGCAACATGGATTCCGTGCCGGTAAATCGACTATCACTGCGTTATTGGCCATTCACAGTAGTAGAGTCCGTTTACTAAGACACCAGCGGAAAGATGCATTTTAGGATTAGAAAGAGAAGTTGGTGCTAACCGAGAGAAATAGCTATGTATTTCTTACCTACAGTAAGACCAACAAACATTTACCTCATTTCGGCGTCAGTTGTTGATGTGTTGTCGTTGAATTCGTTTCGTGCTCTCTACTTTTAATATTGTTATTGGCGTACTATTTATTAAAAAATCAGTTTTTCTCAAAACTATTTTGAATTAGGGGTAATATTCTACTGTAAGTATTTTGTTTTAAACAGATTTTAATGAAGTTGTATTAAATAATTAAGTTACAGGTGAGAATATCCGAATCATCGAACATCGCTAAGAAGAGACAAGTTTTGCATGGGCAATCACGAAACATTGTTTTTAACGTTTACAACTATTTTTAAAAATATAAGACAGAAGGTATGATAATATTTATTTAAGTATTTTTAATACTATTTTTAAATATTCATATATCAGTGAAGTCATTATGTTTGTTTACAGGTAACATTTTAGAGCGAAGAGTTGTATTCATTTCTGTGCCTAATTTATGGCATTGTACACATATTTTAAAAAGGGCACCGGGACAAAATACTAAATCTGTAAGCGTGCCGCGCGTTTTTCAATAATTTTTGCGTTTCGAACAGTTATACCTTACATAAAACTTACTAATCCTAATTAATAGAACATTATTACTTGGAAAACTTCACCTCTGACATTTAGGAAAAGACAGAACACAAATTTAATATGGAATAGTTGAATTCCATATTAAATTTACGTATTACTGTAAACTTTCTTAACGCACCCTAGCAGCCAACTGGCTATCTAAGATCAAGTAACGACGGGGGACTTTCGCCCGTTGAAAGCTACACAAGACACTCCAGAAACTCCACTTACAAAGCAAGGTTTAATTTCCGCCTCAATCTTCACCGCGCATTCGCTTATTGTTAGAGAAATAATTTGCTCCCAGAGGCGAAGTTTACTTTCAAAACCTTCTAGTTCTAGGTTATTATTTGCGTCGCGTTGCAATTGAAGCTCGGCCTTGGCTACAGCAGTAAGTTAAATTTCGATCTCGAAAAAAAACTGTTTAAGATCTATAAATAAGCATTATAGAATGCCCTCTAGTTTGAATGGCTGTTTTAGAATATTCGAGAACACAGAAATGGCGTCATCCATCTTTCACAAACGAAACTATTTAGCTAACGAATTAGCTAACAAAGTTGTTTGGTGGAAACAAGAATTTAAATGGGAGTAAGTTATTCAAAGAGGATTCAAGCTTCATGTATTCAACTGCTTTCGCCAAATATGAGCGATTTTAAATGCACCAAACTAAAGAATGAACATGCATGGAAGTAGATATGAGAAGAGATAGTGCGTTGCTATACTAAGCAATGCAGTGATCAAATTAAATATATTAAGGGAGCGCGCCAGTCGGCCAATTGAACTGATAACGCCTTAATACATTTGAATCATTGGAGAAATGGCATTAGCTATCAACAACACATATTATGCGTCTTTGCTGCATAAATTGAGGGATAATATTCGTGCAAAACGTCGAGGAAAATTGACAAACGGTCTGCGATTATTGTACAACAAGGCACCCGTCCGAACGTGGCTTTCAAGAATTGGAACATTGGAGACGTTTGAAAATAATAACAGTTTTGTATTACGTGCGGTTTTTTTCTTATTACTAGAGTTGCTCAATTTGCGCCGACAGCCAGTGGCGGGCGCATAAAAGATTACACAAAATAAATGGTCGGAAATAAAATATAATACGTGCTCAAACACTCACCGTCTTAAGAGTCTTCCGTGAAATCACAAAGTGAATAGTGTCTGTTAAATATCTGCAACATTAGATATGTTTCCACAGCTGTTTCGGCAAACCGAGTGCGGCGTGAGGAAAAAGTGTGTTTATATGCAGAAAACGAACGTTCTACATCCAGTGACGTTATATTTGCGTAATTAAAATAATCTTTGACACAACTTAACGGTTCTGTTGACGCACCTTCACAAATTTGTCTTAATGTGCCAAAATCAGAATCTTTCTTTAAAACACTTTCAAACCTTCCTAGAACAAACATTTTTTGCGTCTTCTACCGCGCATAGCTGTGCGTGAACATGTTGCACTATTTGCAGAGATTCCACTAACAACACCGAAGGATTTTGTAATTTTTCTATTGCTTCCACTAGTCCGAAGTAATTGTTCTGAATAGTTTTTAAATCCGTTTTAACCTGACTATCTTGAAATTTCGATTGTCTTTCCTTGATAGCCGCAACCTCCTTTAGATCGAATTGCAAAACCACTTTGTTAATATTCTCAAAATATTTACGATAATAAAACGCGGCCTGTAACCATGTTCCCCAACGTGTAAGAATAGGTTTTGGTGGCTCAGGCATACGGGGACACAGTCTGTGAAATTTACGAATACGTTTTGGGGATTTGACAAACACTGTTTTTGTATGCGCTATTAAAGCGTCTACCTCAGGATAACATTTTCTAATACTATCTGGCACATGACTGAAAGCATGAATTTTACACGTAATATGTAACAAGTTAGCACAATGTTTTTTAAGAGTCCGGCCTACAGGAGGCATGTTTGCGGCACCATCACTCATAAACATCAACAGTTGGTTTGTTGAAAATTCACACTTTTCCAATGTATTTAACACTAACTTTGAAATTATTTCGGCAGTACATTGTTGTACTCGTCTGGAAGCTAATCGAATTGAAAGTGACGATTGATGTGGTTCTATTGTACGTACCATTACATTAACCACAGAATGTTTTTTACGATTGTTTCGTCCACACATAACCACAGTTTTTTATCTTTCAACTCCGATTTCATTCTTTTTTCAAGATGTTCACGAGCAGATGGCATAATTCTTTATAACGATGCCCGACTTGGTAATTTGCAGTCCGAATATTTATTCCGAAAGAAGACACATGCTTCCTTGTCTCGCAAACTAAACCGTAGATTACATGCAATAAAGGTAACACATAAATTGAATTTAAATTTGTCATAGTGTCGTGTGCAATTTTTTTTTGAAGAATGCTGTTTACTATTTACGTGACGTAGACAATCCCTTTTGGACCAACACATTAGTGAGATATTACAAGCTACACATTGAATTTTAACGCCATCATAATTTAGGTCAGGCATTTCTGCTATAAATTCTGTAACTTTGTCCAACATTGGTCGTTTTCGTGACGTAGGCTTCTTATCAGATTTCCAACGGTCTCTTGGTGACTTGAGGTCTACCGTAAAGCAGCGTGGCTTTTGGGCGTCCCAGTTGCTTTAGATTTTGTACACAGGTCAAGTACACAGGTCAAATTCATCTGTATAAATTTTAAGAGTTTTTAGTGCTGCCTGACTGTCTGCCTGTGAAAATGTTAATGGTTGCACAGTTACTTCGTGGACAATTTAACTTATTTTCTTTGAGATTTTTTAAATTTTTTACTTGTTTTTGAGGCATTAGCAAACTTGAAATAGCAAATGCATTTCCATACTACTTCACGTTCTTAATGGTATACTCAAAATGTACGCGGATCAATATCAGTAACTTTGTATCTTCGATATCTCCTATATGGTTACGAAATTAGCACTATTAGAGATATGTTACTTTCTAGGTCACGTGCATGTTAGATATCGCAGTTGCATTTGCCCCAACAGAGACGGGAAGTAATATTTTACTTGCAAGCCCAGCTTCTGCTATTGATTGCTTTATATCGCATCGGGAAACCATAAACAGCTATTATATTTAACTTTGGAACATGCACGTGACAGAGTGACGATAAACTAGAACAACAATGGCGAAGTAGCCCGCACAAGTTATATCATGCGCCTATAGATGTCTCGCCTTGTTGCGTGGTTAGCTTGGGGAGATTTTTGATTACGCGAAAACAATATCTTATAGTTTCTTGTTATATGAAGTATAGCGATATCTACCAGGAGTTCAATTTCCTTTTAAACTGTAGGAAATGTTAAATTGAGATAGATAAACAGTAAAGTAATTTTTCCCGCACAGTGTATTTAGATTGATCCCAACTTGAGAGGCTGTATACATAAATGTACTAATAGTAAGGAAATGAGGTTTTGGGATATTGCAGGCATGTTTAACCTTTGCAAACCTATGAAATTTCAGCCATGTGGCATTGTTAGTTTTCATGCTATTGAAGTGCTCGAAGTCAAGAAAAAATTTTGCGCGACAAATTTGTAGCCATTATGGGAGGTCTGTATCATCAATAGCTGACAAGATGCAGATCTATCCTTTGATAAACTTTCAGAGAATATGTCTGTGATAAAGTCCTCTAGGTTTCAGCACTTCATCTTGAATACTTAATTAATAATAATAATAATAATAATAATAATACTTTATTTTCTACATTAAATATAATTGTTTAAAGTTGCTATCAAAAATTTACGGATGAAATTTTTTAGGACCCTGTATCTCAAATTTTCTTGTTTTAACTACTATTGGAAAGAAAATGTTACCTATATTTTAGAGACGCATCAATTAAGTGTTCAAAATAGCAAAAGATTCTAGCATTTATGCAAACCGTTGTAACATACCCAAGCTTACTTTAATAGCTTTTGTTTTTAGCTAAAGCATAGATTATTTGCTAAAACTCTGCAGGATAAACATATTAACACAGAAAAAAATGTTTTTATGCTTCTTTTGTTAAAAAAGTGCACAGGCTGACAGTGACAGTTTTCTCATTGCTGGTGCGAACAAAAAGTGCTGTTGAACCTTTTGTGAATTTTTTTCAATGTTGTCCTGCAATTTACAATGTTGGCCAATGGTGATATGTGTAGCTTTTCTTTCAACTCTCTGATAAAGTCATTATAATCAGCACAATTGCCACATTTCTGGGTGGTAGAAGCCTGTGCCCCGTGTTCTTTTGGATCAAAATCACCAGCCAGTGCAATTCGATTACTTTTGCTTACAGCGCTTTGCACTTGACTAATTTTGCGTTTTGCATAGCCTCGAGTATTACACTTACTAATCTTTCGAAATTTCAAGGGTGAAACACCAATTGAAGTCAAACTTGCATTGAGCTTTTCTGAAGCTTCAGATTGGTCCTCGTCATCATCTGTTGTTGTTGAAGATAACAACAATGCAGTGGTTTTGAGTCTACAGTCCTTCTGAGATGTTGGACCCCATTTCTGGCCAGGAACAAATACTTTGTTAGTGAGCACTTCCAGCTGATTTACTGCATTATCATCCAGAGGTCTTAATCCTTTTTTTTTTGTCTTGTGACCAGTCTTCGAAGATAGGTTACAACAGTTTCTTTGCAAAAACTCAAACCAGGTTAGAAACAAGGCTTAATGATGAAGGCAAACTGTTGATCTAACATCAAGGACTTGAGCAGAGCGCTGTTGTAACAAAGTTTGTTTATCAGCAGAAAATTTTGCAATTAATTTCAACCCTTATTTTGAATTATAGGTCAGCAGATGACATTTAGATTCAATGGAACAACCAACAGTACAACATGGAAATTCACATGTCTCCATTGGATCCATGGGTCAACATTGTAAGTTGCAGGACAACATTGAAACAAATTTTCAATTCACAAAAGGTTCAACAGCAGTTTTTATTCGCGAAAACTGTCACTGTCAGCCTGTGCACTTTTTTTACAAAAAAAGCATAAAAACACTTTTTCTGTGTTAATATGTTTATCCTGCGGAGTTTTAGCAAATAATCTATGCTTTGGCTGAAAACAAAAGCTGTTAAGGTAAGCTTAGGTATGTTACAACAGTTTGCATAAATGCTAGAATTTTTCATTTTGAACACTTGGTTGATGTGTCTAAAATAAAAGTAACATTTTCTGATACAACAATTTTTGCTCTTTCTAATGGACAAGAAAATTTGAATTGTCAAATTTGAGATATAGGATTCTTCAGATGAAGTACTGAAACTTGGAGGACTTTATCATAGGCGTATTATCCAAACGTTTATCAAAGGATAGCTCTGCCTGATGTCTGTTGTTGATGATGATGATGTTGTTGATGGCCTGCCGTAATTGCTACAAATTTGTCGCGCAAAATTTTTTCTTGAATTTGAGTTCGAATAACATGATAACTAACAATGCCACATGGTTGAAATTTCATAGGTTTGCAAAGGCTAAACATATCTGCAATATCCCTAAGCATCCGTTCCTTACTACTAATACATTTGTGTATACAGCCTCTGAAAGTTGGCTAAAAATGTTATACGGTTCGCGCGATATTTTGGCACGCTTAATTCAAGGGTCCATAGGACCTGCAATTTTTACTTTTATGATGTCAAAATTTGCACAGCTTAGTATTCATATAATAGGCATCATTTATGCAAAATCTTATTCAAATCTGAGATGGTCGATCGTGGTCGATTCTGAAAATTGGTTCACTTGACTCTTAGATTATTTTATTTTGCCACACCTAAAAAACATAGATTTTAAAAATACACCACACACAATTCAAAACGCTTGTGACAGGATAACGCCTCAATATGAAATGACGAGTAAGGATTTGTATTGAAACCGAAGAAGATCACTTTGAGTATTTACTGTAATTGTTTGCTAAATTGACTTTTTACTTTTACTAGGAAATATTTTTTTATTCTGCTAGCTTTATTATTACTAACTTATATTATCCTATTAGCCATTTACGTTTTAGACATAAACTTATTTGCATCATTGCTAAGGTAAGGTAATCGTGTCGTCCCAGCATAGCCGTAACAGCTGGAGCGGCCAACGGAACTCGGCGCGCGCCTGTCTGATGCGATGCATAAACATCTGTCGGGTGGCAAAGCAGTTCAAATTCGTATACATTCATCATCACTAGCGCGGCGTGTGCGTGTGAATTAAATCAGGCGAGCGGAATACTAGTTATTCAAGAAAATTTTTAAATAAAAATTAAAAACGACCTTTCGTTGATAAAGTAAAAAACTTTATGCTAAAATAGTTTATAAAGTGTGCGAGAAAATTTTGATGTGCTGGCAAAAGAACGACTGTAGGAAGCATGTAAATAATGCAAAACACAGAAACAGAAAAAACGGCGCGTCAAATAGAAATGACTTTATTTTCGATTTACTTATCATGATGATAACATGTAATTTGTCACTTAACATACTGGATAAGAAATCGTTTAAGAACTTTTGGAATAAATACAACCCGTAGTTCAAGTTGCCAACTACGGCAACAGTACGTAAGCATGTTTTATTTGTACGCAAAGAGGTGGAAAATAAAATCATATACATATATACATTAACAAATCAGTTGGTGTGGTTGTATGTTGGCGAGACAACAGATTGTAAAAAAAACATTATTATACATGTTATAGTTCGTGTACTGGATCAACATAAACCGACTTTCCACTGTTACTAGCTAGCAAAAGATTACAAGGGTGTACTAATGCAGCAATTACGAGTGCGATACTTACTACGTTAAAAAACTTTCAAGTCTCAACACGTCAAGTGTTGATGTTTATGAGCAATGGTGCAGCGACAATGCGTGCGATAGGCCGTTCTCTTCTTGAACACGGTTGCGTTGTGGCACAAATTATTAGACAATGTCATCCCGAGGTAGATGCATTAATATCAAGTACAAAGAAAGTGTTTCTCAAATTTCCGAAAGGTCTTCGAACATTTCACGCACAGTATCCCGATATTCGTGAACCATCACAGTCGATTCTTACACGTTGGGGAACCTGGTTGCAGGCAGCTTTTTATTATGTTGAACATTTCAAAAAAGCAAAAGCTGTTATTCTACAATTCAATCCTGTCGAAGCTGCAGCTATTAAGGAGAGCCAGCCAAAATTTCAAGATACTTCTGTTGAAACAAATTTACAAAGTATTCATAGCTACTATAAATGTTTACATGACGCACTGGAACAGTTACAAAATAGAGCGCTGTCGTTAGTGAAGTCACTGTAAATAGTGGACGAAGTATATACTCTGTTACGCACTATAGATGACGCAAAAAATATTTGCGTTTTAAAAAATTTGGAGAGTGTGTTAGAGAAGGATTCCAATTTTATCACATTACAACAAATTTGTAATGGTACTTATTAATTAATCCATTAACTGAGTTCAAAGATTATTTTAATCATACATGTATTACATCGGTAGATGTCGAACGATCTTTCTCCAAATATAAACACATTTTTTCACCACTGCGAACACGGTTCCACGGGACAACTATTGACATATCAAATGCTATCATTTTTTTTATGATTCTTATCCACTGGGTTATAATACTGATGATGGTGCTTCTATTTCTCATGTTCAGTAATTCCAATGTAATCCGCCAGCCTATTTGATTACGCTGCTTAAGAGGGTGAGTGTTTCACAGCCTTACAGATATTATAATTCTTGATTAGTTTTTTATTATTATTCGCTTTATTACTTCTTTTTCGTTATTATAAATATTGAAGAAACCGCACGCCTATGGCGCGACGAACGATTATCTTACTCTAATTATTACTGTCAAATATGTCAAACGTAATTTGAGGTTTCAATCTTGATTACCTAAGCGACATTTTGCTGTCAGAACCAACATGGGTGGGTAGTTTTGAGCGGGGAACAAAGGTGAGCCGAAGCGTTTCAAAATAATGTGAAATTAGTCTTGTTAGCGAACTCTCCAAAGCTCTATCAATTATAGTATTCGAATTCAGTATTGCAAGTTTAGTGTACGCCTAAGTATAAATATTTATATAAAAATAAGCTACAACAGTCCACCAAATCCTTTACTTAAGAAAATACCTCGCTGGTTTTTTGACAAAAACTAAATAATATTGGTGTTGGAGCAAGTCATTTCTACAGTTCATTAAGCTAAATGTTTTAGCTTCAGCACACACCGACAACACTATTTGAATTTCCTGAACGTGTGAATTTAATAAAAGCAATAATTAAATTTCGCCTGAAAGCTACTTCGTCAATTCGCCTACCCTAATCTTCGCTAGCTTGCCATTTATTGTTAATCCAATTACAAAACATCAAACACGCTTTTGCAAGCATTATCTGCTGCTTGCAGGCTTTAGTAATGATATGAACGTATTTACAACGTGCATACGTACAAATACCCTCCGTTGACTGTTCCTCAAGACCAGACCAATACGAAATAATGGATAATAGATTTATTAATTTTGTATGAGTGCCTTATACACATTGTGTCCGCGGTTACAGAAGATTCTGATATGGTTCACTTTAGCATTTAAAAATTTTTGTTTTATTGTTGCTTTACATAGTTAATAAATGAAATAATTTAAGATAAGGCAAAACAGTAAACAGACGCTTCCTTATACAGTTCTTCACGTAATCCGTTCAGTACAAATTTTCGCAGTTAGCACCTTACCCTAATTCTGAAAATTTGTAGCGGGCAATAAGCGCGTCTACTCTAACATAACAAATTATTTTTAGACTCATATTACTTTTGGTTATACAGGAAGTCATAACCAACTTTAATATTTATAATGGACTGACTATAATGGAAATACTTTTTACTGGAATGATTTGTATTAAGGTCCTCTAAAATCGACTGATTTTGAGTTAATTTTCTTGTTTCTTTTTTCTTTCACAATACACAGTAACCGGGGCATATCTTCACGAGGGGTGGGGACGTGCTCTGTACGAATTTAAACCTATCGTACCGTTACCAACGATATACACAAGGCCTACGCGCTTTGATGTCAGCAGGCTGTGACGTATTTTACATAGGTCATATAAACGTGTTTACACATTGAGACCATTACTTTGTTTTGAATTGGTTTATCCAAATTATATTGGTTTTATTCAAAAAAATACTGTGTAGTGATATTTCCGTACTTTGTTGGTGATACTTGCAATGTTTTTCTAGTGTTGTATAAGCGAGATGGCGTCGGTTGTTTTGTGTTTTGTTTGTGAGTTACACTTTGTAAATAAACGAAGACATTATTTATTTTTCAACAGCTACAGATTCAAGGACTAGTGCTAGGCTTAAAAAAGATGCTATTTCAACTCAATTCCCTAACTGTCACGAAGAGATGTTTTTAAATGTGTGTAATAAACGTTCTGTTTTAATATAATATATTTTAAATTATATCACCGAATATAGCCATTTCGGATGATATATGTAAATATCATATTCACAGTAGTGAACGTATTGCAACAATTATAATATGTTCTACAAACACCCTACTTAAAAATGATTGTGGGAAAAATAATGATAGATTAGGTAAAACACCTCATAATAGGAAATTAAAGACCCACCAAAATTGAACGGGAATTTATCTAAATGGCTGTATAGAAAATTGTATAACCGATACATAACCAGCTCAGACTTCAAATTGGAGTTATTTATCCTTAACCACCTTGTGAATTTGTGGAACGTCTAAAATTTTTAATTTTTCCATGCTAAGTGTTGGAAGTATTCGGCAAACAATTTTTGAAACAATCACCTGACTTATCCAAGGCCTTAATAAATTGTTTTATTAACTCTAGTTTGACATGGAGAGACGGCAGTATAATTTTTCCATCTTAATGTCTCATTAATGATGTTTCACTATGTTTAGTGTAACCATTTTGCAGTCCAATAAGGAAGTTCATCATTTTAAAATCCGCACAAACAGACCATTGATGCTGAGTATAAGAAATGTTTTCTAAGATTAATTTAATATTACCATACTCATCCTTAAGTGTTGTTGAATGACCGATCGTAGTGTAGTAATGCACATTTGAACCTCCTTTTAGAACTATCCTGAAACATTTTCTGATACCATCTGCCACAAGATTGAGAGCATGAATTTTACACGTAATGTGTAACAAGTTAACAGAATGCTTTTTAAGAGACCGGCCTACAGAAACCAAGTTTGCGGCACCATCACTCATGAACATCAACAGTTGGTTTGTTGAAAGTTCAAACTTTTTCAATGTGTTTAACACTAACTTTACAATCACTTCGGCTGTACATTGTTGTATTCGTCTGGAAGCTAATAGAATTGAAGGTGACGATTTGATGCGGTTCCATTTTACGTGCCATTATATTAACGACCGAATGTTCAATTTTAGCGCCATCATACGTTAAGTCAGGAATTTCGGCTAAAAATTCTCTAACTTGGTCCGCCTTGGGTCGTTTGCGCGACGTACGCAACATTTCTAAACATCACGTACCGCACTAATGGAAGGTCGAAACTACACTGGGGCTTGTATGTAACCGTATAAATACGACGCAGCTGCCTGTTGGCGCGCGTGGCCAACTCTAGTAATAAGTGAATTCATATTTATTTAATCAACAATAAAAAAACAACAAAACATCGACCGGTCTCGATGGTCGAGCGGTTAGCATATTTGCCTTTCGATCCGAACGGTGCAGGTTCATATTCCGGCTGGGACGGTTGGTTTTTAATTACGGATAAAAATCGGAGTATGCCTTCTTCTCGGATAAGGAAGTAAAACCGAAGACCCCGTGTCAATACGATGTTTGGCACGTTAAAATTCCCTACCAAAGGTTGGAACACCTTTGGATTCGGTAAAACTCTAATAGGGTCGGCTAATGATCATAGCAATCAATGCCTAAAAGTGCGAGGCGTATTCTGTAACACGACGTTTCGCACAATAATACAATAACAACAACAAGACATCAAAACATCAATGTTTTCTCATATTTTTCAGTATATTTTTTTTTTTTGTTATTTTGGCAATTCTCTTTCCATACCTTTAATTTAATTAATCACCGCGAAACAAGGTCTTTTCGAAACGTCGACGCTATCTCCTACACATACCGATCCCGCGCGCATAAACGAAATTAATTATTGACGCTGCAGCTGATCAATAGGATCAATAATTGAAGAAGTCGTTTAGGGGGGAAACGCGTCAATTGCCTCCGTTCGTTAGTAATTCAATATGTGTCGGTTTATTAGCGAATAAATGCCGTATACGAGTTCCGAATGTGCTAAAATACTTCGCTGGCATTTGTATCGGGCTTCTATATAGTTTCATCGATTATTTACTTGTAATTAGGACTCTTTTTTGTGTTTGCTAATTGGGGCAGGGAGTTTGCTAATTTGTGCAAGTCTTTGACTGTACTCCTAAATTAGTTTCGACAAAAAGTCGACTACAATTAGATTAGTCTAAATCTGTATAAATTGGGAAGTGGGTAATCAGGTACTCGAACTCTGTGGTACTGGAACACTGAAACACTCCACTAAAACCCTTACCACAATACCTATCGAAACCTACGTAGAGGGATCACTCACAAGATTGCTAGGTCTGGTGAAAAAGGTAAAGGCAACGTAATTGATCTAATGATAGAGGACTCACAATAGATCTGAAAAGGTCGCAGTAGGACAGGTCAAGAACCACCCTCCTGACTACGAACTCAGGGGACATTTGACATTTTCATATCAGATTGGAAGATTAGTACTCGAGGTGGTTCTTGACCTGTCCTACTGTGACCTTTTCAGATCTATTACCTTTGTCTTCTATAACTTATACTATTATGTTTAGCAACTCTTCTCTTCCTCAAGCCCTGTGAATATCCATTATTAAAATAACCTTCATAATTAATTGCCAAACTGCCAAATCTCAGCTCCAAAAGCATAAATTGCTATTTATTGTTAATATAACTTGCATTTGTCATACTTTCGTTCTTTGTGCTCACTATTATTATTTCATGTCATTTTAACTTGTTTTCTTCATTGTTGTTTCTCCTTTACTTTACTTGCTATCGAACTTTATTGTAATTAATTAATCGTGGTGGGTTTTTTTTTTGATTTATTGGTTTTTGATAGGCAATGCGCCTAAGTTTCAGTTTCTTATGTTGTTGATTTTACAATGGCGTCCGCATGGACCACGTAAAATAAACAATAAACAAATTTAAACAAACCTATCATAATTAATTAATTGCGATGAAGACAACAATTTACAGAAGAGGTTAAAATGAGAGAACATAACGACGAGAGCAAAGAACGAAAGTATGACAAATGCAGGATTTAATAACAATAAATAACAGGAACAATTTATGCTTTTTGAATTGAGATTTGACAGTTTGGCAATTATTATTATTATTTTGCTTAGCAACGAGCTCTTTAGATCAGTCTGGCGTCACAAGAAACAATTTGGCGCTCTTTCCTAGCCAACTTTTCACATTATACTATAGTATTTCTTAAAGCATGTATCGAAATAATATATAATTTCTAAATAAATATATATTTATAACGACAATCAATGACAAGTAAAGTTTTATTATCGTCTTTTAATATCATTATTATTAATTGTCCCAATTTGACCACATACATATTCTATATAAAACCGACTCTATTTGTGAGAAAATAAAATATAAACATGTAAAAAAAATTGGGGTATGGGGTACCCGGTCACCCCTTATTAATTTTTTCCGAAAATAATTCGCACCATCCTTTAGACTATGTAATATACTAAAGAAAAAAAAATAAAAAAAAGGGTGGGGTGGGGTCCCCGGTCCCGCGTTATAAATTTTTTCCGAAAATAATTCGCGTCATCCTTGGGACTATGTAATTGACTTCAAATTATATTCTAAAAAGAAAAAGATATCTGTTATAATTTCCGAGATATTTACACAAATAGAAAAAACATAAAAATCTTTGGAGGGGGCTGTACCCCCAAATCGGCGAGATATGCTAGGTAAGAAAAAAATGGTGTTCTTATACCAAGGTACTCTTTCAGTCTGTGCAGTTTCATCGAAATCGAGAAGTGCGGGTTGCCGGTGTTCCCTTGTCAGTGGTACTGTTTCTAGTTGTCTTCTAATATCTGTATTTCTTATTTTCTCTATTTTTCTCACTCCCAGTGTTCTTAGATATTTCATTTCTGCTGCTTGAATACGACTACTAGCTGAGTTATATTGAGTATAAATTGTTCTGTAAACCGTCATTTTTGTCTGTTTGGATATTTCCCTGTGGTTTAAGAATTTATTAGAGAATGTATAGTATAATATTTCTGTTATTTTTAATCTGTTGTTCAATTCTTCATTCAATGTACCATCTTGGCTTATTATGTTTCTCAGGTATTTGTACTTGTTCCAGCTCTTCATTATTTAGTTTGCAAATTATGTCTTGTTCCGTGTTTGAGATCACCATTATCTTACTTTTCTGTGTTTATTTCTAATCCATATCTTATAGCAACCTTGTTCCAAGCTCTAAGATTATTTTCCAACTCTTTCCTATTGTCAGCAATTAAGACTATGTCATCTGCAAATACGCACATTTCGATTTCAACCATCTTCATGTTAAATCATCCTACTTTATATTTTTTCATTTCCTTAGAGCTTTCTTTTATTATGTCATTACATATGAAGAGGAACGGACGTAACGCACCACCTTGCCTAACTCCTTGTTTTATTATAAATGTTTCCGATAGTCTATTTTTTAATCTTACTTGATTGGTGGTGTTGTTGTATATACTTCTATATTGTCTTTTCCTATTCTCTTCTTATTCTCTTCCAAATCTCTTCCCTTTTAATGCTATCGAATGCCTTCTTCACGTCAATAAAACAGCAATATACCTTTTGTCCTTCCCTAAAGTTGTTTCAGAAATTTGTTATAGGGTGAATATGTGGTCGTTTGTACTGCGTTTTTTCCTGAAACCACTTTGTTCTTCTCTTAGTTGTGATTCTGTTGTGACTGTTATGACCAAGCTAAAGTGTCTCTTTTTTGCTTTGGCTTAATTCTTTGCGAAAAACGATCTAGAAACACCTACCATATTTTGATCCGATGGTAGAAATTGATGAATGCGATAGACATTCTCATTTAAACTAAATCCAAACGAATGATTCTTTGAAAGACATTGTTAGGATTGAAAGCATTTTTCCACACTTCAAGAAATTCCTCTTCGGTTTTTAGGTCAAACCATAATAATAAACAGTATCATATGCATAAATAACGCCTTATAATATCCTTCCCAACAAGCAAGGAAGACGAATGAATCTTTTATCAGCCCCAGCGACAAGTTGGAGATAATTTCCTAAACGTTGTCTTTAATCTTTTTCGGCCGTCCGCTTTCCCGGAACTATTAGCATATTTTCTAGGTCCCGTAGGAGAGCGGAGCACGCGCAGCTATTGTCCTCCTCTATCTCGCAAATAGGCTGGGTGCGCGAGGTAGGTGGTAATGTTAATGCGATACCATCTACTTAGCCGCTGCAATTTACATTAACTGGGGTACGCCGTACGAAACCCTTTAGCCGTAGCGTATGTTCCATGTCTCGGCGTACTTCTTAAGAGAGGTTAAAAGGGCATTGGGAGGACGTAACGTTTGGATGTATGTACACGATACGTCGTGTTTTACAAAGCACTTAGCGTTAAGTATTGGTAGCGTCTGCTGCATGGAAAGTGTCGGATGGAGGCCAATATCGGAACTATATCGGTTTAAAGTTTAAATTGTGTTGATGCATATTTTTTTTGCTTGTATAATGCACCAATATTTACGGAATTTGTCAGGATTTCTAGAGGCGACAAAGAACTTGCAATTCGAACAGTTTCTGGTGACAAATTTCATGTCAGCGTGAAAGGGAATGGTTAACTAAATGCCGTGTCAATTATTTTCCCTAGAGGCGGCCAGTAGTAACTCTTTTTTTCTGTTAAAGGTAACTCGTATGAACAAATTTTGACAATGTACTTATTATGTGCGCAATAGGTGCAATTTTACAATTCTAAAAGGTTGCGATATCTTGGATGCGCATCAATATCTAATCTGAATCTACCGCATCAATTCTTAATGTTGGTGTTCCGCAAGGGTGTGTCTTACAAGGAAGTACAGGTATGTGCATCTCACCGATGTAAATGAAACTTTGTGGGCTTATAGACCGATCAAGTGTAAGAACAACGGTAACTAGCTTAGCTGCTCAAACGCCCACTGGCGGTGTGTAAAGCGCCCCAAGCTCAACACTACCCTTCGCTGTTTGACTCAATAGCTTAGAAACTATGAGAGATATAAAAAAAAAGTTAAGAAAAGATTGGAACTGTTTCACATGCTCTTAACGATGACGTAACTATTTTCTCTATAACGAATATTTACTTAGGGAAACAACCCCCCCACCTCCTTATTCTTTTGCAAATTTCAGAATTTTTATGTATTACAAAAACATAGAAGCTACGCAGAATTTACACATATATATGCATTATATCTGCCACGAAATATTCTTATTTGTGTAAAAAAATTTATAACTGATGTGCTATATTTACAGTACACAGTTTCTCAGTCTTTGAGTCAAACAGCGAAGGATAGTGTTGAGCTTGGGGTGCTTTACACTTCGCCAGTGGGCGATTGGGCAGCTAAGACAGTTGCCGTTGCTATTACTAACGCTGGCCACTAGCGGTACCGCGCATCGGCGTAGAATCAGTTCGGACCGAGAGGAACGGTAGTATTACTTCGTCTGCGGAGCAGTACGGACATTTTCGCTGCCGGTCATTTGCGCAATTGTTTATCTGTCCTAGAAAAATTATGATTTCGTCAGCAAAATGACCGCGGTCGGACAAACTTCGAAAATTTATTGCAGAAATTCCAGACTTAATATATGAAGGTGCTAAATTTAAATGTGTAATCTGTAAAATCCCGTTAATGTGTTGGTCCAGACAACATTGTCTACGACACGTAAATAGTGAAAAGCATGTCTCAAAAAGAAATTGCGCACGAGACAATGAAAAATTTATATTTAATTTATGCGTTACGTTTATCGCATGTAATATACAGTTTAATTTACTAGACAAGGAACCATTTATCTGCTTTTGGAATAACTATTCGGAGTGCAAATTACCAAGTCGAACACCGTTACGAAGAATTATGCCATCTGCGCGCGAACATATTGAACAAAAAATAAAATCGGAGTTGAAAGATCAAAAATTGTGGTTATGTGTCGACGAAACAACAGATCGGAAGAAACATTCTGTTCTTAATGTAATGGCACGCAAATTGGAACCTCATCAATCGGCACCTTCAATTCTATTAGTCTCCAGACGAATACAACAATGCACTGCCGAAGTAATCTCAATGTTGGTGTTAAATACATTGGAAAAGTTTGAACTTTCAACAAATCAACTGTTGATGTTTATGAGTGATGGTGCCATACTTGCTGTAGGTCGATCTCTTAAAAAACATTGTGCTAACTTGTTGCATATTACATGTAAAATTCATACTCTCAGTCTCGTAGTAGATAGTATCAGAAAATGCTTTTCCCGAGGTAGACGCTCTAATAGCACATACAAAAGCTGTGTTTGTAAAATCCCCAAAACGTATTCGGGAATTTCATAGACTATGCCCCGGTATTCCTGAACCACCACAACCTATTATTACTCGTTGGGGAACATGGTTAGAGGCTGCATTTTATTATCTTAAATATTTTGAGAATATAAAGAACGTGATTTTAGAATTCGACCCAAAGGATGCTGCGGCTGTCAAGGTAAGCCGCTTGAAATTTCAGGATAGTCAAGTTAAAACAGGAAATTGGAAATTATTCAGAACAATTACGTGGGACTAGCGGATGCGATAGAAAAAGTACAAAATTCTTCGGTGTCGATAGTGGAATCTTTGCAAATAGTGCAACATGTTCACGCACAGCTATGCGCAATAGAAGACGCAAGAAATGTTTGTGTTTTAGAAAGGTTTGAAAGTGTTTTAGATAAACACTCTGATTTTGGCACATTAAGACAAATTTGTCAAGGTGCGTCAACAGAACCGTTAAGTTACTTGAAAGATTATTTTACTTACGCAAATATAACGTCACTAGATGTAGAACGTTCGTTTTCGGCATACGAAAACACTTTTTCTTCACGCCGCACTCACTTTGCCGAAACAACTTTGGAAACATATCTAATGTTACAAATATTAAATAGACATTATCCACTTTGAGATTTCACGGTGGACTTTTAAAACGGTAAGTGTTTGAGCACGTATCACATTTAATTTATTTTTTGTAAACTTTTATGCGTCCGCCACTGGCTTTCAGCGCAGTTGCGTTGCTCTACTGATAAGTTATTTTTCTAGGGGAGTTGTAACTTTTATCTGTAATAAACCGCGGCTTCGATCAGACAGTCGTAGCACCACGCAGTTGAGTACGCCACAACGGCGGTCGATGATATTTTCACAATAGTCCGAAAGCAACCCTGCTATACCTGTTATTTTTCCAGCGAGATAACAGTTGCAACCGTTATCGGATCCATAACGGTTATAAAATAACAGATACTTAAATAACGACTCGTCCCTAGTGCTAACCCTTTTTCTATGTATGTATTAATGATTTGCCAACTTAAAATTCCAAAGCTTTCTTACTCTGTATGCTGACGATATAATTGTTTTGATAAGTTCGAAATCCCTAGTTGACCTTTTTATTGAAATTAATAATGTTATATGCAAATTTTTAGCTGAATGAATGCCAATAAATCAATTATTAATTCAACAAAAAGTAAATTCATACTCTTTCATAGCGAAGTAAAATTTATGTACAAGGATTTCTCCCCGATACCGTTTTTACAACCAAAGAGAACAACCCTCGTAGTTTCGAGTTTTGTTACATCTTATATTGGTTATATTTTTCCATTTTATACGTTTTTGAAACAAACCACTCGAACCGTATTACACATGGATTCAGCTAGGTAGTACTCAGTGAAATCGCAAGTTTTTCAATATATTTTTACAAACATATATCTGCCCGTACATGCTAACGCATCCGCATCTACCATCCACCCTTTTTTTTTGCATCCAGGTTAATATCGTCGGATTGTAAATTGTGTTGTATATTCCGGTTTATGGCGTGCTGTAATTTTCAAATTCGAGCGCGCTTGTATAGTTTTAAAGATCCTACTTCTATGCAGATTACACACGTAATCCATTACAAATGCATCGGCTGCAGCAAAATTCTCCGTTTAAAATGATATTCGTTAAACATGCTCGCGTTTAGTTACCAAGCTGCGTATTCGTTTTGTTTCACTTTTATTATTTTACCTCTGTTTGCTAAAGATCTCCATATTGTTCGGCATTTGAGCATTACGTGCAATTTGGAAATATTTTACCTCTTACATGTATTATCTCTTTTATCTCCCCTTCGAACTTTTATATATTGTAGAAGTATAAAACTTGCGTGGGAAATTTTCTTTTGAGTTCATACGAATGAAGGCAATTAAAATTTAGCTTACCTCAAGTAAGTCTCCGTCTGCTTTCAAAACTTCTATAATGCACAAGAATACGACCACCTCTTTCAGAAGAAAGCAAACAGCCATATACCTGAAAATAAACAAGAATTCTTAAAATATATTTTGCTACTTCTTCTTTTATTATACAGAAAAAATGTTCTAGTTCCTTTTTCTTAAAAACTGTGTAGGAGAGGCAATTCGGTATGCAAGAACACGGGGTGCGGACCGAAAGATGTTTTCATGGAAAAAAATGTTATAAAGAATCAAACAATTGTAGAAAACAATACTACGATTTGTTTGAGAATATACGACTGGCTACAACTTGCGCAAATCCTATTGGATTGTGGCTAACGGATTGTATTTCTATTAAATACATTATTGTTGCAAAAATTTTATCAAGGTTACAAAGGTTGCTACAATAGTGTACAAGTTTTAGTTACATACGGTGTAAAAAAATGCAACAATATTGTTCTAAAGATTATGTTTTCGTATCTCCAACAGCTTCTCAATTTACAGATAGCATTGATCAGCCACGAGATTGTTACCAACGCCTGGTTATGATTACTTTGCTTAGCAACGAGCTTTTTAGATTAGTCTGACGCCGCAGGAAACAATTCGGCGCTCTTTCCTAGCCAACTTTGCATAACAACAAAAATAGATTACCAAAACCTCTATTGCTGCATATCGTCATATTTCTTAAGTTAAAATATAACATATGTGGTATCGTTGGATTCGCTTTTCGATTATCTTCCCCAAAAATCCAATAGTGCAGTTAGAGATACCATGGCCAATTTGACATAAAATATCAATTTGGAAATAGTTTATGAACACCCAGTATAAAATTTAGTAACGCAAACGCTAAAAATGTGGTACGCATCACCTTCCAATACGTTCCAATACAAAAGTAAATACCTTAAACTTTATTACATTCTCAAATGTTTCATTTCAACAAGAACCGTGCAAATGCTAAAATTTCAACATGATCGTAAATATCTCGAAAACAGTTGACTTTAGGGGTAAGGTGCCCTAGTACACTAACTATTGTGTTTCGTAGGCGAAAATATTTTAAATTAATAGGTCTTTCTTCACTTGTGAAAAATATTTCTGATGGTAAGATACTAGAGCCATGTTCTCCATCGCGTTTGAGGTGGTGGTGGTAATTTCGGACACAATTGTTTGAATACACGGATGTGTTTGAGAGATTTGATGAACACTTTTTTTATAGATGCTATTAACTTATCCACCATCGGATACTTCTTTCGAATGGTTTCTGCTACGAGGTGACATGCGCGTATGAGGCATGTTATGTGAAGAAGAGTCAGAAAGCATATTTTCAACATCCTACCAACTCTCAGCATTGTTGCGGCTCCGTCAGCAACGAACATTGTGACTTGGGTTTCTGTGATACAAAATTCTTTCAACGAATCTTTTATTATCTTGACAACGGTTTCTGCACTAGTTTTCTGAATCCTTTTACTGGATAACAACAATGAAGCTGGTGGACCATCACGTTTTAAAAGACGCGCTACAACATGAATGACGCTGTGTTTCTGAGCATCAGTTGTTTCATCCACACATAGGCAGATTTTCTTATTTCTCAACTCGTCCTTTATACATTCCTTTACTGTACCTTGCACACGTGGCAAATTATATCGTAATTGCATAGATGTTGGCAGCTTCCATGAGGGAACGGACTTAGCCCAAAAAAGACGAAAGTGTTCATTATATACTGGATGTTGTGGGATGTTGCACACACTTAACATAAAAATAAAATCATATAAAAATTGCCAGTATGGAACACTGTTTCTTAAATTCAATCCATGACGTTTACTTTTACAATGTTTTCTACATTCAAACCTATCGCGACTTAGCAATCCGCTATTGCATATTGTGCAATAAATATGCGGACTTCTATATTCTAATCCAGGGAAATGCCTGAGATATTTTTTCACATTCGAAGGGAACGTTACATCCTTTGGGCGTCCCATCTCCGCGTACTTATTTGGCGTGCAGCGTGCAACCTACTGTCGCTTTGAACTCTCTCGCGGTACTGTCGAGACCGACTACGAGTTCAAAATTACCCCTACCCAAGCCGCTACCGCTACGCTACTGCCATCCGGTACCACCTTTTTAACAAACTCTATTTATAACTAAGGAGTTTCGTGAAATACCCTACATATGTACATAATTGTTGCAGGCATTTCGTTTTGCTGACGCAAACCATCCAAGTTTCATTAAATTCCGAATTTCCGGGTTGAGTATCTTCCTTTTCAGTGGACAGCTATGAACACAGCATTATGTATGGGCCTACAAAAAGTTGTGCATTATAAAAATAACTGCAAAAGTAAAAAAAAAATACCTGACCCGAAAAAACTAAATGCTGGTTTTATGATCTGCATAAAAACTATGTAAATTCAAAAAAATTTAGTGTGAAATTGGAAAATTTGTACTGTACTGTGCCACTGCTTAAATAAAACTTGGTACGACCTAAATAGTAATCATCAACTATACTCCTTTTTCCCATTTGGGACATCAAAGTTTTCTCACAGTTCTCATTACAGCTCAACGGAATGTGAAAAGAACCGCTGGTAGACCGCTATGCAACTTCTTATTCTCAGTTTCGCCTTTCTTCCGCGAATAAGATGGCGCTGTCAGATTATTACCTCATTAGCTCGGAAAATGACACACGACGCCGACGAACCGGGGGAATAAGAGAGAGAGCGAATTACTTTACATACAAAGCTGCGACGGATGAGCTCGTTCATAGAAGAGTGGAAGAGAGAGAACGGACGAGGAAAGCTTTGATATTTCAATAACCGAAAAGTTTCTTTCCTTTTACTTTTCGGTGCGGTGTGGTGATAGAATTCCGATATTTTGAAATCTCTCTCTCGACGCTGCCCGGCGTTTCCCTTTAATCTTGCGCTGATGGCCGCCGGCGGAATTAATATAAACTCTTTCCATTGTTCCTCTTCCCCCTCCCTGGGACTTGACGACACAAGTTATTGTCTGTCCGGAAACACTTCGCCGAACATCACGATGCCACACTATTTTCTAATGTAAATCTTTTTCCACAGCGCTGCCGATGCTGCCTTCTACCGCGCGGAATACGCTGTATATTTTCGTAATACCCTCTTCTTCTTTTCCCTTTTATATTTCAAAAGAACTAAAATAATTGCGCAGATTGCGGTTCCGCTTTTAATCTTCTTTATGCATATTCCCTGCTCTTCTCCCTAAGATATCTCGTCTCTCCCACTTTTTAAGATTGTAATCTCGCCGGTTTTGTAGATCGTCGCCCATTGTCATTATGATTATTACTTATCTTTAAAGTAAATTGATTTTTTTTTTCTGGTTGGAGCTTTAAGTCAATTAAAATGTCGGCGTTTTTTTTTTAATTTGTTTTAGCTCATGCCAAATCGTTCCTTTCATACCTTGCTTCGATGAAATTTCAATTATCGCACTGCCGATTTGACCCAATAAACTTCTCCGTATTTTCTTTGAGAAAGAAATTTAATTTGGCTCGATATCAATGAGATTAATTCTTCGGGAGCATTCAACGGTTTTCGGAAATTACGGGGGAAGAATTATGCCTTGTCAAAATTGTGTTTTATTCGAGTTTTCGAGCTTGAAAAATTAGAGATGTCCTCGCTTTTGTTTTGTGGGCATCGATAGCGTCGTTGTACGTAGCTTAGCAAATAGGGCAGAGAGATGTTAGTTAATACCTAATGGTAATAATAATAATATTTATGAAATGCCCAACAGAAAATCCATGGTGGACAAAAATAAATGTATAAAACGTTTGTTCTAACTGCAAGGGATACGAAGCATGTAGTTGGATATTTCTTGCCTCCAAACGCGATACCAGGATATCAATTTCGGACAGCAAGTCGGGTGAATCGATTTTGTTGCTGAGAATTATCCTGGGCAAATATGCGGTAACAGCCAGAGGCGTGGCGAGCGCATAAAAGTTTACAAATAAAATAGAAGGTAAGAAATAAATTATAAAACGTGCTGAAACACTTACCGTTTTAAAAGTCTTCCGTGAAATCACAAACTGAATAACATCTCTCAAATATTTGAATCATTAGATATGTTTCCACAGCTGTTTCAGTCAAGTGAGTACGACGTGCGGAATAAATGTTTTTTAATGCCGAAAACGACCGTTCGACATTTAGCGATGTTATATTTGCATATTTAAAAAATCTTTCAAACAACTTAATGCATCTTCATACGCACCTTCACAAATTTGTCTTAATATAAGAAAATCGGAGTCTTTCTCTAAAACACTTTCAAATTTTCGTATTACACACCAATTTGTTTCGCCTTCTACAGCGCATAACTGTGCGTGAACATCATTCACAATTTCAACAGAATCCACTAGCGACATCGAAACATTTTGTAATTTTTCTATTCCCTCCGCTAGTCCGAAGTAATTGTTGTGAATAGTTTGTAAATCTCTTTTAACCTGACTATCTTGAAATATTTCCTGGCTTTTCTTGATTGCTGCAGCTTCTGTCGGATTGAATTTTAAAACTACCTACTTGATCAAAATATTTGTAGTAGTAAAACGCAGCCTGCAACCATGGTCCCCAACGTGTAACAATCGGCTGTGGTGGTTCAGGTAAATCAGGATACAGTTTGTGAAATAGTCGGGTACGTTTCGGGAACTTTAGAAAAACTGCCTTTGTACTAGCAATCAATGCATTTACTAGTGGAAAACATGTAGGAATCGTTTGTGCCGCAGGATTTAGAGTATGGATTTTACACCTTACATGTAAGAAGTTGCCACTGTGTTTTTTAAGAGATCGGCCCAAAGAACGCATGTTTGCGGCACCATCACTCAGAAACATTAAAAGTTGCTTAGTTGAAACTTCAAATTTGTTCAATGAGTTCAACACCACCTTTAAAATCTCATCGGCAGTACAATTTATAACTCTTTTGGAAGCAAGTAAGAAGCAGGATGACGGTCGATGTGGTTCCATTATACGTACCATTACATTAACCATAGCATGTTTTGGACGATCTGTTGTTTCGTCCACACACAACCACAATTTTTTATCTTTCAATGCCGTTTTCATTCTCTTTTCTACATGTTCACGAGCAAATGGCACTACATTTCGTATCGATGTCCGACTAGGTAATTTACAGTCCACATATTTGTTCTAGAAGGAGGCAAATGCTTCTTTGTCTAGTAAACGAAACGATAGATTACATAAAATAAGAGTAACACATAAATCAAATGTAAATTTTTCTTGGTCTCGTATGCCACTTTTTGCAGAAGAATGCTGTTTGCTTTCGATGTGATGGACCAACATATTAAAGGGATTTTACAAACTAGACATTGAATTTTAGCGCCATCAAAAATTAAGTCCGGCATGTCCACTATAAAGTTTTTAACTGTGCCTGTCATTGGTGGTTTTCGCGACGTACCTAACTGCGACATTTTTAAAGCGAACGTAAGCGTACAATTACGAAATAAGTTACGACAGCCTACATATACACAGAACTACTCGCATACAGCATCGATTTGGTACTGACGCTGTGAACGCGTGAAATAAATAATCGCCGACTCCGCACCACGTATCTACTACACTGACTGTTACCGCTGTTTGCCCAGACTACTGATAATGTTCTGCATAAATATAACACTAATATTTTCTCTCTTTTCATCGAGTGTAGTGAATCCATCTCTCTCCAATAGGTCACTAGAAGGAATACCACGGATAGGATAGTTACCGTCACCCCTATAGGACAGGTAATTCAAAAATGTATGCTGAACCCGTCCAAACAGATTTAGGTAAGAAGAAGAAGAAGAAGGATACCGAGCGACTGTAGCGTGTTAAAGTTTAGAAATAATATAAGCAAAAAATCTTTACAAATACGAAAAATAAATTCCAATGATTTTGAAGCAGCAGTTGGGATTTCTGAAACATGATTTAAAATGGTAAATTTTTGGTCATATTTCACACCTAGATCTTTTGCCAATGACCGATGACTAATATTAATATTGTTGATGGTATAGTATGAATTGACTATGTATATTCTTTCAGTAAAAGACAGAAAAAAGCATTTACAAGTTCACGTCTGAGAAAAATCAATAGTGGAGTAAATTTTAATATCGTCAGCATAAGTTAACACAAGACAGTTTATAGATTTAAGATCACCAGCGTGTCCCACTAATTGTAAGAGTGGGGACCGGCGATATCTTGGAAACTACAATAACTACTATAGCCATCGGAAAAAAATTTTCATAACTAAAGTGATAAAGAGAAATTTGATTAAAATATTTTTAAATTCCAAACATCAGCGCGAGGGGGCACAGTTGTTAGGGTCAACAGTAAATTTGAAATTAATCGGTAAAAGTTCCAGGATTAACTATGATTTTGAATGCTTTATTAAAAAGCTTAGTTAATTGCACCATTTTGGTTCAAGACGTTTTGTCATATTCTGAATAATAAGATTAATAAGTGTAGTAGGCGTTGCAGAATCATGTAAAATTAAACCTGCTATCACTTCTACAGTTTTTACCGGAATTAAAGAAATGTGGACTTGTTTGAAAGGGCATTCAGCACTGTTTTAGATGTCGCAATTTGTGCTACCCGTTAATGTTCAAGAAATCTACCAGATGGCGCTATTCTTAACTGTACAATTATCTCTAAAAATTAAAATGTAACAATATGCTTTTCTTATGTTGTGTTCGAAGAGTTTTGACAGAAAGTAGTGGCGAAAACCGCATAGTGATATCTTTTTACTTTTTCCAGATAATAACGAAAACAGCCCATTGTCAGTAACAACTTCGAATCCTATCTTAGTTGGCCATGAAACAAAGGAATGATAACTTTTACTCTTTTACACATAAAATTGTATCGGTATTAGTTTAATATGACTGTTTGTTTTTGATCACTTTTCTAATGAAGGTAACAAAATCCAGTATGATTTGAATACAACAGCAGAATTTAGCATGCTATGGGAACAATTATTTATTTGACAATTGTCACAAGTACATAGAAATTTACCGCAGAATTGTTATTAATCCTCGATCTGAAGCAGTAAGGATGTTGTCCGTTACACATAACAACGCAGTTGTGCAACTGTATCCTACACGAAAACCAGATTGGACATCCGGAAATAAATCATAGTCGGCGATAAACCTCCGAATTTGGCGTTCTAGGATTCGTTCCAAAATCTTTGACAAGGTTCCCGTTTTCAATTGTCAGGAAAAGTGTTTTCTAAGATACTAGATGTATTTACTATATGGCTTATGAAAGGCGTAAATAAATGGACAACAAAGCCGGATCATACGAATATTGATGCCCTCATAGCCAGTAGCATTAGATTTAAGAGTATTAATAATATTAATGATTTCACTGTCATCAACAAGAGAAAAGGTAAGCGAATAAGAAGTGACGACTATTGAGATCGGCACCGGCAAGTTATTAGCCTGATAATTTGAGATACTACTGATGAAGTAATCATTTATTTTTTCAGCATTTGCAATTGTGGAGGGGATATCTAGTTTTCCTGTTTTTAAGCCGAGTGAGTTCAGCTGGCTCCACATAATCCTATTGTTGCGTGGACGAGATATGTAATTGAAGTACGCCTCTTTTTCGAGATCAAGAGAAAGTGGAATCCTACCATGTTAGCGGACTATTGTTGGATGAGTATTCGGGGGTCATGGGACATCACACACAAGCAAAAAAAAAGAAAGATAGTGACTAAAAAAGATTTTTTACGTAATCTTGTGTAGTTATGAAAACAATTTGTTACAAAAAAACTATAACTAACTAGAATTTATTTTATTATATTTAGATTTATGTATAATTGATAGAAATTATGCATAGGAGTCGTTCCACGTCAAGTGGACCAGTACTCACACTCGACTATCTCAGATTTGAATAAAATTTTGCATAAATGTTGCCTCTTGTATGAAACTAAGCTGTACAAAATTTGACATCATAAAAGTAAGAATTGGAGGTCCTATAGACCCTTGAATCAAGGGTGCCAAAATGTCGCGCGAGCCGTACGGCATTTTCAGCCAACTTTCAGAGGCTGTATACACAAATATATTAGTAGAAAGAAAAGGAGGTTTGGAGATATTGCAGATATGTTTAACCTTTGCATTTCAGCCATGCGCCATTGTTAGTTTTCATTCTATTGAAGCTCAAAGTCAAGAAAGGATTTTGCGCGACAAATTTGTAGCCATTATGGCAGGCCTGTATCATCAAGAGTTGACAAGATGCAGAGCTGTCCTTTGATAAGCCTTCAGCGAATATGCCTGTGATAAAGTCCTTCAAGTCTCAGTAATTCATTTTGAGTTCTTAATTTAATATAATTGTTTAAAGATTCTACCAAAAATTTACGCATTTTGACAGTTTTTAGGACCCTGTATCTCAAATTTAGCAATTCCAATTTTCTTGTTTTAATTACCATTAGAAGGAGCAAAAATTGTTCTATCAGAAAAAGTTACTTTTATTTTAGAGACTCATCAATCAAGTGTTCAAAATAATAAAAAATTGTAGCATTTACGCGAATAGTTGTTAAAGTTTTGTTGAACCTTTTGTGAATTGAAAATTTTTTTCACTGTTCTCCTGCAACTGACAATGTTGACCCATTGTGACATGTGCAGCTTTCCTTTCAACTTTCTGATAATGTCATTATAATCAGCACAATTGCCACACTTCTGGGTGGTGGAAGCCTGTGCCCCGAGTTCTTTTGGATCAAAATCACCTACCAGCGCAATTTGATTAATTTGACTACTCATAGCGCTTTGCACTTGACTAACTTTGCGTTTTGCATAGCCTCGTGCATTGCACTGAACTTTTGAAATTTCAAGGGTGAAACACCAATTGTAGTCAAACTTGCATTGAGCTTTTCTGAAGCTTCCGAAAGGTCCTCATCATTATCTGTTGTTGTTGAAGATTACAACAATGCAGTGCTTTTGAGTCTATAGTCCTTCTAACATGTTGGGCACCATTTCTGGCTAGGAACAAATACAAACACTGTGTTTGTGAGCACTTCCAGCCGATTTACTGCATCATCATCCAGAGGTCTTAATCCTCTTTTGTATTATGACCGGTCTTCGAAAATGGGTTACAACAGCTCTTTTGCAAAAACTCAAACCTGGTTAGAAACAGCCTTTTATGATGAAGGCAAACTGTTGGTCAAATTTCAAGGACTTGAGCAGAGCGCTGTTGTAACAAAGTGTGTTCATCAGCAGAAAATTCTTCAATTAATTTCAACCCTTGTTTTGAAGTATAAGTCAATAGATGACATTTAGATTCACTACAACAACCAATAGTACAACATGGAACCCATGGGTCAACATTGTAAGTTGTAGGATAACATTGAAAAAAATTTTCAATTCACAAAAGGTTCAGCAGCATTTTTTGTCCGCACCAGCAATGAGAAGACTGTCACTGTCAGCCTGTGCACTTTTTTAGCAAAAGAAGCATAAAAACATTTTTTCTGTGTTAATATGTTTATCCTGCAGAGTTTTAGCAAATAATCTATGTTTTAGCTAAAAACAAAAGCTATTAAAATAAGCTTAGGTATGTTACAACAGTTCGCATAAATGCTAGAATCTTTTGCTATTTTGTATTCTTAGTCGATGTGTCTCTAAAATAAAGGTAACATCTTCTGATAGAACAATTTTTGCTTTTTCTAATTATAGTTAAAACAAGAAAATTGGAGCTGTCAAATTTGAGGCACAAGGCCCTAAAAACTGACAAAATTTCATGCACAGCAATTATGTTTAATTAAGTATTCAAGATGAAGTACTGAGACTTGGAGGACTTTATCGCAGGCATATTCTCTGAAGCAAAGGTTCTCCAGCAAAGGTTTATCAAAGGACAGCTCTGCATCTTGTCAGTTTTTGATGATACAGGCCTGTCTTTAGCATGAAAACTAACAATGTCGCATGGCTGAAGTTTGCAATGGTTAAACATATCTGTAATATCCCGAAACCTCCTTTCATTACTACTGATACATTTGTGTATAGAGCCTCTGAAAGTTGGCTGAAAATGCTGTACGGTTCACGCGACATTTTGGCACCCTTGATTCAAGGGTCTACAGGACCTCCAATCTTTACTTTTATGATGTGAAATTTTGCACGGCTTAGTTTCATGCAATAGGTAACATTTATACAAAATTTTATTCAAATCTGAGATGGTCAAGCGTGGTCGATTCTGAAAATTGGTCCACTTGACATGGAATGACTCAAATAAAATTTCAAAATTTGTTATCCAGTGTAATTAATAGTTTTCTGTTGCTGCACTTTATACATAGATTTTCAGATAAAAATTCAACATAGTCATGTTAATCATCCCCCATCAACAACAGTGACAACAACGTTCAAAAAGGACAAAATTGCTCCTCCATATATATTCCTGTACGCATCTTGCTCTTTAATTTCGGGTACTTACAACCCTCCACGACAAAATACCGCCGCATTCGTACTACAGTTGGCGTTCCTGCTTGTCTGTCATTTGCATCGCGGGTATTGTTTCATGCTAATTGTTTTTTATTTCAAGCACGCTAATAGCTATGACTTAATTGAGATGCTCAGTTCTTTAATTTACCATCTGTCTCGTCGTAATTGTCGACGCGATTGTGTGGGTATGTACTATTTATGTTTGTAGCATATTTTTGGTGCGCATATATTCGAACTTGGGACCTGTGCGGAAAATATGAAAATTACGTGCATTTTACGAGGATGTAACGTGTGTTTTTATTGTTTTTAAAATGTTGTTTTATGTATGTAGGTCTATTGTTTCTCGAAACAATGGATGTGTACGCTTCTGCATTTTTCAATTAGTCGCTGCAGTACATGACAACTATTTTGGTTCATTTAGGATGACGTGTATGTTCAGTTTACGTGGAATTCGCTGAAAATAATCAAAAATATTCGCGTAAACCATGTTTCAATTATCTACAATACAATTGTTTTAAATCAAAAGAAATATTTTCTTAGCGTTAGAAGTATATACTTGAAGAAAATCTTAAAGAAAGGGATTCTTAGTATAAGTAAATGGCCGTTGTAACACAAAACAATATTTTCTTAAGGGTAGTACAGTAGAACCTCGGTTATCCGGATCGCGATTAACCGAACTCCGTTTTAACTGTAACAATACTAAACAACAAATTCGTCCTTTTTTAACCGAAGCAATAAAAAAAAATCTCCGCGTTATCCGAAATAGGGTGTATTATTCTCTTAGAAAAACAAAATATTTTTTTAGTATCCCAACATGGAATGTCCCCGTATTAAGCGTAAACGCGTCGTTATTACGATTGAACAGAAACTTAAAGCAATTAAACGTTTAGATAAAGGTGAAATGTTAAAGCAAGCAGCAAGTGATATGAGTGTAGGTATAAGACTGGAAAAGAAATCGTAATAAAATTGAAAAGTGGTTTAGTGCTCTGACATCACCTGCACCTTCGCGAAAAACCATGAAAATGGCTGAATATCCAGAAGTGATGCCTTATACCTATGGTTCACACAACAGCGAGAACGTGGAATGCCAGTTTCTGCTCCAATTTTGCAACAAAAGACAATAAGTTTAAGCGCAGATTTGTTGATTACGGAAGCATCTGACACTTTTACAGCAAGTGAAGGTTGGCTGCATAGATGGAAGAAACGGCACGGTGTACGTCAGCTAAAAGTTTGTGGTGAAAAGTTATCCGCCGACGGGTCTTCTGTAACAGAGTTTAAAAGAAATTTCAACAAAATGATGGAAGAAAACGGTTATGTACAACATCAAATTTACAACTGCGACGAAACAGACTTAAATTATAAAATGCTACCTATGAAAACTTTGGCTTCAAGACAAGAATCTGCTGCTCCTGGATACAAACGTAGGAAGGAACGTGTGACTATTCTTGCATGCGGTAATTCCTCTGGTACACGCAAACTTCCCTTATTGTGTGTCGGCAAATCAGCAAACCCTAGAACCTGCAAATACATTCGTCCCAACGCTTTCCTTCTTGTGTATAAAAACCAGAAAAGTGCGTGGATGGACGCGATCATATTTAAAAAGTGATTTGTCGAAGATTTTGTTCCTAGAACAGAACGATTTTTGAGAAAAGGAGGGTTCCCTAGAAAAGCTATTCTGTTATTAGACAATGCACCTTTCCACTCAAGTGAAGATCAGCTAAAAAGTGGAGGTATAATAATCAAGTTTCTGCCCCCTAACGTGACTTCTTTAATTCAGCCGATGGACCAAGGTGTGTTGGAAAATTTATAACGACATTACAGACGCTTATTATTGGAATTTCTTTTGGAACAAGTTGGTAATGGTGGTAATCTAGTTAACTGTTTAAAGAAAATCAATCTGAAGCATGCGATGTTTTAGGTAGCAGAAGCATTCAAGTAAGGAGCTCTACTCTGCAAAAATCTTGGTCAAAAATAATTGAACAAGAGAGAGCACCCGACACAGACGCTGAAAATACTAATGAAAGTTTACATGAAGTTATAACACAATTATCAGGATGCGAGGATGTTACTCCTGAAGATGTCGAGGAATGGCTTAATAGTGATGATTTGAACGAAGAATTAACAGATGATGACGATCAGCTAGAAGCAATTAACGATCTCCCTACGAAACTTTCTCACTCAGATGGACTGGAAGCTTTACAGAAAGCCTTAATGTATGTAGAACAACAGAAAAATGCAACAGCAACTGATGCTGTTTTTGCCGGGTACAACAAAAAAAAATCATAGTGTGCTTTGAAAATTTAGATGAACTTCTGAAATTTTGTGTGAAAGTAGACTTTTTGACCCACTATGTATTAAAAGAAAATGGTTTTATTTTAGTGTAAGATATAGGCCTACAGTGGTGCTTCTATTTCAAAAGGGTCACACTGTATCTAAAAGCACGTGAAAACATTTTCACGTCGTGTGATACGAAAACGAATATTCACATTTTGTGTTATCTCATATTCTATTTTACCTACTCATACATCTTACAATTTTATGTCATTGTTCGCAAGGTTACAAATAAAGCAATTTTATACACGCACGCTGTACAAATGATATATTCGTGTTGGAGCAAATTATTTCTGGGAATGCCGGTTCAATTCGTCGCAAAAAAAAACGGGCTGGACTATTTATAAAAATTTGCCGAATGAATCGAAGGACGGCCGTATAGTTCTCTCACAGGAGCAATCGGCCAGCAGACTGGGTCCTTTATAATCATTAAACGAACGACCGGCCTTTGCCGGGAAACAGATTTCGCTGAGCCTGACTTATAAGAATCTTTAAAATGCCTGCACATAATTCAGTCTGGTAAGAAAGACAAATGCGCCGGTAAGTAATAAGAACGAGATTTCTAGATCAGGGTGTTAAGTAGAAAACTAATCGATTTTTACCAACTTTTTTTACCTTGAAATTAACAAAATAACAAAATTTGTGAGATTTAATTGGATGTGCGATTGTTTGCAATTGTGAAATTCAAATGACTCACATTTGATGAAATGCATTTTTCATTGAATAGTGTTAATGCCTATGGTTATAAGGTTTACTGATTGTGAATAGTGTGCGTTCGCAACCTGTTCGCAATAATCTAATAACACAAGTTTACAAATTCCTATCAACTTTTGGACCCGAGCAGATGAGAACTATTTTTAACGTAATTTGATGCGCTGAATCTGAATCTTCAATCCGTTTGTCAAGATTGGTTCAGGTTTTCGAGTTCTCGCATGTTGGCAGTATTGCGCTGTCAAAGCGACTGTCAGTTCACGGCGTCGCTAGAAAAATTATTTCAACAGTGTTCGAAACGTTTTGTATTTGTTTAGGAAAGTGTGAAAATGCAAAGACCGCGTTGCATAGTTGATTCAAAATGTGTTTGTTACGTTTGCGGACGTTATATGCTCGAAGAAAGTGGCAAAATAATTACAAAAGCGCTCAAAGATGCGTATTTACATTACTTTGGTTTCTCTGTAGCAAACACACACAATCCGTGGGTGCCGAAATTGTTTTGGAACGCGTGCAGAACAAAACTGTACAAATGGTCACTTGGTAAAAATGTGTACTTTTCATGTTCATTGCCAATGCCGTGGAGAGAACCGAAAAACCATGTGGATGATTGTTACTTTTGTTTGATGAATGTTGTCGGTATAAATGCAAGAAAACTTACACAGTATAAATATCCTGATGTATCATCAGTGTCCAAGCCAATTCCACGTACGAGTAATGACCCATTTCCAGTTTGTCCAGGTACAAGTGCAAACGCCCTGGTAACTTCGACTTCATCAGCGTCGATCAGTGAAAGTGATTATGTCATGGAAGAAAAGTGATTTGATTCGTGATTTGAATTTATCAAATCAAAAAGCAGAGTTGCTTGCATCACGGTTGCAGGAGTGGAAATATCTTGACAGTCGAACACAAGTCACTGTTTACAGAAACAGAAATCAGGCGCTTCTACCGTTCTTCCAAAAAGAAGAATTGTGTTTCTGCGATGATATCAACGGTTTATTTGATGCAATGAATACACCGTACCATCGAAATGACTGGCCATTGTTCATCGATGGTTTAAAATATAGTTTCAAGGCCGCTCTGTTACATAATGGAAATAAGAAACCATCCATTCCGATTGCTCATGTAGTAGAAACGAAGGAATGCTACGACACAATGCGTAAAATCTTGGCCAAGATCAAATACAATGAGCATAAATGGAAAATTTGTGGCGATCTGAAGGTTTGAAAATTAATTATATAAATCTGAAATATTAATTGATTTACATATTATTCCAATAGGTGATCGGTTTTTTAATTGGAATGCAATCTGGATTTACCAAATTTTGCTGTTTTTTGTGCCTGTGGCATAGCCGGGCAACTGAACATCATTATATGAGCCAAGTTGTACGAATTATGAGCCAGGAAAACAAAACGTCTCTTCTGCACCCCTTGTCAACCCACAGGACATTTTCCTGCCACCTCTTCACATTAAACTTGGCTTTATAAAGAATTTCATCAAAGCGCTAAACAGGGAAGGACCGGCTTTTCAGTACTTAATCAAGTTGTTTCCCAAATTGTCATACGTAAAAATTAAAGAAGGAATATTTGTCGGACCTGATATTCGAAAATTAATAGCCGACAGAAACTTTACAAAATGTTTAATGCCCGATGAAGTCGTAGCGTGGGCATCATTTAAAAGTGTTGTTCACAGCTTCCTCGGTAACTGCAAATCCCGGGATTACAAGCAAATAATCAACAATTTGTTGCAAAATTACTCCAAGATTGGAGCTCGAATGTCTCTCAAGATTCATTTTCTGCATTCTCATATCAATTTTTTCCCTAAAAACTTGGGCGATACGAGCAAAGAGCAAGGAGAGCGCTTACACCAAGATATGGCGAAAATCGAAAGACGATACCAGGGATTTTGGGATAATGGCATGATGAACGTCTACTGTTGAACTCTAATGCGTGAAACGGATCCCAAACAATACAAACGACTCAGTTCCGCCGCTCTTCATTGTTGATTTATCACTTTTAATTGAATAAAATGACTTTTAATTGTCAAAAATTGTAAAAAAATTATTTTATTGAATATCTAGAACCAATCTTTAAAAAAGGATTGGAGATTCGGATTCAGCGCCCCAAATTACCTTGCTAACAGCTTTTGGTTGCTCAGGTCCAAAACCGTGTATACTTGTGTAACAGTTACAATTTGGAGCAACTGGTTTTTAATTATGCAAGGAGCTAAAGCGTGTTTCTCCCAGCGTTAATACGATATTTGGCATGTTAAAAATCTTTACAGTAGGCTGCAACACAAATTTTTATAGTACTTTTATAGTAGTTTTTGAAATCATAGTATTCATAGTATACCTAAGCATGATGGCTAATTCTTCATATTTACGATTCAGTCAAGCAAATATTACTTAATACTATCGACAGTCACAGATTCAAAAAGTATTTTCACTCTAGGCCAACGCCTTCTTTTGACATCAATCTGCTTGCCGACTTGAGAGCTATCTTAAGCATCTAGTTTTTTTCTGAATAATCCTGTAATTCTCAACAAACTGAAGAATTCAATTTTGCAAGTAATTACATTAACTACTATTCGCAACTATCCAAATCCCTTTCTTTTGCGTTAAACAGATTTCGTCGTATCTTCTAAAGTAAAGTGGTGAGGAGACCTCAATTGCTTTATTAAATAAATATTGTTTACCCCTGTTAGGCTTAACCGATTCCAACAATCTTGGTCTCGTTTGAAAGAGCTTTATTTGATCTTGAACTGCATTTGATAGATCAATGCAGTTCTTATGAATTGTACCCTCACTACAAAATATAAATAAAGCGGCTTTTCGCAAACATTTTAAATAGAACGATATGTTTCTTTTCGTGCAGAAGAGTAGAGAATTAAAAACTTAAGATATCACCGACAACCGCGTTTCGATATCTTTTTTCTAACCGGAGATATTAACGAAAAAATTTAAAAATTTGTTGCCCCTGGACGGCCCGGTTTTTCTAACTGTCAGCTATTTTATTTAAACTTCTAAATACAACCATTAATACCATATTTCGAAGATTTATTTTAATGCTTTATAAATAAACTGAATCTTATTTTTAGCGATTCCAATTTGAAATAAATAGTACAAATTAGCCTACTAAGCGAATTTCGAAAAACAATATTATTATTAAAAAAGCGCTCGGAACAACGCTGATGACGCCGGGTAGGCAGAAACATGAACAAAATGGCGAACATCTTTCACAATTATATCGAATTGAATAAATCCCATTGCCTAATCAGACCAGCAGAAAAGAGTTTCTGCCTGCCTGCTCTTTGGTTCGCCAAAGAAACGTGACATTTCCGTGGGAGCTGTAGTTGCTTCTTTCAATATATTTTTATGGTAAATCCGGTCCTACCATTCCTGGTAACACTATTTTTACTATATTCATGCATTCATTTTAATCTCCTACAAATTTTCACAAATTCTCAATTTTCATTGCGCCTCTACTCATCTTAATATTGGATTTATTTAAGTTTGTTAATGGTGCAATTTTACTAAACTCTATTAACACGGGAAAAACTAAAATTAGCCATGACTAACTAAAGAGCGTAAGTCCTGTTTCGAATTAGTGAACGCAAATATTAAGCCGAAATTCATTACAGCAGACACCGTAATGATTTTAATCTGACAGAAGGCTTGCTAATCGTCGCCTCAAGCTCACACGCGCGCAAATCTCGACGCGCATTATATTCGATTACAGGCGCCCGTACATAAAGCAACCGAAGATTATAATGGTTGCCTTCTAAGATGATTTCGACGGGAAATTCGACGCGCTCCTAAACCGTACGAAAAGACGTCCGCGTGCCTTTATAGACGGAAGGGCTTAAATTTGGGATTGCGTGCGAGATTAGCGGATAGTAGTTTATAAGACGACTCACCGTTGGAAAGTTCTAAGGCAGTTGGCACCGATTCTGGATCTATTTCTTCGTCCGTTTTTGACGGCACCATTGACACATCTTACTCATAGCTAACTGTTTTGTTTCCAATCATGACATATGTCATTTGCGGCTGGATGACGATATCCACGGCCGGTTGTCAGGCACTTGTTCCTCAGATCGAGATTGATTTGAATTTCAGATAACACTGGCCACAGTGGTTTTCTTTTGGAGAGTGTTTGATACGTTTTTTGTCCACACGTAATTGGAACGATTTTTATGAGATGTACGAGGGTAGGTAAAGCTGCCGTTAGATGGCGCTCGGTTGCGGAGGTGGATCCGGAAGCAGAAGATTGGAAGGAGGCGGGAAGGTTTAGAATTAAGTATGAGATACAATTGCGTAGGATAAAGACGGTCCAGAGCGAATACCGTTCTGGGGAAAATTAATAATAGAACTAATTACAAATAAATTCCGCATGCGAAGATGAATCTGTGCAGCGATATACTATTCGTAGTAAAGTGCTATATACGAGGGTAAGTCAAATATTATCTACACTTTCGCCATAACAAGCTTTGAAGGTTATCGTAGTGGCGGCCGCTTGCGCATGCGTTGAGTCGGCGCCTCTGAGGTCATGTGCACGGAATTTAATCAAGATCACGTCGTTTGTCTGCTAGCTACAACAGCATAAGCATGTCAGCTCCGCTATTAGTTTGCACCAAAGAGGAACAACAAGCAGTGGTCCAATTTTTGTGGTCAGAGGGTGTGAAAGGTGCTGAAATTCACCGGAGACTTTTGTCACAATACGGGGACAGTGCTTTATTTCGTAAAAGCGTTTTTTTGTGGATCGAAATGTTTCAAAAGCCGCATGAGCGTAACACAAAAATAGGGTAGCTGGACGGCCGTCAAGTTTGCATCTTCTTTAAACATCAGTCACGGTTCTGTCTATCAAATTATCCACGATGAACTCAAATTTCGTAAAGTGTGTGCGTGATGGGTACCATGAATGCTTACCGCAGAAAACAACCAAACGTTTGGACATCTGTCAACGCTTACTGGATCGCTTCAACGCGGAAGGCGACGCATTTTTAAGCAGAATAGTGACCGTTGATGAAACGTGGGTTCATCACTACGAGCCCGAATCGAAACGCTAGAGTATGGAATGGAAACACCCAGGATCCCCTAGCACGAAAAAATTCAAGACCTCGTCATCGGCTGGGAAGGTGATGCTAACCGTGTTTTGGGACGAAAAAGGCCCTATACTGGACGACTACTTGGACAGGGAGGCTACCATAAATGGTGCGAGGTACAGTGATTTGTTGGCGAATAAGCTGAAACCAGCAATTCGAAACAAACGCCGTGGTCTAATCTCAAAGAAAGTTTTGTTGTTGCAAGACAACGCCCGTCCGCACACGGCCCATAACACCATAGAAACTATCAACAGGTTGGGCTTTGAGACCCTGGAACACCCTCCCTACAGCCCTGATCTCGCTCCCTCAGACTTTCATCTCTTTGGACCGCTCAAGGTAGCTTTGAGAGGTCGTCGATTTGCCTCAGACACAGACGTTCGGGATGCGGTGCAAAAGTGGCTTCACGAGCAACCGAAAACCTTCTACCAGGAAGGCATACGGAAACTTATGGCTCGCTGGACCAAGTGCATTGCTAAAGGTGGAGACTATATCGAAAAATAATGTATCTGTTGTACACCTATCTTTGTTTAATACAGTTGTCGAACTAAAAGTGTAAGTAATTTTTGACTTACCCTCGTATTATGCATTGGAACAAAAAAATAACGAAGGAAAAATAACCGCTAAGAGCTACAATAATAATGTAAACATGAGCGGGCTGTGCCTGAAGCATGTGCATGACAGCACTAAGCTTCTGTCACTATTACTATAATTAAACTGTCAAGAAGTTAAATTTCTAGGTATTATGCTGTTTGAAATGTCTGTTTATACTGTAGAAGAAAGGGTAAAATTCGTCACAGTTTACATTAAAGGTATGTCCAGCAGAGAAGGTAGGGACAATTTTGCAGCTGAAAATCCCAACAGAAAACCAAACATTTCACTACAACGGGGTGCGTAAATTCACAACAGCACAGGCGAAAGCAGAAGACAGGTATGGTAGTTACGGATAAATTAAAAGAAGATGTGTGTATCGCTATTGGAGAAGACCGTTCTTCCACATTAATTGAATTGTCAGCTCGGTGTCAAGCATCCAGATTTAGTTTTGTTACAGAGTCATAAAATAAGAATAATTTAAGAGTTATAAAATTCAGAACCACCAAGAATTACCTGAAAGAGATTATTTTCAATGAAAATCCGAATTGACTAAATTTAATTGTTTTTTTCGACGAAAAAACTTTTTTCTTACATGGAAAGGTGAATAAGCAAATCATGAGGATATGGGATATGAAGAAACCCATATTTTTTTCTAGAAACTCCTTAGAAGGTCAACGTGTGGGCAGGCATCCTAGGTAATCATATTGTTGGTTCGTTCTTTACCGACGGTTCAGTGAATGCTCAAAAATATTTGGAATTGCTGAAAGACACAATTCTTCCCGTTATTGGCAATATTCTTGTAAGCGGGAGGATCATTTATCAGCACCATGGGGCACCACCACATAGCACCATGGAAATTACAGAATTTTTGAATAATGAATTTCCAGATGGATGGATGGGTCGTCATGGGCCGCTGAAGTGGCCGGCAGGAAGCCCTGATTTAAGCTAGTTGGACCGCTTTTTGACAGTATTCGACATAGGCCCTCTAACATCAACGAATTAATGCAGAAAATAGCGGAACAATTTAGAGAAATAACAGTATAAAATCTTCAGTACAATCAGAATGCGAAACGTAACTTTCAACAAAGATTAGCAGCATTTGGTCCACAGTTTGAATACTTGCTTAGTTAACTTACCTTTTTGCATTAAGAGTGTATCTTTTGTTGCTTTAGTTTAGGTAGGTAACTAATTTTCGATAAAATTTTGTTCATAGTTGTTAGTTTCCTTTATGTATTAAGAGTGTATTTTTTTTAACATCACATAAAGGTTTTATTATGTAAATACCTATGCCCAGTGTTATCTGAAATGCACTGTATAATATGTATAAGCAAATTAAAGTATCATGCTGGTGCGTCTTCATTGTACTGAAATCTTTAGTAGGATATCAGATTGTTAAATTTAACACGTTGGATACTCATGGTATTACTTCAAATAATGTTTTGAAAACTTATGGTTTAACACCTAAAGTGTCACAATGGAAATTGTAGTAAAACGTTCATAAATGCCATGCATATTTTTTCCTGTATTTCTACTTCTTTTAGTGTTGAACAAACATGGAGATATTAAATTTTGCACAATATTCAACCATAATATAAAAAAATATATATTTTTTGTGTTGGACAGCATCTGTCCCCCATGGCCATAACTACTGATATTTTCAGAGTGGCCGTGGTCGTACTTGCAGTTTGTGCCTAACCAGGAGCGATTGCATTTGTTGTGTCTATAAAAATGGGTGACTATGAAAAAGAACAGTAAAGGCTGCGGTTATTGTGGGAAGAAGTTATGTCAACAGACGAATATATATTCTCATCAGATAGTAGTGAATATAAACCTTCTGATTCGAAGAATTCTGATTCGGACAATCCAGTAACAACAAAGAAAAGAACTAAACTTTCCAAAGGATTACGACCAGTAAAAAAAAGCTAAATATAACAGTTTAACAGTATCTGGTAATACCAGTCTCGAAGTACTACATGGAATTGAAGAACCTCAACCTTCTACCTCGGATTGTTTACATAATATCGAGGAAACCCCTAATTTTAGTAATTCCAATAATATTGATGCCATTATTGAGTCAGTAATTGCTTAGAATATTGATTATCATGATGATATGAACACGGAAGAACATCTAACAGCCAATGATCTAGTGTGGGGAACAGTGACGGGTAATTACTTGAAAAATATTTCATTTACTCTAAATGATTCAGAAATTCGACCTTCTGTTTATGAGCATTACGAAAGAACTCCCTACGATTTCTATAAAATGATGATTACCGACGATATATTTCAGCTTTTCGTCGATGAAACTAATATTTATGCTAAACAAGAAAAAAATAATGCTACTGTACCTAAGCATGCGCGAAATCAAAACTGGAAGGACACTGATCAAAATGAAATGGACAAGTTTATAGGTTGCCTTATGTGGATGGGTCTATTATAGCTTCCATCACTTAGTTCTTACTGGTCAAGAAAACGTTTATATGAAAACACATTGAAAGGGTTTTTATCAAGGAATCGGTTTCAAATTTTACTGAGGATGTGGCATTTTACTAACAATGAAAATGCTGATCCTAGTAATAGATTCCATAAAATTTCTCCACTGTTGATACAACTACGAGCCAATTATCCCTACTGAGTTCATATGTATAGATGAGACACTCGTCCCGTTCAAAGGTAGGCTCAAATTCAAACAATATATTTCCAATAAGAGATTTAAATTTGGCATAAATTGTTCAAATTGTGCCTTGACGGTGGTTATTTATATGATTTTAAAGTTTACTGTGGCCAAGAAAAAGTTATTGCTGAGGAATATACAGTTCCGTCTCAAGTTGTTTTGGCTTTGATAAAGAAATTGCTAAATAATGGGAGAACAATAGTTGTTGATAACTATTACACATCTGTTGGGTTAGTACATAAATTACTTGAAAACAACACTCACATTATTGGGACCTTCCGCAGCAACCGAAAGCTCAATCCGAAGAGAGTCTTACAAGAAAAATTGAAACGTGGTGAAACAATAGCAGAAGAGAGTAACACAGGCATTTTTGTGGAGAAATGGAGAGATAAGGGAGATGTACTCATGCTCAGTACAAAATATGTACCGGAAATGATTACTGTTCGGAAAAGATCCGGTGATATGAAGCCAAAAACTGTGATCGAATATAACAAATATAAGCTATATATTGATATCTCGGGTAAACTGCTGATACACGTTGTTGTTTCAGATCAAATGAAATCTTATAATTCCTCGTTTCGACGAGGTGTCAAGTGGTATCGTAAACTCGCAATTGAACTTGTAATAGGGGCTGCTATTGTAAATACCTAATCGTTGCACCAATCCGTAACAAATACAAAAATGACAATAACACAATTTCGAGAGGAAGTAATAAAAGGTTACATGGAGGTAATATGTTTTGCCAGCAAATCTTATATTCATTTTGTTTTATAGGTCTCGTAAAAATGGACTTGATAGCATTCATTAATGAACCGAGCTGCGAAAATGATCATAAGCTAGTTGACACTAACAATAGACGCTCCTGCTCTATGTGCTACGCAAAAATTTCGAAAATGTCGGGGAGAAATATTGCCAAAAACAAAACACCAAAGACAAAATCCAGACATAATAGATACCAGAACGATGGAAACACACATGTCCGATCATATGGCGCAACTAATTCGGGTACCTTTCAACTTGTCTGCACCTAAAAATAAATATAAAGTTATCAAAACCCGAGATATAAACGAAAACGGTATTGAGACATTCAAAAATATGTTACTTACCTATAGGTGGAGGGACATCACAAATGGTAGCGCACAACAACAATTTAGCAACTTCCATAAGGTTGTATTGGAAATGTACTATCTGTGCTTTCCTGAAAAAGAGAAACGCATTTTTGTTGAATCAAGGATTAGTTGGAAGAAGTCAGAACTGGTACTCGAAGCCAAAAACAAATTAGACGCTATGTATACCATTGCCAAAGTGAGAAACGACTCTGAGGCATATCAAGCATACAAAGACTTTAAATGTTATTATATAGAATTAATAAACAAAACCAAATAAAAACATAATGAGCAGATCATTTTTAACGCTGAAAATCAACAGCGAGCTATCTGGCAAGTAATAAATAAGGAATCTGGTAGGAAACATAAAGCAGTAGATACCACAAACACACTTCTCACGCCAGATATATTTAGTGATTATTTTGGTAGCATCGGAAATACTAGAGTTAATGACGATGTCAATAGTCCAAGCTACAATTCTCTTCTAACAAACGTAGCTAAGAGTCCTCATAATTCTTTGTTTTTTTGAACCGGTTACTGTCGGTGAGGTTCAACACATTATCTACAACCTAAAAAACAAAAGAACGAGAGATGTGTATGATTTCGATGTTGGGGTGTTGAAGCAGGTAGCTATTGAAATATCTGTGCCTTTAATGTATGTAATAAACGCATGTATTAACCAAGGAATATTCCCTAAGGAGCTAAAGTTAGCTAAGATTATTCCTATCTATAAAGCTGGAGAAAAGAACAATAAGGAAAACTACAGGCCCATCTCTTTACTGCCTGTAATATCGAAAGTGTTCGAATGCACCATGAGGGAAAGAATATTATCGTTTTTTGAAAAGAATGAACTCTTAACTGACGCACAGCATGGATACAGGCCAGGAAGGTCTACTATTACAGCAGCGATTAGCCTTGTGGAGAATATCTTAGCAGCCCGAGATGACAAAAAAAGAGCAGAATTAATACTGTATGATCTCAGTAAAGCTTTCGATACTGTTCCGCATGACATATTACTACAAAAATTATATTACTACGGTATCAGAGGTATTTTCTGGAATTTGATACAATCGTATCTACAGGAAAGGAAATATGTAGTGCTGTGGAACAATCATTGCTCTTCTGTGCGGCATATGTCCTGCGGCTTGCCACAAGGCTCGATTGTCGGTCCGGTTATGTTCATCGTATATCTTAATGATCTGCCGGACAACATTGGAGAGAGTAAGATTGTTTTGTACGCCGACGACACTTCGCTTTTAGTAACGGGCAACGATGAAGAAATGAAGTATAGGAGAAAGTCAGCTACTTCATCGACAGAAAAATGGCTTAAGGCCAACAAATTTAAAATAAATGAAAACAAAACACAAACTCTTACCTTCTCTGGTGTTCGCACGGAGGAATCGGTGTGTTTTCTGGGTCTTTTCCTAGACCCGAAACTAGGTAGGAGCTACCATATTGGCAAGCTATGCAATAAATTAAGCTCTGCAATTTATACAATTAGAAGGATTAAGTCAGTCTCAACGTTTAACGCAGCTAAAGCAACCTATTACGCAAACTTCCATAGCATAGCTACATATGGGATCCTGGTCTGGGGCACGTCGCAGACGTGGAACGTTTTTTCTCCTTCAAAAACGCGCTATTAATTTGCTGTTTGATCAAACAGAGAGATAGTTGTCGTGATTTTTTTTACACGGGCGCGTACTTACCATCGGCGAGTGTATACATCCTAGCATGTGTGAGGTTCACACATAGAAACTTATCAAGTTTCAGTACACACTCAAATTTCCACAACTATCAAACTAGGGGCAAGGACGCTTTAGCGATTCCACTGCACAGACTCTCCGGCACGCAACAATCGCTTGACTACTGGGGTCCAAAATTGTATAACCATCTTCCAGAAAACATCAAAGGAATGAACTTAAAGAAGTTTACCGGCCGTGTAAAAGAACTCTTACACAAAAATGTTTTTTACAATATCGCTGAATTCATTGTCCTTTGCCTTGTTAAAGAATACAGCGTTTATTTACAACTTTATTTACAATGTATTTTATCTATATTTTTTATTTATGATTTTATCTATACAACTTGAATGTCTTGTTTGTCGTTAATGTTTTTTTTTCTGTTTGTTGTTTATTTATCACAATTATTTTCTTTATAAAATGTTTTAATATAGGCATACGTACCTACTGTATAGACACACACATACACTTATGTATATAATTAAATTTTTTTTTGACAAATCATGTAAATTGATGGCGCAATAAACTACTACTACTACTAAAATTATTTTGTATAAAGTGTTCTAAATATTACTGCTTATCTTGTTTTCTGAAATTTACTCATCTAACTTGAATTAAAAATTTTGTAACGTTTATTTTATGTTTTTATTCATTTAACAACATTTACTTTTGACAAACTCGGTACAGCCGACAACGAAAACCAAATACATTATGATATTGTTGAATACTCTTCTAACCATATACACAAGCTTTAATAGGATACGAGGGACACGCTATATATTTTGAGATGCCACAAAAGTAGAGAAGTTAGAGCTGGCAACACTGCATTTCTAAATACCACCATCCTTAAGTAGTAAACTCTGACTGTCAGTTGAGTCGCTGCTGTCATAGAGAGAACATGTACGCGCAATGATTTACTACGATTTTAAGGTCGGTTTTAAATGAACAATAAAGTCTTGAACAATTGCAACACGCATTTAGTAATGAAAAGTTCTTCACGCGCAACTGTGTTTCGCTGGTATAGCGAATTCAAAAGAGGACGGATATCGCTTGGTGATGAGGGCCGTGCTGGTAGGCCTTGTTCTTCAGTTACCGCTGGAAACATTGAGAGTGTGGACGTATGATCGACGAAGATCCAAGATGCACTTATCAAGTGATTGAGGCAACTCTTGGTGTTGGATCCGCAACAGTAAATTCAATTTTACATGATCATCTTCGGATGAAAAACATTGTTACTCGTTGGGTGCCACACAAGCTTACCGATTTCCAAAAAGCAGAGCGAGTAAGAATCCCTCGGGAAACATCCCATTTTACGATATTCCTACCGCCAGGAGAGCCGCGTGTGGATCCACGAAGATGCACCAACACCAACAATGGCCAAAAGGCAAAGGGCTGTCAAGAAAGTTATGTACGCAAGTTTTCTTCCGTATGTACCGGATTAGTAAAAGCAATGAAGCTGGAAAATCAATGTACAGTCACAGCAAACTGGTACACCACAAAATGTTTACCTGCAGTTCTTGAGTCAGCCAACATCACGGGTTAATGTTGCATCACGACAATGCATCGTCACACAGTGCACAGCAGACAGTTGAATTTTTACGTGAAAATAAGGTGAAAGTCATTGAACATCCACCCTATTCGCCTGATTTGGCCATGTGTGATTTCTGGTTGTTCTTCAACCTAAAGAAACATTTACGTGGTCGACGTTTCACGACGGAGGATGAGATAGATGAAGCAATTCATCTATTTTTTGAGAGCATTCCAGGAGATGACCGGCTTCACGCTTTTACGTTGTGGAAACTTACAAAAGTGCATTGATGCAGGAGGAGATTATTTTGAACATAAATAAAATCATTTTCGTAAAAAGACTTGTAGTTTTCTTGTATCTCAAAATATATAGCGTGACCCTCGTATATCGTACATACGCTGCCTGACACGGCAACAAAAAACTAAGCTGGGGACGGAGTTTGTCCATCGCGGCCGTTACGGCTTTAAAAAAGGATTCAGAATTGGGACTACGTTTGTCCCCCACGGCACTTTAGATGTTAATTCCTTTTAATTACATGTTTAAACAATTTTTTCAATGATTACTTCACATTTTACAACAGGCTTTTACATCTGACCATTTTGGACATCTTCTGGGGTTTTTCAATAATTCATATAAATCAGTTTCACGTGTAAGTTACACTTGTATTACTGAGTGGGGTCTCTTTCAGCTTTATAATATTTTGCAAGAGACTGATAGGTCTTCATAAATGATACATATTTGAATTTAGACACAAAAACAACTCTGCTGCTCGACTCTTGGAGCGGCCACTGTCCTGCCAAATTGCAGACATAAATAATGCCGAGAAACCTGCACATATTCTGACCATTTCCAAGAAAATAACTGGTATGGTTTAACCGTTGGATGTATACGGTTTTCGTGTATAGAAAGTATTCGTTGAAAACGGTTTTCAGATCAAGTTTTAATCGGTAATATGGATATAGATGTACACCTGCAGCGGAATAACGTAATAAAATTGCAATATTTAGTTTATAATCAACTGCTCTCCCCAAAATAAGCGGTTACATAGACACTAAACCAGATCGTTTTATCCTTCCAATAAAATATGCTTTTTCGCCTTACAACGAAGGGGTTTTAACTACATGTTCAATCTTCGGCAAGATTGCTTTTATAAAATGTGCGTACTGTAATGACTATTTCTGTTTTCAACATTTTTTGATGATTTTCATTACCATGAGTTGTAGAGAATAATACATAACGAATGTAACAATGGCAACTTGTGAGTCAATAGCAAGTTAGAATTTAAGGAAAATACTAATGTTGGGTAGTTACTACAGCTGATCGATATTTCAATATCGATAACGAATGCGAAAGCTTCCCTCGAGATGGTACACCTGAGCATATCTATTGTCCTCGTAAACATCGGTTTTCATTCCGCCATAAGATGTAGGTTATTATTGCCAGGAGTCAGCCGAGCGAGAACGTCGTCAAACCGCCTTCGTCTTAGACTTGAAGGGGTATTGTAATTAAATATCGCTTAATTTAGATCAATTATGTGCCACCCCGCATTAGCACGGTTGCGAACCGAACGTACCGAAAACAAACGAATCCGCTCGACATCTTTATGCACCTGCTCAGCTGCATATTTTAATTCCAAATGAATCGTGGCCGCCTGCCCCGCGTCCCGAAGCCCTTCGTGCCTCCTATCCCTTCGCTACTTGCACACGGGTGAACGTTCGGTTGGCCGCCTAAATCTTAATGTTCTCTCTCCTTCATTACACTAAATGCCATTAAAAACGGAAACAGTGGTACCATGACAGCTGTATTTATGATATAAATTATTTGTTTCTCGAAACAAATAAAGGAATTACAACTGTAATGAAACGCTTAACAAATCGACGTTAAATTTTAGCAAACGATGACGTTTTATTGCGGGAAAAGAAAATGCGGTGAAGAGGAGGAAGGAGTTGTTGGAAAAGTTTGATGGTAGGCGTACGCAAATCATGGAGAAGGTTAGGAAATATGAGAAATTTAGAAAAGTTAATTGCCCAGTCCTCCACAAAATAAACCGATAAAAATTGTTAATGGAAAAGCAAAAACATTCGTAAATTGCTTCTTGTTCATATCACCTGACTAGAAATTGATGAGATAATAACTGGACTGATACAACATATAAACTCATTTCATAAAAGAAGTTAAATCCGAAATCAGCCCAGTGCTTGCCAAGAATCTTCGATGCTTGCGTAGAAAAAGGGATTTTTCTGTCTCAATTCAACGTGGCTAAAGTAATCCTTATTTTTAAGGAAGACAACGCAAATGGATATCAAAATTATCGTCATATAAACATCTTGCTTGCTTTATGAAAAATTTTCGAACATACGATGACGAAAAGACTCACTAATTACCTGGAAAATAGAGGATTCTTAACAATGTAGATACGTTAATAATAATAATAATATAATAATAATGTTATTTGCCAATTGATCCAATAGGATATAGGCTTCGTCGAAAAATTTACAAATATGATAAAATAAAACAAAAAACAGTTACAATAAATAAAAAAACCCATGAAAAATTGGTGTCCAGCAATCACAGGTGTATTAGACAAAGAATTTTTGAAAGTATGTATGTTTTGAGCCTTGATTTGTTGAGATAAGTTGTAAATTTTTATGCACATGTACCTCGGGCTTTTTTCGTACATTGTTGTTCTATGATTCGGAATTGCTAATTCACTTGCATTTCGGGTTTTATATGTATTATTTATGTCGCCGTTACGTACAAACAATTCTTTGTACCTATGCGTAAATACAGCACATTCATATATGAAAAGACATGATGCCATAACGTCTAAACATTGGACGACATGAATCCTTTCTATGCAATGAAAACATTGCTCTTATAATCCTTTTCTGCAGCAAAAAAAACTGCGCGAAAAGTGAGAGGATTGACCCCAAAAAATTACACCGTATCTCAACCTAGACGCAACGTGTGCATGATAAAACATTAGTAAAGTTTCAGAGTTAACGATATACACCAATCTACTGACTGCATATGCTAAAGAGCACAACTTAGCGCAGAGCTGGGACACATGGTCCTCCCACGCCAAGCACTCGTCAATGGAACAGTCGAGAAACTTGGCACTAAACATCACAAGAATCGCTCTGGGCCTAGTCGTATCAACAACGACCTATCAACTACACTGCGGGCAGAATGGAAAGAGAGCATGCACGTGTTGGTATCGTTAATTATCAAGCCATTATCTCAAACACCACATAAGCATAGCACTTGAACAATTGTTTCCATTCGCACAAAGATCTATCTCATTACTTCCTGAAATAATAATAGTGGTGTCGTCCGCAAATTGATACAGGTTATCAGGAATATGATAGTGAAGATCGTTGGTAAATAATATAAATAGGAGTGGGCCAAGAACAGAACCCTGAGGCACCCCTTGCACCACACCAGCAGCCGATGCCCAAAGCATCACGCGTACCACTCCTAACCAAAATGTATTGCGAACGGTCAGCCAAATATGACGACAGCCAATCCATAGCAGAACCCCTTATTCCGTATCGAGAGATCTTACGTATTAGCATTACATGATTTACGGTACTAAATGCATGAGACAAATCAAAGTACAAAGCGCCAAACTGGTTTCCCCTCGTCCAGGCAGCGATACACTACATCCAGAGCCTCAAAAATTGCGTCTTCAGTTGACTTCCATTAATAAATCCGAATTGACTTTGCGCAATTAACTTGTTATGCGATAAAAAATGACATTATTCTTTTGTACATTGATTTCCCGACAATTTTGGAAAAGCAAGATAACACGGATATGGGTCTATAATTCGAAATTGACAGCTTACTACCCTTTTATGGACTGGTATGACTTTCGCACCTTTCAACTCCCGCAGAAACATTCCATCAGAGAACGACTTATTTATCATTTGCGATAGAGGGTTGCAAATGTAATGTGCCACATGCTTCAAAATGTTACAGGGTATCCCATCTAAGCCAGCAGATGCTTTACCAGAAATTTCTAATACTATGTTAATATTTCAGTTTAAGTGGAAGGGTGAAGGTATAGGGGATGGTATAGCGTTAGATCTGTTAAAGGTTTTTGACTCCGTTACTCTGAAGATCCTTATCCAGAATGAGTATATGGTATCAAAGGTAACGTTTTTTGAACTCTTGAGGTTATATATAACCAACAGATGGCAGTATTCTGTCTGAAACTCAAAAGATCAATTACGGCGTAGTATAAGGTTCGACAGTCTTCAGGAATTATCCTCAGTCACCAGGGAAGCTCTCATTGTAGTAGTAAGTATACAATTGGTTCACAGTTTTCAAACTAAAAGTTAACTGGGATGAAACCCAACCCTTAATACGTACTTAGAATAGGTTGTCAGCAGGGAGTTTTCTGGCTACGAGGGTAGATTCACAAGTTTCCGGAATCGCTGCTAGGCCATTGCTTTTTTCCAAATACTTTATGTCCTTGTGTTGGCAATCCTTTTTATATCAATTGACCGCAAAGACAAATCGATCTGTCAAATAGTCTGGTTTTGGCAAGCATTGAAGCCAAGTCCCTTTTTTGTGTTTTCAAAGTTGGAAAAAAAACAAAAAGTTCGACCCGGCCCATAAAATTTTTTTTCTTTTTGGGAAAGGGGGGAAAACCCGCAAGGGAAAAATCAAATAAAAATTTAGATGCCTTTTTGGGGGATTAATCCCCTTCTTTTTCCCACCGGGGATTTTTTGGGGGTTTTCGGAATTCAAGCGGGGCCCGCTGACAAGTGAGGCATCACGTTCAGAACGTCCAAAAAAACGGTTTAGGAGCGGGAAATGGGGGGAAAAAACCCCCATAATATATTTTTGGGCAGATCCCCCCAAAAAAAAAAACTCCCGGTAAAATTGAGGAAGCCAGGAGTATCTTTATGAACGAGTGTTAAATATTTTACAAAATTTGAATTGGGTTCGTTTTTGCTAAATTTGGGGGCTAAAAACGCATTCGAGCTCAAAACCTAAGCGGATTTTTTAAAAAGTTTTTTACGGGGAAATTCAAAGGATTTAAAGGGGGGACGATTCAGGGGACCATGGATAAGACCGGGGATTCTTTCACTATACACCAGAAACAACAATGCGTTTAAAAATGGAATGAACGCGGTGAAGGGGTTCCCGGGGAAAAAGGGAAAAAGGGCCCCTTTTCACCGGTTTGGAAAGGGGGTTGGCCCTTTTTTTTTTGGGAATTATTTGATTATCTTGGAAAATCTTGAAAAAATTTTTAAAGGGCCAATATTAACAACATTTTGGACAAGTGAAAACAGCGATTCGGGAAAAAAAACTTTCTGGGGGGGGTCAAAAAAAAAAAATTAAATTTTTTCCACCAGGGACAATGTGCCCGCTCTTTTAAAGGAAAAATTAATTTGCTCAGAAAAAAAATTAACAAAATTTGAATTTCAAAATTCCTTCCACATCTCCCCCTTTATTCGCCAAATTTG